>CM060947.1:214277807-215607348 GCA_030765055.1 Mantis religiosa | reverse complement strand
AAACTGTTTAGTCAATTAGCAGAGAGGAGATCACTTGTCTTCTATATTCAATTGAAAGATAGCTGGGGGAGGGAGTGGTATATAGATAGCACAAGCAGTGAAAAAAGAAAGGGGATAGCATGGTTAAGAGCAGAGATATGGAGATTAAGACAAGTGCCCATTGTGTGGGGATAAAGAGCATATAGAACATATACTGTACTGTTTGATTGAAACAGAGTTGTGGAAGAAAGAATGTCAAATGTCAAAGATGAACAGGAGAATCAGATTAATCAAGGTTTTAAACAAAAATTATAAAAAAATAGGACAGTTTTTAAGTAAGGTAAAAAACCCTTGTATATGGACGGTAAAAAGAGGGAAAGAATAATAGGTGACTATTCTATAACATATTGTAACACGTCTGTAAATATACTTAATGGAGTGTCCTGTGTAGCAGTGGCCTGGGCCAGAACACAGGGCAGTCTGAAAATTGTAAAAGCTTAGTACCTCAATAAATATTATTAATTATTATATATATTTTTTGCATTAGAAGTAAAGCCTTTAAAAATGATATGCAAATTATCAATATATGCAAAAACAGTTACAGGGCTACACAGCGGATGATGTTGCACACGTACACATGCCTTTATTCATATTGCCACATAAAACAAGGACAATGCCAGTTTAGTATATAATACATAGTGAATTATTTAATTATTAAAAACACCATAAGTAAACTAATAAAATAAGATTCTCCTGAGTATATATTATCTAACCTTGACTGATACTTTTGTGTCTTTGTGAGACAACTTAAGTGCATTGTTGAAAACTTTAAGATCTTCATCCAAAGACAGTGTGGCTCCAGGAAGCTTTTGTTGGTCTGGGTCTATAAAGTCATTCAGTTTTGCTGGGGCTTCTATGAAGATAAGCTTTCGATTGCCCTGAAATCAAAATATAAGCAAATACTAGATTTAAAATGCAAAATTTAGATCACTTACAAAATACATTCCAATTTTCATTTGAAATTCTGTATTTCTACTGTCAGACAAAACCAGTATGAAAACATGAGTCACTAACTACTATTGCCAGAATTTCAAACAGCTAGTAGTATGATTTTGTGCATGTTGATGGATGTACAGGTTGGCAAAGTTGCTCATTACATGCTGTGCAAAATGGAGGGTTGACTTAAAAACAATTGTAGAAGAAGGTATGTTTGAAGTTGTGAAACAATACCCAATAAGGTTAAACTACAATGTCAGCAGAACTATTGAGTAGCTCTTCGTCGTCACTACTATTCCCAGTTTAAGAGGAGTAAGAGCCCAGATTAAGAGCCTTGCACAGCAGATAAAATGTATAATGAAGACACTATTTGCTTATTTGAAACTTCAACTAACAAATACTGCAAGAACAATTTCAAGATCTCAGAAATTGTTGCTGTGCCTATTTAATCATTCCCAACATCTCCTAGGGTTCCACATTTTCTTTGGCTAATACATCATGATATCATCAGGGGTATTTAATTGACTGTGCACTTTAAATTATTCCTTCGATTCTGTACTAGTTTTTATTTCATATCTAGTTTTCTTGGAAATGTTCCTTTCAAGTCTTGTCTGGTCTCTAATACAATCTTAACCATATGAAGAAATCTCATTTATAATGATTGTATTTTCTTTTAATCTGTTTTACACATTATCCATGATCAATTTCCAAAATTTAGTATAAGCACAGCCACTGTATTACAAAACTTAATATTTTCTTGTCTTTTTTTTTTTTCAAAGTTGTACTAATTGGTATATATATATGGACTGAAACTACTTACTAAGTTTATTTACTATAACTTTATCCATATTAAACTCAATGGCTAAAATAAGTGTTTTGTTTTCTATCATTATTTTTTTAATATTTTCCATGATGAGCCATTACTTTAGTTTGTTTTTAGTTTGTCTTCTGATAATCTTATGTTATATCACTTTGCTAAATTATTTAGTTCATACACTGATTTTCTCAAGTCATCTAATTATTTTGTATTATTGCTATATTGTTTGCATATAAAAGCATATTATATACATTTTTAAGCTGATTCAATTTTAACAATGAAAGTTTTAAAAATAAAGGAACACACTTATACTTAGATAAATTGCCCTTCTACCAGTAACAAGTGCCTATTAAAATCAATAGGACAAATAATACAATTTTTAGTCGAACTAATACTCAATGCTCCATTTATTGCTAGTATTTACCTAGAACGCGTTTCGTTAGGACTTCCTAACATCATCAGCTGTTGTCGACTAATGGATGCCGGTTCAGTGAACTCCTCGGAGGTGATAGGTGCGTCTCTGTCGGTATCTTGATGAACTTGAAATTGGGGTTGTCTTCAAAGGTAGTATCGAAATTAAACAATTTACTTTCATATTTCTTTATAAAGATTTTTTCCCACGTGGTTAATGCAGCTGGACCTTGGACACTTTTTAGTAAGTGAATTTCTCATTCTATGTCATGATTTTCCTTCCAAAAATGGTACGCTACCGCCGATTTATCTATTCACAGTCCTTGCAAGGACTGTGACAAATTCTACATTGGAAAAACAAAAAGGAACGTGAACATTAGGCTTAAAGAGCACTTTAGGAACATAAGGAATAAAGAAATAGATAAATCGGCGGTAGCGTACCATTTTTGGAAGGAAAATCATGACATAGAACGAGAAATTCACTTACTAAAAAGTGTCCAAGGTCCAGCTGCATTAACCACGTGGGAAAAAATCTTTATAAAGAAATATGAAAGTAAATTGTTTAATTTCGATACTACCTTTGAAGACAACCCCAATTTCAAGTTCATCAAGATACCGACAGAGACGCACCTATCACCTCCGAGGAGTTCACTGAACCGGCATCCATTAGTCGACAACAGCTGATGATGTTAGGAAGTCCTAACGAAACGCGTTCTAGGTAAATACTAGCAATAAATGGAGCATTGAGTATTAGTTCGACTCAAAATTGTATTAATTTTGTGCTTCATTGTATCATAGTCCTTAAACAACAGGACAAATAATATTAATGCCACTTTGAAAATAAAGTATAAAAGGGAAGCAGAAATATTTGAATGGAATAAAAAAATGAGTAAGGATCATTATTATTTTTAAGAAAAAAGAAAACTTGTATTTCAAAAACTTAGCACTTTTCATTCATCTTTAATTTTACAACACAGCAAATGTATGCTAAAGTATTCTTAACCCCACTACCATTTTAATTTCATTACAAGAAATGTGTAACAAATGTTTGTCAATGTTTTGTAACAGTATATTTGAGCACATCGTGTGTTTAACTTTTTTTGGAACACCACAGTGAAGCGAAACATAATAAAATTCTAGATGAGTTGTATTTTTAACACATAAGCTTCACTTACATACCTATATTGAGGACATGTTTTGCAAACTATTGTTTGTATCTTCAGCTCTGTTGCAACTGACGCTTGATCCAGTGGTGTGGGTAGTTTTGGAGCTGATACTGCCATCTGTTGATTTCGTGATGAATCTAAATGTGCGGTTATCTTCTGGTGGGATTTCCAAATTCATTAGGTGGTTTTTATGCTTTTCTATGTATATTTTCTCCCTGATGATGAGCTCCCTCTACTTTTGATGATACATAAAATGAAATGATACTTGGGAAAAGAAATCTAGGCAGAGAACATAACAGGACTTAGGCCAACGTTCAACCTCCAAGCCTGGTATTTATCAGTTATAATTACTAAGGAAAACCTGTTAGGGAGGATGGCTATGGTAGGATTTGAACCTTCACATTATCAAATCAGGAACAAGAAAATGGAGAAAATGCTGTAACATTGCTATGGAGTTAGTAAAAATTAAATTTATGAAGGGTAAAACAAAATTTGGTACAGAAGTGTCTGGATCATAGGAGAAAAAGTGTGATGGACATCACGGAGATGTGCTATAACCTAAAAGACAAGGTCCATACCAAACTCAAAAATGAAGAATACTTCACTGTTAATAATGCTTCTGCTTTTAATATTTATCCATACCAAAGTTTAGAGGATTCCATGATTGTGCGACTAACTCATGCTAACAAGGTTAAGCCTCCAAAATTCTGCAGCATTTCATATGGGTGGCATTTAATCATTCCTCCTGCAATAGGAGAAAGCCAGCAGAAAATAACATAGCTATTTTTTATCTGCTCTGCAGAGGCAAGCACCAAAACTATTTGTACCTTTATATGGATAGTCAGCTTAAGACTTAGACAGTTGAAGGTGTGCTATGAACACACCAGCTTCCACTTAGTGGGCCACATGAAAATGAAGAGTGCACATACTGGAAAAACCTTACAGAAATTTACCATAGAGATAAAGTGACTGGTCCACTGGGCTACAATGGATTTACCACCAGACTTAAACTCCATTTTCCAGAGAGGTACCCAAACATAAGAAACCAGGAGGTGAAACAGTAGCTTATTCTAGCTGAACATTACAAAATCGATGCTCTATGGCTAGCCTCCATATTGAAGCAGTGAAGATAAAGGAATCATCTTAGTGCTGCCCAGAATGAAAACAACTGCAAATGAGGGAACTGGTGCCACAATCACATCTTAACTGTTATTAATTGAACATCAGTTATATTAATTGATGGAAACTAATTGTTCTTCCACACTAGCAGTGTGTAGGCTAAGGTTTGGATAGACAGAGTCAGACAGAAAAATTCAATTACATAGCTGGGATTTGAACCATGTATCTCCTGGTCTGACTGTTTGCTCTTAACCATTGAGTTACCATGGCAAACATGCTAGCATGACATAATATTTTCCATCATGTCATGCTGGCATGTTGGTTATGGTAGTTCAATGGTTAAGAACAATCGGATGGAGCCTATGAGATACGTGATTCAAATCCCGGCTCTGACATTGAACTTTTCAGTCTATCAGTTATGTTTACATTACTTGCATAAAAGTTTAACTAACTGTGATTAATCTCGCTGTTTAAAAAGTACAACTATTATTGAAAATTAACTTTGTTGAAACAAGAGTAAACGACCTATGTCCTAACGTTGCAGAACCCTATGGGTAAACTGCAGGTGAGACCCCACTAAAAATCAGCTAAATTGCTAAGGGCCAGCTTGAAGAGGGGCACATCAGCACAGGCATCATCTTCCTCCACTTGTTTCACAATGGACACCATGGCAGGAAATAGAGAGGATGGTCTGGTAGTGCACATATGGATTCAGGACAATCCATGTATGATGCAGGTAGACAGAGACCTCACTAACCATCACCAGATGTGTTTAAGATGGGAGTATCCTAGAGAATTCCTGTTAGGCACTATGAGAGGTGTACCACTTTAAGTGAAAAGTTGCGGTGACAAAAATGCCCACCTGGAGTTCTCTGGCAAAAACTGACTAGAATTGTGGGTTTTTGTTACTGCAATTACTGAGGAAGTCATCTTGGGCCTGGAAGCTCGTTTGTGGATATTGACATTCCACAGGGCACCTAGGATGAAACAAGATCCTGCTGAATCATTCAGAGGTTGCAATTAGCAAAGATCTTACTTGCAGAATAGAAAATGATTAAAACATGGAGTAAGAGAGTGGCAGGCAGAGAGACTCCTAACAAGAGACAATTTTGGATGGAAGAGAACCACATCAAGATGAGCTTTAATTACTAGTATACTACTTCCGATCTGCGAAACCAATCTGATGAGGTCCTTAATGTCACCAATGGAGACCAAAGATTGCTAAGCTAAGCTGTTCTGGGGAATTTTGAGCCAGTCGACAGTATATCTGCAGACAGAGATTCAAGAGCTAATGAAAAACTAGGAATTGGATAGGCTATTGGGTAGCCTTGTCCAGAAGGTTGCTGAGAATCATTCATGGTAGAAGAAGCAAATATATAACCTGCTTTTCGATTTCCAGGATATCTTCAGTCTATTAAAAGCTTGTTTTTGAAGGTGGTGGATTCCCTAGATTTTTAAGTAAGGTATAAGTTTTATGTTTGTGGTTCTATGGAATGTTATTAAGTAAGTTGTGTTGCAACAAATAAAATATGCAGGGGCCACCACTATTATAAGGGATACTTCACCCTGATGACAAGAAATACATTTCTACTCAAACATGGATGGTGACATTCAAATAATACTTTATGGACTTTGTGATATCCATACAAATGTTTTAGAAACTCATGGAATTTGTGATGAAGGGTCTCCCCTATAATACTTGTTTCCTGTTATCTTAAGGACCATTATTCTTCAAGGTTAATCAACTGAGCAATTTGAAAGGTTTCACAGACAATCTCAATTAAAATCCAAAGAAAGCCAGTTCAGAAATGCGTACTACCTAGAAGATATTATTGGAGCAGCTGCAAACTTGGAGAAGTTGTAAGCCACCAAAGAACGGCAAAATACAGGATAAATAAGAACTATGATTATTAAATTATAGACGAGTCGTATTTATTACACATCAGCTTCACTTACGTATGATGATTCCTGGGCTTCTGTATGTACTACCAGAAATCATTATACGTATGAAAACTTCAACATGCTATATAGACATGTTTTTCAATGCCAGCTAGCATATATGTAATTTGGTTGGAGAAATGAAATGAAATGTGTAGTGTTTAACGCCCGCTTTTACTACATACGACACCACAGGCGATGACATTGATGATACATGAGATGAAGTTGGAGCACCGGTGGAATGAGATGGTGGGGAAAACCGGAGATCCTGAAGAAAACCCGCCCCAGCGCCGTATTGTCCACCACAAATCTCACTTTGCAGTCGCCTGGGATCGAACCTGGGCCACCTTGGTGAGAGCCAAGTGGTCTAACCACTGAGCCACGGCACGGCCATTTGGTTGGAGAGAGAAGGAGGCTCTATAAACTAGCAAACAATCTGGAATACTTATCTCTGTGGACTCTCTTATATATGGGTTCTGGTAAAAGCTTCCCTGACCCACACCAAACCTCTGCAAAGTGCTATATGCTATCTGCTATTCAATCAGTGAGTTCTGTTTGTGTGAGAGTGCAAGATGAGTTTCATGTGCAACACAGTGAGTGATTGAGAAAAAGAAGACACTAGAAGGCAAATCTTGTGTCTGACATGTGAGTGAATGACTGGAAGAGACAAGAGGTAGGTTTTTTGAGCTGTCAATTAAAGTGCAACTTGCACAGGTAACTAAAGAGCATCCAGAGAAAAGGTAATCTGAATAATTGTAAGAAAAAAGTTTCTAATGAAAACATAGTTTTACATTCAGTGTAACATAATCTTAGCTTGCTATGTAACTATGCTTCATGACAGATGATTACTTTAAGTGGTGTCACAATTTTATTTCATTTTATTAACATATAAAGGCATGAGATAAATTTTATTTAATATAATTTTATGTGTAACTTTAGATTATTATTAAATGTGGTTTTCACAGAAACATATCCTTGTTCTCAGCTTGTTTGCTATTATACCAATACATTAACAACCTTAATACAAATAAAAGTGCAATCCTGTTGTGATTCCAACATCGAACTGCAAAATATATATGTTTTTCTACATTGGCTGTGGAAGGATGAATTAGATTTGAATAATTCAGTGTCATCTGCTGGGACATGAATCATAGATGTTTAGCATTCCTTTGCAATGTACTATCTCTGAGCTGTCAGAAATTCATACATGTGCATTAAACTTTCCCAGCACAGCTTCCCGTATCCCAGTAAAACTAAAAGATAATCTGAATAATTGTGAGAAAAAAAAGTTTCTAATGAAAACATAGTTTTACATTCAGTGTAACAATCTTAGCTCGCTATGTAACTATGCTTCATGACAGATGATTACCTTAAGTGGTGCCAACATCCTGTCGTGAAACTTGGTATATTCTCGTACCCAGCTATTGCAATTATAAATGTATGCTGCATGGATATTTTCATATGCTACTTCTGGTAACACATAAAACCATTTCTGTAGAAACTCAGTCCTGGCAACAGTGAGAAGTTGCTATTAATGTTGATTTGGAAGCTAAGATTGCATAGCCAATTATTTTACAATGCTTGTTTAATAACTAGGTAGTACTACTTATTGTTTATATACTCTATTGATTTTTAAAGTGTGATCTGTTTCATTTATGGTCTCTACAACATTTCTCAATGCTTCATATCTAACTTAATACCTCCAAGAAACATATGTAAGTTCCATTTTATATACAGAAGCAAATGAGAGAAAGCCTGCATAAAATACTTACCGAAATCTATTGTCAGAACATGTATGTGTAAAATCTACAACAAGTTCAAAGGGCGAGTGGCAAAATGGTTTTAGTGTCAAAATCACATGATAAATTAGTAGATCACCATTTGTTTCTCCTATTCTGTGGAAAGAGAAACAGAAACAGTATAGTAAACGAAAGAAAAAATAAGCATTTGAAAAATTGCACATACTGCTACAGATCCATGTTATATTAAAATTTAAGACTATAAAATAATTTATATTTATCACAAGGGTATAACTGCAGAATATGGGGGTACAAGTTTAAATGCTTATCTTAATGAAATACTTTTCAGACAACTTCCACAATAGATTTAGTTCAGCTCTGTAATTTTCAAGAAATTTGGTTTGACTTCTATAAACATACATATGTGGAATAACACTTCAAACTTGACACACCCCTACATTGTGCACCCACTCCCTCAGAAGTTAGTGTATATGTTACTTTAACTACTTAATTCTATAAAAGAATATAAGTGCATTACCTTTCATTTACATTTACTCTAACTACATTAAAAAAATCATGGATGCTGTAAAAAAAGAATTGCAGTTATTTAAAATATTCCAATAAAATGTTCCTTAATCTGTAAAACAAGATATATGCAAGATCAAAGTTTAAGTATAATACTTTAAGACTATTCTTACAATTTCTCTGTTAATGATAGAGTATACAACCTTTCAGAAGCAAATATATTAATTTCATTCTCTTATTGAGGGCATTCCAAGTTTCTGGCAGTATTAAAATATTAATATAGAAAGGGCAAATTTTTTTTTCAGCACAACAAAGACATAGTAGGTTCAAAAACCACAAATCTAAATATATTTAGTGAATGATAATTTGAATGTATGTGGAATAAAGAAAAGTAGTTTAGAACTATTATTACAGTTACAAAGGATTTTTAAATAAGAAATGGAATGTAACCAACAAAATAACAAAACTGAAACAATGGACTTTAAGCAAGCTTTTTATATGATGGAGCAGATATGATCCAAAAGAATTTGCCTGTATAACTTATTGTGAAATTTTTATTAGGTTAATATGAAAGCTATCTGATATATATCTTGGAGTATTTAAATTCAAATTATACAGTACTACATCAATTACTCATAATTTATGGAAAACATTATTAAGAAGCTAATTGCTTCAATCAGTTTTGGATGATTACTGGGCAAGATTTTCAAACTGAAAATTCATCTTTGTTTTTTCCAGATGTATTTATTTTCCCAGACTGAAAGTTCTTATTACCTCTTCCTCTTTAGAACAGTTTTGGTTTTCCTTCTAAAATTTCGAGTGTTCAAAATAAGCTGGCAAATATGGATACCAATATTAATTGCCATATTATTATAGGTTGACAACATAGAAAAGAATATTTGGAGGAGAACTTACTGTTGGTACTTGGTGGACTGCTTCCTCCACTCTTGACTTTCCTTCCTTCTTTGCTTGCTGTCCACCTGCCTCTCCTTAGGCAGCAGGAAGAAGGGTAAACGTCTCCACTGCTCATGCGCATGTGTCTAGTGGCCACTGTCCAGGATTCGAGGAAGAACAAACACAGGAGGAAAGCATTCTCCTTACCTAAGTGCGCAGAAGAACGTTCTTTTCTAAGTTGTCAACCTATAGTAATTAGTGGAGTAGAACAAAATCCAGGACTCATGGATTTGCAACATATCGAGAAGTTATTAGAAGAAATACAAGACTGCCTGGGAAAGAGGATGGATGATAAGATAGAAAGGCTGAAGGAATGGATGAGAAAACAGAGAGACAAACTGGAACAAATAGAAGAATGCAGAAAGAAAAACAGGTGTGACTCAGGACAAAAAAAAAAAGGAACTGCATAATTTTTTAAGTAAAGGAAGAATATGGAATAAGTGGAAGATATAGTGTACGGAATCATGGAAAGAATCTTGGCATGGAAATTTATGGTTGGGAAATCAAAAAAGAATTCAGATTAGGGGGGAAAAAAATAGCAGAACAGGACAATATTAGTAAAATTTGCAACTTTAAGGAAGAAATGAGAAGTGATACAAAATGCAAAAAATTAAAGGGAACAAAAATCTTCATAGAACTAGATTACACAAAGGTGGAGCAGCAATTAAGGAAGGAGTTGATTATAAAAAGAAGAGAAGCAAGGACAGCTGAGAAGAAGGCCTTCATGAAAGGTTTACAATTATTTGTTGAAGGAGAAAATTGCAGCATGAGTGTCCGGAGCAATGAGCGGGAAACAAATTAGCATGCATCGGCACTCTAGCAAAGGTACAGTCTAACAGTAGTTTCGAGTTATATTTAGAAAAGGTATGAAAAGTTTATAAATTTATAAAAAAATGATTATTTAAATCTATTTAGTGATTTAAATAAGTAAAAATATATGTAATTTTGTAATTGGCAATAGTAATAATTGTATGATGTAATGTTGTGATGTGGAATTAAATTGGCCAATCACAAAATTAAGATAGGAGTAACGATAGTTACGAAAAATTAATAATCTTGGCAGAGATCTTTGTAATGGTGAGTGTGATGGATAGTGGAGCAGGATAAAAAACTTTTATGTAATAGTTGGAACTGTTTAAATATAACAAAGTAAGAATTTATCGATATGTTGGAAGTAACCTGCAGGTGACTGGGAAAGGTAGTTCAAGTAAAATGTAATCCAAATAATACAATTAAACAGTTACAAAATTTGACTTCTCTGAAACTTTATTCCGAACCACGCCTGAAACTCTGAAGTCTCATGACTCTTATTTAATAAAACACAATCATCAAGAAACAACTCAAAATACAACAAATTAACTCTGTTATTTATCAAGGCTTCTTGACGTGGGCCTTCGAAACATTCAACGTGCATCCTATCTCAAACATAGAAATCCCGCACCAAATTGCGCCTGAACGTGTGGCTGATTAAGATGGAGAGAAATTAACTACGGATAAAGAATTCCTGTCCCAACAGCCTAGTCAATGAATGTAGCAGCAGACGTGGAATCACAGGAAGAGAAAAACAGGCGCTTGTTATATTCAAATGGCCAGAAAATCAAGAGGGGAAGAGAGCGCTGTGAGCAGAGCAGAGCAGAAGAAGAAGAAGAAGAAGAAGAGGAGGAGGAGGAGGAGGAGGAGGAGGAGGAGGAGGAGGAGGAGGAGGAGGAGGAGGAGGAGGAGGAGGAGGAGGAGGAGGAGGAGGAGGAGGAGGAGGAGGAGGAGGAGGAGGAGGAGGAGGAGGAGGAGGAGGAGGAGGAGGAGGAGGAGGAGGAGGAGGAGGAGGAGGAGGAGGAGGAGGAGGAGGAGGAGGAGGAGGAGGAGGAGGAGGAGGAGGAGGAGGGCTTAGGAAGATGTCAAAAACATAGCATCTGCAGTTGATAGCGGAAAGTAAGAGGACAAGTAAAGAAAAGAAAAAAAGTGGAGAGGTGGAAGTGAAAATGTTTATGACACTGTGAGGGGAGATTTAGTGGTGCCACCGGGGGGAAAGAAATTTCTGATAGAAGTGTGGAGGAGGTGTGTGGAACAGCAAAGAAAGAGGGATTAAAAGTAACAAAAGTTTTGAAGATAGAATATGGAAGGATGACTTGAGGGTGGAGGTAACACACGAAGAGAGCATCAAGAAGATCAAGGTCAAGATCGAAATTAGAAAAGTTTATATTAACAAAACAGAAACATAAGTAGGGAATGGGATTTAAGCTGATGTTTTGGAATGTGGTGGGTTTAAAAATCAAGCTAATTATACAGGAGAGCTACAAAGCGAAATAGGAAACATGGACATTATAGGAGTAGTAGAAACCTGGCTTGAAAAGAAAGTAAATATTGAGTTACCGAAGTTTAAATTCATAGGAAAGAGTGCAAACAAAAATAGTGATAAAGGTAGCACATCAGGAGGAATAGGAATTCTGATTAGGAAAGATCTAGAAATAACTGGACAAAATGACATTAAGGGATAGGAACATGGAAATGTTGTGGCTGTTAATCAGGCAAATAGGAAAAATTAATACAAAGATAGGGTTAGGGGTAGTATATAACCCTCCAGATGCATCAGCTTTCCATAATTGCAGATTATATGACAATCTAGAGGAACATATGGAAGAACTGATGATGTTTATAGATAGAATTTATAATAATGGGAGACTTTAATCCAAGAATAAGACAGGGAAATAGATTATCTGGAGAAAAATTTGGGGGGGGGGGTGAGAAAAGGATGAAATAAGACCAAGAAAAAGTAGAGACAAAATAATAAATAAGAAGGGTAGTAAGCTGTTAGGTTTCTGTGAAGCAAATAATTTAAACATATGTAATGGTGATGTAGGGAAAGGTAAAGAAGGGAAATTTACATTTGTAAATGCAAATGGCCAAAATGTTATAGACTATATATTATGCAGTGAAAAAATGGAGGAGACATCAGTAATTTTAAGATTAAGAATGTGATAGTAAATAGTAGCCACTTTCCATTACTATTAGAAAACTAAGGATCAGAGGGACAGGAGGGAGGAAAGGAGACAGTACAATCACAAGAAATAGAAATATTTAAACAGAGAGATGAAAAGGAGAAGTGTTTCTTAGCAGATATAAATTCAGAAGTAGTATAAATCTTAGAAAGTGGAGTAATGAATGCCACAAAAGAGGGAAACATAAGAAAAGCACCTGCATTATTAAAGTTATTATTATTCTTATCTAATGCACAGAGAGAAATGAAAATTAAGTAGGAAAGGAAACAACTAAAAGAAGGATTGTATGTTTATTGTATGGTTACGTTTATTGTGTTTAGTTCCTGGGGACAGTTGTGGTCCCCTCTTGGAAGCAGCTTAGCGGTGATGTGGCAGGTTCTAACTAGAAGGGTTATGTTTTCAGAAAGACAAAAGTCTTTTTTTTTTTAGTTGGCTCTGCACAACTGTATCAAATCACATAATCTGGGATTTACCCTGATGAACACAAAATGCACAACACTGCCGACTCAATGTGAAGAATATAGTGCTGAGACCCTTACCCCTAACAAGTTCCATGGAACTGCAATGAGACATGCTGTCAGGTGTTACAATGAAGAGCTTGAAATGCAGAACAGCATTATCAGCTATGGTAAACAACACCCTATGTCTGACGGTGGTTCCTAAAGGTCAAGGAACAACAGAGATACTGGATAGATACTTGAGATCTTGAGTACTCAACTATGCCTTTAGGGAGAAAGTTCCTCTATGAGTGTTGAGCATTGATGAGCACTGACTGCCTGCTTGTGACCAGTGTTGCCAACCTCATAAAATGCAGAAACCATACGTAGAAGATAAAAATGTACCAAATTTTCTCCCAGAGGAGTGTATAATTTAAATCAGAGGAAAAAGATGTAGTATACGAGGGCTATCCAGAAAGTAGATTACGTTTTCGTCTGTTTCCGCTAGGGGCGGGGCTAGCGCGGCCATCTTGGGGTCAGAGCGTTGCGCAGCTCAGTCGGCATCTAGCCGTGCTAGTGAGAGGTTCGTGCTGTGCTCCATTCAGATACTGTGACGGTTTGAAATGTCTGCGTTAATTGAAAATCCCGCGAGCTGCGAGGTGCGTGCAGTAATAAGGTTTCTGACTGCAAAAAACTGTAAACCGATAGAAATCTATCGGCAGCTTTGTGAAGTGTATGGGGACAACATTATCACTGAAGGTGGAGTGCGTCAGTGGGTCATCAGATTTAAAAATGGCTGAACCAATGTTCACGACGAAGATCGAAGTGGGAGACCCAGCATAGTGACTGCCGAACTTGTCGAAAAAGTCGATGCTAAAGTCCGTGAAAATCGAAGGTTCACAATAACGGAACTTTCTTTGAGTTTCCCACAAATTTCGCGAAGTTTGTTGCACGAAATCATCAGCGAAAAGCTTGGTTACCACAAGTTTTGTGCAAGATGGATTCCAAAAATCTTGACAGAGGACCACAAAAATCAGCGAATGGCTGCAGCGTTGAACTTTTTGGACGTTTACCATAAGGATGGTGACTCTTTACTCGATCGCATCGTTACTGGTTTTGATGACGACGCACAGCTGCAAGAAGAGGTAACGAAGTGGTTGAAGGCGCAGGTGGCCGAATTTTTCGACGAAGGAATTTCCAAGCTCGTACATCGCTACGATAAAGGCCTTAATTTGAATGGTGACTATGTCGAAAAGTAGTATTTGAGTGTGGCTTTCATCTGTATATAATAAAATTTGTTTCCTATACTTTGTTTACTTTTTATTCCAAAACACAATCTACTTTCTGGATAGCCCTCGTAAAATATCTTTACTTTTAACATGCATGCATTATGTTCTTCTTTTGAAATTATACACAGTAAATCAAGACAATTTACTTAAAGCTTATGTCTCATGCTTTATATAAGTACTACAACTATTAAGGATATACCAACACCCTAAGGAAATATGTATACATGTGTTCCGTTCTCAATGAAAGTAAAAGACCTATGATTTCAATTGACTTGCAATTTGGAAAATTACCAACATTATAAATTAACAAATAAACACTCACCAGTTTGTCAAGTCATTTACAACAAAGCTGTCGTCATCTTCAAAAGAATGGCCTTTCTGTTGAATATGGCTTTGTGCTTGAACTGAAAAGAGTATCTTTTCTCATGCAATTTAACATATTTTGAGTAGATGTGCAACACTCATATTTGGATCCATTATTTTGTATACAGTAACAAACTAAAGCACACACATTAATTGTAGAATAGAAATTAAAAGCTGATTTCAATGCTTCACTTTTATTAGGTTGGTTTTGCTAATCAGGCGCTCATAATCAGAATTGAAATATAGTAAAGATAAGATGGAAAGGGAAAATTAAGAAATATCTTCAAATGGAATGTTATGAGAACTGTTTTTGAGCTTCCACAAGTGGGTCCAAAATATATTTAGTTCAGTACACTTGTTCATTTCTTTAAGAGGTTGATAAGTGTTCATTTTTGCCATTGATCGTCAATTTCTTAACAAATCTGAGCTTTCATGGGAGGGCATTCTCGATGACTGCATGGCCAGAGAAAGTTACGACAATGTTTCTTTTTTTCTTCATTCAACAGTTTCATTGAGAGTTACCTATGAAAATAATAGCATTAGCTGAGGTTGACATCATAGTTGTATCTTTTTCTCCATTCCATGCACATTATTTACAAAAATTGTTCGCATCTACTGTAAAATTCTTTGAAAAGATTCTTTTGTAGAACAAGCTGAGGTTTTCAAACCTCTTAATGCACCTCTATTTCCAAATACAGGAACAAAATTTTCGCCCTCATTTGGATCAATTTTTGATAGTCAAACAGATGTTTATAGTATTTACAACAGTCAAATTTAATGCATATAAAATATCATACCATAGGACAGGCATTTGCTCTCTCATTGCATACAAATGGACCATTCTCCATATTTTAAGATGAAAATTTAACTATGTATTAATTTTTTTTTGTCACAGTTACAGCATTTTAACAAGGGTGATATGAATGCTGTTTTATGTTCAGCAGATCTTAATATTGTAAAATTTTTTAAAGTCAGGTGGAAAATTGTTACAATTACTACAGATTTATACACTAAGAGCATTCAATATGAGCAAAGTACATACTGCCAGAAGAACAGGGACAGTGTTTTCAATAAGAGTGTCAAATTCTCAAGCCAGAAGTGTCACAAACAAAAGCACTTCTGGAAAGCCTACCAGCAAGACAAATAGTTGTAAACTCTATCATTAACTTCAGAAGAAGTAACTTTTAAAATTGGACTTTCTATTATTCATATCATTGAAATAAATATTCCTTTCCTTGATTTACCAACAATTAACTCCTGTGTAAATGATAAAGTATTACTTACTTATATCGACGAGCTATATAGTAGAAGACAGGATTACCAGCCTTGCTATATCCAGCCTGATAGAAGATATTGAGAGATTTGATGGATTTAAATTCCTCCTTCTCATGCATGTTGTGCTTCACCATTATTTCCTCAAAATTGGTGCTTGACATGTCAATGGAACTCCACCTGGCATAGGAGGAAAAAAGCAGACTGCATACCATTATCATCGGTTTGATCTATTAAGTGCGGTTCAGTTTACTTCAGTTTTACTTTCCGTCATAATTTTTCTGCCATTTCTTAAGAGGAACTATCACTTTCATTACTAGAGAGACATGTCTTAACAATGAGAGTATTAACATGCTCTTATTTGCTCTTTTTACTGACAGAAAAATTAGTATGGAAGGTAGAGTACAGTCTTTTGTGCAAGTTGGCTGCACAGTATAATATTTTCACACAAGTAAATCATCCACCCTCAGTTATTTTTTAACTTACGCAAACTGCTAGTGCTGGGAATGCCCAGGTTTATACTCACTATTCATTAATAGTTTGTATATATATGCCATGTGAGTCACCTGACCTATTTAGTTTTGAATTTATGCAACGTGCTAAGCGACATATGTGACTTATGCCTTTCTTGAATATCTTCTAATGGATGATTTGCACAGCAGTTTATAGAGGAGGGGTAGATAACTCAGTGCATAAGTGTATGGGACAGCAATCAATCACTATGTATGTTGATTCCAAAAACATCATACTCAGATACAGAGAGCTGCAGTAATAATTTAGACGAGTTTACAAGCTCTTATTCATTAGCGTATATTCACGCACACCATTAAACATGCCCCTGAAGGAACAACCTATCACATGCACTAGTTGACAATAACATTGGAACACAAAATGGCAGATCTACACAGCGGACCCAATTGGATTTGAATCTTCAGCCAATGCATGTTTTCGATGTATAGCCATGTCAAAATTACTAAGAATTAGGTAGATTGTTTTCGCTCCTGTCACAAATTACGGCAATTTTTATCTCATACAGTAAATGTAGCGGTGGATGCAGTTTTTTTATTTGTGTTAGAACTATCAAAACAAGCTCAAAATACTGTATGAAGCTATAAAAAGCGTGTAAAGATTCGAGGTGGGCCGTAGGTCTGCAGTTATTTATTCGTATAGGACCCAAATTAGCTTTGGCTAAATGGTATTTATACAGGTTACTTCATCACTCTGTCACTTCAACTTGGGTTCAAATCCTTTGTGATCAGTTCAAAATTTTTATTACCCTTTGTTTTACCTCTTGGGGTCTATAACTTAATATTATACTAGAAATAACATTTTTATAACATTACAGGCATTTACAAAATACAATAATAGCCATGTTTTCTACTGGCACATAGTTATAAATGTATAGTTCGTACTATATATTTTATTATGGTTGGTATTGTGCTTGACCCATTCAACCAAGTTTCAAACCTTTCACAAATGCAAAGTGAAACACAAGATTTAAGCATGAAACAAAAACTATTAGATTTAATGTCGACATACTCCTAAGAAATGAAAGCCAACTGCATAACATGATTTACAACACCAGATACGGTAAAGATAATAAGGGCTCACAAAGTTAAACATGATCCCTAATTGAAGATAACGATAACCCGTAGTTACCCATTGAAGGGCAAGGGCCTCTCCAGCCTGACAGTAGGGTGAACTCGGCACAACTTATATGGTGAGCTAATTCCTGTAGAGTCCTAATTATCGGATTGTCATTCTTGTGTCTTTGGCTCACAAAGAACCAGTAGCAACAATAAATAAATTAGTAACTAAAATGCAGACAATAAAGACTTGGAGAAAGAAAAAATAACCAAAAGAATGTGACGTTTCGAACCTAGTCCTTGCATCACCATAGATATGCCAGCAGCTAACTAACAACTCTGCCAATTGTCACACATTCTTTGTTGCTCTTTGGGCAAGCACAATTTATCATCTTGCTAGTATTTTTTTTTTTTTTACTTGTTCCTTTAACTACAATGGTCATATCAGCGGCTGTTCTCCTTTGGAACATACCGAAGCTGTTAACTCGTATTCGTTGATTTTTAATCATTAGACCACGCACACATTCACACTCTCATTTATACTTCCAGACTCTGGGGAAGATGGGGAATTAACTTGGTCGGAGAAAAATCCCCACCGCCACCGCCGGGAATCAAACTCGGGACCCCTCTGAGCTAAGGGGCCAGCCCTTGCTAGTATTATATACATGAAAAACTGTCGTTTATTTACGCTTTTCACAACCAACTTCTTGGTCCTCATTCAGAGCCATAAGTATTAATGCTAGTTGTGATAATACTGATTAGAAGATCAGAGCTGCAATAACAGTTTTTGTGCTAAAAGGGTCAACATTTTCACATTAGACTGTAAATTGCAGGTGGTATAGAATAAATAGGGGCAGCTGACTCACCTGGTATTATATATATAGATGAATGCTAGTAATTTAATGCATAAGCATTTTGAGAGAAGGAAAATATTCTGGAGTCAGATCTACTTAATATTGTAATTCTCTTGCTGGAAGATTGAATGACATTTTAAAAGTTCAATGCAGGCCAGGATTGGAACAACAGCTGACACACATTACCATTTTGCTAATGTGGCGAAAATTAGCAATAAGATAATTTCTGCAAATAGGTATTCAATCTCAATTAACATGAAGTAGGTAAAGGAACAAGGATTTGTAAGAATATTTTTACAACAAGTAGAGAAAGTCATGAGACTGCTCACATTAGATATTTTAAGTTTTATTACACATTATGTTTGTATTTGTCACGATTGGTTTTTGTACTTGCTTTTGTATTTTTAATTTTATTTTTCTCCTTTGTATTTGTAACAGTTTTTATATGTTGAGTAAATCTTCCCTTAAAAAAGGGATAGAGGAACAAGAATCTCCTAACACCACGCTAGTGGTGCAATTAGGGAAGTTAAAGAAGAATAAATATTCTTAATTATTGTAAAACTTACAATTACTTTCTTCGAAGTGTTGAAAACAGTGTTGTTATGATAAAATTAACTTTAAAGAGAGTCGATTAAAGACACTAGACAACACTTACTTTTAAATTTTTCCGGAACTAGTTTCAGAGGCTTTGCCTCTATCATCGGCCGGCTCTCGACTGATTCTCGTTGGTGTAGCTGACGATACCTTGTCACAGGTCTCCTCTGGTGGCGGCTCAAGGAACTTGCTGAACAAATCCTTCTGGGGGATGTCGAAATTGAATACTTTGTTTCTATTTTTTGAAATGAAGATTTGTTCCCATGTGGATAGTTCTTGTTTTCCTGATGTATGTTTCAGTAGTTTTGGTTCTGGATTTATGTTGTGGTTTTTTTCCCAAAAATGTGTGGCAACTGCTGATTTTTCTAATTGTTTATATTTTATGTTTCTAAAGTGTTCCTTTGCTCTTGTTTCTAAATTTCTTTTTGTTTTTCCAATATAAATTTGACTACAGTCATTGCATTCAATTTGATATATACCAGATTTTTTGTTTGATGGAATAGCATCTTTGATGTTTGAGCAAATTAGGTTTTTTAAGGAGAAATGGTTGACTGGTGCTAGTTGAATATTTTGTTTTTTGAAGACCATGGGCCTATGATAAATTCAAAAAAGTCTTCAAAAAACAAAATATTCAACTAGCACCAGTCAACCATTTCTCCTTAAAAAACCTAATTTGCTCAAACATCAAAGATGCTATTCCATCAAACAAAAAATCTGGTATATATCAAATTGAATGCAATGACTGTAGTCAAATTTATATTGGAAAAACAAAAAGAAATTTAGAAACAAGAGCAAAGGAACACTTTAGAAACATAAAATATAAACAATTAGAAAAATCAGCAGTTGCCACACATTTTTGGGAAAAAAACCACAACATAAATCCAGAACCAAAACTACTGAAACATACATCAGGAAAACAAGAACTATCCACATGGGAACAAATCTTCATTTCAAAAAATAGAAACAAAGTATTCAATTTCGACATCCCCCAGAAGGATTTGTTCAGCAAGTTCCTAGAGCCGCCACCAGAGGAGACCTGTGACAAGGTATCGTCAGCTACACCAACGAGAATCAGTCGAGAGCCGGCCGATGATAGAGGCAAAGCCTCTGAAACTAGTTCCGGAAAAATTTAAAAGTAAGTGTTGTCTAGTGTCTTTAATCGACTCTCTTTAAAGTTAATTAATTGTAAAACTTGTTTAAATTTGACAAAGCCAATATTTGCCTATTGGAAATATGTAGTGAATAAAATTCAACTGATCTGAATTCCTTGAGTCACATCAGCTTCCTACTCTCTTAAGCTAGGTCAGCAATTGCATGCCACCAAGTAACTGCCCATGATGACTTTAAAGGTAATTTTAACTTTTGATAATTACTTTTATGGTAATTCTGACTTACAATTGTTACACTTTCATGAAATCAATTCTTACTTATAATTACTATCTGCTGTAAGTTTTACAATTTAGATAATCTTAAGTCCTAGAGAAGTAATTAGATATGTGTATCCAGGAGAGGATTATACACACAGGTCATTTACGACAAGCACATGTTAAACTGCAGACCTAATAGGTTGTGACAGGTATTCAATGAAGTTAAAATGCCTACAGGAAGCTTAAAACTGTACCAAAATGCTGAAACACAGAAGAAAGTTCCTAAGTAAAAATTGAGTTTATTCACTAAGCATTTTTAATTCAAAACCTGCAATAGTTACAAGGAATCCTTGCTGAAGTCTTCAATGACATACTTTTCTATATCATCCCACTTTCCCATTTATAAAAATATTAATTTTAAGCCTTCTGCAGAAGATTTTGGTTCAAAAAAGGTGCAATATTCTGACTTGCTATGCTCTGCAGGTTGCGTGAATATGAATAGCTAAGGGCAGATGATTCAAACTGTATATTTAAACAAGCATTATAACAAAATTATGCAAAAATAAACTGCAGCATACAAAGCATATCCTTAACACTATAACTTAGCTACAAATAGCAATTAGGCTAAATAATGATGTAACACAAAATTTCTTGGCATAAATATCCTTAAAAATTAAGTAATAGGAAAGCTGAAATGAGAACAGATGCTTAGCATTACATTGTGTCTAGTAATTATTAACTGTGAAATATTAAACTATTAATAATGAATAAAAATGAAAAAACTGAAGCTATTGACAGCAAAGCAAATATAACAATCAATAACTCAATTTCACTTATCTTTGATAATATATTATATATCATAACCAGACTAGTTTCACAATCTGCATCATCAGTCAACTTGAATGAGTAAATGAACAATTTATTATTCTTTGAACTTTACATAAAATTAACACAATTTGATATTTCTCCCTCTTGGAGTTGCTTATTTTTGTTTCTTCCAATTATATTTTCATTTTAGTTGTAAATATTTGAGAAGTGTGTAACTCCTTATATTTATTATTTTATTCACCTCTTTACCCTTTTTTTGCATTTTCTCCACTTAAGTTAAAAATCTTGCTAACTCTTGGCTCTGCTGGAAAATCTTTCTAATTGCCTGTCCCCCTTTTTCAGTATCATTGCGTTCCAGAATATGTTGCCAATTGTAATACAATTTATTTCATTTAGTGCATCTCTGCACCCCTCTCCTTCCTCTTAAGCCACTTAACTTTATTACACCTGTCCTTGTCCATACATATGCCATTCTAGCTTCTTTATTACATATCCTGATGTATTTTTCTCTCCTCCTTTCTAATTTTAAATATTATAATTTATTAAGGTAACTGCAAAATAGGAATGAACATAAGGCAGGGCTAGGTGTGGCTGGTCTATCGTTGACTAGCCAGTGAGGAGAATGTGACGTACAGTTCAACACGTGGACTGGCCCACTTTGCCAAACCCTATGGCTAATTTCTTTGCATGATCAAAAGATACTAACTACAGAATTATTTTGTTGTTCTCGTGTCATACAGATGTACTTTCTCAGGATGACTATCCAAACCCCATATTAGTAGCACTTCTGGTTTTGGAGATAGGGAAAGATAAAACGCCTGACTGCAAAGAAAAGAATCAGTAATGGTCTATGAAGAAAAACAGACATGTGTTGATGCATTTTGTAACTTGCATTCAGTAAAGCAGTGATTTTTTTAACAGTACAGGTGTGCTTTTCAAAGTTAGCAAATATGTCGCTTATCAAGCCCAATAGTAGTGTGCCTATACTCTGTTTCATATAACCTTGCCCCGCTGACATGTATCACTCCGCGTCCAACTACCTTCCCCCTCGTCCTAATTGGCTAATGCTTTCACGCCATAGGCCATAGGCGGTGCCTTTCCGTCACAGTTAAACCTGCAGTACACGTCATAATAATTGCCGGGAAGATAAATAAAATCATACAAATAACGATATGAAGGCATGCAAAAATACAAGTTTATAATGAAATGAGCAAGTTGGAACTTAATGACGGAGCAATGTAACTGAAACAAGTTTATAATGAAAAGCCTTCGGCCTTTTCCACTGGGATTTTTTAAACCAACACACATACCTTTAAAAAATGCTTGTCTTTCAGTCTTAAAAGCCGTGTCACGCCATACCTTACTTTTAGTGTGTTCTTCATTCTCCCAAATCTCGTCAAGGTAGTATATTTTGTGACTTGTATCTCGGTACAGTCTGACTGTCCTTAAATAACGTCTTCGCCACACAGCAATATCGCCTCTGTTTTTAGCACATTTTTCTTGCCTCTTTTTTCTTTCACAAACCCCAGCTGTATAAGCAATCTGCTGAAATTTGGTGAATCTGCATCCATTTTTACAGCAGATGAAATGTTATTTATGTTAGGGAGTTCGTTTCTAAAGAAAAAACTATACACATGACGACGCACTGCACTTTTCACGTATTTTCTCCGAGCACGCGCTTTTGTTTATTCCTGCTTTTGCCTGGAGTGGTAAGTTTTCCTGTTTTCTCAATTTCACATCGCGATGTTCCCATGGATCTACCACTCACACCTGTAACTTCAGAGCACAGCTGTTCGACTTCTCTCACTGACAAAGACGGATTCTTTTCTAGGAGTGCATTAAACACATGCAGCGCAATTCTTTTTTCGCCTGTTTGTAAGGATTTACCCTTGCGATGTTTCAGCGAAAAACTGGCGGTAGACTCTGCCATTATTCATGGAAATACAGGCACAATAAACGACCTTCGAATGCCGATATATGACTAATCCAGTTCAAAACAAGGTCAGTGATAAAAATCATATAAACAAATATGTACCGCTGAAGCACGTGCTATCGTGTCATGTGCTTGAGAGCAAAGCAACCTACTCTTTACTTCGTTTAAGAATTAACATGCATTTCAGATAAATCAACTGTATTGCGTAATATATTTAATTAAAACAGTTACGAAAATATAAATTTGACAATTCTCTTCCAACACATATAGTTATATACAGATATATCACCATGTTAAATAACGAACTAATTTTTACCACACGACAGTCTTTACCACAACAGCAGCCAATGAGAGGTGATTAGGTCACGTGAGCAGTAAGAGATACTGGGCAAGCTTACGTGAAACAAGGTTTAGTTAGTAACTGCGAGACAACTCGTAAGATTTCACATAAGCAGGCTAGAAATATTATTTTTCAGTGTATTCCTTCTTCAAATAGGTGTCAAAGACATTTTCAAAAGTATAAATTTTGCTCAGAGCCCAGAATTAATAGCACGAGCTAGTCACGAGTTAAAGAAGAGAAACAGTTCACCAAATTAGGAGAAGTTCCCATATTTAGATATCCTGGAAAATATCAAGCAGCTACAAAACGTGCTACCAGTCAATTTTCTAAAAAAAGTGTTTTACGTAGAAACATTTATGATTTATATGACAAGGGTGAATAGCCAACAGGCAAAAGGTTGACCAATTTAAGAAGGGAGAAAATAGAATATATGGATATCTTCTAAGTATAATATTCTGAAATCTCTTGGGTTCAAATATAGGAGAATCAATGATGGTCGCAAATTTCTGCTTTAAGAAGCAATATTTTTGCTGCAAGACTAAAATTTATGGGCATATGCACAACATTAGAAGTACAGATGATTAACAGTGTAAAAATGCTTCATAAATACACATTTGTATCTTTCATATTTATTAAGCATTTTAATGAAACAAAAATTGGTTTAAAGCCCATTACACGCAGTATATAATTACGGCATCATTAAAGTAGAGACTATATTCACAAATCGTTGAAATGTCACTATTTTGTTTCATTGTAGCTAATGCCATTCTTTCGTCAAATACATCTGAGTCATTTTGTATAGTGTGCATATGAAAGATAGTTGTGTAAGCAAACTGTTCTCTGGTTCAAGGTTTTACGGTTCAGTTTATGCTACCATGTATTTGTATTTATTTCATCCTTTGGAACATAATACATATTGTGACTTTGTGGGTTCGTGAAATGAAAAGTCCAATTTCACCACTCAAAAATGTTCTTTATTTCCACCGACTTACAGCTAAACACTTGCCAATTACACAAAATTACGTAATGCACACAATTACGATTCACCAGTTCGTCCGTTATCGTTCCGATGCACGTACACAATTACGTAAATTCTTCCGTTGCACGGTTTTCTCTTCCACTAACACGGCGCTACTTCACTAGCACGTCAAGCACTAACTAACTCCTCTTGCCCGAAGTGCTGCTTATATAGGGCCAGCGGGTCGATCGGAAGGTTCTAGATTAGAGGAAATATCCTGTAAGTTCGAGAACACAGGTGGAACAGAAAGAGACGGCACAGTCATGTTTTTTGTCCCAGCCATCCCTTCTTAACGCTATAAGACAAACGAGGTGGAGGGGCGAACACCGACCCGTCTGCTGCTTGCCCAGTCTACAGGATGTTCCGACGCTCGGGTGACACTGCTCCCTCCTCAAAGCTGGTCGTCCCGAACAGCACCATCGTAGCGTGCCAGGCGGTCCAGGTGTACCACCAGCATCTGCTCGGAGTCTCAGCCAGTAGTAGCGCTGCCGAAGTTTGTCAATCGTTCGGTTCGCTCCCAGGTGTCCTCCTGAAGTACCAGCGTGCACTTCCTCCAAGACTTCCGGGACCTTACTCCGGGGAAGTACCAACTGTTCTCTCTGCGTCTTCCCATCGGGTGGTTCCCATACCCGGAACAGCACGCCCTCTCTGGTATTCAACGAGTCCCATTGGGCCCAGTACGACCTGTAGGTGGCGCTCCTCGGTGCGATGTCCTCCCGGGTTGGTCTCGTCCCTGCCTCCACTTCCCTCAAGAGTGGCCCCAAGTCTGCGTCCGCCAGCTGCTCCCTCCTCAGGCCTGCGCTATCCCAGCCTTCAGCAGGCACTGCCACAACTACTCGGACTGCTGCGGCACGCTCCTTCTCTTTCACTCTTGTGCACTGGCCACACTCTTCTGGACAGGGTCTTCGGGACATGGCGTCAGCGTTACCGTGGCTCTTCCCTCTACGATGTTCCGAGGTGAAGTCGTACTCCTGCAGCCTCTGGACCCAACGTGCTGTCTGGCCTTCCAGGTTCTTAAAGCTCAATAGCCAGGTTAGGGCGGAATGGTCAGTTCTCAGGTGGAATGGCTGACCGTACAGGTACTTGTGGAAGTGCTCCAAGGCCTTTACTACCGCCAATAATTCTCGTCGGGTGACGCAGTAGTTCTTCTCTGCCTTGGATAGCGTCTTGCTGTAGTAGGCTATCACCCGCTCATGGCCGTCCTTGATCTGCGATAGGACACCTCCAATGCAATGGTCGCTAGCGTCGGTGTCCACAATGAAGGCGCCACCCGGTTGTGGGAAACCCAAAATTGGAGCACTGCACAGGGTCTCCTTTAGGTGCTGGAAAGCGTTTTCGGCGTCCTCTGTCCACACATAAGGCCGGTGTTCCTCCGTCAGGCGGGTGAAGGGTTTTGCGATGTTGTCGGCCTTTTTCTCTAAATCATTAAGGCGGTCGTCTACTTGACCCATCCGCTTGCCCAGATTCGTGACGTCATCCCTCACGCCAGCCAACCGTTCCTCAAACTTGACGGCGAGGACCTCGTTCGCCTCCCTCATCTCCGTTGTCAGTTCGGCCATCTTTGCGGTCATTGTCGTGGCCAAGTCGTTGTTTGCCGTTTCCATCTTCATTGTTAATTCGGCCTTCATTTCTTCCATCTTCCCGGCGATGTTGTCGTTGGCCGTCTTCATTTGTTTCAACTCTGCGGTGATGTTGTCGTTGGCCGTCTTCATTTGTTTCAACTCTGCGGTGATGTTGTTGTTGGGCATCTTCATTTGTTTGAACTCGGCGGTGAGGTTGTTGTTTGCCGCTTCTGTTTTTGCAGCGAGGTTTTCATTTGCCGTCTTCATTTCCGACGTCAGTTCGGCCTTCATTTCCATCATCTTCTCCAAAATCTTTTCCAATGCTGCGTCCATGGCTGTAATGTTCGGTGCTGTTGTCTTCCCGCTTCCTGACACCAGTGTGACTTTGTGGGTTCGTGAAATGAAAAGTCCAATTTCACCACTCAAAAATGTTCTTTATTTCCACCGACTTACAGCTAAACACTTGCCAATTACACAAAATTACGTAATGCACACAATTACGATTCACCAGTTCATCCGTTATCGTTCCGATGCACGTACACAATTACGTAAATTCTTCCGTTGCACGGTTTTCTCTTCCACTAACACGGCGCTATTTCACTAGCACGTCAAGCACTAACTAACTCCTCTTGCCCGAAGTGCTGCTTATATAGGGCCAGCGGGTCGATCGGAAGGTTCTAGATTAGAGGAAATATCCTGTAAGTTCGAGAACACAGGTGGAACAGAAAGAGACGGCGCAGTCATGTTTTTTTGTCCCAGCCATCCCTTCTTAACGCTATAAGACAAACGAGGGGGCGGGGCGAACACCGACCCGTCTGCTGCTTGCCCAGTCTACAGGGTGTTCCGACGCTCGGGTGACAATATGTTATAGGACACGTCAGTTCAAGATACAAAGATAAATATAAAAAGATACATAAGACTAAAAACTGTAACAGATACAAGATCCAACAAAAGTCTAAAGCAGAAAAAGCAAATAAATATTCTCAATAGATTGTTGGTTACAATTTCTGACATAGTCAATTTTTCATCATTAATACTACTTGTACATAGTCAATTCTACAACATTAGAATCTAATTTACAGAGTCAATTACAGCATTAGAAACTAATTATACACATGATCCCTTAATCAGCTTAATGAATTTATCACTTTCAAGTATAATTAAAGCTGCAATGTCATAATTCATTTAAGTTATATAAACATTTATTTATGAGGAAAGCCTTTATCTTCCATTTAAACTGCTGTTTTGAGATGCTAGCTATTGATTTAATATCAGATGGCAGTTAATTGTAAAGCTTAATTCCTAGTATATGTACATCCTTTTGAGAGACAGTTTTAATTACACTATCTCTATAGTAATTCATATTGGTTCTGGTGTTATGTTCATGTACGTGATTGTTTTTAACTGCATTACACTTGTCCACAGTAAACATTATAGCTGTATAAGCATACAGAGAGTAGATGGTGATATGTGATTATCATTGTATATGTTCTCACACACATACTGAAATATTAAGCAAACTTCTCTGTCAGCATCTGTATGTACATCTCAGATTGCTTGCTAGGTGGATTTGGTGAGACAAAGGCAGACATATCTTCCATCTCTATCACCCGCTTGCTGTGGAACTGGCAATGCGAAGAGAGTAGGATCACCATATTGGCTGAACCCATGTTCATTCTTATTTTGTAGCTACTCTAATGACCTTTCCTCATTAAAACTACTTAGAATTTCTTGCTTTTCAATACCCTCAAAAGAAATGTAAAAGGTTTTTGGACAATTATTAAGAATAGGATAGAGGATATTGACAGAAAATTGAAGTGGGGAAATCTGATAAGTAAGAAATCACTAAATGCATATAAATGCATACCTGATAATAAAGACAGAATGGCGAAGGGAAACATATATAGATATGTGATAGATATGAGAGGGAGGGTTTAGCTTGGTTAAGGACAGGAGTCATATTGAGAGGGGGTTCACCAAAGGAGTGCATTCTATGTGGAAAGAAAATAAGTTTAGAACATTATGTAGTGGAATGTAAAGAAATTGAAAACTGGAGGAAACTAATATGGGATAAGAACTGGGATAATAAAGGGACTTACGTAGTAACTATAAAAATGCTTATGTTGAAAAGAGAGAAAAGATTAATGGAGGTAAGGAAATTTGCTGACAAAGTCAAAGAGAAATGGTTGAGCAGAGTGAGAAAATAAGAGGTAGAGAAATGGAAGACACAATCAGAACATTAGGTCAAGGTCGTATAAGGGCTAGGATAGAGGTTAACGGCCAGGGAGCCAACACCACTATCAGCCCGTAATATAAGCAGCTGACAAATTTGTACCTAGATTAGAATTGTAATACTTGTAATTGAGATTGTAAGATATGGAAGTACAAATTGTTATATTATTATTATTACTACAATGTTAATTGTAATTTATGTAATCAAGTTTGTTTACCCATTTTCTCCTGTATAACCAGTAATGTAGCCATATTGAAGAATTCAGTGCAGCCAAACTATGCTTGTTTCTCCACTGAACACAATGCTGCCAACAGTCTTACTTGTCCCTAAATTACACTATCTAGCACTAACAGAGAGTAGCAGTGTAGATGGTAGCATGTCTGCCTCATGTTCAAGAGGTCCCGAGTTCAAATCTCGGTTAGGGTGAGTTATCTGGATAAGGTTTTTTCCAGGGTTTTCCCTTATCCTGAAAGACAAATGTCGGGTAACTCTAAGCTTCATGGACCCCGGACACATTTGAGCATCATTTCACCCATTTCATTCACCGTCCGATATGACTTAACGTTTGAGGATGTAAATTACAAAAAAAGGTACCTAAATTGCACCACATAGCTATAAAAATCATTGTGGTGCTGCAATTAGACTGCACAGCATATTTGCATCCCTTCTCTTGTTGGGGCATATCCTCACCCGCATCTCAATCGTTTCCACGTCGATCATTCCCAAGATCCAGTTGTCCTCTACGACGCGCCCGCGATGAAACTTGCGTCATCCTATTTTGCATTCATTGATTTGAATGACGTGGCCGGGACCGCCAATTTCCCGCTTGTAGTATACTTAGTGTCATTTGACATTATGCACACTTCGCGGCAGTAGCCGTTCCAGTCTGATACAGTCCGTGAGCTCATACATGTATTTCCTACGGAGCACTCCATTATCGTCATATCGTAGGATTGTTTATGTGCAAAGCAGTGCATGAGTAACAAAATTGGACCGGGCGATAGCTTAGCCTGCTCAAACCATGTTCCTTTGCACACGGACTATGTATGGGGCATTTTTGCAGAGGTTGGCTACAAGATTTATATATCTTTCTGATGTTGGCTGCAATGCGACAACTGGCTGGTCGTCTGCTTGCACATGCGTATATGTGCACCTTTGGACTTAGATGCCCACTGATTTTTTTTTTGTGTTTGTTTGAGAATCACCTAGTTTTTGTCAAAATTTTATGCAGTATCTTTGCTGAATTCATTTGGTCATCTTGTGAGAAAATTAAATCTGACAAACACAACAGCACCTCACTTGGCAACCCGCAGCCAGAAAATTCAAGCATGCACATTAAGGTTCGGATTGAGTAAATTTATTTCACTATACTCCATTTTGTGCAGCCAATTTAATACTGTTTATTCTTAAAATTCTTGTTGAAAATATTGAAAATTCCAGAACGTACATTTACAATATTTTTCTTTTGGATCTCTTATTTTTAGTTTACCTACATAATCCCCAAATTGTTTTACTTCTTCTGAATCAGATGGTCATTTAGTTATCAAACTTAATTTAAAACCATTCATATCTGCAACAAGTTTATGATGTACAGATTCTCAGCAGTTTCACCTTTGAGAAGTTTTGAATGATATATGAAAATAGGATTGAAATGATCATTGTCACATAAAATAACAACATTTAATGTTTCTTTTGGTTCTGAAGAAAACCACTGTATAAGCCGCTCTATGGCAAACTGTATGCAAAAACAGCTCAGATTAGTTGAGTGATGAAAATAATGAAGCTTTAGATTCACCTTGCACGTTGTTACTAATACAGTGATTTTGCTACATATCAACAAATCTGCAGTAGCTCATTACTTCTGGTCAATCAATCATGAAACTACACCCAAGATAAGTCTCCTAGAGATTGCCAGTTACTCAGAACCATTAGATAAATGTGGAAAAATATGAACAATAAAAACCAAGAATCATTTAAACCATTTTGATTCGCCACCACCAAATCACCTCTAGAAATTCATAGCACTACCTACAATATGCGCAATTTATCTTGAGCGTTCGTCTCCCAAGTCCTCACTCGGTAGGTTTGGCTAGCTCCGTAAACACAGATGACAACTTAGAAACATGAAATGCGCTATACTAGTACACTCTGACATCTAGTGACTAATATGCTAAGCTTTTACGTGCGCTCTTTGTTTTCCGTGTGCATTCGTTTTGTGCAAGTTTGAGGTTAATTATTATAACTCAATAGCTTAACCAGTTTGTAATTATGGCTGAGGGCACACCAAACTCATCATCATATGTACCTTCTGAGCAATGAACTCCTACTCGGAAACATGCATGTACAGTCGTGCATAGTGATGGCCCCAAAATAATAGCGGAAGTTGCAGAAAGTTGCGATATAGAAAATGATAACAACCAGCTAATGTTTCCACTCAGCAAATCAATAGAACGAGCTGCTGCTTACACAGGAAAAAGCGTTAGCACTGTCAAGCGTATTAAATTGTTTTGTACATCTCATCCCAATGAATATCCAAAAACACCAGGAAAAATCAGGTAAGGCTGTGATCTGTGTATGGTAATGGCTAATAGTGATGTTTTCTTTCTTCTTTTCCCTTCAATCCTTTCCTTTTTGGCTTCCTCCTTTTCCGTATATCTTTCTTTTTCTATTGCTCTGAGCCCTTTGTATATTTCTACATAGCTTTCTATTTCCCTCCATTACCAAAGCTACACCGGTATTTAATAGAGGCCAACAAACCTAGGAGCAAGACTTACTTATGTTGTGGATGTTATGGTTCTCAAAAGTGGACACACTATTATTCGTCTACCTCCTTAGAACTGTGATCTGAATGCAATTGAACTGGCATGGACAAAAATAAAGAACGTTTTCAAAGGACACAATGTTACTGGTGATATGTCAGCCACAAATCTGCAGAAACTTGCTATACAAGCATTCTCTTCTGTAACTGCGACAGATTGGGAAGGATACTGCAAGAACTGGAAACGAAATATTGGAGAAATAATGGTGTAATTGAAAATGCGATTGATGAAGTTATCAACAGATCAGAGGATACTAGCGATGAAACTGATGCAGTGGACTCAGAAATCGAAGAATCACAAAGCAAATGAGTGAATATTTACGGCTGTCATATTTGTTTACTGTTTTTATGTGTTTCATAAACAGTAAGTATATAAATATACAGCTTATAGGATTGAGTTCAATTTAATGTTTGTCCACAGATCTCACACTTGCGGCGCGTATATTTGCTTATCTTACTATTTTGCTGAACTGTGTTTTTCAAGGTTGACCACACTGCAGAAACAAAAGAGCGTTAGCTCTCGCAACTTCCCCTCTACCCGAACTACCCCGTAAATCCAACGCTCTTCTTATCTTGTGCGTACTGTACAGAGGTTAGCACAAATTCTTCTGTCTGGGCACCACTCATTTGACACACGCTATGAATACCGAAAACCTGTTCAAATTATTCATTTAAATGATATTTAATGCCTAAAATTTCTGGCTCATTACTCATATGTTTGCAATGCGGTTAGAGATTGCAATGCAATGTGGTTAGAGATTGTATATGTTTAGGTATTAAGAGAGATGGGAGTGAAAAAGGGAAAAAAAAGAAGAAGTTGGTTTTTGCAAAAGGGAAAGGGAGCATTTGCAGGGGTTAAGAGGGTGTAAATACAGAATATCAGGTTAACATAAGGTGGCTAGAAAAAAATATACAAACATGCTAGCGAAGCTAAGACTTTATATGGGAGTGGAGCTTGGGGTCTAGAGGGTGGATGGGAAGTTGTGGATGCAGTAGTAAGGATGTCCAGTAGAGAAGTTTTAGGATTACCTAGTACCACAGCAATTTGCCCAAATGGAAATGGATAGTGTATGAAGGAAAGGTATGATGGTAGAGAGAGCACTTAAATTTTGTTTTAGAATTTTAAATTTAGACAAAAAGAATTTGCTAAGACAAAATGTACATTTAAGAAACAAATGATGGAGATTACTTACTGTGAATCCACTGGCTTGTGCTCTGGAGGACCAAGGTACGCTAAGAGAGTTGCCATTTTATCAAATGGCCTTCGTCCCACAGCTTTGTGGTCACGACTGCTAGACAGGTAATCCCCAATTTTTTCTTGATGATTCCATAGCAGACGGTGCAATGCTAAGATGTTGGCATCACTGATAAATGACATAGAATGAGAGGCTTGATCCACTGTTTCACAGTCTGAGGCTATCTGAATGAAGAACCTGCAAGTAAATAATGAGTCTTATATAGTAGTTTTAAAATATGCAATATGGATATGTATAGTTACGATTACTTAATGCTGAAATGATGAAAGGCTTCATTCCTCTACCTACAAATTTTAAAACTTTTTTATCATTAGCTTAGACAGCATTACTATATACAGGATGAGAATAAAAGAACTTATTTACTTACACTGCTGAAGATGAGTACATAACCATTTCTAATTTGAAAAGCAATAATTTTTACATATTTTAAAAAGCAAAAGACACATTAAAGATGCACTATGTCACCTAAGTGGAACTTCAATTATTTGGATTACTGGTACAATATCTAATCAATATAATTGGGTAAATCAGGAAAAATGGTAATTTCTTTATTTCTTTAATTGTGTATACTGTAATATTAATTTAATGACTATCTATCAATGTTGTTTGCATTTTGCACAGTTTTATACTTACTATACCCTTTGCCTGTATCTGTGGTAGCTTCTACACTATTTTCATAGTAGGACGGGCCCAATCTGGCGCACAACTGTATTCTTATTCGCCAGAATATCTTGTCTTTTAAAATTATGATTTTAGATTATGATGATTTTAATTTATGCAAAGGCTGGATAAAAGTAACAGGAAATATTTTTTTTCTCTGAAATGACTTTATTGACAGAGGTATTTTTATATTTATATACGTTCATATAATCGCTGACATTATTTATGACCTTTTGCCACATATTTGGAAGGTGTCGTACACCTTCTGCACGTCTATTTCTGTTGAGGTCAAACAATGACTACCTTATAGCATGGTTAATTTCATCTCTGGTGTTGTAAAGAGTCGTGCACAGTGGTTCTTTCACTTTGACAAAAAGCTCATAATTACAGGGACTCATATTGGGTGAGCACGATGGATGTTTCAGAATGTCACATTGCCAATGGTGCAAGAGGTCCTGGGCAGCAGCAGCAGCGATGAGGCATCTTGTATTGTCATGAAGAATGTTGGGGGGCTGTTCCATAAAATGCTGTCACTTTCACCTGAGTGCTGGATGAAGGTGGTGTTTCGGCAATGAATGTGTAGTGTTTAAAGTCCGGTTTTACTACATAAGGCAACACAGCCAGTGACACTGATGATACATGAAATGAAGATGGAGCACTGGTGGAATGAGATGGCATGGGAAACCAGAGAAAACCCACCCCAGTGCCATTTGAGATTCATACAAGGGAGCCCAGGTTTCATCCATAGTGACTATTTGCCGAAGAAAGTTGTTACCTTCTCTTTGGTACTGGCACAACAAATCCTGTGGGACTACAAAGCCATTGTTACACCTTGGAAAGCTCATGGGATATCCATGTGCTCTAATTATGCAGTAACCCAGAATGTCATGCAGTTTTATGGCATACTTGACTTCTGCTGCTAACTCATGCAAAGGCCATCAACGATCATCAACCAATAAGGAAGCGAGGAGTTGAACTGCATTGTTCTTCACATGGGGTCGTCTTGTAAAGAGGTTATCTTTCACAGCAATTCTGCCTAATCTGAACGCTTTAACACATTTTGTGACTGTGCTGTATGGTAACGCTGCTTCACCACATGCTTCATACAGTCCCTGAAAGCATTCTTGCATACTGCATATTTCAATCTAATGCCATTTCAATTCAGAGCCAAAAACATTGCTCTAACTTTGTAAACATGATATTAGGGTATATATTTAAGCTAATTAGTGGAAATTAATTTCTTCACACTAGCTGTATATAGGCTAAGGTTTTGGATGGATAGAGTCAACTTGAAAACTTCAATGTCATGGCCAGGATTTGAACCACTGATCTCCTGGTTTCCAGCCAGTCGCTCTCACCCATTGAGCTACTATGGCCAATGTGCCCTCCTGACATTAAATTCTCCAACTGACTCATATTTTCCCGGTAAACTACTAGGGGCTCTTGTATCCGAGATACACTGCTTGTGGCGACTTACTATTTTAAGTACTTAAATCCCAGGCTATTTAAGCTAATTGGTGGAAATTAATAATTTCTTCACACTAGCTGCATATAGGCTAAGGTTTTGGATGGATAGAGTCAACTTGAAAAATTCAGTGCCATGGCCGGGATTTGAACCATGGATCTCCTGGTTTCCATCCAGTTGCTCTTACCCATTGAGCTACTATAGCTAACGTGCCATCCTATCATTAAATTCTCCATTTGACTCATATATTTTCCCGGTGAACCACTAGGGGCTCTTGTATCCGAGATACACCACTTGTGGCAACTTTCTATTGTAAGTACTTAAATCCCAGGCTTCACCATTAAACTCTTGTTATTTAAGCTAATTGGTGGAAATTAGTAATTTCTTCACACTAGCCATATATAGGCATCCAAAACCTTAGCCTATATACGGCTAGTATGAAGAAATTATTTATTATTATTATTATTATTATTATTATTATTATTATTATTATTATTATTATTATTATTATTATTATTATTATTATTATTATTATTATTATTATTATTAATTATTGTAATATGAGGGAAAACCTCATTTCCAAGTCACTCAATGGAGTAAGGGTTACAAAACTGATCCAATGAATCTTGAAGACCTGGCACTGTTATGTGGTATATTTTCCATTGTTTCGGAAACCATATTTATGATGCCTTGGAATTACTTAACTTTCAAGAAGCAACAATCAAATTTACTATTGAAATGGAATCTGAAAAACAACTCATTCCTAGGGAGTTCAAAATAAAAACAAAAACAAAAAATTTCCATTTGGCATATATAAAAATGTGTACACACAAAATAACTATATAAAATCCAACAGTTACTATCGAAATCACATTTGTATGCAGTCTTCAACAGTTTGATAAACTTTTTCATCTGCAAACCTCTGCAGCTCTCAACAAAGCAGAATTTAACACAGAACAAGGGAAAATCTACAGAACAGCACAAAATAATGGTTTCAATATAAAAACAGTACATAAAAAATCCTAAGACATAAAAACTGAAGACAGTACAAGGAACCACCAAACTGTTGGCAGAAAAAGAAAAACGGTTGTGCCCAAGGCTCACATACCATCCCAATACTCAAACCTGGTTCCAGAAAATATTCAAAGTGCACATATTATTCTGACACACAAAACCCATTCTCCAACCAAAACCAACTACAGATACCATACCAAGTAATAGAAAAATCAAGAATATCTCTCTTTAATTGCAAAGATTGCAACAAATTTATATTGAAGGGGGGGGGGGGGGGGGAGGACAGTTGAAATCAAGGGTAAAGCAACATTTCAGGAATCTAAAATTAAACAAGAAGTATTTAAATTAGAAACAACAGTCTGGGAAAATATTTTCATTTTGGAAAATAATATTTTCAATTTTGAGTTACCTCTAAACTACCACCTTAACACAAAATTCCTTGAAAAGACACCAGGGATAACAATCTCCAACAGAAGATACTATGGTCAAACAGTTGGCGTTAGGTTGAGTATGGTAGCAATTGGGCTCTCAAAACATGTACCAGTTTACAAAAATGTAAGTGATATTTGCTTATATTGTGTCATGTATCCTTATCATACCTAAAAATGATACAATATGCAGCCCTGCATTTCAAAAGCCTTTATAAGACGTTTATTTACTGCACTGAATAAAGTAGAGGCTCTTACCTCCTGCCAATTTCAAAGTGAGCTCGCAAGAAATCATTGAACGGTAACATGTGCTGTTCCTTGCTGAATTCCACATGGTTAGCAATATTTTGAAGAATTTTGGACATTAGCATGAGACCTCGCTTCACTGATGGAGGAACTTGCTTGTTTACAATGCCCATCTCCTGAGGTGATACTGAAAAATAAATCATCAATGTATTCAATGGTTTATACTCCATTTCAATGATACTTTAAAGATATGTAAGCAACTATTTTCTAGGTATTAGCACAAGTAAAATATTTGAAATCTACAAATACTCGTAAAATCACTAGTAACCTAAGCCATAGAAACACTGACCATGACAACACATGAAAGAACACTGATATGGTTCAAAATTGAATAAAAAGATTTTGAAATCCCTTTTTGAGGAAAACACAATTTAATTATTTTGAGAATTTATGTATCAATTTGAGGATGAGGAAGGATAAAGAAAAAAATACAATTACAAATTAGAAAAACTAAGTTCACCAGGGTGTGTGTAAAAATGGATGAAGGCAGTAGCATGCGACAACACTTTTCAGGGAAGACAAGCAATAATGGAACTCTCATGACACTATGCAACAACTCTACACAGGAGAAAAATACACAAATATTATTACAGTTACATTTACACATATTAGAATAAAAATGAAGCTTACCTCATTCATCTGTACATCAACGGAATCCTCCTCTCTCCTTTCCAGGCAAATTTTTTTGATATGATCATAAAGTCTTTGATTTTGAATTCTGTGCAACAGAGCATTTGATTGATAGCAATGAAAATTGGGAAAGTTAATTTCTTTGCACCGAGTGTTCCGTAAATAACTTGTTATAATCCATTGTGTAAGGACTATGATACAATGAAGCACAAAATTATATTAACTAGTTATAAGTTTCGAACTGTAAAACATAAGTTCTACTGAAATAATAGTTAAGAGGCAGCTTCTTTTCCTAAATTGGTGTCTTTCAAAAGCTTTGCAATCTCACTGTCCTGCCTGAAAAATCTGGCAACCTATGAACAGCCACAAACTCACTTAGCAAATTTTTGAGATGAAACAAATTTTTGTAGCATGGTTTATGAGACAAAATTTGGGAAATCTGGTTTTAAAAGAAACTTTTTCAAATCAGGTAGCTCAATAAATTTTGGTTACTCTAAATTTGAAATTGATTTGCATTTTACTACTTACTGTGTCAATTATCTTGTTGTTAAGATGCAAATATTTGGTTTTAGTATCATCCAATTCACATTGCCGACTTTGATTTCTAGTTTCATTCTTATTTTTGTTAATTTTTTCTAGTGTTGCACATGTATTATCAACACTGTTTGCAGATTCTACTCTCATTTACTTTTACAGTGCAATAATTTATATACCAAATCTTTCTCTGATAAATATTGAAAAAATGCATCAGTGAAAGCAAATATCTGACTGAAATTACCACAGAAAAGAAAAGGTGATATCCTTCAATGATGCTAAACATTCTTTAGCACTACTATTGCCACTATTCCAAGAGTCCGAGTCATCAACATTATGCTCAAAACACGAGTTCAGTTGTCTTATTTTCGTGCATCGTTTTCAAAGTCCTAGAGTTGTAATTTTAATGTGTAACTGACACCAATGGAAACCCCTTTTTGGCTTCGGCTGCATTCAGAGCATTTACATGTTCTATTGAATAACAAAATGAACAGAAAACCATTCAATGTCTTGAAAATGTATTTACATTCCTTTATCAACTGCAATAACTATAATAAAACTAAGTTCAGGAGCATAACATGGACGAATAGCATATTGAGAAATCATTTTCAACTAGTACTTGCAACTCATTTATTGCAGATCCATCATATTGTTGAGCTAAAAAATTGTTTTCACACACATACAAAAAGTTTGTAAGGAAGTTATAATACCTGTGTGCTTAATACAACTGCACGCAATTATTGTCATCTGTAAACCTAAAAAATTTGTCTGAATTTTACCCTCTTCTACATAATAAATGACAGTAAAAAATTGAGTTAATTTTGCTACATCTGTCGTTTTGTCCAGCACTAAAGCAACAAAATATGTATCTTTTGCTTCTTCTATGTAGATTTACATCACTAACACTTTCAATTATATCATTTTGAATTCGATTTGACATTCCTTTGAAAACTTTACTGCTTTGTATTATATGTCTAATTTGATATCATACTTGAATAGAATATGCAAGAAATCAATATAGTTTCTTTGATTAAGCAATTTATTATACAAATCTGAAAGATAGCTCTTGCTTTGCTAGTAAGAAAGATAGACTGAAAAATCGCTTCATTATTTTTCTATTGCAATTAATTCTGTTGTGCTTCAAAATATCCAACCTGCAATTTTCTTGTTACTTGTTTAACCAAAAGTTTTCAATTTCATTATTATAGATAAATGTGATTGCACCTTTCAAGTCAAATCTTTGATATCAGAAAAACCTATTCTCTTCCACACAACTCTGTCCATTTCAAAAAGAATACAAGGCCAGCAAAATAGTTCAGTTTACATTCAATACCATTTTGAAGAATTGTGAATTCAATTTTGAAACAATGTATGTAGTTTTCATTTGTGTATTTACAGATACATATAGAGTATTTGTTTCTTGAACTAAGTATTTTTACTTGTTACTAACCAGTGTAAATCATATAATATTTTTAATCCATGTGACACTTCATATTATACTTTTTACACTTAATTCATAATATACAAAAACAATCTAAGTTACTAACACATTCTTTTTAACAAGAATGGAGACACTGTTGTTTAACCGCTTCGCCGATGGCCATTTAAACCCTCCAGGGGCCGGCAACGGATACCCAATAAACAGAACAGGACATTTAAATTGTTAAATGCTGTAAAAATGCATCATAAATACAATTCCGTATCTTCCGTATTTATTAAGCTATTTAAACGAAACAAAAACTGGTTTAAAACTCATTAAAGGCAGTATAAATCTACAGTAACAATAAAGTAGAGACTAAATTAATAAATTGTTGAAATTTCACTACTTTGTTTCACTGTAGCAAAAGCCATTCTTTGTGCCGAACGCGCCTAATATGTGAATCACTTTGTTTTGTGTGTATACGAGCCATAGTATGTATGTATAGCTACGTAAGCGACTTCTCAGGTTCAAGTTTAGTTTATTTATGCTATGCCAAGCGATAATATGACGAGAATATGTTGCGTCACACACTCCCACACTGGAATGAAAACTCTGTCAGCATCTGTTATTACAGTGTTTCTCAACCAAGGTTTCTGGTAGCCTTATGCAGCAGTTTTCGCTCTGTATTTCAGATATTTATACTCTCTCTTTGTTCAGTGATTTCTTGAAGCTATCAAGAGCTAAATGTATGGCACATTTGAAATTGTTAAATTTCAATGTTAACCATGACTTATCCCGGTAATGTAGCAAATAAATTAGCTTGGGTATGATGTGTACAGGCTTCTGATATTACTGTAGAAAATCTGGAAGATTTGTTGTACGATTATGGAGATGTTTAGGACATACGTAGCAGTGACGTGTACTGGTCTACAGCTGGCATGTTAGCTACTCCATTGTTTGGGGAAATGGCGGGTCAAATATGCGTGATACGGATCAGCTATTACCAGCTATCCCTCTTTACGGAAAAGAGTTAAATGGTAAAAAAAAAGTATTTTTATACCACTGGATGTAACTATGCACAGTTGTTTAGTAATTTTCAGAGCTGTAAAAGACATTCATCTACCTGTACTTGCGCGTATAAAGAGCTCGTAACCTAATTGAGTATTATAATACTCAGAGGCCTCTTTATACTAGGGGGTGGCAAAATTCACCACATCATCCCTCATACTTGAGAGAAAACACTTTCCTAAAAGTATACCACCCACACCCAAAAAACTTGTAACCATTTCGAAAATGTGTAGTGTGTTGCGAAAAAGAAGTTCGCAAGGAAACCAATATTATTGGGTGTGAATCTGCAGATGTGCCCTTGGGTGTTTATCCAGGTTTGGAGGTGTACAATTCAAAAAGAAACCTTTAAGGATACGTTTACAATCCTTATAGAACTAATTTAAATTCATTGTAAAACAGCAAGATTAAAATAATTGGCGTTACATGAGCATTAAATGCATGTATGCGCAGGACGTCTATACACGTCCATATCGGTTTGGGGCCTTTTAACTTGGACGTCATATGACGTCCATATCGGCGAAAGGGTTAAGAGGAAATACCCAACCATGTGCTATTTTTAACATTGCACAAAGAACACACTTATTTCAACTAGTACTAAGTAAGCTCATTGGTTGTTACTGTGGCAAGTGGGAGGTAGAATGTTGGATGGAGAGTCCTGGTGCTGAGTGAATGAAGATTATGTTGTTGTCTTGAAACTTTGTAAAGTTTAAATATGAAATTTAATAACATTTATATATAAGCTAAGATACTTATGATACTAGACTGGTCCTATCAGTCTACTGGCCTGGATGAAGGTGAGTAACTAAAGAGAATGTTAAAAGGAAGGCTGTACTACAGAAGGAAGGAGATCAACAAGATCGTTAGTAAGTTTATGGATAACTGGTGTCAGAGGATGGACAAATAAGGCAGAAGATGGAGTAAAATATTATTGTAGGCTAAAGCTCAATAAAACTTGTAGATCCAGGGAAAAGGAAGAGTAAGAATGTTTAATGCTAGAGCACATTGTTAACTTCTGGCACTTAATCTTGGTGCAGATGTGCTATGCAAACACTTTTCTATAATTTATCATTCTTTATATTGAGAGGTGTGACAGGCATTTGCAATTTAAAGAGATCTCATATTCAGATATGTTTTTACTAACAAGCTGATTCAAACAAACCATCCTCTTAAATCTATCCACAATAAAAAAAGCTGCACTGACCAAACCTATCTACAAACAGCCTTACTGCAAACAATACTGCAAAGAACTGGTTTACTGCTAATAAGTTTATGTTAAACGAACAGAAAACTAAGCATTTTACATTTAGTTTGTCAGATATGAGGGTAAATGAATTGCCATTTGTTAAACTCTTGGGTTTCTGACTATATTCAAAACTTGGATGGAAAAAGCAGGTTCAAAATGTGTGCACTAAATTATTCAGAGTAATCTTTCTTTTTAGGAAACTAAAGTCACTTGTGCCACTAGATACTCTCAGACAGGTATACTTTGCATTATTTGAGACACACAAACTATGGAACATATTTATGGGGACATTCTTTCGAGGTTCATAAGATTCTTCTGGTGCAGAAAAAGGCACTACGAATACTTTTAAATAAAAATAGCAAAGAATCATGTAAACCACTATTTATTAAATTGAAGATTATGACTGTGTACAGTCTATTTATATACAGATCACTAATTTATATCAGAACAAATATTAACCAATATTCTCTCAGGACTGACCACCATAATTTCAACACAAGAAATAAGCATAAATTAGACTATCCGAGATGCAGATTAACTCTTAGCACAAACACTTGTTTTTATAATGGTATTAACATGTTCAGCAAACTACCTGAGGCAGCAAGAGTTGTCCCAATTAATAGGCTAAAAGTATATATTCACAACTGGCTAATAAATAAGCCATTTTATTCAATTAATGAATTTATGAATAGTACTGTTGACATTATTCTATAATTTAAGTTTATGTAATCTGTAGCCACATAGGTAATTATTGTTTTATATATTTTAGTATTGTAATTGACAATGTCATTTCTGGATGTATTCTGGTCTCTGACAAATAAAAATTATTATTAATTATTATTATTATTATTATTATTATTATTATTATTATTATTATTATTATTATTATTATTATTATTATTATTATTATTATTATTATTATTATTATTATTATTATTATTATTATTATTATTATTATTATTATTATTATTATTATTATTATTATTATTATTATTATTATTATTATTATTATTTTCACAAATGAAGCATTTCATTACAAGAATCATGGAAGGAACAATTTCTCAATAAAGAGCGCTAATGGCTTTACTGCCAAAGCCCAGCATTTGATAACATTTTCTCAGCAAGGTACAAAAAATGAAATAGGCACCTTACTGAACCCTATTGTAGAGCACCCCTCCCCCCCCCCCCAGGTCTAAGGTGTAGAACACATCTATACACCAGAACTCAATATGCTTCAGTTTCTGAAAATATTTTATGTTCCAAGATAAACAATCTTTTTTCTTTCTTTGTTGGACTACACTTGCAAACTTCCTGAAACAAAAAAACTTTCCCTTATGAAACAAAGTATAACCTTTATGTGATGATATAAAATCTTGAATGCATAAAATGTTAAAATTTTTTATGTAAAATAAATAGAAGTTCTGTTTTATAAGAATTCTTGACAATCTGGTAGTACTGCTTCTTTCAGCTATACAAACTGAAATTCTTCCTACTACCATAATAAGCACATATTACACAAAAGAACACCACTTCTGAGGATATACTTGTTTTCTAGTGCACATTTTATGCTTCATAAGGTGAACTATAAACAAGCACTATCACAGGAAAAGGTACACATATCTTAGTTATAAAGCAAATGATAATTTGGAAGGAATTCAGTTTGCAGTTCATGTTGTCCATTATTGAATGTTTGCACCCCTTTATTGCTAATTACTAGAGGACACCAGCAGTGCACTCAAATTTTGAAACTACATGCTCAATTTGCAGAGTCTATAGTCTATAATTTTAAGTTACAACAGATGCAATAGAATTTAATGCTTTATTATACCCATGGTGAAAATCTGCAATACTTTTCAGCTAGCCACAAATCCATAAAAATGCTCACTTTTGCAGTAAAATTGTAAAAAGACACTGTTTCTGTATATTTTATGAGCAAACAGTAAAAGTAGGCATATATGTTACAGCATATGAGATAATTCCAGTTATGTAGAAGGTAGCGTCACATGTACTGTCATCAAAAGTTACAGAAGTATTTATTTATTTATTTATGTACTTTTTAAACTTTCAGTTATTGTTACTGTTGAAGATTGGTCGTCCAACCAGTTACATGCTCTGCTGTAACAACTATGGAGAAGGAAAGTAGGAGTACTGCTATGTTGTGCAGTGGCACCAAGCTCTTCCCCAAATTGAGGTAGCTCACAGGAGCATATCCAGGCTCGACACGCTACACTGCCGACGGACCATTTGTTACCAGACGGCCTCCAGAGCTCTACTGTAATAGTCCTGAGCACAAGGGCCTTGAAGCCCCTAAGCTGAAGTCCTATCTGGGGTTGATGACTTAGACTGACCGCTCAATCTGATTGAAGGAGGGAAGAAATAGGTAGGTACATAGCCAGTGAGGACTAAGTGAATGATTCTGTTAAGAATAGAATAAGGCTAACCTACACTCAGCCTCAGCAGAAGACTGCAGAATGGAGTTGACTATTTATACCTGGTTCTGGCTACCTGTGGTATTATGTAATTTATTGAATTGCTACATATATGCACCCCTAGTGGTGCGCAGCTACACTATGTTTTCCACCCCCCCCCCCCCTGCCATCAATGACATGCATCCTAACTTTTAGTGTATTTGTTGAATTACATATTTATTTGTAGCATGTTGCTCCAGTTACACGTGACTTTAAAGTTTTAAGTTTTGTTGCTGAATTTTCTTACATTTGTTGGCAAATTATGGATGCAAACGTCAGAATAAGAAAAAAGATTTAGCATTTAGCAAATTTCTGAAAGAGTAGCTTCAAAGAATGTTGTGAAAATTGACAGGTGTGAAATCATTCAGAAAAGTAGCATTAATTCAGAGGACAAATTGTTGTAAGATGACTCAGATTCTGCTTTAGTAGAAATTTATAATGATCCATTATTTAGTTCTGAAGAAAGTACCCCTCATTTGTAGCATATTTTGGGGAACAGATTTGCAATGGTCAATAGCGGGTCCAGATTTGTATGTAAATAGATAAATGCCTCCCCCCCTTTAATACGCACATACCTAAAGTAAAGTTTAATATCTCGATATAGACCCAGAAGTCTATTTGCAAAGTTTTATCTAATAAAAATTCATATTTTGTAAAAAAAAAAAGACAAGCAAAAAATATGTGGAATAAGAGTTTTTTACATAAACAATATTTGAATACTTTTCAGATACTATATAAATATTCTCAGTAATTTCTATAAGACTTCATATATGCCAGTGCTTTCCTCATTCTATTTACAACATAAAACTTCTTATAACTTGTGAGTCATAAGAATTCATTAGTCATGCTATTGATATCTGCTGATTCAATGCTTGTGCGAGTCAAGGAAGTACAGAATTGTGCAAAATACATATTTGTTAAACCTAACAGTAGTGTACTATTGCAAAGATGTCGTCTATGTATTTGTAATACTTTTTAAAAATATGAGGGAAAGCTTTAGTTATATGTGTTTCGAAAAAGCTAATTTTAAATTGGCCAAAAATGGTGATAGCAGGCTTCCCATAACCAGTCCTGAAATTTGTTTATAATACTTTCCATCGAAAACAAAATAATTTTGGTGTATACATATTTCAGTCATTGCCAAATATTCTTCTATTGTATTGGCATCTAGGTTAATAGAAGTTAGCCATTTCTTAAGTTTGAATCAAAAGTTTGTCTATTGGGATGCTAGGGAAGGAGCAGACATCAACCTAATGCAGACAAGCTCCATTGGAATAAAGTGTTCCTAAAAGTCCCATGGTATATATATATCATTTTGAAGTACAGGCATCAACAGTAAATAATCTGAATAAAAAGATGCTTTTGCAGCTGCAATTTATCTTGAATTTAATACGAGATGCTGATTTAAAATGTGATTTGGCCTTCATATCTTCCAATTTTGATTTCTTGATCCATTCAATAAACAAATTATAAACTTCATTTGACTTAAGTTATTCAGTTCAAGAAATATAATTTGTTGAAAAATAATTTAACACTACCCACGCCCAGAAGCAGTAGCAGTAATGCTTAGGTTTTGTGGCTACTGAACCTCCATAATGTGGCTCAAATTTTGGAATGGTGAACATATAAGTGAACTTGAAAATGTACCTTTAGTGATATTCCCCTTAAGTATACAAGATGAAATCATGAGATGTAGAAGGTTCATTTTCCCAATATAAATAATTACTTGAGAGATAATAGGCAAGGCTATATGGTGTGTAACCTGGAGATGACATCTGTTTTATACTGAAACTTCAAGCTGTTTAAATCTGAAGTTCAGCTGCAAATGGGGACTACAAATATCCAGTGTTCAGCTCTTCTTTCTAATATGCGACATGGCAATTTTTTTCTAATTCCCTCAAACTTTTTTATGTTTTTGCATACAACCATGATTTTTAGTATACTTTCTTTACTTTTTAGTACAATTTCATGTTGGAGGGCTTTCTTTTAACGTTATTAATTGTTAATAATGGTAATAATTGTTAATTACTGCATAAGGTAGCCATATTGAAGAATTCAGTGCAGCCAAACTATGCTTGTTTCTCCACTCAATGCAATGCTGGCAACAGTCTTACTTGTCCCGAAATTACACTATCTAGTAGATTAACACAAAGTAGTACCTAAATTGTACCACATAGCTAACTAAACACTAACATGGTTTGAGCAGGCTAAGTTATTGCCCGGTCAAATTTTGTTTCTCATGCACCACTTTGCACATAAACAATTCCTACGCCATGATGATAATGGAGTGCTCTGTAGGAAATACATGTATGAGTTTGCAGACTGTATCGGACTGGTTCGGCTACTGCTGCGAAGTGTGCATGATGTCAAATGATACCAAGTATATTGCAAGGGGGAAAATTGGCGGTCCCGGTCACGTCGTTCAAATCGATGAATGCAAAATAGGAGGACGCAAGTTTCATCGTGGGTGTTGCAATTAGACTGTAAAGCGTATCTGCATCCCTCCTGCTGTTGGGGCATATCGTCATCCGCACCTCATTCGTTTCCTCGTCGATCATTCCCAAGATCCAGTTGCCCTCTACGACGCGTCCATGATGAAACTTGCATCATCTTATTTTACATTCGTCAATTTGAACGATGTGGCCAGGACCGCCAATTACCCCCCTTGCATTATACTTGGTGTCATGTGACAATATGCACACTTCGCAGCAGTAGCCGAACCAGTCCGATACAGTCCCTGAGTTCATACATGTATTTCCTACGGACACTCCATTATCGTCGTGTCGTAGGATTGTTTATGTGCAAAGCAGTGCATGAGTAACAAAATTTGACCAGGCGATAACTTATCCTGCTCAAAACATGTTCCTTTGTACACAGACTGCTTCACCTATTTCTGGCGCATTTTTGCAGAGGTTGGCTACAAGATTTACATATCTTTCTCATGTTGGCTGCAATGCGAGAACCAGCTGGTTGTCTGCTTGTGCATGCATATACGTGCACCTTTGGGCTTAGAAAATATTCTCGCGTCACACAAAAAGTTTCTCCCATTGTTCTATGAACTAGATGTTCTGTTATTCTACTTTTTTGAAAATATTTTTCAAATTTTAGAATATATTTTTATAATCATTAGCATATAAAAAACAAAAATTTTAATTTTTTAGTGGCCTTAGTTATTAGTGAAGTATTTGTTTATAACTAAAGCAATGTAAAATCATTGTAACATTCCATGATAATTACTTGTGCTTGGAGGAATTTGGTAATAATTTCAATTAGAAAATTATTCTTTGCAAAGAAAAAGCCCAGGTTGTGATCTGGTATTATAAAGTGGATTCTCACTATCACATGTGTATTTTAGGTTTCTAAAAAGGTCTGACACATTCCACAATGTAAAACAGTCTTTTAGCAGCAAATTTAAACTTACCAATTGCTGGATTAATAAAACGAAGAAAGATGACTGTACCCACAGCTCCAATATTATTTTGTGGTATTTGTGGAAATCTCTTACTCAATACTTGATAAAGACAGTGACACATACTTCGGAGTTGAGGAGGAAACCTGAAAAAAAAAAAAGAAGATAATTGTAATTAAAATGCATGAAAGCTTTAATAATATTGTAATTTACTTAACTTTTGGAGTAGTAAGTATCTGACATAATATTTAGTGTTCACTATGAACTTCAAGTGTTTTTTAATCAGATATTTTCAATGCAATAACATATTATGTGACAAGTTGATAATAGTTAAACTGAAAAATTCAATGCCATGGCCAGAATTTGAACCACGGATCTCCCGGTTATCATCTGGTTGCTCTTAACCTTTGAGCTACCATGACCAACGTGCCATCATGACAAATTCTCCAATTGACTCATATGTTTTACAGGTAAACTGCTAGGGGGTCCTTTTTGAGTTACACACTGTTTGTGGCAATTTACTATTATAATATTTTAGTTAATTGATGGAAAGTAATCATCTCTCCACACTAGCCATATATAGGCTAAGATTTTTGATAAATAAGAGTGCCATGGCTAGGATTTGAACCACCAATCTCCTGGTTTCCGTCCAGTCGCTCTTAACCTTTGAGCTACCATGGCCAATGTGCCATCCTGACATTAAATCTTCTATTTGACTCATATATTTCCCCGGGAGACCACTAAAGGCTCTCGCATCCAAGATACACCGTTTGTGGCAACTTACTATTGTAAGTATTTAAGTCCGAGGCTTCATTTAACTCTTATTATTTTACCGAGATTTAACAGATTTGCTAAATTTACTTACCACCCCTGGGCCACAAAAAAGTTCCAAAAAATATTCAAGAAATACAATATAACATTGGCACCAAAAAACAATAATAACATTAAAAACCTATATCGAGATTTAACTTCAGGCACTTAAGATACAAAAATATTGATAAGTCCGCAATAGCAGCTCATTTCTGGTCTGAAAATCATGAAATTGAAGATAGCACCGAATTACTAAAATACATACAAAAACATAGTGAACTCGTCATATGGGAGAGAATATACATAGAAAAACATAAAAACCAACTAATGAACTTTGAAATCCCGCCAGAAGAGAATCCCACATTTAATTTCATCACTAAATCAACAGATGGCAGCAACAACTCCAGAATTACCCACACCACTGGATCAAGCTTTAGTCGCATAAGAGCCGAAGATGCAAACGATGATTTGCGAAACATGTCCTCAAAATAGGTACGAAAGTGAAGCAGATGTGTAATAAATACGACTCATTTAAAAATTAATAATAATTAAAAACCTACTTAACAGTAATAATACTAATAAGATAAAACCAGAGGAAAAGTCAGACATTTACAAGATTAAGTGTAAAGACTGAAAAAATTTACATATGGAGGACAAAAAGAAACATAAGCACTAGAAAGAAAGAACACTTCAGGCACTTAAGATACAAAAATATTGATAAGTCCGCAATAGCAGCTCATTTCTGGTCTGAAAATCATGAAATTGAAGATAGCACCGAATTGCTAAAATACGTACAAAAACATAGTGAACTCGTCATATGGGAGAGAATATACATAGAAAAACATAAAAACCAACTAATGAACTTTGAAATCCCGCCAGAAGAGAATCCCACTTTTAAGTTCATCACTAAATCAACAGATGGCAGCAGCAACTCCAGAATTACCCACAACACTGGATCAAGCTTTAGTCGCATAAGAGCCGAAGATCATGTCCTCAAAATAGGTACGAAAGTGAAGCAGATGTGTAATAAATACGACTCATCTATAAATTAATATCTTATTATTTTAGTTAATTGATGGAAATTGATCATTTTGTCACACTGGCCATATATACACTAAGGTTTTTGATAAGAGTCAACATGAAAAATTCAATGCCATGGCCGGGATTTGAAACATCGATCTCCTGGTTTCTGTCCAGTCGCTCTTACCATTTGAGCTACCATGGCCTATGTGCCGTCCTGACATTAAATTCTCCATTTGACTAATATATTTCCCTGGTAGACCACTAAGGGCTCTCGCATCTGAGATACACCGTTTGTGGTACTATTGTAAGTACTTGTTTCCCAGGCTTCATCATTAAACCATTATTATTAAGTTAATTGATGGAAATTAATTGTTCCTCCATACTAGCCGTGTATAGGCTAAGGTTTTGGATGCAAACCGGGAGATCCATGGTTCAAATCCCGGCCATGGCATTGAATTTTTCAGGTTAACTCTATCTATCCAAACAAAATTACCTCAGCTAATGCAGACTTTGAATTTTGACTTTGTGAACTCCTTGGAAGTGACAGGGGCGTCTCTATTGGTATCTTGATGAACTTGAAGTTTGGGTTCTCTTCAAAGAATTTAACAGTTTTCCTTCATATTTCTTTATGAATATCTTCTAACACATAGTTAATGTAGTTGGACCTTGAGCTCTTTTTATAATACTACATATGTTAAGAACATACTTGATTTACGAAAACATACCTGTCAGCTGATGATACTATGGCATCAAAAACTTTCTGTGTAAGGGAGATTAAATTTCGCCTGTTTTCATCTATATCTTCACTAGGATCTAACCTGAAAGAAAAGAAGTTTAAATTAGTAACTCAAGTGTTGTAGATTACCTCTTTATACCTAATTCTCTTAGATGTCTCTTGTACTTGACAATTCAAAATGAGAAAACTTATGCAATAATATCAATAGCATTAAATCAAAGAACTACTAATTAAACTGAGGAAATTATGAATTTACAGAAGTATTGTAAAGAAGCATAGAGAACAAACATTTTATTCAAAAATAAAGAGCATCAAAAGGCTGCATAAGCACAGTTCACATTAGCAGAGCTCTGTACATGTTAATATTTCTGTTTGATAAGAGTACAACTATTCCACTCTTTAATAAATGAAGTGTGTATACCTTGCAGGATCAACTTCAAAACTTAGATTTGTTTCATCAAGTAATGGCCTGATGAGAGGTTCAAGTAGACTTTGTAAATAGCTGGCACCATAAATTTTGAAACAAAATGCCATAATTTTACTGCCTAATGAATTCCCCCGAAATAAAGTCTGCATACAATCCGACACTTCAACTTCTCTGTAGAACATATTCCAGAGAAGTGGTGCTAGTAGATGCTTGGCATCAAATAATGTTACAAACACTCTTGCTAGCTCATCCTGGAAAAGGAGGACCATTTATCAGAATTCAACACATTATTTGAAACAGTCAGTAGATAATGAAACTAACAGCAGTGAAGCAAAAACACAAGTATATGAATTTCTTATAAAATAGGACAAAGTTTAAGTTATGTTTTTTAATTCAAAAGTAAAAAATGTTTCACAGTTCATTAAATGCATTCTCAGCATATGTTTTTGATACATTAAGATAACTACCACAAGGTGATGGATTGTTCACCAAATTATTGGATCTATTAGAAATAAAACATACTTATATGTGTTTTGGAGGAATTTAGTAACAGTGACGTCAAAATTAATCTCAGAAACTATTTGTAGTTGGTTTATTAATACTCGTCACTTACTTGTTTATATTTATGACAGACTAGTTTCAAAGACATTCGCCTCCATTTTCAATCCCTTTCCAACTGGCATCTCTTGTCTGCTCTCTCTCTATCGGTGGTGGAACTATGAACTTCTTTGTCAAATTATCTACTGGTGGGATTTCAAAGTTCATTATGCGATCCTTATTTTTCCATATGAATATGTTCTCCCATGTTGTCAATTTATTTTGGTTTATCACTCCTTTTAATAATTTTGGATTTGGATCAATGTCATGGTTTTCATTCCAAAAGTGAAATGCTACTGCTGACTTGTTTCAATCTGATGTTTCTAAAGTGCTATTTGACTCTGGTTTTTAGATTTCTTTTAGTTTGACTATGTAGCATTTTTCACAATTCTTACAACTTATCTGGTATATTCCGGATAGAAAAGGAAACCAATGGACAACTCTCTTTCTTGGATCTAAATATCATCAGGAATGACACAAAAATAAAATTTGGAATATACAGGAAACCAACACATTCAGAAAATTACATAAAAAATAATAGCCACAACCCAATTACACATAAACATGCAATAATAAACAGCCTTACACACAGACTAGTCAACATACCCATGGAAAAAGAAGTATATTTCAAAGAACAAAAAACAATACTACACATTGCAGAGGAAAATGGATACAACAAAAGTTTGGTGTTGAAGAAAATTAGAAAAGCTAAACTAAAGAAAACCATTAAGGAAGCAACCACATTTACAAAAGAAAAAGAAAGCAACAGCATATTCAGTTCATTCACATATCACCCAAAAACATTTAATAAATTTAAAAAGATCTTCAAGGAACAAAATATCACCTTGGTACCTACTAATAGACACTCAATTTTAAAATTGCTAAATTCAAAAACAAAAGATGAAATCCCATCAGTTAACAGATCCGGAATATACCAGATAAGTTGTAAGAATTGTGAAAAATGCTACATAGGTCAAACTAAAAGAAATCTAAAAACCAGAGCCAAAGAGCACTTTAGAAACATCAGATTGAAACAAGAAGATAAGTCAGCAGTAGCATTTCACTTTTGGAATGAAAACCATGACATTGATCCAAATCCAAAATTATTAAAAGGAGTGATAAAGCAAAATAAATTGACAACATGGAAGAACATATTCATATGGAAAAATAAGGATCACGTAATGAACTCTGAAATCCCACTAGTAGATAATTTGACAAAGAAGTTCATAGTTCCACCACCAGAGAGAGAGCAGACGACAGATGCCAGTTGGAAAGAGATTGAAAATGGAGGCGAATGTCTTTGAAACTAGTCTCTCATAAATATAAACAAGTAGGTGACGAGTATTAATAAACCAACTACAAATAGTTTCTGAGATTAAAACATACTTAATTGAAGAAACTGTAGTCGGTTTTTAATACTTTGTCACTTATATTTTTATATTATTATAGATTTTTCAATTAATTTTGATGTCATTCATTCATTTGTTCTGCTTAAAAGAATACAAAACATATTCAAAGCATTGTCAAGTTAAATATGTGCAAGCAAAAAATCACTCAGTTTAATATCTACATAAACAAGTTCTAAAATAACCTAATTACAATAATAAATCATAACTATACACTATTACACATATTATACAAATACTATTTATTTAGTCAATACTATCTAAGATATTCGTCAACTGAATAATAGCAACCTTCCATACAATATTTCTTTAATTTTTTCTTGAATATTTTAAGATTATGAGTATTTTTCAGATAGGTAGGGAGTTTATTATACAGTTCATGAGCTGCAACAGTAGGTCTGGTTTAAATTCCTGTTACTAAATTCCTCCAATCATGCATAGAACATACTTGATAAAATCCATTTCATGTTTACTATTTTTTATAATAGACATCGTCTCCCAAATCAGTGATTATATGGAACAATTTAATTGCTTTAATAATTTACTCTCAGATATATTTTATGATTAAATAAACAAAAATTATTATTACAGCTACTTAATCTCCTTATACTTAGTTTTACAAAATATTACTACACTCTATTTCAACAGTAGGTTGGTAGCAATCTAAACAACTTAATTGATAAATTTCAGATTTTGTTATTTTCTGTAAATTTTTAGGCGGGCAGTGTGAAAACCAAGAGCCCACGGACAAAGATAACATGCAGATAAGGGTCTGCCAAGGCAAACAAACTGAGATAAATGGGAATTTCTGGACTGATAGAGATTTTTCGGGTTCTGGTTTATTTTAGAACAATCTAGAATTATCAATGCAGGTATTTAAAGAGGCGACGAATGGCCAAGAGTCGAGTTGCAAGTTGTAAACAAGAGTGTGTGTAAAACGAGAGTCAGCTGTGAAATGTTGTAACAAGAGCTGATGTTGTAAACTGGATGCTGTTTGTTATTGTCATCGACTTTGGAAGATTGTGTTTTCAACACTTCCAAGAAAGGAATTGAACAGTGTATTTCGACGGAAATAAAGAAGTTTTAGAATTCGGCAAATTGGACTTTTAATTCTACGAACCCACAAAGTCACAATACAGAGAAGTTGAAATTCTTTAAAACATATGAACTTGTTCAGAATTTATAGAATAAAAGGAAGTATTTCAGAAAGTGGAGTGCCATTGTGCACTGGTTGCACCATCAGTCGACCACAGAACTGAGGAAAGGGAAGAAGTTCCCAGAAACTAGTCCTCATAAAAAAACTCTTAAGTGGAGAAAAATGTATACAAGGTTGACTCATTTGCCTAATTTAAATAACTGTTTAGAAATCTGTGAAAAATTGTTTGCATAAATAAATATTTTAATTTTACAATCTTCTTTCAGTTGTTTGATGGTAAAAATATTTTAAAGAGCATTTTTAATATTTAAATGTCCCAATCTTCTTCATTGTAACATAAACATTAAAACTCTATATTATCAAATTCATTGTTGCTAATGAAACTAGCAAATCTGTGTGAAAATATCTTTGATATGAGTAAGAGATGATTTTCTACCTAATAAATGTCATAAGTAAAATACTTATTATTTTGAAATATAAACTTTAATTTTATTTTATAAAAAAACATATAACTTAAATATCAAAAAGCTGTTAAACATATTTCTACTTATTTTTGGGCATATAATTTTAAAAAAAGTTTCAAAATGTTACATAATTGTTCCTCAAATGCACAAATTATCACATTAAATTGTTTAGATTCAAATTGGAATGGGAAAAACTAAGCATAATTTGAAAACGAGATAGAATGAACATTTAGTAATATTAAATACAATCAAACTGATAAATATGCCATGGTACGCTCTTTTAATTATGAAAGAAACTGTGAAATTAAATTATTATAGTAATGAAATGGAATTATAGAATGAAGGATTTGGGAGTAGATATTTATTATAAACAATATAGACTAAGAAATATCATATGATTCTATCAACGAAGTAGTTTCAATCTCTAAAGTGACCACCTTAACAGCAATAACCTTAATGACATTACATTAAGTTAAAAGAAAACTGGAAGCAGCTGAGGATCCAACTGAATTGGGAAAAATATTCTATCTCTCAATTAACAAAGATAACTGAAGTATTTTTCCCAAATATATAAGAAATTCATATAAGCTATACTTACATATTACTTCGCTATATTCTCCTATACAACAAAATTTACTCTAAATGAAATTACCATTTGTGAAGTTGTAACAACATTAGCAAGGGCCATGGCAATTGGTAATTCCCCTTTGTCACTGATCATAGTTGCCAACTGCACTAGCTGTTCAAATCTATCTGCTAACACAGTTTCAGCAAGAGTATCAAATTCTGTTCCCTGCTGTAATATTTTTGTCAATACCTCCATGAAGGCTGCTCGTGTTTGTAAATCACGATTATAACCCAGATCTGAAAGGAAAAATTTTACAGAGGTTAATTCATTGGAGTATAACATGGCAAAAATTGCTGTATTTCATTTAAATTTTGAAATTTTTTTAGGAACAATAAAAAGTTGTATAGAGAAACAATACCTGTATGTATATTTAGAGTATATAAAGAATATCATTACACAAAAAACAAATGTGTGCTGCAAAGTTTAATTTCCTGATTTCTGATCTAATTTGTAGGTTTTTTATACTATGAAGAACTAAAGTATTATGCATCAATTGTAGTTATCTAAGAAGGCAACTTATTTCTGGCATTATGTTCAGTGATCAGCAGCAACCACACATATGAAACAGTTCATATCATCTTCTTTAGTGTTTTAAGACTTTACTTTGGATGCATACATATTGTATGTTCTTATGGTACAATTTTCTCAGGGATTTCAACCAAATCAATAAAACTATTCATATTAAAAAACACATTGTCAAAATCATAAAATGTGTACGTATAAATTTACTAACTAAAAGAGTATAAGGTGTTCCTTTTTATTTGTGATTTCCCGCCCTCCAATAGAGCAAGAATGATGTCATAGTTGACTTGTGATATTATCTTAAAATCATACTGCCCTCTACCGAGAATAAGCAGCAATGTTTGCGGAACAAAAGCAAATTACAGTGCTTTGGGTGTGATAACTAATGCAACCAGCCTCCCCTTTCTCCCTTACTATGGTAATCGTGATTAACATTCTAGTACCTACATATAAGTAGCATGTTTTTACTCTAAAGGTTACCACAATGGATATGAACACAGAGCACCTCGTCTTCATGGTTAAATGCTATTTTCGCACTGGCATTAAAATTTGTGTGACATATGAATATAATTTAAACCGCTGCATACAGGAGTTTATGCAACACTATCTGGCATTCAGACAAGTCCCTCGGAGTATAATGTTGTCAAAAGTGCCCAGGTACCATCAAATAGACATACATTTCAAAGTATAAACTTGCTCTTGAAACATGTCCTGTGAATAAACAGTGTGAGTGAAGCAATGTGTCAATATATTCTCGATTCACTTTTGTACAGACATACATTTGTTTGCAACATAAAGCCTTATGTTCTATCAGTATATGATATAAATTTTTTGTCATTATCATGCTTAATTAAAATGTCTTTATTAATGTTGGTATCCTTGTATCTTTAAAAACCAATAGGTGCATCAAACATTTCCAAGACACGGGATCAGTTACTCGTAAAAAGAGAGATACTAAATGCTATAAAGTGACTGGACTCAATCTAGAAGTAATAAATAATATTATGACAGAAAGACCTCAGATGTCTTTGTAGCAGCTAGTTAAGCAGCCGGGAGTTTCCATTGGTTCTTGCCATATGGCAGTCAAGAAGGTACTGCAAATCTACCCATATAAAATTGCACGTTGCATAAATTGCAAAACCAAGACCTACTGTCCCGTGTAAATTTCTGCAGCTACTTTCTGGAGTATTTTCAGGATGATGAACAACTCGATCTACTGTTCACCTCGGACAAATGCTGGTTCAATCTGACAGGCTGTGTAAACACACAAAATGCACACATATGGGGTTCCGAGCCTCCAAATCAATTTAAAGAAATCCCACAGTATTAAAACAACATTGGCATCTGATCTGCCATGTTGCAACAGATCAGACCCAAGTTTCTTTGAATGTTCCAGCAGGATGGTGCTCCTGTACATACCGCTAGAGGTACAATTGCTTTCTTGAATTTCCTAGGAGGTAAGATGTCAAATTTCCAGATCATATTTCCCGGAATGTGCTCAGCATGAATAACTCTAATTATTGCGCTTTCCTCCCAACAGATTCATTGGCAATCCTGTGTGGCCTCCAAGATTTCCAGATCTTATTCCACTGGATGTTTTCCTCTGGGGTTATCTCATAGATCCGGTTTATTCGAGACGACCCAAGACTTTAGAGCAACTGCAGCAGCTAATCATGTATGAGATAACCGCAGGTACACCTGTGGTGCTGTAAGCTGCCTATGAGCACATGGTGAAAAGAGTAAGGTAGTGTCTTGCTCTCAATGGCTGTCTTGTTGAACCATTTGTTTAAAGAAACGCTGATATTTAATTTGACACATTGGCTCATCTTTACTTATTTATTTACTTATTTGTGTTCAGCCATTTCTTGCTATTTAATTTTTGTAAAGTTGTTCACAGAAGTTAATGTTTAACAATTATTGGTTTCACTTGTTTTGGTAAACGTATAAAAGCAGCTCATATTCGGTTGATTTATATGTTTCTTGCTCGTCTCTGTGGTGTGAGGTAGCAACCTCTCAAGAGGTTGAGAGTTTGAATCTTGCTAAGGATGAGTTACCTGTATAAAGTTTTTCCCAGGGTTTTCCCTTATCCACAGAAATTAATGTCGAGTAACTCTGAGCTCTACGGACCCTGGACTCATTTGAGTATCATATCACCTGTTTCATTCATTTCTGCATTCATTGTTCGATATGACATGCATGTTGAAAGAAAAAAAAAAGAATCTAATGTTTTGAAACTAATACTGTTACTAATTTGGCATTCCTTTATTAAATTAGATTAAGTTATATATCTTCACGGAGAAACACCAAATTGCAAAATATTATTTGTATTTATCTGTGACCTATAGTGTTTACATTCATTAAAATGAATAACAGTTATCGTATCTACGCACCAGGCAAAATTATGCAGCTTTATATTACACAGGCACGACCCACCTCTCAAACAGTATATTTATTTGCTGGTAGTGCGAGACCTCAAAGCTGCTATCAGCATATCAAATACGATCTCCAGCCGCTAGGGGAATTGCATATAAACTTGCTCCATCAGCGATACTATTGATGATGTGAAATTTTGCATGGTAAATCACAGATAAAAATGAACACCATGTATATAGCATAACCTCACTTACACATTTTTAAGGGGAAAAGCTAAAATGTACAAATGAGAATACTTAAAAGCAAAATTGCTTGTGTATCTGGAACTGATTTAATATGTTATTATTCAAACTAATTATGTAATATTTAATATTAGAAAGGAATAAAAATGAACACAAATATTATAATATACTCTATAAATCAGGTTTTACTGGATAGTAAGAATTTCATATATAGCATAACCTCAATAATACCTTTTTTAAAATGAAAAGCAAAAATGTACAAATGAGAAAACTTAAAAGCTAAATTGCTTATGTAACTTAATATTTAATTTAAAAAGAAATAAGTAAAATGGACAGAAATAATAGATACAATATGCTAACATGCCTTATTTTCAACCTTGATCCAGGCTGCCAACAGAGAGTTCTAGTGGTGGGAAGACAGCTGCTTGCTGGTTAGCACAGGAATGGGGTTTACAATTCTCAGTTTGAAAAATCACTAAACTTTTAAAATTAAAATCATATAGGATAATTGTAGTTCAGGAATTACAACCAAGTGATGTCAGTAGAGTAAAAATCTGCAACTGGATGTCAAAACAGATGATTAAAGGTTTTATTAAAATGGCTACAAATTGTCACAAAGCAACAGATAATGGAGTGCAGAAAAACCGGATCTTGTATACCAAATGCTGTTTTATGACCAAAAAATTGGTGTTTGGTGTGCTGTGAATGCATGCGGAACTATAGGGTCTAAATTCTTTCAAGAAACAGTTAATGGCAGAAATAAAGAAAATTATCACACCATTCCGAGAAGAACTGTTTAACATTGAATGGAAACAGACATTTTTTCAACAAGATTCTACTACAGCACATACAGCTGATCTCTTGTTGAAATTAACTGAAGAAGTTTTTGAAATTAGTCATCAGTAAAGGAATATGGTCAGCGGATGCCTAGATCTTACAGTATGTGATTTTTATTTATGAGGAACTTAAAAAATAAAGCATATCAGAACAACCCTTACAGTTGGAAGAACAAAAACAATAAGAGAAATTTCCGCAATTTTAGAAGAATTAATGCAAGTTAATGCAAATTTTCTTAAAAGGTATGACAGATGTGTGGCAGCACAGGGCCATTATTTCCAACACCTACAATAACAAAGACACATGGTTGCTGTAATTATAATTTGCATAATAAACCTATGTGCTTGAATTTAACGGCCTGTCAATATTTGACTCGTCTGGCAAGCAGCTGTCTGCCCGCTGCTAGAACACTCTGTTGGCAGCCCGGATCAAGGTCAAAAATAGGCACGGTATATAAATCATGTTTTACTACATAGTATGCTATAAACAGTTTATATGTACAATCTGGTGCCTTATACTAATTTATAAAAGCTTGAAGCTTGTAAGTTGCTTTTTGCTTTGATTCTTGCACTTAGTCAAACACTTGGCTAGAGTTCAGGTAAGAAGGCAGGTGGAAGTTAAGGTTCGTGCATATAAAGAGACAGAGCTATTGGAAGAGGTGCTGCCATATCATTCCACTTCTTGTGGGTGGTTAAGTATTCTGATATGTTACTAAAAGTTCATTCAAGCAAAATAGCACATTCTTATTCACACAGCTTAAATAACCACCAGATAAGAAGAATCAAATGGATTAAATAAAGTTAATAAACACAAAATAAACAAAAAAGTCTGTGCGTTAGTAACACGAACCTGCTGGATTCCCCTAAGCATTGGCAATGCCGCACTGAGAACTGCATGCTACTTCAATATCTCTCCAATGATTTTTGAAATAATTTTACTCATGATACACAATTTCTCCTGCCTACTAATGCAACACCTGACGTACTGTTGTATCCTGCTTTATAGTTCACACTAACACTTTATTTCATCACTTATTTCCAAACAAACAAAAGAAAATTTCAAGAAGCGAGCAGAGAACAGCTCTACCTGTACATGGACACTTAAATGAAGCGCACTGGCTCTTTAAGTGATGTGACACTTTCGAGTTTCTGCACAACTAGCAGACGACAGCTTTCTTAGCTGAATCCAAGTCTAGTCAGTTTAGTTAATTTCCATTTCTTATTACAGTATCTAGCATATACAGCTTCATACATATATAACATATACAGTATATAACGAATACAAAATCTTACATACTCCTCGTTTTGGAGTTGCATTTTCCCATACCCCACTCTCCTTATCTTAGATTCAAGATTCTTCTACCTCAAGATTCATCGGGTATGTTTTTCCACTTATGCAAAAGAAATTCGTCTCTCCAATATTTTGTTTTTTGACAATCAAAAATATAATGCGAAGTACTATCTTCTTTTTTACACATTGGACATCATCCCTTTATATATCCATTCCTTATACCCCTTAAGTATATTACTCCTGTTCTAAACCATGCCAACCCTTCTCTTCCTACTTTGACAGATGTCAATATATTTTTCTCTACTCCAATCATTTTTCAATGTTTTATATAATTTCAGATATCTTTTGTTATTAAGATTAGCCCATTATTCTTGTTTTTCAATATCTTCAATTCTTATTTTTACTTCTTTCCAGAATCCTTTTTCTATTTTTCCACTATCTAACCATAATAAACCCATATCTACTTCCTGTAAAATCTTTTGAATTTTATATATCCAAGTCTCTTTCCCCTTTATTCTTGTTTATGCTACCAAACACTATTTAACAGTATTCTCCTCATCTAAATTCCATATTCTAAGTCAATATTTCAATATTCTTTCCATCACCTTGCTTTTGTAACTTAATCTTCCTAATTCCATTAAAACCGCCTCATTTGGTGAAGATCTAGGTAAGCCTAAAAAGTCTACAAAATAGTCTGTTTATACCATTTATCGCCTTCCATCCTTCATCTGACCCCCTTATTTCTATTCAATATAGCATTCTGCTTTCTACAATTGAACCAAACACACTTTTTAACCATTTTACTTGCATATTTGGTATTTTGTTAATACGTGATCTAATAACACTCATAGCCATTTTTCCTTCTGCCAGTGCTTTCCTTTTTTGGTCACTACATTCACCATTACTAGATAATCTTACTCCTAGGTAATCAATATTCTTAATATTGACTCAATTTCTGAACCTTCCAACCACCATTTTTCTTCTCTTTTTAGTTTGAAACCTTTTTTTTACCACCATGATCTAAGATCTTAGATTTAGTTTTATTTATCTTCAGACCCCATTCTTTACAAAACTTGCCTATTGCTTCCAACGACTGTTTTAAGCCTATGCTTGTTATGTAACCTGTTACTAAATCATCTGCAAAGAGCAGACCTGGTATCTCTCTGTTATTTAAAATTGGTAAATGTGTAACATTTTTACTTATTACTTCTAGAATACCATCAATAAATAAATTAAATAGCACTGGACTTAATTTGCAACCTGGACTAAGTCCTACATTGTCTAGTAAGTTACAAATACTAATTATAGAAAGCTGCCATCATTAAGACTTTGGGATGATATAAATTTGTGTGTCTCCAAGAGGATGAAATGTCTCATGATTACTGGGAACACTTTCATTATTTAGGCCTACTTCATTATCATAATCATCTTCAGATGCAATACAGGGAAGAATTAACTTGCCCAACTATACTGTTAATAGGGGCCTGGGAATAATGCTTTCTGAATGATGCCCTATCCGACATGCCTCTGTTTTGTGTTGCAGCAGCAAAGATACAATTAATAGAACCCATGTGTAAAACATCTTAACACAGCATACCTATACACAAGCAAATAAATTAATGCATTTCATACATGGGAAACAGAAAATATGATATACTAGTAAGAAAACATATAACCAGGAAACATATTGAACCAAACATTAATCTCCAAATTTGGAACCTAAAAATGTAGCATATATCTGTGAAAAATTTGTGTACAGTAAAGTAAAGCAAAGTGTCCAATGTGTGTCTAATGCTCAAATTTTGATAATAAATCATTCTTCTTCTTCTTGCTTCCAAGCATGAAACCACATAAGAACAATTTTCCTTCTAAACATTTCTCACTTTTTAAACACAATTACTTATTCTGTAATGCGCAGAAGAGTAATCCCGTGTCGTCGCTGTTTGCTATGTTTTCAGGTTTGTATTCTTTGATTATTGGAGGTAATCTAGAAATCCAATCAGTGATGGTTTCAGTGTTAATGTCATTTAATTCACTGCAAAGTTCCTTAAAATATATCTGACATATTTTGCAGAAGCTCTCTAACCATCCATTAAATGCTAAAGAGTTCAGTCTTGCCCAGTCTTTTAGCTAGCATATTGGCATATTACTGTAACAGGTGTGATTTTTTTCTCCTAACACTAGCAAACCACTTCTACATTATTTCATTGAAGTCTTGTTTTTCTTAAGGTGTCTCTTTATTTTCCCACCAGTACAATTTTCCCTCCACTTCAGAATTTTTGTTTTCTTTTATAGAATCTTATAAACTTGAAATCACTTTCACTCTAATGTTAAGATCTAGCACAATTCTTGTTTACGAAGCCATGGTGACTATAGGAAGTAAACCATCACCTTTAAGTTTAGAGGTATACTGTGATGCTGTTTGTGATGCATAACTATGCAGTGAAGGATGACTGGGTCAGGTTTCTCAATATTTATACCATCATTAGCGCACCTCCCTCCTTGATAGGTCAGGCAGTAGCAATATGCGTATGTTTCAACTGAAACATCATGCACTTTCAGCAGAAATTACACATTTTCACCAATTGCTTGAAAATTTTCTTAACTCTTTATTCTGGTACTGAAAATTTTCTGTTAAAATGGATACTTTGATTTGCATTGTCCGCTTTTAATAAAGGAAATTTAGCCCATTTTCTACCCCTAAATTCATGGGACCATGAAATATTTGTTTATGGCAGATTTCCGCTTAACCAGGGATCTGTTGAAGATAGATTTTGCTGTATTTGCATAATGATATTGTTTTATGCAAATAAAATGTATATATTTCTATGTAAAACACTTCTGGAATTTAAATCTGATGAAGTTTATTTTATAACATATTACCTAATCACTAATCAATAGCTAAAATCTCATTCAGTGCTGGTAAAAATAACTAATAGGGTTTAAAGATAACCATTGGCATGATTAAAGTGCGAGCTAGACAAACATATGGAATACTCAGCTTGTGTGTAGTGTTTAACGCCCACTTTTACTACATATGGCACCACAGGCGAGGACACTGATGATACACGAGATGAAGATGGAGCACCGGCAGAATGAGATGGCGGGGGAAACCGGAGATCCCGGAGAAAATCCGCCCCAGCGCTGTGTTGTCCAGCACAAATCTCTCTTTGCGGTTACCTGGGATCGAACCCGGGCCGCCTTGGTGAGAGCCAAGCAGTCTAACCACTAAGCCACGGCGCGGCCACTCAGCTTGTGCTAAGAGACTAGTAAGACATGGAAAATGGTTACCAGAATGCAAATCAAAGATGACATTCCACTGCAGATGAACAAACTGCCAAATATATGTGCAAAAAGGTGTTGAAGGGACCAGAAGAAAAACCTAGGCTCTCCGGTGCTTGGGAGAGCCAGGTTAATTCTGTCAATAAAATACAACATTAGTTTGCCTCTTCAGCGAGCCCGAGTTAAGCCAATTAAACCCAAAGTGGGTGATGAGCATTTAGGTCTCCCACCAACAGAAAAAGTTGTTGGTAACTGGTAAATGAAAATGAAATATGTAGTGTTTAATGCCCACTTTTACTATGTATGACACCGCAGGCAGTGACACTGATCATACATGAGATGAAGGAGCACTAGTGGAATGAGGTGGTGGGGGAAACCAAAGATACCAGAGAAAACCCAACCCAGCGCCATGTTGTTCACCACATATCTAACTTTGCAGTCGGCTGGGAGTGAACCCAGGCCACCTTGACGAGAGCCAAGTGATTTAACCACTCAATGGCATGGCCATTGGTAACTGGTATACCAGATCTTCTAATACAGTAAACAAAAGTTCATCGGATAGAGGTACTTAAAAGCTGCAAATAGTAAATCAGATATATGGCAGTTTAATGCCTAAGCATACAGATTCCAAGAATATACTGTCCCTGAGCATCATCATAGTGCCCCCATGTATATGAATATTCTCTTCAGATGCTTAGTGATGTGTACTACCTGAATATAAAACAGTGTTGTGGACAAAGCTTATTTTCTATGAAACATATGACCGAAGGATCATATTTATCGAGCAACAGTTCAAGTTCTTGTTGATTATTCTAATTCCATGTATGTTCCGCTGTAGGACAGCCATGGTAATAATAATGAAATAAAATCTCAAATGTAACTTTACATTATGTTGATTTCAGTAGTGATAGAATCAATTTATCCTTTTTTTCTTTGGTGTTGGGCTAATAGCTTTTATGAAAGGGTTTATTCTGCCTCTTTTCCATTGGCATTCTGTTACATTGAACAGGACATTCCTTCTCCATCTCCTCCATGGAAGTGAACCTTTTTCCAATGGTGAATTTCAGTTCGAGGATCTTTAACTGACTGAAAACAGAGATGAATACAGCTGATCTGAGTTCTCTGCAAGAGAAGTCTCACAGGAGGATCTTCGAGTAGACCCTCATGGACTTTTTGTTCCTTTGGCAGACCTTTTTGTTACTTTAAGGAAGTCAGTTTTATTTAAATGGTCTTGAACCTCTTTGGCGATACATCATTTATTATAGTGCCAATCCAATTTGCTGACATTAACTTCTTAGTGAAGATTTTGCTGATGCATTCTTTTTAAGAGAGGATTTTGCAGGTGTTGATAGAATGTGATGTACTGATGTCAAAGGCTTTCGTGGTGATCTGGGGACAAAAATTCTTTATGCAATAGTGAACCTGTTTATAGCATTAGTTTGTGTACATTTTCCCATCTTGGTGCCAATTTATCTGCTACTGAGCTATAATTATGGGACTAAGAGACCGAGGTTTGGCACATAAACAAGAGTTTCCGGGCTTCTGAAAAGGATACCTTCTCTCTAACCTGAAGCTCCAAACTACCTGTTCCTTCAAATACTGGGGACATTCTTGACTAGACGGATTTTCAAAATGAGTATTTCAGATTTAAAATGTAAAATGAATCTATCTCTACTGCAGCTGTAAATCTTTATTTAGAATTTAAAATTTATTTATTTATACAACTTGCTATTATAATACTTTATCTACGATACATACAAATTCCTTAATCTAGTTGTATAAATTATGGTAAAGTTTCCCTTATTAACCTTGCTAGCTCAGCCTACCTGGCTCCCAGGCCATAAATCTTTATATGAAAATAAAAGAAGAAAATAAATAAGATAAATTACCTTTAAATTTCATGAATAAATTAAGAAGAAGCATCTGAAGTCTAAGTTTTCATACTTTTGTAGTAAAATCTAATACTGCACTTCCATATTTCATTGAAGTAATGTATTGCATTTCTAACAAAGAAACAAACTTATTTAATCTCAACTTTAACATTCTGTTCATGTAACATAAAAAATTGTCAACTTTTAAGAATGATATTTCATGAAGTTTTATGTATTCTTAATTTGTTAAGCTTTTGAAGTCCACAGTCTAACATAATAAACATAAAAATTAGGCCGAGAGTGAAAAAATCTCACAGGAATATGCATATCACTGTCATTATTTTAGTCAAGACACTGACCAGAGACAAAAAAGCTCTGAAAACCAAGATGTGAAATAATTTTCATAATCTCAGCTTTAGTTTATATTTCTTTATGAAACTTACATTTACACAATTCTTTAAAGATATTCTTAAATTCCAGTACTTTTATTTGTATATTTATATATATATATATATATTTTTTTTTTTTTTTGTACAGTTTCACTACAATGACTTTAACATCATACATGCATCCTGTACAAATACATGAAATTGCTGACCCTAAGATTTACTCGCTGACTCAGGTCCCCTGGGCATAAGCCTTTGGTTTTCCTGAGCAGCTTGGTGTCATTTCTTCTTGACCTTTGCTTCTTTTACCCTAATCCACTTTTGTCTTAACTTATGTATAAACTCTCCCATACATCTATTTTTCTTTATGCCCGTCCCCGTTAACATGCGTAACACCACCACCTCTTTGCTCACACTGTACCATTTCTTATCCCATATTTTTCTCCTGTAATTAAATTTCATTAATTAATTAGATGATACATAAAAAATGAATTATTACCTATGGAATGCATCAGACCACTGTCAATGTTGGCAGACAGCAAATTTGACATGGCTTGAATTGTTGCATTACGAAGAGTATTAAGTTTTCCAGCTGCCACTCGCTGTCTGTTTACTTCCTTTTCTACATCTTGGGCATCACTGCAGTCATTCATCAAGTTCATGAAAAGGGTGAAGTATCTAATAACACAAAGATGATATAAAAATGTTTGCGCAACATCTATCATTAAATAAATTACGCACATGTGGAAATATTAATTAACACTTTCTAGCTCCTAGGTGTGAAATGTAAATATATTGTAACAGATAATAAAATAATTATGCAAAATTTCAGAGCATTATGAAATGGTAGATCAGACTGGAAAATTCAATGCCACATTTGGAATTTCAACCATGGAACTTCTGCTTTTCATCAAGTTGCTCTAGTCATGAGCTACCATAGTAACACACCAGCACAAAATTAAATTCTCCAACTGACTTGCATGTTTCCTGGTAAGGAGATCTCAAATTCATATGAAATGACACACCTCATTGGTGACTTATAATATGTAAGTTCTAGGCTTTATAATTGAGATAGTTATGATTAAAAGCATTGTTAAAAGTGAAGCTAATTTCACATCAAAAGACTCATTGAGTTATATTTTATTGAAACTTAAAAATTGACTCACATCAACTATTAAAAACAGGAACATTTTCAGGACCATCCCAGTCCTATCCTCAGCTGCTTGATGTCTGACCACTATCTTTGCAAACAGCTGTCATGTGGACCTCCTGTATTAGCTCTCTCTCTCTTGGAGTATTTCCTACATAAGTGCATTAGACTTCTCACCAATGGCACATCAAAATTTAAAGTATGTGGAATGTTCTTTACAACAAAAATCTTCTCACATGTTGAAAGTTCAATTTTGTTGTTAATGGTTTCAGTAATTTAATTTCCTCTCCGATGTGGTGGTTCTAAAGCAACCACTGATCTTTTTATTTGTTTCTATTTATTTTTCTATTTGTTAATATTTATGTTCCTTCGGTGTTCAGTTAATCTAGTTTTTAAAATCCTGTCCATCAATCCAATAAAGAATTTGTCACAATCTTCACAAAAATCAGACATGTAAGGATTCTGACAAATTCTTAATTGGATTGACAAACAGGAATTCAAAAACTAGATTAACAGAACACTGAAGAAACATAAATATAAATAAATAGAAAAATAAATATAAGCAAATAGAAAAATCAGTGGTTGCTTTTAATTTCTGGAACGAGAACCACCACACCGGAGAGGAAATTAAATTACTGAAACCATTAACAACAAAACTGAACTTTCAACATGGGAGAATATTTTTACTGTAAAGAACATTCCACATACTCTAAATTTTGATGTGCCGTTGGTGAGTGGTCTAATGCACTTATGTAGGAAATGAGAGAGGGAGCTAATTACAAGAGGTTCACATGACAGCCATTTGTGAAGATGGTGGTCAGTCACCAACCAGCTGAGGTAGGGACTAGGAGGGTCCCAAAAATGTTCTTATTTTTAGTAGATGACATAAGTGAAGTTTTAATAAAATATGACTCAATCTTTTGATAGTAGGCTTTATAGTTTAACCATTATTAGGTCAATCACTAAGAAAATCAGTGGTTCAGATCCTGGCTATGACATTGAATTTTTCAGTCAGATTGCACCTTTCCAACGTTGTCTTAACACAAAGCTGAAGTGTGAAAGAACAATTAATTCTCAGTTAGCTACATTTAGTCATTTCTGACAGATTCATTTATTTATAATATAATCACATTTTGATATACTTATACCCTACATTAAACTATTTACTGAATATATAATACTTAAATTTCACTTTGACTTTAAAATACCATTGCATAGAAAATGATACACAAATTTTATAATACAAGATAAACACTATTCAACATTTCAAAAGAAGCTTGTAACATTCATTACTTCCAAATCTATGCAGAAATTGCAGAAAAAAGAAGGGCAACATAAAATACAGTGAAGTTCTATTGTTGTTTATGAAGGGTTCCAATATTAACATAGTTCACTCTTCGAAATGTTGACTACAAAAGGTATGAGTTTTCTGTTCTTCAATACACTGTTTAATATTTTCCATGCATACTATTGGTAAAACATACAGGTTTTAGCACAAAGGAGAGACAACAGACACTGCCATTACAGTACTTGGCTCCCTTTTGTTTATCTGTGCCTGCTACAAAATGCAAAAGAAAATTTTGAAAGAGATGCCTGTTTATTTTAATGGAAATATTACATTAATAAATTAGTAAAATATGAAGCTATTAACAGTGAAGCAAACAAATGTATACAAATATAACAATTTGTAACTTAAAACTTCACTTATCTTATAAAAAATAATGATACTTTTCTTATAAATTGTCCGGGATCGCGATTTCATGTAAAACTTTTACACATCCGGCTGAGGATGTGTAAAATATCACATTAAATTTACTACTAGCATGAATTACTTAAGGTAACTTAAAAAAATTCTTCTCTTTTACACCATTGATTGACTGTAACTTTATTAACATAAAATTAACACTGAGCTTTTATTTCAGAAATGTAGCTGTAGTTACTCCAGAATTTAAAGCAAAACAACTAGTAGAAAACTGCTGCACTGGACCATTTTAAAAATCAAGTAACTTCCTCCATTCTGTACAGATATTCTATATCTCTCATTCTTAATTTATGAATATTTTGAGTAAGAATCTTGCATATTACTTTCTCATTACACACATATGACTTGAGTTCTGCACTTTGGTTAAGGGAAAAAAAAGCATACAGGCATAAAATATTAAATTACTTTAAGAAAAGCTGACTTTTTGCTTCCATTAAATCCCCACGATCTGATTCTTCAGGTTGCAATGGCAGCCCTCGCAATAAAGCTGCAACAGCTTCCATACATGCTTGGTCAAGGTCCCTAAAACAGAAACATTATATGATTTAAAGCAATGTGAAAACATAAAACATCTTTATCTGGATAAGTTTATCTAATAATTGTGCATACCTTGTTATAACACTAACATCACCAGAGCCTGGTGGTGCTATCTGATGTGATGTGCCCATAACCCAATCCGTAAGATATTCAACAAGCTTATTACGGAATTTCATTTCTTGCCTAAAGGCAAGATCATCTCTTCGTTTCATCATGGCCTCAACCAGTTGGCACAGCTTTGTTTTTATATGTATTGCATGGACAGTCATGTCAAGGTGGCGAACATACCTAAAACAGCCAGTGCATATTCTTTACCAACCATTGTCAAGTAAAGCAATACATTCACAATCAATAGAACTTTGTAAGAGTGTCCACAATAACATGAAAGTGTTACACTGCTGAAAAGAGTAAATGTGCATGATGATTACAGTAGAAGCCCAAAATATCACCATCCGAAATGTAGCAATTTGATTTAATGCGGGTAAATGTATGTCCATGTTAAAAAATATTGTAGTTAATATTTTATTTGTTTGGAATGTTGCAATAAAAATATTCAGTACACAACAGTTCTGCAGTATGTTAGCCACCAACCCTGTGCATTGACATTGACCGCTGCATTCCAGAATTCAGAACAGTATTCTTAAAACATGGGAAAGTTGAAGTAAGCTCCCAGTCTAAATCATGCATCGATGTCGAAATGTCACAGAAGTTCAGGTGGAGAAAAACAAAACTATCAACAGTGGGAAAAAGCAAGAAACAAAAGCAAGTTTACCACACGTGTATGGAGTCCCTGAAGGAATTATTAGGGATGGATGAAGGAGGAAATAAACTTTGAAACTTTGTAAACAAGGTAGAATGTGAAATCGGACTACAAAGGAAATGGAAGGGGGGAAAAAGGGGGTAAAAATAGTGATCTTGATGAATCAAAGTATAAACTTGAAAGAATAAGAATAATTAATAACATTGATGCACCCACTTACCAACTATCAAAATGGCTGGTTCAAATCTTCAGGAAATGGAAGGGGGGAAAAAGGGGGTAAAAATAGTGATCTTGATGAATCAAGGTATAAACTTGAAAGAATAAGAATAATTAATAACATTGATGCACCCACTTACCAACTATCAAAATGGCTGGTTCAAATCTTCAGATCCTTCACAAAATTTGAAAATGTAAGTATCAAAAACTCGTTTGAATTGTTAAATCTCCTGAAGGACACAAAGATCAACTCTACAGATGCTTTAGTTTCCTTTGACGTCATTTCTTTATATCCAAGTATACCGACCTATGAGCTTATTCCACTTCTCAAAAAATGGCTGGAATCAATACAAATAACACCTGAAGAAATAGAAGAACTTTCACAACTTACAGAAATTTGTATCAATCAAAATTTTTTCAGCTTTAATGGACAGATCTATAAACAAAAAACGGGCCTAGCTATGGGCAACCCATTGTCTCCCTTCTTGGCAGATTTATTCATGAGTGCTTTTGAAACACATATCACAAAAGCTTTTCCAAATTATTTCAAAGTGTGGTATCGCTATGTTGACGACATTTTTGCAATAGTACCTAAAAAACTCATACAAGATGGTCTTAAACTTTTGAATATACAAAATCCAGCTATAAAATTTACATTGGAAACAGAAGAGGATGGTGTGCTCCCCTTTTTGGACATCAAGATCAAAAAAATGAACAACAAACTCACTTTTGGTATCTACAGGAAACCGACACACACAGATAATTACATTAAGAACAACAGTTTCAACCCAAAACAACACCAACATGCCATTTTCAACAGTTTAATCTTTCGGATGATCAACTTTCCACTAAACAGAGAAGATTATCAAGAAGAATACCTACACATAAAAAAAGTAGCTATATCCAACGGTTTCAACCCAAATTTAATAGACAAAACTGTTAACAGACTCAACAAAGCTAAGAAAATAAAAGAAACCACCACCCTAGAACCTACAGGAGAAAAAGAGAAAAAACTTTTTAAAAAATTCACCTTCCACCCATCAGCCTATAACAAATTCCAAAAAATCTTCTCAAAACACAACATAACTCTTGCACCTCAAAACAGGTTTAATATCAGAAATTTGTTAAAAGGCCCTCCCAAAAATTCAATCACTACCAAAGAAAAACCAGGAATCTATGAGATCAAATGTGAAACTTGCCCTAAAATTTATATAGGAAAAACAAAAAGAAATATTAACATCAGAACTAAAGAACATATGAGAAACATTAAAAATGGTGAAACAGAAAAATCAGCAGTGGCTTTTCATTTTTTGAATACTAGACATGACATCAATTTGGAAACATCTCTAATAAAATACGTTAATCACCCCATAGACCTTTCCGTATGGGAAAAAATCTTCATTAACAAAAATCGTCATAGAGTCATGAATTTTGAAACTCCACCACCGGACATCTTTGACAAGTACACCACGCCATCTATTGACAATACGGAGAAAGAAGAAACCACTACAACTTGCACTAGTCGAGTATCAGCTGAGGATAGGAGCAAGAGCTCTTGAAACATGTCCTGTGAATAAACAGTGTGAGTGAAGCAATGTGTCAATATATTCTCGATTCAATTTTGTACTATCTTGATGAATGTTTATACAGGTGCTTTTTAATAAACTCAAATGGTACCATTATCTGGACCGGTCATCAGAGCTCAACTGCAAAATTCTATAAAGATTTCTTTGGAACAGATAATTTTAATGCATCTAATGGCTGGTTATCGTGGTGGAAATTTCACCACAGTATAGGCCAAACCAGCACTGAGGGGAAACTTGGTCCTCTGACAGTGAATCTACAAAATATTTTTCTCGGGAATTAGAACAACTATGACTGAAAAAAATTATAACCACAAAGTGTACAATTATGATAAAAATGTGCTCTATTATTGATTGCTTCCTTCAAAAACTCTAGATGTGAAGAACAGCATTAATAAATCAGGGATAAAAATGAACAAGTATAAAATGAATTCCTTTTCATAATAAAAAAATCAGGAAGTAAAAAACTTAAATTACTCTGCATTGAGAAAATCTGCATTCCAAGATGTTTTAAACATTAACCTGAACCCGCTACCATACCTGTATAGCATATGAAAAATAGGGATAAATATAAACATTTTCACAAACTGGTTCTAAGTGGAATTTGTGCCAGTGAGGAAACGTGCTCGCTTAAAATTGAAGAGAGAGCAGTCCTTATTCTTGACCATTGTTCACCACATTAGCTGCTGATATTCTATAGTCACAAGAGAAAACGTTAGGGTTATGTTCTTATTTAAACACACTACAGCATTGATCCAACATTTTAGACCAGGGTATTATAAAGGAGTCTTAAGGTGCATTTCTGCCATGAAGTAGTGATCTAGTGAACTCTGAATGAGGAAATGAAAATTCTCCTAAAATCCACAAATTTAAAGTCAGTTGTGTATTCAGTAGGACTTGCATGGGGAAACATTACTCAAGATAGTATTCACAAGTGCTGGAAAAAGTGTTCTAGGGAACCAAGTCATCATTGAAACAGTGAAATTCAGTTTGCAAGTAGTGTTTTGCATTGTGAAATCATGACTCAGCATTTCAACGACTGGCTAGATATTGACAACAGTGAGCCAATTTCAGAATACAAATCTGATGATATAATCAATGCTATCCACAGCAAGAGTGACAATGAAGAACAAGATTATGGTGAAGATGATGGTGAAAATCACTTGAAGGAGGAAGGAAACATTCTAAATGTTAATGAAGTGATAACTCCTTTAAACAATGTGTTTCTGTAGATGACAGGCAAAATAAATCAAGCAGCATTCATCTTCTCCATCTTACCACAATCAAACAATATGCAGAAAAAAAAAAAGAAAAAACTGTAGCATATCAGTGTGTCAAAAACAAACTCACTTTTTTTTTTAAACAAAGCGAAATTAGATTAGTGTAAAATAGGTACAGTGTAATATAAAACAGATGCATTATGGGCTGGAATGCATCTCCCAGCATAACCACTGAGTAATTTTAAAAGTACAGTAATATTTTTACCTTAACCCTTTGACCGATATGGACGTCATATGACGTACAAATTAAAATGCTCCAACTGATATGGACATGTATAGACGTCCTGCGCATACATGCATTTAATGCTCATTTAATGCCAATTATTTTAATCTTGCTATTTTACAATAAATTTAAATTAGTTCTATAAGGAATATAAACGTACCCTTAAAGGTTTCTTTTTGAATTGTACACCTCCAAACCTGGATAAACACCCAAGGGCACATCTGCAGATTCACACCAAATAATATTGGTTTCCTTGCGAACTTCTTTTTCGCAACACACTACACATTTTCGAAATGTGTTACAACTTTTTTTGGTTGTGGGTGGTATACTTTTAGGAAAGTGTTTTCTCTCAAGTATGAGGGTGATGTCGTGGTGAATTTCTTATCCCCTAGTATAAAGAGGCCTCTGAGTATTATAATACTCAATTAGGTTACGAGCTCTTTATACATGCAAGTACAGGTAGAGTGAGTGAGTGAGTGTGGTTTTTAAGGGCCCGTCGACAACAAAGGTCATTTGGGCCCCAGTACAGGTAGATGAATGTCACATGAATTTACAGCTCTGAAAATTACTAAACAACTGTGCATAGTTACATCCAGTGGTATAAAAATACTTTTTTTTTTTTTTTACCATTTAACTGTTTTCTATAAAGAGGGATAACTAGTAATAGCTGATCCGCATCACCCATATTTGACCTGCCATTTCCCCAAACAATGGAGTAGCTATAATGCCATCTGTAGACCAGCACACGTCACTGCTACGTATGTCCTAAAGATCTCCTTCATAATCGTACAACAAATCTTCCAGATTTTCTACAGTAATATCAGAAGCCTGTACACATCATACCCAAGCTAATTTATTTGCTACATTATGGGGATAAGCCATGGTTAACATTGAAATTTAACAATTTCAAATGTGCCATTCATTTAGCTCTTGATAGCTATAAGAAATCACTCTGAACACAGAGTATAAATAACTAAAATACAGAGCGAAAAGAGCTGCATAAGGCTACCAGAAACCTTGGTTGAGAAACACTGTAATAACAGATGCTGACAGAGTTTTCTTTCCAGTATGAGTGTGTAACGCAATATATTCTCGTATGATTATCACTTGGTATAGCATAAATAAACTGAAACTGAACCGGAGAAGTTGCTTGCCTAGCTATACATATATACATTCGTTCGTATACACACAAAACAAAATGATTCAAATGTTAGGCGTGTTCGGCGCAAAGAATGGCTTTTGCTACAGTGAAACAAAGTAGTGAAATTTCAACGATTTATTAATGTAGTCTCTACTTTATTGTTATTGTACATTTATACTGCCTTTAATGAGTTTTAAACCAGTTTTTGTTTCGTTTAAATAACCTAATTAATATGGAAGATATGGAATTGTATTTATGATGCATTTTTACAGCATTTAACAATTTAAATGTCCTGTTCTGTTTATTGGGTATCCGTTTCCGGCCCTTGAAGGGTTTAAATGGCCATCGGCGAAGCGGTTAAATAAGGGAGTTTAAGATGTACTGTAATTTATAACTGCATGCATATTTCCCTCCTCCAACTGTGCAGGATTGAGTTTTTTGTCCCTACATATTGCAGTAAGGTTAAATGCGGGGGGAAAGGATGTCCCACAACAAACACTTTATTTTGGACTTGCACTGCATTAGCAAGCTGTAATAACATAACAATTAAAATTACCTGACAATTGCCAACATCATACCCTCTATGCTTGTTACTCCAAGATGTTCTGAAGGCTGATCTGTTTTACTATCCAAAACATTCTTCATTATAAAAATAGTATGTTCAATGAACTGCGTATTTATATCAGACACAATTACCTGAAACAAATATAACATATTCATTTATACAAGCAATGTTTAAGCTGCTGTGAATGTAACAATTTTACGAATTTTAAAACTGCCTAAAAGGACTGCTCTTAAATCTGTCATTTTTAATTTCATGACTTTCCTTATATTTAAAAAAAATTGCCAACAACGTTTTTCTCTCCAGCTTATCATGCAAAATGTGAATTGCTATCAACACACCTATTGTCTCTGTCAATTCATGAACTTTCTTTTGTTATCAGTCATGGCAAAAAGTTCCCATAATCAACAGCCAATGTGGTAATACGTAAGAACTGAAACTACTGACAGTGAAGGAATATAAAATTTATAATAATTTTGTGACCAGCTTCACTTATCTTTTTTAAAAAATTATAAATTCTTCATAGAACTAGTTTCATAACACAGAACTAGTTTCATACTACATTCATTGCCTCAGCTTTTTTTTTAACAGTTTATTTTCCCATGACAACTGCCCCTGGGTGATGGATTGTTCACTATCTTACTGCCCTCTACTGGAAGCAACACAAATTTATGTACAGAATCAATTGGTAGCATTTCAGAATTCATCACATGATTTCTATTTTTTAAAATAAATATTTCCTCCCAAACCATTACATCTATCAATCCATTTAATTGCTTTAATAATTTAACTTCTGGATTTATTTTATGATTAAACGCCAAACATTTTTGGTTTAACAATGGGTTTTCTTTCACCTTTTCTTGCTGAGCTTTTTTGAAATGCAAGTTGCTAAAACTTCCCTTTATTTTTTATAACTTGGTAGATGACATTTTTACTATTGTTCCTTATAAACACATAAATGATAAGAGTCAACATGAAAAATTCAATGCCATGGCCGAGATTTGAACCACGGTTCTCCTGGTTTCCGTCCAGTCGCTCTAACCTATTGAGCTACCATGGCCAACGTGACGTCCTGACATTAAATTCTCCATTGACTCGCACATTTCCCCGGTAAACCACTAGGGTTCTCGCATTCGAGATACACCGTTTGTGGTGACTTACTATCATAAGTACTTGAGTCCCAGGCTTCATCATTTGAGCTCTTATTATTTTAGTTAATTGACGGAAATTAATCATTTCTTCACACTAGCCGTATATAGGCTAAGGTTTTTGATAGATAGTCAACATGAAAAATTCAATGCCATGGTCGGGATTTGAACCACAGGTCTGCTGGTTTCCATCCAGTCGCTCTAACCTATTGAGCTACCATAGCCAACGTGCGGTCCTGACATTAATGATCCTGATCATCCCCATTTTCACTAATTTTGCCGTGTAGTTTGAATATTTTGAAATTATGACGACTTATAACAAACTGACTTAGAAACACTTCTGAAATTTCACATTTCAATTTTACGATATTTTGTGACAATGTGAAGCACTACATTCATAATTTGGGCAGACAGGAAGAAGTACCGTTAGGCATAAGGGTAATTCATTGTCACACTGAAATTTAAAAAGGCAGGTAAGGAAGGGTTGGTCATTATCCTCAAAAGGGAAGGGGTAGTGCTAATTGGAAAGCCGGGAGACGAATCAATGCTCTATGTGACAAGCACTGCTGCGTTGATTGTTGTCCATTATCAAGTCATTTGAAGGACGCTCCAATAAGAACGAACCAGGAGAGAAAATTGTGCAATATTTAATAGGTAAATAATTTTTAGTGATGAAAAATCATAGGGGAAGGAAATATGCAAAGGGGGTGCTTATGCGATAAAATATGGTAATTTTGGCTCTCAAAATATGTACCATTTTTACAAAACTGTAAAGTGATGCTATCTTTAAATTGTTTAAACATCACTTTATATAAAAAGCTTTTGCAATGCAGTAGAACTGACTTCAGTATTTATCCAGCTTTTTGTATTCGTTATGCTGATGAACATACATTGGTTCCATCCCACAAAAAAAGTTTTCTTTTTGGGATATAGGGAACTTCAAAACATGTATTTCTGATGAAATCTAAGTATCAAAATTTTAGGTGAAGCACAAAAAATCTTAATTTATGGTTGAGAAAGTAAAATGACAACCAAATAATATACTTAAGTTAATTATTTAATTTCTGGGAAAAATGCAAAAGAAAACTTCATAAACAAAAACGATATATGTTCTTCATTTATTGTATAAGGTTTGATTTCTATTATTACTGTGAAGAGATTCATATTATGTTCTCCTGAATAAGTTCAGGTGATTGTATAGCATACCTGTCCTTGCTGATCAAAAAACTTCTCTACTATTGCTTTTATCTGATCAAAGAGTATTGGATATAGTGCTGGTGACATTTCATGTCCAACAAGCTCTTTTACATGCCTCTGAATTTGAGCACCAAATTTTTCATTGTTGCATACAAGTAGTTTGAGCAACTGTCCTACAAACCTGTAATGAAAAGAATAATCTACAATGAAAATGTGTGTTAGTAAAAGAGAGCTCTACCACTGCAATCATATTCCACTGACAAAACCTCTGCTTGGATGATGGGTTCATTTCAGGTTGACTCAACCACAGAACTGACGATAGGGAAGAGGTTCCCAGAAACTAGTCTTCATCAAAAAACTTGTAAGTGGAGAAAATGTATATACAAGGTTGACTCACTTGCCTAATTTTAGTAACAGCTTTAGTTTGATTCTCTAAACTCAATTTTGCAGGGTTTTCTTATTTTTATTTAAATGAAGAAATATTAATTTTTTCACTTGTAGACATTTTTGGAATAAGAAAAATACTTGAAAAAAAGATGTGTTTTGCTGATGGCCATCATGTATAAACCACACATATCACTGCATTTATTCATATTTTGTGTTATAACTACAAGAAACTTAACATTGTCACTTCTTCTGTTAATAGGAAAAATTACATTTGGACAAAAAAGTGCAAGTTTTACCCTCATTTGATTTCATGTGAAATGTCTCGTATACATTTTAATCATTTGAATGTGAAGTCTTTGTATGTACGGAGGTTGATACATAGACTAAGTGTTTTAGTATTACAGTGAATTAATGCTATTATAAAAGGTATGTATACTTTAGTACATAGAAGCTTCATGTAAGACTCCTATGTGACAGCAAACTCTAGTGGGGAAAAAAGAAGGTGATTTATAGACATATTCCTTGCTGCTTGTGCGACTCACAAAAAACTGGTTTACAATCTTGTTAACAATTTTAATTTAAAATACTTAGTGAAATCACAAAAAAGTTAAAACAAAGTTCAAAATATCTCTCCAGAAAGCTAGCACAGGAATCAGGAATTATACAAATCTTGTCTTATAATGAAAATAAATTCTTAAAATTAAAACTATAAATGCAGTTCAATGTCACGTGACTAGAGTTAATTTTTGTAACTATACCTTGATGTTAATGATTGCCTTATTGCACCATGCTTAATTTTTTTTATGGAGAAACCATGGTTTTATTTGCATGGCCATAAAGAATTAATTAATGTTAATGCATTTTCTTAAAAGGTGTGAGAAATATTATGTGGTGAATGAGAATTTAATTTCCAACAGCTTCTAAGATGAAGGATAGGGTTACTGTAATTATCTGCATGAGAAATCTAAGCACTTGAATTTATGGAGCTATGAATATTTGCTTTTGCCAGCATGCTTCTTAGTGCAAAGAAATTATACTGGTGGCCATACATCCAAATAAAGGCTCTGCAGAAAAAGCTTGTAGTGACTAATCCTTACTGTGTCACTGGGCAATACTGCACATCCTGACCAGAGTTGGCTAATTTTCTTGGTTCTAAGCTTGGTACAGGAAGGGTACCAAGCCCTAACGATGGCCTTGATGGTGACTTCCGCTGCAGACAAACACCACCCAGTGCTGTCAGAAACCCTGTCATATTTGCCCATTCATTGATTTGGTCCTGCAACATAACAAACAGTATAGTCATATATGCCTTGACATTTGCAAATTAATAAGCTTTGAGCTTACAAATAATGATGCTGAAGGTAAAATCCTACAACTGGAAACCCAGGAATTTATAAACTTAAGTGCAGAGGGAGTAAAATATTATTACATTGGCAAAACATAGAGAAAAATAAAAGCCAAACATGAAGAAAAATAAAAACCAAAGTGAAGGACTACATTAGTCATAAGAAACAAATAAATAAATAGGAAAGACACAGAAAATCTATATTCAAATGCTGCACCCTACTGAGTTTCAAAGCAGTTGCATAGTATGAGGTAATACACACTGTCACATTACAAGGAAAGGCCACACAAAAGCTTATTCTCCTATACTTCCTACCTAGGTACATGTGAGCATATAACAGGCTGAGAAAGCAATCAGCTGAATAAAAGGTATATGCTAGCACTGATATGAGCACTATATACTCTCTTTTACTTCCTTCATAACCATATAAGAAACAAAATAATATTTACCAACCCACTCACTCAAAAATTAGATATTTCACATAATAGGCAATAACACATTTTTACTCACCTCAAGTTCATGTTCTGAATTTTGATGTGATGCTCTTCTCTTGCCCACTGAACGGTGAAATGATTCTACTTGCCCATCTTCTAGTTTTGCTTTTGGATATGAAGTAAGTATCTTTGTTGATGCTTCCCAGTTGCGGAATGTTTCTTCCCATGCCTACAAACATTCTTTAATTATGCTAATGCTAAAAAACACAAAAAATCAGAACATAAATACTATTTACAGAAATTTAACCTCGAAAAATACATTTTAAGCAGACATTGAATTCAAAGCCTTGTGCTTCAGTTCAGATCAGGTCAAGGCTGACAAAACCATCAATCTGCCTCCATCTGCTGTCAATCCTCTGCCTCCATCCACAAAGACATTATGCAGTACTAGGATTGTATTAAGTTAGAATGATGTCTCCCTCCAGCCAAAGATATGCAATCGTATCTATTTTTATTACGTTTACTTAAGTTGATTTCATGGATCTCATAAGACTGAGTATACCATTAGAACTCCTAGAAGGGAAAAATTCCTATTCTGGTTATGAGGATTGTACCAAGGTTAGCTAGCACCACAGGCAACAACACTAATGCAGCGCACTTAAGGGAGCCTTGTAACCTTTACTTATATTTAATAATTAGGTAAATTGATGCTTTTGCAAACTTAAATTTCTTCCAACTTAACAGAGAAAAAGTTCCTGAAAAGATAAATATTTTTCTTGTATTGTAAGTAAAGTTACAAATGACACTTTCAAAACATGGAAGAGAAAGCAATGGCATCAGATCAAACTTACCGGTTGCACACCATTTACACAATGTTCAATTTTACGCAATAATGCCATTATGCGTTTCTGGAGGGCAGCACGACCTGAAAATCCACACTGCTATTAGAACCTTGACCAAAACTAGAGCTTTACAAAAATGTACAACCTAAAATTCAGTTAGTTTATGTTTGCAATGAATTCTTTGCAAGTCTTTTATACCAGCAAGACATTATCTGTAATTGAATCTCTAAAATATTTTTCAACATTTATAAATATTTCATAATTCTTTCTCAAACACAAGCTCTTTAGGAATAAACAGTTCTCAGCCAACCCAGTTGGAACAGCTTTTAAACTTTTTATTACTTTTTAGCTTTATGTATTTAAAATAGTTTGTAAGAATCTCTGCAGACGACGTCATTTTCATACAAATTAATAAAAATATCACTGCAAATTTATTAATATTATTGCAGAAAATAAATATAAAGTACTGTTAAGTATGTTATAACAACATTCTTTAATTAATTTTGTGTAGCAATAGAAATCTTAAAATCCTGATTTCTGCTTTTTTTTAATAAAAAAAAACTAATTTTATATTCATATCGTCAAACTGAAAGCTTTGCAAATCTAGTATCAAGTGGCTCCCACAAAGCAATCAAATTATTTTACAGCTGTTTCATGAGACAGATTTTGCATTCCTCTGCCACAGACATCACAAATGACTTAAAATGTATTATTAATTAACATGTTTTATTTACCTCACCCCCTCCCAATTTGAAACTAGCTAGCTCACAGTAAGCCGGCATCTACACTGATTAATCTTAACAAATGCAACATGTGAACATTTTGCAGACTGGCAGGACTTTGGTCACAGGACTGACTTAACATAACAGAGTGTCCATGCGTAAGGTTTCACGGCCAGCATTAATCCAATGAAATGTGTTGTCCGAGTTTTTTGGCTGTGGTCAACTGGCTCACATAGCACTTGATGTTTCGCCCGGTGGAGAGAGGGGCGAGATGTCAAGTGCTATCTCAGCCAATCGACCAGAGCCAAAAAGCCCAGACAATACATTTCATTGGATAACAGAGTGTTGCATTTGACACTAACATTTTTACATTATGGGTTTTTTCCACCTTCAATCAATGGCAGCTGAGCATAAATGCCTGGTAGTGCTAACATTTCTTCGTGCTTTATATGTATATGTGTATGTACATATATAATAAATGTCCTTAAACAAACAGTAGGAGAGTTCTGACTGAATGAAAGACAAGGTTGAACTGATGCTCAGTTATATGATGTATCATGAATACCTATAATAGTGACCTTCTCCACTGCACATCGATAGACACTAACCTATAATGACAACAGAGAACCAATCATATCCACTGCATTCAAAAGTTTAAGCAACTTTTTCCACAAGGAAATACTGAGTTAGCATAAACTTTAAACTTTATAAAAAATTACCAAAAAAAAAAAAAACAGATTTAGGGTATTCTTGAAGATACCTTAATGCTTCCCATGCAATCCACACACCTTTTCTTCTGACTAGTAGATATTGCCACTAAACAAAATGTATTAAAGGCAGAATAAGGCATATTTGACTTCACATCACAGAACCATTTATTTTTTATATAAATATCCACATATAAATATTTATGTGCAGATCAGGATCAAGTCTTTCTATGTATTTCAGTTTTACCTAGTCCACTAATGATAATGTGGAAAATATACTATTTTGTAAAAAAACTTATTTTATTAGTGTTAATTTAATAAACAAACAAATAGGATATCACAATGCAGTACACTCATCATTCATAAGTTTTTGTATTACCAGCAGAAGTAAACTTTTCTTTTAATCGGCTGTACAATGCAAGTAACATTAGAAAACAAGATCAAATAAATTTTAAGTGTAAATAGGAGAAATGACAAATATGATATAAACACAGTTCTCCGCTAACTTTTACACTTATTGATATGTGGCTTATTTTTCATATCTCAATGTGATATATTAATCTTTGTGTGACTGACTGCCACTGGTACTATTGATTAGCAATTGCTACCAACTATAGGCGTATCAGAAACTAACTGGCATGGATTTCTGCTATCCCTTTGCCACACCACTCCCAACTAAAGTCATGAGTTATTGTAGAGAAATATGTAATTTCATGCCAGATTTCACATGGCACGTATCCATCGAATAAATAACACAATAACATTCAAATTGAGTACTTACAAGGACTTTTTTCAGCTTCTGTGGTTTTCTGTTGCTAAGCAAGATATTTCATTGCATCTTGAACAATAAGCATAATAATTTAAAATCCCATTTTCGCTCCTTTTTAAGGCAGTGCCATGGCGCAGAGGCACTATCCTGGAGTTGTCCCTACTTTCAATGGAAAGCTTAAGTCATTTGATCTGTGCATGTGATGGGTTAGCTTTGGAAGTTTCTGGACTGTAACCAATGCAATGGTATATTTCCGATTCCTGTAACCTATTCATCAAATGCTTGATGCCCAGTACTTTAATTTTATTACTTGTGTCATTCTATATTCATATCCCTGATTTGGTTTGCTTCTCATGAAATTATGGAAGGACAAAAGAAAAGCACAGTATTAGCAATGACATACTAGGCCAACGTTGTGAGATTATTTTGTGCAAAGAATGTAGTGACAAGATAAAAGAATGAACAATTATGCCAAAGTATGTGCAATTTATTGTAGCTCCAGAAGCAATTAAAGAAGAAGAAGAAGAAGAAGAAGAAGAAGAAGAAGAAGAAGAAGAAGAAGAAGAAGAAGAAGAGGAGGAGGAGGAGGAGGAAGAAGAAGATAGTCTCATTCCGCCTACAATAAAGTAGAGAACTGCAAAAAATCATCAATTGTGGTAGATATAATGACTGTTCTCAGTATATGAGTTACACAAGACTTTGAAATTATATTTTTGCTCAAGGCTTTTAATCCTGAAGGGTGGTTTTTATTAATTGCTGGCCTCTGTTGAATGTGAAGGCATATTTTGGCATCATGTAAAAGAAATCTGTAATAATGCTATAAAGAATTGTCATATTTATACAATATTAAGACATTCTAATATATTAATCAAGACATTTACATCTATGCTAGTAGCCTGTACACTGTTAACAAATGTATGCAGTAAACAAAATCAAATGCCACTTATTTGTTCATAGGCTTAATCACAATCTAAACTGTTTACAAATGTATGTAGTACATAAAGTCAAACAGCAATCACTTGTTCATAGACCTAATCCAATTGAAGTTCAACATATTCCTAGTCTTTTAGAGGCACTGCATTTTTTCAGTACTGCTTCTTCTTTGTATTGCAATTTTGTCTTGAAGATTTTCCTTTGTGCTGGAGACAACGGTAGTCAGCCATCATCCCATCATCTCATCCTATTCCCTAAAAAACTGTCAACCACATTCTTCCTAACCAGTTGTTCTAATGTTAGTACATTTTCATATTTATCTTTTATTAAATTTCTAATTCTCATTCCCACAAATATTCCTTCTTTAAGTTTATTTGGAACTTAAATACTTAAAACAATCATCATTTTTAGGCAATGCTTTAATGAACTGTTTCCCAGTTTAATATGAAAAGACTGTAGGACAATTTTTTCTCATTTTGTCCAAGATTCTCTATTCACATTTTTCTCTCCAGGATTCATTGTTGTTCTACAGGTAGGGATCCCAGATGTCCCAGTTTTACCGGGACAGTCCCAGATTTTTAGTCTTTCTTGTTCAATTGTCCCAGTGTACCGAAAAGTTTTACCCGAGATGGTAAATGTCCCGGCTTTTTAGAGGTTTATTAGTACTGAATATTTTTGCATTTTAAATACACGAAATATCTCTAATTTATTGCACTTGCATTCCTTGGCATGGAGAAATATGTTATGTAAATAAAAAAAGGGAAATATTTCGTTATTTGATTGTTATGTTTGTACCAAAGTGTATGTTTACTATCGGCGGAAGTTGTGTTCTAGTTTCTACAGACGATGCAGATTGGCTTGTATCTCATTCTATAAGCATGGTTCCAAGGTGAACACGTGGATAGTAAAGTTATTATTCAGTTTAATTTGTTTCTACTGTAACTGTGAAGTAAATTTAGATGCCTAAGCAAAAGTGCATATTTAGTGATTTTCTTAAAAGCAGCTTCCTTTTTTAGAGGAGAGTAGTATTGATAGTACTGGATCTGGATCTGAAGTGGAGTGTGATTTCTGCCAGTGTGTTTAGTGTTAATCATGGAGGGAAATTTGATATCATGGAAAATGTTCAATACAATAAAGTTCAGCTAATGGCACTGTGCTAGTATCTGTATTAATTCATTATTTACTCTATTTGTATATGTAACAGGTATTTCGGTTTTTCGTTAACGTGTCAGTGTCCCGGTTTTTTCATTTCAGAGTCCGGGATCGCTATCTATAGACCATTTTCTTCAAATCCAATGAAATCCATGGGCACTACTATCTGAGAAGCACTGGAAACAAGGAAACTTCGTAAAACCTATTTCTTTTTCTTCCTTTTAATGTACTTGAGACTTTCGTTAGAATCTATAAATAACTTCCATTCATTTGTGTTGTATATAACATTGTATCTTGATAACAAACCTTCAATGTCTTTGCAGTGAGCAAGAAAGGCTTCTGTACTGAAATATTCACAAAACTCGAGTTGCTTCTTTTGAAAGTCCCAGATCTCCTACTGTCATTCAGTTCTTTCCTGGTTGCCCTTTGTGGGTGTGGAGTTATAATCATGATCTGAAGTTTCATTTGATCATGATGTTGAAGATTCTAAAATAATAGGTGGTTCAGGCACAGGAATGTTAGGTAGGAGTCTTATAGCTGATTTTAGGTTTGGATAAACAATTCCTTTCATTAACTTTAAAGAGAGTCGATTAAAGACACTAGACAACACTTACTTTTAAAAGTAAGTGTTGTCTAGTGTCTTTAATCGACTCTCTTTAAAGTTAATTTATCATAACAACACTGTTTTCAACACTTCCAAGAAAGTAATTCCTTTCATAATGTTCTTGTTATACCTATTAACTTTCAACATACAAAAACAGCAATCATCTACATAGTTTTCTTCTTCTCTCTATACCATTGGAATCCATAATGGTCAAGATTTCTGCATGCCTTGTGTCTGTTTCCTCAAGTCTGCAATGCATGTATGACAAACAGTATGTGATGCAAAAGTTTTGTCTTGGTCTCCTAACTTTGCACAGAAATAAGATAAGTATGCTTTTTTCACAAACGTGGTTATGTTCTCTTTCCTGCTTTTGATAGAGCCATGGATGTAACAAAACACATAATGATCATTTACATATTATCTTGATGGAGTTGCCATTATTAGGCTGATTTGAAACAACCTAGTAACTTCAAAACATGTAAATTTTACTTTAAATTTATACTCAAATGACTGTGATGCTTTTGTATACCGCAAAATAACTGAAGAAGTAGCAATCTGTTTACAGTCAAACAAGTTGAATCACTTTATGATCTACTGCAGTATATATTATGCGGAAAATTTAAAAATAGGAAACTTTAGGAATTGTATAAAACCTGGGGGTATTAGAAGAAACTAAATTACATTTTTGTAAAGAGCATTAAAAAGCCACTCTGACCCACTTTCTCATTAAGTGTCAAAATGTTGCAGTCAGGTGTTATAGATTCTATTTTGCACAAAACGAAGTTGCAAGTTACTTTCACTCTCTTAAGAATCCGTTAAATTCAAACATATACTCAAATTTTAAGCTAACTCAATATATTTTCATTCCTGGGCTGATTAAGCAGTTAGGACCTCATTCATATTTTTCTTTTCTTTGTTTTTATTGCATACCAAGTAGACACTAATACCAGTAGTTAAATCCTCCTCACTGGAGGCCATTTGGCATTCAGGTGAGAGATTTTTGTTCCAGCAAGTCAATTATGTGGGATGTTAGAAGTTCACGGCTACTACAGGAAAACATTTAATAGTTAATAGTTAATGAAATGTTTGGCTAATTGTTAAAAGTGAACTGTTCATATTTTGAACAGCAAAGAGTAACAAGCATATAGTAATGCAAATAATACTAGCATTGTAATAAACCACTGAAAAATAAATGGCAGAGGAAATAGACTTTTATGGATCAAAATACATTTTAAAATCTTATGTTACATTTACATGAATTTCTCTAGTCATATAATTTATTTTTTACGTCTCTCTTCCACAAACTATAGTTGCAAAAACTTATTTTTCTATCTACTTCATGTTAATGAAAATAAACATTTGCAGTATACATTTTGTGGTAGGTACAACAGGGATAGAGGAGGTAAAAGCAATTATCAAATGTTTGAGAGTTTTGAAATTTCACACTCTTTCCTTTATGTCCAGAGAAAGAATGAAATGTAACTACTTAAAAAGTTATAAAAGAAATTATAAAATTCAAATCAATAACAATAATCAGCTGAAAATTTGATGTCATAAATTTGAAATAAATTGTGTATTTTAAATAGATCCAATTTTTTTGTGCAGTAAAATTTTGCAGTATACCCAAACAGCATATGTGCTGCAATTAAAAGATAATGAGAAACAAACAGAGGCTGCCAAATATAACCAAATAAAATAGTATACATTACGGAGTTGAAACCTCTTAGATTTAATGTCTATCAAGCTTACAAAATATTTTGCTTCTAATAATAAAAGATCAGAATCCTTAAATTTGACATTATTATGCATTGCTTAAAATCACGTAAATAATTCAGAAATATAATTTAAACAGAAATGCTCAGTTTTTCTGGGATGGCTGAGCTGTACATTTCTAAGCTCCAATTTAACGTGCACCTTAAGTAAATGAAAATAAAGGAAAGCACATATCTGAGGTCTCTAACCACATTCCCTTCCCTATTTCATATACACTAAATTCTACTTGACATATGTGCTTACCATCATCTTGATAATATACTCTTGATTCCCCGCTGGCTGTTTCAAAAGATCAAAGCAATAAAACACAGCAGCAGCACCAATAAGCAAAGAATTTGTGTCAATAATACATTATGGATGTGAATTAATTTAAGACACAGTTTACAGAATGTATAAGCAATAAGTTCTGAGTAACCACAGGAAGATTCAAAACAAACTAAATGGTAAGCACTGGATGGCAGTAACTATTGATTTCAATAGATACTTAGGCCTGTGAAAAGCACTTTTTCAAGCACTATCTCATTTAATTTTTGGAAATCTTATTGAAATATTAATTATGAAAAGTATTTTATTAATGTACATGTAAGAGTAAAAATATATATGCATTCACACTGCAGAGTAACTATTAGTGTCACTTTGCCTTTCCAATCACCTGCATACGTGAAGCAACTAAAGAACTACTTGCTGTATGCAACATATTTTATATGTATGCAAGTGTCTTAACATTTGTTGCTATATTTCAAACCCTACTGAAATAAGTTGAAAATAAACTTATTTAAATGGAACGTCTCCTATAAGAGTATGGTATATACAACTGTCTTTGAGTTGAAATTTTACACATACAGGAGTCTGAACATCATTCATCAATGCAATTTAAATTTGGCTGGAATAAAAATAAAATTAGGATGATAAATCATTGAATTTTGATTCTAAGAAACACTCTATGCTGCACTCAACTTTGGATCATATCCTAGAACATGTTTCATTAGCTGTTATTGGGCGACTGCTCGACTCATGCTGCAATACTTAATGTCCAATCTAAGTTTTTTCAACAAAGTAGGGTAGTTTATTTGATTAGCCTCCTAATTATTTATGATTCTTATGTGAGCCAATACATACACTGCAATTTATGTATAAAATCAAAGAAAATACTTTAAAATTGGTTACAATCATTATAAATGAAAAGCTTTCTAAGCTTCAGAAATTTTAACGTATGTAAAGGAATTGAAGTTTCATACTTGTGAAAAAAGTCTATCACATATTATAAAAAAAACTTAATTAAAGATATTCCTATTCAAAATTTTTTAGGTTACTTTCCAAAATAACAATAACAATTTTATTAATACTACATAAATGAACATGAAAGTTAAGCTATGCTTATTTCTACAACATTAAGCATTATTATTCATTCAACATGAGTCTATTAATATTCTGAAACTCTTACCTGTTGTGAGTATTGTTGAGGCTTGAGCTAATTCTTGATATAAGTGATAATTGGGCAATAAGTATGTGACAGTGATCTCATCTGATCCACAACGAATATCTGCTTCTTCACACAATAGGCTGAAGCAAGACATTGATACCAACACAGCTTCTATGTCTATGCTCCACAGGTACATAAAGAAAACCACCTGAAATTTTAACATTCACAGGCTTACTTAATTACAGAATGAGTAAAGAACGAATATTTTTAGATTAGTACTTGAGACTATTCAGCAGAATTAAAGTTTACTTGCCTCCAGTTTGATATGTGCTTGTTTGCAAATGGCAATTTGACTTCCTAAATTTGCATAGTCCCTATGACGTAAGAGGAATGCATTCCTACACATTAAGATATCTCGAAGCCATTTCAAGATATCAGTGTAATTCATTATTTGATGCTGGATCAATTTCTGAGATATGGAAAATAACACCTGTGAACTGAAACAAAAAGTTTCAATCAATATCATGTATAGTAATGCTATTTAAAATCCCCAGTCATTTATTTTGACTACAAAACAAAATTTACTTTTAAATGAAGCATATCATTTTTAAATAATAGCACTTATCCAATTATAAATTTAAGTTAAAAAATGATTGTAATTTTAGCTTCACATTTGCTATCAATGTTATTTCTATAACAGCAATTTCTGAACATATAAATGAAAAAAGTCATAACATATGTGTCACTTGCAGGTGACTTCAACAATTTGAGCAAGTTCACTACATTTTCCAGACTTTTGAGTTTTTAAAGGTACTTCATAACAACAAAGAGAAAACAAAAGAGACCTGGAATTCCAATGGTGGAGGTTGCTGCTATTGTTGTTGAGAGAAGGCATCCAAGTTCATTTAGTGAATTTCAGTTAAGGTTCAAATGAACAAGGAAACAGAAGAGAAATAGAAGACAGAGTTCACATCATAACAAGTACATTGGTGTTAACAATAGAGTAATCTGTTACTCAAAGGAGTTGGTCGCAACATATAATATTCATTAATAAGCATTGAACTTTTAATAATAATTAAACTAATGTGTAATACGATTATCCAATTGAGAATGAATATATCAAATCTGTAACTAGAAGAAATATGGTTATTGTGTGTTTCAAATGGGAAGAGTTCTAGACCGCCACCAATCAAATGCATTAGAGCACCCAGTATTGCCACCTTGTTACCTCCACTCTTTTCATATTTCCCTCCCCCTTGCACATCATCCTAGACCATGGTGCTAAATGTAAGGAAACCAAACTGAATTTTCCAAATTTTTGTAATAGTGCAGTTGTTGAAATCACAATTGCAACATGGATATTCACATACTATGCAAATATTTTAAATGCTATAATTGTAATTATAATTTATAAATTACCTATTTTTCTAACCCAATGGAACTGCCAGTGGCACATCAATATAGCTGTGAATGTCACATCAAGAGATAATTCGTCATTGTCATTGTCTTCATTGTCCGAGTATTGCAATTTATGAAGGTAAGCTCCAAAATCTCGTCACGTGCTATTTCTTTCCAAAATTTGTCTTCTTGAAGTTTATCTGCATGTCTTGTGCAGTTTTCTCAGTCTTGTGTTACCTTGTCAATTTCTTTGTGAATAAGTCGTTCAACGACAACCAATTTAAAAGTGTTATTTCCATTTGCAACATAATTTGAGCCCACATTAACTCAATTGGATTGTACTGACAGTGTAAATGGGGAACGCAGATTACCTTGTGTCCCATTTCATTGCAAGTTGATATAATTTTTCCAGGTTTTCAAACAGAAGAACAACTGAATAATACTGCTTTGAACTCTCTAGAGTAAACAGAGATTACGAACCATTCGTAAGCAAACATTTAATTGACGTTCTGTCACGCCAGTAGGAAGTGTATTGTTCACTCTCGAATTTAACACCTATCACCTCATGCCAAATGTTAACATTACAAATATACACACATGCATACATGCCAACCAATAATGATGTTCATTACAGTGCTTACATTGCGATGCATTGATATAATACATTGGTACTTTATTAATTTTTAGATGAGTCGTATTTATTACACATCTGCTTCACTTTCGTGAAGAAGAGAATCCCACATTTAAGTTCATCACTAAATCAACAGATGGCAGCAGCAACCCCAGAATTACCCACACCGCTGGATCAAGCTTTAGTCGCATAAGAAAATTTAAAGAAAGTGAAGCAGATGTGTAATAAATACGACTCATCTAAAAATTAATAATTTTTCGCTTCACTGTGGTGTTCCAATACAGTTAAATCTCGATACATTGGTACTTTATTTGTATTAGGAAAATTATTTGAGCTAAAAATATGAGGTTTTTACGCTTATGTTAGACACATAGCTCCCTACCTTCCTCATGGATCGCTTTTTACAAAATTTGAATTTGTCTTAGCGCAAATAGTATTTATTAGAGATGGATTCAGCAGGCGCTCGTCACACACCACTTACGGGAAATGCAAATATAACAATACTGCAGGACTCTAATTGGTTGCTCACCTAGTAGCATTCAAGGACAAACATTATCCCATTTTAAACACATTATAGTTGGTGTCATGAGTAGGCTAACACACTGATCGATTCAAAATTACTCTACTTATGCACTTTTTGGGCAACATTTTACATTCTAAAATTGGGATGCATAAATTATATTATTCCTTTCAGTACATGAGACTTAATTTCCTTTAGCTTAAATATCCTTACCTTTACTGACATGGTTAAGGACATATGCATGATTTACAAGGTCATCTGAATCACCCAAGTCAGTGGGAGGCTAAAAGTAATGTTTTCTGGTCCATTATACATTAGAGATCTCTTTTCCATCAGGTTTAATGAAATAGATAACTTGTCTTCTTGCTCAGCGAAGAGGATCTCACAGAAAATTCACGATATAGGTTCTTTTTATTGTGAAAATGCCTTTAACATCGTTGTTTGGTATCTAATGTAGGGCAGTTGGCAATGAAATCATTTCTTTTTTGCACTCTAATATTTTGATGACAGGTTTGGTACGTTGGTTGCACCAACTGGTTTCTCGCCACCTCTTCAAGTTCCCTGTTCCCTGAAGGCTATCTTTAATGTATAGTACTTTATTCAAAATCCTTATGATCCTTTTTGAAAAAATAGAAAAGTTTCAAAGTCCCTGTAAAATGTAGTTTGAGGTGAGGGAATATTCTGAAAAGCTTTGTATCCAATCTTTGTAAGACACTGAATTAAAATTTGGAAATTACTAAATCTGGTATTAATCCAACTTTTAGTGTTTGAGTTATGCTGCATGTGCAAACTTTTCTCTAAATATTCCCCCCACCCCACCCTTCCCGTGGAAGCTCAAACATGTATTTCTGGTTAACGGCAGAAATAAAATTTTTGGGTGGAATGCATTACTCTATTAGGTTCATTGTAGAGAAAATAAAAGGGGAGTGTCAGGTAATCTGAAGGCAGTAGATATTACATAAATGTGTGCTCTTTTTTAACAAAAGGTTTGGAAAATAAGGTAAATACATAATTTGTAGCTATTATGTTATATCTCTACATGTAATAAATAGTTTTAGATTAATGGGTGGACTATCATCAAAGAAAATACCATGGATATTAAAACTGTTTTAACAATAAACAGAAACATACCTGACATCCCAGAAAGTGTTAATTGGAGCCTCTGGGTTCCACACTTCAATTTTTTCCGGATGATGAAGCACAAGTAATGCCTCCATGGCTTCCTGCGCCACATCTGGCATAGTCGGTTGATGTACCAGGCTCACTAAGCCATTAATTAGCTCTAACGTTGAGCTTTGAATTTCATGGCCAGCTTTACCTTGGTTCTTAAACAGAAATATACATATTATTTAAAATGTATCATAATGGAAAAAGAAAAAAAATTCATTACAATTAGTTTGAAAGGAAAACATTTCAGAAAATTAAAAATTTGACATTTAAAGCAATGATAGCTAATAGCTCAAGTATTGCAATAGATCAGATATGTATTAACAGCAACCTAATTTCTAGCAATGTAAAAAATATTTAAAACATGTTTGTCTCTATTAGTTGGGAAACATATAGCAAATGTGATGATTATATGCTTTTATGAAAAAGTGTAAAAGTGTTTTCTATGGACAATGTTCAGACATTTGTGGTACAAATCACATATTTATGCCTACTGTAAGTAAAAGAATTTCCACTAACAATTTTCTAAACTGAATTTCAAATATATTTGAATCATCAGATGACTGAAATACCAGTAACTGTCTCTTAAGCCAGACTGGTTAAATCCAAATAACAGAGTACTTTAAGTAACTGTTAGAGAAAGAAACTTGAGAGGAAGTACATTTAGAATATCTGAAAGAATTTGTTCTGATTTATCAACATCTTTAAATATTATTAAAATGTGGCTTTCTCCTTGGTTAAAGGAAGGAAGGAAAAAAAAATCACGAAAGGTATAAAAATCTCCAAGAATAGGTCCTGGATACTAACTGAACAGAAAAAAAGAAACACTTCTCCAGCATCTATGAATTATTTTAAAAAACATAAGAAAACATAAATGAGTCATTGAGAAGTTAAATTAGCCCAAAACGATAAACAGATTAAATATTACACACAAAGCAATGTGGAATGTAATCAAAGAAGAAATTAACTTCAAATTTATATCTGTAAAAAATATACACTACTAATTATGTAATAATTTATTCTGTTAATTTATTTTTGAGTTGAACTCGTACTCAATGCTCCATTTACTGCTAGTATTTACCTAGAATGCATTTTGTTAGGAACTTCCTAACATCATCAGCTGTTGTCGACCATTTAATTGTTTTAATAATTTTACTTCAGGATTTATTGATTTGTTTTTTTATTTCATTTTTTTTTTTCATTTAACCATGAAAAAAAATCCTGAAGTTCAATTATTAAAACAATTAATTGGTCCAATAGATTTAATGGTTTGGGGAAAGATATTTTTTTTTAAAAAAAATAAACATCGTGTAAAGAATTTTGAAAAACCAGCAGTTGATTCTGTTTTTAGGTTTGTTTCATTTTCAGATTTTGGTAATACTGAAAAACCATAGTAAAATAGTAACCTGTATCCTTGACGACAAAGTGTGTTGACTGAAGATGCGGGCAAATGTTCGTGAAATCGATCTCAATTAATAAGAAAAACTGACATTATTTTCTGAAGATAAGTGAAGTTTTTGTTACAAATAGTTATATTTGTGTAATATTTATAGCTTCACTGTAGCTTGCTTCATTTTTTACGTAAATATATTTATTTGTTGAGTCAGAAAATGAAAATGATATATTAAATATAATTAGAATACCAAAGTACAAAAAACTCTGTGCTATATGGAAATTCTAACTTTAAAATAAAAAGCTTAAGTTACCTGACTGAACCATTCAATTAAAAGCAGAGTTTCCAAATGAAGGAATGATGACAAAATTAAATCTATCTACAAAAAAGAGGTATACCAAGATTCCAATATTTCCAAACCAATGTCAATACTTTCAAACTTTTCAAATATTTTGGAAATATTAATTTATAGTAGGCTAATTACATTTTTCAAAAAGTATAATGACATCGGCTGTTGCAATTTTGTTTTCAAAGCAATAAGCCCATCAATATGGCTGTAATGAATTTTGTAGATAATATTTGTGATATACTAGACAGAAGTGAAATAACCAAATATGTAATTAAAAGATTGTTTTTGTATATCAAATTTCAATTTAGCTATTTTCAATAGTTTATGAGAAAAACGGTTATTTATATTGTCATTCAAAGCAAACATAGAGAAAATAAACTTATTTACTTTTTGCATATGCAAAAAAAAAAAAAAAAAAAAAAAAAAAAAAAAAACCATGGCTTGAAAATGCAGAATTTGGGAATTATGATCCTTTTGTTTCTGAAGTGGTGTAGAATTCATAGTACAAAATGGCAAATGTAATAGCATTTAAAAATACATAAAATATAAGTACTGTACATACAATTATAAAATAAATTAAAGCCAAAATTTCAATTTATGAGACCAAAAGAAACTAAAAATAGCCAATTTTGGCAGTTTGTCATGAAATCTTCTCTTAAATTATGTTAAAGATAAGTGCAAACGAAATGCCTCTGGATTACTTTAATTACATATTTGCAAAATTTATTTCAAAGTTCTAGATACATTGTTAACAGCTTTATGAAGGATTGCCCTGTGTAAGCTCAGATGACCTTGAAACTCCCTCTCACTCCTGCCATTAGTCAAAACGCTGATGTTGACTACTGCACCAGCTAACTGCATGTGCCTGCTATCTGAGTCATTCTGAGGCCTGGTTTACTCCACAATGGTTTCAAAGATTGCCGATTTATGGCAGGGGTACATTGTTAGGCTTTCCAATGCCAGTTACATCCTTTCAATGCAAACATGCAGGTCTTTCTCTAAGTAAATCATATGTGGACCATATAGCTTCACTGTGCAAAAACTGATTTGCCTCTGAGGATCATGTGCAAATAAACTAACAAAGAGGAGGGCACTATCAGCATGACGTAATGGAGTGGTAACCAAGATGAACGCAGAAGTGATTCAAGAAAACCCACCAATACAAAGAAGTATTGCCAGCCATACTGGAACATCTAAACGGACTGTTTACTGGATAATACATAGCAATTTCAGCTCAGGACAGCACCATAAAGCATATGTACATGTTTTAAAAGAGCAGTATATCAGAAATGCTTCACCAAGCGAAAGAAAACTCTATGAATCACCTGGCAGATGAAAAGTGGCAATGGGTAGTTTTTTTTAGATGAAGCATGGGTCTATCTAGATGACACAAACTCGGGTCATTTAATTACTAACAAGTGGGCCAAAAGGAGTGCTCAAATTTCATTCAAGAGAACAAGGAAAATTTTCCGAGGAATTCAAGGTAGTTGCAGGTTACTGGTCTTGCAGGAAAATCAGAATTCACAGAGTTCCCAACAATGTTAAAATTAATGCAGCCTACTACCAAATGAACGTTATGGACCAACTTTTTTATGAAGACATTCACTGGTTATATGGTAAGAATGTTCCAAACGTATGAAAACACATACTACTAGTTAAACAAGCTAAATATTTGCTAAACAAAATAAACCTAATTATTAATACAAATGTTTTATAAAATCCTCAAACATTTAATGTTATTAATCCACCAACTACTAATCCTATATGAGCAATAGATGAATATGCAATTAACGCTTTTATATAATCTGATGTGGAAACAGGTGTCAATCTGATACCACTTAAAAGGATTCCTATGTAGTCTCCGGATGCCTCACCAACTGATTCTATTTTGGCTTTGCTGAAATAGCGCCTTGCTTCTTGACATTTCACCATAATGAAGGTCTCTGAAAAGTCTGCCAGGAAGACTGGGCTAACATTCTACTTCGATAATTTGATAAAGAAGTTCATAGTTCCGCCAAGAGGGAACAGAGGGAAGACTGCAGGTGGCAACAACAGATGACAGTCAAACCTTTGAGAATGAAAATGGAAGCAACAGCTCCTGAAACTAGTCCCTCAAAAAAATCAAAATGTAAGTAATATGACTGAAATGCGACTACAAATAGTTTTAGCAATTAATTTGGATGTTCACTATTACTCAAAAATACTTCTAAAATTACTCCTTCTAAAATGAAAACTGCTGTTGAGTAACAGCACACTGAGCACAATAAGTGGTGGAGAAAGGGTATCTTGCCATGAAAAGCGTAAGTAAAAAAGTCTGACCTTAACTGGGGCAACCCTCTGTAACAGTTATCAAGATAGTGCTACTATCACAGCAAGCATGCTTGAAAACACTTATATGGTTAAAAGTGTAAGAAAATATAAATAATAAAAATATAAATAATATAATAAACCAACTACAAATAGTTTCTGAGATTATAAGAAAATACTTGATACAGATGGTTAATTTGCAAAGAAATACTTTTCCATTTTTTTGTGAAGTTAAATTTTTTCATGTAGTATATAACTTTCTTTTGTATGAAACCTTATAACTATAAAAAATTTGTAAATTAACATTTATGTACGTTTAACTTAATTGTTCTAAGATTAACTTTAAAGAGAGTCGATTAAAGACACTAGACAACACTTACTTTTAAATTTTTCCGGAACTAGTTTCAGAGGCTTTGCCTCTATCATCGGCCGGCTCTCGACTGATTCTCGTTGGTGTAGCTGACGATACCTTGTCACAGGTCTCCTCTGGTGGCGGCTCAAGGAACTTGCTGAACAAATCCTTCTGGGGGATGTCGAAATTGAATACTTTGTTCCTATTTTTTGAAATGAAGATTTGTTCCCATGTGGATAGCTCTTGTTTTCCTGATGTATGTTTCAGTAGTTTTGGTTCTGGATTTATGTTGTGGTTTTTTTCCCAAAAATGTGTGGCAACTGCTGATTTTTCTAATTGTTTATATTTTATGTTTCTAAAGTGTTCCTTTGCTCTTGTTTCTAAATTTCTTTTGGTTTTTCCAATATAAATTTGACTACAGTCATTGCATTCAATTTGATATATACCAGATTTTTTGTTTGATGGAATGGCATCTTTGATGTTTGAGCAAATTAGGTTTTTTAAGGAGAAATGGTTAACTGGTGCTAGTTGAATATTTTGTTTTTTGAAGACTTTTTTGAATTTATCATAGGCCCATGGATGGTAAGTGAATTTTTTGAAAATCATATTAGTTTCTGTAGATGAGAGAGTTGTGGTTTCCTTTAGTAGCTTCTTCTTTTTTGCTAAGCTCACTTTTTTGTCCACTAATGATTTGGGAAAGTTATTTTTTTGTGCTATTTCAATTATTTTGTTGTATTCTGTTTTGTATTCTTCTGCTGTGAGAGGGATGTTTACCAGTCTGTGTGCTAAACTATTGAAGATTGCCTGTTTGTGGGATCTTGGGTTGTAGCCATTAGCTTTTATGTAGTTGTCTGTCTGTGTTGGTTTTCTGTAAATGCCAAAGTTTAGTCTGTTTTTATTCCTCATTATTTTTAGATCCAAAAATGGTAAATGCTCGTCTTTTTCTATTTCTACAGTGAATTTGATGCTTTTTTCTTGGATATTTAAAAGTTTTAGTGCATCACTGATGTGTTTTTTTGGTACTATTGCAAAGATGTCATCTACATATCGTTGCCAGAGTTTGAACATCCAAGGGAAACCTTTGTTGATCCTTATTTCTAATGCACTCATGTACAGATCGGCCAGGAAGGGTGATAGTGGGTTGCCCATTGCTAACCCTGAAGTTTGGTGATAATATTTTGTTTGAAACTGGAAGAAATTTTGTTCTATGCATAATTTGGTTAGTTCAATGTAGTCTGAAATTTCAGATGATGCCATTCCAAGTGATTTAAGCCATTTTTCTATCAACGGTGGGAGTTGATTAACTGGTATGCTGGGAAACAGTGATTTAACATCAAATGAGACTAGTGTGTCCTCTTCTTTTAGTTCAGTATCCTTAATGTGTTCTATAAGTTCATAGGTGTTTTTGATGCTTAGGCTGTCGAATTTTGGAAATGAATTGAATTTGTTTGTTAGCCACAAAGTGTTGTGGCTAGTGTTGTAAGTAAGTGTTGTCTAGTGTCTTTAATCGACTCTCTTTAAAGTTAATTTATCATAACAACACTTCCAAGAAAGTAATTGTTCTAAGATTGTTTCTGAAAATAAGGTCAAACTAGGTAGTTTAACAAGGCATTGCTGACATTTCATTTTTCAATCTGTTGTTTCTTAATCTACCATTACATACTCTAGCACTACACTAAGAACATATTAATGACAAAGGTAAAAGCAAATCCATATATTCTGTTTCAAATCAAAAGATATCCGATGATTTTATGATAATCTGTTTTATATATACTTACATTGAGCATTAGCATAGGATCAGCACGAATGAGCCTCACCATGAGGTGTAAAAGATTTTTTGCACCTGGACCTTCCTCACCACGTTCCTTGAACTTCGATGTGGAGTCCTTTCCTTTTAATGTTAATGACTAAAAGGAAAAAAAATTACATAAATACAGGCATTACATTATCATGGCTGAATGGTTTTAAGAAAGCAATACATAAATATTTAACTTAACAGGATAGACTTCCGATACTGATATATTTCAAAGCAGAATGTTTAAAGGTTAAATTCTAAAAATATCAGTCGTTAATAGAGTTAGGAATTTTAGGTGCTGCACCTTCTTTTATTTTGGGATGGTGGGGTTGTTGTTTTCAAATGATTGGCTTCGGCAATGAAGTCATTAGCTCTCTTGCTCTCCAATATTTCTGTGTAGCGGGGTATATTAAAATGCCCAAATTGACTTGCCTTATACATAAAATACTAAATAAGTACTCCTTATTTGAACTTGAGTTAACACTGAGTCAAAATTAATCCTTAGAGCTTCAATAACTTTTACTTATATAGTACATATATTTTATAGATATCATCTCCATTTGCTATTTCTGGCAGTCCAAAATAGCTGATAATGCAAATATCTGTGCAACATATGTATTACTCAGGTGAAAGTTACTCAAATTTATATTTTTGCTTTATTGTGTACCACTTCCAGCAAGTTTATTACACTCCTAATTGTTTTGTTTGACCCTTTTCCGTTTTCCCTCTTCATTTTCATTCCTTTACCATGTTTATTTTCCTTAAAAATGAAAAACTGATGTATAAAATACACAAAAACCTTCCGCTTAGTGAGTATTTTATTAGAATGTACAAATTCAATAGTAGTATAATGTTATATTAGTTTTTGTACATTCTTGCCCAGTAAAAGCTTTTGCATTCGTTTGTATCTCAATAATGAGAAAGGTACCTTTAACTCCAATGGTCATATCGGCGGCCGTTCTCCCTTGGAACATATTGAAGGTGTTAACTCGTATTCATTGGGTTTTAATCACTAGATCACACACACATTCACACTCTCATTCATACTTCCAGACTCTGAGGAAGATGAATTATCTTGGTCAGAGAAAAATCCCCACAGGGACCCCTAGCACAGCAGGCAGGTGCTCTACCGACTGAGCATTGTTTGTTCTTATAGACCAAGACTCTTACATATTGGCAACCTAAAATAATGCATCCTAATCTAAAGCATATGACCTGCAGTGAACATACATTATATCAGGTTTATGAGACATTAACTTGCATTAAGAAAGTGCTGAAAAAGTCTTGAAGCTACAGGACTTTCGATTTCACCATCCAGTATGTTCAAACTACAGGACTTACTCTTTTACCACCTCCAATTATCTCTAGCTGGGATACTTGGTTAGAGACTGCACTGTCTGTTTGTAACCTTAAGGATATATGCAATTTCTTATATGCTTTATCAAATGACGGTTCTTCAGCTCTGAAAAATGGCAGACTAGTAGATCAAAGGGCACTGCAAGAGGAACTTTGACTGCTCATAGTTACTCTTTCTAGGCAACTGCTGTTGCAACACTGGATGAATAGTGTTCTCAGAAGGATGCAAATGGACTCTTCTAATGGTTAAGAAGCAAACACTAGAGGGTAATGGAAACTGAAACTGGAGTAGAGGTTAACCAAAACCTACGGTGTTGAGGATGTTGCGACAAACACAGATCTACATTATTGACTCCAAACAAAACACACACCACTTTTATCTATTGATGTGGAGCATACCTTTTCTGCGCACAAATATTTAGCAGTCAGAAGTACAGCATAATTGGGAGGAGCAAAAGCAGAATTAGAAGAAGAAATATAAAACAGTACCCATTTTAACAGTTTTCTAGTTTAGTGACTTGTATAGCATTTGGCTCTGTGCATTTTAGGCATTTGATTTTACATGAGTATTTTCATTTACCATACAACTGGCTTTAGTACATCTTGTAATAATTATCTTCTCTGGAACCAATGGGCTGTCTGGCCCTCCAGGTTTCTAAAGCTGAGTAGCCAAGTTAGGGCGGAGTGGTCAGTCCTCAGGTGGAATGGCTGATCGTACAGGTACTTGTGGAAGTGCTCCAAGGTCTTTACTACTACCAGCAGCTCTTACTGTGTGACACAGTAGTTTTTCTCTGCCTTGGACAGCATCTCGCACTGTAGTAGGTTATCACTTGCTCATGGCTGTCCTGGGCTTGGGATAGGATGCCTCCAATGCAGTGGTCGCTGCCATCAGTGTCCACAATGAAGGTGCGCCTGGTTGTGGGAATCCTTAAATGCAAAGTGTCTGCTTCAGCTGCTGGAAAGTGCCTTCGATGTCCTCCGTCCACACATAAGGCTGGTGTTCTTCCGTCAGGCGACTGAGGGGCTTGACGATATTGGAGAGGCCCTTTATGAAGCGGCGGTAATAACTGCACAGCCTTCCTTGCAGAGGAGCTGATACTTCTTCCCGTTCAGCTTCAGATTGGTCGCCTGCAGTCTCTGTAGCACCTTGCTCAGGTTGTTGAGAGGTCTTCGAATGTCTTGCCGATGATGATGATGATGGTGATGATGATGATGATGATGTTGCCAAGGTATAGCAGGCAGGCGTCATAAGTCAATTCCCTCATTACTCACTCCACGAGCTGTTGGAAAATAGCTGGTGCATTGCAGAGACCAAAGGGCATAACAGTGAACTGCCAAAGCTCTTGGCCTGTCAAGATTGCGGTCTTCTCCTCGTCTCTCAGGTCTAACGTAACCCGACTTCAGGTCCAGGGTCGAGAAACACTGCGCACCCGCAAGCGTGTCCAGGGTGTTGTCAATCTGGGTTAAGGGGAAGCAGTCCTTCCTGGTGACAGCGTTCAGCTTACTACAGTCCACGCAGAAATTTAGCTCACCGTTCGTCACCAGGACTACAGGGGAACACCAAGAACTGTCAGACTCTTCGATCACTCTCCTGGATCTCATGTCCTCAAGCATGTCGCGTAACGCCGTTTGTTTTGTCAGCAGAACGCGTCTGGGTATTTGCCGAATAGGCCGGGCATCTCCGGTGTCGATGTGGTGGAGAACCCGATCCCTGCGGCCGTAGTCGCTGTTGCCTTGTCTGAAGATGCGCTGGTATCGTCTCAGCTGTTCTGCGGTCAGGTGGTCGGCCGTCCCCTCCAGTAAATCTTCCAGCTGGAGCCCCAGGCGTTGCGTCGGCACCAGCTCCTGAGTCTTGTCGATTGGCGTTACGCTGACCACTGGCTCGCACGTCCCCAACTCCGTCCCGGCCTGGATGTCGTTATCGATGTCCTTTGGGTTGAGCAGCCTCACCGACACCTCTTCTCGGCACGGTATCAATGTCCTGGATACACGGAGTCCGTGAAAAGGCGTCTTCTGGTACATCATCAAGTTTTGTCCGCTGGCCTTCCAGTCTTGCCGTCACCACCACCTCGCTTCTCGCGGGGAGAACCACGTCTTCTCTCAGAATGACCCTGCAGATTCCAAGGCGTTCTTCGGGGTGCCGGAGTATCACCTCTTCTCCACTGAGCCGCAGGACCTTCCAGCCGAGGTCGATCGTCGCTTCGTGGCTCCTGAGGGCATCCAGTCCCAGTATCACCTTCTCATCCACCTCCGTATGAACACCCACAGAAGTACGGCACTCCGCCGCAAGGTCAACTGCAGAAGGGCCTCCCACTTCACGGGCAAGGTGTCGCCCGATGCCGTCACTAGCTGGTATGGTCGGCTCGGTTTTCTCGACGGCAAACCCCTGGCCACGTCAGGTCTGATAATGGTCACAGCTGGCCCAGTGTCTACAAGCACGCGGCACGGCCTCCCTCTCACTCATTCGACCGCGATGAGGCTGTCATTCATCCGCCGGCTGACGGCGCGCAGTGTCACTCGAGGGGCCCCTCGCCACGCCGACCCTTACTCGTTTTTCCGGCTGTTCTTCTAGGTATCTGCAGGCTCTTTCCTGGTGTTTCGGCTGGGCACACCCCCAACACAAGCCACTTGGTCTTCGCCGGCGTCCCTCGGCTGGTCTTCCGTCTCCATTGTAGCGGATACTCCTTGTTCTCGAAGTCGCGGTAACCGTCTCCTTGGCCGCTTCCATCCTCAATGCGGCCCTTAGCGCCTCGTGGATAGTCTTGTAGTCTCCAAGCATTAGGCGCTGACGTATCTCGGCGTCTCGTATCCCGTCGACGGTGTAGGCGGCTTCTCGGGATACGAATTCGGGTGGGAGGTCGACCAAGGCTTTGCTGGCCAGCTGTTCGATTGCCAGGGCAAACTCCTGCAGCGTCTCCCCTGACTGCTGCGTCCTGGAATTCAGCTGGCTGTGGTCAAGCGGTGGTTTTCGTACCGGTTCTCCAGGGCCTCCCAGATGACCTAGGGTGCCGCCGCTGTCTGGACCGCGTTCAGCACCTCTGCGGCCCGTCCCTGGAGGCTGGCTAACAGCCGTGCGGCCTCTTCTTCTGGCGACCACTTGTGCTTGGCCACTGTGTCGAATTGGCAGCGGAAGACTTCGAAAGTTGACGTGCCGTCGTACTTGGGTGGTTTGACGCACACAGATGTTATTTCGCGTACGGGCGCGTCGGCCTTCAAATCGTTCGACCTTCTGCCGATGATGTCCTCCACCATGGCGTTCAGGGACTTGGTGTTGCTGTCGGCCTTTCCCTCTAGGTCGTTAACGCGGTTCGCCAGATCTTCGACGTGCTCGCCCAACTTCGTGACGTCCTCCACGCTGGCCAACTGCTCTTCAAATCTGGCGGCGAGGACCTCGTTTGCAGCCTTCATTTCAGTAAATTCGGCCTTCACTTCGGTCATCTTCGCGGCCAGGTTATTTGCCATTTCCGTCTTCCGTTTCCGTAGGCTGTCGTTCGCCGCTTTCATTTCCGTAATTCGGGCTTTATTTCTGTCATCGTCACAGCGAGGATGTCATTTGCTGTTCTCGTTTCTTTTAGCTCGGCGGTGCGGTTTCGTTTGCCGCCTTCATTTCTTTCAACTCTTGTAAGATCTTTGCCAATGCAGCTTCCATCGTCATGATCCACTCCTGACACCAAATGTGACTTTGGGGGTAGTAGAATTAAAAGTCTTGTTTGCAGAAATTTAAAATGCTCTTTATTACAAGTATACACACGCATTGTACAACCCCGACAATAGCAGAATGACGTAACATACACAAACGCAGTCTTCAAGGTCTCGTTGCTTCACCACACGTAAACAAGCGAAAGAAATCACTTGCGGTACACTTCAAATAGCTGCACATACACAATTAACAGCTCACTAGCAACTGACTGGCAACTCAACTCTTGCGGGCTTTTATACCTCTAGTCATTATTTCTAGAAAGCTGCCGATGTTGCAAAGCCATTCACAGCAAGAGAAGGAAAGAACTATCCAGACATCACTCTCTTTCTCTCCCCGCTTCTGTCTCTCTCAGCAAGCACCCAGCACTCGCCCAAGTGCCAGCCACGGCCTGCGGCAGCAACGAAACAATGCGATTGGTGACAATATTGATTTTGAAAATTAAGAATAACAATGTATTCTCATTACTAGAGCACAGATTTATATGTATAGAAAGTATGAATATATGCATGCATCTATGCACTAAACATCTGCTAAATATGCTCTAAAAACTTTATAATATGCATGCAAAATAAAGTACACAATTTCAACTTTCTCATTTATTAATCTTGTAGTAATCAAATAGTAAATTCTTACACACAGACATTAATATTTATTGGTCTCTCTTTCAGTCAAGGTATTAATCATGATTATTGCAATAGACAAATATTTTTCACTGTTTTCTGGAAGAAACAATTTCATTCTGTCACTTAAAATGCTTTTATATTTCTATGAGCATCTGTTTGTATATCTCACATAATCTATAATTTCTTGTTGAAAGGCAACTATAACAATGGTACAAAAATAATATGGGTTTATTTTAGTTAAATAAAACCAACAATCACTAACTCGAAAATTGCATTCATTTTTAAAATATTCTTCAAATACAAAAATAAAACTTAATGCTTTAACACTTTTGGCACAGTACAATATTTCCATTTAAGAGTAAAATTTCCATCAACCCATCATTTAATTTCCATCAAACCAAATAAGCTTTACTGCTCTTCTCCTTCAGCATTGTAATATTCCCTTTCCTACTCCTCACACTTCAGAAATTACGGTCAGCAGCACATTAACAAGTTTAAATATTAACTAAAAATGGAACTTTTTAATTCTTTGAGGTGTTATTGCGGCAGACAGTTTCATTTGCAATATTAATACAAACTGTATCAAGGTTTACGATGCAGAGGCAGCACCGAACTATAAAGATTTACTGCACGAATTGTTAATAGCTATTTAGTTTTAATTGTTGAGCAGCATATTTTTATATCAGAAAGTGCTCATTGTTGATAGCTATGTTCTCATTTTTCAGTGACGTTTTATGGATTTAGAAACATGATACCTAAGTCCTACAGAGCAATAAAAGAGAAATTTTCTCATATCCTTCTCTTTTTCTTTAAGTATAGAGGTGAAACATTTGTATGAATCATTCCTGAAAAAGTAAAATATATGCATAAATATGCACAAATTAGTTAAGTATGAACTAACCCCTTAAATATGCATTTATATGTACAACACTTTGTAATAAACTCCTTACAATGTGGAAAAAATGTATTATTTACATGCATATTAACTATGAAGGAATAAAACATGCAAATATGCAAAAATCCGAGCTCTACTCATTACTAATTCTAAATATGCATCTGTCAATGTTGAAGAAATACTGATTCTTTCAATAAATTTGTTTTACTTCCAGTAATTAGCAGTACAATAAGGAACTTTCTGTCACCTAGTAGCAGTAATGTAAGAATGTAACATATAGTCAACAAGCTAAAGATCAAATGATTGCAAACCTAGTCACGTTTAACATCCTGTTTAGCATCAAAGATAAGTGAAGCTTTAGACACTATCATTTATTATAACTTGTTGATTATAATCCCTTTACCGCCAATAGCTTCAGCTTTTCAGGTTTAGATTTCAGGTCTACCAATTCCATCAACAAATACTGCAGCACAATTAGATGGGTTACAGATTTCATCAAGTAGGGCTATAATAATAATAATAATAATAATAATAATAATAATAATAATAATAATAATAATAATAATAATAATAATAATAATAATAATAATAATAATAATAATAATAATAATAATAATAATAATAATAATAATAATAATAATAATAATAATAATAATAATAATAATAATAATAATAATAATAATAATAATAATAATAATAATAATAATAATAATAATAATAATAATAATAATAATAATAATAATAATAATAATAATAATAATAATAATAATAATAATAATAATAATAATAATAATAATAATAATAATAATAATAATAATAATAATAATAATAATAATAATAATAATAATAATAATAATAATAATAATAATAATTTATTGCGGCCAATAGACTCTTACAAGAGCATCTGACACTGTCAATCATCTCTATACAGTCAAAATACAAAATGATCAAAATACATAAGTTATTTACAAAATATAGAGTTGTTTACAAAAGTATAAGTTATTTAAAGAATTATAAATTTAAAGAATTTTAAGAATTATAAATGCACATATCACACATATATACAAACTACCATTAAGAACAACAGAGGAGCTCACTTCATGGGAAAAAAACATGTGTTGCATCATGTAACTCTCATCACCAAAATCTGATAATGATCAGAGACTTTCATAAATGTTCAATTATTTTGAACAAATGCATGCTCTAGGGAATAAATATAAATCCATTTCTTCAATGATTCCCACAAACAGATGTTCATGTGAAATAATATACTATATCTGAAAATGGAATCATTTATACAATTATAAACATTTAAATCTCCTTGACAAATTACCTTAGAATTAGACAATTCTGATGCAACTCTATATAATGTTCAGGAAATATGAGGAAGCATTCCATTTAAGTTAACTTCCATTGCCATAAAGTTTGTTTTCAAACACTGTTAAGAAGCCAAACAATATACACAATACTTCTAACATATAGCATGGCTAAGTAGTTACTGTAACTTCAGCCTATTAACATAAAAATAGGAATGAGCCCCTCTATTGCTCTTATTCTCTTGATTACAATAGATGAGAAAAATATAATTGCAGAATGCTTCTGCATCCAAAGAAGTGTAGGTGGAAAGGATCATACTTTTTTAAAGTTCAGAAAACTCCGCAGTAGGTAGGTATAGGAGACATGGATTAATAAGATATATCAAAACCAAAATTTTGGCAAGAGATGAGCTTAAAACTGGAAGATGTTGGCAAATTAAAGAAAACATTTCTGTGAAGGTTTATCAACAAATACAAAGTTGGTTCAGAAAGAAATATATAGAATTATGTAGAAAATGAAGCTAGCTACAGTGAAGCAATTAGAAAGAATTAACACCATTTTCTTAAGTTATGTGAAGCTTTTGTGACAAATTATTATATTTGTATAAATATATAGAACTTTATGATAAAATAGTTTGTAAAGGATATGGCTAGTTAGAACTGGAGTTAGGACTTTAAGGAATGATAATTTAGAGAAATCGTAATGTGTAGAGAAACCAATTTGGATTTTCTACTACAACCAAATAAATATAAGAGAAAGTATATGGCAACAAAAATGGAACGACTTAGATGGAGAAGCATTTGTGAGAAAGATTTTGACTGCTTAAGAAGTAAAACCTATAAACCTTGTGGGAGACATTCTGAACAAAATTAAAACGATTGACTGAGAACTTCTGGAAGTATTTAGATGAAAGTATTTATGTTAGACAGATTATACAATAACATATGATCAGCAATACACTGTTAAACTCAAGAGTTAAAATACACTGGGTTTGGAATTACTTTAGGAAAAGTAAGATTGGCAGGAAGATTGTTTTGCATTGGATTTTGCTTGATTTTAAATTCTTTCCTTACCCAACTCATCTACATTTTCATAACCTTTATTTGTAGCTTAAACATAATATCTTCTGGCACAGACTCTAGATAAGCATCTAACATATTAAATTTCTAAATAATTTAATTTGACAAGAGATTGTTGAGCACTAACCGTTATCATGCGAAGTGGAGTATGAGTGATGTATCCTTGAGTCACCTTGTTTAATGTATCAGTAAACATAGATCGAAGCTCTCCAGATTTGCTATATACTAAGTCTATTTGTGACCACCATGGCAAGCGAGGTTGTGTTATTATCCTGCCAATTAAAGATTTAAACTATATGTTAGCCAGTCTCAAACAGATCAAAGAAATAAAGCAATTGCATACATAAAAGAACACAACTACTTTTTAATATAATTAAGTGCAATGATAGTTTCTACTACGAATCCTCAGAATGCTGGCTCAAGGGTAAAGGGCCATTTATTCAGGGTGTTAAAATATGAACAAGGTATGTGAAAATGTGACCGATTTACAAATCATGTTTCAAATCTAGTGACTAATTGGAGGTTTTTTATTATGAAAAATTACACAAGTGAAGTGCAAAAGTTGGTGACATTGGATGCAACCTTCAATGTTTAACAATGTAAAACTGTCCTATATGCAGCAGGTGTTCAGGTCATACTTTTCCATTTATTTGTGTAATATAAAGATTTACTGCAGGCTGACATTTGAACTCAAACACGGAGAGTAAGTACTTAGAGAATAAAAACTGTGGAATTTAGGTTCTGTCTCAAAGTGTGAGAGAGCGGCAAAATTCCTGGAGACTCCCGAGTCTACCTTATGTCACACATCCTTAAAAATCTATAGAAATGGGCTCAAAAGACCATGATTTTATCATTTCATTCACTTGTCTATGTTTTGTTTTCTGAAAGTTGGGTTTAAAACTTTTTGTGAATTACTGTTAGGATTTGTCCTCTCTTCTGACTTTATGTTACTGGTAACATATAACAAATAACTAATTAGTTAGTAGTACATGACATTCAATCCACAGTGAAAGAAAAAATTGTTCTCTAAGCAATGTAATTGTGAAGTACTGTTTATTAATAAGAATAAATTAGGATGGGGTAAATTCAACTTTCCCATATTGCAACTACATGAACATAAAACAGCAACTGAGACACAACAAGAAAGAATGCAATCGAGACATTTATTCACCAGGGCAAGAGAAATTACGGTCTGGTGCTATGGATGAACTTGAAACACAATAAGGATTTAAGGTCAAGGAAGATAAACTAAACTGCATTTTTACTGGATGAGGAAATATACAAAATGTGGCTGTGCAAAGGTTTCCCACTGTTTCCTGTATATTCTCAGTGAGGGAAGAGTGTTAACAAGAATATGTGTCTTAGGTATAATAAATCATCTCACACTTTATGTTTTAAAGCTAAGTTATAACTAGACACTGAAAGGGATTTGCTAAAGAGAAATGCTATTTGTATTTAAAACCAGGGCATAGTGATAAAAGGTGCAAATGTTTCATATGTAACAGACATGTAATTATAATGTGCCCACAGGTTAGTCATTTTGATAATAAAATGTCAAAGGTTGTTGCTAATATGATAATCTATTACCACAGCAGCACAGCGAAACATTAATGCAGACACTAATTGCATGAAAAATGGGCACATTTGGCAAGAGTTTTCCTTGATTTTGGTTCACAAACATACATATCAGATAAAATAATCAGGGAATTAAAACTGGAGAAATCAGAGAAGAAAAGTTAAGCCATAATTTGTTTACAGAGAGCTATGTGAACATAAGTATAAGCTCTACAAGATTATATTACAAAGTTCAGACAAGAGTTCTGCATGAAGCGTAACATGTTCAACACACAGAAAATTTGCAACATTATACCTTTTTCAGAATATCAAATCATGTTTTCTAAGCTGAAACAAATGAACTTTAACTTCATGGACCAAGGTTCCAATGTAAATGACATACAAATCATATACCCGAAACATAATAGTTTACAATTCTTATGTAAACTGGTCTGCAGGTTCTAAAAATGCCCCTTAAAATGCTGTATCACATACCTTTCTTTGGTATTCTTATTTTTTATGAAAACTTAAAAAGATTTGTTATAACTCATATTTATAGAATAAAAAGAGCTATTTCAGACAGTGGAGTGCTATTGTTATTAAAATTAGGCAAATGAGTTAACTTTGTATACACTATTCTCCACTTACAAGTTAATGAACTAGTTTCTTCAACCACAAACTGAGGATAAGGAAGAAGTTCCCAGAAACTAGTCTTCATAAAACACTTGTAAGCAGAGAATAGTGTATACAAAGTTGACTCATTTGCCTAATTTTATAACTCATATTTGCTTAAGTAAAAGTAATAGGCATTTTATCACCAAATAAAATTGAAAATAACAATTATAATTAAAGAAAATCAACACAAGATAATGATAAAAACCATACACCTAATAATCTCAGAATGTTTCACTGTTGATTTTTTCTTGTATTGACATGTACTATCCCATTTGAGGAACCAAAATAGTCTCCCAACAAGGCTGAATCCCAGTGACCCTGATAATGTCTTTCCATCTCAGAAATGTCCTAGTGAAAACGCTTACCTTTCATCATCACTTACAGCTCCTAGGTTTGTAGGGAAACTATCAAGTTGATAGTGGATTTTAAATGACATTCGGCAACCATTTTTTTCTAGCTCCTTAACGGTTCCAAAACTAAAGTTTCATAATTTTCATCTTTGTTATTGCCCACAAAGCTTTTCAACACTGATTTAAATTATTTCCATGCTACCAATTCAACAGGTTTAAGCTTAGAATAAACAACAGTCTTTAAGACATAATCTAATTTGAGCCCGTAGTGTAATTTAGATTTACTTGATTTTGAGAAAGAGACTTTTAAATGTATGTGTTTGGAGGAATTTAGTAACAGTGACGTCAAAATTAATCTCAAAAACTATTTGTAGTTGAGATTTAACTGTATTGGAACACCACAGTGAAGCGAAATAATTATTAATTTATAGGTGTGTAATAAATACGACTCATCTATAAATTAATAATTATTTTGCTTCACTATGGTGTTCCAATACAGTTAAATCTTGATATATTGAAGTGATGTCAAGTCAAGAGGAACACGCGAAAGTTAGATCCAGCCAATTTTAAAAACCGGACAACATGGAGGTAAGAAAGTTCACATTTGAAAATTTCAACGAACATTTCGGCAACAAGAAAAAATTAAAACGCAAGTGAAGCAGATGTGTAATAAATATGACTCATCTATAAATTAATAAATATTTGTAGTTGGTTTATTGATACTTGTCACTTACTTGTTTATATTAATGAGAGACTAGTTTCAAAGGAATTCGCCTCCATTTTCAATCTCTTTCTGGCCAGTTGGAAAGAGATTGAAAATGGAGGCGAATGCCTTTGAAACTAGTCTCTCATTAATATAAACAAGTGACGAGTATCAATAAAACAACTACAAATAGTTTTTGAGACTTTTAAATACTCAAATGCACTTCCACTTTTGTCCAAGAACTTTGTTTGGGTGTAATACAATCTTCGCAAAAGTTAAAGACATATGGAGGCGGGCCATATGGCAGACTCCAGCAAATCCTAAGCTTGCCCCTTCTATCAGCGCTGCCGAATGTGGTACACGCATCTCATGCACCCGAACTGAGAACGTTATATTAATTAATTATGCTCAGATATTAATATTTGAAAATGACAGATGCCAATCATATAACAAGAAAGAATTTTATTTTCTGACCGTGACCATACAAAATCCTGTCCGTACGATACCTAGAACACGAGCAATGCACATTTTATCTTCACATGGTTATGGTTAAATGTTATGAATAAATATTTGAAAATTACAGATGCCATTCTTATAATAAGAAAGAATTTTATTTTCTCATCATGACCATACAAAAATCCTGTATCTAGAACGCAAGTGATACACATTTGACCTTCACATGGTAATGGTTACCGAACATCCGTCCATTCAACATAGATAAGCCTGAAAAATGCCATTCTTTCATCACAATATCTCGAGCATAAATAAATAATGCACCTACTATGAAAACAGAAGTCACATAGTTTTAAACAGAGTTAATTTTCACTTCGTTTTCAGAGTAGAGAAGTATTATTATAAAATAAAACTGAACCGAGAAGATATTGACACATTGCCTCAAAAACACTGTTTTTACAGGACATGTTTCAAGAGCTGTTGCTCCCATCATCAGCTGATTCTTGACTAGTGCAGGTTGTAGTGGTCTCCTCTTTCTCCATATCGTCAAAAGATGGCCTGATGTATTTGCCAAAGATATCCGGTGGTGGAGTTTCGAAGTTCATAATTCTGTGACGATTTTTGTTAATGAAGATTTTTTTCCCCATATGGAAATATCTATGGGATGATTAACATATTTTATTAAAGTTGTCTCCAAGTTAATGTCATGTCTGGTATTCAAAAAATGAAAAGCTACTGCTGATTTTTCTATTTCACTGTTTTTAATGTTTCTTATTTGTTCTTTAGTTCTGATGTCTATATTTCTTTTTGTTTTTCCTATATAAATTTTAGGGCAAGTTTCACATTTGATCTCATAGATTCTTGGTTTTTCTTTGGTAGAATTTGAATTTTTGGGAGGGCCTTTTAACAAATTCTTGATATTGAATCTATTTTGAGGAGCAAGAACTGTGTTGTATGTTGAGAAGATTTTTTGGAATTTATTATGGGCTGATGGGTAGAAGGTAAATTTCTTAAAATTTTTGTTTTCTTTTGTTCCTGCAGGTTCCCGGGTGGTGATTTCTTTTAATTACTTGGCCTTGTTGAGTTCATTAATTTTTTTGTCCACTAAATTTGGGTTGAAACCGTTGGACATAGCTACCTTTTTAATGTGTGGAAGTATTCTTCTTGATAACTCAACATATTAACATTACATTAAATTATTATTATACATATATCTTTTTTCCAGTGTTTGTGATCCGAGAGTGTGAATATGTCTCTCAAAGCAGGAACAAGTGATTTTTCGATCAACAAACGTGAAGTGATTCATTCTCAGGTACAGAAAAATTATATTTAATATGAACACAATTTTTACAAAAGCTCTCCAATACAGAATATAGGGCAATTGTAGATTTTTCAAAAACCCAGTAATTAAATGTGGAAGCTTGTGGTGTAGGTAGTGTACACACAGTTTCACGAATATGTAGTGAAGCAGCTTCATCCTTACAAAAAGGGAGCATGCCTGTAAATATTTCAATCTCCAGGAAAGACCCACAAAGTTGGAAAGCAAGTTACTGGATTGGAAACTGTGCTTGCTGTTCCACTGCTGTGATGTGTGTCAAGGTAAAATTTTAATTTTTTTACGAATATTTAATATGTTGTTTAGTTAGGGAAAAATAGGCAGTGTCTTTGCTGGTGGGTAAAAGTGTTATGTACAGAACCTCTGCGGTACATGTGCTACACTTGGGAACAGCGCTCCGCTTGAGCATTGGCCAGCATTTACGAGCAATATAGAGGCACATACCTACTTAACACAGCCTTCTCCATGTGTATAGTTTTCCCTTTTCCACCACTCTTTCATTATACAATGCTTGTCAACTGTCCTACTCTCTCATAAGTACAAAAAACAGCAATATCTTGTGAAACCTCCCTGCAGTGCAACTACCTTGAGGTCACTACAAATTTCCCAACCATGGATTTGATAATTAATAGCATCTAATATTATGGACATGGAATCTAAGTCTTCTTTATCCCTATGGCATGAAATAAAGGTACTGATGGTAGTAAATTGCCATTATGTAGCAACACTGCCTTTAAAAATTTAGAAGAGTCAATAAAGAGGTGCCAATCTTAGACATAATGCTCTATACCTAATTCCTGCATTAAACCATTGACATTAACACAGAAACCTTTATTGTATTTCATTGTGAAATACTGCAAAAACTGTTTATGTCAAGATCTGTAAAATGTCATTTTAGTCACTCTTGCCAAGAAATTCCACTCCTGTAACCTGAAACCCAGTAATTCTGACTCTTTTTTACCTAGTTTCAAATCATGAATAGAGAGCTCAGTTCTTCTTGGGAAACAAAATGTCTTTCTTCACTTCATTCACATTGATATACAGGGTCTTGGGATTTTGAGGGTTCACTGTCACCTACATCATGATTTGAGCTTCATCCATATTTTTCAACCCATGCTTTAGGTGGATCAGGCACCAGAAGATCTTCACTATGAGGAATTAGTCTTGTTACTGATGAAACACCAGGTTATTTGACACTATTTATTTTTTCTGGAAACACCTATAATCTTTGTATTATAAAAATAACAATCATTTAAATGTGAGTGAGTAGTGTTTAACACCTGCTTTTACTACATACGGCACCGCAGGCGGTGACACTGACGATATATGAGATGAAGATGGAGCACCGGTGGAATGAGATGGCAGGGTAAACCGGAGGTCCCAGAGAAAACCCGCCCCAGCGCCGTGTTGTCCACCACAAATCTCACTTTGCGGTCGCCTGGGATCGAACCCGGGCCGCCTTGGTGAGAGCCAAGCAGTCTAACCACTGAGTCAAAGCGCGGCCCTATCATTTAAATGGTTAGATAGTTCTCTCCATACCATAGGCATTGCAAACAGCAAAGATTTAGATTTATCATGTAACCATTGATTAAAATCAGTTTTGCATGATATAAAGCTAAATAATTACATGTCAAATCTCACAAAATTTATACACCAACCTAATAATAAATAATAATAATAATAATAATAATAATAATAATAATAATAATAATAATAATAATAATAATAATAATAATATTATTATTATTATTATTATTATTATTATTATTATTATTATTATTATTATTATTATTATTATTATTATTATTATAATAATGAATGATAATGAATGATAATGATAATAATGATAATGATAATAATAATAATAATAATAATGATAATAATAATGATAATAATGATAATGATGATGATGATGATGATGATGATGATGATGATGATGATGATGATGATGATGATGATGATGATGATGATGATGATGATGATGATGATGATGATGATGTGCAGCAAACATGGGGGCCAAAATCCTTATCTTGATCTCCTAGGGCACAACCAAAGTATAATGAATATGCTGTTTCAGTAATACTCATTATAATTTTTTCACTGCGAGTTAGGGGTGAATTGTCCACACATATAACAAAAGTTATTGCAATAATTAGTATATTTCCTACACCTGCTCTTAGCCATTATCTGTAACCTTTCTTTACCACCACAAATTAACTACATTACACTAAATATGAACTGAAAGAAGAATCCAATACAAAACACAGATGAAAAACAGACCACCCAGTGCAGTACTCAAGATAAACACATTGGTTTATTTACTCAGTGAAATGAAAGATGGACAAGAGCATGATAAAACAGGTTGGCTATGGGGCTGAGGGCCATAAATCAATAAATGCAAATCTTTTCTACTATAGAAAACAAGCTAAGATGTTAAATTTAAAGGGAGTTGATGACACTAAACAACACTTGCTTTTAAATTTTTTAAATTTTCCCGGAACATGTTTCAGAGACTTTGCCTCTTGTCAACCGGACATCGGACATCAGATATCGATGTTTGGTTGACGATGGAGGCAAAGTCTCTAAAACATGTTCTGGGAAAATTTAAAAGTGTTGTTTAGTGTCATTAATCGACTCCCTTTAAATTTAATTTATTACAACACTGTTTTCAACACTTCCAAGAAAGGAATTGTAAGTTAAGATGTATTTAGGTCTTTATGATAAGTTACGAAGTTCTACATCAGAATTTTATGTCAACTTAATTTTAATTTCAGTTGGGCACACCCATGTAAATATGATTTTTATAGTAGACTCTAAAATTAAATTTGCTGATAAATCTGGCGTGATGGAAAATTTTTCTACTATTTCGAATAATATGTATTTTCTTTACAGGTATAAAAATATTATTTAATAGTAAAATGGCTATTATTTTAAGTTAATGAGTTAGGGCCCAAAGCTTTTCTGGTGACGAATATGTTTATATGTTTATTTCTAATCGTCTTTTCACCTGGCTTGTTTCCCGAGAAGATCTCAAACTTAATACGAGTTGGTGTCATACCCAATTTCTGTGAATTTTTATAAAAGAATAAGAATATCTCAAAAATGTTATGCGATGCGCCATTTTACGAGGCATTTTTGGAATCAGCGAGTTATTCTGCATAGGAATTGGCCTATTTCGTTTCAAGTACAAAATCTTTGTTCCCTAATGTTATTAGGAGCAGATGTCCATTAGTAAACTGTAGATAAGCATAAGCAGGAAGGAAGACAATCTATTAGCAATCAAAACACAGCTAGGATGGACACTTATGGAATGCATAACACAGAAGAAATGTCTACAAGTTATGGAACTTACTAATGTCAAATTCAGTGCAAAGGATTTCTGTGATTCAGAAGCCATTGGGATTTGTGATCCAGTAGAAATAAAAACATGAGAATGAAAGAAAGATTAGATAAAAGTTTAGTGAAACTCTCAGTGAATCAGGTCATTATAAAGTTGCCCTACCTTAAAAAGGACATCTGGAAATAGCTGACAGAAAAACTGCTGAAACAAGGCCTTTGTTAGCGACTAACATCTTGCAAGAACAACTAAACTAAGGTGCATTCAAAATAAGAAGGCACAAAAGGTGAAGCTAGACGGAGCTAGTCAAATGCTACTAGCCTATCCTAGAGCTGACATGGCCCAATTTGCCAGGGTATTGTGTAACACAATAGTTCCTTTTCACTTTTGTCTTTACACTCAACAAATCCATAAAGATCTCATTATAAATAATTCCATTAAAAAACAGCTAGAGATTGCAGCTGTCTTAAGAAGCAACAGTCTAAGTGACCTATAGCCTAAGATATAAGTACTTGAATAAACCCTGTTTTCAGCAATAGCAAATGCCACATGTTTTGCTCTTGATTGTTTATTCTATTTTAAATTATTTTACTCTCCATGTTTTAGAGATTACCTCAGAAAAAAAAAAAAATTAGTTTAGTCTTATAAGGGTCAGTTTCACCAACCAAATTTAAATTTTAATATAATTCTGAAGTGATTTAATACTGAAGTTAACAAAAAAATCTGTTTCATCAAACATTGTTAGCATTGACATACTCTTACTCTGTGTTAACATTTCCTTAAATATATGTTAAGGCTAGATGGAGTAAAACTGAAAAATTCAATGCCATGGCTGGGCTAGTTGAATGTTTTGTTTTTTGAAGACTTTTTTGAATTTATCAAAGGCCCATGGATGATAAATTCAAAAAAGTCTTCAAAAAACAAAACATTCAACTAGCACCAGTGAACCATTACTCCTTAAAAAACCTAATTTGCTCAAACATCAAAGATGCCATTCCATCTAACAAAAAATCTGGGATATATCAAATTGAATGCTGTGACTGTAGTCAAATTTATATTGGAAAAACCAAAAGAAATTTAGAAACAAAAGCAAAGGAACACTTTAGGAACATAAAATATAAACAATTAGAAAAATCAGCAGTTGCCACGCATTTTTGGGAAAAAAACCACAACATAAATCCAGAACCAAAATTACTAAATCATACAACAGGAAAACAAGAACTGTCCACATGGGAACATATCTTTATTTCAAAAAATAGGAACAAAGTATTCAATTTCGACATCCCCCAGAAAGATTTGTTCAGCAAGTTCCTCGAACTGCCACCAGAGGTTTAGAGATAATAAGATTCTTACTGTAGTTGGACTAGATGTATATAAGGTAGTTGTAATTGCAACTGAGAAGGAAAATAATGGCACAAGTAACAGCACACTTTATGATTATTATACCAGAGGAAGGGATAACTACCACAGGAAGCATGTAAATCTCAAATCAACTTGCAAGGATCCATTAATAAAAGGACAAATATTATACAACAAACTGCCAACAACTGTTAAACAACACAAATGAAAAAAATTTAAAAAGGAACTGAAAACATATTTAATTCAGAAATGCATATATAGGTTAGATGAATTATAAGGAATAATTATTTAACAAATGTATGTATATATGCAATTTAGTTTAATCTTGTAATATTAATGTAAGCTATGAACAAATTTATGTATACCCATTGTATTGGAGAATCTGACAATGTCTGAAACTTGTATGAAGTCTATAGACAATAATAATCATCATCATCATCATCATCATCATCATCATCATCATCATCATCATGATATTATTATAATGAAGCACAAAATTAATATCATTTTTAGTCAAACTAGTACTTAAAATTATATTAATTTTGTGCATATATTTAAGCTGTCATTTAAACCACAATTTGAGTTATTTTATAAAAAAAAAGTGTTCCTTTTGTAGCATTGTTCACAAGTTTTAAATAATAGTTCACATTTATGCTCCATATTGACCTGTACAATAAGTCTGAAATTATATCTATTTTTTCCCCCTTTAGAGCTACAGCTTTTGCAACAACACCACAACAACAACATATGTATACATTTATCAAATTTGGCTGAGCATGTTGGTCTAAAACATTTGCTTTATATTACTTACTGCATAGAAAGTTTGGTCTTCCCCCCCCCCCCCCCAAAAAAAAAGGGGAGGAGGGAAGCTGTTCTCAAGGTTTCACCCTGCTAACTTAAAAACTGTATCATATGGAGCATTTTAAGTGCTGTATAATGCAAAATATTGCAATCAAGAAAACCACTCTTTGGCTGCTCAAATAAGCTTCTTAAAATGTTACTTATGTATTTTTTGTTTAACAGTTTAAGTTTTTAATTAAAAATACCATTTAGAACAGAATTAACATAATTTTTATGTAACATACTTTTAGAAAGTTAGGAAATATGAAAAAGCTTCAAATGTGCAACTAGTTACATCACTTTAGTTTATTTAAATCGTTGCATTACTTTCCTTTTCTCCTCCAATAGCAAAACTATTTACTAAACATGTTCCTAGAGAGTCAGATATAGCAACAATTAAAATTCCTAAATTATAATATTTAATCATTTTTAATTTATTTTTATTGAACAGTTCCCTCAAAGATATAAACTTCCTTGAAAGTTCCTTCCTTAGATGATAGTGAAAGTTGCTGGCTTAGACAATGAATCAATATTTGAAGCAATTACAAAATTAAAGACCACTGTGCAATCTTAAAGAGAGGACTAGGTTTAATAATTGTGCAGCTTGCATCTTTCACCATCTTTGCTGCTATCTACATGTATCACACTCACACATATCCTATCTCCCCTCTTCCTCTTTACATGATGTGACCCAAAGTTTATATCTACTGTGTAGTTTGAAAAGGCAATTGTGAGAAAAAAATAATAATTACCGAAGTAAACTGGATAAAAATACAGTGAATGCACTTCTCTAGAAAGATATCTAACCAAATACATTACAAATCAACTTGAAAAGAACATATGCCATTTGAAGTAATGGATTTGCCACCCAATAACGCATCAAACAACCTTTCTCAGATACTGAGCAATCGAAGCTATACTTTGCATGTGAACCTGTAATCAAACCCAATTAACCTTATGCCGTACAATCTGCCAGTGCACCACGAATACCTCAACTGACAAAAAGCATTCTTGGTTTGGCATATGCCCTGTTGGGTTAAGGTGAAGAAGAACCTACTGCCCCAGAAGGACAAATCTAACAAACAATACTGTCAACAAAGTCAATATGATGACTTAGCGACACCAAAGAGTGTGTGTGTCTAAATGCTCAAAATTAGGTAGTAAAATCATTCTTTTTGCTTCCTAGTATTTAGAGACTAGATCTTGATTTTGAGAATTTCACAAATAAGAAACAGTGATGTGCCTCTTATAAGCTCCTCTATTCAAATCCTATTCTCTTCCTGCAGGTTAGACCCTGCTTCAACAAATGAGGCTCTGGGGACCAAGTTCCTCTATCAAAAATAAAGGAAATGCCAATTAATCACATACTGCTGACTTGTCATGGCAGTAGGAATGTCTATCATCTGGCAAACAAAGGAAAGCCTGGTTAAATTATAATGATATGCCATGCCTGATTCAATAAATCTTAGACCAATGACAGATGTGTTACATACACAATATGAGGGTTAAGAATGAATGCTTAACTACTTCAAAGTATAAAAATTGAAAGAAGCGTAGAAACAGTGAAGCACAAGTTAAAAGTGAATCGAGAAAAACTTTCACTCACAGTGTGAGTGAAGCAATATATCAATATTTTCTAGATTCACTTTTATTTTAGATTAACTACTTATTTATGAAAAGGAGGTTCCGAAACAGCTTGAAACCTATTCAATACTCAATGCTTATGTCTCTTTATATAACACAGTCTGGAGTAATAGTCCCCTGTTCAGATCTCCAGATGGAGACTTGAGCATACTAGAACAGAATTCAACAGAATTAAGATAAGAAAGAATACAACACCAAAATGTTTTTTCTTAAAGTCTTAATGCAAAACCTACAACTTCAATATAAAACTTTTATTTTAATTTTGCAAAATAACCTACATTTAAATGGGATAAAAAAATGTAAAGCTTAACATGAAAATACATAGTGTTTTTTATTGTTCTTATAATTATTTATAAGGGGCGTAAAAAACTAAACGAGCCGGAGTCTAGCATGCACAAACCGGTGACAGGATGGTAATATTGTGGCATGTGTAATGAAGTGTTGCATGGAAGTTCACGACCAGAGCATGGAAGTTCACAGCCCGTCACTAGAGGGCACGCATACACTTCACATGACTATACAAAGCTAGCAGCAGCATGCATCAATCGTCCAATGCTGCCAGTCACATTGCAAACAGTGAAATGGAGGCGTCAAAAGAAGAGCAAAGAGCTGTTGTTCGTTTTCTGACAGCGGAAGGAGCAGGGGAACAGACATTCATCAATGAATGTCACAAATGTATGGCGAACACTGCATGCCCCTTGCAAGGGTCAAGGTGTGGCACAAGCGCTTCAGGGGAGGACAGGTGTCGTTAGCCGATGATGCATGGTCTGGAGCACCACACAGCATTACTGATGACATCGTCCAGCTGGTTGATGCACTCATCACCCAAGACCACCGAGTGATGGTGAAAGCCATAGCCATCAAGGTCAGATTGAGCATCAGAAGTGCTCACACCATCATGATGGAACGACTGCTCTTGCACAAAGTATGTGCCCAATGGGTGCCCCACAGTCTTCAACCACACCAGGAAGCATGTCAAATGACCCACTGTATTGGTCATCTGCAGCGTTATACTAAGGAAGGGAATGAGTTCCTGGAGTGGTGGCTGGAGAGTGCCTTGCTCTGTGGGTGTTCATCGCAAAGGTGGCTGAGGAGGTGATACTGGGACTGGATGCCCTCAGGAGCCACGAGGCGACGGCCGATGTCGGCAGGAAGGTCCTGCGGCTCAACGGGACCCCAAAGAATGCCTTGCAATCTGCAGGGTCATCCTGAGAGAAGACGTGGTTGTCCCCGCGAGAAGCGAGGTGGTGGTGACAGCAAGACTGGAAGGCCAGCAAACGAATAACCTGATGCTGGACCAGAAGACACCTGTGCACGGACTCTGTGTAGTCAGGACATTGTTGCCGTGCCGAGAGAAGGTGCCGGTGAGGCTGCTCAACCTATCAGACACCGATCACAACATCCATGCTGGGACGGAGTTGGGGACGTGCGAGCCCGTGGTTATCGTATCGCCAAATGATGAGACCCAAGTGCCAGTGCCGACGCAACACCTGGGGCCCCGGTTGGAAGCTTTCTGGAAAGGGCGGCCGACCACCTGAATGCAGTACAGCTCGAGAAGGTCCGACATCTGCTGAGACGATACCAGCGTGTCTTCAGCCAAGGCAACAGACAATGGAGATGCCCAGCCTATTCAGCAACCACCCAGACGCTTTCCGTTGGCAAAGCAGGCGACAGTATGGGACATGCTGGAGGACATGAGATCCAGGGCAGTGATCGAAGAGTCTGACTGCCCTTGGTGTTCTCCTGTAATCCTGGTGAAGAAGGACAGCAAGCTACGCTTCTGCATGGACTATAGGAAGCTGAACGCTGTCACCAGGAAGGACTGCTTCCCCTTACCCGGATTGACGACACCCTGGACACGCTTGCTGGTGCGCAGTGGTTATCAACTCTGGACCTCAAGTCGGGTTACTCTAGACCCGAGAGACAAGTAGAAGACTGCATTCTCGACAAGCCAAGGGCTTTGGCAGTTCACAATTATGCCCTTTCGTCTCTGCGACACACCAGCTACCTTCCAACGTCTCATGGAGTAATGAGAGGACTGGCTTATGATGCCTGCCTGCTATACCTGGAACATCATCGTACGCAAGACATTCGAAGACCATCCCGACAACCTGAGCAAGGTGCGCCAGATATTGCAGGCAACCAACCTGAAGCTGAACGCGAAGAAGTGCCAGCTCTTCCGCAAGGAAGTCAACTACTTGAGCCACATAGTCTCACCAACCGGAGTGGCCACAGATCCGGAGAACACACGCTGTGAGAGATTGGCCTCACCCGAAGGATAAGCGATAATTGAGCAGTTTCCTGGGGCTATGCAGTTATTATTGCCACTTCATATAGGGTTTCTCCAACATCGCCAAGCCCCTCACTCACTTGACAAAAGAACACTGGCCTTATGTGTGGACAGAGGACACCAAAGGTGCTTTCCAGCAGCTGAAGAAGACACTTTGCAGTGCTCCTATTTTGGGATTCCCACAATCAGGCGGCGCCTTTATTCTGGTCACCGACGACAGCAACCATTGCATTGGAGGCATCCTATCCCAAATCCAGGACGGCCATGAGTGGGTGATAGCCTATTACAGCAAGATGCTGCCCAAGGCAGAGAAGAACTACATTACCCAGCGAGAGCTGCTGGCGGTAGTGAAGACCTTGGAGCACTTTCACAAGTACTTGTACGATCAACCATTCCATCTGAGGACTGACCACTGTGCCTAACTTGGCTACTTAGCTTTAGAAACCTGGAGGGCCAGATAGCCCGTTGGGTCGAGGCTGCAGGAGTACGACTTCACCTCCGAAAATCGTAGAGGGAAGAGCCACTGGCGGTAGTGAACACCTTGGAGCACTTTCACAAGTACCTGTACTGTCAACCATTCCACCTGAGGACTGACCACTGTGCCTAACTTGGCTACTTAGCTTTAGAAACCTGGAGGACCAGACAGCCCGTTGGATCCAGAGGATACAGGAGTATGACTTCACCTCCGAACATCGTAGAGGGAAGAGCCACGCTAATGCAAATGCCATGTCTCAAAGACCCTGCCCAGAACAGTGTGGTCAATGCACGAGAGTGGAAGAGAAGGAACGTGCCACAGCCGTCAGGAGTAGTCACGGCAATGCCTGCAGACAGATGGGATAGCGCCGGCCTGAGGAGGGAGCAGCTGGTAGACGCCAACTTGGGGCCACTCTTGAGGGTAGTGGAGGCAGGGACGAGAACGACCTGGGAGAACATCACACCCAGAGGCGCTGCATACAAGTTGTACTGGGCCCAATGGGACTCACTGAAGGCCAAAGAAGGTGTGCTGTTCCAGGTATGGGAATCACCCAGTGGGAAGATGCAGAGAGAACAGTTGGTACTTAGCCGGAGTAAGATCCCGGAATTCTCGGTGGAAGTGCATGTAGGTACTTCAGGACACCTGGGAGCAAACCTAACAATCGACAAACTTGGACAGCGCTATTACTGGCTGATGCTCCGAGCATATGCTGAGAGATGGTGCCTTCAATCTCACGTGTGCGTGGCAAGTTTCGGCTCCCAGACTAGGAGCCGGGGTCCAATGCAGCAGTACAATGTCGGGGCGCCTTTCGAATGCATTGCTGTCGACATAGCTGGACCATTTCCAGTGTCCGACTGAAACAACTACCTGATGGTGGCCGCGGACTACTTCACCAAGTGGCCGGAGGTGTATGCCATCCCGAACCAGCCCGCCTCGATAGCGTAGATGGTAGCATGTCTGCCTCACGTTCAAGAGGTCCCGAGTTCGAATCTCGGTCAGGGTGAGTTTCTTGGATAAGGTTTTTCCGGGGTTTTCCCTTATCCTTAAGACGAATGTCGGGTAACTCTGAGCTCCATGGACCCTGGACTCATTTGAGCATCATTTCACCCAATTCATTTACCGTCCGATATGACATAACGTTGGAGGACGTAAATTAAAAAAAAAAAAAAAAAAAGAAAAAAACAAACCAGGAGGCGAAGACAATCACCGACTGCCTTGTGGAGCAACTGTTCTGCCGTTTTGGGGTGCTGTTAGAGCTCCACAGCTACCAGAGCACCAATTTTGAGTTCCACCTGATGAAGGAGACACTGAAAGGACTTGGAGTGAACAAGACCCACACAACACGTTTACATCCACAGTCACGCATGGTCGAGAGATACATCAAAACTAGAAGAACACCTGAGGAAGGTCATGGCCAGCCATCAACGAAACTGGGACATCCAGGTGACACTGTTCTTGCTGGCTTACGGCTCGTCAACACACGATACCACTGGGATGATGACAGCAAGCTTAATGTTCGGCCGAGAGCTACACCTCTCTTGTGACCTGGCCTTTGGGAGCCCTCCAGAAGTGAAGCAGCCAACAACGGAGTATGTGGAGAACCTCGTAGACCATCTCCTTGATATGCATGAGATGGCTCGTCAGAACATTCAGATGGCAAACAACTGCATGAAGACCTGGTACGACAGATAAGCCAACATCGCTTGGCTACCCACCATCGCAACTACCCTTTACCAGGTAGTAAAGAGAATTAACGACGTGGTCTACCGCATCCAGAAGGTGCCCCAAGGAAAGATGTTGGTGGTACACCTGGATCATCTGGCCCCTTACAATGGTGCTGTTTTCGACGACCACCTTGAGGAGTGAGCAGTGTCACTGTATGGCATTGTTGGGGCTGGGGCAGGAGATCTGGACACTAGATGCCAAGAGAAAGAAAGAGACAGAGAGAGGCTCTGGAATTTTCTATCTTTCTCTTGCCACTGCAAATTTCTTGAAAGGTCTACGGCATTCTAGAAACAATGACTGGAGGTATAAATATCCCTAAAATGTTAGAAGCACCAGTCGTGTGTTGTGCAGAGAAGTAGTTGCTAGTTGTGTGATGGTTATTGCGACAGAGAACATTTACAGTGTACCACAGTGATTTCTTTCATTTGTTTGCATGCGGTGGAGCAGCAAGTCGATCTTGAAGACAGCTGATTGTCAATTTCATGTCTTTTTACTGCAATATGCAGTATTCTAAATTTCTACAAACCAGACCTGTGATTCTACGTAACCCCCACAGTCACAATATTATGACAAATTTTGTTCTGGAATCTATATTATTGTACTGTTATGAAGAATTTTCCTGTAACCAGAAATATACAAATTTTAGAGTTGCTCTTTCATAAACTGACTACATAATATGTGCAGGACGTATCCTACAGAGAAGGCTCCATTTTTTATACCATTTGTGATTTTGAAACAAGAAAATTTCAACACATTGTAAAACAACATACTCTTTTAATTACTTTTCTGAAATATTAGCAAACTTGACATAATAATTACATTAAGACATAAATAATTTTCTAGTTTCTAAACTGATACACAGAGTGGATGTTTACTTATTAGAACCATATATTACTTTATCTTTCTGTTTTATGCAAAATTGATTTATAATACTAAACATGGTTTTAAAATGCAAACAAACATACTTACCTAAACAAAGAGCTAATGAGCACATAATGATACATGGAGGGAAAGTTGGGATTCAGACATACTTTCAGCGCCTCGTTGTTATGTGGCTTTATTCGAAAACATGATACAAAACAATCTATCATTAAATCTATATCTTGCTGTACAAAATTTTGTCCTCTTGAGAATGGTTTACACGGATTGAACAGCAGAGCCTGGAAAAGTAAACAATTCTATGATAATGGCTTGCAACATTTATTAATACAATTATTGTATTCACTAAGCATATAATAAACACTGCAAACAATGATAATGATAAGTTGGTGAAAATACAGTCTGTGTTAAAAGCTGTCAAACTTTGAAAATACAGTCTGTGTTAAAAGCTGTCAACCTTTGAGTAGGCTTTTTTTTTTTTTTTTTTTTTTTTTTTGCAAGGGGAGGGAAATTCCAGTATAAGAAATAACCAGTCTCAGTTACTTTAAGCTTACTGCTATATTATTAAATTTTAGATGAGTCGTATTTTTTACACATCTGCTTCACTTTCGTACCTATTTTGAGGACATGTTTCGCAAATCTTCGTTTGCATCTACGGCTCTTGTGTGACTGAAGCTAGATCCAGCGGTGTGGGTAATTCTGGGGTTGTTGCTGCCATCTGTTGATTTAGTGATGAACTGAAATGTGGGATTCTCTTCTAGCGGGATTTCAAAGTTCATTAGTTGGTTTTTATGTTTTTCTATGTATATCCTCTCCCATATGACGAGTTCACTATGTTTTTGTACGTATTTTAGTAATTCTGTGCTATCTTCAATTTCATGATTTTCAGACCAGAAATGAGCTGCTATTGCGGACTTATCAATATTTTTGTATCTTAAGTGCCTGAAGTGTTCTTTCTTTCTAGTGCCTATGTTTCTTTTTGTCCTCCCTATGTAAATTTTTTCACAGTCTTTACACTTAATCTTGTAAATGCCTGACTTTTCCTCTGGTTTTATCTTATCAGTTTTATTACTGTGAAGTAGGTTTTTAATGTTGTAATTGTTTTTTGGTGCCAATGTTATATTGTATTTCTTGAATATTTTTTGGAACTTTTTTGTGGCCCAGGGGTGGTAAGTAAATTTAGCAAATCTAATTTCTTGTTTTATTGGTGTGAGAGCTGTGATCTGTTTTAATCTCTTTTGAAGTTTGAATAATTTTAGAAACTAAAAAACTAAAATTATTCAAACTTCAAAAGAGATTAAAACAGATCACAGCTCTCACACCAATAAAACAAGAAATTAGATTTGCTAAATTTACTTACCACCCCTGGGCCACAAAAAAGTTCCAAAAAATATTCAAGAAATACAATATAACATTGGCACCAAAAAACAATTACAACATTAAAAACCTACTTCACAGTAATAATACTGATAAGATAAAACCAGAGGAAAAGTCAGGCATTTACAAGATTAAGTGTAAAGACTGTGAAAAAATTTGCATAGGGAGGACAAAAAGAAACATAGGCACTAGAAAGAAAGAACACTTCAGGCACTTAAGATACAAAAATATTGATAAGTCCGCAATAGCAGCTCATTTCTGGTCTGAAAATCATGAAATTGAAGATAGCACAGAATTACTAAAATACGTACAAAAACATAGTGAACTCGTCATATGGGAGAGGATATACATAGAAAAACATAAAAACCAACTAATGAACTTTGAAATCCCGCTAGAAGAGAATCCCACATTTCAGTTCATCACTAAATCAACAGATGGCAGCAACAACCCCAGAATTACCCACACCACTGGATCTAGCTTCAGTCGCACAAGAGCCGTAGATGCAAACGAAGATTTGCGAAACATGTCCTCAAAATAGGTACGAAAGTGAAGCAGATGTGTAAAAAATACGACTCATCTAAAATTTAATAATTTTTCGCTTCACTGTGGTGTTCCAATACAGTTAAATCTCGATTTACTGCTATATGTTAGCAAATATTATATGTGCACAATAAGTGGTGTGCTCGGGTTCCAAGTCCTCATTCGGTAAGTTTCATCTAACTCCGTAAACACAGATGACAACTTTGAAACTTGAAATGCGCTATACACTGATATCTAGTCGCTAATATGCTAAGCTTTCACATGTCTGCCATATTTCATTTTGAACAATTTTGAGGTTAATAGCTAACCAGTATGTTGTGGATGTTATGGCTCTCGAAAGGGGACTCACTATTATTTGTCTACCTCCGTATAACTGTGATCTGAATACAACTGAGCTGGCAAGGGTAAAACTAAGGAATGTTTTCAGAGGATGCAATGTTACTGGTGCTATGTCGACCACAAATCTGCAGAAACTTGATATAGAAGCATTATCTTGCATAACCATGATGCGTTGCAAGAAGGTCAAAGTGAAATATTGGAGAAATGATGGTGTAATAGAAAATGCAATTGATGAAATTATCGTCCACACATCAGAGGATGCTAGCGGTGAAAGTGATGCACCAGACTCGAAGAATCACAAAGTGAATGAGTATTTATAACTGTCATTATATTTATTTTCTATTGTTATCTGTTATATAAATAGTACATATATAATTACACAGCTTACCGAATTGAGTTTAATTTACTGTTTGTCCACATATCTCACCCTTGAGGTGCATATATTCACTTAACTTACACGCTATTTTGCTGAACCGTATTTTTCTAAGTTGACTGCACTGCAGAAACAAAAGAGCATTAGCTCTCATTTCTTCCCCTCTGTCCACAACACGCTGTAAAACTAGCTCTCAAGATAACGTGTGCATGTAGTATAATAATCAAAGAAGCCTTGATCTTCAGTATTATTATTCTGAAAAGTGCTTCAATTAAAAACATTGATTCCCAACACATTTTCTCACGTTTTGGAACTGGCAAAATTATATATTACACTCCCATAATTTTATTTATTCATGGACTCTTCTGTTGTATGAGCACTAGCAGAATCTTGTTCAAAATCACCCATATAATTTCTCCTCTTCTTTCAGCTCATGATAAAATAGGGTCAAAATGACATTTTGGTACTTCCTTGCCTTTACAGTCTGCTTACAGAATATTGGACTGATTATTCATCTAGTGCTAACAGCACACCAAACTAACTTTCCAACCATAAAGAGGGATTTCTTGAACGAAATGTGGATTTTCACAGACTCAGTACCAACTGATTACACAGAAAATGAAGCTAGTTACAGTGGAGTAATAAATATTATACAAATAAATAAATATATTTCGTAAATTTTTTCCACTTATCTTAAGAAGTTGATGACAATACTTCTATCTTGTTTTGAAGACATCTGAAGACGAAACAAACCTAAAAACAGAATCAATTGCCGGTATGTCAAATGTTGGTAATACGTAAATACATGTAGTGTTTGTTACTCCACTGTAAATAGCTTCATTTTCTGTGTAATAAGTATAAAGTAGACAACAGTAGACAACAAAAAGCAGCAGAGAGAAAAGTATTAATTGTAGAAAAGAATAAACACTATAGAAATAAAAACACCCTAGAAATAAAATTGTACAATTTGCATCAAAAACTTACCAAACAATTAGGAAGTATATTTTGGGAAAATTTTGAAAACAATTTATTAGCATATCTTAATAGAAAATGAAGACAAAAACAGCAAAGTTAAAGAATAAATTAAAAAATTTATGCCAGAAAGCAGGCACTTTTAAAAAGATAAATCAAAAAGACAAACATAACCTAAAAGATCATCTAAACAATGTGGTAAACCTATCAAACCAAAATTTTACAAAAACAGAACTGAATATGCTGAATCTAGGTTTAAAGACATGTGTAGATTATTCCAACCAAATTGAAGATTACATTGCTGACATCCAAATTGCTACACAAACACTTAATGAAGAAAGTAAAAACACAGTAAAAAACAAATGCTCCAAAATAGTAGAAGAGATTAAAAATGAAAAGAAAAAGAATTTTAGTAACCAAATCATAAAAGCTCTTAAAAAGAAACCGGTTATTTATACTAAAGCAGACAAGGGAAATAAACTAGTAATTCTGGAAAAAGAAGAATACACAAAGAGGATGGAAGATTTGTTAGAAGACAGTAATTACCAAAAAGTAGAAACTAATCCATTAAAGTACTGCATTGAAACCACAAATAAAACGCTAAAAGAGAGCAAAATAATCAACAAAAAAGAATTGCACAAAATTAAAGTAGATAATCCAACATTACCAAGAGTATATGGGCTGCCAAAAATTCATAAAACAGGGAAAGGCATGAGACCTATTACTAGTAGCATAAATGCCCCCACATATAATTTGGCCAAATGGTTACTAAGTAAATTTAATAGTTTTCCAAAATTTGAAAGTGCAAATTTAAGAAACTCTTTAGATTTAGTAGAAAAAATCAAAGATATAAATTTGGACAAAAATGACAGACTGGTTTCATTTGATGTCACATCTTTATTTCCAAGCATACCAACAGAAAAATTGCAGACTGTGTTAAAAAAACGGCTAGCTACAATTGATATGGAAGCAATAGAAGCAGAAGAATATATTTCTCTAACAAAAATATGCATTGAACAAAACTTCTTTAGCTTTAATGGAAAACACTACAAGCAGAAATCAGGATTATCAATGGGCAATCCACTTTCACCTTTTTTGGCTAACTTATTTATGAGTGCATTTGAAACACAAATTAAAAAGTCCTTCCCATTGACCTTCAAGGTTTGGTATAGATATGTTGACGACATCTTTGCAATTGTACCAAGTAAACATTTAGATGATGCATTAAAATTACTCAATCTGCAAGAAAGGACTATCAAATTCACAATAGAAAAGGAAATCAATGGACAACTACCTTTCTTGGATCTAAATATCATCAGGAATGATACAAAAATAAAATTTGGAATTTACAGGAAGCCAACACATTCAGAAAATTATATAAAAAATAATAGCCACAACCCAATTACACATAAACATGCAATAATAAACAGCCTTACACACAGACTAGTCAACATACCCATGGAAAAAGAAGAATATTTCAAGGAACAAAAAGCAATAATACACATAGCAGAAGAAAACGGATACAACAAAAGTTTGGTGTTGAAGAAAATTAGAAAATCTAAACTAAAGAAAACCATTAAGGAAGCAACCACATTTATTAAAGAAAAACAAAGCAACAGCATATTCAGTTCATTCACATATCATCCAAAAACATTTAATAAATTTAAAAAGATATTCAAGGAACAAAATATCATCTTGGCACCTACTAATAGATACTCAATTTTAAAATTACTAAATTCAAAAACAAAAGATGAAATTCCTTCAGGTAACAAATCTGGAATATACCAAATAAATTGCAAGAATTGTGAAAAATGCTACATAGGTCAAACAAAAAGAAATTTAAAAACCAGAGTCAAAGAACACTTTAGAAACATCAGATTGAAACAAGAAGACAAGTCAGCAGTAGCATTTCATTTTTGGAATGAAAACCATGACATTGATCCAAATCCAAAATTATTAAAAGGAGTGATAAACCAAAATAGATTGACAACATGGGAGAACATATTCATCTGGAAAAATAAGGATCGCGTAATGAACTTTGAAATCCCGCCAGCAGATAATTTGACAAAAAAGTTCATAGTTCCACCACCAGAGAGAGCAGATAACAACAGATGCCAGTTGGGAAGAGATTGAAAATGGAGGCCAGGGCCTTTGAAACTAGTCTCTCATAAATATATGAAAAAGTAAGTGACGAGTGTCAATAAACCAACCACAAATAATTTTTATATTAAGTATAAAGTTTGTTTCGCTAGTTTCTGTGGATGTTGTAAAAAGCTTTAGCATCCACAGAGAGATTCTATTTTACTAATATATAAATATTACTATTAAATAGAAAATATAAATAGAAAATAGAGATATATAACTATAAAATATCCAGTGGTAAACATTAGTAACAAAAATGACAAACAACAGTAACAAATAAACTAAACTCTAAATCCTAAAACAAATTCTCAAAATAAAACAAAGAACCTTTTCCACTACCGTGTTATCATCCGCCAACACCTCTGCCAAGCTGATCAGCAGCTGCAGAGACTCCATAAGTCTGTTAGAGAAAATACTCTAGAAGCACATGACAGATCAAGAGAACCTGATTACATAGCGGACAAATTGGGGCAGGGCTCCCCCTTGAAAAGGTGACTATGTGTAAAATGGCAGTGCCCAATACATTGCCAAGCCAGATTCATTTCCTCCCAACTAGATAAACAACAAGAGGTCAACCAGTTTACCAGAATCTCCTTCACTCTTCAAAGCTTATGGTGGTTGCACAACTCGCAATGGCTCTGAAGTGCGCTAAGGGTCGCCCAACTTTCTTTGGCGCACTATAAAATGGATTGATAAATTGCACTGCACTATAACTGAAAGTGTTACTACGAAACCAAATGTATAGTGTTCAGTTCCATAGACACAAACACATCCAACACTGTTGGAGCTTTAAGACCCATCTGTATAACAAAGTACAGTCTTTATACCCTGATAAAAACTCTAAAAAGGAACTGCAAACACTAGATGTGGACATCATAGATTTCCGATACGTTGTCATCACAAGGTTTACACGCCGTGCTGCATTCAACCAAGGAGGGTATACTCTCATGCCCTTAAGAAACACCTAAGCATTTCAATAGCATGCATTCTAAGAAGCTCCAGGAAATGAAAACCTGCAGCTTTGGACTTCGAGAGGTGTTCCTGTAACGTACATCAATTAAGGTTAAATTTAAAGGGAGTCGATTAATGACACTAAACAACACTTACTTTTAAATTTTTCCGGAACATGTTTCAGAGACTTTGCCTCTATCCTCAGCCGGCAAAGTCTCTGAAACATGTTCCGGAAAAATTTAAAGTAAGTGTTGTTTAGCGTCATTAATCGACTCCCTTTAAATTTAATTTATCATAACACTGTTTTCAACACTTCCAAGAAAGGAATCAATTAAGGTGTTGAAAAATGGTGCAAACATTGAATGTGCAGGCATACAATTTAGTCCACAGCCCTAATTGCCTAATAAAGTGTCACACCGATGTTGTAAAGAGGGTTCTGCAGCTTCAGTATAGAGACTCACAACTGGGCTAGTTGGAAAGGCTCCAATAGCTGTACAAAGGCCAGAGTTATGTCTAATTTCTTCAGCACAAATAGACGAGCTGAAGAAACAACAATGCAACTATAGTCCAATTTGGATCAGATACAGATGAAGCAATACTTGTGATCTGCTCTCCACATTTGCCACTTAGTACCTCCAAGATGTTTAGAGAATGCTCGCATTGTGCCAGTGATACAGAAATATGCTTAAATAATGAAAGTTTCCCAGTGTCAAGCTGGGAATTTAAGCTCTAGAAATTACACAATTGACCAAAATTAAGATCAAAATGGAAATTGAAGCTCATTATCACCAAAACTGTGCTTCAACTCTGTTTTCTACTTTTCTCTTGTTTTGCAAAAGCTAAAGAGTTTCTCACCTTAAGATCATTAATTACACTCTGTACTAACGTAAAGACAACATTATTGGAGTCCAGAATATTGATATAAGTGGAAGCTTTGCAAAGTTTGACACACGTAACAGCCGCTGCTTCTGTCAACTGCTTGCTAGTCCCATGTGGTCCCACTGCACGCTTCACTGAGTCTATGAACTGCTTCTTCTTCGAATGACGTGGTGAACAAGGAGCTCCAGAGTCAGCATTTACTATTTCTTCCAGTACTTTCTGCAAAACCAAATAGTTTCCTTTTAATATACCATCAACAGGAAACAGTTTTTGAAATGTGGCAAGAATTGAGAAAAGTGGTGGAGGAAAGCTACTAAATATAGGCTAATTCACAATAACCCAAGAACAGAAATAAGAACAAGATGTGAAAAGGCATACACATTTTGGTTCACAATACCCAGGAACAAGAATGGGAATGCATATCAATGATCACATCAACAGCAAAATGAAAAATCAATGTTGTGTATTGGGACATCCTTTGTTTATAACTTAACCAATATTTTTTCCACGCTTCCAATTCCCCAACCTAACCCAGGCCATTCAGTGTGAAAACTCATTAAAGTAAACATTTTCTAAGTGAAGTTTCATTATTGTTTGCAGTTCCTCTAGTTGCATCAAACTTTATTAATTTATTAACAGCATACTTTAAAGTTATTTATTATGTATTGTTCTTTGTTAATAATTACTGGCTTTTTTTTTCCTGTTTGAGGTCAACAGCCAGTTTTAAGTAGTATACAAACTACAAAAGACACTTTCACAAGAAGAAATAATGCAATAGATCTATCTTTGATAACAATGGACATATGCTGGAATTTCTTCTGGTTTCATTTTCTCAGCTTGCAACAAGAAAGAGCTTGTGACCAGTTCAATGACAGTTCTCTTGAATAATTTCCACAGAGAAGGGCTAATACAACATAGATTGAATATGTCATCCTTCAAAAATGAACAAAAAAGTTTAAAATAGAGTTATATTAGTATTCTATTATCAAAACAGCATCCCATAATACACATATCTTAACTTTGTCCTTCAAATTCTGGTCTCCGTTCTTGGTTATTGTGAACGTCCCTGGGAAAGGTAACAAGTTAAAAACAGAGTTATATTAAATGTCCCGTTACCAGGACAGCTTCCCAACAATTGTGAATGATCACATAAAACAGTAAAACTTGCTCAAAGAGAAATCATATGGAAACAAAGTAATTTTCCAACTTGAACAATTTTCCAGATTATACAAAATGTGATAGACTATATAAATGTTCAAAGTATAAACTTGGAAGAAGCGTAGGGACAGTGAAGCACAAATTAGTACAAAAGTGAATCGATTCACTTTTGTACTATATAAATGTTATCAATTATCAGCATCATAAATATGTATGTACATAGTCAAACTGAAAAATTCAATGCCATGGCTGGGATTTGAACCACGGATCTCATGGTTTCTGTCCAGTCACTCTTACCTATTGAGCTATCATGGCCAACGTGCCATCCTGACATTAAATTGTCCAACTGACTCATATATTTTCCTGATAAACCACTAGGGGCTTTCTTATTTGAGATACACCATTTGTGCCATGGCATTGAATTTTTCAGTTTGACTCTATTTATCTAAAACCTTAGTCTATATAGGCTAGTGTGAAGAAATGATTAATTTCCACCAATTAACTTAAATAAGAGTTTAATGATGAAGCCTGGGAATCAAGTACTTACAATAGTAAGTCGCCACAAATGATGGTAACAAGTATACAAAAGCAAGTATACATGTTTCATTGCCTGACTTACTCTCCTTGAGTTTGCTTGCATTCAAGTTATTGTTTATCCCTCAAGTATTTGAGGTGAATGAGTTTCAGGAGAGAAAAAAAAATACCTGTATGAACTTAGAGATACATTAAAAATGAATAAAATAGATACTTACAGGGGAGAGGACTAGTAGCATAATTTGTAATGGCCATACAGCAGCTCTTCCTTTCTTGTTATCGGCAAAACCATCCAAGATGTCAAATAAACCTTCACAGCACTTTGCTAGTTCTTCATTTGGTTTTTTCTGTGCAAACAAACTTTCATTTTTACACCACAGTTTGATTTAGTTAAAACATGTGAAACAATATTTGCAATAAAACACTAAAAATTATGCATAAGAAAACATAGCAAAGAATCCATTTTAATGTGCTTTGAATTTGTAATCTGCAGCTATCCTACGATATGTAGCGATTTCAATATATACACAAAAATTATGTACCTGCAAATCAGCGAACTCATGAGGATATGTATCCATCCAGTTCCATATTGCTTTTTCCAACTGGGTGATTAACACTAGGTGAACAGACTTCTTTAAAAGCCGAAATTTTTGTATTGTTTCTGAAACAACAATTGCTTGTCTTAGTTAAACTATAGCACATCAGAATATCATTTGTGCCAGTTATGCATTCCATCATTCCATAAGAAGCTTTCAGATATGTCAAGGAGTGCTTCTTCAGTTAAGATATAAAAGCTGCCGTTTCATGTGGTGATTTATTATATTTATCATTTTATCACAAAATAGCTGTTTTTAAACAACTACTTTTGGGGAGTGTGGAGAAAGTAAACATAAATAATTATCTTATTATATAATTGAAAAAACTATTTGTAATTGTTTTTTTTTGACACTTTGTCACTTACATTAACCGACTACAAATAGTTTTTTTCAATTAATTTTGACGTCACTGTTACCAAATTCCTCCAATCACACATAATCTTATTATATATTCAATTTATATTAGCTTGTCTCATAAGTAGGGATCCCAGATTCTGAAATGAAAAAACCGGGACACTTTGACATTACGTTAACGAAAAACCAAAAGACCTGTTACATATACAAGTAGAGTAAATAAAGAATTAATACAGATATTAGCACAGTATCATTAGCTGAACTTTACTGTATTCAACATGATACATGATATCAAATTTCCCTCCATGGCTAACGCTAAACATGCCTCGGTAGCGTGGTGGTAGCGTTTCTGCCTCACATTCAAGAGGTCCCAAGTTCGAATCTCGGTCAGGGTGAGTTGCCTGGATAAGGTTTTTTCCGGGGGTTTTCCTTATGCTAAAAGACAAATCTCTAAGCTCTATGGACCCTGGGATAATTTGAGCACCATTTCACCCATTTCATTTATCGTCCGATATAACTTAACGTTGGAGGATGGAGGAAAAAAAATAAAGAGAGAGAAAAAAAAACTGTGGCAGAAATTACATTCCACTTCAGATCCAGATTTAGTACTGCCAATACTACACTCCTTCAAAAATGGAAATTGCTCTTTAAGAGAATCACTAAATATACACTTTCACTTAGGCATCTTAATTTACTTCACAGTTACAGTAGAAACAAATTAAACCGAATAATAACCTTAGTATCCATGTGTTCACCTTGGAAGCATGCACATAGAATGAGATACAAGCCAATCCATGTTGTCTATAGAAAATAGAATGCAACTTCCACCGATAGTAAACATATTCTTCAGTACCAACATAACAATCAAATAGCGAAATATTTCCCCTTTTGATATTTACCTGATTATGTGAAAAAACATCTTTCTCCATGCCAAGGAATGTAAGTACAATAAAATTGGAGATTTTCGTGTATTTAAGATGCAAAAATATTAGGTACTAATAAAACTCTAAAAAACCGGGACATTTAGCATCCTGGGTAAAACTTTTAGGGAAACCAGGACAACTGAACAAACAAGGCCAAAATCCAGGACTGTCCCAGTAAAATCGGGACATCTGGGATCCCTACTCATAAGTAATCTCAATTTTTTTATTTTGATGTTTAGGAAAATTTACTGGATTTCTTTGGTTTGGCAATGCTATTTACAGCATACCATGGCTAGTATTGTGTACATTGCAAGCATGTATCAGTCTTCAGTTTATCGAGATTTAACTGTATTGGAACACCACAGTGAAGCGAAAAATTATTAAATTTTAGATGAGTCGTATTTCTTACACATCTAAAATTTAATAGTCTTCAGTTGATAAAAAACAATCACAAAATGAAGATAAAGTTTGAACTTACAGTCCTAGAACACTACTGGAAAAAAGATTATAAAGCCGCTGCCGCAACTCAAAGAATATGTAAAATGAAAGGAGAAGGGGGTGTTAGTGAGCAAGTGGCCCAAAGATGGTTCCAATGTTTCAACAATGGAGACAAAAACACTAAAGATTTACTACTTTCTGAAAGACCTAAAGTATGGAATATTGAGGATACATGCCAAATTTTGCAAGAAAATCTGCATAAAAGTACCCCTAGGCTTTCAGAAGAACTTGATGCATCAAAAGATACCACACATCACCACATTAAGACCCTTGAAAAATCATACAGAAGCTGGACAGGAGGAGTCAGACTGAAAAATGCAACTCCATAGCCAGGATTTGAACACAGATCTCCCAGTCTCCATTCGGTTGCTCTAACCATTGAGCTAATATGGCCAGCATGCTAGAATGACAATTCCCCAACTCACTCACATTTTCCCCAGGCGATTTACAACATGTAAGTACCTTAAATCCCAGGCTTTATAGTCCAACTACTATTAGGTCTATTAATGGAAATTAAATTGTTCTTTCACACCAGCCATGTATAGGCCAAATTTTGGACAGGTGGAGTCAGACTGAAAAATTTAAAGTCATAGCCGGTATTTGGACACGGAGACAGGGAGATCTGTGATCAAATCCCAGCAATGACATTGAATTTTTCAGTCCACCTGTCCAAAATTTGGCCTACACAGCTGGTGTGAAAGAACAATTTAATTTCCATACAGAAGCTGTAGATCTGCACCTCATGAAGTGACACCTCAACAGGCTGAATGTAGAGTGGATATCTGTCGTCAGCTTATCCGTAATCCCATGGATGATAGATTTCACAGGAGAATTATAACTTGTGATGAAAAATGGATATATTACCGAAACCCTGATGCCTCAAAACTGGCTTGATTCCTGCCAACCTGCTAAACTAATTGTTTAAAAAATCAGTTTGGTCCCAAAGTAATGTGTATCTGTGGAATTTTGAAGGTGAGATTCACTGGAAGTTCACTCCAAACAGCCAGGCAATTGGTGTGGATCTTTATTCTCAACAACTGGAACGAGTTCATGAAATTTTGAGATGGAGATACCCAGCATTAGTTAAACAAAATAGAGTTCTATTGCAACACGACAATGCAACACCCCATACTGCATGAACGATGAAAAAAATTCAGGAATTGAGAGGAATCGAACTGCTACCACACCCAGCATGCAGCCCTGATCTCGCACCATTAGATTATCACCTTTTTCGATCCTTGGCCCATTTTCTACGTGGAAGAAATGTTGACAACTTTAAAGCAGTGCAGGTGAGTTTCATTGAATTCTTTGCATCAAACACCAGAGATTGGTACCATCGTGGGATAATAAACCTCGCTAAACCGTGGCTCAAAGACCATAGAATCAAATAATCCACACTTTGAAAATTAGTTTACTGCCCATCAGAAAACATTTCAAATAATTGTTTTGCTTAAAAAACTACATTACTTATGAGTCAGTATCTATATTATAATATCCAGTATTTGTAGAGCTTTCCTCCAGCCTAAAGCATACGTATTTTCAAATTTGTTTAAATAGAAAGGAAAGAACTGAGAGAGACAGAAGGTTAATAACTGTGTCTCTGTACCAGACTTGCCTAAATTGAACTTTCATGAGGAACAGTCCATAAGGATCCATTTGTATTGTGTATTGCAGGCCAACAACAAACAAAGACACAGTAGGTTGAGTTTGGATGATTCATGCCACATCCAGCTGATGGGCAGGTATTTGAGACTGCCATGACAATATGCTATGTAGTCTACTGTCCACAGGACCTAACATGTATACTATGTTTAGCAAGTGGTTCAGACATTTCTTGAACAAAATGATAATATTTATATTCAAAATTACAATACAATTTTTGCCTTAAAACATATTACATAACATACATCACTTACATTAAGGGGAAAAAAGTTATAAATCTTCACATACCATTGAGCAGTCTGGTGAGTCGTTGTACATCTACATTTATGTGTTGAATAAGCTCGAGGTCACTGCAGTCTGGATATTCCTCACTGCAAGCACTCAACTCCTGTAGCCTGTATTCAAAAAGGTATATTAATGTGCACTACCTCTGATATTCTTTAATTAAATTCAAAGTTTAAGTTTAAAAAATTTACTTAAGCTAAAATATTTGAGGATTATTTGAAGAATGCTTGAAAATCAGATGATTTGTAAACTTAAGTTAATTAGGAGTCGATTAATAACACAAAACAACACTCACTTTTAAATTTTCCCGGAACCGGTTTCTGAGGTCTTCCCTCTATCTTCAGCCGGACATCGACTAGTTCTCATTGGTGTAGCTGGCAATATTTTGTCTTCGGTCTCCTCTGGTGGCGGTTCGAGGAACTTGCTGAACAAATCTTTCTGGGGGATGTCGAAATTGAATACTTTGTTCCTATTTTTTGAAATAAAGATTTGTTCCCATGTGGACAGTTCTTCTGTTCCACATGGGAACAAATCTTTATTTCAAAAAATAGGAACAAAGTATTCAATTTCGACATCCCCCAGAAAGATTTGTTCAGCAAGTTCCTCGAACCGCCACCAGAGGAGACCGAAGACAAAATATTGCCAGCTACACCAATGAGAACTAGTCGATGTCCGGCTGAAGATAGAGGGAAGACCTCAGAAACCGGTTCCGGGAAAATTTAAAAGTGAGTGTTGTTTTGTGTTATTAATCGACTCCTAATTAACTTAATTTATACAACAACACTGTTTTCAACACTTCCATAAAAGGATTTTGATTTGTAAACGACTACAAAAGCTTTGATTTCCCTTTTGCTCGAAAGATTACAGTTTATGACTTTATGCTTCATAGAACTTCAGTGCAAGTGCAGTTGCCCTCAAAATTATTGCACTTTTTAAATACATATGTTTTAACCCATTATATATAAAGTAATTTGTTTTAACCAGGTTATTTATGCAAACAGTTCCCGAAAAATATTTCTGTTTCCTCGTTAGGCAATTTTCTAGCTTATATTTTCTGTTTTTCCAGGTTTTCGGCATATAAGGGGTCCGTTTTAGGTAGGTTTTACTGTACTACAGTGGCACTTGACTTACACAACATAAATAACAAACTTTTCAACTATACACAATATTCCTGCTCATTTTCAGCTTGTCTTAGCTTTTAATGAACAAAGGCAGCCATATGAACGTGTAACATATTCATGTTAATATACATACCTTCCTGATATTCTGTTGAAAACTGCATTGAAGAAATTCAGACTTAGTGCGAATAAAACTTTAGAAGCTAAGTGTTTCAGTTGTGGTGCATTAGGATTGTCAATTGGAATATCTGAAACAATAAATGTGGTAAGATTAACACTTTCTTTCAAGCATACTTGCAGATAATATTTATTTCAATTAAAAGTGTTATGCCTTGCTAAGCATGGTTTTCATTAGTCACCACTGGGACAAGGGCACAATTTCTGCTTTCCGCCCCTACTTTTTTTAATATATGCAAATAATTTTCACATATGCAATTCATTTAATGCAAATATATACATTTTTATTACTAAGGTATCCAAAAAATTAAAGTAATATTACAAGTGGAACTAGAATTTGAGATAGTACAAGCATAATAAAATTTCTGCTCTTTTAATAAGCATATATTTAAAAAACTTCAGTTTACTTTGTTCTTATTCAAAAACTGAATACATTTAAGAAAAATTTAATATCAGGCTTAAATCAAGATGTTGATTAAAATGGGATAAATTGCCACTGGTTTGGTATTCCTGAAGAATAAAAATATTAAGCAATACTACAGAATACTTTACATTATGAGCATTAGATTTAAGAGACATACTTACAAAATTAAATGCAAGTTTTATGAAACACTATATATCATTGATAGCAGCAATAGTAGTCTACAATTATATTAAGGTTAGATATCAGATGTTAGAAAAGCTTATTTAGCTACCAAAAAATTCATTAAATTCATCTATACTATAGAAGTATATTAATTTAAGGGTAGCAGTGAATGCCTACCTCAAAAATATTAAGTACAAGCTTACATGCCACCATTTTTACTGTTTGCCTTTGAGAGAGGGCGGGGGGAAAGGAACATTCAAAGATTCCTGCTAACATCATGAGTTGGAAGCAGCCCCTTTGTTATATTGAGTGGATTTTCCAGACCCTTTGATTTCAGTAGATCTGAAAGATTCGACTTCAAAAGTGTTCCATTCTTTCGAATTGAGAAACTTCGGTTTCTAGAAATATCTCTTCTACAACTGGCAGATATAAAAAGTGGGTGCAAAAGCCAGCCTTCAATCTGGTTGTTATGAGTTGATCAGTGAGTACCAGAGTTGTTAATCAGGTGTGTAGCTCTGAGTGAGTCAGCTAGCCATAGCAGTGTGAAAGTACTAGTAGGTGGGCAGAGAATGTAAAACTATGATGGCAAAGTTTGTTGAAAGTTGTCAAGAGTTGGCAATCAGAGCAGTGCAAGTTGGTACATGCAACAGAGACAACAAGAAAAAGACACTGCAACAGAAAGAGACATGCTCATTCTTGTATATGTAAAAAGAGAAAATGATATTAAGTTAGTCCTGGGCTAACAGAAGTATGGAACTAAAATTAGGCAAGTGAGTCAACCTTGTATATACTTTTCTCCACTTACAAGTTTTTTATGAAGACTAGTTTCTGGGGACTTCTCCCCTATCGTCAGCTCTGTGGTAGACTGATGATGCATCCGGTGTCTGCATCTGGCTTGGTGTTGTGCTGCCATCTAACGTCCTGGTAAGTTTGATGACGTCATCTACCGCGGGAATTTCAAAATTCATCAAGAGGTCCTGTTTTTTCGTAATAAATATGTTTTCCCAAATCTGTAGTTCCAGAGGTTTCTTTGCCTGTTTGATCAGTTCTATTTCTTGTTTTATGTTGTGATTCTCAGACCAAAAGTGATGTGATACGGCCGACTTGTCCATTTGTTTGAATTTAATATTTCTGAAGTGTTCTTTCATTCTTGTTCCTAGATTTCTTTTGGTCTTACCAATGTATATCTTGTCACAATCCTGGCAACTCATTTGGTAAATGCCTGATAATTGAGTTTTCGGTGTGCTATTTTTTAGAGGGTGGTTTAGTAAGTTGCGGATGTTGTGTTTGTTTTGAGGGGCTAATTTTATGTTGAAGCTCTTAAATATCTTTTCAAATTTTTTGAAGTATTTTGGATGAAATGTAAATTTTCCATATCTGGTGTTTGGGTTTTCTAGTTTTTTTAGCGTAGTAATGTCCTTTAAGTATTTGTTTCTTTTGTGTCTATAGATCAGTTTTTTGATGAAATTTGTGTTATAGTTGTTCAGTTCGGCAACCTGGTGTATGTGAGCGTACTCCTGTTCATATTCTGTTTTTGTTAGCGGAATGTTGATTAATCTGTGAACTAAACTATGGAATACTGCATATTGATGTACTGGGTTGAATGGGTTGCATTTAATGTAATTGTCAACATGTGTTGCTTTTCGGTATATTCCAAATTGTAATCCTGTTGGTGTTCTAATGATTTTCAAATCTAGAAAAGGTAGCCATTCATCCTGCTCTACTTCAATGGTGAAAACTATGGAGTTTTCTTGTAGGTTTAGCAACTTTATAGCATCCTCGGTTAGTCTTCTAGGGACTAAACACATCGTCGACATATCTATGCCAACATTTGAAAATATGTGGAAAGGCTTTAGTAATGTGTGTTTCCAAATTACTCATGAACAGATTAGCTAGTAATGGTGAAAGAGGGTTACCCATGGCCAAGCCTGCTGTTTGTTGGAAGATCTTGCTGGAGAACGTGAAGCTGTTTTGTTCAATACATAGGGTGGTTAATTTGATGTATTCCTCTATTTTATCATCTGCAACGTTGCTTTTGCATAACCAGCCTTTCATCAATTTTGGAATTTTTTCTACTGGTATGCTCGTGAATAGAGATCTGATATCAAAGGACACCATCACCTCTTCAGTTTTTATAATTGTGTTTTCAATTTTCTTTACTAAATCAAATGAATTGTTTATGCTTAGAGATTCAAACTTTTCAAACTTGTCAAATTCTTCCAACAACCATTTTGCCAGTTTGTAAGTCGGGGCATCTATATTGTTAATAATGGGTCGCATGCTGTTGTCTGTCTTGTGAATCTTAGGTAGGCAGTATAATTTTGGCAAATTAGGGTTGTTTACAATTATGCTATTTTTCATCTTATGTGGCACTACTGTATTTTCTTTAATTGCTTTTTTGGTGGTTTCTATGTATTTCCTTAAAGGGTTTTTGGTTAGGGTTGTATATTCTGGATTTTGTAGCAGATGTTCGACTCGCTGGTTGTAATCATTTCGGTCCATAATGACTACCGTATTTCCTTTGTCTGCTTTCAGATAAAAAACTGGTTTTTGGTTCAATGTTTGAATAGTTTCTTTGTAGTTATTTTCCTGTCCGAATGTCATCCCCTTTAGAATTTCTAAGCATTTTGATTTAACTAATGTTTTTTCGCTACCATTTTCCAAAAAGTTTGAGGTTATGGTGACGTCAGCGATGTAATCGTCTAAATTGCCCGAGTTGCCGACACAAGTTTTAAAACCTTTGTTTAGAAATTTTAACTCTGTTTCGGTGAAAGCTTGGGAAGAGATGTTGACTACATTGTCTGGTGTTTCTGTGACACGGCGATACTGGTTGTGTGGGTTTCTCGTCGGTCTCCTTAAGCGTAATTTCCATACTTTCGATTTAAGAGTCTGTGTTTTATCTTTCATGTTTAATTTCAAAATGTCGTGTAATTTTGTTTTGAAATGTGTCCAAATTATGTGTCCAAATTATGTACCACAGAGCTGACGATAGGGGAGAAGTCCCCAGAAACTAGTCTTCATAAAAAACTTGTAAGTGGAGAAAAGTATATACAAGGTTGACTCACTTGCCTAATTTTAGTAACAATGGCACTCCACTTTCTGAAATACTTCTTTTTATTCTATATAGAAGTATGGAAGTTCTAAACCAGGTAAGTACCAAATTCATATTTTTGAGCTATTGAAGAAAAAGTGACTAACTTTTCAATGATATCATTCATTTCACTACAAAAAATAAAAAACGTACTATATGATAAAGAAAACTTATACAAGTACTTTAGAGAAGCTTGCTTTATCGACAGTGAAAGAAAAATATTCTTTTAGGTCAGAAAAATAGAAATCATCTAAGTGCCACACATTTTCCATTCAAAACCATCTAATGAACATATTAAATAATAGCATATATCTTTAAAACATCAATAAATTTTGCTAATGGAGTAAATTTTGAGTATAACATAATTGTGTAATACATAATTGAATCAGGAAAATTCTGTTAACACAAGTTAGTGGGCAATCAAGTCCAGGTAAAACTGTCTATTTTCTGGACGAATATAGCCCATCATTTTCATGAAGTCTTTCTTTTTATCCACACTTAACTCTGAGTTAAGGACTGCAGTTCCACATTGATAAAATCATCCATTGTAATTCCTTTGCATAAGACATTCTGTTCCATCTACTCCTCAATGTCACTGAAATTTGTTTTTGTACCCACAAGACCTCGTTTTCCTCTCTGAAATCGCAGCCAGCACATTTTGGTGATCTGAAGTCTCTTGGTATTAATGAGCCTCTTTGCTGCACTGTAACATTAGAAGTTTTAAATGATCTCGAAGGCCTAGCTTCTCTTATAACTGTCTGAACATCCCCCATTACTTGGCATTTGCTAGTTCTCCACCTCTTTTCTATTAATGCAAAATCACGGTCAGAGGCATTAAAATTATGTTCAACTTGTAGAAATTTATGGTCAATCTGATCAAACAAGACCAGCTTAATAAGTAATAAGTACAGAAACACTATTGTTCGATTTTTTATCTGTCCTGCACAATTATCACTCCATATGATCAACTTTTTCTTACTTGTTAGGTTAGTTGCTTTGTCATTAAAAGCATGAAGGAGAGCAGATGCCATTTCATTGCCCCCTCTAGAAGCTTCACCCTCATGTCATAAACACATAACTCGACACATAACACATAACATCAGATGTGTCGTGGATATGAACCCCGAAATTATAACAGCCTAGTTGCCTTGAATATTACATTACTGAATGCATCAGGGATGCAAGCTGAAAGATCTTTTGCAGATCCATTGTAATAGTTGCAGGCTTCACTGTCTTTGCATGTGTCATATATGACTCTCCCTTTAGTTTCTTCGTGTGCTGGATTTCCTTGAACCTACCTTACGCTGTTTTTTTTTTTTTGACCTAGTACTAGATACTATTTGCTACACTTAGCATTCTTAAAAAGCAAAACAAAAACACAAAAAGTCTTCCTTCTTGCAAGCAGAACTGAATGGCACTAACTGGTATAGAACTTCCATGGGTACTGAACATACACACAGCAACATCTGTTGACAGCAATTTCAGTTACTTGAAAAGCTCAAGGCACATGGCAGATTCTGGACTACATTGGCCTTGGTACATAGATGATTTTGAGATACATAACTAAAAATTGATGACAATGGCACTTAAATGGTTTAGAGCTTCCATGCTACATTAACGTGACACAAAGTGAGTTTGGTGCAACTTCATCTTATCTTTTTTTTAGTTAATTGATAGAAGTTAATTATTTCTCCACACTAGCCGTATATAGGCTAAGGTTTTTGATAGTCAACATGAAATCCAGGAGATCTGTGGTTCAAATCTCGGCCATGGCATTGAATTTTTCATGTTGACTCTATCTATTCATCTTATCTTTTTTGTCAGAATCTTTTAAACTGCAGTAGAGGTATCCCTTTGAGGTTTCCATTCTATTACTCCAAAGAAGTTAGAAGCAGCAGCACAAACTGCCAAAATATGTAGTTGAAATAATATAGAACTTTAAAAATTTCCTGCTAATTAGGAAAGAAAAAAGTATGAAGGCGACATGAGAATTTACATGTTTCTAAAAACAAATGAAATGGGTTTATATTTAGCAATTATTTTCTAATGTTTTGCAAGTTGATTGCCTACATGTACGATTGAAGGAATTTAGTAACAGTGATGTCAAAATTAATTGAAAAACAATTTTTAGTCGGTTTTTTGACACTTCGCCACTTACATTTTTATATTTTCGAGAGACTAGCTCTGGAAGCCATTGTCTCCTTTATTAACCTCTATCCAACAGTTGGAAAGAGGTTGATAATGAAGGCGATGGCTTCTGAAACTAGTCCCTCAAAAATGTACAAATGGAGGAAAATATTCACAGATCAATGATGTAAAAAAAGGTGTTCCACAGGGCTCAGTGCTAGGACCTCTGCTCTTTTTAATAATGATTAATGATGTGCCAAATTGTTCTCCATGTCATACTGTTGTCTATGCAGATGACACATCATTTCTTAATATAAATAACTCATTTGATCTTATGTCACAGACGGTCCAAGAGAACATAAAAAAAGCACAAATATGGTTTAGAAGCAATGGTTTTTTCATGAATGAAAGTAAATCACAAAATATTCTTTTTACATTAAAAAAGAGTAATAATTTATGCAACAACACAAGTGAGACCGTAAAATTTCTTGGAATGTTAATTGATAATCGTCTATCTTGGAACTCTCACATTGACTCCGTATGCAGTAGGCTGTCGAGAACAGTGTTTTTATTAGTAAACTTAAAGAGGGCAGTCCCAAACGAATTTGTTCGTATGGCTTATTTTTCATTCTTTCAAAGCATTTTTAGGTATGGTTTGATACTATGGGGTTTGTATTCCAAGAATAACAGAGGTGCTAAGGATTCAAAAAGAATACTGGCAAACTCTAATAAAACTGATCATTGTAAACCACTTTTTAAATCCCGACTGTCGTTAATCTATACTTGTATGATGTTCTTGTATATATCAAAGAAAACGAACTAAATTATAACACCAGAAGTGAAATTCACACATACAACACAAGAAACCAAAACAGAATGGATATACCATATCTTAGGCTGCAGAAGTCCTCTAGGTACTACAAGTTAAATGGTATAAAAATATTTAATGCACTTCCTTTGGAAATACGCAATACAAATATTCAAAGATTTAAAGAAAAAATATACAAATGGCTAACAAAAACTCCATGCTACAGCATACAAGAATACCTAGATATTAATAAACATGACTTGTAAAACATGTAAATATTACCATCCCTCAGTGTATATATAAATATGTTTGTTCCACTAGTAATAAGTTACTGACGAAGCCTATTGTAATTATTGTAATTACCAAATGGTGAATAAATTATTATTAATTATTATTAATTATTATTATTATTATTATTATGATTATTATTATTATTATTATTATTATTATTATTATTATTATTATTATTATTATTATTATTATTATTATTATTATTATTATTATTATTATTATTATTATTATTATTATTATTATTATTATTATTTATGTGGTGAAGTTTCAAGAAACTGACTATACTCTATCTGACACTAGTTTAATCCATCTGTAAACAACAAGGCACACCTGACTCAACTCGCCATGTGTTAGACACTACATGCACGCACATAAGTTTTGCAACACTAGCAGCGCTAACTTCTAGACAATAAACAGAGTTGGGTTATACATTAACTTATTAAATCTATGAGTTGATTCATTTCTGAAAAAAAAATAATCATGAACTTTACTGCATATAGCACTTTTTGTAAAATCATTGTATTTCTCCATGCGCTGTTTGCATTTATGTATATTTTCCCGGTGTTCTTAAGAGTTTCGGATTCCATTCTAACACTATGTACACTACTTGCAGAAACACCAAGGAGATCATCAGTTTCTTTCTCAATGATTTTATAAATGATTCTGGGTAAGTATTCTTCGGCTTGTGAGGTATGTGAGATGTACAGGAAATATAGTGTTAAATATCAGAAGCAACTCCACACTATAAACAATAACATCTTAAACAGCATTCAACTCGATACAGACCTTGTTGTGACAGAGCTGCCTGGTATAGGAATGCAAAAATGTTATATGTTGGAAGTGTCCTTTAGTAATTGTTAAATAAAGTGCAGCTTAATTTAACATAATAAGTTAATAGTGTGTATAATTTCACCTATCTTCTGTCTAATCTGTATATAGTATACAGAACACATTTATGAAGTATGTGAAGCAGAAAGATAAAATGTGGGACTACTACGTTTATAATAAGAATCAAAATATTTGCAAACATTTCTCTCTCGGAAATTAGCTCGCACAGAGCAGTGATCAGTAAACTACTTACAGTACAGTAATTAAAGGAGGGGTTTATTGTAGGCGTGCAAATAAAAGATAATGCCCATTAACTTCACTAAACCAATCAAAAGCTTAACCATTTTCTGTCCCAATATCTCTGTCTCTATCGCTCTTCCCACCCAGATGTTTACAGTAGGATTAAACTAGTTTGAAACAGATTATACAAACAGTTTTTTCAATTGATTGCCTATAGTTTGATTTGCTTTAATAGTTTGTTAATTATCATCATTTAAAGATTTTGTGTTAACCCAAAAGTGAACTTAACTAGAGGGCATTTCTGGGCTATACTTTTTATATAATTTTAAATGCCATTAACACCAAAACAATGTGAAGACTTGGTAAAGAAACTCTAACAAAGGCAACAATTTAAGTAATTAACCAGTAACCCAGGGTACAACAGCTCATATAGAGTCAGGATCTGCTAACCCGACTGCCGGCCTCACGCCCACATATGCAAGGTAGAGGTCGATCATCCAAGCAATAGAGGAAGATGATGTGGTCAGAAACTTGGCATCCCCCAGTCGGAATGATGGCTTTCGTTACCAGGGCCGCTTACCTATTTTAAGCTCCTCCATTTCCTCAGAATGCTGAGTGGGCACTGGTCCTATATCTGGGACTTAAAATCTGCATCCCAACAGTGGAATCGATCCCGGGCCGCTTTCTGTGGCAGGGAGCCAAGGCATGATGCCTTAGCTCACTATGCCACAGCAAAGGACATAATTTAAGTAATTGGTACAATAAATTCAAGATAGGGTACAATAAATTCAAGATAGATTGGTTCTTTTCTTAGTGATGAATTATGCAAAAGATGCCCATAACTACACTAACGGATAAAAATATTGTCACTAAATTAAATTTAAGGGTGAGTTGATTAATGATACTAAACAACACATACTGTTTTCAACACTTCCGGGAAAGGAAATTAAATTGCCTGTAGTCTACTTGTATTTTTCGATTTAGGCCTAATAAAAACACACTTTTTTTATACTTAAGCATGTCTGTTACTTACCTTTTAGACCAAAACAGGTAAAAAATAATTTTGACCTAATTTCAATAATAATTTTTAAAAAATCACTTTGGATACACTCATTTATTGCAGAAACCATCTAAGTGCAATTTTTTCAAAAATTTATGACTCAAAAACTTAAAGGAAGAAAAAATAAAATAAAAATAGATTATTTCAATAGCATGTTTTTCATTTGGTAAAAAAAAAAAAATTTGAAGGACACTAGACCTATACTTAAGCTAAAAACACTTAACGTTTGGGAAGAACTCGGCTATAGACTTGATGTGAGCCATGTGACAAAGGGTAGTCACATTGAACATTTATAAGATTCTTGGTAAACTGAGTTGATTTTTCATCTGACATATCATTTATAACTGTAAGTTGAATGTAATAAATATTATAAAGAGCTAAAACCCCAATATTCATTTATATACACCCTGTATTATATATGTCTCATGCATACAGGTGTGCTTCCACATGCACGCGTGCACGCGCACACACACACACACACACACACACACACACACACACACACACACACACACACGCGCGCGCACGCACACACACACAAAATATGTGCATTTAGGCTTTTGGATGGTGGCCAACTATACTATAAAAACAGCTGCTATTTATTTAGCCACACTAGAAACTTATTTCTTTTTCATAAGCATAGAAGTTATGGATCATAAAGATTAGTCATGGGTATACTAATTACAGGTAAAGCATTTGTTTGTTAGTTTTCATTTACTGTAGTCAAATTTTCAACTAATATTGTGGGTGCATGCATGCATTACAAAGCATTCAGAGAAACTGTTTGAAAAGTTAAACGATTCATTTAAAAAGGAACAACCTCTGCAGCTTTCACAATGCCAATAAATTGAAAAATTCGTGATGTAGTGTTTCACAGGCTATTAAACCAATTACTTACCAATAAACTGGCAGATTTCTCGAAGCAATAGCTTAACATTCATTGCCTCATCAAACCTCGCTGTATCTTTAGGCTGATTGCTAAGACATTTCTCTAAAGTATCAAGAACAATGATCAATGAGTCATAACAATTACGTTCCATATCTTGTGCGTGAGGTCTTGGTGCTGTTGTAAGTGACAGTGACTGAAACAATAATAACATTCTTAACAAGCAGTCTGTGATGCATTTCATATATACATTTCTCTAACAATAACAAATTCTTTATATTTATCCTATGTTATGCTATTCACAAAAAAATAAGTTTATTCACAGTAAAAAAAAAACCGAAGAATGGGAAAAAATACACAAAACAAGAACTGCAAACTCTCAACATTTTAGTTAAATGATACAAAGTCTGAACTTGAAAACAGGAACCTAAAACTAATATAACAAAATAAGGTGTATTTTAGTGACCTTTACATTTTTCCTATAGATAATTTTATGTTCAAGGTTTTCTTGTTATACAAAGTTTAATCAAATTAAAGGGAACTTCACAAGGCTAGTCCTAGAAAAGTAAAAAATATTGTGACTTTGTGGGTTCACAAAATTAAAAGTCTAGTTTGCAGAAATTCAAACTGCTCTTTATTTCTGTAGAAAGACACTTTATATAGCCCTTTGCAGCAGCAGGATTACGTAACATACACAAATGCAACCTTCAAGGTCGTCTGCCACATGTCCACAAGCAAAAGAATTCACTTCCAAATCACTACACAGCTGCACACACATGATTATCAGTTTTCAACTCGCAACTCGGTACAGTTCAAATGTCCACACAAATCACACACTTCACACTGCAACTGACCATTGACAACTCTCGACTAGCCCTGACTGACTAGCCACGGCTCTTTTATATCTCTACCATACTTGAAACTTGTTGACACTTCACGACCTTTCATGAGTCACCGATTGAAGGAGAGAACTACCCAGACTATCTCTGTCTCTTTCCCTCTTGGCAAGGTTCAGCGCTAGCACGCACGTGGGCGTGGTTTGGGGCACTTTCTGTCTCAGCAAGCCAGACGATCCAGATGTACCACTAACATTTTTCCTCGGGGCACCTTCTGGATGCGGTAGACCACGTCTTTAATTCTCTTTACCACCCGGTACAGTTCTTGCCACGGTTGATGAAGTTTCGGGCAGCGTTCCTTGGCCCAGGTAGGGCGGTACAACCAGACCAGGTCACCTTGCACGGGTCTTAATGCAGTTGCCTGCCATGTGGATGTTCTGACGATCCATCTCATCCATATCATGGAGATGGTCCACGAGGTTCTCCACATACTCAGTTGCTGGCTGTCTTGCGTCCGGGGGGCTTCCAAAAGTTAGATCACAGGGGAGACGTAACTCTTGGCCAAACATTAAGCTAGCTGGCGTCATCCCAGTGGTGTCATGTGTAGACGAGCGGTAGGCCAGCAAAAACAGTGGCACCTTGATGTCCCAGTCTCGCTGATGGCTGGCCACGACCTTCCTTAGGTGTTCTTCTAAGGTCTTGATGTACCTTTTGACCATGCCATCCGACTGGGGATGTAGAGGTGTTGTGCAGGTCTTGTTCACCACAAGTCTTTCCAGTGCCTCCTTCATCAGGTTGGACTCAAAATTGGTGCCCTGGTCGCTGTGGAGCTCTGATGGCACCCCAAATCGACAGAACACTTGCTCCACGAGGCAGTCTGTGATTGTCTTTGCCTCCTGGTTCGGGATGGCATATACCTCCGGTCACTTGGTGAAGTAGTGCACAACCACCATCACGTACTTGTTGCCTCGGTCGGACACTGGTAATGGTCCAGCTATGTTGACGGCGATCCTTTCGAATGGCGTTCCGACGTTGTACTGCTGCATGCAACTCCGGCTCCTGGTCTGCGGGCCGCAACTCGCCGCGCACACGTAGACATTGACGGCACCTTCTCTCAGAATCTGCTCGTAACCTCAGCCGTAGTAGCGCTGCCGGAGTTTGTCAATTGTTCGGTTTGCTCCCAGGTATCAACCTGAAGTACCGGCGTGCACTTCCTCCCAGACTTCCGAGACCTTACTCCGGGGAAGTACCAACTGTTCTCTCTGCATCTTCCCACCGGGTGATTTCCATAACCGGAACAGCACGCCCTCTTTGGTCTTCAGTGAGTCCCAATGGGCCCAGTACGACTTATATGCAGCGCTTCTGGGTGGATGTTCTCCCAGGTTGATCTTTTACCTGCCTCCACTTCCCTCAAGAGTGCCCCCCAAGTCAGCGTCCATCAGCTACTCCCTCCTCAGGCATGCGCTATCCCAACCGTCCGTAGGCACTGATGCGACCACTCTCACAACTGCGACAAACTCCTTCTTTTCCACTCTAGTACACTGGCCGCACTCTTCCGGGCAGGGACTTAGGGACATGGCGTCTGCGTTGGCATGGCTCTTCCCTTTACGATGTTCGGAGGTGAAGTCGTACTCCTACAGCCTCTGGACACAACAGGCTGTCTGGCCCTACAGGTTTCTAAAACTAAGTAGCCAGGTTAGGGCGGAGTGGTCAGTCCTCAGGTGGAATGGCTGACCGTACAGGTACTTGTGGAAGTGCTCCAAGATCTTCCTACAGCCAGCAACTCTCGCCGGGTGACGCACTAGTTCTTCTCTGGTTTAGACAGTGTCTTGCTGTAGTACACTATCACTCGCTCGTAGCCGTCCTGAACTTGGGATAGGATGCCTCCAATGCAATGTTCGCTGGTGTCGGTGTCCACAATGAAGGCACTGCCTTGTTGTGGGAATCCCAAAATAGGAGCATTGCAAAGTGTCTGCTTCAGTTGCTGGAAAGCGCCTTCGGCGTTATCCGTCCACACATAAAACTGGTGTTCTTCCGCCAGGCGAGTGAGGGGCTTGACGATGTTGAAGAAGCCCTTTATGAAGCGGCGGTAATAACTGCACAGCACCAGGAAATTGTGCAATTCTCGCTTATCCTTCAGGCGAGGCCAATATCTTACGGCCTGTGTCTTCTCCGGGTCAGTAGCCACCCCAGTAGGTGAGACTATGTGGCCTAAGTAGCTGACTTCCTTGCGGAAGAGTTGGCACTTTCTTCGCATTCAGCTTCAAGCTGGTCATCTATAGTCTCTGTAACACCTTGCTCAGGTTGTTGAGATGGTCTTCGAGTGTCTTGCCGACAATGATGTCGTCTAGATATAGCAGGCAGGCGTCATAAGTCAATCCTCTCATTACTGACTTCATGAGGCATTGGAAGGCAGCTGGTGCGTTGCATAGACCAAAGGGCATAACTGTGAACTGCCAAAGCCCTTGGCCTGTCAAGAATGCATTTCTTCTCCTTGTCTATCAGCTCTAGAGAGACTTCAGGTCCAGGGCCGAGAACCACTGCGCACCAGCAAGTGCATCCATGGTGTCGTCAAACCAGGATAAGGGGAAGCAGTCCTTCCTGGTGACAGCGTTCAGCTTCCTATAGTCCACGCAGAAGCGTAGCTCGCTGTCCTTCACCAGAATTACATAGGAACACCAAGGGTTGTCAGACTCTTCGATCACTGCCCTGGATCTTAAGTCCTGCAGCATGTCCCGTAATGCCATTTGTTTTCTCAGCGGAACGCGTCTGGGTAGTTGCCGAATAGGCTGGGCATCGCCGGTGTCGATGCGGTGGAGCACTCGGTCTGTGCCGCCGTCATCGCTGTTACCTTGGCTGAAAACGTGCTGGTATTATCTCAACAGTTGTCAAACCTTTTCCAGCTGCTCTGCGGTCAGGTGGTCGGCCACTCTCTCCAGTAGGCCTTCCAGCCAGGGCCGCAGGTGTTACACCGGCACCAGCACCTGGGTCTTGTCGATTGGCGTTATGCTGACAATGGGCTCGCACGTTCCCATCTCCGTCCCGGCCTGGACGTCGTGATCGGTGTCTGTTGGATTAAGCAGCCTCGCCGGTACCTCCTCTCGACAGGGTAACAATGACCTGGCACACAAAGTCCGTGTACAGGCGTCTTCGCAGAATCATGTTCTTAGTCCGCTAGCCTTCCAGTCGCGCCGTCACCACCACCTCGCTTCTCGCGGGGACAACCATGTCTTCCCTCAGAATGACCCCGCAGATTCCAAGGCGTTCTTTTTGGTGCCAGAGTATCACCTCTTCTCCATTGAGCCGCAGGACCTTCCTGCCGATCGTCGCTTGTGGCTCCTGAGGGCATCCAATCCCAGCATCATCTCCTCAGCCACCTCCGCGACGAACACCCACAGGCGCACGGCACTCCGTCCCATGGTCAATCGCAGCAGCGCCTCCCTCTCCACGGGCAAGGTGTCGGCCGATGTCGTCACTAGCAGGTATGGTCGGCTCGGTTTTCTCGACGGCAAACCCCTGGCCACGTCTGGTCTGATGGTCACGGCTGCCCGGTGTTCACAAGCACGCGGCACGGCTTCCCTCTCACCCAACCGTCCGTCATGAGGCTGTCATCCATACGTCGGCTCACGGCGCGCAGTGTCACTCGAGGTGATGGTGGTGACGGCGCCGACGTGCCCCTCGCCACGTCGGCCTTATTCGTTTCCCTGGTGTGGGCAGTCTCTCTTCAGGTGTCCCGGTTGGCCACACCCCCAACATACGCCACTTGGTCTTCGCCGGCGTCCCTCGGCTGGTCTTCGTTCTCCATTGCAGCGGATACTCCTTGTTCTCGAGGCCGGGGTAGCCTTCACCTTGGCCGCCTCCATCCTTAATGCTGCCGTTAGCGCCTCGTGGATGGTCTTGTAGTCGCCGAGCATTAGGCGCTGACGTATCTCGGCGGTTATCTCGTACGTCTCTCCAGGTTACGAATTCGGGTGGGATGTCGACCAAGGCTTTGCTGGCCAACTATTCGATTGCCAGGGCGAACTCCTGCAGCGTCTCCTCTGAATGCCTGTCCTAGACTTCAGCTGGCTGCGGTAGGCCGCGGCCAAACGGTGGTTTCCGAACCAGTTCCCCAGGGCCTCCAAGATGTCCTTGGGTGTCGCCGCTGTCAGAACGCGAAGCTGGCTACTAGCTGTGCGGCCTCTTCTTCTGGCGACCACTCGTTGTGCTTGGCCACTGTGTCAAATTGGCGGCGGAAAAGTTCGAAAGTTGACGTGCCCTCGTATTTAGGTGGTTTGACGCGCGAGAATCTGTCGCGTCCCGGCGAGTTGGCCCTCAGATCCTTCAACCTTCTGCCGACGAAGTCCTCCACCATGGCGTTTAGGGACTTGGTGTTGCTGTCGGCCTTTCCCTCTAGTTCGTTTACGCGGTTCGCCAGGTCTTCGACACGTTCCCCCAATTCTGTGACGTCTTCCACGCCGCCCAACTGCTCTTTAAATTTGGCGGCCAGGGCCTCGTTCGCAGCTTTCATTTCTCTGGCTGATTAGGTCATCTTCGCGGTCATCGTCGCGGCCAAGTTGCTATTTGCCGCTTCCGCCTTCACAGCGAGGGTGTAATTCGCTGTCTTCATTTTTTCCATCTTTGCCAATGCAGCCTCCATCGTCGTGTTCCACTCCTGACACCAAATGTGACTATGGGTTCGCAAAATTAAAAGTTTAGTTTGTAGAAATTCAAACTGCCCTTTATTTCCGTAGAAAGACACATTGTACAGCCCTTTGCAGCAGCAGAATTACGTAAGATACACAAACGCAACCTTCAAGGTCGTCTGCCACACGTCCACAAACAAAAGAATTCACTTCCATATCACTACATAGCTGCACACACACACACACACACACACACACACACACACACACACACACACACACACACACACACGATTATAAATTTTCAACTCGCAACTCGATACAGTTCAAAGGTCCACACACATCACACACTGCACACTGCAACTGACCATTGATAACTCTCTACTAGCCACGGCTCTTTTATATCTCTACCATTCTTTCCAGAAACTTGTCGGCGCTTCACGGCCCTTCACGAGTCAGCGAGTGAAGGAGAGAACTACCCAGACTATCTCCGTCTCTTTCCCTCTCGGCAAGGTTCAGCGCTAGCACGCGCGTGGGCGTGGCTTCGGGCACCTTCTGTATCTTTCTTTCCCCGCTTCTCTCTCTCTCTCTCTCTCTCTCTCTCTCTCTCTCTCTCTCTCTCTCTCTCTCTCTCTCTCTCTCTCTCTCTCTCTCTCTCTCTCTCTGCGTTCGCCTAAGCGAGACAGCCATTAGCAAAACAATGCCTGGCGACAATAAGTTATATTTCTCATGTCGGTATATATTGTCACCCGAGCGTCGGAACACCCTGTAGACTGGGCTAGCAGCAGACGGGTCGGTGTTCGCCCCGCCCCCTCGTTTGTCTTATAGCGTTAAGAAGGGATGGCTGGGACAAAAAACATGACTGCGCCGTCTCTTTCTGTTCCACCTGTGTTCTCGAACTTACAGGATATTTCCTCTAATCTGGAACCTTCCGATCGACCCGCTGGCCCTATATAAGCAGCACGTCGAGTTAGTCAGTCAGTCAGTTCTTGGTGTAAGAATGCAGTGCTAGTGTACGACGAGAAGACTGTGTGAGAGCATCGGAACATTGTACGTAATTACGAGTGCAAGTGAAAATTGTAACGGACGAACTGGTGAATCGTAATTGTGTGCATTACGTAATTCCGTGTAATTGGCAAGAGTTTAACTGTAAGTCGGTGGAAATAAAGAACATTTTTGAGTGGTGTAATTGGACTTTTCATTTCGCGAACCCACAAAGTCACACTGGTGTCAGGAAGCGGGAAAACAACATCACCGAACATTACAACCATGGACGCGGCATTGGAAAAGATTTTGGAGAAGATGATGGAAATGAAGGCCGAACTGACCTCGGAAATGAAGACGGCAAATGAAAACCTCGCTGCAAAAACAGAAGCGGCAAACAACAACCTCACCGCCGAGTTGAAACAAATGAAGACGGCCAACGACAACATCACCGCAGAGTTGAAACAAATGAAGACGGCCAACGACAACATCACCGCAGAGTTGAAGCAAATGAAGACGGCCAACGACAACATCACCGGGAGGATGGAAGAAATGAAGGCCGAATTAACAGCGAAGATGGAAACGGCAAACAACTTGGCCACGACAATGACCGCAAAGATGGCCGAACTGACAACGGAGATGAGGGAGGCGAACGAGGTCCTCGCCGCCAAGTTTGAGGAACGGTTGGCCGGCGTGAGGGATGACGTCACGAATCTGGGCAAGCGGATGGGTCAAGTAGACGACCGCCTTAATGATTTAGAGGAAAAGGCCGACAACATCGCAAAACCCCTCACCCGCCTTACGGAGGAACACCGGCCTTATGTGTGGACAGAGGACGCCGAAAACGCTTTCCAGCACCCAAAGGAGACCCTGCGCAGTGCTCCAATTTTGGGTTTCCCACAACCGGGTGGCGCCTTCATTGTGGACACCGACGCTAGCGACCATTGCATTGGAGGTGTCCTATCGCAGATCCAGGACGGCCATGAGCGGGTGATAGCCTACTACAGCAAGACGCTATCCAAGGCAGAGAAGAACTACTGCGTCACCCGACGAGAATTATTGGCGGTAGTAAAGACCTTGGAGCACTTCCATAAGCACCTGTACAGTCAGCCATTCCACCTGAGGACTGACCATTCCGCCCTAACCTGGCTATTGAGCTTTAAGAACCTGGAAGGCCAGACAGCACGTTGGGTCCAGAGGCTGCAGGAGTACGACTTCACCTCGGAACATCGTAGAGGGAAGAGCCACGGTAATGCAGACGCCATGTCCCGAAGATCCTGTCCAGTAGAGTGCGGCCAGTGCACAAGAGTGGAAGAGAAGGAGCGTGCCGCAGCAGTCCGAGTAGTTGTGGCAGTGCCTGCGGACGGCTGGGATAGCGCAGGCCTGAGGAGGGAGCAGCTGGCGGACGCAGACTTGGGGCCACTCTTGAGGGAAGTGGAGGCAGGGACAAGACCAACCTGGGAGGACATCGCACCAAGGGGCGCCACCTACAAGTCGTACTAGGCCCAATGGGACTCGTTGAAGACCAGAGATGGCGCGCTGTTCCGGGTATGGGAATCACCCGATGGGAAGACGCAGAGAGAACAGTTGGTACTTCCCCGGAGTAAGGTACCGGAAGTCTTGGAAGAAGTGCACGCTGGTACTTCAGGAGGACACCTGGGAGCGAACCGAACGATTGACAAACTTCGGCAGCGCTACTTCTGGCTGAGACTCCGAGCAGATGCTGGTGGTACACCTGGACCGCCTGGCACGCTATGATGGTGCTGTTCGGGACTATCAGCTTTGAGGAGGGAGCAGTGTCACCCGAGCGTCGGAACACCCTGTAGACTGGGCTAGCAGCAGACGGGTCGGTGTTCGCCCCGCCCCCTCGTTTGTCTTATAGCGTTAAGAAGGGATGGCTGGGACAAAAAACATGACTGCGCCATCTCTTTCTGTTCCACCTGTGTTCTCGAACTTACAGGATATTTCCTCTAATCTGGAACCTTCCGATCGACCCGCTGGCCCTATATAAGCAGCACGTCGAGTTAGTCAGTCAGTCAGTTCTTGGTGTAAGAATGCAGTGCTAGTGTACGACGAGAAGACTGTGTGAGAGCATCGGAACATTGTACGTAATTACGAGTGCAAGTGAAAATTGTAACGGACAAACTGGTGAATCGTAATTGTGTGCATTACGTAATTCCGTGTAATTGGCAAGAGTTTAACTGTAAGTCGGTGGAAATAAAGAACATTTTTGAGTGGTGTAATTGGACTTTTCATTTCGCGAACCCACAAAGTCACAATATAAAGATCTCGATAAAAATCAATAGAAATATTGAATATAGAGAGCAGTTTTTGGTAGAGGAAATGTTTTTAATCTTATGTCATTCATGAAACATACCGAACTTAAATAGAAAATTTGATATCTCAGGCTTTCACAGAGAATGTAGTTTCCGGGCTTGTAGCCGTAGTCCACTCGATGAGATATCTGACATTTTCCCATTACTCCAACAGGCATCTTCAGAGGTATAACTCCTAACTGGTTGATTCTAGTTATAAACTAGCCAGAAGCTGTTTCTCTGAAGATGCCTGACAAGAGTTACAAGCAAAACGTCAGATGTTATCTCATCGACTGGACCATGAAGCTACATTCTAGTGTGAAGTTTGAGTACTTTTAAGTTATGTTGTCTACAGACAGATATGCACACACATGGACCTCTTTCTAAAGATCCATTCATTTTATTCAGGGAACCTCAAAACACATATTTCTGGTGAAATTCTAATATTGCATTTTCGGATGAACCAATACATTCTCTACCTAAGTAAGTGCTAATCAAAGTAAAAATGGAAGTAGTGACATAGTTTTAATTTAAGAATTATTTAAAATGTATTTATTTATATAGAATCATTCAAAAGGTGTGCCAGTTTTGCTATATTTTTGTTTGTGAGTTGCTGACATTGTTTTGTATTGTTGCTACATCCACAAACATTCCCATTGTTGCTTTAGTCTGAATTTCTCACATTTCTTCAGTCTACGTCTAGTCATGAAGCAAGCTTACTACTGTGCAATATATGCTAATTGTGAAAAACTTTTTATTAGAAAAGAGAAAATAATGCAACAACTGTCAAGCGATCATGTATGATTCTAGGAGGAAATGAAGTACAAATGAATCAATAGTTTGCAGACATTTGACAAAGTTCAATGAAACAGGTTCAAAAGCGAACATTAAAAGTCCTAAGCATCATCATAGTGGGTGATCTAAGAAAACCAGTGCAGTGGAATATCTTAGCCATCTTATCTGTTTGTAGGCATTTTCTCATGATAATAAGATGCCTATTAAGGAGATGCTTATTTCAGAGATGAATTCAATTGTAATATTTATAAATGTATATTTAGGTGGGTGAAGATTACAGATGGTGAAGTCCTTGTTTTTGTGTAATCATGCTAAAAATGAAAGTGAACAATCAAGCTAAGTTATTGGGGATATAATCTAACTGAATATTAAAATCACAAATCATGAACTTTGACAAGTTAAGAAATTCATATGGTTTCCACAATAACTTTAATCACAAAGGGATAACATAAAACTTCCTTAAATTTGTATTTTATGTGAGCATAATGTCTTGATACTTTTTATGTATATTGGCATATTTATGTGTTTATTATGGGAATTGATAAATATGAAAATGCATACATATTACAAAAATTATTAATTACAGCATAAAATTCCTGTGCCTAGTTACAAATGAGTGAACTGCAAGAACAGATAATATTTATCTTCCCATTAAAAATTCAAAGAGGCCTTACCATTTCGTTGGCTCGTTGTAGTATTTTGGTGAGGCCAGAAATAACAAGGGAGAAGCGATATCGACTGATCTGAATGAGGCATTTCTTGTTCTGCTCTTCGTTGATACGGGAGTGTGTTGTTTGTGGTCCTGTACGGCATGGTAGCTGAAATCAGCAATGAATACATTTAAACCTGTTTTTAATTATAATATTTTTTACTGTTGTCTGAAAGGCACCTTTTCCTCTGAAACTTCCTGTTTTCTTAGAAACCTTTAAAAAAATGTATAACAGAAAGAGAAAAATTGAAATTAAAAAGCAGGAAATGCTTTTATTAAAAATGTAAGGTGAAAGTTTTCATGAAATTTCTCAAAATCAACCCTTATATGGTAAAAGCATTTATTCCACAATTTCTAAAAACAACTGTTAAAAGATTTTGTTTAAAATAATGCAAGTGTGAGACAATATGACAAACAAAAGGTGCATTCATGTTGAATATTTTCTAAATAGTGAACTAAGTCCTCTCCATTCCAAGCGATTATAACAGACTATAAGAGACAACAAGTTACACTTAAAATATGTATATCTCACTAAAATGATAATTTAGGTCTTCTTGTAGTATTAGCTATTACCAAAATTTGACACTTCCAAGAAAGGAATTGTATTACCAAAATACTTGCTGTTGAAATAAATGCTCCAGAATTTAAACATTATACTTTTAAATTTTGAGTGGTCATTCTTCAGTTTCTCGTCAGTACAGGGCAGGTGCATAATAACCAATTCTTTTCAGTGCTTGACTGTTTTCTTTATATCTTGTGAGTATAACAAACTGATGTACTATCAAGTGACATTCTCAGAATATTCCTTCACAATCTATTTTTACAAAAGCTGCTTCTTCTAATTCTTTTAATTGACATAAACCTTCATTACATATTAACTTATTTTGTTCTGCCTCACAGAATACCCATGGAATGTTTTTTTTTATAAAGAGAGTGGAGAAGACAAAGGCTGCAAATAAGATGTGACAACAAAGTGTAGCCAAAACATCAATGTAACTAAATCCCAATGATCGCCAACTACTTTTTATTAACTTTAGATATGTTTGTATTAAACACTATCTACACTAGGCTGTAGAAGTTACATCTGAAACCTCTTCATGTGTCATAAAACAAATAACACTTGAAATAATAAATTTAATATATCCTGCCAATGAATGGCTACATAGTCAACATGAAAAATTCAATGCTATGGCCGGTATTTGAACCACGGCTAGTGTGAAGAAATGATTAGTTTCCATCAATTAACTAAAAGAATGGCTACATGTTTACAGTGATAGTTTCAGCTTGCCAAATAATGGTGGTACTTGTGCTGGTGCAAAATGCCCACTTTTCTCTTTCTACGAAAGATTAATTTTAAATGTTACAAATTTTGATGAAGATATTTCAGCAAACCTTCAGAGCTTACAAAATCTTCTGTATTATATAAATAAATTTGAAAAAGTTGTATTATTATCTGACTCTAAAGCAGCTATGATATCTATAACATATAACACTAAAAACCTAAACTTTGCAGAATGCCGTAAAATCTTAAAACAATTTAAATAAAAGATTAATACTCCAATGAATACCAGTACATTGTGGAATATGGTAATGAAACAGCTAACTTGATAGCCAAAAAAGGCAGTAAAATTAGCTCAAATTCATTTGAGCCACATCATTTGAGTTATCACTCCATCAAAAGAATAATTATACCAACATATAATTAAAAAATTAAAGAAGATAATATATTACAAACAAAAGGAAAACTATGGGAAAATATGTGTAACAGCAAGACTAGAATCAGTACACTACTAAGAAATCCTCTGTAGCTGCTGATTAACAGGCCATGACTGTCTCAATAAACATTTATTCAGGATTGTTATAGTGAAATCTCCTCTATGTCCTTTCTGTATACTTAAAGAAGATATAGAGGGAAACCACCTACTCCACTGCCCAGCCTTTACTCAACATTATCGTCCAACTGCCCTGAAATCGCTAATGCAACTCTTTCTCAAATTTTAGTAATCATTAGTCATACTGCAGTGAAACTATTAGGTAATTATAATCCACATAAACCTTCAAGAAACATTTTAAGTCATTCTTATATACTCACTCTTTATATAATATGGAGGAATTCTTTAATGACCCATTCAACAGGTAAAGAAAGCTTCAATATATGGAGCAGATTGCATGTAATGATTATTTGATGATTTACATTACTGCTAATCTTTTGAGATGCATATCCTAAGTTGATGATTGAAATATTAATGGTTTACAAATTTTCATATGTTATTACTAGAGCTCGGATTTTTGCATATTTGCATGTTTTATTCCTTGGTAGACGTATGCAAGTAATAAATTTAATGTGCATATTTATACATATATTTTACGTGCATATTTATACATATATTTTACTTTTTCAGAAATGATAGTACATTTTTTCACCCCAACATTGTAAGACAAGAAGGATATGAGCAAATTTCACATTTATTGCTCTATTTGTGTAGGACTGTTAGCTATTATATTTCTAAATATATGAAAGGTCGCCAAAAATGAACATGCAGCTATCAACAATGAGCACTTCCTGATATAGAATAGAATAGAATCTTTATTGTCACATAACGTTTACATTGTCAGCCTAGCTGGTAAACTGGTGAGTCGTCAAGTTATACATAAAAGACATTTAAAAGAAAGAAAAGAAAAACTAATTCTAATGTATATGTACATAAATTATCAATTACAAGTAATAATAATAAATAATAATATTAAATAATAATATATAACAAATAATATATAAATAAATAAATAATTATCAATTACAAATAGTTATGATATTGTGTCATCCATGAATTCCTGTATGGAGTAATATGTCTTATGTAATAACAGATCTTTTACACTTTTATTAAATAGTTTCAGAGTTTTTATTTCTTTGAGTCGTTGAGGTAATTTATTGTATATTTTTATACCCATATAATGGGGTGTTTTTTCATATAATGTTAATCTATGCATGGGGTATTTTATGCTGGACTCTTTCCGAGTGCCGTAATGATGACGATTTTGTTTTTGGATAAATTTCTCATAATTTTTATATACATAGGTGGATAACTCTAAAATATATACTGAGGGCATTGTTAGAATTTTTAATTTTTTGAATAGTGGTTTGCATGAATCTTTAAAGTTAGCATGTAACATTATACGTATTACCTTTTTTTGAATTTTAAAAACAGTTTCCCATCCCGATGCATTTCCCCACAATATTATACCATAGGCCAAGATCGAATGAAAATAGCTGTAATATACAATTTTTTTTGTTTCTATATTCATCATATTTGTCAGGCATAACATGTTATAGCAGGCCGAATTCAATTTTTTGGTTATATGTTCAATATGGATATTCCATTTTAAGCATTCATCTATGTGCATTCCTAATATCTTACTATAACCCTTTATTGTAGAACTATTATTATTGTCTACATTATCTTGTTTCAGATTAGCATTAGTAGCAGTTTTAAATTGTATAATACTAGTTTTTGTTTTATTTAAGCTCATACCATTATCAGTGAACCATTTGTCTAAGTTATTTAATGCATTGCTTATATCAGTTTGCAAACTATTATGACTTATATTTTGTAAAATTATTATAAAAATAGCATTCAACAAATTAAACTAAATAAGGTTCAACAATCATGTAATGAAGTTCAGTTCGGTCAATGCATCATAAAACTTGATATGGTTTGTATTATGTAGACGAAGCCGACTGCCGAAACCATAACATCTCTAAGGATTAAAAAGCGTCACTTTCACTTAACTTTAAACTTGTACTAATGTGCTGCTAATTATCAGTTCTGAAGTGTGAGCAGTACGAAAGAGAATATTACAATGCCGAAGGAGAAGAGCAGTAAAACTTATTGGCAGATACAGTGGATTTATGGAACAACAGATGGAAATATAGTACTGTGCCAATGTGTGAAAATGTTTAAATTTTATTTTTGTATTTTAAGAATATTTTAAAAATAAATGCAATTTTTGAGTTAATGATTGTGGGTTTTATTTAACTAAAATAAACCACATTATTTTTGTACCACTGCTATAGGTGCACTACAACAAAAAATTATATATTACTGAAAATCTACAAACAGCTGCTCATAGAAATGCGAGTCTCCAAAATCCAAACACCCTTACCAGCAGCGTTTACTGCAAGTAGAAGTGGAAATGATGGCAATGGTTAGCTAATGCAAGGCATTAGTTTACAACAGTATCCTTTTGAATAAGCTAAAGAATTTTGAAATTTCCAGAAATTTCAGAAAATATTCTGGATGAAAAGTTCCTAATGAGTCTACAATAGGAAAAAAATGCCTTTACAAAATTTATGAAGAGAAAATTTAATGAAATTAGTTTATCAACACCCCAACCTCCTCCCCAATATTTTGACCTTTATAAAAACTTGGCAGTTATTTAAAACTTAAATGTATTATGTAACAACTTAGGGTATCATGGCCGGCATTAGTCCAGTAAGATGTAGAGGTCCCAGAAACCTCTACATCTTACTGGATTAATAAATGTCAAATGGTTGGAGAGGATTTATATGGCAGTAGTAGAAAATAGAATGTTACATGGATCAGAGATATGTGGAGTAGAAGAGGTTTGGAGAGACACTGATAGAGTGCATAGATCCTTTTGTAAATATATATTGGCATTAACGATAGCATCACCTAACAGGGCAGCACAATTGGAACTGGGCAGGCATACTGCTAAAATTAAAATCTTGTCAAGGGCAATGAAATATTTGTACAGAATCACAAACTTGGAAGATGGCAATATTGTTAAAGAATGTTTTCATATTCAAAAGAGAAGTAACCAGGGTGGTCTTGGGCGCATAAAATGAACGATGTGTTGAAGCAGATAGGTATGGATCATTCTTGGAAAAATGCAGAGTATGGGTATAGAGGCTTCTGGAAAAAAGTTAAGCTAAGATTAGAAGATATTGACATACAAGACATTTTTGCTAATACAAGTGACAAAAGCTCACTGAGATTATATAGAGAAATAAAAACAACCTGGGGGAGGGAAGGATATATAGATTTATGTAGTAAGTTAGTGCGAGAAGGTTTTGCTTGGGCGAGAACAGGAGTGAGAAACTTGAAAGGTATAGGTCAAGAGAGGGAGCTAGATAAATGTCCATTGTGTGGAGAAGAGAATGCAGATTTCCATTGTATATTATGTACATGTACTATATGATGTAGTCAAAGATATGGAGAGAGCAGGCCTGGCTACATAAATGGAACAGTTTGGGAAGTGAAGTAGTAATTAGAAAAATTTTGTCAGTAAAAGGAGAAAAGAACAGGAGAAATATAGGGAATTATTTAGGGAAAGTTAAAGAGAGATGGCTAAGAACAATTAAGAAAACATAGAGTAGGATAGGTGAAATGGCAAAATGTGTAAAAAGGAGTAGAGGGCCTCCAATACACAAAAACTTAGGATTAGGTGTATGGGGACCGAATTATTATTCAATGGTGGGCAACATGATAGGATCTTCAGGATTTAGGAATATACAGCATTTTCCAGTTTGGATTTTATAATTGTAATCTTGATTTTGTATTTCCATTTGATGTTGTAAAAGGAAAGGTGAGAAATAAATTAAAAAATTACAAATTACTGGATTAAATGTATTATGCAAAAATATTTTTAAATGAAAGCAAAATTATGTATGGCCTGCAGTGCTATGGAATTTTATTTATTTAGGCTGTGATCAATATAAGTTTTTGTACACTTGTTCCCCATCAAAAATAGGACCCCAAATTACACTCTGATATTTACTAATTGTCAATGAAGTATTCCTGTTCAGATAACACACGAAATAAAGAGACAATATCAACAAAAATAAGAAAGAACTCTTGGTTATAGATATAGATATTTACTTAGTGCTTGTCAGTTTTACATTATTTTAACATACATTTTCTTAAATTTAAATTTCTTACACTATAGTTAATCTCCTCAGCGCTACACCTAGCTTTGGCACCCTGACCTTCCTGCTAATGATATAACACCGGCCCTTCTCTATTCAACATCCCTCTCCCTCTTCCCCCTCACTACCTTTTCCTCCTCCTCTTCTCCTACTCTTTGTTTTCCTTAGCCATTTCTTCTTTATCTTGGCCAAAAAGTCCTCCATTTCTTTACACTTCTCTTTCCCTTTAACATTCAGCATTCTAAAAACTATACCACTCTTTTCTAGGCCATTCCACTTCAAATTCCATATTTTCTCCCTCCAAGCTTTTAACTCTTTGCATTCTATTAGGCTATGCAAATCATTATCTTCTCCTTCACACATAACACATGTTTTAGAACTCTTGGTTATGTTAGAGATGCAGCAGCATATTTACTTCAGGCTATTAAAGCTTTGCACATTAGTTACTGTAAGGCAGTTCATATGACTTGTTTAGCACATGTTCTCCACTGATTAGCAGAGCAAATTCAAGCAAATTTTCCAGAAGTAAATGCCTTAATTTCCACTATGAAAGAAGTGTTTGTGAGGGCCCCATTAAGAGTAAAACTATTTGCTCATACAATGCAAGATAACACATCTATCCCTAAAGCCAACCCTCATGAGATGGGGAACAAGAATTGAAGCAGTTGTATAAAAAATGAGAAAGAGCTTGACATGATGTACAAAAATGAAGCAACCCTGTTACGTAAGTGCTTACAAAGAGAAGAGTCTCCACAGTAAATTAGTGTTTATGAAGACCTACTTTAGTAAAACCCCAGCTGCAATCACATGTTCGGAAGAAAAATGAATGCCTTTATCTTCTGCCCTATATATATATATATATATAAAATAGCGGCCACCAGAGACAGGCCAGAGAAACATGAAAGTGTATTCGCATCAAAATTGAGAAAATTGAAGTAAGAAATCCAGGTTTAATGTTTCTTTGGTATGTGAATAAGATGCTACAAAGTGAATCTGAAAAGGATGCTTATTCAGTAAGTGACAAAGCCTCTTTTCCATAGTATACTGTGGCTTTGTGTGAATCAGAGAGATCTTCCACTTCATATAAAAACATTTTATTGGACAGAAGAAAATTGTTTGTTCCAGAAAATGGTGAAAGATACTTGTTTATTGCAATAAAAACTAGTAATGCTAAAATAGCACTACTGTTTAATTTAGCACTGGAAAAAGTAATTCGACAAATACCCATAAACCCTGGAGGAACCATACTTTCCAGATCATATAGTGGCATAGCAAAGTAGCGATAAAAAATGGGAAATATTCATGACAACATTAATTGCTTACTTTAACAGTATCTGCCCTATCAAAAGAAAGACCACCAAAAAGAGATCTGTACAGAAAATTAAATTACCTGATGAAATTTACATCCTGCAAAATAACATGAAAGATGCTTATGAATTACACAAGATGACAAAAATTGAACGGCACGGGAATGATATACACAATTAAAAAAGGAGTATCATAGGACATTAATTGATTTAAAATCTCAACATTATAAACAAAAGATAAATAACTCCAGCAATATAAACACAGCAGTATGGAATTTAGTCAAGGATAGAAACATCACACACAGTAATGTCAGTGAAAATATTAAATTGCTTCATGAAGGTAAACATGTAGATGATCGAAACAAAATAAGCAACTTATTTAACAACTATTTTGCAACCTTGGGAAGTAAGGAGAAGGATATATCACCAATAACACAGAAATACAGAATATTATCCTTAATACCATCTTCATGAATAACACAAACATAGACGAAATTACAAAAATAATATGCAGTTTTAAACAAGTCATCTTCAGGGTGGGATGGTATGTCTACTAGAATATTGAAAAAGTGTCAAAATGGGCTCGCGGCTATTTTAGTCCACCTAATAAACTGCTCAATAAATGATGAAATATTTCCAAATTGCTTAAAACTGGGAATCATAAAACCTATCTATAAAAAGGGTAATAGAAATAGTGTTGATAATTATAGGCCAATAACCTTAACTTCTGTGATTGGAAAAGTTTTTGAAAAGATTTTATTAGTTAGACTGGTTGACTTTCTTAGTAGATACGATATATTGAATTGCCATCAGCATGGTTTTCGAAAGGGTATGTCAACAACCACAGCAGTTGCTGATTTTATGCACAAAATTTCGGAAAATCTAGACAAAGGTTTGAGCACAGCAGGAGTATTCATTGATCTTTCAAAGGCATTTGACTGTGTCTCACATCAAATACTGCTTAATAAACTAGAAATTTATGGCATAACAGGCAAAATGCTAAATATAAGTAAGTCTTATCTAAGTAATAGAAAGTGTTCAACAGAAATCAACCATAAAATAGGTATAAAAAATGTAAAGTAAAAAGTAGTAACAACCAGAGTACCTCAAGGGTCTGTTCTGGGTCCAATTTTGTATCTAATATATGTAAATAATTTACCAAATGTAAATACCAATGCTATAGTATCGTATGCAGAATACACCACAATGATTTGCAGTGAAAAATCTCATACTCAGTTGGTAACAGAAATTTCGAACTCTGTAAAATAGCTAGCAACCTACCTAAGTAGCATAAATTTAGAAGTTAATTCTAAGAAAAGCAAAATGATCATATTTGAATACCGTAAAGCAAATGTAGTAACTGATGATGTATACTTTAACAACACTAGAATTGAAAAAGTTGATAACCATAACTTCCTAGGGATTCACATAGACAATAGGTTAACTTGGGAAGCTCATATTGACTATATGTAAAAAAATTAGCTGAACTATATATGCTTTAAGACAATTATCATTGTATTTAGACAAAAACATGTTACAAACTTTATATTTTGGACTCATCTATCCTCATATTTCCTATGGCATAGAATTTTGGGGAAGCACCTGTAATGTGCACATGAATAGAGTATCAGTGTTACAAAAAACTGTCTACATTGTATCTATAGATTAGCAGGTATTGATTCGTGTAGAAATGTATTTAGAGATAATAAGATTCTTACTGTAGTTGGACTATATGTATATAAGGTAGTTGTAATTGCAACTGAGAAGGAAAAGTAACAGTAACAGCACACTTTATGATTATTATACCAGAGGAAGGGATAACTACCACAGGAAGCATGCAAATCTCAAATCAACTTGCAAGGATACATTAATAAAAGGACAGATATTATACAACAAACTGCCAACAACTGTTAAACAACTCAAAGGAAAAAAATTTAAAAAGGAACTGAAAACATATTTAATTCACAAATGTATATATAGGTTAGATGAATTATAATGAATAATTCTATAACAAATGTATGTATATATTCAATTTAGTTTAATCTTGTAATATTAATGTAACCTATGAACAAATTTATGTATACCCATTGTATTGTAACCTAATCCACTTTTCTCTTAACCTATGTAAGAATTCTCCTATACATCTATTTTTCTTTTCACTCAACCCCGTTAACATGCGTAATGCCACTATATCTTTGCTCACACTGTCCCACTTGTTATCCCATATTTTTCTCCTGCAATTTGTTAACTACTTACAATCTATCAGGTAATGAACAGTGCTCTGTGCATCTCCATAAAATTTACATATGTCTACCTCATTACTTCTCAACCCTTTTAGATATATTATTCCTACTCTCATCCATGCTATGCCTTCTCTACTAATTTTGTCACATTGATCTATATATTTTTCCCTACCCCATTCTGTCCTTAATTGCTTATAAAATTTCAAAGATTTCTTTTATTCTATACTTTTCCAAATCTCCTGCATATCCATGTCTTGTACCCTGGTTCTTACTTCCTTCCAAAAACCTCTATGATTTGACTCCTCTGCACTCCATAAATCTCCCATGCCTATCTTCCATACTATTCTTTCCAATTCCGACCACCAACTATTTGTGTTCTTAATGCTTTTCTGTTGCTTCATGCAGATTCAATAATTCCCCTTTCTGCCCTATAATACACTTATACCAGAGTTTCAGTATTCTTTCTATTATTATTCTCCTCCTTTTTATATTATACAATTTAATGCTTAAAAATCTAATAAAAATATGAAAATACTTTTGGACACGATGACATTTAGTCTGAATAGTATAGAATGAGACTTTTTTTTTCCATTAACCAATTCTAGGGGTGAAATATATTTAAAAAAGGAACTCTTTTGTAGTGGCTATAAATGTTCTGTAAAATCATTCTATTGGTAGGGCTCTTCAAGCAAAGAAAAAAAGAGTAAATAAAGTTAAGACAGAAGCAACAATTAGCTTTTAATGAAACCAGGTATTTCAAGTTTTTATATTTATGGTGAGGGAGGAAGTTTTCAATTGAAACAAAAAAAACCATAACATTCAAAATTGAATGCTGAACATTCAGTATTCCTAGATTTTTATATACTGTCTTATGGTAAACCTTAGTATATTTCTGATTAATGCTATGGTAGTTCTGGGTATAGTATTTCCGATAAACACTTATAGACGTGGAAATAAGTATCGATACATTACAACTAAAAATAGTTACCTTTTTGTAATTTTACATCCTCCAACGTTAAGTCATATCAGATAATGAATGAAACGGGTGAAATGGTGCTCAAATGAGCCCATGGACACTAAAGCTTAGAGTTACCCAACATTCGTCCTTCAGGATAAGGGAAAACTTCAGAAAAAAAACCTTATCCAGGTAACACCCTGACCAAGATTTCAACATAGGACCTCTTGAACATGAGAAATTGGTTACTAATATTTCAATATTCAATTAAATGAAAATACCAAGGTATGTAACTATGCTATTGTAGTTCTGGGTATAGTACTTCTGATAAACACTTACAGACATGGTAATAAGTATCCATACATTATTACAATTAAAACTGGTTACTTTTTTTTTTTGTGATTTTACGTCCTCCAACATTAAGTCATATTGGATGATGAATGAAACGGGTGAAATGATGCGACATTCGTCCTTCAGGATAAGGCAAAACCTCAGAAAAAAACCTTATCCAGGTAACTCACCAAGATTCGAACTCGAGACCTCTTGAACATGAGAAATTGGTTACTAAAATTTCAACATTCAATTAAATGAAAGTGCCAAGATTTTGGACTAGGAGCCTACACCATTAAATAATCAGTATAATGGTAACATTGTCTTCAGTATTATACAAATATGATTCAAGAAAATAAGCAACACCCCAATTCTGACATTATTTAAGAGTGAAAAAGGTATTCATATACTACTAGAAAAGAAATTAATGAAACCACTAATGAACTACATCAGCAAAGAATGCCTTTAGAGGCAAGCTGTACCTCTTTCATGTTGGTTCTGATATGTGGTAAATGTCATGTCAAGTGACAAAGCGTGGTCCACAAAGGTAAAGAAGCAGTTGTAGCGGAAAAGAAAAATAGTTATTTCCCAATATCGAAATGAAAAGCATTTTCAGAAACTGCTGATATTGACAGATGCTGGGCAACTGTACAATCCATAACAACGCAATGTAGCGAAAGAAATAATCTCATTAATAGTGAAAGAAGAGGATGACCACAAAAGCTAAGGAAAAAGAAAAAAAAGAAAAAGAAAGAACAAAAATATGTTAATAAGGACGGTCAAAAGAGATACTGAACTGACAGCTTCTGCATTATTACATATACTTATGATCAATTTGAGAAGAAAATCACTCCTTGGAATGATCACTGTATTTTAAGTAATATGAGTTATGAAATTAGCTATCTAGAACAAAGCCATTCATCAGCAAGGAAAAGCACAAAATTAGATTTGAATTTCCCAGAGAGCAAATAAGCAAGAACACAAGTTTCTGAGACAAAGTACTGTTCACAGATGAAAATATATTTAATGTGTCCATAAATGATGGCAGAATTTTGATTTGGAGATCAAATACTGACACTTGCTACCAAAAACATTCAAACCAGTGAAGAATGGTGGTGGCAGAATTATTATAAAAGGGTGCATTGCTACACAGTGTTGGGCAATTTATTTTTATATGTAACAGGGATATTTTTAAGTATTTAAATACCCTAAAGGAAAATCTACAAAAAAAAAAAAACAAATGATAGCCAGATGAGCCACATTAATACTTTATACAAGACAGAGACCCTAAGCACACAGCAGAAATTATTTGTATGTGGTGGTTGTAAAATATTTTAAAAGTTTCCAGTTCAGAGCACAGATATTAATCCAATCAAACATTTTAGTTAATTGATGGAAATTAATCATTTCTTCACACTGGCCGTATATGGGCTAAGGTTTTTAATGTTTAATTTTTCATGTTGACTATCTACAAATTGAGCATCTTCGGAGTACACTTAAAAGAATGGTCTCCAAACATGACATACGAAAGGAAGATGGCTCTGAAACCATGTCTATAATCAAAATGACGAAATATTACCTTAGAGACTACCAAAAAAAAACTGATTAATTCCACACCAAGAGGTTAATAGATGTGATGCACAGAAGTATCTACAAAACATTAACATTGTTATTATATTAATGTAAACTGTCATTTTCTTTGAATGTATGAATACTTTTTCCTCACTGCATGAACCCAGCTGTTATGACATTTTTATTTACTGTTTATAGTAAATAAACTTCGTTAATCCTACATAAACTGATTTGGAGGAAACCCCATTCTATTAGTTTACCAAATAATATTCTGGTTATATCTGGATATATTCTTTAGTTGTAATATATAAAAATTATTCTATATAAACAATAGTGTATGAATACTTTTCTTCCATGACTCTATATATCTCAACCCTTTTATTTTAAAATTAATTATTAACGAAACTTCAAAACAAAGTATTTGTAGACCAAGTCCAAATAAGGCTCAGATTTTCCATCAAGAGGATATTACTAGGTATTCTGAACAAATGAATGAAAATGAATGAAGTACGTATACTGAAGGGAACTCTGCAGAATGGCAATTGTTCATAATTGGACCTCAACCATTCATTCACTCAACCTGTCATCCCCTCTCCTGCGACATCCGGTTAGCCCAGCCCATTCACAAAAGCGGCTTAAAAGTATTGATTTTTTATTACTACTCTTCAGATGTAATGTTTGCTATTAATTATGGAAATATTTCGAAAATATGATAGCTACCTGCTCTTCAAAACGAGTAATTAAAGACGAAACCCACTCAATAGGCTTCTGTGTTCCCATTGCACGTATTTCAAAACAAACATTAGCCGACAATTACACTTCAATAACACTTTTTACCGCCATTTTGTACTGGCTGCACTCCATTGGATACGATTTCCTGACTGAACGAATTAGAGCAGCTAAAGGTAGGGTAGGCAGGACCCTATCACAGATTAATCCTTAGAAACTATAAAGGACCCAAGGCAGTAGTGCCAAATGTAGAACGTGCCAGATAAAAATACAATACCAAATAAAGGAAACAAAGAATTGGAAGTTTAAAATGAAACATTGGTTTTATCAATCATGTTATCATTTATCGAAAAAAGACTTCACACATCAACTGTACGCCGTGCTTTTTAAAAACTAATATTAAAAAAATATTCCAAATTTATTTAGCAAATTTACCAAAGAATATTGAAATAAATTTCCTTCACAAATGTACGATTCCCTATTTTTAATCTCAAACGTCAATTATTAATACTCGATATAGTACACCTTGTGGCATCCTCTTACGTAGATATCCTGTGTAGTTTTGTCTGTATAATCAGAAGACCAACATCTTCAAGGACGCTTAATTCACCCTGATATATTTTCAACCTCATCCAGCTAGGAGCTATAGCTTCCAAACATCACCGAATACATCCACATCACATAGCATTTTTTTGTACCAAAATGCTTTACTGGGGCAAGAGAGCGACGGGGTTGCTCCGAGAAAACTTTGCCGACAAAGCTACTTTTACTGCCGATTCGAACCCATATCTGAGTTAACTACCAAAGTATATCCGACAACTTAATACTTCTGCAAAACTACTCTAGCCTTAAAGCAATGTCCCTTTAAACTTCGTCCTCCCCAAATCCAATGCCAGTGGAGCTTCTAACCCTGATGTGGTGACATTCGGCAAGGAGGCCTGCCTCTCCGGTTAGCTCACTTCAATATTGTGACAAAAATGGCAACACGAAGTTGCATCAAACTCACTTTATTTGTCATTGGAACCCGTTATCTCAACGCCAACTTTCAACACAGTGTAAGCACATCGATCTAATGTTCCGTAATATCGCTTTTGCGTGAACAAACTTGCACTGCTCGAAACTTCTCAACATTCACTGTTCGCAGTACGTGTGTTACTAATACTACTCTGTTTGCTGACTCTAGAATGCTAATGACCACGCAGTTGAGCGCTCTTTATTTTTGTTGACTTTCACAACTTTCAATAAACTAAATCGTTCAGGACTCTGGCTGACCAACTTACAGCAACACAGGTGCTCCGGCTAACTGATTCAAAAAATCTCCAATACTCATTGGTCAACTCATAAATAGAAACTCTCCGAGACTGGCGGTCACGGAAGAAATGTTCTGGAAACCGAAATCTCTCGAATCGAAAGAACGAAACAATGTCAAAGTCGAATCTTCTAGATCTGTCGAAATCAAACGGGAAACCATCAGCGTGATATAATAATGCCATTCACCCTTCCATCTTCTTGATGAACCAATGGCTGTCCATGAAATGCTTTTTGTTGTTCTCCCGATAAACAACAACAAAGGAGGAATATGGTAACTCACCATATATTCCTTTCTGTAAAAGCTCCACTACAAACTCTCTCGTATTGCTGGCACGAGTACGATTCGAAAAGACTATTTGCTTTGCATAGAGCACAACGTTCTTTAACTGGGTTTTATTGCAATCTTTCAATTTACAATCAATTCTGGGAGCATCTGAATGGAGTTTTTCACCAATTCTCCTGTAAGCCGTCTTTTGTTTTCAAGCAGACATTATATTAGCTTTCAAATATATTAGAGAGTGATTAAATGAATGTAAAAGATGCTCGAGGATCTAGAAAATATATCTTATATCCATTCTAATGATTGAAGGTAAACACCGAAAAAATTCAAGCTACATGACAATCCATGTTTGAATTTAAATGTGCTGGTTAAGAGCACTGCTCATACAGTACCTACCTTAGATAGCGTCTATAATTTATATCAACCACGCAGTCATCTGAAATATACCGTTATATTACATATAGCAATAATACAGTGCCTTTGGAAATTACTAACATTGTTTAATGAAAGCCACTGCATTAACTAGTGTCAGTGAATCGGCTTTGAAGAAGTATGCTTTAGCTAGACTTGAACCGTCTCACCTTTATTGAAAAGAAGCCGTTTATCTTGCTCTTTAGGTTTGTGTTTCTTTCGAAGTAGGACCAGAAAAAATAAAATAGTTAAAATTATGTACTGATATACTAAGCCTTTGAGTCCTTCTTACACATACTTCAACAGTAACACAAACCTTCTCGGAAAAGCAAATTGCCCTTTTCCATTGAAATCGAGATTGCTTAAGTTTGGCATACATTGTACGTACCAAATCATAACGTAGGAACACGTGATTTATTTATTTTTTAAATTGGCATCCTCCAACGTTAAGTCACATCGGCATGAATGAAATTATGCTCAAATTTGCCCAGGATCAATAGAGCTTAAAGTTAACCGATATAAATCTTTCAGGATAAGGCAAAAAATCCGAAGAGAACTTATCCAGATAACTCGGGAACTCTTGAGCGTGATGTAGACACGCTACCACCTACGCCACGAAGCCGGGTAACACTGGTGAAGGATATGAGTGACACGTTGTAACCACATGATGCAGTCTCATGTTTCTCTTCAAAATTAGTGATCACAATAACATGAACAATTTGGACGTTATCCTATGAAAACTGAGCGAAAGCACCTTCCTTTTAGTAGTACTTTTGTATACAATTGAACTCAGTTGATATAATGCGGATGTTTAAGTATTCTTTGGGGAAAATTGTTTTTCCTGGTGTTGGTGTCCCCTAATCAGGAACAGTTTAAGCATGTTCTGTGGATACTGTCATGTGCTATTAAAATAATTCCAATTTAGACTGATTTTTCATTATATTGGCCAATAGCTTTATCGCTCTGTCGAATAGCCAATATCGCTATATTGTGAATTAATATATTTCTGTAACATGAAGACGTTCATTGAAGCAGATACAATCCAGGGCCTCTCCGGTAATGGCTGGACCCCGGACACTACCCTTTTGAGCTGCAACATGCCCCTCTGGCACCTGCGCTCTTACCACCGTTACTAACGGGGATGCTTCCGTGGGACCCCGCCACTTCTCTCCCTTTACAAAGCCTCGTTTATAATAATAAAAAAACCATAGGCAGCCCCATATGAATTCATAGTTGCGGTGTAGATAACGGAACGAAGGGCTTCTAAAGGAGTCCATCACCTTAAATGAATCCAACGCTCTCTTTGAAAGAAAAAGGTATTTGTTAGTAGACTCTGTTAATTTCTAGGATCATATCTGTGCCACCGATATGCCGGAATTTTTTACAGCTGTTCTTTTACACGCCTATAAATCTATTGACACGGAACTCTGTTTTAAACTCACATAAAAGCTATCGGTTCGAGATGCATTTGAAACAGCGATAATGGAATCGTGGGCCATCACCTTAGTCAACTGAGCCACGGAGAACACTAACAGAGAATTACATTTTACACTACTCTACATAGTTTAGTACTCATTGAGAACGAACAACCATCCATAAAGGAACATTGGTCAGTTCCATTGGCTATTAGTATGGCCAGAAAACTGGATATAAGGTGTAAAGTTATGAATAAGACTATAAGTTATTGTTACATACGGTTTACAGGTGTGCAAACAGATAAGTAGGAATGAATAAATCTCACTTCGCTGAACGCGACGCTGTGTTGGAGGGCAAGAGTCAAGCCGGCAAATAAGCCATCATCGTGAGGAGCGGGAGTAGGGGAGTCGCCTCGTTACTTATTGGCTGGTAGGAGGGGAATGGCATACCTTTATGGACAGTCACGATTGGCGCCAGGTCAGAGCGAAACTTTGTTATTACTACGTAAGAGAGCTTTCTATACGGTATCTGTAGAAGGATAGATTTCTAGAAAAGATCTATCGCGTCCGAACTAGACATTGCTTACTTTATAGATATTAGTTATAAACTAACACATTTTTCTTCCCTCAAGCAGCATGTATTTGTTTATACATTACGTGGAATAAAGAGATGTTCTGATAGTTTTTCATATTAAGATTAATTATTTTCATAGCTTTCACATGTTTCTCTGAGTGTGTGTGTGTGTGTGTGTGTGTGTGTGTGTGTGTGTGTGTGTGTGTGTGTGTGTGTGTGTGTGTGTGTGTGTGTGTGTGTGTGTTTCTAGTTTTGATGCTAACGTTTTGTTAGGAAACCATACAGTTGTAATAATCACACTAAATTTTCTTCTTCACTGTGTTGCGGAAAATAAATCGTTGATTTTCTGCTTCCTGACAATTTCCTTTCCGAATTAATGTGTAGTGTTCAACGCCTGCCTTTACTATATACAGTACCACTGGTAGCCACACTGATGATACATGAGATGAAGATGGAGCACCGGTGGAGGGAGATGGTGGGGCAAACCGGAGATCCCGGAGAAAATCTGCCCCAGCTCCGTTTGTCCAGCATAAATCTCACTTTGCAGCCACCTGATGAGAGTCGAGTGTCCTGACCACTCGAACACGGCGCGGCCTCCTATCGTCCGATATTTTCGTATAGATGAATATCATCAATCGGGGCTTAGGAATACAGAATTGCCTCCGCAACATACCAGGGCAAGGGGCATCTTGGTTATCCACGCTGCTCATGATTGCGTAGCTCTTAATCCCATTCAGTTTGAAACTATGAACATTACTTAGTGTTAATCCATTTTCTCATTCCTTCAAATAATAATGATGACGATTTTAAAATATTGAAAATTTCTGACCCAATAATGAATGCTCGACAGTCAACTGCCATTCTTAAAACATTTCACCAGGAATAAAGAATTCCATAGGGAATGAATAATTGAGTAGAGTATCAATATTTTTCATGTGTGTGTGTGTGTGTGTGTGTGTGTGTGTGTGTGTGTGTCAGGGCGCTCAACTGCAAGGTCATCTGCGATTTGTCATGGATATATCAGAAACCTTGTTAATGCTGTCATTTCTCCTGTTCTCTTCAATGCCATTCTTCCTAACATGTCTTCTCATTCTTGTCATTCAGCCTAATAACAATGCCTTCTGTGATGCATTTATTTCTTATCAAATTTGCTTTAACTTTCTCTGACATCTACATAAAAACGCTATTACTGCCAACAACTGAAATGGCACCGCCACTCCTAGCACCAGCACTGGTGGAACCCTCTGTCACCTAGTAGTCCTGCCACAAGATAGGATATAAAACGACCACCTTGGAAGCAAAGCGACAGTAGCAAAGGTACTCTTGGACGAATCCCAGTATGCAACAAACTAGGGTGTTCCTTGTGTAGGCCAAATTTTGCCATATCCGCAAACACTTGTCTGCGAAGAGCGTCAAGACTTCGGTCTTCTCATACTACTCCTATGCAGAGAGAGACGAATACAACTCCTCCTATCTTTTCATAGTCGGAGAAAGGGAATTTACTAAGATAACCTCATGAATTAGAGACGCACTGCTGTCCAGTCAGCTGCAGGGAGCATGCCCTACAGCCAAACAAGGCATTCTTGTCCACCACAGCTGGCTCTGCTCAGAACGATAGGCAAAGGAGGTGTTCTCCTCGCTTCATTGTGGGCTCCTTCGCAAGGCATGTGGGTTTGCTCAAGAGAGTCATTCCAACACGTTCGGAGGTGTACACGAAGCAAAGGAACAAAATTCGCTTTGTATTCTACGCACAACTAATCAATAACATTTTGCTGCTTCACACCTAAAGAAGAAGAATATTCGTGACTTCCTCAGGGCTTTCCGTGGACACTTTGAAAACCAGGTTGTCAGTCGCAGACTGATGAAGCAACTTACCAAGGCAATTTCAAACGGACAAAGAACCAAAATTCCTCTTCCCCTCTTCTTAGTAATACCTTAAACTACACTGTTTAAGGTTCGAGGATTCTAACCACAGAGCTGTCTTCCCACATACAATCAACAAGATGCCCATATGCACCAACTAAAAAGTCAAGCATAATGTATTCTATAAAGATATCTCAGAAGCAAACGACAGGAGAAAACAGCCAACACTAACTAGCCAGAGATGCCAATACCGAAGCAGACCTGCTCCAGGTGCTAGCCAACCAATTCAACTTCAGTAGCTGACTTCAACGCCTGCGCAACCGTGAAGCTGGGCTCTCCAGCATGTGTCCAGGGACAGTGATGCAAAGATCTGGGAGTGGATCTGGAGTGTCAAGTATCCAAACACATATAATCCCGTAACACACTAACAGCCGCTTCAGTCACCCTAACACCGTCCAAAAGCCAGAAAAAGCAGCATTGTCCTACCCAAGAGTCACACTCGAAATAGGAGGCCCTGCTAGGGTGTGTTACCTCCAGGTCCAACGCCATCCGAGAAACGGCTAGGAGAAAGTTGGGCAAGCGTCCCCTCTTTCTCTCATTCCCATTCCAATAAAATCCCACTACTCCTTGTTCCATACAGCTCTCACAGATCTTGGAATTCTCGACCAGCCCATTTGCAATTAGCTGGAGAAATTCCTGTCTTCCATCGATCCAGTCGCCAAAATGTTTATAGGCGTGGAATATCAGTAAGTCACTGATGTTGAATTCAACTTCATTAAGTACTTTTCCTTTAGAGACTCGCTCACTTCCTCAACACATTTCATTTAGAACATAATTCCATGGTAAGTTAACACTTCAGTAATCTGCTACGACATTCCGTTTCGGAGCGTTGACTGGAATTGCATCAAGCTTTCTTCAACGATTAACCGTCGTATCACAAACATCCCTACTCCGGAGGCTGCGGAGAGACATAAATGTATGTTTAAGGTTGCAACTGCGTGGTCATCGGCGCTCTTCCTGGATGTAGCTGCTCCACTACCTCCATATGATACAAACTGTTTCGTAACCTCACCTTCACATCCCAGCGCCCTACATCTCTACTTCCTTTCTTCAATGTCACAGCATACCACATAATCGTATGCTCCCAAGATGCCACCGTGGCGAAGTCCGTTTCTACCTGCAAATCTGGGATTTCGGGCATGGAAGGAGACGATAGCCTGCATTGGATCTCGAGGTGAGCGACCTGTGAAAATTTCTAATAGACTCTCTTTAACCGTGGAGGACGACAAAACTTCCACTCCAAGGCACCCAACACTATGTACTCCAAGCAAGAGTGAAGTTCACCGGCTGTCCAGAAAGGAGTAGAGTGATGGACTCGAGGATTGCGACTTTTCCGAACGTGTTTGGCAAAAGATGTGGCGTTACATTCGACGTCCCCTTGACAAAGTGGATCAGCTTCTCGTAATTGGACCTAGTAAACTCCAAGGCATTCTCCCGTGTCTACACCTTAAAAAGACTGCGGAGCCTGACGAGCTCACTTCTGCCATGGTTCACTGTCTTATCTTCAGGGTCTTGCTCTTTCTTACAAGAGCTTTTAATGTGTGTCTCAGTATGTCATATTAAACTGAAAGAGATCCAGGTGAACGCAGTTTTAAGCCAGCAAAAACCCAGTTCATTTCGCCAAGTAACGATTCATCAGCTTCTCCTGGTCCTCACAAAATCGAGGATTTAAACCCCAACCTTACGATCAGTAGACCCACGTTTAATGAACTGAACCACCCATACCGACAATCCTTCGGGGCGACCTAGTTCGGCCTCCTAGAAAACACGTCGCTTGATGTGTTATCGGGTTCCCCACATGGCTTGAGGGCATATCCGACAAACTGGACAAGGTCCACCAGTAGCTAAGGTTGAAATTCCAAAATATGGTACCAAGACAATTATATATCAAAATTAATTTATAAACCGCTGAAACAAATATTTTTTGAAATGGAGTATTACTCCAGGCCAACACCCCGGCCAATAGCCACCAACCAGTAATCTTGCTACTTGTCTTCATACCATCCACTTGAGGTACAGTCAACTACTGCAGTTCTCTCATCCATCTTATGTCTTATCAAGGCCAGATGCATATCACTCAATAGAGCTACCCACAGCGAACCGACCTGCTCACCCTAATTTTCCTGTAAACAGATCATTAAGACCTGATGTTATCTGTATATGGCTCCGTTGACTTTAAAACATACCAGGATCCATTTCCACTCTCAACTGAGGTCCATCAGAAGTTGTTTTACGTTGCCCTCTTCCACAGAGATAAGCTTAAAAGGTGTCTTTGCACAAACTGTATTATTCCGTTTATTTTGGGTGGATGAAACCTTATGTGTAATATTTAATGCATTATTCATACAAACTGATCATTTGCAAAGGACCGTTCTAGCATCTATGTCTAAAATGTAAATTATGGTACATATTCAATGTTCTTTATAGGCTATTTTGACGTTATAATTATTTTTAGCTGTTTCTTCTCACTCTGTCCAGCTTAAGAAACGTCTAAAGGGATCCTTTTTCCCCCAACAAATATAAAGAAAGCAAACATAAAAAATAATGGTGATGCCATATTGAAGTTAATTTCAGCTCGGTTATTATATACACAGGGTGCTTCATTTAAAACCCAAGGGAGCACACGGCATTTCGTATCTCCCGCGACCTTGCTAGGTTTCCTCACTACCAGCTGGCGTTTTGCACAGGGCTTGCAGTGTGCGCTCCATTCGGCAGCATTGTAAAGGCTGCCATCACGAGTAGGTGCTTAACTCGAGCAACGCATTGTCATATGTAAAATGTATTATAAATGAGAATCACCAGCCGTGTTCACACAGAGTATATTCAAGGTTCCCTGGTGAAGTGCCTCCTTCCAGATTTACAATTCACAATATTATGAAGACATCCCGAACCACCGGTTCCTGTCAAACAAAAAACATAGAGTAAACGTAGTGTTAACAGAGGAAAAGTTAGACGACATAAACGCATGTTTTGAACGTTCACCAACCATGCCCATTTATACAGGTCGGAATTTCAGTCTTCTGCACATAGAGCAATTAAATTATTAAGATTAAAACCAGATAAGTGTACAAGGGTCCATGCTTTAAAAAACAGACTATCCAGTATCACAAATGCGTTATTGCAAATGGTTTCTTTCATCAGTGAATGACGGTGTAGGTAATTAATCTACAACTTCTGTCCTTTTCCAATAAGGCATGGCTTCACCTCAATGGTCGTGTCAACACTGATAACAGTTGGAACTGGGCCTCTGAAAATCCACGTCGTCTTCAAGAAATCCCTCATTATAATCTGAATGTTGTAGTTTGGTGTGCTCTTAACGCTAGACGCATAATCAGTACAATATACGAGCATAATATAAATGCAGACAGTACCGAGATGGCACTTTGACCCTATTTTATCATTAACTGACAGAAGAAGAGAAACCATATTGGTAGTTTCACCAGATTCTGCTATTGCACATTTAGCAGAGGAGTCCATGAATAAAATTAGGAAAGTGTTGGAAGATAGAGCGATTTCTGCTGGTGCATTCCTCTCTCGCTGCCCCTATCTAAATTGTGCGATTTTTACTTGTGGGGTAACCTTAAGACAACGTTTATGAGATAAACCCTCATACATTGGCAAAACTGAAATAAAATATTAGAAATGAAATCGGGCACATTAGTGGCCCAACTTAATCGTGTGAAACACACACGCGCGCGCGCGCACGCACGCACACACACACACACACACGCACAATGGCAGACAAAAGGGGTAAATTTTAGGTTCGACAAAAAATTGAAAATAAATAAAAAATTTCAAACTCAAGTCACGTCGTTTAGTTTACCCATATTTATTTTAAAGTTAAAAAATGAAGTAAATTTTACACACAAACCTTGAATTTCAACTGCACTTTTTGTGGCGATAATCAATTTGCTATTTTGCATGCATATGATAGAAATAAAATGGTTTGCATTGACATTAACTTCAAATAACCATCTACCCCCTCTTTGCATCCACCTATGCTTAAAGAGTCGAAACGATGTGAAAAAGACTACAGGAAATTGACAGGCATCTATTACAGTATATTGTAACGCGGGCGCTGGAGCACCCTGTAAAGCAGCTGGCAGCGGAAGGTAGTGGAGGTTCGGTTAGCCACACCTCCTCCTCGTTTGTCTTGTGGTGGTGACAGACTGTGGTCAGGGAAAAAAACATGACTGTGTCGCCGGTTTTCTCTACACCTGTTTCTCGATCTTTCTGTTACTAGAACAATCCTGTAAACACGAGAAACCGGCGATATTCCTATATAAAGAGAGTTACAGACAGACAGATGGAGTTAGTTAGTGAGTTGAGTTGGTTTAGTCAGTCAGTGAGTCGGTTTTGTCAGTGAGTGAGGAGACAGTCGCAGTTCTTGGTGTAAGGGTTAGTCAGTGACGTGTTAATGAACGAAAGGGTTGTGCAACGGAAGACTGTACGTAACTTTGAATGTGTACCGGAGCTTACGTAACCGCGAGTACAAGGAAATTGTAACGGACGGACTGGTGAATTGTAACTGTGTGCAGCAAGTAATTCTGTGTAATTGGCAAGTGTTAAACTGTAAGTCGGTGGAAATAAAGAACATTGTTGAGTTTGTGTAATTGGACTTTTCATTTCACGAACCCACAAAGTCACAATATTCAAGCAGACATCACTGGTTTCAGCTAAAACTTTGAACTTAAATGTACAAAAGTGCGGGAGAGAACAGTGCGTAGCAGAGTGTAGAGAAGAAAATATACAGTACACCATCCAAGGCGGAAACTACGACGATGCAAATCCCATTGCCGCTTTTAACGCCAATTCGAGAGACCAGTCGACGTATCAGCACAACTTTACCGTCATTACGCAAATACTCGTCTCTCTTGTCAATTATCGTGAAAACGCCAATGAATATCTGGCAGCCAGTCGATACATGATGTAAACAAACTGGCTGTCACGGACATTTCCATGCAATCGCCGGCCATCATTATTTGTCTGTACTTTCTTGCAAGATGCACAAAAGCACTGCTCATATTCAGTGGCCACTATATTTGCTCCTCTAGGATGGCGTATCTTCAAATCAGCATAAATAAATAAATACCTCCGGTCTGACAACTGACATGACCTTCCTGGGCCTTTGATGCTGCCTCAACACACGCAGAACGCTCCATATCGCCGCAAATATACCGCACCAAGCTCAGTTTTGCTACAGGCATGCTCGATGTTATCGGTTTTGCGCAATCTGCCTATGAGAGTACCCTCGCCAAATGACTACACCAACAAAATAACCTTCACTATAATATCCACTTCAACAGCTTTATCTTAGCAGACCACATAGGACCAACCCTGACCTCGATAACCTACACATACTATATTTTCCTTAGTCACTAAATGCTTTAAAAGCAAACTAAGAAACCTGTTCTTAAAGTAGTAATACCTATTTACACATGTTTGCCATTATCCACATTCCCTTGTCCTAAAGATGTTACTAATATACTCTTTTTAAAGCAGTGCTCAGTGTTGTCTGTATTCAAATTTCTACTTTAAATTATAGTTAATTGTAGCTGCACATTAATTTATCAGCTGCGCAAGAGCACAGAATCTGTGAAAAGGAAGTTATCCAGTTAAAACGTAACTGAAATCTCTGAATATAATAATTGATAATAAACACAACCTATCACCTTCACTCCTAAACTAAAAGCTAAACTCAATAGTGGAACAGTCGTTGAATTAAATAAATCTACTACTAGCATCATTTACATGAAATGACAAGAGTATGAATCCCTTCCTTTTTTCTGTAACTGAAATCTCTGAATATAATAATAATAATAATAATAATAATAATAATAATAATAATAATAATAATAATAATAATAATAATAATAATAATAATAATAATAATAATAATAAACACAACCTATCACCTGCACTCCTAAACTAAAATTTAAACTCAATAGAATTTTAATTTGTTAATACAGGGGTACATACATAAAAGGTGTAGAACTTTCCTTAATAGTACATACAAAAACTGAGTCATAGACAAAGATTGCTGAGCTCGGTGCATAATTTCTTTCCAAGCTAAATAAAGTGAAGCTTCTGTAATATTTCATTCATTATATCTGACAATGAAGTTCACTTCAATCTTCTCCATGGTTTCTTTGGGCTTAGGTGCATCGTACATGTGTCACAGGTTGTCAAGCTGCTTGTACCTGTAGTATATGTGGTAGTGTCTGCCTCGTGTTCAAGAGGTCCAAAGTTTTAATCTCAAACAGGGCGAGTTATCTGGATAGGGTTTTCCCTTATCTCAAAAGATGAATGTGGGTAAGCTCCATGGACCATACGTTATCATTTCATCTATTTCATTTAACCTTCAATATGACTTAACATTGGAGGTAAAAAAGAAAGTTAATAAAACACAGACTTCACACCTGACAAACTATTTTATGTACATAATAGAGTTAATATTTTGAGCCTTCTGGAAAGGTCTTGCTAGGTATCAGTGTGCAAAATCTAAGCATTAACTTACCTATATCACGCTTCTTTAGGAAGTGTATATGTATTCCGAAGCACAAGTTAATGATTTTTTCCTCCTTTAAGCTCTTTTTAGTTATGGAAACTAAGTGATTAGAAACCTCATTAATTTTCAGTTCTGTCTTACTAAGCAAAGTTAACATTTTCATTCCTTAATTTCATTGTATATTAAGTTATGGGCTAAAAATACTTAACCATTCAATTATTATACTATAATTGTAACTACTGGTATTTAATAATTGGATATGGAGAGGGAGAGAGAGAGAGAGAGAGAGAGAGAGAGAGAGAGAGAGAGAGAGAGAGAGAGAGAGAGAGAGAGAGAGAGAGAGAGAGAGAGAGAGAGAGAGAGAGAAATAGGGAAAGCAGGAATGGACCAATTTATCCAGTGAAATTCAACCAAAAATTAAGCAGTACTCAAAGTATACTGAAAATGGGAGAATATTTAGGTTCAGTGATAAATAGGAAGATGTTGAATATTGGTAATAAAGATACCTAAGAATGTAGTTATTTCAAGAGAAAGTAACAAACAGGACCCAATAGCTCAGTAAACACAGGGTTTGAATCTATTGGTCCTAGCAAAACCCGCTATTCAGAAAAATGATGAAAATGGTATATTAAAAGTTGAGGTATAGATTTAAGCTAAGCTGAATTTTAACTATTATATATACTAATTTGTACACATGAAATGTAGTAAATAACCTATAAATTCATCTACCTATAACTGTGTGGATATTAAAACAACTCTATATCTCATCTGGTTTCTGGTTTTCTTTCTGATGTTCACAACATTCATATGCCTTCTTTAATTCTAGGAATGAATTTAGAACTGGATTTTTGTAGAATGAAATAACCATACTAAACTGTTACACAAGGATTCTAATTTTTCACATTGGTTTCTGATTTTGACTGACACTTTCAGGAAAATAAAAATGCATACTGCCTTAGAGTCACAGTAGAACACAACTATAGCACTGTTTTCACATTGTTTCCCCAACATATAAATACAGCTTATACAAAAATAAGTTTGTAAACATTTTACATAAGCAATCCAACGAATGACACCAGCATTTTATCACTGCAGCTCTTTACTCTTGCTGTGTTGACGGCAGCAAATATTCCTGTGCTGTTATGATCACTGGTCCATATGGAAGAAAGAAAAATACATAAGTACCTCATTACAATGAACACATCTTCCCTGTTCTTTGCCACAGAATCCTATGCTTGAATCAAAGAACACCACAGAAAGGCAGAAATGTTAATCTATATCAGTTAAAAATATTAAAAACCTAGTCAACAAATCAGGAACTGAACTTATGTTGAAGTGAATGCAACTTGTCAAAGCAGATTTGATATCCAGCTGGGGTGGGAAATTTTTCTTAAATTTTCTTACTCATTTTCTAACCACCACAGATTCTGAAAGCATGAATATGGGAATGAATGGAGTATTTCAAACAAATACAAAACTTTAAATTAAACCTCAATGAAAAGGACATTAAACAAGTGCTCTAAATCAAGGCTGTGTGTACCGCACTTGTACTAGCCCAAAATGTCTTTAAAATGAAATAAAACAGGTTGACACGTTAGATTCCTCAATGAAAAGGACATTAAACAAGTGCTCTAAATCAAGGCTGTGTGTACCGCACTTGTACTAGCCCAAAATGTCTTTAAAATGAAATAAAACAGGTTGACACGTTAGATTCCTACGGCTTTCTCTAACACTGTAATTTATTTTTATACAGAACTTACTACTCTTATGAAAACTACTTTTTATTTTATATTAATCAAGTTAAACATTTGCAGGAAAAGTTACATTACACATTTTGTTGTATGAACAAGGGGGAAAGAGGAAACCAAAACGTTAAGTTTTGACATTTGGAAATTAATATAAATATATGTAAACTATACTCTATTCCATCCATAATCAACAATGGTGTAAAAGTAATAATAATTCTTCTTCCAAAATACTGTTAATCTATGAGTATGTTCTTGTCTTGTTTTTAGTAATCTGTGTTTAATGTAAATTGTTTTTCCTAATTAATGTAATGAATATGTAATTTTATATGTTTGATTGTAAACCTGTGTATTTAATGTAATTTTTTATAAATGTTACTAATTATACTATATTGATAAGATGGTCGTGATATGATCTAAGAAGTTGAAGCAAACTTAAATAAATTTAATAAAAAAAAAGTCAAGTTTTTTAAAACCGAGACATTATATATAAAAGCTTTAAAATTCCATACTCACTACATCTTCAGTAACAACTGAATGCCCACAATACTTCCAAAAATTTGATGTTTTACAGACCTTATAGCCACTCCAAGTCCATTGAAATAAACATTTGCAGAAATTGTGTTATTCCATATTTTCTTGTAAGTACAATGGGATTAAGGAAATACAGCAAGCTTAAGTGATAGTCAAATTTTTCAAACCTTGTTGCTATGTAAATTGCTCTAAAACTCTGTTCACTTTGCATGACCAAGAGAAGGAAAAAAAATACCTAATTTCAAAAAAAGTACAAATATCTGAAAGTTCATACAAATAAAACCTCCGAGGTGGCGAGCTTCATGACTACCTCAGCTCTTTACTAGTTAATGCAAAAGTCATTTAGAATGAAGAGAACTTCAGAGACTATTCCCAGAAAAGTTGAGATATTTCATTTGTCATTAATATGTCTGACATGAAATTTTGAACAAAATTGTTATAAGCCATTTGAGAAAAACAAAATGTTTGAAAGCTATGTAAAGGAGTGTGTGTGTGGTGTTTTAGGGCCCGTCGACAACAAGGTCATTTGGGCCCGGCTATGTAAAGGATGTTTTAGAGTGGCAGGATTTTCTTGAAAATGTGTCATATCCTTGTAGGATGCTAAACTTATATATCATATTTGGTTTTTAATTGACTTTTCATTTGTGGTTATGCTATTCATACCACGAGCTCACATAAATGCAGACCCTTTTCTTAAATGCTTCCTTTTGGGGCATTCAGGAGATTTTAAAGCAAACTATCTCCATAATGAATTTTTAGATGGAATTCGCCTACTTACAGTTCCATTTTAAAATTAGAGTGACATTGCAACTAAGGTGTTAACAGTAGTAAAGCAGAAACAACTCTTAAGTGATTTACTTCATGTAGGAAAGACATTCTAAGGTCTCTGATTGCCTAAAGTTAGATATGTAGTGATTCCTACTGCATAGAAGTGAGTAGCAATAAACTGTAGTACAGCCAATGAAGGAATGGTGGTGTGATCACACTGGGTACTGCAGCATTTTTAAAATGAACTGTTCTGTATAGTAGAGCAAGTAAAAATGAAGTATTGAAAAATTCAAACCAATAACAGATATCCTGTAAAAGCTTAGTAATATGTCTTAATATACATTTTAATATTGAGTATAAAGTCAGTTTTGAGAATATAAAAAAAAGTTTAAAGAATGTTCCATGCAAAGGGAGTTTAGGGTTAAAAAAAAAAAAAGCTAAAGGGGTTGGTGCATAACACCTAACATTCTTTTTAAGTGAATTCTTTGTATGTAAAATTGTTTTAGCAATGCTTTTACATTATTCAACAGAAAAGTAGTGCACTATAAAATAAAGTGTTTAAGTTTTATATGCTTTATTAATCAAGGCTTCATGGCTGATCACCCGTGAAGCCTTGATTAATAACGCTCGCCGTGAAAGCTTCAAGTCTTACATTTTATATGCTTATTTATTTTGTTCTTTTTAGATCAATAAAACTGAGTGTAAAGTCACCAAAGAGCATTTTTGACACTTGTGCTTTTTGTGCCTAATTATGTACCTAATTGAAGTGGTGTATAGCAATGTCTAGTAATAAATAATAATAATAATAATAATAATAATAATAATAATAATAATAATAATAATAATAATAATAATAATAATAATAATAATAATAATAATAATAACAATAATGAAAGCTGCCAAACCTTTCCTATCAGACACACAGCTTCCAAGTGCTCCACTTGTGTTGCATTACTGTACGCCAACTTACTAGTATTTCACAGTTCCAACAGATAAAAAGAGAATGCAGAGCTCTGACAATGAAGATCAATATGTATGGTTGCTTTGCCAGACAGTATATAAACATACAAAAACTAAACTGCACTTTTACAGAGCACATACTTCTTTATCAAATAAATTACATTAACCAGACATGTTATTTTGCATAAAAAGTCACATAATAATAATAATGATGATGATGATGATGATGATGATGATGATGATAATAATAATAATAATAATAATAATAATAATAATAATAATAATAAAACTTACGGGTCAATCCATTAGAATATAGACGTTACAGTAATAAGCATTTTGAATCTTTCAACCCTGTGGTATATTGTTGGATCTAGTATAATTCTTGTTTTTAATGTTAAAAATGTTTTAAACATGCATCATGACACAGTGCTCATTATGATCTCCATTGTTCTTGCTGCAAGCCATGTGTGACTAGAACTCATTGACATAACAAAATAAGCAATCAAGGTATTTAAAACATTTCTTGCTTCACTTTTTATTTTGAGATACTGCAACACCTTTGTCCCTTATAGTTTTTCCTGAGCACTACAGATGCAAAATTAAGACAAGTCAACTTTATTTTGACTAAAACTTAGGTAATGTTAAAAATTGTTTAATATATTAATCACTGTTTTGTATGCTGCTTACCAAACTAAACAAAGTTAAGTTACAAGCAGTCATAACGCAAGTCCAAGCAAACAACAGAACTGTAAACAATCATGAGTTGACACAAATCATTATATCATTACATTTAAAGGTCACAGGCTTCATCTGAATGGACACATCACTGAACAATTACTCTAATTGCAGACATGGAAAACTTTTAACATAGTATGCAATTAAATAAAATTAACAGCTGTAATAAATAATATAAGTTGCTGTCAATACTCTGAATTAGTGAAAGAACAATAGAACAAAAAATGATGCTACACTAAAAAAAGAAAGGTTTGTATTAAATTTGTGTGACTTTCTACCTAATTTGTTGTACAATTTCCAATCATTTTTATGAAATATTATTTGTATCTATTATAGGTTATTTGAGATATGCAGATATGTTTCTGCATATATACATTTCATTCTAGGTGGAATACCAAATGGATTGTGCCGGCTTTTAAATTCCACGCCATTCCATGAAATGTGAAAAACAAGTAACTAGCAACAACACTTAAAGAAAGAGTATTGAAAAATCTAAGCCAGTAACAGATCTTGGAAATGGCTAATGATACAAAAATGTACATCTGCTGTGCAGAGTATTTTTGTCCATTTCTTATTTTTGACCTCTTACACAAAATTCTTCTGAATGAAGAGGGTGGCTTCACAGGCTACTCCCAGAAAATTCAAGTTATAAGTTTTATTTACTTCAAATATCTTAAATATTCATTTTCTGAAGTCACTATGAGCCAGTTTACAACAAATAAATATTGAAAATGCTCCCATGTAAAGGGTATGAAGACATGAAAGTGGCTTTGTCCCTTCTTTGGGACAAGATAAAGTGCAAGGATTTTTTTGCTGCTCTTGATACATATCAGATTCACCTGGACAATGATTGTGTATTCAAATAAGCAATCACAGGTTATTTAAGGTCCCTAGAATGTAACTAGATTCACACAAGCATATTTCTTTGCTTCTTGCTTTTATTTTGTTAGTTGCAGTAAGACAATAGATAACAAATCTTAGAAAATCTGAAAATATTTGTTCCAGAAGGGTTATACAGCAAAACCAACATTTTGCTTGAGTTGTACTGTTCATAGAAACACGTGACTATGCCTTTTGCAAACCATACTTTTTTAAAGTCTATTATCTATGCATTTATTCAGGTGACCTCAAAACATAGTGATATCTTGACATCAAATATTTGGCTGGAATACAATACTTCTTCTCTTACTACTCGATTATATTTGTGTAGTATTTGTTGCTTCGCTGTTACGAGCTTCATTTTTTTTGCAAGTACTTCTGTTACCTACTTAGTATTTTACATTCTGTGATAAATTGTGATAAAACAAAATGCCATACTTATTAAGTTATTGTATCTAATTTTACTCAATTGGCAAAGTAATAATTTACTTCACAGAAAAATAGACTAAATGGCGCTGGGGTAGATTCTCTGGGATCTCCAGTTTCCTCTGCCATCATTCTACCAATTGCTCCATTATCATCTTTGTTTTCATCTACTTTTCCCTCATTCTAAGCATCAGGCTGATCACACAATCTGGGATTCTCTATTTGATCCAGAGTTGCAGTTCAACTGAACACCTTGACCTCAATGTGAGGGGTAAGAAGAAAGAGGCTGAAAACTTCAATGCCATAGTTGGGATTTGAACACGGATCTCCCGGTCTCCATCTGGCTCCTCTAACCTTTGAGCTACCATGGCCAACATGCCAGTACAACAATTCTCTAACCGACTTGCATTTTCCCCAGCAAACCACTAGGAACTCCCATATACACATGAGACAATTCCTAAAGTCAGCTTATAACACATAAGTAACTTAAATCCTGGGCTTTATAGTCCAACCCTATTAGGTCTATTAATCTAAAATTATTCTTTCACCAGCCATGTGTAGGCCAAATTTTGGACAGTCTGACTCCATCTATCCAAAATTTGGCCTACACATGGCTGATGGAAAGAACAATTTAATTTCCATTAAACGTATCTACATTGCATTCATTTTCATGTAAGAACTTCCTTTGAACAGTTACTTGAAGAGACTACACAACATAGTAAAAGATAAGAATAGCTAAAGAGGGACAGAATGCCTTTGAAAACTATGGAGCACTTTTTCCAGGTCAGAAGAAATTGTAGGTACAATGTGGAGGTGAGAACAACATATTTCACTTCATGAAAGGCATTAATTCACCTACGTACCACATTGCAAAGTGGTTAGTAAAAAAATTAAAATCATACGACAAATTTCAAAGTTTGGGAATAAATACCTACACTCCTCAAGAAATGGCTAACTCAGACTACAACCGATGCCACAGATATAGATGACATTATCAATCTTACAGATTTATACACAAGGAATAATTACTTCATGTTTAACCAAAAATTCTACAATCAAAAGCTTTAGCTATGGGGAGCCCACTTTCGCCTATCTTAGCAGACCTATACATGAGCTATTTTGAAACACACATAGTAAAGGCCTTCCCACAGATTTACAAATTTTGGCGGAGATATGTTGATGTTTTTGCTATAATTCCGGAAAAACTTAAAGAAGATTCCCTAAAATTACTAAACCTGTAAGATAATCATATCCATTAAATTTAAAGGGAGTCGATTAATGACACTAAAAACACTTTTAAATTTTTCCGGAACATGTTTCAGAGACTTTGCCTCTATCCTCAACCGGCCATTGACATTGAAGATAGAGGCAAAGTCTCTGAAACATGTTCCGGAAAAATTTAAAAGTGTTGTTTAGTACCATTAATGGACTGCCTTTAAATTTATCATAACACTGTTTTCAACACTTCCAAGAAAGGAATTGTAATCATATCCAGTTTACAATGGAAGTAGAAAGAGACAACACCCTACTCTTTTTGGACCTCAAGATAATAGAAATCGTCATGGTGTAGATTTTGGAATATACAGGAAGCCCACACACATAGATAATTACATAAAGAAAAATGAATACAACCCAGTTTCACATCAACTAGCTGCCTTTAGAAGTCTAATTCACTGGCTATACAACGTCCCACTGAATAAGGAGGGGTTTTTGAAAGAACAACACATAAAAGAGATAGCAGTATTAAATGGATTCAACCCAGCCATCATAAGGAACATGATGAAAAGAAAGGAAAAACTAAAGATAATATCAAAAAATACCACTCTCACACCACTTAAAAACACAAACTGGCAATATAGAAAATTCACCTACCATCCATGGGCTTTTATAAAATTTGAACGAATCTTCAAAAAACTAAACTTAAAACTAGCACCCCAAAACAAATTCAGTCTGAAGAACCTGCTAAATAAACCACTAAAAAATACAATCCCCAACACTTCGAAATCGGGAATTTATCAGATAAACTGTGAAACGTGTGATAAAAGCTACATAGGAAAAACTTGCTAACCAGGCAAAAAGAACACCAGAGGAACATAAAGTTGAAACAAACAGAAAAATCAGCAGTGTCACACCATTTTTGGACAGAAAACCACAACATTGGCCATAACATAAAACTGTTGAAGTCTAAGTATACCCATAGAATTGGATATTTAGGAAAAAATATTCCTAACCAAAAACCGGGATAAAGTTATAAATTTTGAAACCCCAGCATTAAATGAAGTATTAAAACTTAGTGCCCCTAACACCAGATGGCAGAGGGATCAGAGCACCGTAGTAGTGGAAGAAGAATGTTCATTTAGTCACCAAAACCGCTGAGGAGGAGATCGAATGATCTTGAAAACGTTTCTATTATACAACATAGTAAGTGAAGTTGAGTGTAAACATAGTGACTCATTAATCAAACTCAAAAATGAAGAATACTTCACTGTTAATAATGCTTCTGCTTTTAATATTTATAACATATTTCACATTTATATCTTTTACTAAACCAATACTTTACTTTTGAACAGAGGTATAAAATTGTAATTGTAATTTCTCACATTTCTGCACCATTTGTTACTTTCATGGCCATGCAATTTTAAGGATGTAATAACATTTTCTATGGTTCACAGAAATTTGTTCATGTACATGATAAATCCATGCAAATGACTTATCACCAGAGCCTGGATTTGGTAATATATTACATTTGGTAGTCATTATTGTGTATATCAATTCTTATCATAGTCCTGATAATTAAAATGGATTTTTGTTAGATTATTTTACCCCTGCTCCACTTTCAGGTCATTTCCGCCCCCCCCCCCTCGATTACTTAGTCATTTTCTTGCATTTACATTGGGTACATAAAGAGTTTTATATTACTGACATTTTACAAAAGGATAAATTTTCAAACATTAAAATTCAACTGAGAAATAAGAGTAACTTCATGCATTCTTTTGCACTCTTGGAAAATAAAATGCCATTTTCCTCTGATTGTTCTTCTGGAAAAAGTTGGTTGTGAGAAGAGACAGCTACTATTGTAGTTATGAAAGTCATGTCCCGCACTAAGGATGAGACATGTCAATATTCTTTTAAATGAAAGCCTAAATTCAGATCGCTATTGCCCTATCATTATGTCACGTCATAGGCTGTGAAGTCCTCTTAATTTGTTAGAATAACTCAAGAGTTAATAGTTTGTAAAACTTGCTTCAAAACAACGTTCTTAATTTCCTATTAAGACTGTTCAAATAAGAACATGGAATCAATATTTTTGATTAATTCCTAACTTATTTTATCACTGTTCTTGGACCTACATTTTCTATTTAAACAATTATAACCACGATAAAGTAATTTATAACTTTCTGTGTATTAATTTTCATACATCAAACAAATTTTAGTTTTCGGTCATTTATTAATAATTATCTAATCCTTTTAGTCTTTTTATCATTGAAATACAGACTTTACTTATAACTTTCAACCAATTCTGCACTTAAACTTTTACTATAGATGAACATACAGGCATAATTCAAGAACAGCAACATAATTAGTTTATTAACTCTTTATTGTTTAAGTATCAGTCCAAGTTACATAGAAAATGTAATAGTTACTATGTGAAATATGATTTACTTATAAAGAATATGAGATTTCCACACAAGGTTACATATGCATTACACTCAAAATTACAATGAAAACTGGAATGTTTGAACAGTATGAATGACTCACACTGTTTTATTTAAAGACCTACAAAAATATATAAATATCATTAACACACTTGTTATGTACACAGATTCTATTAAAGCCACACTAAGTGTGAATTATAGTTAGGAATCACATCCATACAGAGTTACTTACTAGATTAAATACATCACAGAAAGTAAGGGCCCAAAGGATTAATCTCAAGTTTCTTTTCACTTTACTGATCCACAAAAACAAAGGAAGCAATCCCTAAAATTGCACAATTAGCATAAAAGTGTAAGTGCCCTTTTAACTCAATGGTTAATACAAATGAATAGTGCTGCTTTTCATCTAAAGTGAAAATCATTTGTCAATAATTTTATTAACAATGTTTAAGTTGACACTCTACTTGCTCATCAAAGCATAAATCAAATACAGCAATGTTAAACAACTTATAACACATTGACATGAGTTAATATACTTTTTAAACCTAATGCTTAATTCCCACATATGATAAAAGTATAGGTTTCTGTTATTTTACTGAATACTTTTGGTACACTTTACTTTTATGATATTCTTGACATTTTCAATGTTGCTACATTTAAATGACTAAGATTCTTGCATAATAATTTAACAATATTGAGTTTTTGTAAAACTCATGCAGCACACAGCCAATAAAAGAGACTGAATACATTACCAGCTCCAGGGGTCACTCACAATGAAACTTAGACATAAACATAGAAGCTTCTTTCATGTCATCTTAATGTATACATTCACACTGGCTCAAATTGCTCAATTTGGCAGTCAAATTATAATGCAACCATAGAAGCACGCAAGCACCAATCTTTTATGTTTATGTCTATGCCAAACATAAAAAACCAGCCAATTAGTAATTGTCCATACACATCATCACATGATCATGCCTGCCATCTCACATCAGATTGTTTTATTGCTATGCATTGACTTGTTGCCTTTCCCTCTGCCTATTAGCTCAGCTGCTTCCATCTCTCTTGTAATTGGTTAATGTTTATATTTTCTTTTGCAGTTGTGAACGACAATGTCTTGTATAAACTTATGCCCTACATTGCTATGTTAATACTTATTTTCATTGCGAGTGGCCTGATATTCATGATACTGTCACACTCAGTAAAGGGTGGGCTAAATATTTAACTTTGTGAAATTATACTAAGAATTTAAATCCTTTTGAAGAGTGGAGGAAGTAGAATATCAATTTTTTTCCCCAAGAAACAATGTTATATTTATATACATAAATTAAAATAAAATAGTAACACACCTGTAACCAAAGCACAATTTGTATCTGAACAAGCTTATGAATTGCTAAGTTTTGGGCCAAAAGTGTGATAGTTGGCTCTATTATGATATCCAAACTTTGACTGGTATTGGCATCATGTATGTGATAAACTCAATGTTTACTGAAATGTAATTCACTGTTATACCTCCATACATGATATGGCCAACATATGCATGGTAATTTAATCCACTTTATTAAAGATAAACTTAGCAAAGTGGTTGTCTACATTAGAAATATTTCTACATCCTTCTATCACATGCAAATAAATACACAGAATTCTAAAACACTGAACACACCTGGAAAGTTGAAACAGGACTGAAAAACTCTGATGCTATGGCTGGAACTAGAACCATACATCTGACTTTCCATGCTGACACTCTTAATAGTAAACTACTATTGTGAAATGGCCATTTGCACATTATATCTTCTAATATGGTTCAAATGTCAGCAAACCTTCAAGGTAATCTCAAACATTCAAGACAGGGCAAGTAAGGGTGGTTTGCAATGATGCATGTACTTTTAATTTCAAGTCTTTTTCCTGCTCTTGTAATTCTGCAATAGAGCATGGCACAGAAAGTCCAAGATATGGGTCTCTTCTATATAGATTAATGAGATTGAAGTACTCAAGAAAAGATTTATATATTTACAAAAGTAGAGTTTGGGAGAAATCTTTAATGATTGTAAATATATTGCAAAAAACATTAAACTGTGGAAAGCAGAGATGGAATAAAAATCATGAAAAAGTATTATCTATTATGTAATGAGTGTAAAAGAGGAAAGAGTAAAAGGGGCCTCCCTTATGCCAAGTTGTTACCTTTTACACTTAAATGATATACAAGTGCAATACTTTAGCTTTCGAGACTCCTTGTTAAATTACAGAAAAGTACTGATTAACCATCACTGCAGGCAAGGAAGCATTATGCAGAATTGCACACTAGTTTATTTAGGGAATTTTGCACTTAACACTTCTGTCTGCAACATCACAAAACTTTGCTGTGGTCAATTGCACACTAATTATAATGTGTGGTGATATTTCTTCAGAATTTTGAAAGTGGGACACACCTCTCTGTGCATTCCGAACTATTTAACTTCTGATGTTAGCAGCATAGGTATGATTATGTTAAAAAGAACTTTTTTTACTACAATGAGAACCTTTCATTTCCATATACAAAATTCTTATTCATATTCATTATTCTTATTCATTTTAGAAAACATTGAACACAAGCCTGAAATGATGTCTAAAGATCCTTATTGTCTCAAGAAAACTTAATAATTAGTAAATGTATATGCTTTTCTTTTAGATCTCAATAAAAAGAGAAGCATTCTGTTCATGCTTTCTGTAACACATTTCTCCTTAAAAGTGTGAATGAAGTCTTCTGTTCCAATTATGAATCAGAAATTATAAAGCAAGCAGCACTACTAAATTACAATTTTTAACAAAATACTAGATTTATAAGAAATATTTAGAAACACGATTTATTAACATGCTAAGACCTGAAGCTTTCCTGATAACAATATGCTCAAGTTGTTCTCGGGAAGCAAGCCAGGTGAAAAGACGATTAGAAATCATCTTTTCGGGAGTGTGCACCTCTCTCATCATCCCGAAACGTCAATTTCTAATCGTCTTTACAACTGGCTTGCTTCCCAAGAACAACTTCAGCTTATTAATATGCTGTTTAGTTAAATATGTTGCAATGAAAAGTAATTTTAAGAGAAGTTCTGTACGGCAATAAAAACCTTGATAACATGAACTCGCTTTTCACAAACAGTGTTAACATGAATAAAAATTTGTTCCAGATGAGATATTTACAAGTTTTATTGGTTAAACCAAGTTTTAGTCCCTATAAACTGAATATTTTGTTCCATTATGACCATATAATGGCAAACAAATATATCAAACATAAATAAAATGTTTAGAGTGCATTAATACATTGAAAAGTAATATAAATATATATACTTAGCAAATTATTTATTTTATTCTGCTGGTATATTCTTTCTTTGACAGTACAAAATGCTGGAAAGGGACATTTCCTTTCTTTTGGAACTTCTTCTCTATTTGTAGGTGCTTCTAGCTTTAGTGTTGAGAAAAAACAATTACTAGTATGCCATTTCGCCGCCATGTCATTAGCCTATGCAGAAGTTTTCCTTTTAAGTATATTGCATGTTTAAGACTTTTGATATTTAAACTTTTCTATCTTTTTATGTATAAAATCTGTACCGAAATCTTTAACACTTTGTTCATAATGTGTGTATATTCTTTATAGAATTCTTCTTTATTAAGGAGTTTATTTGTTAACACAAATTAAAATATTAAGAACAGCATGTTATATGAAAAAGGGTTAAAACTTTTGTTTTATGCAATTATCAGACAAGTTGATTTTCTATAAATGCCAAAATTCAACAGGTGGAACCATCTACCAACTAGGAAGAATTCAGCATAACACTAGAACATTTTGCAACATCCAATTTGCTTTTAGGGTTTGTGTAGCTGTAAATATAGTTGTCCGTGAAATTTCCAGTCACTTTTGTTCCCATCAGTGACATTCAACCTTAATTTTTCACCACAAAATTATCTGTGAAGTCATATGTTAAGGTAATTACATAACCTACAATATGCTATTTCCTAGTATGATTTTTATTAATGGATGCTCTAACTGTTGTGGTTCTCAGTGTCCCCATTCCTTATTGGACATGAAAGACACTTTATTCAGAAGTCTCTATCTTTATTTCCCTTTTGAAAGAACCCATGCTAAGGATTTTTGCATTTGAAGAACTTTACCATACTGTTGGGTTTGAACATGCAACCTTGGGAACCAGAGGCATATTACCCCTAGATCACATAGGACAACCATTTTTCTATGACAGCATAATGCATGTGTACATAAATGATTAATATTGATTGAAACTAAAGCTGCAGTCACTGATCAGCACAAAATTTAACACAAACTCTTCGTGTTTCAGTCTCTTGGAATTCACATTAACAAGGTTTTATTATATTAAAAATTACAAAAATGAAATATGTACAAATATTTTAAGGCGGAAATGTGTATGCACAAACAAGGTCATCAATATTCTTAAGATTAAACTATTTGAAGTTTCAGAAATGATATTACAATAGGATATAAAAATTTTCTAACTTCACTTATCTTTTTAAGAAATTGATAAATTCCCCACAGAACTCAAATACTAGTTTCTCAAAAATCTCTTTTGCATCTTCAGTCATTCAACAAGAACACATTGAGTGAAGATGCAAAATAAATTTTTACAAAATTAGTCCCTTCAGTTCTGTGAGGAATTTATCATTTTCTTAAAAAGATAAGTGAAGTTCGTAGCAAATTATTATTTTTATTGCAATATTATATTGCTTCACTTACTGGCTTCTGTTTTCACATACTTAGAAATGCTGGAGAACAAAACACTCCACTTATACCTTTTGTATATTTTTGCCAATATCTCCTTCATGTTTAGGCATGTAGGAGATTAACCTAGGCCAAAGCCTATAGAAACTAACAGAAGAACACTGGTTGAGGTTTTTTCCTTCATTTAGCCTTAATTAGCAAGTGCATAGTTAACCTCATGTTAGTATAATTACTTACTATATTAATGCTAAGCAAAAGATAGGAAGTCTGGGTACAGATTCTGTTACACTTTTTCTGAACTATTTTGCCCATGCTGCTAAGAATCCTATCTGATCTAGAAAAATTGAAGAGAAATGACTTTCACAAAATTAATGAAGCTAAATCATGTGACTAGGAGGGATATAACAGCCTCTCTTTTATTGGCCTTTATACTATATAGTTAAACTAGTTGTGTGTGCTGAACAAACTATTCCACACAAAGCATACTTCTAGTGTGCCTTTAAATAGTCACGGCTCTAACATTAAGTATGAACAAAAAATATACACATTTATAAATCTACAACAGCAATCAAAACAAACTTTAAATTATTTACATATTTATGCCAGTTAAATACAAAACAAAACCTAAACACCACTTCCTTACCAAATTTCTATTCTTAAGAAAGGCACTTACATTCTTTTGCTAATTTGAAAGAAGTGATGTTAATGAAGTCTGTGGTATGAGCTGTTTAAAAATCAATCTGTTACAGTCCTTCTAAACCTCCATAAGGATAGTCAACCATCACATTATCTGTGCCCAGCATTGTTAGTTGTGAAAGTAACCTCATTGTGTACTGTGGGAGGTAAACATAAGAAGAGTATGCCACCAGTGCCACAATCATTATGATGATGCTATCTGAGAATATGATAAGGATTGTAAACAGGAAAAAAATATGACTAATAAAAGTACCCTGAGTTAGTACAACACATTTCTCTGTATCACAAAAAACTATATTATGAAAGATGTTGTAATTAACTAGGGTTTGCAAACCCATGAATTTATTAAGTCATTAAACTAGTCGGTTTTTCACACTACATCACTTATATTTTAATTTTTTGAGGGACTAGTTTCGTGAGTTGTTGCTTCCATTTTCGACCTTGAAGATCTGAGTGTCATCTCTTATTGTTACCTGTAGTCTTCTCTCTGGTGGAAGCATGAACTTCTTTATCAAAATGTTGACTTATAGAATTTCAAAGTTTATTAAACATAATTTTTGTTTTGTTCCACATTTTTAACTCCGAATCTACTTTTCCTCAACATTGTTGGCCTAATCAATTACATGATATTTGGAGGGTGACAGTTTTATAAATTAGTTACATAGTTCTAACACCAGAGAGAAGACCACAGGACATTTAGATGACATTTAGCTGACATTTGGACCTTCAAGGTTGAAAATGGAAGCAACAGCTCCTGAAACTAGTACCTCAAAAAATTAAAATGTAAATAACGTAATGTCAAAAACTGACTATAAATAGGTTTATGAACTATTCTGAACGTCACTGTTACTAAATTCTTCCAAATACCATGTAAATGCATTTATTGATTTTAAATTTGATGCCTCTGTAAAATACTATATTTATTCACAGATCCTCTAAATTTTCATTAAAAAGATAGAAATAAAAACGCTCGCCAAATTCTGGAAACACAGCTTTCGTTTGCATGTGTGATCACATTTCCCAGAATTGCTTTCGCTGCACAATATTATTTTTAATTTATTCTGCGCTTCCTTTCCTCTTCTTTGTGTGAGGGCTAATCAGTTGGCAGTCTTTGTACAAAGACTGAGGTGTTGTGAGATCATGTGTCAATCTTACTGTTAGTGCTATTATAATGCTAGGAATGGTATAAAAACGAACTCTTGTAGAGAATTATGACAGTTTCCGACTGTCTATATGCCTCATAGACAAAGGGATTGTAATTTCTCTAATAAATTGGACAAACAGGATCTATTCTTGATAAGAAATCAATAAATTGAATGTTCATGTTGACTATCAAAAACTGCCAAATTCATAGATGGGAAAAGTTACGACAAAGTCCAAAGAACACTTGACTTGGAACCAAAGCCAATTTTTAAAATTAAAATTCTATAACTGTAATCTAGCAATTGCAATTATATGACAATATGAATAGAATTCACTTTTACAATTAGGGGTTTGATTATATTAATGACTGCTCTATTGAGTGTTTATCATGTTTATTTCTCAATTTCACTTTGTTCTGTTTTTTTGGATGAAGCATGGTTTAGTTTACAAAACCATGATGCATTAATGAGTGATAATGCAAATTTTCTTCAAAGATGTAAGGGATGTGTGGTGAAAAAAGGACCCAATTTACAACATCTTTTACAGTACGTATACAACAAGATTTGGCTGGTTGGCACACTGCCTGCAATGAACTGCACTGCATTTCTGTGCGCCCACATTCTATACCTGTTTTAGTTATGTGTGTCAGTCTTAATTGTAGTCCAATTCACAAGTGAATAACATCAGGAGTGTTTAGAAGAGTTTATTTCTGCTTGAAGTGTTTTAAAATTGCCTCAATCCAGAATACAGTACAATAAAGAGTTTATAATGTATATGTGCTTATATCGTCTTGCATAGAAGTTGTAGGGTAGTTTGAAATTGAATTACCCGGCGTGCATGTTCCAAGTAGAGAAGCCCTTTGCATGTACATAAATTCAGAAAGATAAGAAGGAATGTGCTTATGGACTAGAAGTTACATGAAATTGGAGAAAGGTTAGAACAGTCACCTCAATAATCTCTTAGGCATCTTACACACAAAACATTTCAAAAGTTTCAGCAAGGAAACAACAAAACTTTTAATACGCAAACCACACAAGGTTACTGTTGTCCAGGAATTACAATTATATGATCACCAAACTTCTGTAACTGGATTTTTGACTGAATTTTAATTACTGAACAATTGATCCATGATTAACACCGACAAAATATGATTTCATTTATATGGTAACAACTGGTATTATGCTACAAACCTAATTTGATTTATGTAGCTCCCTTGCATGACTAAAGTATCAAAGTACGGTGCACAATAAATGGATACGGAATAACAGGGCCTATTTAAATACAGAAAAGACATAGAAATAATATACTAACACTGGATATTTCCAGCAGGATTCTGCCACCATGCATATAGTTGATGTATATTACAGTTTATTGAGGAAATATTGGACAGAATTACTAGTAAAGGTTTATGGCCTGCTCTGCCTCCTAATCCTACGGCACGCAATTTTTATTTATGGAGCAACTTGAAAAATAAATTATACAAAACTAATCCCCAACCAGAAGCATTAAAACAAAATATTGGGATGCAAATTAACACTATTTCAGAAGCTGACCTAATGCATGTGAATGGAAATTTCCTCAGAAGATATTGTAGACGTATTGATGCAGATAGATGGCACTCTCAACATCCCCTGAGATAAGGTGTGTTTTGTGTGAGATAATTGTTAGTTGGACTTGAGATTTGATTTGACATATATAACCACAGACTATTACTGTAAGGGATTGGAGACCTCTTGAGTTTGACTCCACAATGATCATCCGAAAGAAAGCCCATGTAAGCAAATTTTGTTACACAGTTATGTCGCAGAAGAAACTGAAGGGAGTATGAAAACAAAGAGCTAAGTAAACTGGTAATTGAGATCAAGGTTTTATTTTTCGAAACTAGTTGCTGTGGTTCTTGGAGTCCCATTCTATCATTACTGAAGTGATAATGGGAGCTAAGTGAAGTGGAAATTGAGATCAACTTTTTATTTTTTGACACTAGTTGCTGTGGTTCTTAGAGTCCCATTCTATATTGGATGTGAAACACCATCTATCACTTATTACCAGGTTTGAACATGTGACCTCAGACCACAGCATATCACCCATGAACTATGAAAGACACGTCAAAATTAGATTAGGCTCTTATACAATATTGAAAACAAATGACAGCTGAAAAATAGACAAATCAAAAGTGGAAGACATGTGGAAATCAGATTAGGTTCTTATACAATATTGAAAAGAGATAAATGACAGCTGAAAAATAGACAAATCACAATATACTAGCATATTCTTTTATTCAGTCCTCAACCTTTTTTAAGTCATCTTATCAAAATACACATACATTACAATAATTGCAGGTGCGCGCACACGTGCCACGCACGCGCACACACACACTGCCTGCCTCTGTAGTGTTGGGATAGCATGTCTGCCTCATACTCAAGGTCCTACATGACCATACATTTTAGAAAAATCTTATTCGTCTATACTTAATGTCAATCAACATAAACATTTGCAGCAATGGTTTTGTTACACATGTTGTCCACAGATACTAGAACACATACGGCCTAAGCCATCAAATCTTTGAGGAGCGGTTCACTATGTGATGATTTTGAAATTAGTTTTTGCAAGGGAGAGAGAGGTATCTATGCGTGAGCTGTTGAAGTATCTAAAAATAAAAAGTATCTTGGAAATTGCTATCAAATATCTTAAATTGGAATAAACTTGGAACCATCTTAAAAATAACAAGCAACTCACAAATTGCAATTGATAATTCAAGAACCTAAGCCACGAAGAGTAGTTAGAGCAGTTATGTACTTTAGATTGCAGAGTGAAGGTACATGAACCAGGATCACCGGCAGTCTAGCAGATTTTCATTGGTCGCATCAACGCTTAAGACAAAAAATAAACTAGGAAATTTTACCCTTAATCTATTTTACTAAAAATCATTAAGAGAAATTTTTCTAATATTTTATATGTTAAAGGCAGAGCATTTTCTACCCAAAGAGTAGTTTGGAGAGTGGATTTTCTATTAAAAAAACAAAAGCTTTAGTTTGGTATTTGTCCAACAGTTCAGTTTTGCATTGACATGTTGATACACACCCTAAATACTTTCTTTGAGAAACCCTTTTTTGAATTTAGGATGCCTCCAAATATGAGTTTTCAACAAAATCTTGATTTCAGACCTTTTGGAGGATACAGTATTGTCTATAGCTGCTAGATATTTAATAGAAAAAGTAAAAATGGTGTTATATGAGAATGAATAAGATTATTAAGAATGATGCACAAAAGTCCAAGCATCTTTAGTACCTTGCATAGTCTGTACAACGAATTATCAGTAATATATGCTTAACTGAATTACCGTGTTTGGTATTCCTAATCTTTGTGATAGACAACTGGCATAACTTAGCAAAAGACACTTAAACATATAAAACAAAGTTAAAACTCACACTGCTAAAATAACGGCATTCATAAAAATTCGCTCATTTCATAACAAGGCTAAATCAATTCATCTCTATTTATAAAAGTGTGGTGCAGTCAAATCTATGATATACAAGGATGTCCAATATTACCTATTAATTTAATGCACTGAACCGCATTTGAGCCATTTTATTCACATTTTCGTATAATAGATTAGACATGTCTAAAAATTACTAAAGTTGCTATTTTCTATAAAGGATACTCAATAATTTCTTCTCCCACGGTTCAAAAACGTAAATGCAGGTGACCAGTTCATACTGCAAATACCAATGTGAAATAAGCTTCATTAGTTTATCCAACATCTTATTTTCCATGAATGTTCAACAGATGCTTCAGAACTTTACGTCCTTCTTCTAGCTATCTGAGGTACCGTGATAGCACAAAAGTGCAAGTGCTTCTTTGTTCTCACAGCAAATATTAAACAATAACCTTACACTTCCTTGTTACACAAGTCTCCATTACTTTCTTCCTGATTCTACAACGTTCCAGTGCTGCCAATCACCAAAATTATTCACATTTTCCTGCTCACCTTCGAACGCTGTTTGAAAATGTGCGTGATAAAGAACACGTTAGACGAGAGAGATAAGGCTGTGGAGAACGAACAAAGGACACTCATTTTCAAATAGCGTCTTTATCTGTTCTCTTAACAACAGAATTCATTTGCATTGTGCTTGCTGTGATTAAATCTTGGCCAATATTTTACGGTATTGTAAAAGAATAAAAAAATGCTCTAAAGAACAAAAAGTGTTGAAAACCTGGAGCCGTACTTTATAGAAATTGTTTGTATTTCTCATAAATCGCTGTGTTGACTTATGAACATATATAATGAGTAGTTTTCACCTAAACTATTTGTATTATGAAATGTTTAAACAGCCAATGATAAAGAGTTCAGTTGCCTACATTTAAACTTCAAAAAAAAAAAAAAAAAATATTTTCAATATATATCTAATTATATTGTAGTAATGGTGTCGTAAAGAACATTATTGAAAATAATTCTACATAAAGATGTGTGGCAGTTAAATTACAGTTCAGATATACGGGGTAAATCACCTAAAACTTGCACCGCCAATGTTGCCGAAATGGAAGGTGCTATTGATGTGCAGCTTTCACAGCATTGTTTGGTAGTTAGGAACTCGTAGTTCTAGCCTATAAATATATTTTAATAATACTTAGAAGTTATTAATTTCACTGGATGCTAGATCTGAAGAATAGGGCATTTTTTGGAGCAAAGATACACAGTACAGTGCAATGCCTCTGTGGATCCTGATAAGTAAAGAGAAATTTGACTTCAAAACTTGTGTTCGAAATGACCACCTGCAGCATCAGTACAGGTTTTCAGTTTCCTGTGGTAAGACTACTGCGCATGTTCTAGCATTTCAGTGGAAATTTCAGAGCAGCCAGCAGTAATACATTGTTTCATATCATCTGGTGTAGTTATTATGTCCTTGTAGGCAACGTCTTGCAATTTTTCCCATAGAAAAATTCTAACGGAGTCAAATCTGGTGAACGGGCCGGCAAAGGTACAGATCCCCTTCATGTATTCCATCGATTTGGAAACAATATGTGAAGACCAGCCATAGTAATTCGTGCATTAAGTGCTGGACAGAAATCATGCTGGAACCACAGGTTCCTCCTAGTCTGCAGAGGACAGTCTTCTAGCTTCTGTGGTAGATGATCCATAAGGAGACTGAAATACTTTGCGAGTTGAGTATTCCTTTTATGAAAAATAGGCGTATGAGCTGGTGGTTCATTATCCCACACCACACCTTTAAACTCCATGGACACTGACGTTCCACCTGACGAAGCCAGCGGAGATTGTCAACATATCATACGTGTTCCTGGAGTTTACCTGACCATGATTAGCAAATGTTGCTTCATCAGTAAACGAAATACACGATGAATCTCGTGTAATCATATCTTTATGTCCATATGCAAAAGTTAACACGATTCTCAAAATCGCTTCCATGCAACGCTTGCTGATGTGATGGAACTTATGTCGATGGAGAATGCGAAGTACACTTGTCTGACTCATTCCACTTCACGTGCATTTGTACGGGAACCAATTTGCGGATTTACTGCAACAGCAGCCAAAACACTAATTTCTGCTACATCTCCAGTCACCTATTTTCTTCTATGTGAGAGTAGGTGGTATTAACCACCAGGCAGCTAAACACTAATTTCTGCTACATCTCCAATCACCTATTTTCTTCTATGTGATGGTAGGTGGTATTAACCACCAGGCAGCTAAACACTAATTTCTGCTACATCTCCAATCACCTATTTTCTTCTATGTGAGGGTAGGTGGTATTAAACACCAGGCAGCCAAAACACTAATTTCTGCTACATCTCCAATCACCTATTTTCTTCTATGTGAGGGTAGGTGGTATTAACCACCAAGCAGCTAAACATGTAAAGGAAAGCACCTACACTCCAATTAACTTGAGATGACAGCTGAGTATAGATGTGCACTAAAGGAATTAGTCTGTTACCAATCCTGAAAGGAGACTGAGGATGATTTTATACAATTTTTTTGTAATTTACGTCCTCAAACGTTAAGTTATATCGGACTGTGAATGAAATGGGTGAAATGGTGCTCATATGAGCCCAGGGTCCATAGAGCTTAAAGCTACCCGACATTCATCTTTCAGGATAAGAGAAAACCCCGGAAGAAACCTTATCCAAGTAACTCACCCTGACCTAGATACGAACTCGGGAGCTCTTGAACGTGAGGCAGACAAGCTAACCACCATGCTACCGAGGCCGGCGATTTTATACACGTGAAGCTATTGATGGTACATGTATCAACTACTTCACATGTATAAACTACCTTCACTCTTCTTTTAGGTTTAATATCACACTAATTCTTTTAGTTCGCATATTTACTCAGATGACACCTCAAGTTCACAGCCTGACATAAGTCAGAAAAAGAGAAGATGCTTCACACCACTTCCACCACAGCAATCAGAACAGATGGATGCGGACATGCCAAGCTCTGCAACTGTAAATGTACCTCCTCCACAGCAGGCTAATATATCCGCTGTTCTAACAAAATTACTTCTATCTTTCTACGGGATCCAACCAAGGCCCGTGATCTCACCAATCTATTGAATTCCTTGCATTCAGAAATTAAATACATAATCAAGTATATCAGTGGCACCATTGCCTTCCTTCCATCCTCTCCTGATGACCGTCGCAGTTTCAGAAAAGTACTGGTCGAAGTGAGGTACAATTTCTCACCACTGTTTTCAGAAGAAAAACTTTTGTGAGTAGTTTCGATAGAACTACCAATGTACGTTACAGAGGTAGATGTTATTGCAGACCCAACAGTTATCTTACGCTGGTGAACAAGTTGGGCAGCTCATTCTCAACCATCTCAGCTGTCGCCTCACTTCCGCGGGGCTCTCCGCAGGGAACAACACTCCACAAACAACTACAAAGAATTAAGTATGTTCAATCAAGTCATACGAGTTGAATCGTATCGACCTGCTGCTAGTCCACTGCAATGTACAAATTGTCAACAATTTGCACCTAGTGCAACAGGGTCTAGACTTGAGCCAGTGCACTCTTATTGGGGAGAAGCTGGCCATAAACGGCAGGATTGCCAAGTATTAGGTGTTCCTGGATCTGAAGCAACTTGCTTCAATTGTAGCGGTGATCATTCATGCGATACGTAAAATATCATATATGGCAAGAAACTAGAGCAGAAATGTAGTTGCACAAAAATGGATAAAGCTCAAGCTATGATGCAGCGCCCAATACACATAATCCTATGGATCTTCCAAAGGAGGCCTTCAAGGTAATCCGGTATCATGGACTTCCTCTAGTTACAAGGCTGACACATAAGAGTTATTGCATCGGAAACGCACAACAGAGAGATACAGTGACAGAATCATCTATCTCAAAGATTCAGCCAACTTTGCTAGAGAAACGAGCAATATTAAATATCTATCACGGCCCAATCAATTGAAAAATTAATGGGCAGCATGTGTAAAAACTATTGTTAATAATCCTCTCAAGAACATCCAAGATACATCAAAGATGTCAACTAGAAACATTGAGATCCAACAACCAGCTCAGCAGCGCCTGCTCCTGCACAATCATTACCCAGACCTCCAAACACAGACACCCAATTCCTAAGCCTATCGGGTAAAATCTCGTTTCAGCTTCAAGCCGACTTTGCTGTTATTATAGCCGAAGATCCAGCTCAAAGGCCAGCTAACATTCCTCCTCCAACAATACCAGTGGGTACTGTCTTCAACTTCATGTTAGAATATGGCCGGCAGGAATAATGCAACTACCAATCTCCTAGGGTTTAAAATATGCTCTTGGAACGCAAATGCCGTCAAGAACAAGATTAAAGAGGCTGTTAACTACATTGCTGGCAATAAAGTACAAGTGTTTCGGTGCAAGTGACACATCTATACAACAACCTCAAAGTTTCTATCTCAGGAATGATGTGTCGTAGGACTGACCGTGCTGATGTTTATGGTGGCACGGCTATTTATATAAATAGAAACATTCAACATCACAGACTACATCTGGCAGTCACAACTGGGTTAGAAACAACTGGAATGCAAGTAGCAACCAATAGAGGACCCTTAAATATCTTCTCTATTTACACCTCCGCTGGCATACCAGTCAAAGTGCAGATTTTGATATAATTTTGAGTTATTTTTATATCCAAATTTGGATTTGGATAAAATTTTGTCTGCATTTTTTCTCCATAGCAATGGGAAACTTCAATGATAGAAGTCCCTGTGTAATTCCACCATTCGAACACACAGACGCTGGGTGCTAGAACGTTATCTAGAACTAAGAAATCTTGTTGCACTTGCCCCATCGTTACCCAACATCGCGTACTGTGACCGTCGTTGACCAGATTAGCCTCATAGCTCTCCTTAAACACATCCGAAACACACAACCCAAAAGTTCTATTCATCCCGACATTATCTTCTGATCACTATCCATTTATTTTCTTACATCAAACACGTGCAACACAAAAATCCTACAAACTTCCTTGAATCGCCATCATACAAATTGGAGAAAGTACACTGAAATTCTAGCAATACAAGAAGCTGAAACTCTACCTTGTTTCAGCACGGAAGAAGCTGGCAGCCTAGCTGCCAACATCACAGCTACCATGGTATAAGCTATGGCAAAAGCTACTCCACCCAGGCGCAATTTCTTTACAGCCCAGAACGACTCACATTCCCATTATGCCAACTTATTTCTGATAAAAGGAAACTGCGGCATCGTTTCCAAATAACGCGCGACCCAGGTTATAAACGTGAATGGAATTGGCTCCAGCACCTAGCCAACTGGAACTGGCGGATCATAAAATGATGAATGGGAGAGAAGATTCAGCAACCTTAACCCAGGTGATACCTCAATTTGGCGTATATCTAAGGCACTCCTACGGATATCTTCTTCAGATCCACATCTCACTAATGGCAGGAGAATTTAAATTGCCACGTCAGCAAGAGAAAAGGTGGAACTCCTGGCGGAGCACCTTGCATTCACATTCTGACCTGCAGAATCATAAGATGTTGAGTTAATGGAGGAGATAGAAACCTAGGTACGGGACCATCTATCTGCACCATCTATCTGCACAAGATGTACGTATAACAACAATAAATGAAGTCAGAACCGTCCTAGACTCCGTGCACTGCTACAAAGCTGTAGGAATAGATGCACTGCCCTACGCTGCATTCAAGGCACTCCCACCATCATGGGCGTTTTATTAGACCATCTCTTCAATAGGCAAGATCGAGGGAATGCAGACTTTATGATGAGGAAATTACTCGATGCACACTAATATGGGAGGCCTCAAAGCCAAAACTGAGTAATTTGGTGGTAAGGGCGGAGAGCTATACTTTACATATTTCGGAGATATAATCAGGTAGTTGGCCAGCTTAAGTATACAGAGTGAGTTAGTTATTCGTAAATGTCGCGACAGTGAAGAGATGAACATTAGAATAATCAAAACTCGTTCAACTCGTTCAACAAGAAACAAAACAGATGATTCTTGAAGTGACTGTTACAGGCATTTTATTATATGACCCAGGAACCAAGACGCCAACTGGAAAACAGAAAAAACTGACAAGAGCCGCGAGATGGATGTATTACGAAACAAAAAGGAATTATAATATTTTGGAAAGATTAAATATTAAAGAATCAGTTGTAGACCAATTGGATAATAAATATGTAAGGTAGTACGGACATGTACAACGAATGCCCCAGGAGAGATTGAATGAATGCATGAATGAATGAAAGTAAATGGGTTGAGCCTTTTCAGTCCCTTGCACATAGGCCGCAGGTTGGGTCCATTGTGTCCCTCTTACTGGAATGCTTATTCAAGTCCCGTGGCCTCCAGTAAGGACAGGATAAGTCTTGGATGAGCACTCCTTATATCATCTGGTCTCAGTTTGTCTGAGCCCAGAATAAAGTGTCTAAGTGTAGCGAGCGCTTCACAGTCAAACAAAATATGTAGAGAAGACTTATCCTCTCCACCACACTTCCTGCATGTGGAGTCTGCACTAAGCTTCATCACATGCAGGTGTCTCCTTAGGGTGTTGTGCCCTGTCAACAGGCTAACAACATTTCTAAGTTGTATCCCATTGAAGGTTAGCAGAATCCTGCTGTTCTTCTTGCTAGGTCCCTCGACCATACACCGAGCGTGCCTAGGCTGTGATAAGATTACGGCCATTAAGTGCCATGTTGAACTGATACCCAATCAAGGATCTCACATCTGGCCCTTCTTGGGGTAATACCAAGGACAAGAAAGGCCAGATGTGAGTTACTGATCAATTGATCTTCCTCTGGGCGTAAGAAGGGAAGTCCACGACTTACTTGTAGAGGAGACGTAGTGGAAGCAATGAGGTCTAGAGGAATACATGAGAGATCATGAAAAGAGCATCCTAGATGGAGGTAGGCATTACAAAGTAACCACTAGGAAAGGGATAAGCTTTTCATTATGATACACATTTGGTGAATTCTGGCCTTAAATAATTTATTTGGGTTAATGAGACAAAATGCTCATTAACAATAATTAAGGTACATAATCTAAAGATACACTTATTTTAGTGACTTTCAAGTAGTATAATAAACAACTTACAGCGTGACTTAAACATAGATCTTGCTAGATATTGCTCAACACCATGGGATGACAAGCTCAGTAATGGAAGAGAAAAATATGCAATATTCTTACAATTCATCAACTACTTTCCCGCCACGGTAGTTTAGATGGTAGCTTGTTTACCATAAGTTCAAAAGGTCCCGAGTTAGAATCTCAGTCAGGACGAGTTGTCTGGATAATATCTTTTGGGGAGTTTTCTTTTGTTCTAAAAATGAATGTTTGGCTCTATGAACCTGGGCTCATTTGAGCATCATTTCACCCATTTCATTCATCTTCCGATATGACTATGTTGGAGGACGTACATTCTTTTAAAAACAAAGCAAAAAGTCGGCAAACAGCAGTACATCTGAACGCTCAGTTAAGAAGTAAGTAGTAGGGGAAGGGAGCCGACTATCGATGGTTTCCCACTATAGGATAGAATGATTTCCTAATCTTGAAACTGCTGCAGTCTATCGTATAATGCATGAAATGCTTTGCCTTTCCCTCCTTTGTAGCCATTTTGAGTTTGCTTGCAGGAAGAGAAGCACTTGCTAATTTAATGACAAGTTTTGTGAAATGGCATTCGCATAATATTTTGTGGCGTTCAGTATATCTGAACACGTCGGCTAAATGTAATTATTCTATATTCTTATATGTAATCGTAAACTATATGTTCTGAATTATCTACCTCAATTACGATTTATTTAATACATATGTTTTCCGCTCTATGTGCATTTGCTTGTTTGTGTTGAGGGTTCCCACTATCGGATAGCTAGGAGGTTAGCGGTATCGGATATCAGATATTAGGCTTCGATTAGTAATTTCATACTGAAATTTTTATTTTACAGGTATCCGCTTTAAAAGATTCTAAACACTGGATAAAATGGAATACTTTCCATGATCGAAACTGTTACTACTGTTAAGCAGAAGGAGATGGAGTATTCAAGAGCTTGTAAGTGTACAATGTGCCGAAATCAACTCTTGAATGTCTCACGTTCCAAATTTAAATTCACCACCAACACAAGGTCGTCTAACAGGCCTAACACAACAGGAAGACCTTCCGGTACAGCAGCTAAAACAATTACCTAATTAGAAAAGCCCTTGCACAAAAACTGCAAAGAAATGGCGAACCAAGTAGCCCTGGGAGATCTAGAATAGCATTGGTAACTCCGCATCATTCATCATCATTATCCTCGCCGCCGTCGTCATCGTTATCATCATCGTCGTCGTCGTCATCATCATCATCATCCAAGAATGTTGCAACTGCGGTTCTTAAACCATCTTCGTGTCTACGCAACAGAACAGGTCAAAACAAAAGAAAAGAAGCTGCAGCCCATCATCGATTTTGTTCCCCTGGTCTCAACGGATTAGGAAGACATTGTGGATGACGGATGTCTTTATTTTAACCATTCCTATTGCTTAGACAAATGAGGGGAACAGTAAAAATGCTGTACCAAAATTCCTAGATGGGCTCATGAACTTTGTTCTAGAGTCGAAAGAACGGATGGAAGTTGCATTGAATAATATAAGGTTCATTAAATGATTATTGTTGCTATCCGATATTAGGTACCCTAAAAACATTTCAACATAAGTGCATCTCTTGCAGACATAATTTTTGTTAGAGAAATAATTTAAATAAATAAACAGTTTTTCTTTGTTACCTTCTATAGTGTTCCTAATATGCATTAATACGGTTTCTTGACAAATAATAGTAAAATACATTATTATTTAAGCCAATTTAAGAAATACCATCTGATATTCGGCTCCTCTCCCATGATATTCAGTGCTTTATATAGAACATACCCTTGCTTCTTTAATTATTCGACTGGAAATGCATTTAATGAGCAGTTTCTAATGCTAAATTAAGGACATTTTCGAAGTTCCGTTTCCCTATAACGAGATTCACATATGTTCATTCTTCATTGCTTAATTTTGCCTTTTATTTTAGTGTTGGCTTATAGCTTTAGACTTACAGTTTCTGTAGTTCTGTGACACCTTGTTTAGGTTTGCTTGTCTCCTGTGGCAAGCAGCTTAATGATTTTTGGAGTTATATCTCCAGTCGTGCCTTTACAATAACATTACCACCGTTAGTATTCTCTCTTTTTGGGGAAGAATTACAACTCCAAATACTCTCTGGTACGCCCTTCGAGCAGCTGTAATTGAATTCGTAATCCAGTATTGCTTTACAATGGAAAACCGTCGATTTTATGTATACTTCATTTTAAAAATATGGAAATAAAACTGGCAACGTCACAGAAATGAAGAACAAAGGTTAAAAATCTGCATATCTCGATAGCGGAAATGGAAACTGCCGAACATAATGCTTAAATTGACGTTCAAAATTACTTATGTAAATTTTCAGTTTAATAGAAAGAGACGAGTTATAAATAAATCAACTCTGTATAATGGAGTTCAGTGAAATAAACCTCAGGCAAGTTGAAAGCATTAATATGCGACCATCTTTTGTCTTCACTCTTACAGTGGAATAAGTAGAGCATGTGCGTTACAATATTACTGTTTTAAAATTTTTATTGTGACCAAATTAAGCCTTTTATCCCAAAAATTACATTGGAAAGCAATTAAGGTTCATGTAGTACATATTAAACAATATTTGAATCAACTCACTAAAATAAATAAATACCAAAACATATGAATTGTTCTATTACACGATTTTTTATGTATATTAGAAAATCATATAACAAAATAACCTCCAATATGTGCAAGGAAATGGAAGCTTGTAACGGAAACTTATTTGCTCTTTGTGAAGCCATATTACGTAATAAGGAAAGAAGAAAACTATAACTAGACCGCGAACAAAATGCTTTTGGGGCCGTGGCTTACCAACACGTGAGACCTCTAGCTTTCCCACTCTACCGTCATTTTAGATTGCCTCTCCTCCATCGCGCGGGCTTCACTGGTCATCTGTTTCACTCGCTTTCGCATTCACTGTTAGATTCACTCTTTGCATTTTCTGCCGAATCACTGCGTTGTTCCTCAAGGTTTAAAGAAACTATGATTCTATCTATCTGTTGATCAATTGTGAGTTCAAGTCTGAGGCAATTATTTTCTGTTAACTTTGAAAATCAGAAAAGTATTAAACTACACTCGTTTCCTGTTGTTTGCGCTCTGTCATATGCAGGAAGGGAGGGGTGGGACTCACGCGATGATTGGATGGCGTTGAAGGGGAGAAAACTCTCTCGCACGTGCGCACACCGACCGCAGTTTGTAATTATAATTCTGAACCATTCAAAACTGTTCTTAAGATATCTATGCAAAAAGACTTCTGTATACAAGTAGAGAAATGATGAGAAACAAAGTTAATGTATAGATTTGATATCTAATCAGTATTAGTGTATGTTTAGGATTATTATATTTACATTGTATACTAGCTGAGCCGACGAACTTCATACCGCTAAAAGGGTTGTCTGAATTAATCGATATAAATAAAACAAATTTGGATTAGTTATTTATTTATTCTACAACTGGAGGTGAGGTTTAAGTACAACACAGATACAATTAAGTTAATCAATTTAAAGCTTTCTGACAAACAATATTTTTTTGTATTTTTGTGGTGCGTAAGTATATAAAAATGATGGTTTTCCGACGCGCGAACATGCGACGATAATTGTCGAAATAGAAAATCCAAGTTGATTCAGCGAACTTCCAGCGACTGCCCTTGCGATTTATTTATAGTCATCACAAAGGCCATGCGCACGGTAAATTATAGACGCTTAAAATCAAAAGGTAGATCCGTTGGAATCATCGGAATACGCGGGATCAAGATATCCTCTCCTTTGTACGAGGAGATTTTCAATAAACAATGATCATAATTTTTTACGGTCATAATTTTTCGCACTAAAATTCAATCTTATTATATTCTGTTAGCCTAATGTGAAACAAACACTCCGTAGTAGTTTCATTGTTGGTACTCCTGGTTCCCACCTGTGAGAACCAGGTAAGTTCAGACATGTTCAGTATCGCCTACCGCTGCAATGGAGGTAACATGCAGTTAAAGTTGATGTTAGAGGAAGATCCGGAGTTTCTTTCAAACGTAATCACTGCTGATGAAACTTGGCTACCTCATTTTGATCCTGAGAGCAAACAGCAAAGCTCAATGTGGAAATCTCCTTTATCACCAACCCCTCCAAACGAGCAGAAGTGGTTGCTTCTGCTGGGAAAGTTATGGTAATCTAATTCTTTGATGTTCATGGAATGATTTATCAGCATGTTGTACCTGCACACACATCAGTAAGTGGACAATACTACAGGGATATCCTGAAAACATTGCAAGTCCATATCAGGCGCTAAAGACCACATTTCAATGAGGCAGGCTGGATGCTGCACCATGATAATGCACAGCCGCCTATTGTCAATGTTGTTGCTGAAAATCTTGCAAAAATCAATGTGAAGTGCATCCCTCAGCCTCCCTATTGTGCGGATTTAGCCAATGTGACCTTTTTCTATTCCCTAACTTGAAGAAAGGCCTTCGTGGGAGACATTATCCATCATCAGAAGCAGTGGTGAAGGCTGCGGAGGTGATTTTGAAGGATCTATCAAAAATGGTTTCCAGCATGTCTTTGATGACTGGCAGAAACGCTGGGACAAGTGCACCACATTCCGGGGAGACTATTTAGAGAAGGGCCATCAAAATTACGAGGATGAGTGAAGAAATGTACGGTGTCAAAAAAAAGTGATCATTCTTTATTGAACAGCCCTCATAGTTTCCCTTGATTGTTGTTACTCATTAGCTTTTTCACAGTTTCGTTCATTGCACAGCCGTGGTTGGTTAATGTTGCGCAGCATGATTACAACTGATCCTACTTTTAATTTTAAATGAAGTCCAGACAATTCTAATGAAATGTAAAAACTCTGTAGGATAGTTGACTACGTCATGCTGATTTATAACTGTATCAACTAATTTGTACGGAAACAACTCTACCGGAAGAAAATTCTGTATGGTCGCATTAAGATCATCATCTGTGTTTTATTACTCGTCCACTCAGCCAATTACGGTTAGCGTACTGCTGGGTTATGTCCTGAAAAACACGCTAAAGAAGCTCCTCTTTCGATTCTGAAGTAACAGCAATGTGTGGGTAATGTAATTAATCCGGAAGAGGTGTGAATGGTGACGTTACCATTTACAGTGTCTAATAACTGCTTCGAAAACACATTTCCAGTTTGATCTTGTTGCGTATTAGTTGTCAATTGTAGTGGTTTAACGTGCCACCACAAATTTGAGGAATTTAGGCATGCGCTTAGGTCGTCTTCTCCTTGGCATAGTAAAAACGTTTCCGCGAACTTCATAAAGTCACAAAGAATTCAATTAGTTTTGGGTCAATTCAATCCACAAACAAATTATAAGATGGGCATCCAAAGATTCGCCAATATTTGACAATATTAATTGTCTGTTGTCAAATATTTATAGTGTTATAATGCATTCATATGTTAATTTTTGTGTAATATTCGAAAGGTATATCATCACGTTACATAAAAAATTTCAGTCTGGATAACAAACGATAAACGTTATTTAATTAAATATGGTTAAGTGAAATCTGGTGACGAAATTTTGCACCGGCGGAGCTGATATGATCCTGGAAATATGTTAACAAACAGCAACTTAATTATTTATTACCTAAATAATAATTATTACTTAATTATTTTATTTTTTATTAATTATTACTTAATTATTATTTAGAATAGATCAATTCCTGCGCAACAAAGCAGTCAGTTAAAAGGTTGCCTTTAATACGTATTTTTTAAATTTAATTTGATTGGCTAACGCATAAATCCCTGTTTCAAATTTAGCTAAGAAGGTATGCGAAATAAGCAGTTTTCACACCCCTGCATGCTGCAACGATTGATATTGTACAACGTACTTGGTGCTTTAAGAGGGAGTGGCAGAGGCGAGAAAGTAATGTACATACAATGATATTTCAGCAAATGGAACCCTCGTGACTTGTTGAAAAACGATTACAAAGCATGATAACAACTTTTCATGGGGAGAGCTGTTGTAATTAGTAACTGGTTCGAGGCGTTGAAGGAGCTGCCAATAATGACTAGAGTTTGCATGAGTTCGCCGAATAATATGAAGAAAAAATGTGAAGCGTGCTAGCACGACTAGGAACCTATGAAGAGAAGTGCTTTAGGAAATTAAGGTTTAATGTAGCAGCACTGCCAACGTCATTTACAACTCCTGGAAAATTATAACTCCGAAAAACTAATTAAGGATTTGTAGTGATTTTAAGCTGAAGCTCAAGAACAATTGGCAAGCTGAAGGATAACAACTTTATATTAACAAATGTGAAATTTCATTTGCTCAACCTCGTCTTCCAGAACATATGAGCAACATCTTCGTGATGTTTAAGTTGGCAAAGATATATCGTTTTATTTTGTAAAATCCTTCTTAGAAATCATTTCACAATTTTGACTTTTCATGCACATTAACCTTTTAAATTTCTTCTTTCCTTTTGTTTTCCAAACTGGAGAAAATATATGCTGCATTCGACCCAACAGTTCGATATCAAATTCTTAGTTGAAAAATAATTTTAATACGGTCTGAAAACGTATTTAGAAGCATATATGTTCTTGAGTCAGTCAATTAAACAATGAGTTGGTCGGTCGGTTAGGGTGGAAGTTTCGGCGGGTGTCTCGGCGTTGCATGGCCGCATGATATGCCCTTGGTGAAACTTCCTCCTTCGGTTGGACAGTCTCTGGTGTCCGAACCTGGTGTGGTGGCGAAGCTTCTGGACCACAGTAGAGTGGGGTGCCGTACTAGCCTGCCAGGGCGTTTCCAACTGGTTAATAGTATGGAACCTACCCTTTACACTCTCTTGACTCCTTGGGTCGGCCACCCTCTCTCTCTTCTTGCCTCATCTTATCTTCCTGGAATATCACAATAGATCAAGTGTGTTCAAAGTACCGAATACCTTCCATAAGGATCTATCCTAGCCTATGGATGGTCTTTAACTGTTGAATTTCTCAGCGTCCTATTCTACACTGAGGGACCAAAAAAAAAAAAAAAAAAAAATATCGGACACATATATTTGATTACATTTAGTTCTCCTTTACTATGTTTTGTTCTTCACTGTTGGAAAATGAAAGAATATCAATTTAAACAAGCAATTGTTTTATTAAGAACATTAAATTACAATAAATTAAAACCAAAACCTTGCAAGTGCGAAAAACAATGCAAACTACGTAAAAGAATGCAAAGTTAATTTTATATGTAAGGGTATTTTCAGGTGCTTTAAACTTAAAAAATACACTTTAATAAGGGTGTTACCTCCTCTGGCTCGAATAACTCTATGCATACGTCTTGGAATGATTTCGATCAGGTTATCAATGGCTTCTTAAGGAACATTTTCTCTTCTTCAAGAAGTGCTTGCCTCAGGTCCTGTAAAGTTTCTGGTCGCTGAAATCAGTCTTAGCATACCGTTTTAGCATGTCTCACACATGTTCAATAGGATCCAAGTCGGCATTCCTAAGTGGCGAAACATGGTAAAACATGGGTTGCCACTTCTTGGAGATAATTTCTTACCACGTGAGCAACATGTAGGTGTGCATTGTCGTACATTAGAAGCAAATTATCGTCTATAAATGGATTAAGTGGTACAACACGAGTATCCAAACATTCCTGTATGTATCTATTGGGTGTTAGATTTCCATTTTCTTCCAAAACTAACTCAGTACGAGCATCCATAGAAACTCCTGCCCGAACCACTATTCCACCACCTCCAAATGGTAACTTATTGGAAATGCAGCATTGTGCAAATCGTTCTCCCATCCGTCTCCAGACTGTCTCACATCCATTAGGTGAGTGCAGATTGAAACGGGACTTATCTGTGAATAGAACACGGCTCCACTACTCATTTCCCCAACCTCTATGATGATTTGCAAAACGCAATCGTTCAACTCGGTGCCTCCTGAGCAACTTCAGACCGACTGCAGGTCAACTGGATATCAGTTCACTTGCTTTCAGCCTTCTGCTTACTGTTTTGGCCGAAACCAGGCGTCCACGCATTGTTGAGCTACGGTCGTAGCCGGCAGATTACATTTACTAAGAACTGTCAACATCAAGTACCTATCTACATTTTGATTTGTAGCTCTCGGAAGACCTAAATCTGGTCTTCTGGTGTATTCTTGCGTCTCCCTAAACCGTTTTATGGCATAATGAGCTGTGCTTCTAGCCATATTCATCAAATTTGCAATGTAACGTGTACTGTGCCCAACATCGTTTAGGGCTACGGCTCGAGGTACATCTTCAGGTCGCAAGATCAAATATGACAACCCCACTTACACTCACAACATGAAAAAATAAAAAAATAATAAAAGATAATGATAAGCATAACATTACGAATACAAATTTGCTAAAACTGAGACTTTCTACACATAACTGCAGTATTACATATATTCGACTATAATGGTCTTTCATGAACCAAAAATCAATCAACATAGCCTATACATTTCCATGACAACAAATGCCTTCCATAATATTTAATAACAAGCTAATTGTACTGCAATTCCTGAAGACCTCCAGAAATGTATTGCAACATACAAGCAAATATAAAGTGTCCTTTTTTTGTCCCTGAGCTTATATTTGGCTTAAATGACCGCTTAATTTTGTTAAAGGCCTCTTCACTAAGCCGTAAACGTACGACATAGGATCACCGGACTTACTTATCTTCCGAAGGAACCCATGTTAAGGATTTTTACGTCCGAAAATAATATACTTCATCGCCCTCTGCCATGTTTGAACCAGCGATCTTAGTAGGCACAGATTTTTTAAGTTATCTCTAGACCACGGAGTACATCTTCAAGTTTGCTGACTGGTGGAGTTCATGAGTATTTAAATGTGGTTCTCTGCGGAGAATGCTCAGCAGCCTAAAGGCGTCCTGATGAAGTATCTATATCTCTGATTCTCGTATTCTATGCATTTGTAACATGATCATTTTACTTTGAGATCAAAAATGTATATGATTAACCTAGGATAGGTAGTATTATGGATATACAACTTATATCTGCGAATGAGAGATCGCGCTACTCGTAAGCGATGCACTAAGCTGAGACAGTAGAAGCTCACTGCTGTTATGACCTGCACATAATCAGTAGAAAACATAGAAAAATTGATGCTTTATTTCACTGATTTTTTTTTTTAAAGAATGACTTTGACAGGTTGGCTGGGATCAAGCCACTGACTCAAGGCATCAGGGTTTCGGTAAAATACTCATTTTTCATCATAAGTGACAATTATCCTGACAAATCTATCGTCCAAAGGATTATGGATAAGCTTACGACACATTATCCACGCTACGTTCAGCCTGTTGATGTGTCAGTTCATGAGGTACAGATCTACAGCTTCTGTATGATTTTCCAAGTGTCAATGTGGCGATATATGGTATCATTTGATGCACCAAGTTCTTCTGAAAGCCTACGGGTACATTTTTTCCGAATTTTCTCGCAAAACTTGGCGTGTATCCTTAATATTCCATACTTTAGGTCTTCCAGAACGTGGTAAATCTTTGTTTTCGTTTCCATTGTTGAAACGTTGGAACCATGGTTGTACCATACGTTCACTAATGACACCTTCTCATTCCATTTTACATATTCTTCGGGATGTGACAGTGGATTTATAATCTTGTTTCCAGTAGTGTTTTAGAATGTCTCTAAGTTCAAACTTTGTTATCTGCATTTTATGATTATTTATTAACAACTGAAGACTGATACATGATTTAAATGTACGCAACACTAGCTATGGAATCCTGTAAATAGCATTGCCAAGCCAAAGAAACCCAATAAATTTTCGAGAACACCAAAATCAAAAAACCGACTTTACTTGTGAGATCATTCCAAGACAAACTTTGTGACGAAATTCCTCACACCTAAATAAGAAGGGGGGGGGGAGAGAAATAGAAAGAGAGAGATGAAATAAATGCTTATTAAATCTGGCTTCCAAAACTGCTTAAAACAAAGGCTTTGAGTTCGATGTGTGAAGTTCTCTACTTCTAAAACCAGCTATTCCAGCCATGAGGAATAAGACTAGAGAGAGGGTTCATTTTACATAAAACCTAAAATCATGACGTCATACTGGCTAGTGTCAATGCCCACCATCGGAGTACTTGCATTACAATGCCGATGCTCTTATTACTTTTATTAAAATTTAAGTAGAACTACATTATAGAAATAATATTCAATAATATACTGAGGCCTTTGAAACGTATTCCCGATTTTTCTTTGCCATCACTCAAATAAAGAAATGTCTCCCCCCAAAATAGTACTTCACCGCAGTTGTTGCATTAAATGTGCCCTTTTTTCAAGCAACATTTATTGTAATTGAGACAACACTTCCAGGGAAGAATGAAAAAACTCCGGATATTTACTGTGATATCACCCAATAGTTTTCTTGAGTTGGTTATATCGTAAGGAGATTGAGTTCATGGAGATCTGTGAATTCATGGAGCAAATCAGACATATGATATATGCAGACTGAGATTTCAATGTTTTTATACAAAGGAAAGGGTTATTTACACAACAAAGAGTAACACAAAGCTTGCCTAATCTCTGGAGCTCCAAAAACAAACTTGGAAAGAGTTAGGTGCAGTGTAAGTTACAAGCAGCACTTGAAACTGAAAAACCTTATGTATTAAATTTGATCACACAACTTCATTGCTTGATTGATGCATTCAATTTTACATTACATTAATTCAAATTTGTTTGCCGGAGTTATTTAGTAACTTTAAAAAATAAACATATTAATACTAATAGTTATTAAACAATATACTTTATACCGAAAAAACACAATAGTTTTTATTTTTTATACTTTGGCAAGTTGACAGCATAAATTTAATGAGTCATCGGTTGTTGGAAATAATGCTGGTATGACATAGAGGTGTCGGTCCCAATGTCAATACGTGAATTAATTTGAAATTAACATGGGGCTATGTTAGTGAGCCCCTTTCTCAGCTATACTTCTTTTGGTTCCAGATACCAAAGAAAATTGTTTTATGTACCCAATTGCAAAACCTCTTTTCTTCGCAAAATATTGATTTTAAGTCATGTAAGAGTGCTTATTACATATTCTTTTTATTTGATATAGGGAACTTGCTCTTACGGTATTTACCAGTATTTATGTTACTTCCTCTACAACATATTCTGTACTTCTAAAGATGCAGGGTGCTGTCATGAAACATTTAAGTTACTAGTCGTACAACATTGTGAGTCCGGGAGCCGCGACAGCTTGAGGTTTTGTTCGCGGAACTCGTATTGAGGTTAGATTTCGATGTGCGGCTCTGTGTTGACGATTCTAAGTCGATCTAATCCAAACACTGTTTCTGACTAGCGTCCATCGAAGGACATAGGGTAAGCTATAGGGCAGGAATATTACTCCTAAGGTGATAGCAGAGAAACCCCTCCCTTCCTTATCTTAGTACACGCATTAGGTGCCACCGTTTTTCCCTTTAGTTTTTAACTTTGTGGTCACACAGGAAGGGGGAGAATTTGGGCAATGTATGAGTATTCTGCCTGCCGTATGGTCTCCACTGATATTCTTATCATCAACATCGGAAGTAGCGGACTCCACCCTTCATCATGGAACTGTCCCAAACATCGCTTGGTGGCATGAGATTATTCCGAAGGTCAGAAACCATATGACATACTGTCCAGCAATGCAAAGAAAGTTCCTGAAAGGAATTTTCTCCCTTAAACAGTGGGACAAGGACAGCGAATGTGTGTGGCAGGGAATGCATGTTACACAAGGAGTAGAACCGTAAAAAAACATGCGTCCCGTTCACTCTGTACACTAAAACCGAGAAGATTCATTTACAAAAGTAGAAGCCGTCAGAATATTTTTGAATTTTCTGTAACTGAACTGACATGGGGTGGCATAAACCTTTCCAGGGAGGGTGTGGGAACCTTCTAAAATCCCCCTACGTCTCAGGCCTCGGAGACTTACTCTCCTGTGGAGGACAGTAACCAGTCCTGATAATCAAAGTAGGGATAAGGCTTTTATAATACTTGGTGTAATTTTTTTCTCGTTTTAGGAATTTCTTGGTTTCCATTTATTTTATAGTAATTATGAAAGTAAAATTCTTATTACGATGCAGATTTTAAAAACAGTGGCTATATGTCTATGTAAAAGAAGACTTTACAGAAGCAGTACAATGAGAACTAAATTATTGAGTAAAGGTTATCGCATACCGACGCATTCCTCGGTGTTCAGCCTAAACTCTAATGCAATGTTTGAAGATTTTTTGATATAAACACTTACATGTTTATAATTAATAACGTGTGTGTATGTATTATTCGACAGAGCTTTGAGGCGTATTTGACCTTTAGTGACCAGCGCTGGTTATAAATCATTAAATACGTACTCACGCAATTATTTGTTGTAATATTTTTCAAAGAATGAAAATGAGGCTAAGCAGCCCCATTTTCTGCAATTTCCATAACGGTAAAAAGAAAGAGAAAACCAACTATACTTTGGTTATTAAATGATTAACACAATTATACGATGTGCATGGTAACATAGCTAATTTTCTAATGCAATCAATCTGCACAATGGTAATAATTTCTAAAAAGGTGAGTTACTCAACTAGCAAAGGCGTAATGTCAAACATATAAACAGTAATGATCCGCCACTGAAAGATATCTCACTGGTACTATCCCTATTATCAACCTCGAGTTTCTTGTTTCAGTAATCCATCCCTTTTATGAATAATTATCAGTTCTTTTAGTTTTCTCGTTACAAATGGAAAGCTTTCCTTATGAAATAATTTCAGAAGGTATATGGTCTAATTTTCTGAAGCGTGATCAATCTGTACTACTACAAATAGGTCATTGCCGTAACATAAAAAACATAAATATATCACAATGTGAAGGGATACAAAATATAATTATAGATATCATTATGAAATATAATCTACTATTAGTTCAGTAATTATGAATCTGAATGAAAATATTGTGACTTTGTGGGTTCGTGAAATTAAAAGTCCAATTGCACAAACTCAAAATGTTCTTTATTTTCACCGAATTACAGTAGGAACACTTGCCGATTACATAGAATTACGTAACGCACACAATTACAATTCACCAATTCGTCTGTCACAGGTCCATTCTGCACTCGCAATTACGTACAACTCCTCCGATGCACGTACACAGTCTTCCAGTCCGTTCACTAGCAGCTCCTCCGGCTGGTCGCCAAGATCTGAACTCTCCTCCAGCCCGACGCGTCGCTTATATAGGACCACCTGGCCAATCTAGAAGGTTCCGGGTTAGATGAAATATCCTGGATGTTCCAGAACTCATGGGGAGGAGAAGGAGACGGCACAGTGACCTGCGATCTCTTCAGCTATCGCTACAAGATAAATGGGTGGGCGTGGTCTGAATGCCTCCTGTCCCCTACCCAGCTCCAGTTGGTCGTACCTTCCGATAATTGGGTGACAATATAAACAAAAATAACGACGATTTTAATTCCCTCTTCTTTCTCCTTTTCACAATCTTCAATCACGTTATATGTGATTTCTGGTGTCTGCCAAATGTGACATGTTGCTGTCCAGAAGATAAGATTGCATCTGAACAGCGTATACATACACTGGACTCACCGTGTATGTGCGATAACTTCACGTAAACATCTCTGTGTTTGGATTTTTTCCCGATACGCCTTCTCGCTTTGTCATGTAGTATGTGTGTGGGTCACTTAGATTTGAAAAGCGACTGTTGATGTTGGTGTCTCTTTGATGCATAATTCTGTGTTAGCTTTAATCATTTCCATCCGCGGTAATGCTCGCTGACCCTGCGGAAGGTAGGTAATGATTGTCATTAAACTAAAATTCACTTATCATAAACGAGAATCCATCACGGGTACTAAAATATAACAAAATTAAATAGTGTGAGGGACATGGAGGTATTGTGGTCCTCTATCTTTCATGTTTGCTGTAGTAGGTATAACCTTTATAATGTTACTAAGTATGAAAACAGCGCTAAAATGACTTTGAATAAAGATAGCAAACTTTTAGAATTCACTACATGCTTACCGTGGCATGTATCCCTAATTGCAGTGCTCTCTGGTCACATTTGGCGTCTGTTCAGTAGACATAAATATTAACAACTGTTTGTAAACCTTGACAGAGAAAGTCATACTAGTACATCAATTGATAAAACACATATCAAATTAAAACTTGAATTTAGAAAGCAACTAAATGTGTCACATTTGCCAATTTTCAACATTCTCCATTTGAAACATTTAACAATATTATTGACGTCCAACAAAATTTTCTCACCGTTTATGTTCTCCTTAATATTAATACAAGGAATGAGGAAATTCAAGGTAAAATAATCAACTCTTGTTTCCTGAAAAGTGCTTAACATTTATATACATAAATATATAAGTTATCACATATTTACATTACAGACTTTAATTCTGCTATACAATGAGATGCGATTACGGAACAATAGCACTGATGTTCCATTTCCTTGAGAGGGATAAAAACGGAAGCACTTTCATTTGTTCTTTGTCATCTAGTTGTTGATGTTCCACTGTCACCGTGAGGGAGCAAATCCAACTTTGCTGCTTCCCATATTAAACTCGGTGTAGAACTTTTTCAAGAAGACATTGCCCAAGATCCAGATGTTTCTCACTGAAGATCTGTTAGGATTATTATTGAATCCTGTGACGCAGATGTCACCGTAGAAGCCATCTTGCTAAAAAGTTAAAAATAATAGTTCATTTTACTGTGAAGTTTCCTGGTTAATCTAGTTTTCTGAGACTTTAAATATGTATAATTTGACGTTGGTTATAGATTTCTATAAATTGTTTCTCATTGTATATAATTTAGGTTAAAATGTTTAAGGAGGGCCTACAACTCTCCAACTAATTGAGTAATAATATTTAAAGTGTACAACAGTAACAATTATGATAGATGAGTAAAGAAAATAGGCTAGAAAACAGTTCTGTTGCATTTTCTCTTCTCTAATAAATGTCAAAAATACCTTTCCTTAAAGGGATGTTGATAGATCCACCGTTTTCTTATTCCGAATCTCATATACATACGCATCCATGGATCTCTTCATAACAAACAATTTGTAGGAAACGTTTTTATTAATTTATACTATTTAAAGCATAAAAGTATATGAAATAACACCGTACTCGAACCCCAGATTTACAGGTAGCAATGACGTTCATACTGAAAAAATATACAAACATTAAGATTAATATTCGTAAGAGAAACCAAATTGCATATTACGGTGACAAGCGAGCTTTGTTTTATTGATTACTAATACCTCATTTCTACTACAGATTGCCATTCTTTTCACAAAGGAGGACATACTTTATGTAAATGGCCGAGCTGCCGCACTATGTAAACGGAGAGATACCCACACGGTGCTCCTAAGTCTTGCAATGTGTCTTATTGCTCTGTACAACTACAGCGTAACACTATAAACAATAGACATGCCTATTGCTTTTCCCTTGCATAAATTATTAGACACGTTTGATACGAAAATTGTTTAATTTGGAGAATTTTTTTTTTTTTTTTCCTTTAACTCCAATGGTCATATCGGCGGCCGTTCTCCTTTGGAACATATCGATGGTGTCGTATTCGTTGGGTTTTAATCTTTAGATCACGCACACATTCGCACTCTCATTCATACTACCAGACTCTGGGGAAGACGAGGAATTGTCTTGATCGGGGAAAATCTCCACCCCCACCGCCGGGAATCGAACCCGGGACCACGAGCACGGTACCGATTGAGCTACGGTACCAACCTGAAGAACATTAACTCGTACCCTATTTGGTCATCACTCCCACCTGGAACTTAAAGTGATACGTCATTGGCCTCATTCAGTTTAAGAATGATTTTTAAAACCTAGCCAAGGTGAACTTTCACGTGTGTTTTATTTATAAATATTTTTGTCTCGAACACAGTAGTTTCATATTTGACGAAACAAATGGCTGCTGTGGTTGGACACGCTCACGCGTGTAACTAAATTTTTGTATTTTTATATATTTTATTTAATTACCCTCTTCAAAATGGGATTCTAAAGAGATACAAAGACATTGAAACTTGCTTACTTATTACTGTTTTTAAAAACTATTAATGACAACCAATTTTAATGATATTTCTGATGAAATTTATTATTGATAATAGTTTTACAGGAAGCATTGTCCAAAAAATTATGACAATAATAGTTACTTTTATTTGTTAACGTAAGTCAAATACCACTAGAAATAATATAGTCGCAATTGCTTTACAAATACAAGAAAATAGCACAAGTTCCTGCAGCGATATATTTTCAGTTATATTTTAATTTTTATCAGCAGGACAGAACGAAAATTTATTACCGGTTTTCAAAACATTGCATTGCATATAGAGAGGGAGAGGTCGGTGAAGGAGAAGAGAAAGAGAAAGAGAGAGAGAGAGAGGAGAGAGAAACTAATTTGCGCAGTATACAGTAACGTGAGTGGAGCTGCAATTTTGAACCTCGGGCCGAACATTCAAGCCCCTCCCGTAGGGTAGTTGTTCGGTTTGGGTTGGGGGGGGGCAGTGTCTTCCCGATACCCGTTGGAGATCGGATACGTCTCCGGACGGGGTTGAGGGAAGCCATATATTCCCGCGTACTAGCCTGCATAGCTAGTAGGTGTGCTAGATCACCAGGCGGCCTTACTGAGGTTAATCGGTAGTCTTCCCCGCGGGGTTGACGCGCGTAAGTGGCGTATCCACTTCCATCCCGTCTTGAGTCCACAGGACCAGATGGGGGCGCTTGTTAGTCTCTAGGTCTTGCCCTATGGAAAGCCCCACGGAGGCGCCGGGCGCCCTTTTGGAACAGCTCGGTAACTCCCTGGTCGTTGGAGTCTTCAGTCGCTCAGTCTTCACTCTGTGTGGATTGCCCTGGTAGATATCCTCGAGCTTATATATAGTCGTTACAGTAAAAAATGCAAAACTCCTATATGACTATTTTGTCTGTACTCTTACGGAGAGTGTAAAATGAAACGCAGTGAACTAAAATGTGGATCTGGTGGTTGATTGGCGTCTAACGTTGGGCATTTGTCAATGAAGGCATTTTCTCTCTTGCACTTAGTTATTTTGAGTAACTGATACGCTATTCAAAGATGGGTAGTGGAGTAGATGGTTTCATGTCTTCAAGAAAGGGCGTTTAGGACATTCTACTATATAATTTTGTGCAGACGTTTATTGAAGTAGTCATGTCCTGTAAGTGATCTGAAAGGCTCCAAGAAGGACTTTCGTGGTAGTATAGCAAACCTAGCCATGTTGTTATGTAGATTTTCCTATCTATCCGTTGGTTTGCGAGACATAATCTTCGCACTATATGTTGGATAATTCCTCTTATGATAGAGTGGTAAGACTGGATTTCTAGGTAAATTTACTACATTTCTTGGCCGGAAAGGAAGCTGTTTCATTATTTCAATGTGCTGGCATTTATTAAAATATTACCTTTTTTGTAAATAAATTAGATGTTTTATCATTTTGCGGCATACTACAACACTTAGACACTTGGCTGTTGTATCCTATGCTATGGATATTGTAACAAATGACGATAAAATTAACTTCAAACTGCTTTATTTGTCACTAAAACGTTATCTCAATGCTAACGTACAAACATCCTGTCTTTTACATACATGCAGCACTTCGACACATGTGGTTAAGTCTCTTCAGCACGCACTAACTTGTGCTGCTAACTCATTCTGACCTAGACACAGGTCCACCTCTTACATGGAGCTACACGTCGATTCCGAACACAATTCCAATGCTGACATATAAACTGCTTCGCTGCCGATTCCGAAACCGCCGATTCCTAACCCGGAGCCGCACTTTAGTGCCCCGTGAACTTCTTTCTGCACCATTCTACGACATGACGACTCCTCCCCACGGAGCTTGAAACGTACTATACCGCTCAGTCGAGTCACAAAACTTGACCGACCGACTGATCAGTGAACAGCTCCAAGGCGCCGATTCCTCCCCCACGGAACTGCACTCAGCTCGAAGCACCACACTGCTCTCGCTTCTGCTCTTGTACTGTTTGTCACAGCAAATAAAGTCCCCGGGGAATGAGACGCAGGGGGTTTGGATAAGGTTCCAACACCCTGCCTCGAAATGTTTATGACACTTGGGATAGTTTAATTACAGCACACTCAAAAACATTCTGATGCCTTCTACTCTCGGTTTTAGTATACTGAGTGAATAGGGCGCAAGTTTTTTGTTCTTTTTTGAACGGTTCTCCTCCTTGCGTAGCATGTGTTCTCTGTCGCACGCATTCGCTGTCCTTGTCCCGCTGTGGAATGGTCGCATATTCCTCTCAGGGACTTTCTTTGCGTTGGCGAACAGTGCTACTGTCTCACTACTGACTACTTCAGGACTTGCATCAGCTTTTATATAATCCTGCCGGACGCACTAAATCGTTCCAGAAGCCAAATGTTCTCGACTTACATTAGTATCGAATAGTATTAGTATTAGAATAGTACCGAACGGTATTTGCGCCTTAACAACACAGTTCTGCCCAGCCTAGTGAAGTTTTCGTGACGTCAGCTACCGGCGTACTTAGCCTGTATCGCCAGCCAATAAGCAACAATGCGAGGAGATTCCCCATGCTCCCACTCCTCCTTCGCGATGGTAGCTCGGTTGCCCGGTTTGTCTATTCCCTTCCAAAACAGCTTCGCTTTCGTCAATGTGACAATATTATAGCTGTTTTATATTCAAATAATGTAATAACGTTCTTACATATGTTAATTTAATATATAGCATTTTTGCAAGCTGAGGATGGCTAAAATTTCACCATCAAAATTGTAGAATTTTAAACGTAATTGTCTATGAAAAGAGTAGACTGATCATCATTTGGTAAGCTGGACGTCATCTTAAGCATATAGGAGGAGGATTCTCCACTCTTTAGGAGGGTATTTTAATGTATTATTTCTAGCGAAATTCGTTTCAGAACAAAGTGATTTTTCAATTTTTAAAAATTGTCTCTGACTATAGAGAGTTTTCAATAGCAAATAGGTCCAAAGGTCTGACTTTTGTGCGCAAGTTTTCAAGTATTGAAGTTGGTAAGGACTTCAAGCAAACTTTAAAATTTTAAGCTCACTGATGATTTTGTTTTCTCTTAGTTGTTGCAGGGTAGTCTGGTTAATATCTCATACTGTATAATATCTATGTGAACTAAAATGTATAAACCAAAAATTCAAGTCATAATCCCTAAACTCATTTTCCTACTTTTTTGAACGTTGTAGTAGGGCAATAAGCAATTCCGGAATACGCAAATTTATTATACACCATACACTAATTCCTAGTTGCCGCAGCACGTCTCGGTAGCGTAGATGGCAGCGTGTCTGCCTCACGTTCAAGAGGTCCCAAGTTCGAATCTCGGTCAGGGTAAGTTACCTAGATAGGGGTTTTCCGGGGTTTTCCCTTATCCTAAAGGACGTATGTCGGGTAACTCTAAGCCCTAAGGAACCTGGACCCATTTGAGCATCATTTAACCCATTCCATTCATTGCCCGATATGACAACGCTGTAGGAGGTAAAATCCCCCCCCCCCAAAAAAAATCCTAGTTGCCGCATCTGTAGACTGTAGATCTGTAGATAGGTGGTAGCGTCTCGTCTCTAATTCGTGAGGTTCCGAATAAGGCTTGGGGTGATTTATCTGGATAAGGTTTTCTCCGGGGTTTTGCTTCATCCTGAAAGATAAATGTCAGGTTACTCTAAGCCCAATCGACCCTGAGCTCATTTGAGCATCAGTTCATCCATTTCATTCATTGCCTTATATGATTTACTTTACTAGATTTACTAGAAAAATTCCTAGTTTATGTATATAACGGTAAAATAAAAAATAGGAAAGGCACTTACCACTTTAATAACGTAATAGTAAGGTTCAAGCAAGAATGCTTTCCCGGCGATCACGAACCCCACATTTGGCAGAGAAGACAAGTCACAGCTAATCTGAAAAGCATTAAATACATATTTAACACTTGTAATTGAAACAATTTTGTATTCTGTACATTATTCTATGTCCTCGCAAGCATTCAGATGCCTGCAAACGCTAATTCAATAGAATTGGTTCAGGTTCGACCGGCCACTGAACACGACCTAGGCCATTATTTTACTCGGCCGAACATTTCATAACGGACCAACCCACAATGATTGTTTACCTGATGATGTGACTGGCCAAAAGTCATTTACCCAACCTTAACCCAGAATAGGAATAAGCCGCGTCTACTGTTCTGGTATAGGTGGGCAAACAAACATTATATCCCCCACTCCAGCACCATTGCGTGACAGTTAAGGTTACACAGTCGCTTTCATTAGTTGACGTCTGTGTGCTTCTTTGTGTTGAGATACATGTTCTGTAATATCACTTTATTTCTCTATGGATTGTACGCATAAGTGTAGTAAGTGTGAATATATTGTCACACGTGTTGACATATACTGAATTCAAAGAACTTATTAACCTTTTTTATTTCCAGTTTGTCGAGGCAATGCTTTCTGTCTCGTTAGAGGCATACTTCAGCTATATAAAAATTGAGATTGCAAACGCTCATTCGAACTAATCTGTTAAGGGGTTTCGGAATTGCCAAAAATCATAAAATTGTCATATTTTATATTTTTGTCTTACAATTTGCATTTTTCTACGAGTGTGTGACGTTTTAGGGCCCATCGACAGCCAAATCATTTGGGCCCGTTTTTCTACGATTACAATGATATATGATACGTACAGTATAATGATTTTGAAACCACTTTAATTACGCCTGCTGTATTATGCTGCCACCTTCACAAGTCGATAAAAATGTTTAACTTTTGACAGCTGTAACATTTATTTCTGTAAGAGCTATCGAAAAGGGAATTTTTTGTGATGGGTGGGACACTTTTTATTCTCAATCTATGCTGTTGGCTAATCTGTTTTCATTTCTCTTTGATGCATATTTTTTCATGCTTCTCCTATGTTTTTAGTGAATTATACGTATTGAATATTGTTCCTTTTTTGGCGAAATCAGGCATTATGACAAGACCAAAAGATGTTTTTAAGAAAAGGAGGAATGTTCGCAAGTCTAAAACTGGAATTATAAACAATACATACCAATAATCAATAGGTACTAACCTAAAACATGATGTTCCAATTAATTCTTCGAAAAAGAAAATACAATCATGCTTTGAACTTTATAAAGAAACGCATGATTTTCTAAACATAATAGTGAATGTTTCTCTGTTGAAAAGATTTATCAGTGAATCTGTAAAATGCTATGGCCCTGTTTGAAGAGGAGGAAGACCCAGATGAACCATCATATGACCCAGGGATGTACTAAGGCATGATAAATTCTACTACCTACTTTAAACGCAATTTCTGGAAAATCACATTTTTTTAAAATACCTGGCCCATTATCTTAGCTTCTTTATCAGATACCAAGCTAAATTGTTTACTACATGTTCTGAATATGTATACCCAACATTAGACAGAGTAAAATTTATTTTAAATAATTATTTTCTGAAAAAATAAAATAAAGTTCTTTAATTTCAATTTTTTGAGTCACATTAAAATTATATATATCACGTTAGTCCATATTCCTCCTGTCTAAATTACAAGGAAACAATACATAATTTGTGGTAAAGGTTTCATTCCTCTAAGTTGATTGGTTACTGAAATAATGGGTCTTAAATATAAGAGAATTTAACATTGTAGACATAGGTGGTTCCAAACTCCCCTACTGCAGAATAAACAAATATGTGTACTAAATAATTTTACTTTTGATAAATTAGGCTAAATATTGAATGTTTGAACTTGGTTTACTTTCGAAATCCGCGGAAGCAAGAAAGGATTAGAAGAAAAAAGGTATATTTGAGATCATGCGGCAACGCAAATACCCCAATCATAGGGAACAATTGGGACTTTCTGTTAGGAAGCCTAACAATCAGGGAAATCTGTGTAATGGTCTATTTACTAAGCAGAAATGCTAGAGGGAAAGAGAAACTAAAGGAAATGTGGTGATGAAGGAAGAGAGAGGGCGGCAAAAACTGAAGAACAATGTGTGTGAGAGAGAGAGGGGGGGAGAAAGATACAGTTGGAAACATGAACAAAGGAACAAGGCGGTAGAGAGAGTAAATAAGAGAAAGGAGAGAATTGTGAGAGGATCTGAGATAAGAAGGATAACCTTTGAAGTTAATTGAACATCTGTGCGTACTAACCCTGTATTCGTCGCTACCAAGATTAGTTGCCCCGACGAGAGCGTTGAGAGCCTGGATATCTTTGCGGGGTCCACGTATCAATGTTGTACCCGTGTCAACAATAGTTGTACAGCCGTCTTCACACAAGGTACTATGTTGTCCAGAAACCTTTATACTGCAAACAAAAACGTGTGTAAAAATACAGCAGACTGTTGATGAATAGATCATAAAGAGCCGGTACATAACAAAAGAAGAAAAAATAACCAACTCTTACTTTAATTCCAATTCGTATGCGTTGCTTATATCACTCTAGAAATGGCTTTAGTTTAAACAATATTGACATTTTATTAATAAGAAGCACATGCGAGTAGGGGCAGGGGAAAATAATTTCACATTTTCAAACCTTTGACTGTGTACACTTTACCTCTAGTGACTCTAGTTTTTTCTTACGCGCGCAAATCAATCTCTTTTTTTTTTTTTTTTTTTTTTTTCATTTACTAAAAGCATCGAATACAGGACTCGCCTTCTAAATCTTTTTTTTTTTTTTTTTTTCATCTCGCTCATCAACATTTAGAACACAGAACTCGATTTCTATCCTCTTCTCTCTGTTTTAACGCATCCAACAATTTGACTTCTAAGACACGTCTTGCTGATCAATATACAACACTTACTGACGTCACAGCAAACTTGCTGCTGCAGCAATATCCTCTTTTTACCAGGAGGGGCTTGGCAAAGGTAGATGACAGTTGGCAGGTGATCTAGAAACTTTTCCCAGAATTTCAATTAGCGTTCTAGAAGGTTCATTAGCTTAGAGAGCCTTCATATCACTCTAGAAATTTCATATGTGCTAGCTGTTAACCGGAAAGCCTGCGCCCTCCCAAGCGTAGGAGGTTCGGTGGCAGATCCTCCACATAGTTCTCTCCTCATAGCTGGTCGTCTTGAGCAGTTAGATGATATGCAGCAGCAGATTAAGATGTCTCATTATCAGCTCCCCTTGAGGTTGATGCTGAATGTGGTACACCATATAAATAAAGTGTATAAAAGGTCTGATAACATTATAAGAGCCGTAAGAACGTTTTGACTTCGGTGACTTCCCTTTAGTCTCCGAACGTTAAAGCGATATGAGGTCATTTCCTAGAAACCAAAACAGGTCACCAGACGGTCATAGATACCTTACCCGGATAACTTGTCAGTTTCAGGTGTTCCTGGGAAGTGTCTTGTTAGTGCCCAGGCATTATCTGCTGCTGGCTCTTCTGTATTGGGAGGCGTGTCGAACAACAAACAACAAATTGCCTCAGAATGTCATGTTGGCCGGTCTCATACCAGTGGAATCGTCTAGTTTTGCTTAATAGACCAGGAGAGAAAAGTTTATGTGTTCCGACGTCCTCTACCCATTCTTCAACAAAATACTTACACCAAGATAAGCTTTTTCTTCTTCTATCACTTATATTATTATAAGTAGTGTCACGAATGGTTTTGAATTTATCTAAGGAAATTCAAATCCACGAGTTCCATTTGTGGAGACTATTTCACGAATAAAACAAATTGTTAAAAACAATAAAGCAAAAGATTTGATTACCTACATCATATAGGCCTACATTGCCACATGAATGAAACTTAACCTCACAAGTCACGGCATACAAGATTAATAGTTCTTACAGGCCGTGCACAAGTTAACAATGGGGACAGCAGCTTTGGTCTTAAGGCAATCAGGTGGTGCTGAATGATTCTAAGAAAATAATAAGGTAACATAACCTCTATTTTCAAACAACAAACTTATTCATTTTAAACTACATAAAGTTGCAATTATTTAAGTTAAATATTTCACACTTATGTCACTATCCAAACATATTTCCTATTCGTTTCGGCATTTTTTGGCTTTGCTTGCTGAATTAAAATATTTATTTCGTTTCTTGTCGCCTGGCCAAATCTTTCAACCGCTCTGTTACTGTATGAATCTCGCACTTGTCTTCACTACTCATGTGATCGTTATACTCAACAGTAAAGGAACACGTGATAATTACTGAGCGATAATTGTGCACTGTATCGATTGGTCGGTATTTGACTAATCCTAGTACTTGATTGGTCTATACGATACTGACATATGTGTGAAATAGTTATGTCAATTAAGATAAACATTTGTAGAAATGTATTATTCTGCGTATAATAGAAGTAGGGGAATATAGTAGGTTTAAGGCATAATGACATCCTTTAAGAGCTGTTTGCTATGTGAGGAGCTTGAAGTTCTGTTCTCTTTGTATGACCAAATGTTTGTAGTGCTTTTACTACATACACCTCCGCAGGAGGTGACAGAGATGATACATGATGTGAAGATGATTTTTTTTTTTAATTTACGTCCTCCAACGTTACGTCATATCGGACGATGAATGTAACGGGTGAAGTGATGCTCAAATGAGCCCAGGGTACATAGAGTTTAGAATTACCAAACATTCGTCTATCAGGATAAGGGAAAGCCCCGGAAAAACCTTATCCAGATAACTCACCCTGACCGAGATTCGAACTCGGGACCTCTTGAACGTGAGGCAGATATGCTACCACCACGCTACTAAGGCGGGCGTGAAGATGGAGTTCCGGGGGAATGAAATGGCGGGGGAAACCAGAGATCCCGGAGAAAACCCGTGTTAACCACCACAAATCTCTCTTCGCTGTCGCCTGGGATCGAACCCGGCGGCCTTGGTGAGAGTCAACAGATCTAACCACTCAGCCACGAGGCTGTCTTTTGTATGACCAGGGGATAACAGAAAAAAGTAGGAACAACTTGTAATTTAAGGAGTATAAGTATTTCAAAATTGAGACCAGTGATAGGACATATCTTGGAAATTGTTAACTGTACAGAAAATGTATTTGACGTAAACTGTGTGCTTTAACGAGATCTCCTTTCTGTGTAAGAGTTCAGCTTTCCTACTCCTCTTAGGTTTATCGGTTATGCGAAAACCATCCAAAAGGAAGAGGACTTCCTAGGCTCTTCCACATAATTCAGTATGTATCATTTCTCATGAAAATATCTTAAGCATATAGTAATTTAATCAAAATTGTTAGCGTCATTTTTAACAAAATGAAAATGTCGCATCTATGTCTATATAAAGCATATCTAGAGATGGGAGAATTTTCTGAAAATGTTCGTGTCGTAACTTTGGAAGGTGCCGAACTCAAATAGAAGTTTTTGAGTTAAGTTGTTCACAGACATACTGGCACGCGTCCCCTGTATACCTGCTTATACAAATACTATTCTTGAATCCAGAGGATATTAAAATGTATATTTGCACTGAAAACCTGGCATCTATCCCCGAGTTAGATTGTTGATTATTTTAACGAATAATACGGGAACAAAAGCTAAAAACAAATATAAAAAACTACTTATGGAAAAAATAAACTAGTTGTACTGTTGCCATGTAAGACCCTCTAAAGCTTAAATAATTATAAATAAAATTATACATTTGGTGTTAAATATCTTTGGAACCATACAAAAAGAAATCCCATTGTGATAAAAAGAAGAAACAGGACTAAGTTCACCTTATACTCCATTCTTGTTACCATAATTGTTAGCCCAATGCTGACAACAATCACATTTTCTTTTATACAAATACACAGCTTTTTGCTAGTTTGTTAATTTACGTCCTCCAATGTTATGTCATATCGGACGATGAATGAAACGGGGGAAGTGATGCTCAATTGAGTCCAGGTTCCATAAAGCTTAGAGCTACCCGACATTCGTCTTTCAGGATAAGGGAAAACCCCGGAAAAACTTTATACTGGTAAATCACCCTGACCGAGATTCGAACTCGGGACCTCTTGAACAACAGGCAGACCAGCTACCATCTATGCTACTGATATGGATTACAAATACACAGCTTTAACACGTCTCTTTAATGTTTATGTCTCTTTTGTACGGACCTGCTTGCTAGTAATATCTCTCTGTCGTACTCGCAAGTTTACCTCTTATGCGGAGCTGCACGCCGACTCTGATATTCGCTCATAAACTGCTTCACTACACTGTTCACATTGCCCCTCAATTCCTTACAAGTTTAAAAATCACGGCACTTTTGCAGACACACATCGCTGCTTTGCTCTGTCAACTCACACAGCTTAATTGACCGACTCACTGACTTGTGAACTGCTTCACTGCGCCTGCTGCTCACCAAGCAGTCGCCCTCTGAATTCAACTAACACTCGAAATTCGAAACACTACACTGCTAGGCCTTGCGTGGACTTTATATATCCTGTGGGGCACGCCAAGAAACTTCTGAGAACAGAATCTTCTCGAATTACGTATTGGAACAGCCTCGAACGGTGCCTACGCAGTAACCACACATTTCGCTCCTGGATTCGTGGCTGACCATGGAAGGCACGTCCCTCCTACTTTTCCAGTCAATAGGTAACACAGGGGAGAGATTGTCCGACACACACTCAAATTCTCTATAAGAGGTTCACTCGATCGCTGATTTAACAGTTGCAGTGCCAATAAATAACTAAGATTGTGTAATATAAACCCGTAAGGTCTTCATTCTCAGATTTATATTTAATTGTTTATATTCGCTAAGGTAATGCGAATATCTCGTTAAATATCTTTCACATTTAACGGTAAACTTAAAAAGCTACAAGTATCAGATTAAACGTTGATAAAATATCTTCCTTGTTGCTAACAAAATGTTTACTTTTGAAAGTTAGAGTCAGAATTGAAAAATCTAATGTCATAGACCGAATTTGAACCACGGATCTTCCGCTCTACCCGCGACTTCTCCACAACTGAGCTACCACCGCAACATGCCTGCACACTGTTTGTATGTGTCTGTATGTGTACTCTTGCTAGACATGGAAGTGGAAACTGTTTATTTACTCAAGCTTATAGTTTGGGAATCTACAATTTTGTATTGTTCTGAATGTATTTGAAGGTATGTTTTATGGGCGGATGCGCTCGATGTTATGTTTGTCCGTTCTTATTCTTGAACCCCTAGTTGTGACATGCGTACTTATGTGATTGTTACGCATCGTCAGTTAAGTGCAGAGGTTCTACTCCCATTAGTCCTGGACCCATAGGACCAAGGACCCGGGCCTTCTTCTACCCGGGAGCGATGGATACTCCGGGACTCTTTCCATAGGGCAATACCTGATTTCTTAAAAAGTCCCCCCCCCTGCTGAGCACAACGTCAAGACGGGATGGAGGTGGATACACGCGTCAACCCCGCAGGGAAGACTACCGAAAACCTCGGTGGGGCCGCCTGGTGATCTAGCACACCTTCTACTAGCTCTGCAGGCTAGTACCCGAGACTTTTTAGGCAACCCTCTACCCCCTCCGGGTGGTCGTAGCCTGGCTGGAGGTACCCAATTCCCCGTGGGTGTCGGGAACACACTGCCCCCTCGAGTCCAACCCAATCCGAACAACTCCCATTCAGGAAGGGGCTCGACTGTTCGGCCCGAGGTTCCTCTAGTAACATCAGGGGTACCACGAGCGCTAAGGGTCCGCAGCGCCCGCACCTCGGCAGCTGAAGGGGATGGATTCCCTCCCCTACGGATCGTCAGTTCGTTCAAATTTATATGTGGAGATATGTTTCATTGTGAATTCTAGTACTGAAACCATTATGTGAGTTTGTGTTCGCATCAGTGGCCGAAAAACTTAAATTATCAGGAAGAAGTCGTAAATTATTAGCAAGATGTTGTTTATCGTGGCATGAGATAAATACTCATAGTAATTTGTCTATCTCTGGGTTAGTTCAAGAAATTTTGAAACTTCCCTCGTAACATTGCATGTGTGGTCTGCCTAGGAGTTTCGTCAAAATCCTACAAAATATATATAGAGAGAAAATCTAAGAGCATTTTTTAGAGTAATCAAACTACATTGGGCTTGCTAAGTCACAAATTTATGTTTCTTTCTGATAGTTTTCCCACTTACCCGTCCATCTTGATCTGCCAATAACCTTCTTTCTCCACCTTTGCGTAATGTAATGATCCAGTGTAACAGCTTGAATCAGATCCGCCAAAAATCAACTCTCTCTTCCTCCCATCTCTGAAATAAAAATAACGTGGCTAGAGGATACTGGAATAATTGTAAGGGGAGAAAAAGGAATAAGTACGATCTATAATAAACAACAGGAATTTGCAACTGCTAAAGCAGCTTTTAATGTTTGTTCCACACCAAGTCAAAATTTATTTCCAAACAGAGAAGGTAAAGTTTAACGCTCTAATTCAAGAGCCCTTTATTTGCATGCATAAAAATCTACATTGAAATGTTTGAAGGCTACATATGGAGAACGCTTCACAACAATATAAAATGTTCAAGTGTTATGTGGAATAAAAAGGCTGTTTTTTTTATTTCTATGCTTATACTTTTTATTCGCTGTAAAAATCTGGGAATTACAGACATTTCGTTTAGTACACTGTCTAATACTTAAAGACTTCTAAACTCCAAGAGAAAAAAGAAAAGTCGGCATTTTGATGTTCATATAGCTATTTTATATTTAGATATGAGCAGTGATATGGATATTAAGAGGTAGAAGAAATGGATACCCGCAAGACGAGTGCCTACTGTGTGGGGACAAAGAGGATATAGAACATATACTGTTTGATTGTAAGGAAACAGAGATGTGGAGGAAAGAATGTCAAATATCAAAAAGGAATAGGAGAATCAGCTTAATCGAGGTTTTAAGAAAAAATTATAAAAACATAGGACAGTTTTTAAGAAAGGTAAAAAACAAGCGGATATGGACTGTAAAAAGAGAGAAGGAATAATAAGTGACTATTCTGTAATAACACAGGTAACACGTCTGTAAATATACTTAATGGACTGTCCTGTGTAGCAGTGGCCTGGGCCAAAACAGAGGGCAGTCCAAAAATTGTAAAAGCTTAGTACCTCAATAAATATTATTATTATTATTATTATTATTATTATTATTATTATTATTATTATTATTATTATTATTATTATTATTATTATTATTATTATTATTATTATTATTATTATTATTATTATTATTATTATTATTATTATTATTATTATTATTATTATTATTATTATTATTATTATTATTATTATTATTATTATTATTATTATTATTATTATTATTATTATTATTATTATTATTATTATTATTATTATTATTATTATTATTATTATTATTATTATTATTATTATTATTATTATTATTATTATTATTATTATTATTATTATTATTATTATTATTATTATTATTATTATTATTATTATTATTATTATTATTATTATTATTATTATTATTATTATTATTATTATTATTATTATTATTATTATTATTATTATTATTATTATTATTATTATTATTATTATTATTATTATTATTATTATTATTATTATTATTATTATTATTATTATTATTATTATTGTTATTATTGTTATTATTGTTATTATTGTTATTATTGTTATTATTGTTATTATTGTTATTATTGTTATTATTGTTATTATTGTTATTATTGTTATTATTGTTATTATTGTTATTATTGTTATTATTGTTATTATTGTTATTATTGTTATTATTGTTATTATTGTTATTATTGTTATTATTGTTATTATTGTTATTATTGTTATTATTGTTATTATTGTTATTATTGTTATTATTGTTATTATTGTTATTATTGTTATTATTGTTATTATTATTATTATTGTTATTATTATTATTGTTATTATTATTATTATTATTATTATTATTATTATTATTATTATTATTATTATTATTATTATTATTATTATTATTATTATTATTATTATTATTATTATTATTATTATTATTATTATTATTATTATTATTATTATTATTATTATTATTATTATTATTATTATTATTATTATTATTATTATTATTATTATTATTATTATTATTATTATTATTATTATTATTATTATTATTATTATTATTATTATTATTATTATTATTATTATTATTATTATTATTATTATTATTATTATTATTATTATTTAGATATGATATTCCTGTGCAGTATCCTAGCTCAAGAACCTACTGAGGTACATTTCAGTGCAGTGCACTTTGAGAATAATGTTGTATAAAGCTGTCTGTTAATGTGCAGTTCTGCTACAGAAAAAATGTACGAGAGCTGTTCAGTAAAGAATGATCATAATTCTTTTACGGTCATAATTTTTCGCACTAAAATTCAATCTTATTATATTCTGTTAGCTTAATGTGAAACAAACACGCCATAGTAGTTTCATTGTTGGTACTCCTGGTTCCCGCCTGTGAGAACCAGGCAAGTTCAGACGTGTTCAGTATCGTCTACCGCTGCAATGGAGGTAACATGCAGTTAAAGTTGATGTTCGAGGAAGATCCGGAGTTTCTTTCAAACGTAATCACTGCTGATGAAACTTGGCTACATCATTTTGATTCTGAGAGCAAACAGCAAAGCTCAATGTAGAAATCTGCTTCATCACCAACCGCCGAAAAACTAAAATTGGTTGCTTCTGCTGGGAAAGTTATGGTCATCGCATTCTTTGATATTCATGGAATGGTTTATCAGTATGTTGTACCTGCACACACATCAGTAACTGGACAATACTACAGGAATGTACTGAAAACATTGCAAGTCTATATCAGGCGCAAAAGACTACATTTCCACGAAGCAGGCTGGTTGCTGCACCACGATAATGCGCGGCCGCATATTGCCAATGTTGTTGCGGAATATGTTGCAAAAATCAACGAGAAGTGCATCCCTCACCCTCCATATAGTCCGGATTTAGCCCCATGTGACTTTTTTCTATTCCCTAACTTGAAGAAACGCCTTCATGGGAGGCATTATCCATAATCAGAAGCAGTGGTGAAGGCTGCGGAGACGATTTTGAAGGATCTCTCAAAAATGGTTTCCAGCATGTCATTGAAGACTGGCAGAAACGCTGGGACAAGTGCATCGCATTCAGGGGAGACTATTTTGGGAAGAAACATCAAAATTATGAGGATGAGTAAAGGTACGTTGTCTAAAAAGGATTGTGATCATTCTTTATTGAACAGCCCTCGTATTTATTGTGTTAAGGTTGGTTAGAATTTTTGTAATTAACGTCCTCCAACGTTAGTTCATATAAGACATGAATGAAATGAGTGAAATGAGGTTAATGAGCCCAGGGTCCATAGAGCTTAGAGCTAACAGACATTCATCTTTCAGGTAAAAAAGGTTTATTCAGATAACTCACTGTTACGAGATTTGAACTCGGGATCTCTTGAACATGAGGCAGACACGCTACCACCTATGCTAAAGAGGGGGCTGTTTATCTAGAGCGGTATCACATGACCGTCAGCAAAACTTTATTCAGAAATCCCCTGATATTCTGTTTCTAACAACTTCGCTAATTATTATAGATGGAGACAAAAAATTAAACAGATTGTTAAGACAAAAAGAAACAAAGACAGCTGGCACTTTTCACCTCAGAAGTGTAAATACAATCGAGAAAATAGCTTTCTTATATGACAGAATAATTATTGGCCGACTTCTTCGCTCTTCAGATCTAAAATCCATGAAATATCTGAAAACAATTTTCGAAACCGAACGAGATGGCCCGAGTTAGTATGCGACTCGCACTCAAGAGGTCCAGATATCCCCAGAGAGATCCCCAGAGAGAGGTCATATCCCCAGAGTAGTGATAAGCCTGACCGAAGGTTGTTGCATAATTTTTCTCGGCGCTAGATGAATTTTCCTTTCATAGTACATTTCATTTCCTACTTCTTTAATTAGTGTCAACGGAAAAATTCAATGCCACGGCCCGAATTTGAACCACGGATCTCCTGGTTTCCATCCAGTCGCTCTAACCTTTTGAGCTACCATGACCAACATGCCGACGCGACATTAAACTCTCCAATTGACTGACTATATTTTTCTCGGTAAACCACTTAGAGTTCTCATATACGAGATACACCTTTGTAGTGACTTACTATTTTGTAAGTACTTAAATACCAGGATTTTTATCATTGGACTCTTAATGTCATCTTTTATATTTGAGGAATTATTTCATACGGATTAATCCGTTTAAATACTTACTCCGGTATATGGATATTTTTTAAAATTAATTATAGTCTCCTTCTTTACCGTCATATCATTGGGCTGCTCACACACTCTTGATTTGCTATTATTGCACCTCGATAGGCTACCGGCCTATTATTACCCTTGGGTAATCCGTAATGCATATGCAAGAATTCTCATACGCTCGATAGAACACGGTGTCTCTTCTATAATATGTAAGTCTCAGAAATTTGTCGGGTGTTCAGTAATGTGTTTAGCAAGTGCCAGAATATATGTACACGCAAAGGGAGATAGTTCGATCATTTACAATAAAAGGAAGTGTAAAATTAAACATCCCTTCACGTCTTCAGATTAGATAAACACACAAGCCCAGTGTTATCGCCTAAGTGCATTATGTTTGTCTACATCTTCAGCACAGATACCATAAGTATTGTTATACGATACAAAACATATTGTGCATTTGCTAAGAAAGAGTTTTATACTTGCTAAAACATTCCAATCACACTATATCATTTTCTTTGGCAGGTGCATACATAAATATCACTACCTGTTCTAGTCTTTAGTATTCAGATACTTTGTACCAATAATATATATATATATATATATATATATATATATATATATTGTAATTTACGTCCTCCAATGTTATGTCATATCGGACGATGAATGAAATGGGTGAAATGGTGCTCAAATGAGTCCGAGGTCCATGGAGCTTAGAGTAACCCGAAATTCGTCTTTCAGGATAATGGAAAACCACAGAAAAACCTTATACAGGTGATTCACCCTGACCGAGATTCAACTCGGGACCTCTTCAACGTGAAGCAGACACGCTACCATCTACGCTATAGATGCGGGCTCAGTAAATTTGTTTCTGAATTTTAAAACTGTCAGACGGTATAGGAAATTATAAGTATTTAGGTTCTAGTTATCTATACCCAAACTACTGAGCATACAAATAATGCAAACATCGGTGGCCATTTACCACTGACGGTCTGGTGAGTGTTGTCTGCAAACACTGACATACTATACTATAGCTTGAATGGTAGGGGATGGTTTGTAACCTACGACATCAATGTGTAAAGTCCAGTATCAGTTCAACTTTATTTCCTTTCGTCCTAGCTTTAACGAATAGAACTCCCTAATTATAACTTATCTAGTCAAGTATTGCTGGTCATAAGTTAATTGGCATATTATTATTATTATTATTATTATTATTATTATTATTATTATTATTATTATTATTATTATTATTATTATTATTATTATTATTATTATTATTATTATTATTATTATTATTATTATTATTATTATTATTATTATTATTATTATTATTATTATTATTATTATTATTATTATTATTATTATTATTATTATTATTATTATTATTATTATTATTATTATTATTATTATTATTATTATTATTATTATTATTATTATTATTATTATTATTATTATTATTATTATTATTATTATTATTATTATTATTATTATTATTATTATTATTATTATTATTATTATTATTATTATTATTATTATTATTATTATTATTATTATTATTATTATTATTATTATTATTATTATTATTATTATTATTATTATTATTATTATTATTATTATTATTATTATTATTATTATTATTATTATTATTATTATTATTATTATTATTATTATTATTATTATTATTATTATTATTATTATTATTATTATTATTATTATTATTATTATTATTATTATTATTATTATTATTATTATTATTATTATTATTATTATTATTATTATTATTATTATTATTATTATTATTATTGCATTTTAAATATATTTCATTTAATATTTTAATATATTACTTTTTTAAATGTTAGTATGTTGTCCAAATATGTTAATGCGGTTCTGTTACTTTTGGACAAATCGTAAAACAAGTTGATCAGTTATAGCATTATAATTACACAAAATTGTATTCTTAGCATTCCTGGAAAACCTTTTTTTTTAAATGATTCAATGATCATTGTAAAAAGAAAACAGAAACATTTATAGAAGGGGAAAATGCACTAATAACAAAACTGTAACACAAGTATGTTTTCAAGAATCCATTTCAGGGCACTTGTTTTGGGACACAGTTATGAAAGCACCGCTTGAGGGTCCAGTAGTAGATACGAATGCACTTAATAAAATAGTATTTTGATATATGGTTGAAGGACACAATAGAAATGCGTGGAAACGTAACCAAAAATACATAAGAAGTAAATTGAATGAATGGAGCAATAACGCTCATTTAAAAACAGCACCAAATAAAACATGTTTAGTGTCATTTAAAGGAAATTTGAAAATACCTCAATTTTAAAAATTAAAATTTATTCAATAGAAAGCAAAAGGAATTTAGATATTTTGGAATAATAATAGATAACAAATAAAGCTTTGAGAAACGTAAATTTTGTAGATGAAAACTCAGAAAAAGTAATGATGCAACTTGGAGGGATGTTTTAGAAAAATTTTAAATTATCTATAGGAATTGTATAAATTTATCGTTATATATGAAGCAGATATTTGGGTACACAGAATTGAATATGTGATAAAGAGGTTATTATGAACTAAGCAGAGAAAAAGACTATTAGTTTAGAGGAGCCACAATACCCTACCTATATGACTTTACTTGTTGCGATTGCCATTTGGCCCATAGACTACTTAATGCAACTAAAAGAGAAAACATTTCGAATTAAGAAAGAAAATTATAACATTGCCCATAAAATAATTGGAAAATGTTTTAAGCAAGAAATTAAACAAGTTTCAATGCAACAATGTCCACCTCAGTGATGTGGTGGTTGGTAGCTTGTGTACCTCATATACAAGAGTTATCAAGGTCGCATACCGGCCAGGATGAGTTATCGGATGTTTTGATTTTAGGTGTTTTCCCTTATCCTAAGAGATGACTGTCTGGCAACTATAAGCCCTATAGACCCTGGGTTCATTTGAGCAACATTTCACTCATTTCATTCATCATCCGATATTACCAACATTAGAGGACGTTAAATTAAAAAAAAAAGTGTAACAGTGCAACAAGAGTGAGATGACATCGAAATAAATAGAGGACACGTGGTCTTCTTTGAGACATAGCAAAAGGATTGAAGCTAAATTTCTTGCAACCTAGAAACGGAATAATTCATTTTGTTAGTGATCACGGAGCGTATGGAGCATATTTCTTAAAAATCAAGAAAATTAATATTGACATTTTCGACATTTGTGATGTTCAAGATACACTTGAACTCGCAACTTTTGAGTGTAACAAATATTTTTAACACACTGTAGATGAAATAGGACAGTTGAGCGCTTATTAACAGTATTAACATTTTCAGCGTCAATTTATTGCTGATTTTGCAAACATATAACACATTTTATTATTAAAAATCTAGGACTCAGGATACAAGGCAGGTTAATATTAAGGAGGAAAATTATGTACCGAAATATAAATAATAATTTCAGAACCCATACAGCAACAAGTAAACCAAAGAAATATAATGTGATGGGAAATTAAGAAATTATAAAAAAGGAATTCAGAATGAACACGTTTTGAAGATGAATTTAACGAACAAGTCACAGCTGGAAAATATGTTAAGGGGAAAATAAATGTAGAGGAAAGCCAAATTTTTTCTTCATTACAGAAGCTTTGTAAATACAGACTATTCATTGAAATTAAATTGTAAATAAAGGGAATTGCGTTAAGTTTGTGAATCTCAGTGAAATTAAGAAATGTTAAAATATAACTAGTAATACGCTGTACAGAAGCAGCTGAATTATATAAGAAATAAATAAAATTAGAAACAATACGTATTAATGATTTCTTCTCGGGAGATTAGCCAGGTAAGTGCTAAATCGCTGTTCAAGCTTTCGACGACGCACTCTGCCACCATAATCAGGGAACTGGCTGTAACTTTGAGTTACCTGGCTGATCTCCTGAGAAGAAATCATTCATAAACAACGCCGGGAAAGCTTCAAGTCTCTGAAAATAATGCTTATTGAAATACATATGAGTAAATTTAATATAATAACGATAGTAAAATGTAGACAAAAAGACGTTTAATAATAACTAAAACCTGTTTTGCTACACAGTAGTCATTTAGTCATTTATTATTAGTACTGATTGCACATATACTAGTCTGCTGGATACCAGTTGTTTACGAAGGTTACACGTAGAAATTTTATGGGGGTTAAGGCTGTTTTGTTTTGTTAGATTTAAGTTTGTTATTTATAGTTTTTACCGAAAATAATGTAAATAATGTAACAGACTAATTATAAAGAGAAATTAAAGTTTTTTAATTAATACCCCGGTATAGTAACCAAGGCACTGGGGTAAAAAAATTACATTTTATTTATCTATTTAATTAATTAATAATTTACTTATTTATTGCCACGATAGATGCTCAGGTATTTGGTCAACGACGCTTCTGAAGAGTTATTTGGTTGGCCTAGTTATTATTTCTTGACATACAGGCAATCAAACTCACACCAGACTCATTCCAAGCTGAAAAAACCTCTATAGTACAGAAGAATCGTTCAGGCAGCCAGTGTTGAACCTCGCACAGCACTGGTTGTGCTTCGGCACCAGTCTTTCTTATTATCAAATTCAGAAATGAAGCAATGTTTATTATAGAACTGCCAAACTTCAACCAACACGCAATAAAATTTATAGGAAGCAGACGAGACCCATAGCAAATTTAACTTTTATTTTCTGTTCTCTGGTTTTGAGGATAACCTCCAGCGCTTAATGTGTTAACAGTTTCCTTGAGAATCCACGGACAAGAGAAGGCAAGCTCAGATTTGTCTTCGTAAATAAAAATGGAAACATTTATATAAAATAAAGTCAAGAAGCCTGAGTGATATTCAAAGATTGCTGGATATGTCTCCTTTTGACAGTGTCTAATAAATTCTTGTCATTTCAAAACAATGTCAGACAAATACTGCAACAGGAACTTTAAAGTTACCCATTTGAAAGTTGTTTTCTTTTTTCATTTATACCCCACCTTTAACTGAAGTAGTCGTATCGGTGGCTGTTCTCCTTTGGAATATATCGATGATGTTAACTTGTATACATCGGGTTGCTTGCACTTTGTATTTTAATCATTAGGTCACGCACACATACACACTCTCATTCATACTTCCAGACTGAGGAAGATGGGGAATCATCTTGGTTGGAGAAAAATCCCCACCCGCAGCCGAGAATCCGAACCCTGGACCCCTTGCACAGGAGGCAGGTGCTCTAGGGATTGAGCTACGGTGTCAGCCCCATTTGAAAGTTATTAACAATCAAAATTTAAACTATACGAGTACTGAAATTAGATTGAGAATTCAAATTAATTTTAATCTGATACAGAGCAGAATGAGCAATTCAATTTAAATAAGCAGCTAATACCTGTCACATGAACCATATATCATACAATATGAAGAAGTATTTGAAACCGTATAATACCAAGCACTACAACAATTAAAGTATCCTTTAAAAAACGCAACCTTACTTTGAAATGAAGCAATGAGATTGACAGATTTTTATTTTGATTAACAGAACTCCTAAGAAATGATTTGAACCCCAATTTTATGTTGGGTAGATATAATACTTATAGATTTTCAAAAGGTGTTCCTTGTCTACTTACTTTAGAAATACACTGCTCTTTCACATTTTAAACGCATTGGTTCCAAAATAAATGCCTTTAAAACTGTATTTTACAGGAATGGAATTCCATTACTGATCTTACCTTACTGGGACGACAATCATGTTTTCAGGAATTCCAATACAGTTGTTCAGATTTCATAAATATACAATTTACCTGCTATGGTATATTGAGAATACCGGTTTCGCGACCAGATTTTGCTTAATCATATTGTAGAAGACAGGTTCTAAACCGTCCCTTGCTAGCGCAGGGAACCCTAAACCCAAAATGCCATCAATGCCAGCCCTAGCAAATTCTGGAGTTGTCCATACCGCCGCTCCTATTGGCTGCCGATGTATTATCGTGCCCGACACCTGTACAGAAATAAAACAAATCGTATGTGCCACACTCATATTGCTTTCTCTGCCCATTGAAATTAAGATATGCCCTAAATCATATTAAAATAATTATTATATTAATGTTAGTTATATAAGATAAATGTTTGCCTAAAATAATTTCATATTAAGTACTTGGAACCGAATAATAGGTACGTCAGTATTAGCCATCTCTCTTCTATCAGTGTAGACATTTTGCTGCCTGGTCAGCAGTGTAACAGTCATCAATATTTCGACCTTGATAGAACTTCTAGTGGGTCCAATTTGGATAAACTACCCTTTATTCGAACCATATTGTCACGTGGAATGCTTGGAAACATATCAGATTTTGGAACGTTATTATTTAAGGCTTACTTATTGTGCCCTGACTCGCTTGCACATTCTAAAGTCCTTTTCCTGCTGACCCATGAGAACAGCGTAATATGGGATTTCACATGACTTATACTTATACAATTTCCTGTTTACTCATGCCGATCACGAGTAGGTGGCCGGATGGCGAAGCAGATATGAAATAGCATTCTGTGTCAGCCAAAATGTTCTTAGGCTCATGGTAATGCTGGGGTTTGTTTAGGAAACGTCTACGCTGCTCTTTTAGCGTGGGACTGCCAATTTGGCACTAGGACGCCACGTTTCAAAAGTCCATATTTAAGAGCTGCTTATGTCAACAGCCGAGAGAGAGTCAATCAGTGTAACAATTAGGGTCAGACAGGTTAACGCACCTCGTATCCTCGACCAACACGACCACGCATTTCCAAGGTTCGCCGGATGGTTATTTGATATAATTATGTAATTAATGTCACTATTATACCTCTAAGTCTCTTCGAGATTTCTGGAGTATCGTGTACTTAAAGTTAATAATTAGAGTCCAGTAAATTAGCATACTATAGAACTCAGTGTTGCCTACATTTGGCTTTACAATTTTGCTCTACCATCTAGCTCCCTTATCCTTTTAGTTACGCTCCTAGTTACTGTAGAGATTGTAATCTTAAGTGACACTTTACTCAATGTAAAAATATTTTGACAGTGTGAAACTAACCTTGCGGGCAGCAGCCGTTGCCAATGCCTACCGCCAATGTCTGTCATAAACGCCATGAAAGGCTTGATGAGCGATTGGTATTTTGTGCGCAAATCAGTTCTTAACGTTTCTTTGTAAATGAATGTCATCCATAATTACATAATATTCTATATATAGATTACGAAAACAAGTTCGCTTACCAGTTGATATCACGTGTGTCATGGGTTTCTGACTCTTGTCCTACACGATTACTTACACAGGTATTTATAAAATATAAAGATGAAAACTGCTGTACAATTTAACTAGGCATCTACTTCAAAAGATCCTGACTTTGAACTACAAAAATTCTGAAAGTAAAAGATATTTTTAGAGCAAGTAGACTTGATGATTTGATAGGCCACTTACATTTGTCAAAAGAAGAATCTGAACTTATAAATTCCAGGTTGCAACAATGGTAATTATTTGCACCCGGTACAAAATTTACAGAGTTTTGAAATAGACATAAGAAATTGGCAAAATATTTTTCAATGGAAGGGAATATGTTTCTGTATGGACTCGATGATTTAATGAGTGAGCTAGATAATGAGCATAATCCAGATGACTAGTGATTGTTTATAGATTCATTAAAGTTCAGCTTAAAGGCGTGTTACTTCATAATTGTAACGATCTTCCGTCTTTTACAGTTTTTTATTCTGTTGGTCTTAAAGAAAGTTTCGAAAGTATGGTCAAGATCGTAGGTATTTTAAAATATGAGGTTCATTCTCGGAAAATATGTGGTGACCTTAAAGTAATAGTTTGTTGCTTTGATTACAAGGGGGATTCACAAAATACTGTTTTTTTTTGTTTTTTTTTTTTTTTGTGGGACAACCATGATACGCAAAAGCTTTATATGGTACAACAGTTGGGCAAGCGGCAGGTATATGCTTAAAGGAGAGTAGTGTTTCTTCTCCCTCCCTCACATAAAAAACTTGGGTTGATGAAGAATTCTGTTAAGGCACTCAACAGAACCTTAGTGATTTGCACATTTGTAAGGCAGGTTTCCACAGATAACTTATGCAAAATTGAAGATTTTCTTTTGTATCTCAAAACCGTAAACTTGTGAGGACGAATAGTATGAAAATTTAACAAACGGTGGAATTACCAGCTTGGCAATCATTCTACATGGTTGTAGAATGTCTTTGAAAATCCATTTCCTCCGTTCAAATTTAGAATATTTTTCGGAAAATCTGGGTGATGTTAGTTATGAACAAAGGAAATGGTTTCCTCAGGACATTTTTGTCATGCAGAAGAGGTACGAAGGTCGCAAAGACCCAGTAATAATGGGACATTATTGTTGGTTTCTTGTGTGGGAAAGCAGACAGGGGTACAAGAGGCAAACACACGTTACAAAGCCTTTTAACAGAGTTACAGGTATCTTCCTTAAATATATAGTCCAAATATTACTGTATGCATGCAAAGTAACATTTTGAATCAATCTTAATTAACCATCATGTGTAGTACTATACCATATATGACTATATCACAATAATAAATGTAACCGAATAATCTTATCTGAGTCCTCGTGAGAACCTAAATATCTTCATATTTTTCTAACCTGACGAGATAAGAGATAATGTGGTCATTTTCAAAATCAGCTCATCCTTTTCTTTAAGAAATACCTACAGTTCGGCCGCTCTATCTCCGGCTCCGACATTTCTCGAGAGGGGAAAGAAGGCTGTTGCCAGTTCTTTAGCGGGAATTTCAAGCAGAGGAACAATGCGTAATTTAAATATTTCACGTATTTGCATATTTCACGAACTAGTATCCATGTTATTAATAGCGATAATAATAGGACTTACGAACACTAAAAATCGGAATTCATGCACGCAAAATATACCAAAAGAAAGTTCACCAGCGCCAGCAGCTAAAGCCACGCGGCTCAAACAAGTTTAAGCTGGCAACACGATGTTGGGTTCGGGAGCCACGCCTACCAGCGACAATGCTGATTGGCGCTAGCAGGCAGTTTTAACTTCCTGACCACAACACCAGATGTAGAGACTCACAGTACTACCAACAGATGTAGTCTGTTTGTGTGTGAAAGGTGTGAATGAAATATTCGAATAGAGTGGTGTTGTAATAAATATCTTGCATGATAATGAAATTATAAGTTGTATTTCAGTGTTTTAAAGCTAATGTAGTCCTATATTTTAATTCTAAAGATAATTTTGAGAATATGCTTTCAATTGCTCATTACTGTATGTTGGTACTATTAACTTTCCCCCTCCATCTCCTGCAATCGCAAAACGCCAGAGCCGGAGATAAAACGGCCGGACTGTACTTTTGTCACAGAGGTATGAAAAAAGTTGGGTAGTGTAATTGTTTTGGTTTATTGCGATACTATTCAGATTTCAAATAACCCCACAAATAAATATCTAATGGATCGAGATCTGGAGTTTTAAGTAGTCATTCAATAGGTCGTTCTTTTCTAGCCCACTTACTAGGAGATATTGCATTCAGGAAGTATGTCACATGTGCTGGGAAACCATTTGATACAATAGTTCTTCATTCTCTACTGGAAACAAATCTTCGCCATTTAAAATGCTGTGGAGATTAAATATAGAAATTTAACTTTCCCTCTGTTAAAATCATACAATTATATTATGTATTAGCAAACAAAACCGAGCATTCAAAATGATATCCGCTCATTATTACGATTATGCAGATGTTTAGTAATTTAAAATGAAGGTACTCACTAAAATGAACAAAAAATTCCGATCGGTAAACTAACTAAATGAAAGACAAGTATGTTGCCACAACTTGCATAGAGCAAGCGCCTGATAAAACGGCAACTTTTTCACCTTCGCCGTGCGGCAGGTTGTATCTCAAACGCACACAGCAAAGCTGTTTGGCTGAAATTTCCTGTAAAACATTCTCGAGGTATACAAAATTGTCTGACATATATCTGCAGAGCAAAGTGCCTATACATTGTGGTGTTGCGCGTACATCAAACACTGTGAGTAGTACGCTTAAACATACGTCAAATTGAAAATACAACATAGCATCGTCTATGCCAGGAATTCTAAACCAATAATAAGTGGACTATTAAGGGTACTAACACTACTGCCGTATAGTATGTAGCTACTTTACCAAATAAGACACTTTTTAAAAAAATAACAATATTTGTGAGTTCCGCTATAACTAAACGAATACAATATATTTTACATTATTGTAAAGACTTTCGTATGATATGCTAAAACAATTTCAATCCTATGACAATGGGAGATATCGATTCGAATTTATTTTATTATGAACTGAAGAGAAGTCTTGAGTGTAGAAATTTTTTAGACAGTATAAGATTGAAAAATATAACACCATAACCAGGTATGAATCGCATATATGCAGCTTTTCATGGCATTAATCTAACCAACTTAAGACCATACTGAACAGTAAATTCTCCAGCAGTCGCATATTTTTTTCAGGTCAACCGCAAGGCACACTGAAATTCACTTTGAGATAACGTTTTTTTTTTTTTTTTTTTTTTTCCTGTAATTTACGTCCTCCAACGTTGAGTCATATCGAAACCAAAGTGATTTTTAAGTCATTTAACATAATAGCCCAGTGGAAAAACAATATATTGAACGGGTTTTCCCGTAAAATTAGTATCTAGGTATTGATATATGCACAAATAGCTAAATATATCACTAGTTTTGTTATAAATGTACAGTAATGTTTATTTATTCCTTTCTCCATAAAACCATGCAATTTCCTCGTAATATGCTTACTAGTAAATGCAATAATGTCGCGAGTCATTATCGCAATAGCGCGGCTGACGCGCACAAAAGAACTTACTGAAACAGATAAAGATAGCGCGGCTTGTGCACACAAAGGGAAGATAGTGTAGCGTGGAGATAAAAGGCTTGCCGCAACAGATAAAGTTAGATAACTCGAAGATTCTAATACCGTCTTGTTCATTCTAGAAATACGCAAAGAGGTATATATAAGAAACTGCGACACGCCAGAGGGACAATCGCAAACGCAGTCGTAACGAGAGTTTTAATTGGAACTGGTGTGTTGTGGTCAACGACCTTGGAGGATGGTAATTGTGTATGTGACGTAATTCTGCTACTGTAAGGATTGACCAAAGTGTATTTCTACGGAAATAAAGAACATATTGAATTTCTGCAACTTGGACCTTTAATTCTACGAACCCACAAAGTCACAATAATCTACGTTGAATGTAATGTGCTTGCATCACTGCGCCTCTATTCTGTAATTTATGATAAAGCAATACATTTAAGAAGGTAATCTTATGTAATTCCAAGGTGTTTACTTATTATTTCGTAATTTCCGGGTAAATTCTGCAATGTATTTTATTTCTCCTTCTCACCAACAGATGCATCCAAAAGACATTATGGTGCATCCGAGTAATACATTGCGATGCAGCGGCTTTGGAGCAGGTCTACCTCGAAGTTGGCGCAAGGCAGTCGAAACGTCAGCGTAAACACAATAAACGCTATTGCCAAGCAGCTAGAATTTTCAAGAAGTTCTGACGTCTTAAAAATCCATGAACAGTGTGGAAATTTCCAACGCCTATGGTCTCTTGCAAGTTAAGGCAATGAGTAAGTGAGTGAACAAGTTAGTGCGGACCACCTCGGTAGCGTAGATGGTAGCATGTCTCCCTCACGTTCAAGAGGTCCCGAGTTCGAATCTCGGTTAAGGTGAGTTACATGGATAAGGTTTTTCTCAGGAGTTTCCCTTATCCTGATAGACGAATGTCGGGTAGCTCTAAGCTCCATGCACCCTGGACTCATTTGAGCATCATTTCACCCATTTCATTCATCGTACGATATGACTTATCGTTGGAGGATGTAAATTACAAACAAGTTAGTGCGTTTTTCTTGAAACGAAAGTGCCGTTCTAGCAGCGAGTTTGTGACGACACTCTGCTATGAGTTCTATTTTTGCAAGATATTCGAGAGCCTTGTACTCGACTTTCGATCAAGTGAAGCGCCCGGAAGACGCTACGTCGGACGTATTTCACTATGTCAGGGAAGAAAGTAAAGTGATTGGGAAAACTGAACTAGTTCGCACTCGTGAAGTGACACTGTGAGTTAAAAGAAGTTTCAACAAAATCTCACTACTTTAGTAAGTGACAGTAAATTGTTAAGTGACGGCTTGAAAAGCAAACTAAATCATTAATATATCTATAATACCACAAGTTTGGCAATATTACTGCAAAATCCTCATTTACCCGAAGAAAGTAAATGTTTAAGTACTACAAGCAGAAATGCATTTAATGAATTATTTCTCCGGAAACGCCATTTGTAGACTGAAGCTGGAAAGGTGGATTGAAAAATTGAATACCATAGTCGCTTCCCATGTAGCTGCTCAGACCAACTGAGTTATCTTCGTAACATATCAACACGAATGAAATTCCCCAAGTAAGTGTTTCTCAAAGTGGGGTCCGCGTGGGAATCCCTTAAGTCGAGTTATAATGTTGAATTAAAACTATAGAAAACATAGAACTGTATTTACTGAGTCACTTATCTGCTCGGTGCCGAACTACACAAGTTTTACTTAATATTTTTGTGCAGCTATGTCGTAGCGGCGTAACGCAACTGAGAGGTGCGATCAACGTAATAGTTGGGAGCGTGCAGTGCCACGTCATAATAGCAACGACGCAACCGCACTGAGCAGGCGGTTGAAGTCAGCCTAACCTGCGTACGCAGGTCTGAGTCAGCGCTGCCACTAGCACCGGTCACGCACAACAAACCAGTCGTTCTCGCTGCGTTGAAGCCAGTGATGGTAGTGTTTGACTGTCCTGACAGTTTGTAATTGTGAATCTGAGAATTTTTTCGCGTCGTTCAGCATGAATTGTTGGTTACAGATTGGATTAATTAAACGTAAGCCTACAATAACTGGCGATCAAGAAGCAAATTGTAATAGTGAGCCTACTAGTTTAACTAATTGCTGTGTGATCTGTGAAAAGTAAAGCGGCGAAAATATAGCGAAGAATATTTAAGTTTCAGATTTGTTCGAGCTGGAAGTTAAGATGAACAAAAACCTGAATGTGTCCAATGACGCAATGAAGTCTGCTAAGCTGCGAAGACAATTAGAGACGAAACATCCCGATTGCCTTGGTAAGACAATTGATTATTTAAAAATAAAAAGTAAGCAGATTAAAATGAGCAAACCTAGAATAGAAAACATTTCTACTGGAACCAGTAGTGAAAAAGCAACACTAGCTTCCTATGAAGCAGCGCTACTCATTGCTAAAAGTTTCAAACCTTATAACATTGCAGAGGAATTAATATTGCCAGTAGCTTTTGATGGGTAGCATAATGATTAGTGACTCAGCTGCCAAAGAGATGAACACAGGCCCACTATCAAATGATTCAGTTAAATATAGAATTGTTGATATGTTTCAAAATATCCTGGACCAGCTAATTATGAGGTTAAAGTCAACAACAATGTACACGTATGCTTTATAACTTGACGAAAGTACTGATTTCACCATTTTAGCTTTTACACGTTACGAAAACGAGAAAGAGCTTGTTGAAGACCTATTGTTTTTTGGGCAAGTCTTGCATAACACTGCTGAGAATGTCTTTAATAGATTTAATGGATTTATTTCACAGCAAGGTGACGGAGCAGCAGCGATGTCTGGACACAGCACTGGATTGAAAGCTCTATTTCAAGCTGTCATCACTAAAATTAAGTGGACACCTTGCTCGATACATAGAGAGGCGTTGGCTGTAAAAATATTTCGCCAGATTTGAAGGTAACATTAGAAGAGCTGGTTAAAATTGTGAACTACATTAAGGCTGTCCTCTTAACTCACGGATATTCAAGAAACTATGTGCAGAAATAGGAAGCGAACATAAACAACTGTTCCTGCACACAGACGTTCGCTGACTTTCTTACAGAAATGTTATTTTGCGATTTTTTAATTACGTGATGAAGTGAGGCTATTTTTTGAGGACAGCAAGCACGAAAAGTTTCCCCTTAGCGAACGATTGTGTCACTTTGAATGGCTGTGCAAAGTGGCATATCTAGCTAGCATCTTCTCACGCTTAAATGAACTAAACCGAAAATTGCAAGGATCAAAACCAGATGTTTTCGCGATTCATGAGATAATTGAAACAATGATAGGGAAACTTCACGTGAGGAATGGTCGTGTAGAAAAGAAATCCTTGGGCTCCTTTCCTATTTTAAACATTTTCTGACTTCATCAGAAGAAACTTTGCCTAAAAATATTGAAGTAGTCATTGAAGAACACCTGAATGGCCTATTCAAAACTTTGAGGAAGTACTTTCCAGCGCCGGAAGATGATCAGAATGAGTGGATAAAGTATCCTTTCCAGAAAAAGGACATCAGCAGTATTGATAGCCTTTCGGAAAAAGAACAGGACCAACTAATAGTGTTATTTAACAGCAAAGAATGGAAGGTTCAGGAAAACTAACTTGCAAAATGTTGGTTTCTGGCGCAGAGTGAATTTAATGAAATTGCTACCAAAGCACTTAAGTATATTGTGCCCTTCCCGACCACCTATCTGAGCGAACAAATATTTTCAGTGTTGTTCAAAATCAAGCCATTGAAGACAAACATACTTTCCAGTGTAGAAACTGACTTAAGAGTAAAAATCACCAACATTAAGCTCAGCTTAACTGAGCTTCAATAAAAAAAAAAGCTGCATTGTTCACGTTAATACATTCCAATGAACAAAGTTTCAAGTTTTTTTCCTCATAAATTGGCTTTTTAGTAACCCAATACCAATTTTGTTGAAATTGTCAAATGGTGGATTCAGAACATTATGAATAACGTTTTATATGTATAAAAATGGTATATTTACATTGAAAACAAATTAATTTTGATAACATGTTGCGTCTAATGTTGATAATCCTTGGGTAATCCAAAGAGTGTTCTATTTCAAATTTTTACTGATGTAAGGCTAAAGTTTAATAAAAACCTAGTTCGGCAAACTTGCATAAGATTTACTTCAAAGTGAAAAAAGTAATTTTAATAAGTAAAATTTTAAGATATATATTCTTTATTTAAAATACATTTATACACAAGCTTATTTTATTTAATTTAACTTCAAATTTTTAATTAAATATTAATTAAATTTAAAACTAAATTTACAATAAAATATCTTAAATTATACATACAGCAATTATTTAAATTCCAGTTATAAAATTCAACCAAAAGTAGACTCATTCATGTAAATTGAGTTTCTAAATTATGGGGGTAGAGGATAAGGGGGTCATTGAGGCAGAAGAGTTTGAGAAACACTGCCCCAAGTGACACACTTCTTCCTGATAAAATAAGGCCTTCTCAAACTCATTTTGAGATAAGATACTCAAATGGAGAGCTATAATTTCTAAAGTCATTTAAGTCTCGAGTTTCATAATAAATTCCCATTAGATCAGTAAATGTGGTTTGACCGATAAAAATGGAGTTTAATGCCATGTCGGCATTCTGCCATAAGAGCTTAGTTTGATAGAGTAATGAGACTTAAAGCGGAATATCCTAGTCAAACCCCGGCTATGGTGCTAAACTTTTCATTCAAATTCACTCTTTCCACGAATGCTTCTACTTTTAGAAGAAAACCAAATCAGAACATTAATAAATGTTTTAGTTACGAGCAATCTGCGTCTGATAACAATAGCTTATTTAAATATTTCTGCGCTAGATCTAAGAGTTCAGATAAACCAAATAAACAATAATGTGTTATTTAAAGGAACATAGATATATAATTAAAACTGTGTATCATAACTACAATAAATTTTATCCATGCGTTGGCTTAATAGTTAAATATGGATAGTGTGACATTTTAACATATCTTTATCAAATGTTAAATACTTACATTGACAGAGTCTCTGAATACGTATCCTTCCACAGCACCGGAGCCATAAAGATCCTTAAAGCGATGCCTACTTCTCTCAGCTGTTTGAGAGCTGTATGGATCATATCGGTTCTGAGACCCTGAAATGCAGGGTCTAAAACTGAGCAAAACAAATTGTATGCACTACACCTAATCAGCTCTATTTCTTTTATGTGACATCGTTATTGGCATTTAAATTTGAAGCAGATGTATTAATTAATAACTATGAAATAATCACTTACAGCAAGTTGAGCTTTGGCACAGCTTAGACGCTACCCACAGATCTGAAGAGCCTGTGTCAAACTCCACCATAAAGGGTTGTGGCGGATTTCCAATTGTGATATATCCTGCATTTATTTCCTGCAAACATTAAGTTTGTTCATTAAACATAATGGTATAGTACTGGTCTGTGTTCTTGCATATGCCAAAATAGGCGTTTCATCTTAATCGTAACAGGTAAGAGTTGCACAAAATCGATTACACAAATCAAACTGACCTGTGTTGGAAGAGCATCCTATGTAGGGAATGCCTTTTATTGCACTACATGCTTTGGAATACATCATCATGAAAGGTTAGGTTAAATGGAACTACTGTTTTAATAAGAATATTTTAAAAAATTAATTCGATACTTTCTGCCGGTACTGGAAGCCGTGGTCATTAAGACAGGAATCGTAATCTGGAGGAGTAATGGGCCATTCACAATGAAAACGCAACGTTAACGAAAGGACGCTAACGTATGTAGTAAGCATTCATAATGGAAAAACGGAAACGTTATTATAGCTAATCAGAAATTAGATGATTTAAAACGGCTCCTAATCATGAAGTAACATTCATGCACGGTCAAGCAACAGTAGCCAATTTTCTCGGTATACTATATTTGAAAAGATAAAGGTCGTAGACGGTGGGTTCATCCCCTGAATCAAAGAAGAATTTATCAACGAAACCTTCATAATTTACTGAAATGAGAGATGATGATGACCCAGTGCAATTCCAAAGATACATGAGAATGACTCCTGCACAATTTGATATCGTATTAAACCTCTTTGGCCCGGTGTTGTAAAAGAATAGCAGTCAAAATCCTTTTTCTGAAGCTCTTTAGCTCAATGAGCATGCCTCTGATACAATGTAATAATCTTCTTGTCAAAGGCAGCCATTTTCCACTGATTTCTGATTGATGGATATATTTGTTCTACATAAACGCAAATCTAGAAGCTTGAAGTTCGCAAGAATTTGCATTTGCGTCTGCGAAATGAGTTTCCGTTAACGTTTGCGTTTTCATTATGAATGGCTCACATTAAGTTAGCTGGTCGCAAGCTTTTGTGGTTATGCTGCATTTGCGTTTACCTTTCATTGTGAATGACCCTTGAGGTTCAAATCCTCTCAAGACCGTCCTCCCGACTGAAGTTCTTCCAGGACTTCCTCAGTCCTCCTGGAAATTAACCTTAGACCTGAAGCGTTTCCCCTTAATTTTATTTCCCAATGATAATTTAATTTAATGTATCATCAAGCCAGATTCTTCTTCATACAAATCAACTCCATTTGTAAATCCAAACAAATTTCCTTGAAACTTAGGATTAGAATCTCCAACACCAATGTGAAATACATTCTACTCTATGGCTGTGTGACCTGGAAGGCAACCAAATCAATAGAAAATAAGCTGCAAGTGTTTATAAATAAAAACTTTAAACTAATTTCAGGAATATGGTGGCCAAAAGCCAATGAAATAAATATTTGCGGAAAATATCATATCAACATGAAATTGCGAACGTAGTAAAATATAGGAAACTGAGATGGATTGTCCACTCACTTAGAAGGGAAAGAGAAAATATAACAAGAGCTGCTTTCGAATGCAACCCCCAGGGATCAAACAGAAAACATGGCAGACTTCGAATAATATTCTCGCGGCAACGGGCATAAAAAGTTTCGGCGCAAATAGATAATAGACGGATGGTGTTTCACGCTAATAAAGATCTTACATAAGCAGTTGAAGATAGCGCGAGATAAAGGTCTTCCGAAACAAACAAACTGAGATAAATGGAAATTTCTGGTGACGTCTTGGTTGATAGAGATTAATCGGTTTATTTATTGTTCCAGAAATATATAGAATTTATCAATGAGATATTTAAGAGGGCGACGACTCGCCAAGAGTCAGTCGCGAAAGTCGTAAGCAGTAAACAGCTGTAGAGTGTTGTAACGAGAGCTGATGTAATCAGAACGCTGTTTGTTGTCATTGACCTTGGTAGACTGTGTGTATGTGACGTAACGTTGTTATGTGAGAATTGAACAGTGTATTTCTACGGAAATAAAGAACATTTGGAATATCCGCAACTCGGACTTTTAATTCTACGAACCCACGAAGTCACAATATGGTACAACACAGAAGAGAACCTGAATGCAAAGGAAAAAGCTAGAGTGAGATTAAGATTCTGGTTAACAATAGAATCTCCTGGTGTGCTTTTATCAAGGACCTGTGCTTCCCACAGGAGTAACAGGACGACTACTACTGCGTGTATAATCAGTTATCACTTTGGTGCCGCATGAAGTAATAGCGGATGTTAACATTTAACAGTATATTGCGTACTAAGAACTGTAAGTGATACCTGTCAGGTCGAGAATGTATATTGGGAACGTAATACGTAACTTACAGTTCGTGGTTAGCCGTCTACTTTTTGCAATAATTGAGAAAACATTAAAAAGCAAAAATAAATCAAAATTGCTACTATTCCGTTGGATCATTTCCTATTGGTACCTCAAGTATTGTGTTATTAGGTGTTACGTCACTTCCTACTGGTACCATAAGTATTAATGACCTGTTACATCCTTGTTGCCATGGAAATTATAACTGTATTGTAAATTTAGCTTACTCAATTAAATACATGCTCACAATGATTAACTTACAAATCAAGTATTGCAAAAGGATGTTATTTCTCTTTTCACTTTTGTACACAATATTGTCACATGCCATATTCTTCTGTTTACTTCATAATAATTGGGATACATCCTTGTAGAAATGGTTGTTGTATATTTTCTTATAGGTACAATGGATAGAGGACACAGTAAACTTAAGAGATATTCAAATATTTTAAGAACTAGTCGTTATGAAATTCTGTTCTCTTTGCAGCACCAGGACGGGGAAAACCGACTCTCCATTAGAGAAAATTAAAAGTAACTGAAAATTCAATCGATGACAGGAAAATATTATAAATAATTATCTTCCCAAGAAAGATTAAGTAACAAAGTGTGTGCTTTAATGAGATATACATTCTCTTCAGTAAAATGGTTACCATCATTCAAAATGAAGAGGGCTTTAGAGGCTGTTCCCAGCAAAGTTAAGAATTAAATTTTTGTTTTTCATGAAAATATCTTAAACGTATGATAATTTAATTAAAACTGTTACTCATGTTCTAAGAAAATAAATTTTTTCGCAAAATTAACTTCTTTGGCGTAGTTATTAAAATTTCCGATAACCTCGGAAATATTCTTTTAGCGAAAAGTGCTATGACTAGTACGTTATTAACAGTTACTGAACCAGAAATCCGATGTCTTCTTTGTTACCATTTAAATGAGAATTCCTTCTCAGAAACATGGAATTACATCAACCAATTTTATAAGCAATAATCAGGGCTAGGAGTTTTAGGTGCAAATTACTTCTCCGGTAACAGAAGTTGCTGTGCCTTGGAAATTGCACCTACTTCGCTGGATCCAAAGAAAGCACAAACTCCTTAATTTTGTCAAAATTCTCACACAACATAGCAGCACATTCGATCCAAGATCCACAGCGACTAATCCAGCGACAGTAATGACCGGGAAATTTGGAAGGGGTAGGTCAGTGGTTTCCTTGCAGACCACAACCTGATTCGAAGCTTTCAGCAGAATCTTCTTCAGGGCAGAGATGAAATGATTTGCGAGTCGTATTCGTTCCTTGTGGATTCACAAACACTATGAAGAGCATGAACCAAGTATGTCACATGCTTCAACTTAGGAAATAAAAGCTTCAATTGGTGAACAGATGAAAGAATATATGGAGCCTGGTCCGTAACCAAAAGAAGTTTTTCAAACTCGACACCAGCAGGCCAGACGTTTTAACTAAAGTCCATAATTGATTGCATTACTGACTAGCATTGGCTTTCTTCAGCTCATACATTTTTAACAACATCGGCTTAACTTTCTACGAAGCTAAGGGAAAAACTAAACTGTTAAAAATATATCGTTTCATTGAGGCTTCATCCACAATGATTTCCACATCCAATTAGACACTTTCTCCTTGATTGTTTCTATGGTCTCTTTTTCTTAAAGTACTCTCATTCGGGATTGACATCTTTGTATACTTTTCAATAAATCCCTTGAAGGTTGGATGGTTCACTTTATTGAGAGGAATTCCTGCTTGTGTAAGAGCTGCACACAACTCAATGTTGATTTCCTTAAAATTTTGGCCTTTTGAAGAATTCTGTTGAAGTGCAATTCGTAATAGTGGCTGCCCCGATTCGTTTTCCTGAAGAGTCTTGTTTACTTGATGCTTAAAGCTGGAAATGTGCTGTTTGATGTGATCTCGCTGGTATTTTTCATCTAACGAAATTCCTGATTCGCAAATAGTACATTGAATAACAGTTGCATCTGTGTATATGAAATTTTGTTTGAATTTCTGAGCCAGAAGAATAAGTCGAGCACTGGACACCTTTGGCATAGTAAAATCTAGTAATACATTCATTTAGTAATGTAACAACAGACTAACACCAGTTCACTTGCTAACTCAATGTGACTGTTACACAACTCATTCACCTGCTGTCCACCAGAATATTCCCATTCATGCTGGAACTGCAATATTAGCGATTTCTAGTAGTCTTGAGGAGAATCTAGTGTCACTTCTTGGAACTACGCGTGTAGAGTTACTGATGCCTTTGCGTGACCTTGGAATCCGCGGGAACAGATGACGTTTGTCACAGTAACAAGCTCACATTCACGAACAGTAGGATACTGATTCTGGTGAAATTAAAAGAATAGAATTAGTCATTGTCAGTTGCATTATTCGGGCTGCTTTATAGCGGTAAAGCAAGAGAAAAAGGATTTGCGGTACACAATTATTTTCCATTGTTGTAGGTGTGCTTTAAAATTCCCACGCAGCCTTTACTGGAAGAGTTAGGCTTACTCTTCACATGTTCACAGCAAACTGAGGAGATGTTAATTAAAAGTTAAATATTTCATATTGATTAAAATCATATGGAGTAAAATAGAAGGAAACTTAAAAGAAAAATGGGATTGTGGGTATGATTGGGGAAAAAGGAATAAAAATATCCAAAAGGGAAAAACGTGCTTCAAGAAATGCCTCTTTTGGTAACTAGAAACAAAACTTCACACTGTGATAGCTTTTCGAAGAGCTTAAATTTACCCTAAGAAAAAAGATACACACCTAAAAATCCTAACCCTGGTAATAATTATCGCTATTATACCATCGCAGAAACGCTATTTACGTGTCAGTGCCATTTCCAGTGGGAAAACAACCGCTCAAAAACTGTTATCATTTCCTTTGTTTTCGAGACTAGCATTGGTCATAGTTTCTCTCCATCTTATCAGTGACAAATGCACGTAGTGAACTTCCTGGTACCGTTACGAAATTCACAGCAAGGCCAAGTGCAATAATTAACCTATTTCAAATGAACAAGCTATAATTTGGAAACAAGGCACCTCTAGGACATAATAGCTGTTGATTATTTTTCCCCACATAAGCGAGTGTACAAGTTAGAAAGGTAGAAGCACACTGAACAATTCAAGTTACCCCTGGTATATGAACCAGCGATATTTTACTTTCCTCGTTGTTTGTTCAAATATTTACTTCAATCAAAAATAAGAAAAATAAATGCTTGCACAAACAAAAACCGTAGATGTATTAAATGTGCATGCGTTAAATGTTAGCTGTTATTACAGTAATACCGTAACGGATAAGAGATATCAATATCATCTGTTGCTTCTACTAAGTGCTTTCTTGGCCATATGAAGGTCGACTAACTCTAGTTTGTAGCCATGAGCTGGTGAAGAATATTAATGGAACGTGCGATAATATCCACACTCCTGTCTTAGAAGGGAATTTGCTGCATTAATTAATTTGTGCAACGTTACAAGAACATCACTACAATACAAGCTTCGTTTTAAGATATAATTATATATTCTTTAATTTCATTTCCCAAATTGTAACGCAAACAAATGAATATTTCATTTTAAAAATCTAAATGAAAAAATTAAATTAAAGTGTGCTCTGAAAAATTACTAGGTATCTAACAGAACATCTTTTTCAGACAACAAAATGACTTCGTCTGACCAATGTTTTGGAGTTACAGTCTGGGGTTTCTCTTATTTGGTTTGTAATAAAATAACAGTAAATTGCAATGGGTATTTACTTATATCTTTTATTGATACTTTCCACCTCACTTATTCCTTAAGGACTTATAATTAATTGCTCCATATTTCTTCTCTCAGTGGTAATAATCAGTCTTTGAATAATCACTGTTATGAACGTCCAGATTATTGGGTTACATTTTGGAGTACCTTCAACTAGGCAGACTGACCGCCTAAAATTCTCCTATATTGGTGCAAATTTGCACTTCTTGCATTTTCGTTGATACAACCATTAATATCGACAGGTATTAATGCTTATGAACTTTTTCATTGACTATTAAAACAGAAAACGTATAAATTATTATTATTTCTCTTTTTACTTTACGTGCTCCAAGGTCAAGTCATATCAGACGATGAATGAAATGGGTGAAATGATGCTCAAGTGTGTCCAGGGTCAATAGAATTTACAGTTACCTAACATTCGTCTTCAAGGATAAAGGAAAACCCCGAAACACCTTATCCAGGTAACTCACCCTGGCCGAGATTCGAACTCAGGACCTCTTGAACGTGAGGCAGACATGCTACCCTTTACTCGACCGAGACGGGCATAAATAGTATACTTGTATAATGTAGATGTAACGTAAGACAACGCATCCAACTGAACTTTGGCCAGGGTCAGTTTCACTTTGCATGTAATGTTTTTGAACTTAAATATATTATTATTATTATTATTATTATTATTATTATTATTATTATTATTATTATTATTATTATTATTATTATTATTATTATTATTATTATTATTATTATTATTATTATTATTATTATTATTATTATTATTATTATTATTATTATTATTATTATTATTATTATTATTATTATTATTATTATTATTATTATTATTATTATTATTATTATTATTATTATTATTATTATTATTATTATTATTATTATTATTATTATTATTATTATTATTATTATTATTATTATTATTATTATGATTATTATTATTATTATGATTATTATTATTATTATTATTATTATTATTATTATTATTATTATTATTATTATTATTATTATTATTATTATTATTATTATTATTATTATTATTATTATTATTATTATTATCATCATCATTATTAACTTCTTTTCGCATATGACCATATAGGACTACGCAAAGTACTTAGAGACTTTTCTTTGAATCCAAGATCCTCTTAATTTCTCTCGCTTGTACACGTTGTTCCAGTCTTTTCCTTTGGTTTGTCCTCTTGGTTATCTTGCCACTTCGCACCTTCATTCTAAAGACATCCCTGTCTAGCACATCGTCTTGACTGATGCCTGCAAATTTATGATTGGCCATGACCTGCCATGATTTAAATCATTTTGTACTTCATCAATCCATTTCATAGTGTCTACTTGTGCTTTACCTCTATTTTCGTAAAATTCAATAATTTTTTGTGCGCCTATATGAAGTTAATTGTTTAATATATCCATAACATTTTAACTTTCATTTCATAATATCACTATGCATGTCTGTATGCTTTATTTCCTTATTACTTCTAAGTTACTACTACTACTACTACTACTACTACTACTACTACTACTACTACTACTACTACTACTACTACTACTACTACTACTACTACTACTACTACTACTACTACTACTACTACTACTACTACTACTACTACTATTACTACTACTACTACTACTGCTACTACTACTATTACTACTATTACTACTATTATCATCATCATCATCATCATCATCATCAACAACAACATTATGATTAATTTCATCTAAATTTGTGAGACACGGACACGTTGTTGGTCTTTATGTTTTCTTTTTTAGCATTTTGAGGCCAGCAGGTCAAGCTGCATACTCGTACATTGGCAGCCAAAGTTGCGTGTTGCAACTGATCAGACGGGAGTAATAAACTCACTGAGGAGGCATGGCTCTGTATGCAAAATCAAAATACCTGAACAGTAGAGAATCTTCATCTTGTAATGGAAACTCCTTTTCGTGATACTATGGTATACGAGTATATAGAGGCTGCTATAGGTGCTAGACCTGTCATCACATATGCCTGCCAAGTTAGGGGTATTGCAGCAAAAACCCACCTATATAAACTGCAGATTCTCCAAAACCCATATCTTCGTACCGCAATATCATCTCATTGGTACATTCCCAATGATAACATTCACTCTGATCTTAATTTTCCAAAACTCACTGACCACATCCTACAGCTCTCTTGAAGCTTCTATGCTCAACTTCCTTCAAGCTTTAACCACCTCATACTCGGTCTCAGGAAGTATGACCTCGACACCGGAGAAACTTACAGAAGACCCAGACTTGTGCTAGGCCCACCATAAACTCATATCACACCTTACACCCCCAAAAAATTTCTTAGTACTTCCAAAATATTTCTCTAATCATTGTCACCACCATTTACCCACCAACCCTTAGTTAAAAACCAATCTTTATGCCAGTAAGGGACGTAGTCCCGGAATGGCAATAGTCGAAGGACCCTCCTCTGCGGAGGACTCCCTTCAACGACAGCTCTGTGCTGTGTATGTGCTTCAGCAGTATGGCGCCACGCGTTCAAGCTGGCGTGTTCCTTACAGCATGTGATTAGTACACCGTGACCCCATCGATCCCCAGATTCGACAATAATAATTTTTATAGAGTTCTTTAGATGAGTCCTTGAATGTTACGAACCGCAGAACAACATACTAGCAGAATATTTACGGCAACGTTGTACTATATGAATCAAAACAGTGCCTAACTACTTGAAGTGAGAATCTTTTCAACAGTTTCTTTGATAAAAGAAGGAACATTTTGACATCGACCGCCGACCGCCATGGACAGGTGTGGACAGTTGACGGTATGCGCTCTTGCTTGTAAGTCCAATGCCCGTTCGGGCAATCACAGTAAAGAACGCAAAACATGTTTTTGTTCGAGTTAAGAAATCCATTAACATTATTAAAGATCTACATAATGTGAAATTGTTGATCACAAGGGGCATATCCGTAGGATGTTCGCAACAGTAACAGAAAAAACAAATAAAAAACTCCATTCTCCATGGTAGGGTGGTACCTTCTGAACTTCGTAGCCTGAGATTGCAGTCAAGCAGAAGATAACCATTTTAATTGAATTTTATTGTAGTAATATTTCGCTAATCTTCGGAGTAGAATATTGCAGAAAGCACAACAGGAACCCTAAGCTTTTATAGCTTTTAAGCTTTTATAGTTCTATTCTTCTTTTGAAAAATTCAAAAGCTACATTTATGAACTTCTCTTTGAGCTTTATTTATGTGAAGAAAGCTCTTCAATAGCACCTCTCATTTCAAACATAATCGCGCTGATTATTTAAGAGTTCATATGGTATTGAGAAAACGTAATTCTCTTTATCCTTAAATTCAATGTCAAAATAGTAATTTAGATGCAACTGGATATAATAATTTTAGGATTGTAGCACGAATGAATGTTTAACCGCTTGAGCTTTGCATACTACATTTTATGCAATCCTATCTCATAACATAAATAGTTTGCAACGTACGTTTATAAATGACAAAATACAAATAGCAAATATGAGACGTTACTCTTTATTATGCATTTTTCATAAAGCAAGAGATCGCTAGTTAGCTTAACCATGACCTACTTGCACTATGCTGATTGAGTTATTTTTGTGGCGACTACAATATGCAGATTATTGTTTTAATACACTGAATGCGTTACAAAATAAGTTGCGTTTCTCTAACAATTTAGTAAATAATTTAAGTATACCTTGTAATAAATCAGGTGCTGCAGTAATTTTTATTTTATTGCGTTTTGGATGCAATAGATATCTAGAATGTAAATGTATATATTTGTATATTTTTAAATGTATGTGAATGTTAAATTTAATATTTTTATTAATTAAAATAAATTAAGCTTCACTAGTTCGCAGAGTACTAAGCTACGCTGTTTTCGACGTTTGCATATTTCATGGCCTGCTGTACATCTGACGTCATTCATACTCTGTGTACAGCTAACTTGTAACCTTTAGTAATTGTAGTTTGAAACATGGCTGATGTAGTACAGCATCATGATATATTGAATCTTTCATATGAATTTAATGAACTTTTTATTTGTTTAGAACATGGATATATTAGGCGACTGCAATTTTACTTCATTTGGGCCAGGAATGGATCAGCTGATTTCAGTTCGCCCTGGTTAACTTGTCTCGTTAACCACGCATAGCAGCCTTCTTTATGGGTTGGTGGCGGCCACTTATACATGATTTTGAATGTTCAGTCAAGTCTCAGAGAAAGTGAAATACAATAAGTTACTAGTGCTGTTGAATAAAGAATTATCACTTTTTTTTGACAACGTGCCTTTACTTATTCTCTTAATTTTTATGGTTCTTCTCAAAATAGTCTCCCCTGAACACGATGCACTTGTCCCAGCGTTTCTGCTAGTCTTCAAAGACATGCTGGAAACCATTTTTGAGAGATCCTTCAAAATCACCTCCGCAGCCTTCACCACTACCTCTGATGATGGATAATGCCTCCCACGAAGGCGTTTCTTCAAGTTAGGGAATAGAAAAATAATACATGGGTCTAAATCTGGACTATAGGGGGGGGTGAGGGATGTACTTCATGTTGATTTTTGGAAGATATTCAGCAACAACATTGGCAATATGCAGCATCCAGCCTGCTTCATGAAAATGTGGTATTTTGCGCTTGATATGGACTTTCAATGTTTTCAGGACATCCCTGTAGTATTGTCCAGTTACTGATGTGTGTGCAGGTACAACATGCTGATAAACCATTCCATGAATATCAGAGAGTGAGATGGCCATAACTTTCCCAGCAGAAGCAATCACTTTTGCTGTTTTGGGGTTAGTGATGATGGAGATTCCCATACTGAGTTTTGCTGTTTGCTCTCAGGATCAAAATGATGTAGCCAAGTTTCATCAGCAGTGATTACGTTTGAAAGAAACTCCGGCTCTTCCTCTAACATCAACTTTAACTGCATGTTACCTCCGTTGCAGTGGTAGGCGATTCTGAACATGTCCGAACTTACCTGGTTCTCAAAGGCGGGAATCAGGAGTACCAACAATGAAACTACTACGGCGTGTGTGTTTCACATTAAGCTAACAGATTATAATAAGATTTAATTTTAGTGCGAAAAATTATGAGCGTAAAACATTATGATCATTCTTCATTGAACAGCCCTCGTACTAGGTCACTAAGTGACGTTGAAAACTGATTGAATATTTATTTTAAAAACTGTAAAAAGACACAAAACTTTAATCAAAATCGTTGGAACCATTTGTGTTTCATGCTTTATAGAGAGGTTCAGAGGTTAAATATGAAGTTGGTTATTGATTCGACTTTTCGTTTTTAAGTTATGCCGTTATCGCTCCTTCCCTCCATCCCTCCTTCCCTCCCTCCCTTCCTCCCTCTCTCTCTCTCTCTGTATGTGTGTGAATGTGCATCTCATAGAATGTTTCCTGTACCACTTTTTCTTTTATTCAAGGACTTCAAAGCAAGTATTTGTCTTCAAGTATAAATATCTAATTTTGGTTAAATTACAATAATTCCTCTATCTACATTAAAAAAAGTAATAGAGGAAAGAAGGCGAAAAAGGCAAAAGGAAGAGAACAAAGGAAGCGAAGCTATAATCTAGTCCACTCACTTAATCTGCATGATATTTGCTAAACATGAATCCGGTAGGGAAAGAAGTCACCAGACGGACGGCTTCAAAGCTGTACTATTAAGTACAAAGTCACGCATACAAACGAGAACTGGCAGTCTCGGGAAGGAAGGAGGAAGTTCCAATGAAAGAAAATATATTTTATGAAAGAAACGACCCGGACGTTCCCAAACACGCGAGCTTCTCCACTGAGCTATTTGAAGATTGATCCTTTAACCGAAGAATTTACATTGTATTATTAGGAATTTGCATGCAAGAATTATTATTGGATATCATATAGATTAGATGCTAGTGAAATGCTGAAATGAATAAACATTAAACATTTGACTGGTTCGGCTGTCAGCTCCATTTCCAACGTGTTTCTTTCGGATCATTTTAACTGAAATGTCTTCATTTCAAAATTTGGAGGGTCATTGTTCTGAATGTGAATTCACATGATTTTTTTAAGAGATGGAATCTTTTCTACGTGGCGTGAACTAGAGCTAATAAAGATTAACAGAGTTTTAATGTCAAAGTATTACTGATTAAAAATGAACTAAGTCAACATTCTTTAACTTGTGCTTGCTTTCTCCTTGTTTGTTATTTTTACACTTCTAATAACTGAATCAATAATGTAAGAAAGGTGCTATAATATGTTTATAAAAATTCGATAAGTAATTTTCACTTAACTTGCTTTAACCACCATGTTTCCCTGCAATCTGAGAAACAAATATACACAATATTTGAAAAAGTGACAAAATATTGAACAATTTGAACCTTAATAACGGATATCTGATAAAGACACTATGAAACCAAAAACGTCATTTGATATATATATATATTAAGATTTCAATTTCTTGTAAGTATTCGAGTACCTTTTGTCTACTACATATGGTTTATCATTTAAACAAAATGCTATGAACTGCTTCCGAATGAAAAAGATTGCACAGGCAATTCTCAGAAAATTAAACAGATGTAATTGATATAGCAGATTTATTGTCACTCGTAAGTATCTTAAACATAGTTTTAATCAAAATCTTTACTTTAGAAAATCCAAAATTTCCAAAAATCTTGCATCTAAAGAATAACTCGAGTCGGGGGAATGTTCTTGAAAACCTCTTGTGCCGCATCTTTAGAACACACTGAACTGATACAGGTGAGTCAAAAAACACCGACAAGCTCAGTATGCTGTGCAGGACGGCAAACGGATCATTTTCCAAGCAGCAATCCATTCCAGAAACGCATGTTTTGGCCATAGTAAACCATCAGTCTTCGTTCCACATGCCAGTACAACGAACAAACGATATTCAGCACAAAGCAGTTTAATATTACAAACGGGGTTTATTTTAATAAACAAGTATATATCTATGCATAGGTGTAGATATATATTTTTCTTTTTTTAGCCGTTTCTTATTGTTTCCGTCTATTTCAATGTCTGTTTTCTATAGTTTCATACATATACACCCATGCCCAAGGCGGGACTCAAACCCGCGACCCTCTACGCGGCGGAACGCAAGAGACACGCTCTAGCGACCATGGCTACGAGGGCCGGGAGGTTCAAACTGGCTACCTAAGTGTGTTATTTATTATTATTGCTACTAATTATTATTATTAGCATAGTAAATAATTTCCATAGTAAAAAATACATAACTCCAGCCTACCTTCACATTTCAGTTTATTAAAAATTTGCTTCCAAATATTTTCCTTCAGTAAATTATCTTTGTATGATTTATGTTTTTGTCATACAAGCAACAATGATTCTAAAATTATCAATTTCTCGTCAAATGACCCCATGTCTCTCTCTCTCTCTCTCTCTCTCTCTCTCTCTCTCTCTCTCTCTCTCTCTCTCTCTCTCTCTCTCTCTCTCTCTCTCTCTCTCTCTCTCTCTCTCTCTCTCTCTCCTGTGAAGTATGAAAGTGTTTTTTAACTTCTGTTTAATTTATTATTGCTGCTTTCATGAAAGTAAAATTTGGCGTCAGCGTCTGCCAATAATGTTCATGTTAACAAAAATCATTGAAAATAGCCTCATTTATTAACCTGGCAACAAACTTTAGTGTTCGTATTGCGTTTGCGATAACTTTTTTGTATGAATGGGACATTATAGTGTTCACATATAGACATACATACATGAACCTTTAAGTTCTGTTTTGCTCGAGGACCTCAAACGAATTGTTTCTGATTAAATCTTGATATTGAATTTTGGATAGAATGGAATACTTTGTCTACCTACTATAAATAAATACTTGAGAAAGTAAGTGGCACGTATAATGCAAATCAACACGTGTATGCAGTTTGATATGATCTTTACGTCATTCTACTCTTTACTATATATCCAAGCAGTTTTATACCCGTTCTCGAAGCTAGCACATCACGTAATCCCAAGGCCTCTTTTCTCGAGAAATGGGTAAATCGGAACGCCTTCCAGTAATCGTGATATTATAAGAAAAAGTGTAATGATATGGGATAGTTTTTTGTAAATATAATTTTATAGTACTTATGTTAATATTTTATGTGCACACCGCACATTTATTATAATAAAATTTATACTACTTAATGGTTAAAATAAATTTGCCGTAACTTCCATATTTGGTAAACAATCTATATTAATTGAAACGTGTAGATTTCATGAGTCTTCTAAGATGTTCGTGATTTCGGATACAGAACTAGATTTGACAGTCGAATAAAAGGGAAATTATTGCTTATTTCTAATAAAATAGGGAAATTATTGCTTATGTTTAATAAAATTAAGCAAATATACAACTGAAAATCACTTCAAGTATAAAATGAATGCAGAATGAAACAATTTTCTTATAAACTTCAGAAATAGAGTTCTTCTACCTCTTTTTATGAACACCAGCACATGTTCATACGACCACTGAGGGCATTAAATGAGAATAGAATATGCCTTCCCCATCAATTCTCCTACTTAAATGAAAATATGACAAGACTCTTGTCTCTTGACTTTGAGTGAACCCATGAGGATTAAATGGGTCTATGGGTTGTGTAAGCCGGAAGACAATACAATGATTACTCCACGTTGCCTAATCAGTGCCACTATTCCGTATATGGAAGTAGTGATCCCGGATCAATATAATTGAAATATTGGGACATGGGTTCGTAATAACTAAGAAGTGCTGGAACCATTCACTAAATATTTGCAGGTGAATTCATCCAGAAGGATGGCAGCTTGCAATAGCTCCTGGAGGTTAGTCATCTCCAATTCGATCTTCATATTCTTTCTGTAGAACACAAAGGTGGAGCAAACAATCCCGATGCACTCATACTGATCACAATCGCTACATGAGAACCTCATGCTTGTGACGGGCCCTAAAACACCACACACTCACTCACTCATGCTTGTGATGATAATGCACCATCTTGTTTTTCCCCCTTGATGTCAGTGAATTTTTCGCACCTGCTTTGAATGACTGTTTTTGTGTCGACCTAGTAAATACTCTTACAGTATTTAAGGTAACTTTACTCAGCCCAAGCTCCTGTAAACCGAAAAATTAGTCAATTTAACCTTCAAAAACTTGTCGCTCTAGCTAGAGAGGTTCGGACGTTCTTAAGCTCAGAGAAACAAACCTCCAAATCATTTCTCAGCTATTTCTTTCCTGCATCCCTTTTGAGATATGTTGTTTTTACAACCAGCTGGAAGTAAGCTGTATTATGTTGGATAGTCTTAATCCAAATAAACCCTTATCCATTTTTTTTTTCAATATTCGTTCAACCCTTGTTCCGTTTGGCACCCTAAAATATCAATAGATGCATTTTTCTTTGCACCTGTGTTCACTGTGGGACATTCTAAATTTTCGACACCTTCGAGTGGCCCAACCATTTCTCCATAACAGCATTGACCATCTGTCACACTGATTTTAGGTCCCGTTCGTTTTTCTTTTTGGAAGACATTATTTGACAATGATATCTGTAAAAGCAAATGTCACGTATGAGGGAGTAAATGTACCTAATTTTGGATATCCGAAATGTGCAACTTACAGTCTATTCGATAAACCTGTGGAAAATAATGACTCCTAAATTCCAAAATATTTTACAGAGAGATAAGATATTCTATTCGGGAATTTGAAACCTATTATTAAAATGTTTAATAACGAAAATTAAATAGTTACGTTCAGTCGATGTCTTAGAAAATAATCAGTGCTGCAAAAATTCTCAAGCTCCGTTCTAACACATACAAGCTGTTTACCCTAAAGGCAACATAATTTGCGCAAAAACTCAACATGACGTTGAAATATAAAGAAATAATCCTGTATTTACGTTCTTCGATACAGTGCACCAGCTGCTGGATCAAAAACTAAACGACCTGAAATATGGAAACCAAGCACTCTAACCTAATGTATTGGCCCATAGATTCAACAACTTTAAATAACGTATTGAAGCAATAAAAAGGGTTCAAAAGCTTTCGCCACTAACCCATCAACATTAGGTCACTGTGATAGTATATGATAGTATATAATGAACTAGATGATACGCTTCGAAGTGCTACTATAAGCATTACGACGCGCAGCACTGCGTTCTTTTTTTTTTTTTTTTTTTTTTGTTTTTTTGTTTTCCCGCAAGTTCTGCCTTTTTTTTGTTTACTTAAGCTACTTGCTTTTATTTTTGAAGAGAAAGAGGGAGGAAGGGAGGGACAAGGAGAGGGAGGAAGGGAGGGGACCCATTTTTATCTTTATTTTGTTGTACCTCTCTGTTTTACATGTAGGGGAATGATGTCGGAAATTGATATTATATTGCCTATATCTCTTAAACGTGCAGTATCCACGGTTTGAAGGGTGCTATTTTCTTGAGCTGGATCATTGTCCATCTCTCTTCGCGTAAAAATCGTCTGAGCCGTGATATTGAACAATCACCCGGCGTGTCCAGTGTGTTTATCCAGGTAAATGTACCCGTTATCAGCCAGAGCAGTGCACGTTGTAATGACGGGTTCACCATAGGAAGATTCAAATGTAAGATATCTTCATGTGAAGCATCCCATCCGGCAGGTATCCAGCTATTACATTTGTCTAGCACCCAGTTCCATATATCAGCTTTTCCGGAACATACCATCACCCGATGCGGAAGTGAATCTGCTTCCGAGCAAATAGGGCATCTCGGGCAGTTAGCCATTCTGTGGCGGTACAGTTTGTCTGCCGTTGGAAGAAGTTCATTGACAATTTCATACGTCACCGCTAACCATGTGGTGTTCAGTTGCTGACAGCGAAAACATTTCCATATGCGCTGCCAGGGCAGCTGCGGATATTTTATCTGTACCTGTGGGGTGATTCTAACTGCTTGACGAAGATAAGCATAAATGTTCTTTACTGTGCACTTATCCCCATCTATTGAGTGCTCCGGGGGTAACCGCTCCAACGCGTAATACGTGTCCCGTAAAATCTCGGGTACCTTGCCTCGTTGTCCTTGGCGCCAAAAATCCATGTGCGTACGTTGTATCATGGTGTCCACGGGATCACTCTGATTATTTAGGGCAAGCAGAAGCATTTTGATCATCAACGCTTGCGACTGGAGAGCCACCTCTATTAATCCCCAACCACCTTGCCCCTTCGGGAGACGTAGTTGAGCCCGCGCAACACGGTAGAGCTTCCCTGTCCAGATGAAATAGCCCAATATCTGTTCTATCCTCTGGGAATCCCGCTTTGTTGGTGGTAGCACGTGTGCAAGGTACCAAATCCTGCTGAGCGCAAAACTGTTACAATATCGTATACGTTGTACCAAATTCAACATCCGGAGTTTCTGCCTGTACATCATCCCACGCAGTACATTAATCCGGGTCGTCCAGTTATATTCCCTCATGTCCGTCTCGCTATCACTAAAGTAAACTCCCAAAATCTTCGTACGCCGCACCATAGGTATTCCTAAGATGGATGTGTCCGGCGGATCTGGTCCAATGGCTAAAATCTCGGACTTCTGCATATTAAATGTCATCCCTGTCGATCCCTCGTACTCTTGTAAACAATCTCTTAAGCGAGGACTGTCTTGGGGGGTGGTAACTATTACCGTAATATCATCTGCGTAGGCCCTCACAACCATTCGCTGCCCATATATCTCAAGTCCATCAAGTGTAGATTGCAGCTGTCGGAGTAGTGGGTCAACATACAGGGAGAATAGCATCATGGACATGGGACATCCTTGTCTGACTGAGCGTTTAATCGGTATAGCAGACGTTAAATAGCCATTGCAGAGAACTTTTGACGAGGCACCAGCATACATGGCTCGAATCAGGTTGCAGAATTTATCAGGCACTTTTAATTCCATCATACGTCTCCACAAACCGTCATGAACAACGCTGTCAAAGGCCCTTTGGAGGTCCAAATTAATAATCGCTGCAGACTGATGTTCCTGTGCGCAATGCAGTATACATCCTCTCAAGGCAGCTAACGTATTTTGCAGGGTCGCTCCCTTCTTTACTGCGGCCTGGAACTCGCTAATGCTATATGGTAGTATCTTTTGCATACGACCAACAATTATTTTAGCGAACAGTTTGTAATCACAGTTTAACAGCGTGATCGGTCGATAATCCTGTAAGGACTTGGGTCTAGCCACCTTCGGAAGTTGTACCACTATCCCATCTGCAAATGTGCGTGGTAAATGCTCTGTATTCCACATTTCCTGAAAGACTTGTAACAGTTCGTTCTGGATGTGACACCAACATTGCTTGTAAAATTCATATGGCAAGCCATCAGGTCCTGGGGAGGCACGCAATTTGGAGTTTTGGATTATTTCACGTAACTCTGATTTGGAGAGCGACAGCGTGTCCTGCCACAATTCTTCCGGTAGCTCTGGTAGGAATTTTGACATATATGCCTCTACTTTGTGTGCGAGATCTGCGGGGTCGGTGAATCGTTGTGCGTAGAAATTGTTCACTTCACGAATAATTTCGGCTGTAGTGGAAACCTCCCGTCCATCTATTTCAAGTTGAGTGATTAGCTTCCGGCGACCATGATTACGTTCCTTTGCCAAATGAAAAAAACTCGCCTGCTCCCCATGCAGCACTTCCTCCGAGTGCACTCTGGCCAAATATCCCTGAAGTTGTTGTGTTTTACGAGCTTTTATGTGTTCTTTGATCTCCCGCACTAGTTGCAGAACATTGTCTCCCTGCTGTTGGCGTACGTGCAGCTCGTGGAGGATTTGGAAGTAATATTCCATGGTTTCTCTTCTAGCCAGCGCTCGACGAACGGCAGCAGCCCGAAAGAAGTTTCGTAATGTAGGTTTGGCTTTACACACCCACCAGTCGACTTTGTTTGGTGCACGCGCAAAGGAATCCCGCAATCGTGACCAGCAGTCCTGGAAATCAGTCATCACTTCCTCATCCGTAAGCAAGGAGCAGTTAAGTTTCCAGTAACCTCTGCCTCTATTGCAGCTCGCCGCCCTGCCCTCAAGTGCATGTATTAGAGCGTTATGATCACTAAATGCCACCGGCATTATTTCTGTGCGCTGAAGGCGGGGTAAGAGTTCAGCCGTAACATACATGCGGTCCAGTCGTGAAGCTGATGGTCCTCTCACGAATGTAAATTGTACTGCTGAGCCGTGCTTATGTTCCCAGGTATCTGTCAGGTGCATTTGTTCTACTAGCTGTTGCAGAGTACTACACCCATTGACGGCACCCCGTTGATCTTTAGCAGCTAAAGTACAATTAAAATCGCCAACCAGTACGAACGGTGCACTTGATAGAATATGGGTCAAGATGTCTTGCCTAAAAAAATTTTCTCGCTGCTTTCGTTTATTACTGCCCGCAGGGGCGTAAATGTTCACCAAGGTAATGCCCTCATACACTGCTGAGATGGCTCTACCAGAGGGATGGAGCACGAAATTATGTAGTTGTAAACCTTGACGATACACAATAGCCGTACCGGTACCTTCCGGCCCAAGATTCGTCTCGTACTCGTAGCCATATAAGAAGTCCATATTATCAATATTCACCTCCTGCAAAAAGCAGATATCTATGTCATGATTTATCAAGAAGTCCCTTAAAAGTTGCTGTTTGACCACCTGTCGCAGACCATTAACATTAAGCGAAGCCCAGATTTGCGCACCTATCGGCATTCAATGGGCTAGGAGCACATCCTTAGTGATGCCAGGATTTCGAAGAACCAGGAACCACTTTAATATCAGTTGAGCCACCTTGAACAATGCCTGTGCGCGAATCCTCTTTGGTAAGTTTAGCTGAACGTAGTTCTTCTGCATATTCATCACCGTCATCCACTGCCGGCCGCTTGCCTGAGTCTATCTCTTTCCCTTGGATGGGAACCGGGGGACCACCTTTCAGGTGTAGCACATCCGGAGGTTGCTGTCGTGGTGGAATTCCTTGCACTTCCATCCTCCTGTGCTGACTTCTTAATCGAGGGTCGCGACCCGACAATGTAATGCCAACCTTTTGCCTTAACTGAGCTATTTCAGTATCAGATACCTCTACTTCTTCATCACTTACAACCTCCATAACACCATCCCGAGAATCCTCAGCTGGAGCAGTAACAGCAGATCTTTCAGGGGCATCCTGTGTCTCAATCATAGGCGTGATATCGTTGGCCACTGCAGACTTTTCGGACTCCGCCGTCTCTCTCGTCAGCTCCACTACTACCGGACCATTGTCTGCCTGTTGTGTAGGTTGCTCCGGCGGCTGGTCTTCTGTGGACGTACTCGTCGAACCTGCTGCGTACTCTCTACCGACAGCAGCAGCATATGAGTTAGCACCTGCTGCGACACTGAAGGTAACTGGACGGTTCCGTGGGTTGATGGGTAACCGCGTAGCACGAAGGGGGCACTCAGCCTTCAGGTGGGTAGTGGCATGACAGAGATGACAAGCTTGCGGTTGACCGATGTAACTGATTCCAATCAAATAGGTATCGATAACCAAGCTAGCAGGTATGTGACGTTTTAGTCCCATCTTCACAGCAATCACTCCGTTGTTAGTCGGAAGAAGATACTGGGAGCTCCATTGCTCTCTGCGTATGTCATACACTGTACCGTATTGGCTCAGCTGCTGCGACAACACAGCGAGGGGAACCTCCGAAGGTAAATTGAACACTCTAACATTCACTGTTTGCTGATCACCCGGTGTAATGCGTAACTTTGCCGTTTCTCCAGAGGCGTAGGTAAAGGTTTGTTCATCTTGATAACGGGCTAGTAGATTATCGTATAATACCGCCGAAATCACCTTCACATATATAGCACGTTCTCTTGTGTGCAGCTGGAGCGTGTCAACTTGATCCACTTGTAATCCCATGAAGTTTACAAGCCACTGGTGGACTTCTAATGCAGTAGGTTTACTTGCCGTTGCTTCAAATTGGATTTTTAGTGTATTCACACGTTTGTACATCGCCATGATTACTTTTTAAACTCAAAACCGAACAGGTATAAATATACCCAATTCAACAAAACTACGCGCGGAGCGCTGAACTGTATACACGACAGCACAAACAAAACCCGCTCTGTCTGGCGTTTACTACCGTACACAGCGGAAAGACAACCTCGCGGTATGCCAGTCACCGCACAACTGTTTTGGCACAGATTTGGGTGACAGTGCCCCACCTGTTCTGGATGAAGGTTAAAATTTAATCTAAAGATCCAGGCTTACTACTTTCATTGGATTAACTTTTCTATCTCTATTGCATAAGTGTCAGCAGTAAAATTTAGCAGCAGAGATTTTTTTATTTTAATCGTTATCTCGAAAAATAGTTTTATTATTGATTTTGGAAACATTAAGTGAACTGAAGAGAGGGTGATAGAGAGAGAAGGAGGGGGAAGAGGGAGGTGTGTTTAGAAGTGTGTTCGTACGTTTCTGACGAGTTTTATGCTCGGTCTTCTGTAATGTCTGAGAGCTAATTACTCTAATTCGCACACACACCACCACCACCACCACCACCACCACCCCAACCACCACCACCCCCACCACCACCCCCACCCCCACCACCACTACCCCCTACCGCCGTCTATTAATTAAGGAATAATGTTAACCAAGCTGCAATTGCGGCAGTGTTAAAATAAAATAATTTTATTTACACAGATTTATTTAGGCATTAATGTACAACTCTTTCCCAATTTATTCTCTTTCTTACTATCGGGAAAGAAAGGAGAACTGAAAAATAAATTTTCAGACTTTATTAAATTTTTTACCTCGTGACATCCACAAGCACATTCATTCCCAACTGAACTCAAGAAATGTTTCTTTAACTTTGGAGGTTTCTCTGAATTTATAGAGTTTGGAGTGTACCTATCAAATGTAGAATAATAAATTTTACCCGTTTAAGTATTATTTTCAAGATTGTCGTGCCAATGCTTCAGCACGTATGCCACGTCATATGTATATGGAAATAAATATAGAATTAGCACAAATAGTCGATGAAAGGGAAATATAAACTAAAAAAAGTGGATTAAAGTGTTACTAATAGTTATTTATAATTAGTGGATAACGAATGGTTTTACTATAAATAAATTAGGTTGATGTACAATTAAAGGTGGAAACATTCAAGCACTACTTACATTTACTGCTTCACGTGTCCATTTTCTTGGATAGTTTGATGTAACCCTCACTTGATATATCGGTATTCTAGAAGAAGAGAAGCAGAGCATTTGTTAGTAATTTTGGAACTCTTAAAATTCCCACGGGATCATATGTACGTCTCAATGGTGTTTGGGAAATGGAAGACCAAGTAGGATTAGGATTTCCTACGGAGGGGATTCTGTACGTAGGCCACCATGCTGGACCCAATGTTACCCCTGTGAGGAAGGATGAGACCAAGGACACAGAGGGAGGCCAACCCAAGGAGCCACGACAGTACAGAGAGCAGGGTCCCTACAGTTTACTTAGATAATTCACCCGACAGGTCAGGACAATGGACACGCTCCACTACTGCGGGACGGTAACGAGCCCAGCAGCCGAGCCCCAAAGGTCCCTGACAGGCGATTCTAGCCCCAAAGGTCTCTGGCTGGCGGTCCCGAAATGGTCCCCGAAGAGGAGTGGAGACCGGCAACCGACCTATCGGAGGAGGAAGTAGTTCTCCTCAAAGCATATCATCCTGCCATGCACCGCCGAGACACCCACCGACATTTTTACTCTGAAAGAGACCACCAGATGAGAGATTATGTGAAATGATAATAGAGTTGAAATGGAGGGACAGGAAATTCGAGGGATGTAATTAACCTACCCAGTATTCGCCTAGCAACCCGAAAACCCCATGAATCAAGTAGATCGGCCACGGGAATTGAACCTGGACCTCCCGAACACGGGCCACAGACAAAACCGCCTGAGGCATCCCTCCCGGCGAAGACTAAGTAACTAAACAGACGGCATGACCTCTTCCACGACCAGTCGAACGCATGAATCTACGTACTACAAAGAATACCACTGTTTTCATGTTGTTTTCTCCAGCTATACGCCAATGGAACTAATCATCGACCAAAGCAATTAACAGGTAGGAAACCAATGATAATAAACATTCTTTTGTCACCCAATTTTTGTCGGTGACAAAAGGAACGGCAAAACAGATTTCACTAGAATGCGAAGCCAGTGAACGAATGGTTGGTCCGGGTGGCTCCGTTGGTTGAGCGTTGGTCGCGGGTTCAAATGCAGCTCAGAGCAAGGTTTTTTTAAGTGTGCTCAAAAGCGACAGCCCAAACCAGTAGCATTACTGGCATATAAAAGAATTATTATTATTATTATTATTATTATTATTATTATTATTATTATTATTATTATTATTATTATTATTATTATTATTATTATTATTATTATTATTATTATTATTATTATTATTATTATTATTATTATTATTATTATTATTATTATTATTATTATTATTATTATTATTATTATTATTATTATTATTATTATTATTATTATTATTATTATTATTATTATTATTATTATTATTATTATTATTATTATTATTATTATTATTATTATTATTATTATTATTATTATTATTATTATTATTATTATTATTATTATTATTATTATTATTATTATTATTATTATTATTATTATTATTATTATTATTATTATTATTATTATTATTATTATTATTATTATTATTATTATTATTATTATTATTATTATTATTATTATTATTATTATTATTATTATTATTATTATTATTATTATTATTATTATTATTATTATTATTATTATTATTATTATTATTATTATTATTATTATTATTATTATTATTATTATTATTATTATTATTATTATTATTATTATTATTATTATTATTATTATTATTATTATTATTATTATTATTATTATTATTATTATTATTATTATTATTATTATTAATCACAAAACGAAAGAGATAACAGTTTCTTAAATCTACCGTGCAATTAGAAACAAGACTAACTACAACTAACTAAAATGTACATAGATGTTGATTCTTAAATTACAAAATAAGAAATGCACAGAACGTATTATTAGGCTGAGGTGCAAGTAGCCATAAGCAGGGCACATTTAAGAAACAAGTATCTGCTTATATCCAGCAGGAATCTTATAGCTGAGAGTAGGATTCAGCAATAACAAATATAACAATGCATTTTAAAGTTGTCAGCACGGGGAAGATAATTTGTACAATTCGCTATGCATGACAACTAATGCTACACTGATTTAAATGGATTAAGCCAGTGGGCAATTTTCCATACCTACCCCATTTTCAGCGCCGACTGTCTTATTACCAATTTGCGTTTCTAGCACTTTTAGCTGGCTTCATTTTCCCTCCTCGTGAACTCACTCCCACACGGCCAAATAAATCGACCAGGCCTAGACAGAAAGTCGGTGCAATCCACTGTATGCGACGTAACGGCCTTTATAAAAGTCAAGTCATAACACTACCAGACATTTTAAGAGAGGGCTTTCTTCTATATCTATGACATTACTTCTGTCATTTCTCAATATAAAGGCATGCATCTAAAATCTGACACAGCATTCTTGGAACTTCACAAATACATAAAAGTTCATGATACTTAACACAAACTATACATTAATATAGCGTAGCAGAACTCTGGGGAACTGAGTTTTAACTGAGTTTGTAAGGTGCACTGCCTTTTGCACGATCTTATGAAAATACAAAATATTTAAACACCAGAACTAAACTGCCTTACCCTAAATAGCTGAATTGATAAAAAGTGCATTTCAACGTAAATTGTAAATACGAGGGATTCAACAAAGTGGGTCATTCTGAAGATAATCTTAATGATATCACTTGCACAGAAGAAGGCCGTGAGCTTACACACCCAGCACCTCAAATAGCAATATACTTATATTGCAGCTTCTACAGAGTTCCTTGAATTTTGTAAAATGCATTTTCGGCCCGCATCCCGACTATGCAGGTACCCTTCCAAAGAAAATATAGAAAAATATTGCCTGGAAACAAGAACGATTATCCTAACTTCCTAAACCTTCCGGACTACAATTCAAAATACGCTTGAAGTCGTGCATTTTAGACTTTTTACCTGTTCTTTAGGAAATAACATGCACAACTATCTGAGTTGGTGTAAACCCAGTTTTGCTTAAAAAGGATAGAAGTCTGATACGTGTTTGTGTATTTAATATTGCGTGATATAGTTTTGTCAACTTTTTTATTCAGATTCTAAATATTTCTCATTAGACTTGTGAAATATGATGCAACACGTTATCGTTTTAATCTGCTTAACTTTCTCCTCACATTTCAAGTAAATGCTCCATTCAGTTATTGGTATTTAAATGTGACCATTTGTATCTTTAAAGCAAATTAAATTTTTTTTTCACTTTTCTGATTTTTAAAATCGTTAAACTTAAACATTAATGTCCTTTTCTGTTTTTATTTTCTTTCTTTTGTATGAGCACGAATTGTGGGAAGTTAAATGTGCAAAGACTTTCATTTGAATACATAATTGTATCCTTAAGCAATTGGCTATTTTATGCAAATTTTATTAATCAAAATAAAATGATCTCGTTTCACAGATATTGAAGCACAAATTTTATATTAAATGTATTTTAATACCACTACAATTTCTATTGAAAACTTGTGTATTTCGGATAGGCTTGTTTAAAATGCATTTTATCCTGCAAAAAAAAAAAAAAAAAAAAAAAAAAAAAAAAAAAAAGTGACAAAAATCAGCAAAAATCCGTATGATTAAGCAACTTATTTTTTTAGAAGGTAAACGCCCGACTCGTTAGCGTGGATGACAGCGTGTCTGACTCACGTTCAAGAGGTCCTGAGTTCGAATGTCGGTCAGGGTGAGTTACCTGGATAAGGTTTTCTCTTGGTTTTTCCCTTATCCTGAAAGACGAATGTCGGGTAACTCTAAGCTCCAATAACCCCGGACTCATTTGAGCAGCATTTCACCCATTTTAGTCATCGTCCAATATGACTTAACGTTGGAGGAATAAATAAAATAAATAAGTAAATAAATAAATAAATAAATAAATAAATAAATAAATAAATAAATAAATAAATAAATAAATAAATAAATAAATAAATAAATAAATAAATAAATAAATAAATAAATAAATAAATAAATAAATAAATAAATAAATAAATAAATAAATAAATAAATAAATAAATAAATAAATAAATAAATAAATAAATAAATAAATAAATAAATAAATAAATAAATAAATAAATAAATAAATAAATAAATAAATAAATAAATAAATGAATAAATAAATAAATAAATAAATAATAAATTAGAAGGTAAACCAACACATGACAAATTCTATTCAGATGGTCTACTACACCATCTGAAGTGTTCTGTGACATTTTTGGGCCTCTCTCTGTTTTCTATGAGAGAAAAGGTATTAATATGACAAACTACTAAGAAAATATAACAGGTAGAAAGGCCAAAGTTTGTCATTAGCATTATTTAATTGACACGCGTTTTAATAAGAGCATTCAAAACATTTAGCTATAAGATTTCACAGAAATGTACTTTAAAGTAGGGTACATTATTGCATTTTTTCAGCTAAATTGGAGTTCCACTTCTCCCTCATTAGGAAAAGAAAGAAGCGAAGAGGGAGAGGAAGAAAATGATAACCTCCTGAAAAGTCCTGCAAATGAAAATCAGCTTTATTTCATAATTAGGAGAAACAAAGTTATGAAAAATACGCTTGCCAGAAACATTATCACTGCTTTTCATTAACTTGGTGCCTCCAGATAGTGCTTATCGGAACCATGAGTACGGGATTTGCGTCACTATTATAGTTTCCAGGGGAACAAAAGAGTATTACTAGCTGAATTAAGTCAGTAAAATTTAAATTAATAATTAAAATTACTTCAATTACGTTATATATTGCACACCTTATCCCTTATTTCAACGTTTAGAACACATGGTATTTTAATCCCAATTCCAATAGAATTTTTTAAAGTAAAAAAGTAAAATAAATTAAATAACAACGGTTAAACATTAACCATAGATTTAATTTATAATCATAGAAATTAAATTTTTTGTTATTGTAGATTTTAAACATATGCTTTTTAATTTCATTCAAGAGAAAATGCAATAAATGAAATGCAAAAGACGGAAAACTAAGCAGAGAAATTAAATAAGAGAAATTAAAATTAAGATGATGTCTTGCTTCTTATTGCAATATTTTAAACAGTTCTTTTTAATTCTATTCAAGAGCGAAATTTTTGAGAAAATGGAATGAATTAAATACTCAAGCTTGAAAATGTGCATATATTCCTCATTCCAGTATTTTAAAAATGTGAAATGTGTAGTGTTTAACGCCCGCTTTTACTACATACGTCACCGCAGGCGATGACACTGATGATACATGAGATTAAGATGGAGCACCGGTGGAATGAGATGGCGGGGGAAACCGGAGATCCCGGAGAAAACCCACCCCAGCGCCGTGTTGTCCACCACAAATCTCACTTTGCGGTCGCCTGGGATCGAACCCGGGCCGCCTTGGTGAGAGCCAAGCTGTCTAACCACTGAGCCATGGCGCGGCCCTCCGGTATTTTAAATACGTGTGCTGAAGAGAGCAATTTTCGACATAAAGAAATAAATGAAACGCTGAAAGTTGAAAATTTAACAGAATTTTTCACCTAGGAAAGCTAAAATTGAGACACAGGCATGTATTATTCGTCGTTCTACTAATTTAAACATTAACGAGAGCAGCTTTTTCACGAAATATAAACTTCTGAACAACTTGCTCACTTTCTTCTCGGGCAACGACCCAGGTGAAAAGCCACAAATGAAACACTGAATATAATACAACTATAAACAAAGACAAAACACTATCAAAATTCCCATTAATGAACAAAAGATTGTTTTCAGTAAATTAAATGCCTGGTCAGGAGATGGCGTGAGTATAGAAAATTGTGTCAAAGAAACCTCGTACTTAACTTGATTATCAAGCTGTATTGATCTTTGCTTCTTAATTCGACGGATTTCCATTTTAAGCCCGGTTTCAAAGAGAAGCTGAACTGAAATCCAGCATCACGATTAAGCGTGCTCCTTTCAGAGGAAATCGCCAAAGCCCTAGAAGAAAGTGAGCATATTCGTCGCCAGGAAAGCTTCAGGTCTTATTTTCTGAACATCCTAATCTCACGCTTTTATAGGTACCAATTTTAAGCATGAAATCTGATATATATGGCAATTTTTATTTCCAGCTTATACTGCCCTCAGAGACAGCTAGTAGACAGACAGGCCTTCTCCTAACAATACCATTTTGTATGCAGTGGACCTCACATCAATTTCCAGTAAAATCTGATTATCAAACTTTCGTGTTTGATAAACTCTTCCTGTACATTAGGTAATGAAGTAAAACTACTTAAATCCATCTCTGTGGTATGGGGGTAGCGTACCTGCCAAACATTCAAGACGTCCCGAGTTGGAATCTCGCTTAGGATGAGTTAGCTGAGTAAGCTTTTCTGTTTCCCTCCCCCTTATCCTGAAAAATAAATGCTATTATACTCCAAGCTCTATGGAACCCGTAATCATTTGAGCATCATTTCATACATCATCTGACTTACCTTACTGGATAAAGGACATTAAACCATAAAAATAAATCAGTATTTTTAAACCAGTATTTGGACATTTCTGTGACCGAGTGACTGTTATCCAGTTCGCCTAGCACTATCGATTTGTTACTGCTATTTATCATTTTCTTGTTGGGTACACAAAAGTCGACCTTGGAAGGAACAAAGCTGTCGTCTGAATAAGTGAACCAGGGTGGTTTCCGATGTGATATACTAAACATAACTAAAAATATTTAGACATTAGTGCTTCATAAATGTTTTCAAAACATTTTTGCTAATATTCTTCTGTTCACCCAATCCTTTTAACTATTGAACCTTTCCCTTAGCCTAGGTAGACCATTTTCCACAGTACTTACAATTCTATTCATTCCCTATACCATTTTTGGGTTTTTCTTACTTTATATTGGTTGTTAAAGATAACGATTTTAGATTCTGTTTGTTTATTTTAACCCCCAATCTTTGCATTATTTGCCGACTATTTCAATGGCTTTGCTATCTTCACAATTGAAATGAAAGGTGCCACTGGATTATTTGAAAACAATACTCCAGGTATTTCCTTATTATTAATTATTATGACTGGTATTGCTTATTTCCTATCTCTTCTATATTATTTATTAATAGGTTAAATAGCAATAAAGTCCTGCGCCGTGGCATAGCGGGCTAAGGCAGCATGCCTTGATCCCGAGTTCAATCCCACCCATGGGGTGTGGATTTTAAGTCCCGGGTATAGGACGGGTGCCCACTCAGTATCGTGAGGAACGTGAGGAGCTTACGCTAGGTAAGCGGCCCTGGTCACGAAAACTAACGTTCCGGCTGGGGGATGCCGAGATGCTGACCACATCGCCTCCCCGTATCGGTTGGATGTTCGCCCACCTCTGCCGTGCGTAAGCGGGCGTGCGGCTGGCGGTCGGGTTGGTAGGCCTTGGTCCCCTTAGGCTTTCGCGCCAGGGATTTATTTATTTTATTTTTTAAATAGCAATGAACTTAGTTTTCACCTCTTTCTAAGCCTTGAATTATGTCTGATCTCTTCAGTCAGTCATTTATTTCGTTATTTTCACACAGCACTCGTCATTTAAATGTAAAATCCTTATATTTCTTATAAATGATTCGCTCAGCCCTTTTTAATTAGTTTCAACCATGGTGTATCCCTGATGCTTGTATCAAATCCTTTTCCTAGATATATGAGAATCATCAAAATCCTATCCTTCTTAATGCTTATATACTTATGATTTGTGTACTTGTCTTTGTCTTTTGATTAATGTATTATCGGCCGTTCTCCTTCCTTTTCAAACCTCGGTGGAACTATATCTTCCCCTTTCTCTGAGCCATCTCTGTATTGTCAGCTAGCAATCCCTATATACATTACCTACCAATCATAACTTAGGTGCATAATACCTCTGTTAATGTATTGGGCCCTCTGTGCTTCCTTTGCCTTTATAGCCTGGTACCACTATTCCTTTTTTCAAATTTTCTGTGACTCTACCCATTTCATATATTATATTAAACAATTTTACAGTTTATTTACTGTAAACCTTAATCATTTTTTGGATCATCTTTTCCACATTCATCTATCGATATCACATGACTTAATTTTATAATATAATAATTCCTTCTACACGCCAAGCTATGATATAATGCAATATTTATCTCTCCAATATTAGTAAACTGTCTTGTTTACAGGTGGTATACATAAAAAGGTATCATCTATAATTGCAGTTAAGGTATTTGGAGGTGAAATAATCAGTTTTTGTTGTGGCTACTCTGGCCTTTTAAAATATAGCTGTCTCTTTGAAGTATAAATGCCAATTTTTTGTTGTATTATGTTCTACTAAAATATTTTTACGAATTACTTTCCAATTTTTCTATTATATATAAGGAACACTAGGTATGTTCCATATAATTTTGTCCACATCTCTTAACTGTCAAGTGACTAGTCACCTCTCATTGAATGCTGTGTGAAAATGTTGCTTGACATATACTTTATATTAATAATGGGTTGGCCCATACTTTTTGGTGTTCTTAAGTAAAAGCGCTGTGTGCAAAATAAAACGTCTTCGCTATGTGTTTTATGTTGTTCGATAATTATGTTTTCTAAAAAATAGGTTGGTTACCAACACTCCCCCATGGCAACTTTGGCCTTCGGGGTAACCTCGCCCCACCAGTGATGACCGGACTCATTTCTCAGGTGGAGGCATCCAGAGGGCGGTGCCCATTACCTCCAATGATAGGGTGATAGTGAAGATGACGGTGAGGCGAGAGAATCTACAGCTTATACCGCAGACTCCGAACCACGTTGGGCATATGGAACATTTCACGTGTGCCAGATAAAGTTGAATGCGTGGATAGGGCCGAGGTAATCGAACTCGAGACCCTTAGCATGGGAGCCGCGAACGAAACCACTGCGCTACCCTGGAGCCCATTCTATAAAATAATGTGTTCAATTTTTGTATGCTCGAGGTAAGTACGAAAGCCACAAAAGCTACTTAACACACTCTATCGATTAATAAAAAGCATTGACAAAACATTTTATTTTGCTCGCAAAACGTTTGCTTAAAGACGTTAGAACGAATGTGCCAGCCCTTTATATTTGATGATAATTGTTATATTAAATTTTAAAACCGTTCAATATTACGTAATGTTCAAATATTACCTACATAACGGAATTATTAAATATGTTGTTGTTGCTTTCAAATGCTAGGCTTTGGCAATGAAGCCATTAGCTCTCTTGCTCTCCAATGTTTCTGTGTAGTGGGTCCGGCAGGTAGGGCGTCACAGGTTAAAAGATGTTCTTCAGTCATCTCCTCTTCGTTTTGCACACAGGACAATCTGGACTTGTATAAATTCCTATTCTGTGTAAGTGATTGGCCAAATAATCATGTTCCGTAAGTAATCTAAAATTTGCTACTGCAGTTTTACGTGGGATCTCTGGAATAATTTCTGGATTTTTAATTAAAATATTCCATTTTTTATCTTTGGGTTTGTTATATATTGATTGGTTTTGTTTGTTTTTATATTTGTTTTGATTAATTCTTTTATGGATGTAAAGGGTAAGTTTCTACTTTTGTTCTGAATTAAATTTGCACCATTTTTGGCAAGAAAATCAGCTGATTCATTTCCAGCAATTCTACAATGTGCAGGTATCCACTGTAATATAATTCTTTTCTGTAGTTTTTGAAGTTGTTGGATCATTTTGTGACATTCTTTAATTTGGATTGACCTCATTTTATATGAACTTATTGCATATAATGCTGCTTTAGAATCAGAAAGTATGACAGCATTTTTGAAGTTATCTATGCTGTATAGAAGGTGTTGGAGTGAAATATGAATAGCCGTTACTTCTGCATCAAAATTTGTTGTGTGGTATCCTAATGGTTGATAGAATGAGAACAGTGCACACTTAATTCCTGCTCCTGAGTTGTTGTCCAAGTTAGATCTATCTGTATAGATATGTAACCATTCTTCAGGTGGGTATCTATTGTTCACAGTTTCTAATGCTAGTGCTTTTAGTACAGGTTTGGAAGTTTCAGATTTTGTAACTATTTGTTCTAAATCTAATTGAATATTAATTGGTTCAAAAGTCAGTGGGTTTTCTTTGATTAAAATGTTTTCTTTAGAATTAGGAAGATTCAGATCTGTTTATAATTCCGTAACTTTGTGTAGGAAACTTGTTTGTTTTTTCACCTTGATTGGTTGTAGCAATTTTTTCTGCCGTTTTGTTGTTTTAACCGAACTTATTAGCAATTTTTAAACGAATTACTAAATTTGGAATGTATAAAAAACTCATATAACAAGTATCTGGGAAGGTCCTTTGGTTTAAACCTACCTCCGAGGATGACGAATACATGTGCATCTAACATGACAGTGATCCTTGCATTGCACACAGCTTGTTTGACATTCGAAGGCTTACATTGGCCATTCGTGGTGCTGAGATGTTACATTACTTGTGCATCCTTTACGTTGAAATATGACCACATTTTGTACTTAAACGTTTGTTACTGCTAAGGGTTCAGCATATTTTTTATATAAAGAGGAAGTATCAGGAAGCTTTGCAGGGAAAACATTTTTATCTATCGTATATATCAAGATTTTAAATTAAATAAAAATAATATCCTTAAAAGTTATAAATACAAATTGTGATGGTGGTTACTGTTGCATGGAAGCAAACATAACATTTAGTTATATGAAGCCTAAATTTAGCTAACCATTGACAAATAAATTTATAATACTGAAATTGGTATACATGTGCTTTTAGCTGAGGAAAATTTTTACCGTGTAAGCTTTGTGTAAAGATAATCACGAAATACAAAAAATAATTCAAAACACAAGCTCTTGCTTCAAAGGACGGTAGCAAACAAACAGGTTACCTTCAATTACTGTTTCCCCTCTCGCAGATATTCACGTTTTCATTAGATTTGTATAAATTCATTAGCACATACCCACAATGTCTAACACAACATACATAGAAATACCTCGAGCTAATGTGCAACAACGATAAAGTTTAATTCGTATGACTGGAAATCAAATATTCTTTATTAAATATATTATGATTATGGCGTTTTAAACTGATCAATGCCTATTTTAAATTTTCCATATATATTTTCGTTTCTTATCGCCTTTATTGTCTAGCTATTTTGATTGGTTGTAGCAAATGCCTAAACAGCCGGTCCTGATTGTTACTATAAGACTGCCGAATGAAAGCCTGCATGGCTCCCACGCAATCATTGAATAAGCTCCCCACGAGGATCACTGCAGGACGCAGGCCTGATGATTAACGATGTAACTTTGCATTCTATTTGCCCCCTATAGAGTCCATTGTGTAACAGGCGCAGGATATGACTCGCTGAATAACATCAACGCACGTTGCCAGATAATATATTTTCAGAATGGCATTAAAGCTTCAAAGATACGTCTTTTCGATTTTTGCATAACAAGTGCGCTTCGGAAAGGGAAAGCAAGCAGTGACATATACTGTCCTGTAGAATTTTCATTCCCTAAATAGTTGCAGCAGCAACAACAATAATAATAATAATAATAATAATAATAATAATAATAATAATAATAATAATAATAATAATAATAATAATAATAATAATAATAATAATAATAATAATAATAATAATAATAATAATAATAATAATAATAATAATAATAATAATAATAATAATAATAATAATAATAATAATAATAATAATAATAATAATAATAATAATAATAATAATAATAATAATAATAATAATAATAATAATAATAATAATAATAATAATAATAATAATAATAATAATAATAATAAAGTTTAATTGCAATGAGTCGCACCGAGCAGGATGGCTCTGACACCCGCATTCGGGAGGTCCGGTTCAATTTCCGTAGCCGGCGTACCTGACCTATGAATTTGTTCGAGGTTTTTCTCGGGTAATGGCGAAATTCCTGTTCCTCCATTTCATATTCATTATCATTTCACATCATCTCTCACCTGGTGGTCTCTTTCATGGTATAAATTTCGGTGGGTGTCTCTGCGTTGCATGGCAGGATGATATGCTCTTGGTAAATACTTCCTTCTCCTACGGTGGGACAGTCTCCGGCCTTTGGATCGACCTGGTGGGCCGTTTCAGGACCACCGTGGATGGCATGCCGGTTGTATTGGCTTGCCTGGGAGTTTCTAACTGGTCAACTGCCCTCTGCACTTCGTGGCACCTTGGGACGGCCGCCTTCGGTCTCCTCTCGCCTCATCCTTCCTCCCGGGGGTGCTTCACTTGGAGCATAGGTACAATAGACCCCAAGTTTGGATCTAGTGCCGAATCCCCTGCAGTCCAGTCCATGAGTCCAGAGTTGCTAGGCGATGTCTAAGTATCTACGAGTATAACCCGCGGTGTTTGGTGTTACGGCTTAAACACTCTGGGAAGATTACACAAAACCAGGTCAAATATATGAATTTTAGAAATACACGCTATTTTATTAACTTAAGCCCACAATACTATTACCCCCAACATCCCTACTTATAATGCCAACTAAGGTACTAATTCGTATCTGAAACAATTTTCCTACTAAATTCTGAGAACTTCATTCCCGTTATATTCCCAGACCTTGGCTCTGTAACGTAGAAACTGCACTTTGATGAATTCTGAACAAAACTGATTTCAAGGAATGCCGAAAGCTAATGCACCAGAATCCCAATTGCCTTAGCCACATTGACTTAGTAATTGCTTACTAATGGCAGGCAGCTTGCTAATGACACCAATCATTTGACAAAATCTAACACTTCATAGTGTACATTGATTTTAACATACGAAAACGAATCTATCACTGTATCATTTCTTTGCGCAAGTATTAATCTCGCCTGTTCCTAGTTGTTTTTCAGGATCAATGGATAGGCAGGCAGGCAGGCAGGTAGGCAGGTAGGCAGGAAGGTAAGTAGGTAGATAGGTATTTTTTATTTTTATTTTTGTAATTTATGTCCTCCAACATTAAGTCATATCGGACAATGAATGATGTTGGTGAAATGATGCTCAAATGAGTCCGGGGTCCATGGAGCTTAGAGTTACCCGGCATTCGTCTTTTTAAGAATAAGGGAAAACCCCGGGAAAAACTTGTCCAGGTTACTCACCCTAACCGAGATTCGAACTCAGGACCTCTTGAACGTGAGACACGCTACCATCTACGCTACCGAGGCGGGCTAGGTAGGTAGGTAGGTAGGTAGGTAGGTAGGTAGGTAGGTAGGTAGGTAGGTAGGTAGGTAGGTTAGGCAGGTATGTCTGTGTGTATGTATGTAGCCGCGCCGTGGCTGAGTGGTTGGACCATTCGACTCTCACCAAGGCCCGTGTTTGATCCCAGGCGACCGCAAAGTGAGATTTGTGGTGCTTTGGCTGGTTCTCTACGGGATCTCCGGTTTCCCCCGCCATCTCATTCCCATCGTAGGCATTCCATTCCATGGAATACTGATTCTATCTCATGCATCATCAGTGTCAGCGACTGCGGTGCCGCATATAGTAAAAGTGGGCGTTAAGTACTACATTTAACTTCGTTTTATGTATGTACAATGTATGTAATGGAGGTAGGTACATGGATAGAGAGATAGGTAAGTAGAAAGTAGATTGGGAGGATGGGAGGGAGGGTTGAGGGAGAGAACCGAAGGAGGTCTAGATCTGGGAGACAATATCTGTAAGCGTGGACTAACGTTTTGAGACTGAACTGTGCCATACCGCTCAAGTCTGCCTACAAGCTTCCACCCTTGAGGAACCCTTAAGGGAAGACTGATCGGTGAGAACACGAAGGACCTGTCTAGATTGGTAGGTACGTTGCGTTCCGTGAGTTTGAAGCTTGGCACAAGTCAATCAATGTAAGAAAACTACATATATCTTGTGAAGGAAATTTCATATTACTTCACTAAAAACTATAAGATTATATCTCGTTTTGGAATGAAGATCACATCTAAATATTAAGTGTTCAACACTTTCATCAACGCTTTCATATTTACATAGGTATCCATCAGGAGAGTCTATAATGAATCTTCTAAGGCAAGTTTTAAATTTTCGAGGTCCGATAGCAAACTGGGTCAAAATAAAATTAGATGAAAGGTACTTGCAGTTTACATGATTTGAGATACATTGTCTCCGTAAATTTCAAGTAATTTGTCTGTGTTATTCGTTTATAGGTTTTTGTTAGACTAATAGAACTTTGTACGTGTATTCCATGAAAGTAGACATATCGGTCTTACCACCACATGACAATAATTTGAACCTGTGACACACGAATAATGAACATCTCTTAAGTAAAGGTCGGGCTAGCAGATTCATCGTTTTCATAGTTTATACATTTTAATTCCAAACGGCATATTTTCGAGCTCCATCGCCACCTTTTTGTGATCTTCAACACTGTCTGTCACTTATTTCTTAATGTTTTTGGACTCTAAGGTCAGTGAACCACTCAGAGGACAGCCGATTTCACAGAATATGTGCAAGAATTTATTGTATAACAAGAAATGCAGCTATCAAGCTGAGAAAAACAGTGTATACAGCAACGCAATTCATCACATCGTTAAAAAGCGTTATTTTTTAATTTCGAACATAGATACAATAAATAACTTTTAAAATTTTAAATATTATTTATTGATTAAAACATTAATAAGTTCGAATTGAGTCTTCACCTGACGTGCTAAATATGCTTTGGACACGAGGGAAGAAATTATGGTATTGTTTTAGAAGTGGTTTACGTGATTACTATTTTAATTCATGTTAAATTTGGATTCAAGCAGTAAGAATTCACCGTTTAACTATCTTTTATGTGTGGTAGAGTTATTAGAACTTAACACAAAAATTAGAACGAGAATGATTATTACATTTGAATCACATTTATTTTCGCCTCCACCCCTCAGAAATATCCTGACAATCTTTCATATGTAAGTTATGAATTGGAACAACAATAATAGGTCCCCGACATTAAATACAGATATACTTCCGATATTTACCAAAAATATCTAAGCAAATACTTTCCTAGAACAAGAATTTCCATATCATTACTGGACAACTTTACCCTTTTTAACGCTTCGAAATCCCACTGTTAGAGCTGTTTTTGCATCAAAGACAATTAAAATACATGTATATACATGCATAATTTAGGAAATGTGTAGTATTTTTACAATTATCGTGATACAATAGTTCTCGTGGCGGTACTGAGTTCTCGTTACATCTTGTGTGTTTTACCTGGGGAAAAAAAATCGTTCCGAAATCAAGTGTTTAACGGTAATTTTGTGAAAAGAATTTATACTAACAAAAGACTCACTTTCAGTGTTTCTTTAGTCTTTCTTTCAATTTTGTGCACTGTATAGCTCGTTATAGTACAGCCAAATATGGCAAATAGTAAATATTTCCCTATAGTCAGAAATTACAAATTCTACAGAAGTATGGCCTAAATTTCATCCTTATTCAAATGATTTCGCTAAATCTCTAGGGTTTCCCTCATCTAATCTACGAACAATAGTAAAATATAGGAATGTTATCGGTATAGCGAGTCGTGGTTGCAAAAGCAAGACGTGGGCAAATATGAGGACGTCGAAGAAATAATTATTGAATATATTCCACAGTTTTGCGATGCTTCAATATGAACAATTAAGTGGCCCCATTATATAAGGGAAAACTACGAGAAATTGCAGACAAACTAGACATTGACTTTTCTGCTAGTTGGTTGATAGATTTAAGTAAAGACATGGCACACGTATCGTAAACTCTTGGTGAATCAGGTTCGGTTAGTGGCAGTGATGTAAATGAAAATACAATAATTCATAGTACGAGGACACGGCAGTCAACAATTGAGGTCATAATTGGCTTAATTTACAAAATATCTCTCGCGTCAATACTTAATCATTATAGCAAACTAGACTAATTCAACAAATTTTTAAATATCAACTTTAGGTACCACATAAAACATAAAAAAAACAATTTATTACAACTTCCTTGTAACATATAAACAATATTTTGCAAATAAACATTACTATGCTGTTTCAAAGTTTGGGACGATAATTTCATTCACAAAGAACACCTAACCAAATATTCAGGTTTTTCCGGTTTGGCGAGAAATAGTGTGACTTTTGTTATGAACTTATCAGTCTTCACATTGGAAAAATTTGCCATTGCCAAGGTTACTACTAGAAATTTTAAACAAGTAAAGCTTTTCATTTTGCCAAGTAATGATTTCTCAGCAAATTAATAATAGGGCGCTGATGACCGCGCTGTTGAGCGCCCCAAAATCCACAAAATCAATCAATCAATCAGCAAATTAATAGGACATGAGGTAATATGTGCTACTATGAGATAAGATATTAGGTTGATCTCTCGATTTGTCGTTAATTTTTTTTAAAGCACTGCATGTCACCATAGAATGGAATATATCTTCCGTCACAATACACATAAGTAATTTTGGCATGTGAATCAATTTTTATCGAAACTACTTACCTTCTGTAAGCATATTACAGTTAGAACATTAGCATATTTGTAAATTTTTCTCTATAGCGACTCTAATCAACAAATATATGGCAACATTAAACAACTATTTTGTTTCTTAATTAGTTTTAAATTATTTTGAGGCAAATATTTATCGGAATTAATAAATATAGGAGGATCCCTTTTAAACGGTGTAGTATATTATGGCTACATTGGAAATAATACTGGGTAAAATAATCGTGTGTTACGAATACCTTTATTTACTTATTTTATCTCAGACAAATACTGTAAATGGCTGGCCCCGTAGCTCAGTCGGTAGAGCACCTGCCTGGCGCGTTAGGGATCCCGGGTTCGATTCCCGTAGGGGATTTTCTCACACCACGATAATTCTTCATACTCCCCAGAGTCTGTAAGTATGTGTGAGAGTGCGAATGTGTGCATGATCTAATGATTAAAACCCAACGAATACGAGTTAACACTTTCGATATGTTCCAAAGAAGAACGGCCGCCGATAGGACCATTGCAGTTAAAGGCGGGATATAAGTGAAACAAATAAAAAGAAAATATTACCTATAGGGTTTCAAACATAAAGGGGAAAACTGAATTGACGTATTTTAAAATTCTAATTCATTAAATTAAAGTCTATTAATTGAAATAAAGTTAGTTTCAATATTCTTATTTATTTACCTATATAATACTATTTATTCATAAATGTTAAAATTTGTTTAACAACATATCTTTATAATAAAGAATGTCTGGCTAACGACATAAAAATGTAATTTGGCATTAACTGCATCTACGAATTACATAAAATTAATTTAAAATGAAGAGGAATTCATAGGCTATCCTTAGGCATCCTTAATGTTTTAATCAAATGCATTTTATTCACTGTGACAGAATAAAAAATAACAAACTTTTATATAATGTTTAGTTGGGATGGTGGAGTGTTTTGAAAACCTGCATATCGTATCATTGTAAGATACAAAATTTAAACACCAAGATTTCTGTTTATTGAATTCTTCGTTTCTTGGGTATGCTGTTCATAACCGCGCGCGTGTAGTGATCTCTTTCTAAAAATACATTTTGGGGTGTCAAGGAGCGTCAAAGCACATTTCCGGTAAAATGCCTTTATATAATTTTCGGATCGAATGCAATAAATACTTCCTGTAAACACAGTAGAGAAATAAAAGTCGATATTCAAAAACTCGCTTAGAAATAAAATATTTATATCTTTCATTTTAAAAGGCTTAATCTATTAAGCTGAATTTGTGATTATTTGCAATAGCAGTAACTAAATTCATTTAACGATTCTAGTAACTGCCAAGAAGCGTCGAAAGCTTGTGCCAGCTGAGATTTTACATTATAGTAAACACAATGTTAACTAACATTTGGAATAACTTGGAGGATGAGTAGAAGAATCAAGAACTGTGAGAATGTTTCACTTAAGTTAGTAATCTATTTCACATTTTTTCTTAAATAACATGTATGTTTGCTCATCACATTTAATTTCTGCCTTTTAATTTACAAAAACCATGAATAACTTTATACATATTTATGCTTATATTATGTTTTGAATTCATAAGTCAAGTTTGTCTTTAGCTTTGTTGTCGCTGTGCCAAATAAACAATCTTGTAAATGATTTTGCCATGAACATTCAAAATTTGTTTGTTGTTTTACTACATTTTTGAACCAAAATGTGTTTTAAACATCACATTCCAGATATCAGTTAGTGCATCGAAGTGCGTGTTCTAAGCAGCACATGTCATTAGTGTATGGATGTTCCAATGGTAACCCGAATAAAGACATTTGTATGATGATAGACCATATATGTATCAATTGCAAGACCTTCCAGAAAGAATATGGTCTTGTTGAAGTGAGCTCTTAAACTATAACTTAAAGGAAATTATTAAAACTGTTAATAGGAACAGAATGTTAATATTACACAATTTAAATTTAGATTTTCACGACGTGACATGCCCACTGACCGGTCGGGAAGGTCCTTAAGACCACTTAAATGGGTCACTGTATAATGTGTATTAAGCAGTAATGTAACCATTTCCCCTTTATACCTACTCATAAATACTCCTTTACAATTCTGATTGACAAATGTGGTTGCTTACCTTATGAGACCTGCCAAAACAGCATAGCTGTGAACCTCGTGTATTCCACAGAATGCAATACAGAGAGCTAAAGTTGTGACGTCCATTGTGGACTTAACAAGAAGGTATGAGTGGAAGCCATTTCCAAAGGAGATAATATATACACCTTGAGCTATGACACATGTCGCGTTTCTTTGATATGCCGCTTTCTCATAAACCTCACTGTTGTGTGTGCGTCAGAGCTCTATCTGTAGGAAAACCACACAACCATGACAAATACTCTTCGTTCAAAATACAGTTCTTGCACTGTTTGCTCAAATTTATGTTTTCTCGTCGTCAATCATTTTACCTTACCAGCGGAATTAATTAACACCTGCATATTCATTAGTTCTTTACAGTTATAGAGTATTTCGAATTTTATTAGGCTTTCCAAGTTCGCTATTTCTTCCTGACAATATTTAGAACATGCATGTCCTCATTAGGAAGCATATTAACTCATATTTTTAAAATATTACTTATAAATAAAATATAAATTGATGTTTCCGAAAGCCATATACTCTTCTGATAAATTTAAAGAAGTCTTAGGAACTGTGAATGGTGGAGGTCCTCCTGACCCAAGAATTCTAAATATAACTGTGCAGCTCTATTTTTCATAACGTTAAAATTCTTTTAACTTCTGTCGTATATAACAAGGGTATTTCTGGAAATGAATTTCGATAGTTTTAACTCCACAGAAAATATGTGTATAAAATACCAATGGCATCCTCTTTCGATGGCAAGTAAGTTCGGCAGATCTATAGCCCGAGGAACAATTTTCAATAAAATACCATATAAATCTGCCACCGTAGCTATGAAATGTGGGAAGTTGCGATCATAATTAGATTTTCACTACAGTGATGAGGTTCTCACGTAATCTCGTCGTTCAAAAAGTAATCCTACGTAAACCAAATCCGGTAGTGTTACAAATATTACATCACAAAGTCCAGTGTCTAATGAAATCGATGAATTAGAAACCATTCTTCAAGTCGAATCAGATATGTATGTTTTACGTTTTACAGAGTAGTGGCTTAAAGAGAACTATCTTAACTACTTAAGTCTCCAATTTCACTTTAAGAACACACTGTTGTGGAGAAACATATAATTATGGTAGAAGCTGCATTTATGTAAGAGGTGGCATCAAATAAAAAATTATAAACACATCTGGTAGACTACGAGAAAGAGATATAGAAATCTCTGCAATTAAAGTATTTGAACATAATATAATAGTAGTCTGCAAATATAGGTCACCCAATGGCCCCTTAAGTACTGTCGCGAGCCATTATCTACGATCGCGTGGCTTGTTTACACAAAGGAACTGATAGGCGGACAGTGTGGAAATAAAGAGCCTGCAAAAAGCAGATAAACATAGCGCTTGAGATAAAGGTATTGCCAGCACAGATTAAGGTGATAGAACGTTCAATGTCTTGTTTATTCCAGAAATATCTCGTGATTGTTACAGGACAGTCTCGAACTTATCAATGAGGTATTTAAGGGGGCGATGACTCGCCAAGAGTCAGTCGTGAACAGATGTTGTAACAGGAGAGTTGTAAACAGATGTAATCAGAATGCTGTTTGTTATTGCCATCGACCTTGGTGTGGTAGACTGTGTGTATGTGTCGTAATGCTGTTACGTGAGAACTGATCAGAGTGTATTTCTACGGAAATAAAGAACATTTGGAATATCTGCGACTCGAACTTTTAATTCTACGAACCCACAAAGTCACAGTACTTTTCTGAAGAGGCTAGAACAATGCCTCAATGAACTTAAATGCTTAACAAAACTCTCACTATTTTTGGAGACTTTAATATTGAATTTGATAAAAATTCAAAACAAAAGGAGTTTATTGATTTGGCAAATTTAGCTTAAAGCCTACAAAAAATTCAAACCAGAAACAAAATTTTGAAACACAAAATTCTATGTAACCACAATTGATTGAAGTTTTACAAACACTAAACAACCATACCAAATACATCTACTGAACATGGGTTTCAGTGACCATAATACTCAATCAATGTCAATAATTTTGTACAGATATATACACACAGGTTGTTTCAAAACGACACCAAGCGAATATAGCCGTTGCGTAGTTTATAACTTAACTAGTCTGAATTTCGGTGTCGCGACTTCGAAATTCTCTTAGGTATAATTTTATGCAGCATTAAATATTACATTATTTTGTGATTAGGCAGAGCAGGAACCACTAGTGTGGGAACCTCAAAAATTGTTATTGGGACGCACCAGCCACGAAAACAAAAGCATTGCTTCTTACTCGTTATCAGTGACCCTAGCCTCGCTTTCAGGTAATGGGGCAAAGGGCAGCTACTTGTGAAAAAGTCTACTAATGTCTCGGACAGTTCCAAAGTTGATTATTTTACTATGGTCTTAATTGTACAGTACTTTCAATTAGTTACTGTAAAATCAACAGCTTCCTTTTAAGTTACAAATGCTTTATTTAGTATTATTAAACACAGTGAAAGAAAAGGATTGTTAGTTTTGGTTAACTTTATTTTCAGTTCTTTGATATTGTTCTCTGTTCCTTTTATCATTAAATGTTTCCATCCTCAATCTCACTAACATTAACTTCTCTTTAAAAGGTTTAAGTTGCATATGTTCACCAGCTTATTAGCCGTCATCGGCTGTTATAAGAATGTTGGAACGCGTTAAACACCCATAAATATATAACTAAGGAATAGCTTCTTTACTGTGGTTTCATAGGTCAAAGAAATTTCTAACAGTAGCAAGCTTCCGTGGAGTATGTTTCCGGTATGCTGACAAACAGCTACAGCAGGCGGCACTGTGTCAGCTACCTGCGAACTTCGATAGCGTGAGGCACATGGCGTTGCTTCTGCCTCTGCCTAATCCATGGTCATTCTGGAGCGTTTTATAATGTATAATGCGGCTCAATTGGCGGTAAAAGATATCTGTATGTGTCACAAAGAAGCTGAGCAACTAATTCTATATATTTGTTTGGTGTCGTTAATATATTCAAAATATATAAAGCCATACTAAGTGAAGCAAACAGCAAGCGAAAAGGATGTCAAATAATAACTACACAAAAAGATACCAGAACCAAATGAAAGCTTCATGAAGAGTAGTAAAGAATAGGATAAATAAAAAATTAATACAATATGAGTTTGCAGAATGACTAAAAAATAACAAACCTAAAGTTAATAGCGGAAACATTTAATCATTGCTTTATAAATCTTGCTGGAAACCTTGTTCCAGAACAAAACACAATATTACATTTTTCATGTATTCTGCCATCTTTTAAATTATAAAGTCACAAAAAGAATCTGACAAATGAAAATATTATTATACCTTCAATGACACTGTACATATCCATAATATTAGACAGAGAATGATTATTCACGTACAAAGAAAGAATACAAGCAGCCATCATAATGGCTGAATAAATGTAGCAATATTTTCTTTAATAAATTACCTACGGCCAATAAAACTACTTGTATTTTTAAAATGTTCAGAAAGTTACTATCATAATTCAATAGTCGACATTAGCTGAGGACGTTAGGAAGGTCCTAACGAAACGCATTCTAGATAAACAATAGCAATATATGGAACATTGAATACTAGTTCGACTCAAAATTATATTAATTTTGTGCTTCATTGTATCAGAGGTGTTACTCATAGGAAACAATTTATTATTATTATTATTATTATTATTATTATTATTATTATTATTATTATTATTATTATTATTATTATTATTATTATTATTATTATTATTATTATTATTATTATTATTATTATTATTATTATTATTATTATTATTATTATTATTATTATTATTATTATTATTATTATTATTATTATTATTATTATTATTATTATTATTATTATTATTATTATTATTATTATTATTATTATTATTATTATTATTATTATTATTATTATTATTATTATTATTATTATTATTATTATTATTATTATTATTATTATTATTATTATTATTATTATTATTATTATTATTATTATTATTATTATTATTATTATTATTATTATTATTATTATTATTATTATTATTATTATTATTATTATTATTATTATTATTATTATTATTATTATTATTATTATTATTATTATTATTATTATTATTATTATTATTGTTATTGTTATTGTTATTGTTATTATTATTATTATTATTATTATTATTATTATTATTATTATTATTATTATTATTATTATTATTATTATTATTATTATTATTATTATTATTATTATTATTATTATTATTATTATTATTATTATTATTATTATTATTATTATTATTATTATTATTATATTTGCTCTGACGAAAGACTTGTGGTACTTCATAAAACTTAATTGAGCTATGTTGCAAAGTAAACTTCTTCGTGCTTAAAGCTTCTCGAAATAGATACATGAAATAATGAATTCTTTGTCCAATGTGAATATAGAAAGTGATTAGCTATATTTGTATATAATTCTTACTGGAAATGGTGGCGTCTTACTTTTTGTAACCGACGCAGCTCCATACATTGTGAAAGTAGCAAAGTCAATACAAGCTTTTCACCAGAAAAAAAAAATGTGCACATTTTATGCCTAGCGCACTCTATGCATAGGTTGGCAGATGAAGTTAGCGCAAATGTTTCTCTAGTGGATTGCCTAGTGTCAAAGACGAAGAAATTCTTTGTCAAGGCTCCTTCTCGTAAACTGCTCATCGAGTGTATGGATTCCGGTATTTTACTCCCACCAGAACTGTCAATAACCTGGATAAAGTCAGCAGTTTATTATTGCGATCACTTGTAGACGGTAAAAGGTGTTACCGAAACAATGGATACTGTCGATTCGCCTAAAAGACTAATTTCACACAGTGAAATTCAAGGGCCGCTAGCCTTCATAAAGGCAATTTCAGTTTACACGTGTACAAGAGAAAGGTGCAAGTGTGGAAAATGCTCTAACTCCAGTGAACAAAATTGCATCCGATTTGAAAAGTTTGAAACAAGAATAAGAAAATAGAAAGCGTTCACCATAAAATACAAAACATTATGTCGCAAATCTACCGATAAACATTTGATGCCTCCTTCATAAACAAAAAGATCTCACTACAGTGATCTGGCATATTTCAAGTATATTCCAGTTGTAACAACAGATGTGGAAAGGAGTTTCTCACAGTACAAAAATTTACTTCCCGACAACAGGTGATGCCTCACTTTCGAGAACCTGCTCATGCTGATGGTTACTTACTGCAGTTATACAAAATAAAGTAAGATTTGTAGAAGCTCATATGTTCGAACATATGAATTCGCGAGTTTAAACTATTATTTTTAATTTCAGTCCTAACGTTACAGAAATAATAATTGTGTGCTATATTCGTACTCTAAAATGAAAGCAAACTGTTTAAAAAACATTTTAGATCATTTTATTAGTTTTTTGATACCTATAGGTCACAAACGTCAAGCAATAATAATTAGTATCCCCCTTATTAAAAATAAATTTTGAAACAATTTCATAGAAAAAGATCCTTGCTGCTTTCGCCTTACTGTCCATTGTGTATTTAATTTGTGCATTAGATTTCAGTTTTCTTAGTGCACGACCATAAAACAGTTTTTCTTCAAATAGTAGTGGAAATTATTTCTGTACTTGAAATAGTCTTATTTCTTCTGTAAAGCCTGAAAGATTAACACATTTTAAGCCAAAATCAATATGAAGAGGTTACAGCAAAATTTTCGCACTTTGACACATATCAGTCTAAGAACGGACTTCCAGCTTTTCTCGGTGTGATCAAGGAGTGAATACGTGACTTGCTATTCAATAGACAAATAAAGCATAACATTTTGATAAAACCAGATTGTTGACATAACACCGCAATAGAAATTTTCAAACCAACACAAATTGCCAATACATCTAGTTCAGTCGAAGTAATAGCAGTTCTAAATTTTTATTTGATTCTTTGAGGATAACTGACTGGGCAACGGGTGCTGAACCAAAACAAAGTTCCGTAATGAAGAAGAAATCCTCGAAATGTCGCTTGGAAGAATCAATAAACTGCTTACATTCACTTGGGTCAAAGTGAAACTCCAAGTCTCATCATAAGTTCTTTTACATTACTACAATATATAAGATAGCCATCTTCGGTGAAATATAATTTTAAATCTATTTCGCGTTGTATTTGTCACAGTAGAGTTTTTAAAAAGTTTTTTACTCATAGTATAAAACTTAGTAATGCAACTTATTCTTCAGAGAGGTCAAGATACCTCATTGAGCCAATTATATAATATTGTTAAAACTCATATGCTACAAATATAGAGTCCTGGTGAACAGTCGCTCTGACTTGTCAGAATTTCCCTCACTGCTATATCAGATTCGTATGAAGAATGCTATGCCTGCAGAGGTATTGAACATGAGGCCATGGGGCACACGTAAAATGGTTCACCGAACAACTGAAAGATGATCTTTTATTTTTAGAACTGTGCCACATCACACATCGCACGAATGGAAGTAGCAGTCGTTACTAAGGTTTGACTTTTCTCTCTAAACCGTAGGCATGAGAAGGATAGTGCCCGCTTCTGTCGCGAAGGGTTACCTGTCTGCCTGAAAGATTAATGTCAGGTAATTCTAAACTGTATGAATATGGCTTAATTTGAGAATTAGTTCACCCATTGCATTCATTTCCTTATTCGACTTACGTTGAAGGACACTGATTTTTTTTAAAAAAAAAAAAAACATAGTAAAGTTCTTCTGTTGATAAAATGATGAAGCTTTCAACCCATACTCTGCATACTTTGTATGGTGCCCAAATCTTTCCTTGCTCTCCAAGTTAGATACCAAAACAGATACGTTATGACTCGTTCTAAGAATTTGTAATATTACGTATCGGTTTAGGCAAGTGTATTTCCCAAGTGTATTTCTGCAAAATTCGTCTGGATTATTTAGGTTTTCTATATGCATAGTGGTAAATAATGTCCTATTGAACTAAAAACTCACAACATTGTATCTCGAAATAAGCTTCAAACCGCATTAATTTACAGATGAAATACGAGATGCCTGCAAGTTATAAAACTTATATTTTTTCAGGAATGGGACCAGATAGGAACTTCTGGTTTCTTTAAAAAAAATACACGTGACCTATTTGTGAATGCGTAACAGAGATGGCAGTACTATACAGTGCATAGAACTATAGTGGCAGCGACAGAGCTAGGACTGTTTTATGCTTAAAATGGAGACGTTTACATTGCAAGAACAGCGTGTAATCATTCGTTTTCTCCGTTTTCGTGATGTGACACATTGAAATTTATCGCCAGTTGAGTAAGGCATGTAGCGATGATACCATGAAAGTGTCTAATGTGTGTTCCTGAGTGCGACAGTTCAATGAAGGCAGAACATCGTGTGACAACAAACCAAGACATTCGCTGCCTCACACCAGCCTGTCTAATGACAAGATCCAGCGATTGGAGAACGTTGCTTTGGAAGAATCGTCTCCAAAATTGGCATTTCCGTGGGATCTGTGCACACAATCCTGCATGAAGATCTGAAAATGCGAAAAGTGTCTTCCAGTTGGGTGCCAGGAATGATGATGGATGATCACAAGGCAGCGCGCGTGGCAAATTGTCAGGCGATGTTGACGCGTGATGACGGCATGAATGGATCCTTCTTTCAATCGATTGTGAAAATAGATGAGACGTGGATGCCCCTTTTCAACCCAGAAACGAAGTGCCAGTCAGTCGGGTGAGCGCCAGTGCTTACAAAATGATGGTAGCTATCTTCTGGGATAGTACTGGTGTAATCCTTACTCATTGCACTCCAAAGGGCATTATGGTGACAGCTGCATCCTACCAACATGTTTTGAAGAATAAAATCCTCCAGCACTGCGTGAAAAGCGGGTGGAAAAGGTTGGACGTATGCTCTTTCATCAAGACACCGCAGCATCGCATCGGATGAACGCGACGCAGGAGTTTCTTAGTGATAACAACTTTGAAGTGATTGCTCATGCTTCCTACTCATCTTACCTGGCTCCTAGCGACTTTTGGCTGTTTCCCACGATGAAAGACACTCTCCGTGGTTGCGGACTCACTGGTCGTGTCGCTATTGCCTCGGCGATTTTCCAGCGGTCAAAACACACTCATAAAGAAGCGTTCGCAACGGCCAGGGAATCATTGTGTCGAAGTTGTCAAAAATGTGTAGGGCTAGAGGGAGATTACGTTAAGAAGTGACACTAGTTTTACATTTTACTTGTGATTAATTTGTGAGAAAAAAATAGGTGTTATAATTTGAACGCACCTCGTACAGAATGTGAGAGAAACCAAATGAAATGTGTATATGCTTAAATGGATACCAACCATATGTCCTTTGCCAAAGAGTGGTTTGTCATTCCTAACTTCCACAAATAAACATAAAGATTAGGCTAGACCTATCTCTCACTAAATACACATCGAGTGCACTACGTTAACACTATGAGCCCCTAAAAATGTTTATATCATATTTTCATATATGTATACGTCAGAAATATTACAGTCCAAACAATCACTGTAGAATTGCGCAAATATACCATTATAATAACAAAATAAGGGTACATGATAGTAACTTAACGGCTTTGAATTTAATTTTAATCTGCAAAAAATATCCTAAAACGTTCAAACTTAGCAATTTCGAGGGAAACGTTATGTATTATTATTTTCCCTCAAGTCGTTTCATAAAATAATAATTAAGAGGGCTATATTTTTATGGGACACATACTTTTTGTGAATGGTTCTATCCATCCATCCGTCTGCTCGTCTGCATTCAAACCTCACCCTTTCACAAATTATTCTTAAAACCCTCTGTTCTGTTTACTTCCTACTAAGCAAGATATTTGATACCAAGATCGCCGGTTATAAATGAGAGCCCCATGTCAATAGATTTACTGGCACGTAAAAGAACTCCTTCGAGAGGAAATTCCGGCTCACAGGCGGAACCAACATAATCCTAGTAATTAACAGCGTCTTCAGCAAATAAAATACAATCATTCATCAAGACAAGCATTCGCATAACTTGTGTTATTGCGTGTACTTGCAGGTGCAATGATAATAGAAGAATACTGTGGACTTAGTCAGCAGTCAAATATTTTAGGGCAAGTCCCTATATGATGGCTTTGACACGCCATTATCTTTGCATGGCTAGCACATAAAAAACAAATAACGTACATCCTAATGAATCAGACATATTTGAACATTCAAATCAATAACAAGGAATACTCTAGAAGGGTGTCTATTTTCAATTGCTTAAAGGAAATTTGTTTTATACTTCATATGCTTTATCCGAGCCTTGTTACTGCCAAAGCATTGCGATCTTATAGTGAATTATTGGTATTTATAACGTGTTGCCACAGTATGGTTTTTAAAACTACCACAGAAATACTATTTAAAGTACAGCCTAGAAAGATGTCCGCCCATCTGCTTGCTAAAACGGCAGGTTTATATGTGTATGTATATCAATTTTATTCAGCAAAGGATTTAACAAACATCTACAGTGAATTGTTACACCGGCAACAAAGCCTTCGTTTTCCCAGAGTAAATCTCTTTCGGATGCTTGTATAACCGTTTTGTCATGACCCGGGGATTATGTAAGTGAATGTTCTCGTAAATTGGGTCAGTTGGTCAGTGAGAGTCACTCGGCCAAACTTACCATCCTGTGAACATCGAGAAGCTACGAAGTAGCTTGGCTTGGCGTATGCAGCACAAAAAAGAAAGAAAAAGAAAAGAAAAAGAAAACGGCGTTAAAGTGATGTCTATACCTTAGATCAGTCATGTTTGCCCTGAAAATTAATAAAAGTGAAATTAAGTATAAGTTACGTTGTATTGACAGTTTAGTGACAAATGGTTTAGCACAACTTAGTGTTGTTATTGGTGTCCGCAGCGGAACAATAAAGTTTCGACGAAGAAATATTTGCAAAATAACTGGCTGGAAAGGAGGAACCAATATTAAAATAAAACGACACCGAATGAATACATAGAAGTAGTTGCTCAGAATCTAAGTCACGCATAGATAGCTTTTACCGCCAATAGAGCTGCATAAAAAAGACGCTCCAGAATGAGTGTGGATTGGGCAGTTATAGGAACAACGCCACCTACCTCACGCTATCGAAGATCGCAGATACGTGACACACCGTATCGCGTGCTGTAGCTGTTTGTAAACATAGCGGCATACTCCAGACCATCTATGGTACCTTCCAATGGTAGCTTGCTCCTGTTAAGAATTTCTTTGGCTTATGAAAACGCAATAAATAAGCTATTCCTTAGTTATTTTTTATGGGTGTTTAACGTATTCCAACATTCCGTTATCACAGTCGATGACGGCAAATAAGCTAGTGGACATATGCAACTTAAACCTTTTAGAAGGAAGTTAAGGTCAATGAGATTGAGGACGGTTGCCTTAAATGATAAAAAGGAACAGAGAACAATATCAAAGAATAGTAGATAAAGTTAACCAAAACTAAATGCCTTATGCAATGAGACAAGCATTTTATTTCACCAAATAAAACATTTGTAGCTGAAAAGGAAGCTGTTTATTTTACAGTAACAGGTTGAAAGCACTGTAGAATTAAGATCATAGCAAAATGAGCAACCTTGGTGATGTCCGAATTATTATCGACTTTGTCGCAAGTACCTGACCTTTGCGCCATTACTTGAAACGGAGGCTAGGGTCACTGATAAAGAAGAGCAAGGAGCAATGCTTTTGTTTTCGTGGCCGATGCGTCCCAATAACAACTTTTGAGGTTCGCACACCAGTGGTTCCTGCGCTGCCTAATCACAAAATCATGTAATATTTAATGTTGCATAAAATTATACCTAAGAGAATTTCGAAGTTACCACACCGAAATTCGGACTTGCTAACATATAAACTACGAAGTGGCTATATTCGTTTGGATTCGTTTCGAAACAACCTGTATAACTTCTCAAATGGAGAAGGTGGAAGTGGAAATGGAATCCTAGGTAGAGGAGATGAAGAGCTGACGATGAAAATACAATCCAGCATACAGTTGATAGATACCAAAAATGACGAACAAACAGGTGACCCGAAGAAGGATACACAAGCACTCGGAAGAATGAAGCAAGACCTGTGTCAATGGTTAACGTCCTGCAGAACCTGATCGGACAGCTTAGTGTACCAGAAGGCAGAGTCGAGGGGTAAGCGGTACTTACAAATGGAGTGGGTAGCACCGGCTTTAGGAGGATGCAGCTAGCGGCTGCGCCCTCTTGAAAATCACAGGTATTGGGTAAGTTCGGGTTAGAGGATCAGTCTAAAGACATCGCCTGGAATACTGTGTTACGGATGTGGCTCCGCGGGACATCTGGTGAGAGTTCTCTACGACAAAGCCGACGGTCATCAAGCAGTGGTTCTTGGGGATGTGACTAATAGAATACGTTGTGTAAGACTGTCAACAATCAGGTCAACGAGCCGGAAAGAAACGAATAAGAGCTGCCGTGGCAAGTCGGAGCCACAAACATTCGGCGATCGTGATGCTCAAGCACTTCACCACCTATCCAACTTCCTCTGCGTGTTTAAAATGTCGGAAGGTATGGAAAAGGTAAGTTAGTGAGCCATAATTTTGGAATCACACGTGCAAACAAATATGCAAGAGTGCATTGCCCGGCCCACTTCGGTAGTGTAAATGGTAGCGTGTCTAGCTCACGTTCAAGAGATCCTGAGTTCGAATTTTGGCCAAGGTGAGTTACCTGATCAGGTATTTTCCTGGATTTTTCCTTATCCTGAAAGACGCTCTATGGATCTTTCAGGTAACTCTACGCTCTATGGATCCTGGGCTCATTTAAGCATCATTTCATCCATTTCATTCATCGTTCGATATGACTTAACATTGGAGCATCAACTTAAAATTCATCGCCCAAAATCTGCGCCAATACTTGTTGCAGAAGGTCTATTACCTTAGGTTATTAGGCGCCCCGTGAGAAGGTACATCAATCACATCGATGACACTAGCTCATATAATGATGCCAAACAGTTGCTTTAATCTGTAGAAAGGTCTGTATCATCTTGAGCCTCCACATGCTAATGAATACGCAGCGTTACATCGTCTAAGAATATTTGTTGCAGCAATACTTCTTCTGGGAGTGTCAAACACCTCGGAACGTTAGTCGTCGGGAGAAAGAATCGATCAGGCGATCATGATTGTACCAGTCCATAGAATGATGTCATGCTATTGCTGAAATCCATGAAAATGTGTGGCACGAGGACATTTTTATTGCAAATGTGGTTGTTTTAATTGTTGAAAAACATCCTTTTGTAAAACGAGGTTCTTCTGCACATAAACTGAGGAAGCACGAAGACATTCCAAAGAATTTACATGCTATGCACAGTGATTTATTTATGATAAAACAACTGCCAAAGATATCTGTCACTCTGAGGATGGTGAAGATGAAGCTGTTGATCATGAACAGCACGTCGGCCACTGCTCTAAAATATTTATATGGGTACAATGATGCGAATAATCATCAGCGAATTCTCGCTGGAGTATCTCTGTCTGCCTGTTAAATTTGAAAGCATCTATTTATCGCAGCCATTACCCTAATTTGGAGCAAAATGGTAACTGAATGACAGGTCAAACAAATATTGCGCAGCTCTATCATTACAGCGATTTTCATTATACATGAACAAGCCCTTCGGTGTTCTCAGCAAATCGGTGTCCTGCAATAACTATGACTTCCGTAACGACCGAATAGCAACTGACGTGAAGTTTGAAGTGTATCAGATGATCAATAGATGTCTTCAGTAACGTCTCAAATAATTGTAAATTGAGGACCTTGTGCAGCACCAACTGAATAGCAAGTGACATGAAAGTCCAAGTATACGACGTAGTAGAAAACGTATGCAGCAACGACTGAACAACAAGCATCCTGAAGGTCGAAAAAGACCAGATTATAAATTGCGGATTGTCTGCAACGTTTGAATACCATGTGACATAAAATTCCAAGTATACCAAATGGTTAAACAGCTGTCTGCAATGACTGAATCGTAAGTGTCGTAGTAGTCGAAGGGCATCACATTGTAACAGCATGAAGGTCTAGGAGTATCATATTGTGAGTAGAAAAAAGAAGCCCTCAGTAATCCAGCACACAGTACAGAAATATTTAAATTTCTAAAATTAACTAATTCATAAAATGCAATTTAATATACATTTTATAACAAAATGTTAAACTTGTTATAATTATACTATGCAAGTACCATTACCAACATGTTGTCACGATATGACCGTATGTACGTTAAAACGACATTGAATAAATTTAAAAAAGGTAGAAGACGACTTGCAGCAACAACTGAATAGCAAGTAATGCAAAGTTCGAGGAACACCAGATATAAACAGAGGAATGTCTACAGTAACTAACAGAGCTGCAAGTCAGCTTTTACTACATGCAGCACCGCAGGTGGTGTCACTGACGATACATGAAATGAATAAGATTTTGGAGAAAACCTGTCCCAGCACCGTGTTGTCCACTACAAATCTCACTTTCCGGTCACCCGGGATCGAACCCAGGCCGCCATGGTGAGAGCCAGGTGGTCTAACCGCTTGGCCACTGCGCGGCCTCAGAATGTACTCTTAGACAGCGTTAGAAGCAGAATATATACGAACAAGGTTACCGAAAAGTTTTAAAATTCTTTTTGTTTACACTGAAGCATGAGCTATGAAATGATACAGTCTTATCAACTGTGTATAAACGGCGGCTGATCAAAAGAGGCAAGAGGGGCAAGGCCTCTCAACTTTTTGCATCAGCAGTCATTGTTATATAATAAATCTTTCTTAAATTATATCAACTGGCAGGAAAGATGTAAGTAGTTTGCTTTGTTTCCCCTAAAGCACCCGCATATTAGCAGTTTTGTATCGGGCAGCTCTAGAGCTAAGCTAAATTGCAAATATTTAACGTAAATAAACCCGAGTAGCACGTCATATAGTGTTGTTATTCCATGCACGGATGCTCCACACATACGGGCCTCCTGCAAGCGTGCGGTTGTCATGGTAACCATTACGCCACTGCTGCGGGAGCTAGAGGGGTTACATGTTGTCTGTCAGCGTAGCGCTGTTTTTCCATGCTACCGGAGGACAGTTTCGGTGGGACCTCCTCTTGTGTTTTTCTCGTAATTGTGCCGTGTGCAGTAAATATTGATAAAGAACAATCTGGAACCAACTCTGATGCCAGGCTTTCTAGTGAAGACATCATTGGTTCTATACAGTAGTTTTGGTTTCCAAGAAGAAGTGAAATTGAACGGCATGATATTTTGAAGTGATGATCGACACTGACGTTTTGCCTTCTTCAGAAAGCTAAGTGCAAAACATGGCATTTCAAACTTAATGCTATGAGCAGCAGAAGTAGTTATGTGGTAGTTCTACAAAAGCTAAATTATTTTGTTCGCCATGTTTGCCCTTAAGCAGAAAAAGTTTAGATAGATCTCTGGAGGTTTCAACAATCTGAAGAATCTGGTTAGAGGCTTAGTTCGGCATGCTTCTTAAAAAGATCGTATAAGTAGTTTTATTTCACTTAAGGAACTATTGAAATAAGCCTTTACCATTTCAGAGCAACTTAATAAACATCGCAAACTGAAGAAAATAAGACAAAACAGTGAAGTAAAGGTGAACAGAGAAATATTGAAAATTTTAATAAATGTCACAAATATTTTATGTAAGAAAGAGCCAGCTTTCACAGATCATGAGGGAACTAAGATTTCCTGAAGCCCGGAAATTTTAGAGAGATTTTTAAATCGTGCTAAATAGAAACGAAGACTTAAGAGCGCATTGGAAGAAAATGGGTTATTTCCGGGGATAATAATCGACTGCCCGTACCCCAAAGCAAAAACTACAAGAGAATCCTGCGGTTTCAAAAATAGCCTGTGGGACTTCGACTTTGTTTTCCTTCTCTCTCTTTTTCAAAGCATATTCTTTTAAACTTAACTGCTTTTCAACATTCCTCAGAAAGAAAAGGCCAACAATGCACAGTTTTGCAGAACGGCTGTTTCAGAATGTATAACCTACACGAAAAGCTTAAGAACTAAATTTGAAATTGATCAAGTTCTTAAATTCAACCAAAAGCTCCACTAATTCGCAGTCTGAAGTACGTATGAATAGATCTGAGCTAATGGATCAATTCATTAAGAATACACTGATGTCAAAATACAAACAGATGTACTTTGAGATAGGTATGTGATAACGTTAAAGCACAACTGGAAACAAGATTTTCACATTGTGATAAGCTGGTGTTTCTTTAATTAGATAAAACTACTCAGTTCGCCATTTATGATCTACATTTCCCGTTAGATGATCTGGATTCATTATTACAAATCTATGGCACGTCCTTTAACCGCTCTCACTTGCATGTGGTATTGGAGACTGTATTTCCCTCCCAACATAAGAAAACATTTCGCGTTGTCAGTTTCGAAGACTTAATTAAAATAATGACAGAGAATGAATGGACCAAATTCTCCCAGAAGTTCTCAAATTGTTTGGTCTAATTGCTACCATCCCTGCAACCAGTGCTACAACTGAAAGGACTTTTTCTTGTCTTAAGCGCGTAAAAAGGTGTTTTAGGATCAGTATGACCCACGACTGCCTATTAGCTTTTGCTTGTGCCTCAATTGAGAAGGCAGTGCTGAGTATACTCGAAAGCCAAGACGAAGTTATCCAACGATTCGGATGAACGAGGAACTTTTTTACAACTCGTAATAGCGCTTCAGCACCCAATGAACAAATATATTTTTTTAAATAAATGTGGGTGTTACCACTGTTATTATTGTTATTGTGGCCGCACCATGGCTGAGTAGTTAGACCGCTGAGCTCTCACGGTGGCCCGAGTTCGATTCCAGGTGACCGCAAAGTCAGATTTGTGATTAATAATATGGCGCTGGGACGGGTTTCCTTCGGGTCCTCCAGTTTTCTCCTTCAGCATTCCACTAATTGCTCCATCATCATCTTTCCTATCATTAATCTGGCATTCATATTCACACCAGGCATTGGACTGATCATATATCCTAGTTCCCTATCCGATCCAAAGCTTCGGTTCCTCAGACCCCACCTTAAAAGGGATAGAGGAACAAGAACGTTAGTGATATAACTAGGGAAGGTCAAGAAGAAGTTTGTTGGCGGTGGTTACATTAAAGCAAAGGAATTTAGATTTTCCAAAATCAGCTTCCTGGCTTCCACAGAAGATACAACGACGATTCGCCGCAGCTGTATATATCGAAACCGTAGGTTTCCCGGCATGGTTTTTATAAGCAAAATTGATCTACTTAATTCCTTCTATTTGTCCTAGATGTAATAGGAACTGAATCATTCGGGTTAAGGGAACACTTGCGAATAATTGCGTTTGCGATTATACCAGGAAAAAATTCCAAACCTTAACAGAAATTGGAATTATTCCATTTTCGAAATATATTAAAGCTCACGCAAGTTTTAATGACCAGTTTAAAATATTTATTTACTAATTTACTACTTTCCTAAGTAATTAAATATTGCAAGTAAAGGAAGGTACTCCGACCAAAATTCGATACGATAAGATTTCACTGAAGACTCACACTTTAAAGTCCCTGTGTAAGAAAAGAAGTTTAGAAGAGATTCGTGTATATGTGTTTCGGGGCTGTTTATGTGAGTGTTATTCCCCATTTGTTTTTAACAATGAAATTCAACTCATTTAAATACTAAACTTCGTATCCATTCAATGATTTTATACACTATATCGTTCATGCAAACATATATAGATATATGTAAGCAAGGTCTATTTAAAGGCCATGCCGCAACCTTCTCCATGAAATTTCTGCTTTCCTAGAACAACAGTGGTTAAAATAATTTGATAATGAAAATAAGTCACAAATGGTTTAGCTAAATCCATTCCCTCGAATATCATTTCTTCATAAACCGAAGCTTAGTCCTTCAAAGAGAAATATGACAACGTGACAGTCTGGGATGCTTAATGGGATGCCTTCTTTGGTAGTCGATATAGATATATTTCTGAGATGTTTATAATTTTTACAGTTTCCATCGCTTATGCGAAAGAACTTTTCCAAACGCAAACTAAGACAATTGAAAACATAATTAAGAAGTAAACTTTTAAATATCAATTAAGTGGACTTGCCTTGCAGTAAATTCGTTCTATTGTCTGACGATGACGTAAATAAGCTTGTTACTGTTCCACCGAGACTTAATTTTGTACAGTGAACATATTTTTATTCGCAAATTGTTCCTAAAATTTTAAATTGAAAATATTTGCACGTGAAAAATTTGTCACGAATCAACAGTATATATAGACGCGCAATACAGGAAGTGGGGATTTCTGCCTTAGAACCCACCAAAGAATGTAGTGTTTTAAATATAACACCTAATATGTGTGTGGTTTGCTAGTGTTCCAAACATTAACTTTATGCTGGATAGTCATTTTTACACCCTCTTCCTTCCAAAATAAGAGTTTATACACGCCCCTGAAGTGTATGCACTACATTATTTCCCCTTAGTATTGACATTGAAATGGAGTAATAGCACTGTAATCTCAAACACTTAGGTAAAAAACTGAAATAAACATAAAAATGATTCTGGATCTCAACAAAAATTGTGATTGACTTGTTTAACCAATCTAAACCTGAAGGTCAAAGTAGCCACGTGCGTTTGCTTAAAAGAGCAAACGACAAGCAAGCAGAGTGACATATATATGGGTCAATGTGACGCTGGTACTGCCTTATAATAAATATATAACACAGGTGGTACGGTGCTACCATCTACCAGTCCCAATTTGCGTGCTTGCGTGCAACATACAGCTATCACAGTTTATCTGTATTCTTTTCAGAGAAAAAGACATAGACATAATATCGATTAATAATTTAGCATTTTCAAGTGCATATTCAAGTTGCTTACATGCACCAATTGTAAGTTATTACCTAAATTTTAGCCTATATAATTGAAATCCATGTGCTGTATGAATCATGAAGGACAAAGGAGGATATTAAAGCTACACTTTAGCCGCCTTGTGCGCGGAAATTGACGTGATTCGGTGCATGTTGGTTCCACGCGAACCTTGGTATTCCGCCTATTCATCTTGGCGAAGTAGTGGCTCTCCAACCCTGAAAGTCGCTGGACACGCAACGCCTGTATCCCCGCTACGTTTTAATTAACGGGCTCTACATCGTTTCACATACTACAGAAAAATGCGTGGTATTTATAGAATAATTACTTGGTGCGAAACGGGTCGATTACGTTCAAGTGCGCTTTGTGGTGGTGTACTTCTACTTCGTGAACCGCTAGCAATAATGTGATTGGTGGCGCTTGGGGTAGGTATGATATCTGCCCACCTATTCGAGAACGCGTTCTGTGCATATTTGTTGCTTTAAATCTTTATTGGCTGTGCGAATTGACAGATGTTTTGGTGGTAGTTTAAAGAGATTTATATAAAGTTGTGCTGTGTTGGCATATCTGAATGTCATCGTGAAACAAATACTTCAACATGTCCAAAATAGACGACTCAATTCGCTTTTACAGAAAAATGTCGGACTTACAGGAAAAGCTGAGGAGAAGGTAAAACATGTTGTACAGAGGTTATGTTTGTATGCAACATGGTTAATAAACGTAAGATTTAAAGCATGTCTTTATGTTTGACAGCGAGGAAGAACGGTTGCAGCTGGAGGAAAAATTTACATTGCTGATGCGCGCCTGCAGAGACGAGTAAGTATATATTTTCCGTATGTTGCTTAGCTTCTCATTTTGTTTGACAGCTGTCAGATAAAGTTAAGCTTGAAAAAACAATCCATTTATGTTATGTTTGCATTAACTTCTAGTCTTTAGCCACTTATGCAGATGATTAAAATGAAACACTCAATTCCTTAAAATAACGAAAAACAAAGTTGGTTCATCCCATATATTGTTTTATTGCCCTTTTCATTCTATATCCTGTTTCTTGCTCTGTGCAACACTTATTTTGAACTATAAACACAATTATATACTTATCTGTGAAAATTTGAGATAAGATGTGAAAAACCTATACAGTGGTGTAGAAACCTTTCAGTGTTTGCAGTCAGCCACATTATAATATTCATATATAAACTATGATATACTCATAATGTTTTAATGTTTTCAGGGAAGAAATAAGACTAAACATGCTCCGAGAAAAGTATGAGAAATTCCTAGAAGAAGAGAAGATACGAAAGGAGCGCAATGAGAGAATACTATTGACTCTTGAAAGGATAGAAAGCAGGGCAAATATGTTAACTGCCAAGAGTGAAAGACTAAGATTATTAAGGGTAAGCAAGCATGAGAACATTAAATTTTTAATTTATATTGCTTGATTATTTTATACAACAAAATAAAATGTATTTGGAAACAAACACTTGGAATGCAGGATGACAACTTTGTTAAGCTTTAGATGCCTAGAAAGTGATAGAGATATATAAGAATCTGCATACTCTAATATTTATTATATCGTAAGTTTAGTAAACATAGAAGTATTGGGTGAGTCAAACATAAACACTATCTTGCATTATTTGTCTCTCAGAACATGTTTTGTGGGCCACGTTCATATTCTCACCTGCTTTTTAGCAACCAATGTGTTAACAAAATCCTAATGAATTGGCTTCATTAAGCACTAGTATTTAAAATAAAACGATGTACATACCTCACTGAACAAGAAAGGTGATAAAATAGCAAGGAGTCATTCTTTCTCGGAAAAGTGAGAAAGGATGAATAGGTAAAAAAATGTTTGATAAGTATTCTTTTACATTAGCCGTTTTTAGTCAGTAGGAAAGTACAGCTATTATTAAATATACATACATTAACTACAGCATCCTGAAATTGAAAGCACTTGTAAAATTTCAAGTTGAGATATGGTAGAGTATTCAAGATCTCCTTGAAGGTATACTGGAATGTATATGATGCTCAAGAAGTAAGACCAATGGTCTATGTAGCTGAAAATCTATGGCTTGAGTGCTGGCAAGACACTAAACTTTTTAAAATCTGTTTTATGGGAGGATTTTTTTAGAAAATACGGTGTGAAATAATCTTATTCATTAAAACTAAATATACAGAGTTATCAGATTAATCAGCCATGCTTTTATTGACACCTGGTCCCAGGTGCACACCATTTACTTGCTGAGATTCCAATACCCGCTATTACGTTATAGGTACATATGGCATGACGTGACTCACACTGCATATTGCAAACAAAGGCAATGCTAAAGTTCTTTGGTGGTTTTTAGTGGTGTGTTAGTCCAATCATGGTCATATTTACTCAGAACAAAGAGTTTTTATTCATACTAGTGTATAGAACATTAAACTTTGCCTCTTTTTGTGCCTTGTCGTTTTTTACTTTGGAACTTTTTGAGAGAGAAAGCATATATAAATCTTTATTCATTTTTAGATGAGTCGTATTTATTATTTACAGATATATAAATCCTCAAACATTACAAGAAGTGCAAAATAATATACAAGAAGAAATTAACCAACATAACTGAAATAGAACGTTTCCAATATCTTCTTTGAAAAGGTAATCAATACAGATACCTTCACTATTGTAATCTGAGAAAGAAAAATGGTTCTAGTTGTTCCTCTCATTCATTCTATTTGCTTCAATATATAAGAAGGTCCATGTGAAGAAAAGGAGTTTAGAGGGAAGTAGCACATGATTGGGACCCAGATGCCATTAAAAGCATGGCTGTTTAATCTGGTGGCACCATATAACCTTAGGGATTCAATTGAGTACAGATCTACTTTGATCATTGTTTGACAGTAAAATGTATATTTTTTACTTTCTTCATCATTTACTTATGATAATAGACAAGTATTGTATTCTACCCAAAAATGAACATTGAAATATCACAAGAAATACATAATTTGGCATCCTTGAAACCAAAAGAGGAATTTATGGTAAAGGTCTTTGTGTACACATTTGTGAGAGAGAAAAAGAGAAAACAGTATAACCCAAAAGAAAATAGCAGTCAAATAAATACCAGATTTTCAAGGTTGCAACAAAAGCCTTTTCACAAAATTTCCCCTGACCCAACTTGCCCTTCACTTAGAAAAATGTTTGGGTATTTTTATTTTCTTAAAAATCAGATCTAACAGTATTGCTAGATGAAGTGACTCACAGGCAGCAATTGCGACTTTGAAAGATATAAACAATAGTAATCCTATTGCAGCATAAATAAGAAATCAAATATTAAGTGGTTCTCATATTTGTATTTTATGGGACAGAGGAGATGTGGGTATTGCCAGAAATTAAAGTACTGACGAGCTTGCAAAGAGATCTGCGATTTCAGATCTTCCAGTATTTTACACCTTATGCTCTATATCTTACGTGAGGCAAACATTAAAGAAGATTATCATCCACGACTGGAATGAACACTGGTTAAAAAGTGATTGTGGAGTTTGACTAAGGATTTATATTCCCCAACTCTTTCTGATGGACATAAATGTAAATTTGTTAATCCTAATTATGTTCTCGCTCAATTCTTAAGGGGTCATGGCAAACTTTCTGCTTACTTATTTCGATTCAAAATCAAATCCAACTCTCATTGTATTTGTGGAAGCCACCCTCAAGATGTCCCTTCCATTTTATTTGATTGCCGCATTTTCTGTTTTGAAAGATATGAACTTGAATTATTGCTTCAATCCCTTTATCAAAACCACTTATATATATTTTGATGAATTACAAAACTTATCAGTATTTCATGGCTTTCTTGAACAAAATATTTCTTAAACTATGTAAATGATTAACTTTAATGTTCAATGTTTGTCATCTTGATGCTATTGTATTATATTTGGTTATATCTTGTAATTTTATTATATTCATGTTATAATTTGTAAACTATATTCCTCAATATACGTTTATCATACATATGATTTTGTACATGTCAGAAATACAGTTACATATTTACAAATTAGTCTCTCAGAATTCCTTCAAGTCGTATAAACATTTGTTAATCAGATACATCCTCAACTTCCTATCAAATTGCTGTTTAGATACATCAGCTGTAGATGTAATTTCTTGTGGTATTTTTTATAGAGCATGATTCCGGAAATATATACATCTTTTAGAGATACAATTTTATTCAATGTATGCCTAAAATAATCCACATTTCCTTCTGTATAGTGTTCATGAATTTGGTACTTTGTGATTGGTTTGAACTTATCTATTACACACATTATTGCCCTGAATGCATAGAGAGAGTAGGTGGTAAGTAGTTTATTATTAAAGATTAAAGATAATAATGATTAAAGTTTATTATTATAGATTAAATATGATTCTAATACATTTCTTTTGATATATAAGGAATTTGTCTATATGCTTTTTGCAGCAGCACCCCAGATTTCAACCCCATAAAGTATGTGTGGATAGAAACATCCATAGTATATTAGTTTCAGTATGTTACTGTCACTGTACTTGTTGAAGTATCAAAGTAAATATACTGTTTTACTAATTTTCCCACATATATGTTCAATATGTTCAGCCCATGTTAGCCTATTATCAACAATAAGACCTAAAAATGTATGTGTTTTTGCTTCAAGAATATTGTTACTATCTACTTTTAGTGTCATGTTACTACCAGTTTTATTGAATTGCATCATTTTAGTTTTTTTGCATGTTGCAGTGTGGATTTATTAATTTGAAGTAATTTAACAGCCAAGAAGTGGTATTATTTAATGCATTCGGAAAATTTACACACAGATACAACATTGTTGCAGCAAATTGCCCCCTATTTATGAGGTCTGTTTAACACACTTTCATAACACTTTTAAATGTTAAAACCATTGTTATTCACTCCACAAAATTAACATCTGAACTTACATGAAATACAAATACAGAACTTCATGCATAAACAATCTCGACTATAGCAAGCCACTATACTGTCTGAATTTTGTTCATTACAAATAGCAGCAGAAGAAAGATATACATATAATATATACATTTGGAAAAGAATGTAAACAGGAAATGTGTCAGATAACTTCCACTAGCATCTAACTGCAGGATTATTATCTTATGATCAAGTGCAATCAGACCATGCCTGGAATGAAAGCCTGGCGAGTATTAGAAAAAAGTGGAAATGCATCACTGAACAAAAGTCTTACATGATATGAAAATATGGAATGCATTTTTGAATTCAGTAGATATTCCATAGTTTCAAGTTTTGGCACTTTTTGTTGCTGTACAGTGTAGTAATGAAATGATAATTTGGCAAGTAAGCATTTCAAGCCGATGTTAGGTTACTTCTCAAGCATTTATCAATTATGAGAACTGAAAAAAATCTGAACGAAGTCTCAGTCAGGGAGGATTGTTCTGCCTAGTTGGATTTGAGCTAAAAACCTTACTTTCACAAGTTTATGCTTAATCAAATTGGCTATCTGTGTTAGTGCATTGGTTATCTAAAACCCAATTCACTTATATAATCATATTTCAGACTGCCTTGGGAAAATACCTGAATTCAGGGCATATACTACATAGATTGAGGCAATTAAGAAACAGCATGACTACATGTCACATTTGGTCCCATAAAGTTAAAAAAAGTAAATGAATCAAAGAAATCAGAAAAGAAACTGAGCAATAGCAGTGATAGAATTCATCATTAAAATGGATTAATTACCCCTACATCTGTAACATTTTGAGGTATGTTTGCAGAAACTGCATATCTTAAATTCTGAAGTGATTTCAGACAAATTTGAAGTGTATTGACAAATTTTCTTCCACTTACATGTACACACACATTAATAAAAGTTGTTCTCTGTATGCTACAGATTTGTGACCAAATAAACTACTCTTCATTTTGTTTCTGATTTTAACCAATTTGCAATGAAATTCCTCCCCCCCCCCCCCAAAAAAAAGAACTTTTTATATATATATATATATTGTGTATATTACACATTTTTAGGATCCACTCCATATAGAGTACTACTGAGTATATTGCAGTTCCAAGCATGAATTTTGAGGCATCTCTAAACAAATTATCCTTGATTTTTATATCAACTTCAACCAAATTTCGAAAACATCTACAGGTATTCTTCAAATTTTTGTTTGTGAAGGAGCATACTTAAAGGTTATAATTTTCCCATATAAACTACTTTTAATTTTGTACTGTAATTTGAAATGTATTGATAAATTTTCTTGAATCTTTTATATATTAAATTTAAAGACCATTCATGTAACAGTTATGAATAATGAATTGTTTTGTATACAAAGAGGGAAAATATATGTAATATATGTAACAGCAAATACACCTAAAACTGTAAGTTTATCCATACACTTGTTTTTTGGTCATTGTTTTATATGTTTGGTTGTTGTGAAATAAATGGTTGATTGGTTACCAACACTCCCCACATGGCAGCCTTGGCCTTCGGGGTAACCTCGCCCCACCACATGATGACCATACCCATTTCTCAGGGGAGGCACCCAGAGGGCGGTGTCCATTACCTCCAATGGTAGGGTGATAGTGAAGGTGACGGTGAGATGAGAGGATCTACAGTTTATACCGTGGACTTTGAACCACATTGGGCATAGGGGACACTTCCCATGTGCTAGACAGAGGTGAAGGCATGGATAGGGCCACTCCAGAGCCAGGAATTGAACTCGGGACCCTCTGCACGGGAGCCTTTAATGAAACCACTGCGCTACTCTGGTGCCCGTTGTGAAATAAATAGAAATATAAAATATAACTCCTATAGATATACATATACAAAGTTTTGCTAAGCAGCAGACTATATGCACATTAGTTATCAATTACCGTTATTAACAACCCTTTAACAGCACTTTTAGCCAATGTTGAAACTTTTTTATCTTCTATTAAGAATAACTTTGGTTTAAAATCTCATATTAGTTCAGGAGATTCATAATATCATTTTACAATCTCTGTTTACCAGTTTACCAACAGTTTTTCCCAAATTTTCCTAATGCTTCATAACCTTTAGTTAGAATGCTGGAGAAATGAAAAACAACTGTAAAAGCTAAATCAAAGTTTAGAAAAAGAATATATATGGCCGAAAAGAAAATTGTAAGAGACTGGCAAATAATGAAATCAAATTATTAGCTAAAAAACAATACCCAGCATTCATAAAGTGTATAAGATAGCAAATTTATGTCACAACAATCTTAACATTAGAACTTGATGATACTTACTGCATGCTGCTGTATCTGTTACCTGTAAGTGTTCTTAGACAATCTAGAACTTATAAGGTATGATTCAATTAACTTAGCTACAACTCCTACCATGTGCTAATATAATTGCTTTAGTTATATTGTTCACCATGACTCCATTATAATTCACTCTGTCTAGTCCTTAAGTGTGTTTTCCTCTGAGGTACACCCGACCAATTAATTGTTATTGAAATGGAAATCAGGCTGTGTTACAGTATAATTTAAGAATCGTATGTTAAAATATTTTTTTAAAGTGATTTTTGTTTATTCCCTAAAATTACAGAGTTTATTAATTAGAGTTAAGTAATTCCTTCTGTCCACTGTTTGTTAAACAAATGATCTTAGCACACCTTATACTACAGGATACTATTTTCAAGACCTGATGACCATTTCAAACTTACACATATTATATTATTAGTAATGACAGTTTTTCTTATTTGTGTTTCAGCGGCACTATGAGGCATATTTAATGCGGATGTATCCAAAATGGAAGTATATAACTGACAAATCCAAAGCTGCTACAGACCAGGATTTACTTACAAATCCAAGTTATGTATTCGATGGAAAAGTGTCGCCAGCATCATTCCATCCACCAGTGGAAAAGCAACTAGTCTCTGATACTCCCTTGCCACAATATAATCCCTATGGCAACCTTACAGTGCCTAGAAGTTACCAGTTTTCACTACCAGAAGAGAAAATAATTAGCTCTGGTACAGCAGCAGCAAGGCCTCACTCTACGTCTATGGCAATTCCTCCTTTACCTATCCTTACTGATTCTTTTGCAAAATATGATGTTAGTGATGGTGTATCTCCACATCACATACCTATCATTAGGACAGAAGAATCTGTGTTGCCAGAAAGAACTAGTACAGAAAGACCAATCATTTCAGAGACCAACACTCAGATTCTTAGTGGTGCTGAAAGAACAACTGAATTGTTGGGTATTAAACCAGATCATAGGCATCCATTCAATAGTTATGTAAATGTGAAACAAACTGAACAGCAGCCTAAAGAGTACATTAATTCTGAGCAAGAGCAGAACACAAGTGGAGACTTGCTTAATGTATCTTTTTCAGATGATGGCATTCTCCACGAGGAGACAGAACATACTAAAAATCAAAATATGGCAATTCATACTAAAGATACATATGAAGACAGGAGGGAGCTGGCAGGGGGTGAGGGTCTTCAAATGAATTCTAAAACTTCACAACAAATGGCAGCAATCTTCTTGAGCTGTGAAATTGGAGCAGGGGATTTTGGCCAGCAGAGAACTAAAGTACATCCACAGAACCAAAATACAGAACCAGAGAACAGAGTACATCAAGTGCAAGGACAGACACAAATTACAAAACAATACAATCAAGAAAACAGGCAGAATTTGCAGCAGCATGTCAGTGAACAGCATGTGCAACCATATGAATCAGTGCATCAGCCTCAAGAACAAACTCTTGAATTACAAAATCAAAGCAAAGGTGAGCTGTGTCAGTCTGCTGAAAATCAGCTTGTTATGCAGGGACCAGTTCCTCCTGTTCCTAAAGAGCACATGAGTGAGCAGGCTGTAGAAACTAATGTACAACAGAGTAGAAATTACTCCAATGAATATCAGAAGCAATTTGTCCAACAATCTGACAATGCCAATTTTAATGATCAATATGACCAACAGCTTGCAGGTGCGCAGGACGGACAGAATGGTCAGTTGTATGACCAAGAATATTCTGCACAGTTTGATCAGCATTATTCAGAAGAGGACCAATTGAATGAACAGTATCAACTTCAGTACCCTGAGGAAAGTCAGATAGATCAACAGTACAATCTGCAATATTCTGAACAAGATCAAGTGAATCAGCAGTATTATGAACAGTATCCTCAAGAAAGTGAAGTCACTCAACAGTATGACCAGCAATACAATCAACAGTATGTCGAGCAGAACGAGGTAGATCAACAATATGTTGGTCAGAATGAGTTAGATCAGCAGTATCAATTGGATCAGCAATACCCTGAGCAGATTGCAGATGATCAGTTGTATCAGCAGCAGTATGACAACCAGGGTCAATTCAATCAAGATAACAATCAATATGTAGCTCAATATGGTGAAAGTCAGCAAGCTTACCCAGAAGAAGTTGGTGCTGTTCATTCTTACACTGAACAGCAGTACGATGATGGAATGCAAAATGTAAATAATGAGCAATATAATTTAACTGCTCCCTCTGGAGAGGAGCAGAAATATGAACAAACTCTTGATGTACAACAAATTGAACAGATGGAGGAATACAATGAAAATGTTCAGCAACAACCTTCAGCCAAACAGCTGAAACAGCAGGAGGAGGAGAAGCAGGATGAGCAACAGTCACGAGAGCCATATCAGCAGCAGCCATCACCACTACCAGAACAGCAGCAGCTTACTTCTCTTACTGAACCACATGAACCACAAAAGCAGAATCAAGCTGATACAAGTGAAAGTCAACAAAATGATATAAAAGAGGCAGAGACTGCATCGGGACAGAAAACTAAGCATTCAGATGATCATCTTGATGCTACTCAAGATAAACAGCCAGAAGCAGGTTGGTGATACTAGACATTAAATATTTTAAACATTTTATTTCTGCCAAAAATTCCTTTGGGCATGTAAACATTTGATATTTTAGTATGGAGTGAAAACTGATAACCTACTTTTTGTGGTTAAAACTTAAAGTACATGCATTACTGACTTTTCCAAATGGTACATCATACATAATATTTATCATTCTGAAATAGCATAGATTTTAACTGCCTCTCCTTTAACACAGGAAAAAAATTCCCTGAATGTAAATGTAATATGTGATGTGCAGTTCAAACATAAAAAAGTAATAACAATTGTGATCCTGTAGAGATAGAACTTCTACATGCTATTCTTATGCACACTACTGTGTAACAGGATCACTAGATAAATATTGAGATAGCAAATAGTAAATGCTCATAGAAATGTTTTGTTTATCCCAGTTTCTCAAAGCATTCACCCTGGCACTGTATGCAGCATTACATCCTCTGGAACCACTTCTGTAAGCATCTACAGCACTCAGTTTCTGGCATTGTAGATAACTCTCTTCACATGCTCGAAGTCGGCTCTTCACCATAGGGAACAGTTAGAAATCACATGGTGCAAATTGGGAATATAGGATGGATGAGTCAGTAGTTTTATCACAGTTCCTTGCAGAAACTCTATTGTTAGAGTAGCTGGGTGAACTGATGCATTGTTTCGATGCAACAAAGTGTCCCTTAGTCTTGTCTTTGGAAGTTTTTCTTGGTTTTTTATAACATTTTATCATTTTGCACTAACAGTTTCCTGATTTTTGAGCACAACAGTTGCCAAGTGACCACTTGTGTAGAAGAAAGAAGCAACCATTTTCTCCCTGGTACTCCTTGCTCTCTTGACCTTGACTAGTAGTTGTCATCTGGTAACACCCAAATGGAGGACTGACATTTTATTTCTGAGTCAAACACAAATATAACTATTTGTAACAAAAACTTCGCTTATCTTAAGAAAATGCCAGTTTTTCTTTTTAATTGAAATAGATTTTACAAACAAATTGCTTGCATCTTCAGTCCATCAACATTCTTTGTCGTCAGGGATTCCGGTTAGCATGTTATTATGCTTTTTCAGTATTACCAAAATCTGAAAACGAATAATAATAATAATAACCCATGGCGCGACAGCCCTTAGAGGGCCAAGGCCTACTAACCCGACTGCCGGTCTCACGCCCACTTACGCACAGCACAGGTGGACGATCATCCAACCGATATGGGGAGGAGATGTGGTCAGCATCTCGGCATCCCCCAGCAGGAATGTTGGTTTCCGTGACCAGGGCCGCTTACCTAGCATAAGCTCCTCACTTTCCTCATGATGCTGAGTGGGCACTGGTCCTATACCCGGGACCTAAAATCCCCACCATATGGGTGGGATCAAACCCGGGCCACTTTCCATGGCTAGGGACGAAGGCATTGCTGCCTTAGCCCGCTACGCCATGGCGCAGGACATCTGAAAACAAAACAGACCTAAAAACAATCAACTACTGGTATTTCAAAATTCATTATGTGATGTTTATTTTTTAAAATAAATATCTTTTCTCTAATCATTAAATTTATCGGACCATTTAATTATTTTAATAATGTACCTTCAGGATTTATTTCATGATTAAATTACCAAAAATGATCTGCTACGGTCGATTTATTAGTTTATTTATACTTAATGTTATGAAAATATTCTTTCGTTCTGGTTCCCAAATTACGTTTCGTCTTTCCAATATAAACCTGATCGCAATCTAAACAATTAAATTGATAAATACCAGATTCTTTATTATTAGGAATTTTATCTTTTTTAGAGAAATGTAAATTTTTAATACTCTATTTATTTTGAGGAACTAAAGTTATACCAACTTCTTTAAAAAAATTTGAAAATATTTATTAACCCAAGGATGGTAAGTAAATTTTTTTAAATTATAATTGTCTTTTATTTTTTTAAGGGTAGAAATATCATTAACAGTTTTTTGATATTTAAATTTTTCAATCTTCTTTTGTATAAAGTCTTTATTAAAACCATTAATTAAAGCACTATTAGTAATATGTTTATATGCTTTATTAAATTCTTCTTTATTCAGGGGTATATTTATTAATCTATAAATCATACTATTAAAAACAGCAAATTTATGTGAAAAGGGGTTAAAACTTTTATTTTTTATGTAATTAATAATAAAAAATCTGGTATTTATCAGTTTAATTGTTTAGATTGTGATCAAGTTTATAATGGAAATACAAAACGTAATTTGGAAACCAGAACGAAAGAACATTTTCGTAACATTAAGTATAAACAAACTGATAAATCGGCCATAGCAGATCAGTTTTGGTCATTTAACTATGAAATAAATCCTGAAGTTAAATTATTAAAACAATCAATGGTCTGATAAATTTAATGGTTTGGGAAAAGATATCTATCTATTTTAAAAAATAAACATTGGTAATGAATTTTGAAATACCAGCGGTTGATTCTGTTTTTAGGTTTGTTTCATTTTCAGATTTTGGTAATATTGAAAAAGCATAATAACATGGTAACCGGAATCCTTGATGACGAAGTTTGTTGATGGACTGAGGATGCAAGCAATTTGTTTGTGAAATCGATCTCAATTAAAAAGAAAAATTGACATAATTTCTTAAGATAAGTGAAGTTTTTGCTACAAATAGTTATATTTGTGTTATATTCATTGCTTCACTGTAGCTAGCTTCATTTTCTACGTAATGATATATCCATGTTTCATCATCTGCAACAATATCTGATACATGGGAACACTTTACACAGTTAACCTCTGCAGCGTTTTTTGGCACCATTCCACCTTATGGATCTTCTGTGTTTGGGATAAATTATGGGGCATCTGGATGGTTGAAATTCTTAGCAAACTAATTGCAAATTCCAGCTCAATGTCCTTGTAAGTCAGTCTTGCATCTTCTCTAATCATTGTTACTACAATAATGTTTTTCTGAATTACTACTGTTGTTGGTCTGCCACTCTTCTCTTCATCTTTAAGGGATTTATCTTGATTAATTTGACATAGAATAACTAAGCTTTTTATACATGAACTTTATAAAAGAGTAATGGACGGAAAAAGTCATGTCAATGCTACACATCAATCTCGTGGGTTTTCTACTGCTACTTTTGAAAAGTACATAAGTTACTCTAATATCTGCCAGCTATCATAAACATCCGAAAAATAGATTTCTGGTTTAGTAAAACTTTTTAAATTGCAATCAGAGAAGAAAATTATGCAGGGAGCAAATATATGAGGTAAAATAAGAATAAATGTTAGTATTAATATAATTTTGAGTCAAACTAATACTCAATACTCCACTTATTGCTAGTATTTACCTAGAATGCATTTCGTTAGGATCTACCTAACATCATCAGCTGTTGTCGACTCAAGAACAGTATCAACTTCAGTACCCTGAAGAAAGTCAGATAGGTCAACAGTACATTCTGCAATATTCTGAACAAGATCAAGTGAGTTGACAACAGCTAATGATGTTAGGAAGATCATAACAAAACGCGTTCTAGGTAAATACTAGCAATAAGTGGAGCATTGAGTATTAGTTGGACTCAAAATTATATTAATTTTGTGCTTCATTGTTCATAGTCCTTACACATTGGAAATGTTAGTATGTTTATCAGTTAATATAATCTGATGTTAATGTTTAGAATAAATATATTACAGTGACTTTCAAATGGGATAATATTTGCCCTTGAAAGCAGGCCAGCAACCAATTGAAGTCCTGCAGTGTTGTCACATTGCATTCCCCATAAGTGGATGTAACAAGTGCTAAGTGAATCCATCTCTAATAAATACATAAATAAATGTGCTCTAACACAAAAATTCAAATTTTGCAAAAAATGATCCACAAGGAAGGTAGGGAGCAATGTTTTTAACATAAAGCTCAGAGAGTTTTCATAATACAAATAAATAAAATACCAGTATATCATAACAATGCATTGCAACTTAAGCATGTCATGACCATCATTATTGATTGGTATGTAAGTATATGTGTAATTCCTCAGAACTGTAATGTAAACTATTGACACATGTGCTAACAGAATTATTTTGAACAAGCCAAGGTGTTTGTTAAATTTGAGAGAGTGCAAACAGTTCATTTCCTGTTAGCCTGCAAAACATGAGTCATCACACGATATGTTTATGATTCTACGTTTATTTACTCTAGAGAGTTCAAATCAGTATTATTCAGCTGTTCTTATGTTTAAAAACAAGGAGAAAGTGTATCAGCTGGATCAACCTGCAATTAAAATGGTACATGAGGTAATCCACCTTCCTCCTTATCACTGCCAATACAATTCAGTTGAGTTAGTGTGAGCTCAAATAAAATTGGGGGTGCAAACAGAAATAATACTTTTAAAAAGACTGATGTTGAACAACTTATTCAAAAAGAAATTGACAAGGCAACACAACAAGATTGGGAAAACTGCATAAGACATGCAGAAAAACTACTTTTGTAAACAAATAGCATGTGACAAGATTTTGGAACCTATCATCATAAATTTGCAAAACTCACGATGAAGACAGTGACTGATGAATTATCTCTTGACGTGACATTCATAAGTATATTGTGACTTTGTGGGTTCGTGAAATGAAAAGTCCGATTTCACCACTCAAAAATGTTCTTTATTTCCACCGACTTACAGTTAAACTCTTGCCAATTACACAGAATTACGTAATGCACACAATTACGATTCACCAGTTCGTCCGTTACAATTTCACTTGCACTCGTAATTACGTACAATCTTCCGATGCTCTCACACAGTCTTCTCGTCGTAGACTAGCACTGCATTCTTACACCAAGAACTGTGACTCACTGTCTTGCCCGACGTGCTGCTTATATAGGGCCAGCGGGTCGATCGGAAGGTTCTAGATTAGAGGAAATATCCTGGAACAGAAAGAGACGGCGCCGTGATGTTTTTTGTCCCAGCCATCCCTTCTTAACACTATAAGACAAATGAGGGGGCGGGGCGAACACCGACCCGTCTGCTGCTTGCCCAGTCTACAGGGTGTTCCGACGCTCGGGTGACAATATGGAAGAGCCACTGGCAGTTCATTAGATTAGGAAACTAGGTAATTCATAAAGTATAACTATGGCATTTAAAATATGCAAATATGCTTTCTCCAATTTTTATTTTAATAACTGCATTATAAAAGTTTGGAAAATTCAGTTATGGTTCTCTTATGACAGGTGTCAAGGAGACTTGCATGCTATAGAATAGTGTGCAAGAGTGAGGGAAATATGAAAAGAGTGGTTGTAATGAGCACAAAATGCATCTCATTTCCCACAGACCAAACCTCTTCCCATTTGAAAAACATAATAGTTAATATGATTTTATTTATCAGCACTTCAAGTTATATATAATAAACTTTATGTAAAACAGCCGTAATTTTTGTTATTCATGTTTCAGATATTGAAGAATATCGCAGATTGCTTGGAGAAACAGGAGAAGTTGAAACAAGCGAAACAGATGAGTTGGAAGCCCAACTGGCAGAATTAGTTGAACCAAGAACAGATGGGTAAGAGCACTTTAATATTTTAATAAGGTTATTATTACCATAAATTACTGAGAGAGAAAAAAGAAAAGAAAGAAAAATGGTGGACATAGTCTTTAAAGCTTTGGAGCAGCTGTCTTAGTAAGTCTTATTTGAATCAGACGAGAATTTTAAGATGCATTTTGATATTGCAGCTCTATAGTAAAGCATAGGCAGGGAAATCCAAAGATCTATAGTTTGGTACCTATTTTCAAATATAATTCAGGTTTCTAGTTTACTGCACACATATAATTTTTCTTATATGCATTAAGCTTATTTGTAGTTTATTTTTCTTGGGTTCTATATTTTATTTCTTTTATTTCAGAACTTATGTATCAAATTTTGTCATTCATATACTTAAATGTAAATTAGGTTTCAGTGTCTTTTTAATTTCTCTAGACTTCTCTGTGGTAAATAGAGGAAGTATATTATTCCACCTAAAAATTTGATACTGATATTTCACCAGAAGTACAATTTTGATACTATGAATATAAAAAAATAAGTTCTAGAAAATGGTCTGTGTGCTGTGTGCATGCACACGTGGAAAACATGAATCTAAAATAAATAACTAACTTGAAATAATTATGATTAAAAGCTTTTCTAAAAGTGAAGCTAATTTCATATTAAAAGATTTATTGAGTCATATATTAATAAAAATTAAGACTTTGCTCACGTCAAATCTTCAGTCGCATATCAACTGAGGATGGGATTGAGACAGTCCTGTAAACATTTCTATTTTTAATAGTTGACGTGAGTGAAGTTGTAAGATTTAATAAAATATGACTCAATAAGTATTTTAATAGTTAAATACCATACTTGCTAATTATGTTCAGCATCTTCCAAGGATGGAACACAAACTTTTCTAGATAATCCCCCATTCCAGACTTTCCTTTATATGGAAAAGTTTCTAAATACTTTTATTTTCTCAGAAAATATGATTTTTAAATAACTACCAGCTTACAATAATTTCATGACAAATGAAAGGTATATTTTGAGTTTTTTGGGGATTAGCATCTGAAGTCTTGTGATTTGAATGATTTTTTCATAATTGGTAAACCAGACAATATCTTAATACATAAAACCTGTACATATGTTAAAATATAAAATTGATACCTAGTATTTTTTGAAGCTACCATTACAAGATATTCAAATGGAAAATCTTACTTTTTTGCACCTTTTTTCCCCCTTTCCTTCTGATTATGCAAAGAGAGAAAATTTCAAAACCATAATACGGACCAGCTTTGAAATATTTTACTATTACTTGAGCCATTTTTATTTCTTTATTCCCATTCCTGTTGCACCTGCAAGAAAATATGTAACAAAAAGCATTTCAACAAATGTTAATCTAAATTAACATTAGTAGATAGAAGAATAGGCATGTGTAAATGTAACACATTAAATTGTTTTATATTTCTTTTCTTTCTTCTTTCTTTCTTCTTTTTTTCATGTTCATCCAAAAAGAATAGAATTTGAAACTTACCACATTGACCTATTAGAAAAGGTTTCATTAATTATTGCTTTAGCTTAATGTGCTCTACTTAAGATTTTGTATGAATAGTTTGTAGAAGAGTGAGGAGAAAGTCGTATGAGTGTAGCACATGAGATCTTTAGCATTGATATTGAAATAACTTTCATCATTTCATTCATTTTCAGTGCAAAAGAATTAAAGAAAACCAGTCAGCAGGCCAAAGATACCATAAATAAGCCTGTATCAAGAGAAGCAAATCCAATCAATCAAGCAGACAATATTGATGATACTTCTAGTTCAGACACTGGTGGTAACATTCCTCCATTCCTTCAAGAAGGAAGTGCCACTAAACTTACAGTGGAAACACTTAGTGTACCAGAAAAGCAACCACAACCCAAAGAAGAAACTGTAACGCCTGTGTCAAAGGTGAGACCTGCGTCCAAGAGACTGCCGGTGTTGAACAAAGTCTTAGAGTCTGATTCTGAATCTCTGCAATTAGATGCTACTGTTTCCAATGCAGAAAGTGATGACTTTGATTTCAGCAGTGAACAGTAATAAACATATTTGCTGGGATCTATAGGATTGATTGTGAAGAATATATTTGGTGTACATTGCCAGAACAAAAAGAAACTTAAAAACTAGTCTTGAAGAACACATAAGATACATATATCTGAAACATACAGAAAAATCTACTGTAGCACATCATTTCTGGACCTCTAATCACATCACATCCAACATAAATCTGTTACAACCTGCTAGAAACAATGAATTGAGCTCCTGGAAAAAGATGTACATCTTAAAGAAACTCTTCATGAACTTTGAATTCCTCATTCCCAACAATTTTTGGAAATTCATCAAACTGTCACCAGAAGTCTCCACACACAGCATACTTTCACAACTGCCAAACAAGGGGAAAAAACAATAACCAATTAAACATATACTGAAGATATGTCCTGTTTCTGATATACATATAAGTGTATGCTTAAATTTATGGTCTAAGAGTCTTACCAAATGATTCTTCAGTTTCAAATAAAATCCTCGGAGTACATGTTGAAAATGATCTTTCTATAGACACGTCTTAGCCAGTGATGTTGTATAGGAATCAAATGGTGATTGTGAATATTTTAGATTTGTAAGCTTTAGTCCCATCACAAAATGGGATGGTATCTTAACTTATTGTTGTCTGCATCTCTGTAATTAGACATGCTTGTGTAAGTCGCAGACCTTTTCTAACTATGGTAGAGTTTACCCTCCATAGTGCAGGGCTAAGCCTCTATTGCAGGAATTATTTTGCTACATGTGCTCTCTTCCTCCATTTTCTAAACCAGTTTTCATATCCCTTTCGAATGACCGTGAATTGTTAGAGCAATATGCAGTGGGCTGGCCATCCACTCGGAATGTCATATTGCGAGTTCAAACCACAGTAACTGTAGTCAAATATACCTAAGATAAATGATGGAGAGGACCCAAGTACAATAACTGATGTAATGGCGTGCTTGGAAGCCAATGGAATTACATTTGTCTGCAGTTGAATGATTTTCGTTCTTACTCTTAAAACTAAAAAGAATCAGTTTTATTGAATAAATTTATATTTTTACAATATAAATTCTGTGTAAATAATAATAATAATAATAATAATAATAATAATAATAATAATAATAATAATAATAATAATAATAATAATAATAATAATAATAATAATAATAATAAATTATCATCATTATTATTATTTATCCAATTCTGTGACTCCTACTTTACCCAAAGGTATATTAGGAATATAGTTTACAGCTTATGAAATGAATATAATAAAATTACAAGATATGATAAAATACAATATCATCAAAATAACAAACAGTTAACATCAAAATTAATCATTTAGTTTAAGAAATATTGATCCGTTTTGGAATTCATCAAAATATGTGTAAATGGTTTTGAAAAAGTATAACCTAAGGAGTGAAGCAACAACTCAAGTTCATATCTTTCAAAACAGAAAATGGGGCAATCAAATAATATGTGCTGATTCCCACAAATATACAATCAGAGATGGATTTGAATCAAAATAAGTAAACAGAAAATTGGCCATGACCAATCAAAAATTGAGTGAGAACATAATTATGTTTAGTGAATTTACATTTATATCTACCAGAAACCGTTAGGAAATATAAATCCTTAGTCAAAGCACCACAATCACTTTTTAACCAGCAGTCATCCCAGTCATGGATGGCAATCTCCTTCAATGTTTGCCTCACATAAGAAATAGGGCATACAGTGTAAAATACCAGAAGATCTGAAGGTGCAGCTCTCTTTGCAAGCTCATCTGCACATTCATTTCTGGCAATACTCACGTGTCCTCTGACCACCCCCCCCCCCCCGTGGGGGAGGGGATTCGTCCCCTTCAGCTGCTTTAGTGCGAGCGCTGCGGACCCTTAGCACTTGTGGTACCTCTGACGTTACCAGAGGAACCTCGGGCCAAACATTCAAGCCCCTCCCTGAACAGTGTGTTCCCGTTACCCGTGGGAGATCGGGTACCTCCGGCCAGGCTTCGGCCGCCCAGAGGGGGCAGAGGGTTGCCTAATATGTCCCGGGTACTAGCCTACAGAGCTAGTAGAAGGTGTGCTAGATCCCCAGGCGGCCCCACCGAGGTTATTCGGTAGTTTTCCCTGCAGGGTTGACGTGCATAAGTGGCATCATATCTACTTCCACCCATCTTGACGTTGATAGGGGGGGGGGGGGGGGGGCTTTCTAGACTACAGGTATGAGCAAGACTAAGGAAAGACCCCCAGTTTTCCATCGCTCCCGGGTGACAGAGGCCGGAGTCTTCGGACTTTCGGGTAGACCTCACTGAGCGTTGTGCTCTGACCCATGAAATACAAATATGAAAACCATTTAATATTTGATTCCTTATTTCCAGATTACTATTGTTTGTTTCTTTCAAAGCTAAGTTTTAATCAAAACCATTTTTGATTATCAAATAATTTCAAATAATTAGTTGTCTTGCAAATCATTCAGCCACATATTGTGACTTTGGTGGGTTCGTGAAATGAAAAGTCCAATTACACCACTCAACAATGTTCTTTATTTCTACCGACTTACAGTTTAACACTTGCCAATTACACCAAATTACTTGCTGCATACAGTTACAATTTACCAGTTCGTCCGTTACAACTTCACTGTACTCGCGATTACATAAACTCCGATACTCGTATACAGTTCGTACAGTCCCGTTGCACAATCCTTTCGTTCATTAACACGTCACTGACTAACTCTTACACCAAGAACTGCGACTGTCTTCTCGCTCACACTCGCTAACCAACTGATTGACCAACACAACCAACAACTGACTGACTAACTAGCTGCAGCCCTTTTTATAAGCATCTCCGGTTTCTAGTGTTTACAAGATTGTTCTCGTAACCGAAAGATCGGGAAACAGGGTTAGAGAAAACAGGCGACCAGTCATGTTTTTCCCCTAACCACAAGTCTGTCACCGCCACAAGACAAACGAGGGAGAGGTGTGGCTAACCGAGCCTCCCCCCTGCATTCCGTTCCCAGCTGGTTACAGGGTGTTTCATCGCTCCCCGTTACAATATGAACATATAAACTATTTTCTTTCTTTCCTTTCTTAGATGGTTACTTTTACATATTGATTTTATGATGAAATAAGAATTGAAATTTTGAAGAGGAGCTTTTCCACCAGAAACTACTCACCCTCATGTCCTATAGCAAACAGGCAAAACCTTACGGTAATACACATAGATGGCCTATGTAAAGGAGAAGGTCCTTTTCAGCATGTACTGTGAGTGTAAGGGAAGAACTGTAGAACTACTTATTTAGGAAATATTTGCAGTTGAACTTATGTGACAATGCAGAAGTTTTCTAACTTTTCAATAATTGTTCATGTTGACTTTAAGGTGAAGTATTTTGATCTATAAAAAAACATTCCCATTGTTTAACAGCAATTTCATTTGCTCAAGGTATGTGTACATATATTTGTGTTTAAAATGTCACAGATGTGCCTGTTTAATTGAAATAATATGAAATATAAAAATCACCTATTTTAATGAGTGATATTGCATTTGGCTTCCTGTGCATACCATGCTTCTGAAGGACCATAAAGTGATAAGTGGTTTTGTTATCAACAAGAGCAAATTTTAAAAATGACTAGATTTTTTTACATAAAATTGTTAGTATAATAGCAATACCAGTGCACTGTAAAAATACATCAATGTTTAAATTATCAACTGTTAATCAAGTGCTCTAAAATTAATTAATAATTGTTCAATAAATTGGACTTTCAAATTTTATTATATTATATGTTAACAATATCACTTGTAGCAGAGTTTAGCATAATGACTACAGAAATTACATGTATCTATTTGTAAATAATAAAGACTGATCAAATATTACTCCTAACACTGTATGTTTTTGTTAGTATCATTATAAACTTTTTATTGTATCGATTTAGCTGCATAAAATTACATCCAGAGGAGCTTCAGTTGGACACAAGAGAGCTTACTTAGTATCTTACTTACTGTTTAACCTAAATTATGTAAGTCTAATGCATCTGACACTCCTATGTAAGAGGCTTTCTTATACATATCTTCAGGGTTATCTGTATAATGAAACCCTATTACACACTTACATCCATTCACACTTCACTGGATGCCATTTACACTATTTTATTAATTATATACTAATTCTCTCATTTTTTTGTTTACTACTCTGATACTTTTGTTCTTTCTTTTTCCAAATATTCTCCCATTATTTTATGCCTTTTATTCCCATATCAGTCTAAATTTTGATATGTTATAATTTCTTTCTGTAATTGCCCCATTTTATTTTCCACATATTCCCTCTCACTCTTTGCCTGATTACATTCCAATTAACAATGAAGTATTCCATCACATAAATACTGAGGCTTTCACGGCCGGCGTAGTTAACTCCACTAACTATGTTGCTTGGGCTTGTAGGTCGTAGTCCATTTGTATTTCTTTCGGAAAGAAATACAAATGGACCACAGCCTACAAGCCCGGACAACATAGTGGAGTATTCCATCACAGTTGGTAGAAGTATTAGAAACAGTGATGTTCTGCTAATTTTTAAAGATGATTAAATTGGGTTAGAAACATTAAACATCACTAACCAAACACAGGTTTAGTTTTCTAATCCAACTCATCTTTAAAAAAATGAAATGTTCCTTTAAGTTCCACACACATAAGGCCTTTTCCCAATTTTCTCCTCTCAAACCCTTTAAAAACAGTGCTCCCAATCACATCCATGCAATTTCTTTCTTTCCAAATTCATCACACTAATCCAGATATTTCTCCCTTCACAAACTTTTTAATAGTATATTATGTAACGAGACAAATGGCAGTAATCAAAATGCGAGTATTATTATTAACAGAGCAAGTGAAGCAAGATTAATAATTATGATTCGAGCATTTTAATTACCATTATAGTCAAGCTTCATACGACTGTTTATGCTCAGTCATGTGTCTAAATTAAAGGTTTCATTTCTGGTTTGAGTGATATGTTACAATCATTATTCCTTTATCTAAAGTGGGACGTAGTATGTAGTATGCAGGTGCAGAAATGTTGATTACTTCCCTATAAACAGCTGTAAACATGTGACACAGTTTAACCTAAAAGAAAGTATAAACTGGAACAAATTGAATTTATTGAAATATTAATTACAATTAATGCTAATGATAATATGAACAGAACTGACTTTATTTCAAATATTGCTTATTTATTGTACAATGTAATGGAATGAATTTGCAGGAATGAGCTTTCATATTTTGAGACAGTTCTTCGAAATACACAATGAATACATTTTCTAAGAAAAATTTATACCTTTTGATATTCTCCAATCCATGAATTGTGAATAGTATTTCTCACACATCTTTCTTGACTTTTATGGCAACAAGTTATTGTAACATTGAGTGCTTTTGCCGTAATTTCTGGGAGTGTAAGTTCAATTTCACTGTTACTAGGGCCAGACATTTTGACTTTTTTCTAAACTGGCACGAGTACCATTGTCAATCAAAACAAGAATAATCTATACTTACGTTTGCATAATGTAACATGGCCACTTCTGATTGGTGGTATACCAATACTTTAATGAGCTCAGTCACATAAATACTTAAGTTTGGCATGGTCAAGCATATATAATTTTATATAGTTCTAGAGAATCTTATCTTTAAAACTAGACCAAATTTCTTGTTGCCTACTTATATATTTTAGTCTTTATCCAAAGCAGTATCAAATATAGTTTAAGATAAGATCAATTTTTGTTGAATTTATGACAGGATCATAACAGAGCAAATTAAGATAGTGTCATACCTCACATTTGTCAAAATTATATTTGTCAAATATAATTTATATATAATCACTTGTATATTCAAAAATATAAAATAATCTTCAAATGTATACATTCTTTTTGGTGGTGGAATTGCAGTCACATTGATAGAATTTATATTGTACATTTTGGAAAATTAGTCTCAGAAACTATTTGTAGTTGGTTTATTAATATTTGGAAAATTGTTTTAAAAGTGTTAAAATAAACAAGCTCTCCACATAAACTATCCTTAATTTTTGCACCCATTTTAATTAAATATAAAATATTATAATTTAGCTTTTACATTTTTCCAAAACAATTATTACTTTTAGGAAACTCTCCATATAAATTAACCACAATTTTGTGTTTACTCCAGCTACATTGGAAATATGTTAAAATAGGTATTCAGACTGTAGTATGTTAAATGTCCGCTTCGTACATACAAGGTTCATGAGCTGTTTGAGGCATATAAAACAAATGTAAAAAGCAATGCTTATAGATATTCTGCTTTAGCAAATACACCTAAAAGGATTTCATAGTACACCTTCCTTTCTGCACTATATACTAGTAGAAATATTGCATTCCACCCAAAATTAATACAAAAATTCTAACAGAATTTCCCCCTAACCCCCAAAACAATTTACAAAAAGTTTGTGTGTGTGTGTGTGTGTGTGTGTGTGTGTGTGTGTGCGCGCGCGCGTGCGTGCGTGCGTGCGCGCGCGTGTGTGTGTGAGAGAGAGAGAGCAGCTTAATTAAAAAATGTGTCTTCCAAGGATGCAACATGACTTTCAAGATATGCCAGTCCAAACTATACCTTACATGGAAAAATGATGTTATATATTTTCTCAAAAATTGCTAATAATTTAGATTTAAATACTGTATGTTAAAATATTTGAACAACAAAGAAAATGTGAATTTTCTGGAAGCAGGCTAAGAAGTCCTCTTCATTTTGAATGACTTTTGTTTATTTGGTTAAATACTATCTGCCACCACAAGAAGGCAAGGTGGAGGAATGTGTAATCACTTTTGCTGTGTTTATGCTCTTTATACACGCCTTCCGGATATGATAAGAATGCTAGGCTCATCTAAAATACATAGTGTTGCCACATAACTCAGCCATGCATAAACCTATCACTGCAGTTACTGAAATGATCATTAGCATGGGTGACTCGTATGCACTCACATACACTCATTTCGTAGTAAACAGATCCATTGCGAGAGCAGATAAACAGTTCATATTCCTCTCACTGTTCATGCCCTGCTTTCCTTTCCTTCTTGTGGTGGGCAGACAGTATAAGAGAAAAAAGAACATACGCACGCATATACCCACCCATGCACACACACGCACACACACACACACAAGAATGTAGATCTTCTGAATCCAATAGCTGAAATAAGTGGCTCGTATATAAGTAGGATGTTTCTTGAGCATGTCCTGCATGTGTTCAGATAATAATGAGCCAAAGGTTTTGATGGACTCAGATGAACATCCATCCGGTGGGTGATCGCAGCCCTCAGGAATTATGTATGAAAGTAAATGGGGATTTATCCAATAGGTGGGTGGCCTATTCAATAGCATGACACATAGCAGGTTATGGCCACTATAAAAAGACTTTGGACATCTTGAGATCAGTAGCTGGGAAGCTGAATAAAAACTCAAGTTCGGTAGAGCACCTGCCTACCGTGCTAGGGGCCCCGGGTTCGATTCCCGGCAGTGTGGGTGGGGATTTTTCTCCAACCAAGATAATTCCCCATCTTCCCCGGAGTCTGGAAGTATGAATGAGAGTGTGAATGTGTGCGTGATGTAATGATTAAAAAAAAAAGAAAACCAAAGATAACGAGTTAACACCTTCGGTATGTTCCAAAGGAGAACGGCCGCCGATATGACCATAGTAGTTAAAGGCGGGGTATAAATGGAACAAGCAAAAACAAAACAAAAAAACTCAAGTTCCAAAACCTCTAAGTGCTCTCAGAAGGATTTGCAGTCCAGATCACCATCTAGTGAGCTTAAGTAAGTTAGTCATCCCCATTCTCTTCTCCAGTGTGGGTGTAATAACAAATGAACTATTTGTTTCTCGAAATGTATAATATTCAATTCAATTTATTTTCATCCTTTTAATTACAATTTAAGGGACATGTCATAATATAAACTATTTACATTATATACAATTAATCTTAGTTACATATTCCATATTTTAATTCCTATACACTATAAAATGCCTTTTCAGTTAAGTACTTTTTTATAGCTTTCATCATTTCTTTTACTTGGTTTATGTTTTTTATTTCACTTGGTAACTTATTGAATAACTCCCTTCCTACCATTTCTACTGCTCGGTTATTCAGTGTTCCTCTTAGTGTTGTTCTGTAATAGTCCTCATTATTTCTCAAACTGTAAGTGTGTATATTGCAATTCCTTTGGTATCTTTTATGTACAATGGTTTTTATGCTTTCATAGATATATATATATATATATATATATATATATATATGCATGGAACTGTTAAAACCTTTAGTAGAGATGGCATATGAAATGGCAGCGCTGGAAATTAACTTAAAGACATAAAGTATAATACTTATTGGGGTGTACAGAGCGCCATCTGGAGATAAAAAAATATTTTTTGAGAACATGGAAAAATTATTAAATTCAGTACAAGAAAGCCAGATTAAAATTTTAATGGGAGACTTAAATATCAACCTCTTAACAGATAATGCAGCTAAACATACATTAATGGGAATACTAAATAGGCATAACTTAAAAATAGGTATAAAAGAACCCACTAGAATTACAAAGCGATCTAAAACATGCAAAGACAATGTTTTCATCAATTTAGAAGAAACTAAATGGAAATCAGCCATAACAAAAGCAGGAATGGGAGACCACTTTGGACAAGTAATAACAGTAAACATAAATAAAGTGGTCATACCAAATATATTTGAGTATAAAAGGTCAATAATGAAAATTTAAAAAAGGTTAAGAAGTGTATTACAGCAACAAAATTGGAAAGAAGTTTATGAAGGGGAAACTGTAAATGAAAAGTATAATCGCTTTGTAAAAATTTTGCAAAAGGCAATGAATAGTACAATACCTGTAAAAAAACTCAAAGTATGCACTCCATATGCATGACGCATTTGTAATACGCAGTTTTGCTATGTGTTATAAGTTTAGGAAGCTTACAGCCAGACGTATGGATACTGGTCTCATACATGTTTATGACTTAATAATTTCAATAAATGCAGAGCAATCATAATCAAAGAGAAAGTTAACGTTTTAAGTTTTAAATTGTTATATTTGTATATACTACCTGTCTTCTTACATAAACATGTTTATTATTACAAAATCTAAACAAAAACCTACATATTTTCTAAATTATAAACCAGAAAGAAAAACAAACTGAAATTTTGCTTTCAGTAGCTACACTAATTAATAAATGTATGACATGATGGCCTTCAGTATGAAGTGATAGTAACTGTATGAGCAAAGAATCCAAATACAATCATTTGAATGCTATTTTGAGTCACAGCAAACTAATACATGCATAGAGATTACCTGAAGCTACAGTTTTTTTTTTTTAATGTAATTTACGTCCTCCAACGGTAAGTCATATTGGACGATGAATGAATTGGGTGAAATGATGCTCAAGTGAGTCCAGGGTCCATGAAGTCCAGTTACCCAACATTCATCTTTAAGGATAAGGGAAAACACCAGAAAAACCTTATCCAGGTAACTCACCCTGACCAAGATTTGGCTCAAGAAAAGAAATACCAGTAGAAAAACGTTGCATTACAGAACTATAACATTCAGGGCACATCATGGCTGAAATAGCTCAACTACAGAGTGTATTTCTTGATAATATGCAATACACAATTAGCAGACATTAGTATTTTGCAGGACAGTTCAGTCTTGGCAGCCCAGAGATACCTTGTTCTAAGAGATAACTTAATAACACTCATAAATTAATGAGACAGATACAAATATTATCTGCATTTGAGTCTACTTTCATGGAAACAAGCAGTATAAAAATATCATGTAGATGAGTCAGTACTAGTAACATCACTATTCTTAATCTCTGTTAACATGTGTTCCCATTTCCAGAATGCGTCCCATTCATCTTAAGTAAATACACTGATATCAACATATCACTGTTTATAAGCTTCTTCCATATATAAATAAAGTGTCTTTCAACAAGAGTGTCCTATCTTTAACATGTGATAGCTGCAATTGTTATTGAGTTACAGCAGTCACTTTTTTCATGCGGATACAGTTGTTATTGACAAATAGCCATGGAAAGTTACACCATTCAGCAACGTGTAGAAATTTTGAAAATCAAAATGGATCATCTGTTTGCTTAACCTTCCATGTATTACATGATACCATGTATGCAGTGGAGGTATGGGGCATATCACAGAGAGGAACACAATTAGACCAGATTATGGATTGTTTTGCAAAGAACTACTAGGGCTGCCAAAATTGGCACCAAGAGAAGTGGCATTACTAGAGTTAGGTAATACAAAAAGGAGGGGAATAATAATAAAGAGAATATTGAAATTCTGGTATAAGTGTATTAAAGGGCAGAAAGGGGAATTATTGAATCTGTGCATGAAGCAACAGAAAAGCATTAAAAATACAAATATTTGGTGGTCGGAATTGGAAAAAATTATATTAAAGATAGGTATGGGAGATCTATGGACAGCAGAGGAGACAAATTATAGCGGTTTTTGGAAGGAAGTGAGAACTAGACTACAAGACATAGATAGGCAAGAGATATGGGAAAGTATAGAAGAAAAGAAATCTTTGAAATTTTATAAGCAATTAAAGAGAGAATGGGGTAGGGAAAAATATATAGATCAATGTGGCAAAACTGGAAGAGAAGGTATAGCATGGATGAGGGTAGGAATATTATACTTAAAAGTGTTGAGAAGTAATGAGGTAGGAATATGTGAATTTTGTGGAGATGAAGAAAGCACTGTTCATTACCTAATAGAATGTAAGGCGCTAATAAATTACAGGAGAAAAATATGGGATAAGAAATGGGACAGTGTGAGCAAAGAGATATTGGCGGTACACATGCTAACGGGGATGGGAGAAAAGAAAAATAGGTGTATAGGAGATTTCTTATATAGGATAAGAGAAAGTGGATTAGGATAAAAGAAGAAAAGGTCAAGAAGAAATGGCATCAAGCTACTCAGGAAAACAACAACAACAATAATAATAATAATAATAATAATAATAATAATAATAATAATAATAATAATAATAATAATAATAATAATAATAATAAATACTTTTATTATCACCTTATGTTCATACAGAAACAGATGAATCGTCAATTTACACATTTACAGTGAACAAGCTTTTCACATTTACATACAGTGCTTTAAGCTTCTTGGTCAGTGTAATAACTATACTAAGCTTATTAAACTAATAATTTATAATACAATATACATAATACATATCAATATTTAAAAGTGTATTTACATTTTCATTAGTGTACTAAGTATACCTAACTTATTAATGGCTCAACAACTAATAATATACTTACTTAAAACTTAATTATATTTACATTTCATTTAGCTAAGAATTCCTCTGGCTTATAGTCAAGGGACCTGAGTCAGCAAGTAAATCTTAGGGTCAGCAATTTCATGTATTTGTACAGGAGGTATAATACAATTCTATGTTATGATTATAAAGTAATCATGTTTGTAGTAAGTAAATCACACTCTGTATATATTAAAGACAGTCATATGTATAATACTAGATTGCTAAATAATTACTATAGAGATAATATTAGTAAACGAGCCACAGAAAAGGATCCCCTTACTATGGGCAGAATACTTTATAACAGGTTACCAAGTGATATTAAAGCTCTAAGAGGCAATAAATTTCAAAAAAGACTAAAAATGTACCTAATACAGAAGTGCCTATATAGTATTGATGAAATGTAAATATTTTATGATTCTTGACGATGCTTGAAACTTGTATGAGTCTATAAGCAAATAAATTGAAATTGAAATTTTATTGTACTGAATTTGTAATGGATACTGTACAAATAAATAAATATCTTATATCATATCACATGATACCAGGCTCTTAAAAGGACATTTTTGGCCTCAATGGGAGCGTAAGGATCTCAGAAACATCTGACTTTAGCAAGATGGTGCCACATGTCATACTGCTCTTGAAACAATCAATCTTTTGAAGAAGTTCAGAGGTTTCATCATTTCCCATGTGGTGATGTTAACTGGCCTCTGAGATCATGTGATTTAATGCCATTGGATTACTTCTTGTGGGGTTATGTTAAATCTCGAGTTTATGCCAACAAGACAGATACAGTAAATGGTCTTATGAATAACATCATGTGTGTTATTTGTGAAGTTGGACCTAAGTTCTTCTGTTACTGAAAATTGGGTCAACCAGACCCACTACAACATAACACAACAACTCTGTTGTGTAGACTAAATGGATGTGTGACACCTAAGAAATTATTTCCTGTTAGTAAAATGAAAGGTCTAGAAATTGAGCTTCTGAAAAGTGAAAACAGGTGCTGTTTATAAATGAGTCAGTTCCAATTGTTTGGTTCAAAGCATGTCATTTGTTCATTGTTCTGTAGGGTATCAAGCCAGTTGTTAAGCATGTGGGAGCCCACTTCATGCTTTCAGTTGTGTTTCCATCAGAAATCTTGTAAAATCTAAGAAATACTGGATGAAAGCAGTTAGTACCACAAAATCCTCCAATTCAAGTGGGAGTGTGCCTGGGCGGCTCATTTAGTAAGGCACTGGACTATTGATTCTAGCCTAGACTGATGGACCACAGCACCATGTCAGCAGATTTACTGATATATGAAAGAACTTTTGCGAATCAAAATCCCAGCACACTGGCACACTGATATCCTGACAATTGAAAATAATTAACAAATTATTTATTTATACAACATGGGATTCATTTAATAGGGAGGGATTTGATCTTACAGCATGATAACCACTTCAAACATGATCATTATAACAGGTATGTCAAACCTAAGAAATAGCAAAATACTTTAAAAAGTATATTTGGCCATCTTAAAGTTGAGATTGTAATCCCATTGAGTTGTTATAGGCTCACCTATACCATGAGTTCATCAAGTAAGAATTAAAAGTAAATATCACCTGTAGGTTGTATTACAAGAAAAATGGAGTCAAATTCAAATAACTTTGATAAATAGAATGCCTAGAATATGTACTGCATCAATCAAAGATCAGGGAGACATTTTAATGAAACAAAAGTTTTGAGCATTGTCCTTTGTACTTTTTATTTGTACTACGCTTCTTACAAATAAAAAAATACAAGGAATATGATTAATTGTTCAGCCCAGCTGTTTTACCATATTCAATTACAGAACTTCTTTTAGCTACACATTAATTTACCTTAAAATTAGACTTTGTTTACTTCTCTTTTTTAATAATAATTCCATTTCTTTTTAACTTTATTTAATAATTTGCAGCTTTCATAAAGTATTTACTGAACATTTTAATTAATGCAATCTTTCTATCCATTTTAAGCCATCTGACACTTATACATTCTTTTCTACATAACTCTGTTCCTTCGTCTCTTTACACTCAAATATTATGTGATCTATATCTTCTTTTCTCCCGCATAATGGGAACTGTTTTTGTGAATAACCTTTTCTCAACCCTTTCAGTCTCCATACACCCTCCCTCATTTACACTATATCCTCTCTTTGTTCTCTACTTAGTTTGTCAATACATACTTGACTAGGGGGGATAGTAGAGACAGTCACTTGGTTTTTAAAGTACAAAAAAGGATTGTTAGATGTCTAATGTCAGGAAAAAAAAAAAAAAATATGACTCCTGCAGGAACTTCTTTAAGAAATTGAAAATCTTGACTCTGCATGTTATAAAAAACAAAATCTTGAAAATTTCACTACAAATAATCAAATACATCATCATAATACCAGAGGTAAAAAAGACTTAAGAACAATAAAACATAGAACTACACTTTATTCCAAATGAGTTAGATATTCAGCAGTCACTCTGTATAATAAACTACCAGCCAATCTGAAAAACAAAATCCATGCGGTGTTTCAAGCTATCGTTGAAACAAATTTTATTAAGCAATTCATATTATGACGTAAGCGAATTTCTAGATACACTGAAGCTGGCCATATAATTGAATATATTTTTGATACCATTTTCAATTTCAATTTTTTATTCATCCAATTTAACATATACATGTTGTAGACTCGTCCAGTATTTTAAACATTTAAATTATGAGAGTTAAAAATAGTAATAAAAAATTATATTGTACATGTAGATTAAATTTATATATTATTAAATACAAGTGAATACTTCAGTAATGCAAAACCTCATCAGTTGAGTAATAACATTGTTCAATTAAAAATTGCTTGAGTTGTTTTTTGAAGTGCGGAAAGGAATTTATATTTTTTTATTTCAATAGGTAATTTGTTGTAAAATTGAATGCCTCTATAGTAGAAACTAATTTCAAACAATTTTTTGTTATGTGGGATTATATGTAGTTTTGCTTTATTTCTTGTGTTATGACAGAGAATTTCAGAATTTATGGTAAAATCCTTGATGCATGTTTGCATTAATACAATTGTTTCATATAAATATATACAGGGTAATGGCAAAATGTTTAGTTCTTTAAAGAATGGTTTGCAACTGACAACAGAAGGTAAATTGAGGATAATTCTAATGACCCTTTTTTGTAATTTAAATATTTTAATAGCTTCACTACTATTTCCCCCACAAGGATATTCCATATGAAATTAATGAAGGAAATTTGGAGAAATACATGATCCTAAGAGTATTTTTACTCACCGAGTGTTTCAGGATTTTAATTTGGAAGCAGATTTGTCTGCTTAAATGCTGTGTAGCTGTACAGCCATGTAACTGTATATATTTATGAGTTCATGCTTAGATATTATTAACTACACTTGATGAAATTTATTTTTTATACTTTATATTATTTGCATTGTAAATATTCGTATTGATGTATCCAATGTCATTGTATTGACTTAATGGATGAATAAAACTACTGCTACTCCTCCTGCTCCTGCTACTGCTACTACTAAAACCTAGCACCAGGAAACTTCTTGGCAGTGTGGTACATTCTATTCTTCTGTATGGTGCCCCAGCTTGGAAGTCCTGCCTTGATAAGGATATCTACCGAACGTGGCTCGAGCACATACAAAGGAAGGTTTCACTGCATATCTGTAGTGCATATAGGACAACCTCCACAAGGTCTCTGCAGGTTGTCGCTGGGATTATCCCAATCCATCTCCTGGTGAAGGAACGCACCTATGCTCATGAAAATGGTTCGCCGCAGCAAAAGCTCTTGGTTCGGGAAAATACCGTTTGACAGTAGCAGGTGGAATGGACCCAGGAAACGCAAAAGGCACAGTGGACCAAGTTGTTGATTCCTGATATCGCACCCTGACTGTATTGCAAGCATGGTGAAGTTGGCTATTATGTCACCCAAATCCTGACTGGCCATGGCCGATTCAAATCTTACTTGAAGCGTATGGGGCTCAATGACACTGACCTCTGCTCATATTGTGCACAAACGGACACCCCGGAGCATACGATTTTAGATTGACCTCAATGGCTCGACATCCGTCATCGTTGTTACACGCAACTTGGTCCGGTTGTAACTTTGAACAATATTCTTTTACTTATGCTGGAATCCAGGGAGAACTGGCCTGGTATATCTGCGATGATTATCTCAATCCTCAAGGCGAAGGAGCAGGACGAACGCAGAGAGTAAACCGGTCGCTGCTTACACTTCTACAGCATCACCTTCCACTTTTCAGAGCCTTAGGTGCTATATACCTTCCATTGGTACATTTGTACATCGACCATCTCTCGCCTTTTTTCTTGAAGTAATACCTATTGGTGGTTCCAGAAAGAAGTTTCTTTTGGCTAGCACGGGTTTTTTAGTTGGTAAGAATCCAACTTGCCGAGATCAACATCTTTTGAAGATTTTTCCCATCTTAAAAAAAAAAAAAAAAAAAAAAAAAAATCTTTCTCCAACTGTATCAGCAAACAGTGTCTATCCTTCCTACTCTACCCATTTCCATATGGACAAATTCCTTTGATGTGGCATTTGATAGTCCTAAAACTTCTCTACAGGACATTCTGTATACATCTACAACTTCCCATCCCCCCTCCAGATCCCAAACTTCACTCCCATATAGCATTTTTGCTTCCACTGCCATATTGTGTACTTTTAAGTAGTAGTAGTGGTAGGGTTTTAGGGCACACAACATTGAAGGTTATTAGCGCTCAGGCAAAATCAGATAAGAGGAACCAGATAAAAGTTAAAGCTTGCGCATTAGGATGTGTCAAGGAAACAGAATAAAAGAAAAGTCAGTTTAAATAGTAAACGGGGTCATAATTGTCAAGTGGAAGAACCATGAGAAATTTGACGATCTAATGTGACTACCCATACTGCTAAAGCGGATGAAAGCTAAAACTTGCTCCATGGCACTCGGGGTGTCCGTCAACACTTGATCAGGGTACGTGGAAAACAAAGGGAGTAACGTATGGGAACTAAAAACTGGCATTCTGTTAAAAATGTTGGACAGTCAAAGGCTCCAGACAGTGAGAAAAAGTGGTGCAGGGTCAGAACATAAGAAGCGTTGGTGGCTAAAAAGGCAGTGTCCTATAAGGAGATGGCTAAAAGGACCTTTTCGCGACGAGTACGCAAAGAAGTAATAATAAGAAGAAGAAGAAGAAGAATTTTATTGTCGTTGAGCTTTACAGCAATGGACAACGTCAGAAGATACAATACAAATTACAACAATATCATACAGAGTAAGTACAAAGTCAAGCTTAACAGCAATTGATGTCAAAAGATAACATAAATATTACAATACAATACAAATCTTTCTATTCTATTTTACAGAATATGAGAATAATACAAATTAGAAAATAATGTTCAGTGAATAAGTGACACTACTTACAATTCAGATGCATTTTCAAAAAATTCCTGTAAGGAGTAGAATGGGTTGATTAATAATCTGTCATAAAGCCTATGTTCAAAGCTGCTATTTGGCAGTCGAATTACATAATCTGGAAGTGCATTATACATTCTTATACCTAATATTTCAAAACTATTGTGTGATTTTGCGAGCCTATGATAAGGTGTATCAATTTGGTTTGTATACCTAGTATTATATTTATGGATATCCTGTCTATAGTTGTAATCCGATAAATTCTTTTTTATATAAATTAGGACGGTATAGATGTATAAGTTTACTACTGTCATTATTCTTAATTTAATAAATAACTGGGTTACAATGTGCGAATTTGTCTGTATCAGATATAATACGGATAATCTCCTTCTGTAATAATAGGATATTACTAACGTGGCTACTATTACCCCAAAGTAAGATACCATATAATATAATGCTATGAAAAAAAGCAAAGTAAGTAGATCTAATGTACATATTCGGTACACAGCTTTTTAAGTTTTTGATGAGATATATGACTCTTGAGAGCCTCGCAGTGATGTAATTAATATGTGGTTCCCAGGAGAGTTTATTGTCAACTATTACACCCAAAAATTTGACTTCTTTAGTATCATTTGAACTTGTCAGGTCCCTTAAGCTAAATACAAGTTGTTGTGTTTTCTTTTCATTAAGCAAGAAGCCATTTGCCCTAAACCATATGTCTGCCTGCCTCAGGGTGTCCTCGGCAATTGTTTTAAGTTCTCTAACGTCTGAGCTGGTATTTAAGAAAGTGGTGTCATCTGCATATAATATTGTATGGGTATTTACAAAGGAGGGCAAGTCATTGATCATTAGTACAAAAAGTAGAGGTCCCAGAACAGAACCTTGTGGCACCCCCCACTTTATTTCTGTCATTTTTGATCTCTCACTACCGACACATACGACTTGATAGCGATTACTTAAGTATGACTGAAAAAGTTTCAAGGCTGTATCACCTATACCATAAAATTTAAGTTTATTTATAAGGTGTGTATGATTCACACAATCAAATGCCTTACTCAAATCGCAAAAGGTGGCCTCAGCTATATTTTTGGATTCAAAAGCAGTGAGTATCTTTTTTACTAACGATACTATGGCATCTATTGTCGATTTGCCTTTTCTGAAACCAAACTGAAATCCACTTATAATGTTGGCTTCTTCTAAATAGGTACAAAGTTGAGCATACATAATCATTTCGATCACTTTTGAGATTATTGGAGTTAACATTATTGGACGGTAGTTTGTGGGGCTGTTTTTATCTCCTTTTTTAAATATTGGGACAACTCTTGAGAATTTTAATTTATTGGGAAAATTTCCTTCTATAAGACATTTGTTAATACAGTACGTTAGTGGATACAGTACGCATTCTATTACTTGTTTAAGAAGATTATTAGATATATCATAGATGTCCACAGCATTAGATGTCTTTAGTTGTTTAACAGTATTTAATACAGTATCAGGGGTCACTTCCCAAAATTCAAAGTAACCTTGTGTGTACCTCTGCTCGCAATTTTCCATTAGTTCTTGTACTGATTCCTTGGGTTTTTTTATGTTTTGTGCGATATCTTCCACCGATTTTGTAAATAAATCATTCAGTTCATTAGGAGTTAACTCTGTCATTCCCATTGCCTCTTTTTGCTATTGAATTAATCAAAGTCCAAGCCTTCTTGCATTTATTACTAGAGGATTCAATGCTTTGAAGATTAAACTGTTTCTTAGCTTCATTTATGGCTTGTTTGTATTCCTTTCTAATCTCGAGATAGGATGACTTACACCTTTCAGATTTATTCCTCCTGTATAAACCTAAATACATTATTACTCTTGATTTCATGCTTGTAAGTTGAGGTGTATACCAATTATTCCTATCCTTATTAACAGCTTTTTGTCTATTAGCAATATTTTTGACTTTACATTTTCTTTGGGGAATACACATTTCAAAGATATTTAGAAACATGGTAAAAAATCTTTCAAATGCATCATTTGCAGTTAATAGGTTACAAAGATATGAGTTACACAACATATCATACCATTTGATTTCACTTAGCATTTTCATAAAGTATGAGATTTTGTCACTGTTTATAGGCCTAGTAACAACAATTTTAGACTTTATTTGCTTATTGTTAATTGTTTTTACATTTCTTATTTCAAGCCAGACAGAGTCATGGTCTGAAAAAGGAAAGATATTAGTATCACAAGTTACCAAATCCTGATTAATGTTAGTAAATATATTGTCCAAGCATGCTGTCAATCTGGTGGGCTTGTAGTTCATACAGCTAAAATTAAACTGCCGGAGGGTATTTTGAAAGTCAATTACAGTCTGTTTCTTTTCTCTAATATCAAAATGAGAGTTTATGTCCCCTCCAATTACAATTCTGTAGAGTTTCCATTTAGACCCAGCAAAGAAATTCAATAAGTCCTCAAGCTTTTCAAGAAAGACCCTTGGGTCTCCTTTTGGAGATCTGTATAATGAGACAACTACTACTTTAAATTCCTGCATAATTATTCCAACAACTTCAAAATCAAGTTCAGCGCACCAAATATTAAGATCAATCTGCTTACAGTATTTTGCCAGATTTTCCCTTACGTATAATGCAACCCCACCATGCGTATGAACTTCTCTGCTAAAACTGCTTACCAACTGATAATCTTCTAAGTTCTTATATATTAATTCATTGGCTTGACACCAGTGCTCACTTATGCCTATAACATCATAGTTATTCTCTACTGCAAATTCATTAATAAGTAATAGTTTGTTACCTATGCCTTGAGTGTTAACATAACCTATTTTGAGATCACTTGTATTATTACCCAAACTACTCTTTCCTGACCTAAGTGAAATACTTTCCAGTTCATCTTGATTTAGATTTAGTTCTTCTGTTCTAAAAAAAGACCACTCTCTAGGCTATTAACTGTTCTTTTCACTGTTGAACCATCCTCAGCCGCAGCTGCTTCTGTCACATATTCACTAGTTACTTAACTACATCCAAAGGGCAGAGGGATACTCTGCAGTGTTGTCTTCTTCTTCTTCTTCTTTATTGCTTCTACTAGTTTGTTCACAAGCTGTCCCTTACCCTTTCTGTTGAGATGAAGTCCATGTTGTGTATGTAAGTCACGTCTGAAGTCACTAACCTCTACTATACTAACATATTTAAATTTGTTCGCCACCTTCCTCATCATTTCGTTACTTTGCTTCACTGCCTTATTAACACACGAGTTAGGATCCAGGTCATACCTATTTGGCACATTTACCAATATCACATTTGTGTGGTTTAGGGGTGGTAGCACTCTTAAAAGGTTCTTTTTCAAATTCACCGCATTGTTACGGGCTACATCGTTGGTTCCACCCATAATTATCACATGGTCATTTGAGGTTAGGTCGGACGCGTATGCTTCAAGATTGTTCACGACTTCACTGATTGGGGCACCCGGTTTCACTAACCCTTCAACCCGTAGTTTTGATTGTGTTTCTGCTAAAAGTCTACTAATGTCTCCGCCATGACTATCAGCAAACATTTTAACTTGAGCACTAATCTTCTCGTTGGCATCCTTGTTTATGTGTCCTATTAAGCTGGAGTGTTCACTTTGTTTTGCTTTTGCCGCTATCACGTCATCACTACTGTGATCAGCTAAGCACGAAAATCTGTTGTTAAGCATTATTTTGTTACTTTTGAGCTCCATTGCAACTGCTTTTGTCCATTTACGAGGTTTTTGCTAACATCCAACTTCATTGTTCTTCTCGGACTCAGTTTTCCTCTCGGACTCGGTTTTCTCTATCTTTCCTTTTATTTTCTTGTTTTCTTCAGATAGGCGTTTGATTTCTTCCCTGGCTTCCTTTAGTTCTTTTGTAACTATCTCAATTATGAGCTGCAGCGACATGATTTTCTCTTTTTCATTCGACGCAGTCATGTTTCCAGTTGCCGATTCTTCCGATGACGTTATTAACGTGTTCTCATTTCCAATCATGCTACCTTTATTTTCACTGGCGGCTTTCTTGCTGTAGTAACTATTAATATCAGTGTTCATTACATTAGACGCCTCTTTAGCACTTCTTTTTCCAAAATTACGTAGCTTGGTTCTGTATTGACACTGACCATCCGCCATCTTGCACAAGTACACCATGGTCCAGGGTGTGGCTTGATTTCCTGAAGCCAGTTGCCCTGAGCCCCCCATTCCAGACTTCGACCCAACATGAGAAGATAAGCTTACATAAATATTGACTAAGATCTGCCGAAGTAATAAAAGAGCTAAAACATTGGGAATCTAAAATAGCAGCTTTAGCTGCAACGTCGGCAGCTTCATTACCCGGCAGCCCCACGTGTCCAGGAACCCATACAAATGACACACTAATGCCAGCATTAGTGTACTTTTTCTAACCACCTGAAATTAATATCAGGTATCCTGTATTTATACCCTCTTATTGCTGCCAATGCCCCTTTCCCTTTTGCAAAAACCAACTTCTGTTTCTCCCATTTTCAACCTCTATCCGTTCTAACACCTAAATATATACAATCTCTAACTACTTTATAGTCTTGGTTTCCTTTCTTCCACTTTCCAAATTTACTCAATTTTCCACTTTCTTAAATATTAATATTTGACTCTTATCCTGATTTACCTTTAAATTCTGTTCACTATAGAATTTTATGTCTTTGCTGCAAGGACTCTTTTAAGTCTATCGTAATGGATCCTACTACAAAAACATCTGCAAATAATCCCAATACTGTCACATTATTTACTGCTGACCAAAAAATTTCTATTCTTTCCTACTTCAGTTAGAATATAATCAATAAACTGATTAAATAACATTGGACATAGTTTCAATGCTAGCCATAGTCCTTCTTTTGAGTTATTTCCTCTGTTACCCATCCCTCCTCTACTCTTATGAATTGTGTGATCCTTGTATAATGTAATAAGGATGCTTACTATATGATTTCACTTTCCAATATTTCTATGACACTCATTTCACAGTCCATCCTTGGCTTTGTATTAAAAGTACCACCCTTCCCAATTAACCTTTTAAAATATCCTATCCATTCTTCTGGTTTAAATTTCCATTTAGTAACATACATGTTATAGGTTCATTTTAGCATCTTCCATACCTTAGTAACACTATTTTCATTGAAAATTTTCATCAGGGTGAACTCATTCTTTTTATCCACTCCTGTTTCTTACTTTCTTGCAATACATTATATAAATTTCTAATTTTTAAATATTCTTGCTTTATTATCTCCTACCTACCCCCATTTTATTAAGTATTGTTTCACAACTACTTTTGCCATGTTGCATTCACTATCATACCATCCTTCCCCTTTCTTACCTCAACTCCTTCCCTTCCTAATCCCATCTCTGCATTAATATACTCATTATATTTGATGCATTCTTTATTTTGTGGTTCGCAAACATAGATTTTATTTGCTGTTGTACTTAATATATTTAGATTATAATATTGATATAAATTGACTTTTCAGTTCTTCTTTTTATTTAAAGACCACGTGCTCTATGGTATTACTTTCCCTTACCAGTACACTTCTATGTCCTCTGGCTGAATTTTTATATCCACTACCAGTGGAAATTGGCTATTGTTTAATATAAAATGTAATACCTTAAAATTATTTAATAATAAGTGTTTCATATTAACAGGTCATAATACATCATCTATAACACTTTGGCCATTCTTGCTAACAAAAGTAAAATCTCCTACACATTTACCATACTTGCTATTTAAAATCTCTAAAGTAATAACTTCAAAAAATTCAATTAACTTTTCACTCATCTTATCTATACACCTGTCTCTGCTATGTCTAATTAGATCACTTTTTCTTCTTATGTAATTTCCAATTAAGGTATCCTTGTCTACCTTCACATCACTCTCTCCCGATCCAACATTAAAATCCCCCATTATTGTAACCTCCATACTTCCCTATTTCTCTCTTAAAATTTCTCTCATGATCTATAGAACACATGTCTGGCTTATGATACTGGGAGGTTACCGGTGGACTGTATACTACACCCAAACATGTAATACTGTCCTCAATCTGTTTTATCTTCAATTATTACACAAACCATTCTAAACCATGTATCTTTTATTGCTTTCCTCAGAGATTTCTTGTACTTATTAGGTAATAAAAGAGATCGAGATTTAACTGTATTGGAACACAACAGTGAAGCGAAATAATTATTAATTTTTAGATGAGTCGTATTTATTACACATCTGCTTCACTTTCGTACCTATTTTGAGGACATGTTTCGCAAATCATCGTTTGCATCTTCGGCTCTTATGCGACTAAAGCTTGATCCAGTTGTGTGGGTAATTCTGGCTTTGCTGCTGCCATAAGTTCATCACTAAATCAACAGCAGAATTACCCACACCACTGGATCAAGCTTTAGTCGCATAAGAGCCGAAGATACAAACAATGATTTGCGAAACATGTCCTCAAAATAGGTACGAAAGTGAAGCAGATGTGTAATAAATACAAATCATCTAAAAATTAATAAATAAAAGAGATGTTAAACTAAAACAAACTGATGTGGAAGAGCATATTCATATGGTAAAATAAGGGCAGAGTAATGAACTTTGAAATCCCACTAGTAGATAATTTGACAAAGAAATTCATAATTGCACCACTAGAGAGAAGAGAGCAGACGAGTGGATAAGGAATGCAACAGCTTCCGAAACTAGTCCCTCAATATTATGAAACTATAAGTGACGAAGTGTTAAAAGCCAACTACAAATAGTTTTTCCTTTAAGAATAAAATATTTATGAGAAACAAGACAGTAGTTTCATTCACTGTTCCTTTAATCAGAATATGCATTTATTGAAATGAATGAGCAGTATGTTATGATTCCAAAAGCCACAATCACCTCAAAAAATGGAAACAGTAGCTCCCGAAACTACTCCCTCAAAAAATAAAACTGTAAGTGATGGAATGTGAAAAACTGACTACAAACACTGTATTAATAAATTAATATTAATAAATATCTGAACCTCCAAGAGCTTATTGATAAAAAATTATACTTTGATGTGCTGTATTAGCATCAGTTTCTGAGCCTAAAGATCACCTTGCTGCATGCTATTTTTTTCCTCTGTAATGGAAATTAATAGATGTATTCTTTTGAAATTTACCAATTACTATGTATAGACATTATCCACCACTGCACTTTCTAGTTTCCCTTGTCTAGCGATGCTGTAACACTATATGACAGTTAACCAAATTTGTGGAAGCCCCTGTCTCTGGCTGTCTCAATTCTAGATCCAAAAATTCCATTCATGAATATATACTGTTGTTTTTCACAAAGTTAATTAAGTTTCACAACTTATATGCTATATTTTTGTTTGATATTTCAGTCATACAGAGAAAACGAGAATAGGAAAAGGAGGATATTAACGTCTTTATTACAGTAGACTATTCATCATGACAGGTTATTTTCTATATTGGGTATTAAATAATGTCAAAATCCAATAAAACAGTATTTATTTTATGCACTATAATATTATTAATAAGTGAAAATAAATAACAAAGAAGTATTAATGTTATGGTCAAACTTCTCAGTACCAACTTTCTGCACAAACTTGTGATCTGCTTATCTGCCTGAGTATTTCAAGAGTAACTTATGAAAATATAAAAAAACTCTCCTTTTAATTATTCAAAATACATTATCTGAGTCACTACATTTTCCATTAGGTAGGAATATAGCCAGTTGCAAATTGTTACGCTGGGTTTTTTTGGAGGTCATAAGAGTCTTCCACCTTATCTGAATATAACATTGACTTATTCATACTGTCACTGAGGGCATTATTGTGATATTTCCACTTGTGATTCTTCCAATATACAACCAATTGCAAACATCTTCCTTTCCAGTTTCAATAAATTAGCTTCAGTTGGGACTATTTTATTGAAGTGATGAAAAAGACTTTCTTATGCTTTGCTAAAGAGTGACTGATGGGAACTAGACATTTTTTAAATCAATGTACTCACTTATTTTTGTGCCAAGAAGCTATTTTATTACACAATAATATTTGGAGTTCATGCCATTTTAAATACATCTTATGAATGGAAGATATTATCAGAGTGGTGTGCAGGATTCAATTCTGTGCAGAAAAGCCATGTGTGAATGGTTCAATATCTCGTCATCAATGGCTGCCACTTCCTGCCAGATTGCCTACTTCAGTTCAGCCAAGGAACATGTTCTATGAGAATAGACACATGATTTCAGAAATTCCCACAAAAAAAATTGCATGTGCTTAAATCAGGGAACCTCAGAGGCCACGGGATATTGCCAAAACGTGAAATGACCCTTCTTGGAAACATGCAATGAACGACATCCATTGAAGTATATGCAGTATGCAGGGTGGCACCATCTTGTTAAAAAAACACATTCTCATTGTTGTGTAGACATCTTCTCAACTGTGGACACAAGAATGTGTTAAGCATGTGAATGTAATGTTCAGCATTGACTGTCACCATAACACCATTTGAATCCTCAAAAAATATGGACCAATGATGCCGGAAGTGCCAATCACACACCACACTGTTAAACGCTCTACATGGTGAGGTTTTTTGTGAACTCTACAAGAATTATATCAGCAGGCCAGTATCAGAAATTTTGCTTGTTGATCTCTCCACTCAACAAAAAATGAGCCTCATCACTCATGATGATTATTGCATTTTCATTTTCTTAAAGCAACACTTGCATTCGAATGCAGAAGTCCTCTCGTTGCTCATGATCTGTTGCCTTAAACTGCTGAACAATATGCATCTTGCCAGGATGAAAATTCACATCCTTCTTCAAAATTGTATGCACTGATGCATCCTACAGTCTTTGTGGGACCAGGTTCTTTACAGTCATTCCTGCTGCCCTCAATTGGTTAACCCTCCTAAGAATTTATTGCAGCTGGGAACATTACCATGTAGTCCAAGCTTGAAATGAAAGAAAAGTTGCTACATCACTGTGCCAGATTCATTTTGAGCCTATGCATCACTTGCAAACATGCGTTGCTCTACCATCCATTGCACCATAGCGACTGAAATGACATTCATTGGCAAGGGTAATGTCACCTGATTTCCACTGAAATGACATTCATTGGCAAGGGTAATGTCACCTGATTTCCTACCCTAGAGCCCCTAGTGGCCTCATATTAGCCAGTTTTAACACATCCATTTCACATCGTCACCCTTTATTTCAGCTTTTTTTTTCCCCCCATGAATAGTATGTTTATCTACTTGTATCTGCCATTGATTACAAAGAGAACAAAAAACAGTATAGCACCACAACCAATAATTGCCTACCTCTGCAGTGTGGTGGTAATGTGTGTGCCTCACATTCGAAATGTCCCAAGTTTGAATCTTGGTCAGGTTGAGTAATTTGGATAAAATTTTTTCCAAGGTTTCCTAGTTCTGAAAGATGAATGTGGGGTGACTCCAAGCTCTATAGACCCTGGGTTCATTTGAGTAACATTTCACCTGTTTCATTCACTGTCCAATATAACTTACGTTGGAGGACGTTAATTTCAAAAACAAAAAAACAAAAAGAGAGAGAGAAACAAAAAACAATAATTAATCAACTGAAACATTTGGCTTGTAAACACATTAGCATTCACTGAACAGGAAACAGACTATTACCATTTATGGTATTAAAGACGAGAATATCCCTCTTGGTTCAGTAAAGTTTGCAAGTAGATGGTGCCTGTGACACATGTGTTATTTCAATATAAAATACACCTAATCATAACTTACTGTCCACCTGCATATTCAATTATTTTAATGTCAGTGAATACAGTTCCTGAGTATTTAGCTAATGTCTTGTTGGTATTTCAAGGTGCATATTTTTGTCAGAATTCTTCATCTTCATCATCAGTTGATTGTGAACTTTCACTCACTTCTTTAGCAGCTTCTTCACTAGTCTCCATCTTAATGAAATAACTGTCTATTGAAGCAGGAAATGAGGAGAGACTATACTCTGGCCAATTGATGAATTTCTTAAACACATGAAGTATTTCCCTGGGTTTTAAGTCTCCGAATTGTGTGTGTATGTCCAATCCTTCAATGATGAGACGTGGACCACAACCTGGTACCCATTTCCTATATAGAATCAAACGAATAAATATTAAACATTCTTATATTTAGCCAAACAAAATAAATTGTAAGCTTTTTCCAACTGTCTATAACTCAGGTAACTGTTTTAGATGAACACTTCTGAGTTGAAAGTTTCATTAATTAAAACTGCACATTATATGCTTATTACAATAAAGTTCCATAATCATTAAATTAAAGTATGACTAAGTATGAGAGAACAGCACCAAAAGCTTCATTTTTCATAAATAAAACATGTGAATTTAGTGCCTCCTGCTTGCTAGAATTGGCAGTATAACTTGCCTATGCAGTGAGGCTATGTGTTGAAGTATTTAAAAGTTCTATCTCGAATGAAACAATTTGTGAAAATGGTCATGTCATATACATAATCACAAAGATTGTTATTACAGCAGCTGTGATCAGCATGAAGTTACAATTAATCATTGAGAAGAAATATAAATGCAGAAATTTTTAATGCTCAATGGGATATTTAACACATGTAAGATGATAATAATATGCAATTGTGATTAAATAAGCTTAACACTGTGCATCTTGCTATTATTTCTGATAAAAATTGGAGACAAATATATGTACAATGCTTCACAAAAGATTACGTTATACATCATCAGTTGCTCTCCACTACCAGATGCAACTGCAGCATCACCTATGAACAACTGTTTTCACTCTGCTGTAAAACAATAGTTTAAAAAGCAATTTTAGTTAATTGATGGAAATTAATCATTTCTTCATACTAGCCGTATATAGGCTAAGTTTTTTGATAGATAGAGTAAACCTGACTCAAGTACTTACGATAGTAAGTCGCCACAAACGGTGTATCTCGAATGCGAGAGCTCCTAGTGGTTTACCGGGAAAATATATGAGACAAATGGAGAATTTAATGTCATGACGGCAAGATGGCCATGGTAGCTCAAGGGGTTAGAGCGACTGGACGGAAACCAGGAGATCCGTGGTTCAAATCCCGGCCATGGCATTGAATTTTTCATGTTGAGTATATATATTTAAAAAGCAAGATTTCTTCAGATGCTAGATCGAAACTCAAGGGAGAGATGTTTCAAATCTATTCACTGCGCTTTTGTATGCCTTTTAGAAAAAGGATGTTGCATTCTAGAATGAGTAACATGAATTGAACACAACCATCTTCTATAAATTGCACAAAGGACAAATGAACTCTACTCCAGTGAAGAAATCTACAGGGAGAAATTTAAAAATGTGATTAATTTTTTATCTCAAATATTATTCTGTTTTTTCCATTTTCTACCCGCCAACCTGCCTACTTATCCTGGTTTACCTTTAACTTCCATTCAATACAGTATTTATCTTTTTGCTGCTGGACTGTTTTAAACCTCTTTTTGTAACAGATCCTACTAATAAATCATCTGCAAATAATAATCCTGGAATGGTCACATTTATGGTTGGCCAAAAAATTGTTATTCTTTATTTCGGTTAGAATATCAATTGAATAACACTGGACTTATTTAAGTTAACTGATGGAAATCAATCACTTCTTCATTGTATACACGCTAAGATTTTGGATTGATAGAATCAACATGAAAAATTCAATGCCACGGACAGGATTTGAACCACAGATCTACTGGTTTCCGTCCAGTTGATCTTACCATATTGAGCTACCATGGCCAATTTGCTGTCCTGACATTAAATTCTCCACTTGACTCATATTTTCCCGGTAAACCACTAGAGGCTCTCGCATCCAAGATACACTGTCTGTGGCGACTTACTATCGTAAGTACTTGAGTCCCAGGCTTCATCATTTAACTCTTATTATTTAAGTTAATTGATGTAAATTTGGAAATTAATCATTTCTTCACACTAACCGTATATTGGCTAAGATTTTGGATTGATAGAGTCGACATGAAAAATTCAATGATGAACCACGGATCTACTAGTTTCCGTCCAGTCACTCTTACTCATTAAGCTACATGGACGGAAACCAGTAGATCCGTGGTTCAAATGCCGCTGTGGCATTGAATTTTTCATGTCGACTCTATCGATCCAAAAGTGGACTTAGTTTACACCCTTGCAGTAGTCCCTTCTTTTGACTATTTCCTCTGTTACCCATTTGATCCTCTACTCTCACACAAAATGTGTTATCCTTGTATAATGCTATAACAATGTTTACCATATGATAACTCACACTCTTGCTCAAAAGTATATGCCACAGCAAACTTAGATCTATTCTGTTGTAAGCTTTCTCAATGCCATGTACAGTTTTCCTATTTTTTTCTTTAAATATTTGTTCACTAATGTTTTTATTATGAATAAATTATTACATCCCTTCTCTTTAATTGAATTTAACATACTAGTAAGTAGCTTAATTCTATTAACATCACTGCACCATTGACATATAAGTTCTGGTGGGATTCCATCTATTTCTGGTGCTTTTTCTTTTTCATCAGTGGCCACGCCGTGGCTCAGTGGTAGACCGCTTTTCTCTCACCAAGGCGGCCTGGGTTCGATCCCAGGCGACCGCAAAGTGAGATTTGTGGTGGAAAACACGGCGTTGGGGCGGGTTTTCTCCGGGACATCCGGTTTCTCCCGCCATCTAATTCCACCGGTGCTCCATCTTCATCTCATGCATCATCAGTGTCATCGCCTGCGGTGCCGTATATAGTAAAAGTGGGCGTTAAACACTACACATTAAACACTACACACATTTTTCATCAGTTTAACCTGTTTAACAACCTCATCATCTCTTATTTCACTAAGCAATATTTCTATGTCACTCATTCCACAGTCCACCTTTGGCTTTGCATGAAAAACACCATCATCGCCTATTAACATTTTAAAATACCCCATCCATTCTTTTGGTTCAACATTCAGTTTAGCATATTATAATACACTTATTTTTCTTAATCCAAAAAATCTAAACATGGAAAAATTATTTCTTCAGTTAAAAATAAAAACCATGTTTAAATATCAGTGTGAAACTGAAGTTAGAGGAATCAAACTAAATCTGGATTTAAGTAATTCAATTTAAAGGTTTCAGAGTTAAATCAGGCCAAAGTTAAGGATTTTGGCATGATATGATACATTTTAATTGCAAAAGTATGATGCCCTGAATTTTACGATTTTGCATAAAGAGTTGAGTTTGTCTCCAAATGCAAAAAAAAAAAAAAAAAAAAAAAAAAAATGCACTTCTTTTAAAAAATGCAAAACTGATTTTCTATTTTGAATGACTTGAGATCGAATGTGTCACCTATAGAAAAGGGTTTAACAGTGATTTCAACATTTAATTTTTTACATCCATAAATAATTGCTGTGATGTATTTGAAGAACATAGAAATAATGAAGAATCCAATGAAAACTAGAGAAATTGATATGATGAACACAAAACATGGAAAAGGAACAAAATAACAAAGAGAAAAAGATAGGAACCTTTACAAGACTGTTATAGTAGTGTGTTGTAACTTAGAAAACATGTTTGCTGTCATAAACTAGGAGTATCAATTTAAGTTGACGGAAATTAATTGTTCCTTCACACTAGCCGTGTATAGACTAAGATTTTGGATAGATATGAGTAAGAGTGGACGGAATGGACAGAAACCAGGAGATCCATGGTTCAAATCTCGGCTATGGCATTGAATTTTTCAGTTTGACTCTATAGTAGGATCAATTTTTTTTTACAAGAGAAAATGTAATGTATGTTCTCATGGTCATGGCTGCTAGAGTATTTGGCTTTGGTGCTATGTCATGTAGAAACCGCAGGTTTGAGTTCCACTTTGTATGTGTGTGTGTGTGTGTGTGTGTGTGTGTGTGTGTGTGTGTGTGTGTGTGTGTGTGTGTGTGTGTGTGTGTGTGTGTGTGTGTGTGTGTGTGTGTACGTGCGCATGCACGTACGCATGTGTGTGAACAGCATAACTCTAAAATAAATTATTGTACAGATACTACACTGGGTATTCAAGTTCAACATTTTTAAAAAATTCCACATGATTTTTATGAAATTTCCAAATCATAAAACTGCCATTTTCATAGAAAAATGTTCCAAAATTTTGATTTTCTCAAAAATAATGTTGACAATTTCTGGTAAAATAAATGATTTTAAAGACATTTTACATATCAAAATGTATATTAATGTTTTGTGAATGGCCTGTGAACCCAACAGCCAATTCACTAAGGAATTTTGTATAACCTTACATAGCAGCTAAATTGTAAGAGATAGGAAAAAAGCTAATTACACAATGTAGATCTCTTTAAAATATACATTTTAAATCAAGTTTTTATTTTTGCGGCATCAGGCATTTCTGAGATATATGTTGTTTGTTATTGGATGGTGTTTTTCAATACTTTTGCTATTTTTAAAAAGTGTTAGCACTATTCAGTTATTTTGTTGTGATGTCATGGAAAGAGTATGGAATTTCAATGCCAATAGATAGTGACCCCCTTGTCAACATCGGACTGTTGATTTGGTTTCCTGTATCGCCCTTGTACCAATAACAACTGTTTTTTTACAGATGCTCATTTTATTAACAATGAAATTATTATTATTGTTATTGTTGTTGTCGTTATTATTATTGTTGTTGTTGTTATTGTTATTGTTATTGTTATTGTTATTGTTATTATTATTATTATTATTATTATTATTATTATTATTATTATTATTATTATTATTATTATTATTATTATTAACTGTAAATTATATATAGGGAGTAGAGAAAATTAAATGAATATTACACATCAGAATGTTATTTCTATTCTGTTTATGCATGCTGCAAATTTTTGATTCAAACTATTAATTGTAGTTAAGTATTAAAAATGAAAACTGTAGATAGCAAGTTCCAAATAAAACTTAATCAGTGCATAACCATGAGTTTTCTTTGGCTTCTCTGTTGACTGACAAACTACATTTTCTTTTCAACTAATGTGATTGTGGCTAAAACTAGGAACTACCGAGAGACCCAAAAACTTCTGAACCAGCTGCGCAGTGTCTACATCCTCTGTGCTCGTTGCCATCTACCACTAGCATTAAAACAAGTGGAAGAAACCATGCAACGTGTTTAAAACTAATTTTAAAGACTTTACCAACTTTATGAAAGGAGATGCTGAACTGGCCATTGTCCATACACGTTTGGCACCTCTTTAGGAAACTACCCATCACTCGCTGTAGTTCATGTTGAGAAATGCTGGCAATTTCCTGGCAGATATTTTGTTTTAATTCTTCCAGGGTGTGTGGATTTGTCTTGCACACTTTATGCTTTATGTTAATCCAGAGATAGAAATAGAAGTGTTTAGGTCAGGAGACCAAAGGAGTCACAAATCTCTACAAATAATTCTGTTCAGAAACACATTTTCAATTGTTCTCATCAAAAGATAGGCTTTAAAAGCTGTTGCAGCATTGCTGAAAAAAGGCAAAAATCATGCTTCCTGTCTGTTAACACTCTAAAAAGAGACAGCAAAATTGTATTCACATACGTAAAGACATCAAGTGTTGACTTGAAAAAATTTAGGATCTTCCTCCACTAATGGAAAGTTGCCAGCATTTCTTAATGTGAACTACAATGAGTAATAGATAGTTTCCTAATGGGTAAATAAAGTCTTTCAAAGTAATTTTAAAAATGTTGCATGGATTAATCCGCACCATTTTATGATAACAGCAGACAGCAACGAACGCTGATGGCATGGACAGCAAAACACTGTGCAGCTGTTTTGGATGTTTTTGGGTCATCTCTCGGCAGGATATTGTTATATCTTAATCATGTATAAAGCTTGGAAAACTTAAGTGAAGTGAATAGCTTATGCCCATATTCTCATTAATTAATAAGGCTATTCATTAATATACCATCATCATTATCCAAAAGTGAACTTACTCTAAGGAAGGTATCACTCTGTTTGCTCTACTGTTGAGATGGTGACGCATGAAATACCAGAGGGCCTGCAAATGCTCAGCAGGTACCACATGTTGGAAGAAGTCTTTATTAGGAACAACACGAACAAGGTAGAGGAAATCTGGCTCAATTTTGGAGATCTGTCATAATAAGCAAGAACAGAAAAAAATTAGTTTTAATTCTTTTTTGTCTTAAATATACTGAAATATATAACTACACTAAAACTGAAATGTTCAAAAATAAGTTTCTCATTCTGTGGAATGGACTTTTATTTGCTCATCAAGTTTAGCTTAAATTGTAATGCCATCTGTAAAAAATGCCATATGGTCTTTCTGAAAACAGTGACTCTCTATTATTAAATTTTAGATGAGTCGCGTTTTTTACACATCTGCTTCACTTTCGTACCTATTTTGAGGACATGTTTCGCAAATCTTCGCTTGCATCTACGGCTCTTGTGCGACTGACGCTAGATCCAGCGGTGTGGGTAATTCTGGGGTTGTTGCTGCCATCTGTTGATTTAGTGATGAACTGAAATGTGGGATTCTCTTCTAGCGGGATTTCAAAGTTCATTAGTTGGTTTTTATGTTTTCCTATGTATATCCTCTCCCATATGACGAGTTCACTATGTTTTTGTACGTATTTTAGTAATTTTGTGCTATCTTCAATTTCATGATTTTCAGACCAGAAATGAGCTGCTATTGCGGACTTATCAATATTTTTGTATCTTAAGTGCCTGAAGTGTTCTTTCTTTCTAGTGCCTATGTTCCTTTTTGTCCTTCCTATGTAAATTTTTTCACAGTCTTTTCACTTAATTTTGTAAATGCCTGACTTTTCCTCTGGTTTTATCTTATCAGTATTATTACTGTGAAGTAGGTTTTTAATGTTGTAATTGTTTTTTGGTGCCAATGTTATATTGTATTTCTTGAATATTTTTTGGAACTTTTTTGTGGCCCAGGGGTGGTAAGTAAATTTAGCAAATCTAGTTTCTTGTTTTATTGGTGTGAGAGCTGTGATCTGTTTTAATTTCTTTTGAAGTTTGAATAATTTTAGTTTTTTATCTACAAGGTTTTTTCCATATCCATTTTTGATTGCAGTTTTTAAGATTTGATGGTATTCGTTTTGATATTCTTGTTGGCTGAGAGGTAGATTTACTAATCTGTGTGTTAGACTGTTGATGGTTGCATGTTTGTGTGGAATTGGGTTGAAACTATTTGCTTTGATGTAATTATCTGTGTGTGTTGCTTTTCTATGAATGCCAAATTCTAGTTTTTCATTGCCTTTTTTGATTTTAAGGTCTAAAAAAGGTAGAGTACAGTCCTCTTCAGTTTCTACTGTGAATTGTATGCTGGGTTCTTGCAGGTTGAGTAGTTTCAAAGCATCATCTATTAGTTTGTAGGGCACTATTGCAAAGATGTCGTCTACGTATCTGTACCATGTTTTAAACATATGAGGGAAGGCTTTAGTAATATGTGTTTCGAAAAAGCTCATGTATAGATTGGCCAAAAATGGCCAAAAATATCACCATTTTTGGCCAATCTATACATGAGCTTTTTCGAAACACATATTACTAAAGCCTTCCCTCATATGTTTAAAACATGGTACAGATACGTAGACGACATCTTTGCAATAGTGCCCTACAAACTAATAGATGATGCTTTGAAACTACTCAACCTGCAAGAACCCAGCATACAATTCACAGTAGAAACTGAAGAGGACTGTACTCTACCTTTTTTAGACCTTAAAATCAAAAAAGGCAATGAAAAACTAGAATTTGGCATTCATAGAAAAGCAACACACACAGATAATTACATCAAAGCAAATAGTTTCAACCCAATTCCACACAAACATGCAACCATCAACAGTCTAACACACAGATTAGTAAATCTACCTCTCAGCCAACAAGAATATCAAAACGAATACCATCAAATCTTAAAAACTGCAATCAAAAATGGATATGGAAAAAACCTTGTAGATAAAAAACTAAAATTATTCAAACTTCAAAAGAAATTAAAACAGATCACAGCTCTCACACCAATAAAACAAGAAACTAGATTTGCTAAATTTACTTACCACCCCTGGGCCACAAAAAAGTTCCAAAAAATATTCAAGAAATACAATATAACATTGGCACCAAAAAACAATTACAACATTAAAAACCTACTTCACAGTAATAATACTGATAAGATAAAACCAGAGGAAAAGTCAGGCATTTACAAAATTAAGTGTAAAGACTGTGAAAAAATTTACATAGGAAGGACAAAAAGGAACATAGGCACTAGAAAGAAAGAACACTTCAGGCACTTAAGATACAAAAATATTGATAAGTCCGCAATAGCAGCTCATTTCTGGTCTGAAAATCATGAAATTGAAGATAGCACAAAATTACTAAAATACGTACAAAAACATAGTGAACTCGTCATATGGGAGAGGATATACATAGAAAAACATAAAAACCAACTAATGAACTTTGAAATCCCGCTAGAAGAGAATCCCACATTTCAGTTCATCACTAAATCAACAGATGGCAGCAACAACCCCAGAATTACCCACACCGCTGGATCTAGCGTCAGTCGCACAAGAGCCGTAGATGCAAGCGAAGATTTGCGAAACATGTCCTCAAAATAGGTACGAAAGTGAAGCAGATGTGTAAAAAACGCGACTCATCTAAAATTTAATAATTTTTCGCTTCACTGTGGTGTTCCAATACAGTTGAATCTCGATATAGTGACTCTCTATATTTTTCTACAGTGCTAGAAAAGTTAATAATTTGGTTAAGAGCAAAATTGGAGCTCTAAATAGGGGATTCAAGGCACTACTTTTTGCCTTTGGTGCCACCCTCGCTTTCTGAGGCTAAAGTTGAGGATTCAATCTCCGTCCATCAGATGGTGTGCTTACACATAATGGTAAAATAACTCTTGTGGGCATGAGGAGCAGAGTAGATCACCTCCAGACAGGTAATACTAAATCATCTACAATGCAAAACTGAGCAGTCCAAGTATACATATGTACTGGACTGCTACGCAGCGAATGAACTCATCCAAAGCTGGCAAGGAAGAAGGAGGAGGAAGAGGAGGAGAAGATGAAGAAGCAGGAGGAGAAGGGAAGGGGGAGAAGCAAGAGAAATAAAATAAATAAATAAAATCTGAATATTGTATCCTAGTACCTAGATTAATACACTGGGACATATGCACTTTAATATTTTATAATAACAAACATTTACATTTTTCTGTATTGGAACACCACAATGAAGCGAAATAATTATTAAATTACAGATGAGTCATATTTATTACACATCAGCTTCACTTACATTTATAATATTTACATTTTTAATTTAATTTTTATATAATTTTTCAATATATATACATACCCATAGAGGGTTTTATGGATTTGAGTGCACAGATTTCACAAGCTGGGACATCCAAATATGACAAATAATAAAGTTCCATAACAATTTCATCTATCTGGAAAAATAAAGAAGATAATTGAACATTACTGATTACTTATTCTGTGCAGACTGACAACAAAGTAGGACTTCAGAATTTAATGATTTTATTCTGGTTTATGGTTAGGCATGCGTTCACATCTGCAACGGATGGAAGTCTAAACTAGGACAGCACTTGAAAGCCTGTTAGCCACGTGACTGTGTGTTTATCAACTAATGCCAGTAAAGAGGGGTAGGGTACTTACTTTCATGTCGAGCGTTATTAATCGTAGCTTCACATTTTTAACATTTTATACATGGCTTGAAACAGCTGATTACCTGAGAAGCTATGATTATTATCAACGTAATGACTATTTACAGTAGATGATCAAAATGTGCTCCGTTAAACTCTTTGCTATGACATTTGGGTTTAGAATTCTCCTATTGGGAAACTTATCCTAAGTGTGTGCTTCATGAATGTCTCAGTGTGTTTTGCCATAAGTAAGAACCATTCTTTGATTTGTAGACTGCCACAGTTCTGAATGCAATAGATGCATCTGAAACACTGATAAACCCTGCTGTTGTGCCAAGTGTTGCGGCAGGTAGTTTTACTGTTTACATTCCTAACAATCCATTCTACACACATGTGGGGCTGTCAAGCATAAGCCCGCAACTTAATTGCCATAGATATGCAGGAATTTAGTCTTTTCATGTCATTTTGTGGCTAAACAAATCATTTTAGCAACATATAGTAAAGACACAAATAACTCATCTTTTCTAGTTCTACCTTGTTATCCTAAGTGTAAAAGTAAATTATAACGTGTGATGATATACTTGCAAACAAAACCTTGATGACTATTATTTTTTATTTCTGCAACCATGCACTTCAGAGGAAAATGGTACAGGAACTTATGTTTCAGTTTAACATCAGGAAGTTGCTGTTGAAGTCTGTGCACTCATACCCCTAACACTTTGTATAAAGCAAAATCTAGATACTAAGCAAGAGTGAGAAATATTAGAGTAAAGGTGTAGCAAAAGGATGCAAAATTAGTTTTTCTACACAAACTACTGCTGCTGGAAACCAGCTTCCAAAGTAGGGGAGAGTGCTGTACCTAGGGACATTTGTACCAAGGGACATTTTAAATTACAGAAACATCTGTGAAGTCAGAGAGCAAAGAGCTACACATTATGTTACCTGCTCCACAACCTTCCCTCCAAATGTATTTGTATTAGTAATTACTGTTTGTTGAGCAGTGAACTGACCAATATTTGTTTTTCAGTGGTAGTTGTAAATTTTCATACTGCTGGAGAACTTAAGTATTTCACAGGTAAGATTGCAAGAAATGTTGGTGAATGTATTTATTGAATGTTAAGAATATGTTTTAACATGGGTCATGGCATTTGGCTCAACATTCGTACTTAACCTGCAAATATGAGCATTTTTCAATGAAGGTGCATAAAATGTACCAGGGGACATACGTATGTGCTGTACCAAGAGACGTCCCTTAGTACATTAATCTGTTCCTTCATATTTAGATTCTACTTTTTTATTTACTGAACTGCTTTTCTTAGGTCAAGAAAATGCCACAAAGCAAAAATGGTATCAAGAGACCACCACCAGATAAAGATGTAATGGAGGCAGCCGTGAAGGATGTTATTGAGAGGAAGATGTCCCTTCGAGAAGCCGCTGACAAGCACAAGATTTCAAAATCTGCCATAGCATGTTCAGTTTGTAAAGCAAAGACTGTTTACACCAACACAAAGTTTACTTATTATCCTAATTTTGATGTAAATAGGGTACTTTCCAATGAAGAAGAAACTGATCTGGTTAATTATTTGAAACAGGCTGCATATCTGCATTATGGTTTGACAATCTATCAGACTAGGAAATTTGCTTATGAATACGCTAAGAGCAATGAGAAGGTTGTACTACAATGGGAGGAAAATAAACTTGCTGGAGAGAGTTGAGCATGATTGTTCCGCCATCACAAAGATTTATCATTAAGAAAACCGGAAACTACAAGTTTAGCCAGTTCAGCAGCATTTTATAAGAATACTGTGAAGGAGTTTTTCAAAAACTATAAGAACATTTTGAGCCGAGGGAACTTCCAGCCACAGCAGGTGTGGAATTCTAATGCAAGTGGATGTTCTACTGTGCATGTTCCTCCCAAAATTCTTGCAGCAAGAGGTGCAAAACAGATTGGAAGTACGACTTCAGGTGAGCGAGGAGAGAATGTGACCATAATTTCTGCAGTAAATGCTCTAGGAAATAGTGTCCCTCCTTTATTTGTGTTCCCTAGAGTTCATTTAAAACAACACATGCTCAAAGGTGAACCTCCTGATTCAATAGGAGCAGCTAATCCAAGTGGTTGGTCGAACGAAGACATTTTCTTTCAATACTTGGAACATTTTATCAAGCATGCAAAACCTAGCCAAGATGAACCACAAATTCTGATTTTTGACAATAATGAGATCCACATCTCATTACAAGTGATAAAAAAAAGCCAAGGAAAATGGTCTTGTGCTCATGTCTTTACCTCCACATTGCAGCCATAAGATGCAACCCCTTGATAGATCTGTTTTTGGACCATTCAAGAAGTATTATCACACGGAAATGTATGACTGGATGAATACCCCAGGCAACTTTGGCAAACGTGTGACAATATATGACGTCTGTGAAATTGCAAGGAAAGCCTATGAGTCTGCATTTACACCAAAGAACATAAAAAGAGGATTTGAAGTCACAGGAATTGTTCCACTGAATGAGGGCGTTTTCATTGAAATAGATTTCCTTCCTGTATATGTGACTGACCACCCACCATATGAAGTAAATGAATGCACTGAGTCTTTACACATCAGGGATGTTGAAAAACCAGGTCCTTCTGACAAACTAGACACTCCTTCAGCTCCCAAAATGTCACCAGAAATGGTCCGCCCTTTTCCTAAAGCTGTGCAGCAGAGGCCCAGCAGCAGGCAAATTGGAAGTAAGAAAAGGAAATCAACTATATTAACTAATACATCCAATAAGGAGGAAATGGAAAATAGAAGGAATAAGAAAGTGAAATCGAAGGAAAACGAAGAAAAGAAACAAAAACAAGCAGTGAGAAACCTTTTTGAAGATGACTTTGGAAATTCATAATTGTATATGTTTTACTTTTCTATAAATAGTAATCATATATGGGAAGTGTATCTTACGATAGAATGTGGTGTCCCTTGGTACAGCAAGGTATGTCCCTTGGTACAGCATGGGTATGTACCTAGGGACAGGTTGTAGAATATTACAAATTTTGTTTTCAACACTTAATGTGCAACAAAATGCATGCAAATAATATTCTACCTTGTAGCTAATAGATGAAGGTCACTAAAGTGACAGTCATTATTGCTGTAAATTTAAATACATATAACTGAAAAAATAATTTTCAAAAATTGTCCCTAGGTAGAGCACCTTCCCCTAACTGATAACCAGCTACATTACATACAAACATCTACTTATACCACAGATTAATACCAGATGCTCAACTCCGTGTTAAAACCTGAAGACGCATAGGGCGCTCTTTCCTAAATCTTTAGACCCCGGCGACCTTGGAAACTACAGCCGGTGCGGCCGGTAATGTAGTAAGCTTCTATTGCAACCGAGCTATGCTGCATTCACTTCCCCTTCCCTTCGGCTCCCATTTTCACTGACTGATGGAATCCAACTTCTTTCGAAATCGCTTCTCGTCACACATGAATAGTTTACGGCACATATCAACTATTTCATATTAGGATAATATGCGTCAAATACACTGAGGAAATGTGCGATAAACTATTCATCAGTGTGCGAAATGTGACTTCGAAAGAAGTTGTCCAATTTGTGAAAAAAATTGGAAGAATCCACTTGAACTTTTCCTGTTAAATATGAATAATTGACTTCCACAAAGCATTATATCTTTATTCCTGTTGCAAATTGATAATTTTGTCTTTAAAAACAATTAAAATTTTAAAAACGAGAGAGTGAGATCACTTAAGATGCTGTTGAGATTATACAAGACATCTGTATACCCTTTCCCTCAAGCTTCTTAGTGTAATACAAATAAACATAACTTAACACTAAAATAATGATTCTGTAGATACAGGAAAGCAGGTAAGGATACCATAACGTTATATGTAATGCAATTTCTTTGTACACAGAATGTTGAAAAATTCCCTGGAATAACAGTGATAAAAAAAAACCCTAAAGAAATATGTATATAAATTTGAAATGATAACTATGTACAAAAAAATAGCACTATTTCTTTAAAATGACAACAAAGCAGCTCTGTTAATGGTTATATTTAATAAGAATTTTAAAAGCTCAATAGTACATACATTATTTTCAGCACAAGTATACTAAAGTATATTCAGAGAAAAACCTGAAATTTGTGATCGATTCATATAAGATTAATAATGTCAAATTAGTACAGAAGTCAGTATTAGCAACTGGTGACATAAATTTCATAAATGGCACTATTTTATATACTTCTAATCACTTTGGTTGAATTAACATTCACAAGTGCAGAATAAATTATGAAAAATAATAATTACATTAAAGCTGTATCATTCATTTAAAATTGTCCTAAGCTTAACTCTGTCTTCACAACACAAGAATATTACTGCGTTGAATTTTTAAATGCTTCAATGGCATGCATATGCACAGTAGTGAATGCTGAAGAAGAAAATGTGCAGTTTTAAAAATAAAATTTAATGCACAGTGTATCTTCCAATAAGAGATTATTTCATGTTGTTATCTGACTGTGAAGTATAATTTGCTTAATGTGCAGAGCAATTGTTTGGATAAATGGCTTGCTTTAACTTGATAAGACTTTAAGCAATGTACTTTATGACTAAGATGGCAAATGGAGCCCTCTGCATAGTGTAAACCTCTCAGTCCATGACATACAACTGAATGTGTGTCAAATAAATAACTCAATGAAAGATTACACTATGAACTATTAATGCTGTTTGTAGTTTTACTTAAGAAGTGAAAGTGATGGAACTGTATGTTTGAGTAGTTAATAGAAAATAATTTAGTAATGTAATTTATTTGCAAACACATCTAACCATTATTTCTTTTGACAGTCCATAATTCCCTTATGTGTTCACTACAAAGAAACAAGAAGTGCATTATATAGCAAAATAATGTGCAGTTTTATCTACTTTTCAAAATTATTATGTGGCTTCGCATCACTGCATGTAATGAATAGCTCATATATTAGGTTAAACATCTTTTTCTCATGCCAAAGATTGAGATTTTCATTCCAACTTAGAACAATGAGAGGATGTTTAACAGTGTAGTTTCATGTGAAATATAACATTTCTGTGGGTCACGCTACAAATGTTATATCACCCTTAAAATGGTTAGCATTACAGAAATTGTGTACCAATATTACTCATAAATGGTGGCAAGTACATGTTGAGAACAGATGTACCACAGAATACATAAATGCTGTGCAAATATCACTTTAACTTGTTATTTTTCTGAACCCATTTGTGTGTGTGTGTGTTAACGAAGAAGAGAATTTATAACCTATTATTTATTGTGAAGTTTTACTAATTTGAGATCAAGCCACAATGTCTTTAGGTCCTAGCTAACTGACATTGTGCATGTTTTAAGAATAACTGGAATATTAGAAATAAAATTAAAAGTGGCATATAATGATGATGACACAATGACATTTTAATCATTTCTTGCAATGCACAATTACACCTAAAAACTTGTAAAGCTTTTTTATATAAATTCTAATCCCATCAGATCTCTTCAAAGATGGTTATTCAGGTAAATAATTTAGTGTAGTGTGTACAATAATATTGCATAGTGACTACTGCATTAAACAATATAGAACAAATTAGGGTTATGGAATCTCAGATCATACTTTTAATTGCTGTTAAAAGCTGTGACATTCTTGATCAATGATGTCGATATACACTGATGAGTAAGGTTAAGAGAACTTAATTCTTCAAAATACTTATCATTGCAATTTAAAGAAAAAGTTTATAAAATTCATATCAAGCATCTCGCCCAAATATTTTAATTTAAGCCACCTAGATTATACGTAAACACAGATGATGCTAATTTTGGTATATCTGAAAATTCACAGCTATTTTTTCAGTAATTTAAACTGCATACTACTTACCTTACATGGACTTATATATCACATATATTTTAAATTTAAAACTACAAGTACAAACACAAAAACTAATACACCCAATCAACTGTCTAAAATAACTTCACTTTTCACTTTTCCTTGTTGGCCACAGTATTCCTCAAAGTTTTTGTTAAATTTTCCACTGATATGAAATGAAACTCAAACTTTCAGAAATATTTGATATGCCACATTAAATTGCTGTATACGCGGGAAAGAATGCTTTGTGCTACATTACTAAAGTTCCTGAAGATCACTGCACATCACCAAAACAAGAAACATACACAATATCCAATAATCCTGCACTCTGATTTCTGCCATCGTATTCCTGGTAGCCTGAGATGATGGATGACCCCTGAAAGACAAAAAACAGAAAATCCCATTATTGCAGTAATAAAGTAACAAGGTTAATGAAACTAATGCTTTTGTATGTAAAACAACACACTTTTTCCATTATAAGGTGCTACATTAATCTAGAGAATTTAACTATGCATGAATATGTATTAAGGCACATTTCAGTTATGTCATATTAATTGTCGGTATTTAGCTACATGCTAAATCTTACTTACCAATAGGTCTTTGTGAAAATCTATTCTCGTTCTTCCTGCTGCCCATACGTCCTCGTAGTTCTTTCAAATTTTTACAATTTCACAAATCGATGAAAATTATGTTCAGAACTTAATTTGGCTTGGCCTCCTTGCCGTTAAAGCTTTAATTCAAATGTGATGTGTGTTTGGAGGAATTTAGTAACAGTGACGTCAATCTGCAAGAAAGGACTATCAAATTCACAATAGAAAAGGAAATCAATGGACAACTACCTTTCTTGGATCTAAATATCATCAGGAATGATACAAAAATAAAATTTGGAATTTACAGGAAGCCAACACATTCAGAAAATTATATAAAAAATAATAGCCACAACCCAATTACACATAAACATGCAATAAACAGCCTTACACACAGACTAGTCAACATACCCATGGAAAAAGAAGAATATTTCAAGGAACAAAAAGCAATAATACACATAGCAGAAGAAAACGGATACAACAAAAGTTTGGTGTTGAAGAAAATTATAAAATCTAAACTAAAGAAAACCATTAAGGAAGCAACCACATTTATTAAAGAAAAAGAAAGCAACAGCATATTCAGTTCATTCACATATCATCCAAAAACATTTAATAAATTTAAAAAGACATTCAAGGAACAAAATATCATCTTGGCACCTACTAATAGATACTCAATTTTAAAATTACTAAATTCAAAAACAAAAGATGAAATTCCTTCAGGTAACAAATCTGGAATATACCAAATAAATTGTAAGAATTGTGAAAAATGCTACATAGGTCAAACAAAAAGAAATTTAAAAACCATAGTCAAAGAATACTTTAGAAACATCAGATTGAAACAAGAAGACAAGTCAGCAGTAGCATTTCATTTTTGGAATGAAAACCATGACATTGATCCAAATCCAAAATTATTAAAAGGAGTGATAAACCAAAATAGATTGACAACATGGGAGAACATATTCATCTGGAAAAATAAGGATTGCGTAATGAACTTTGAAATCCCACCAGTAGATAATTTGACAAAAAAGTTCATAGTTCCACCACCAGAGAGAGCAGATAACAGCAGATGCCAGTTGGGAAGAGATTGAAAATGGAGGCCAGGGCCTTTGAAACTAGTCTCTCATAAATATATGATAAAGTAAGTGACGAGTGTCAATAAACCAACCACAAATAATTTTTATTTTAATTCAAATATTTACAGGTTAGCCAATGTAGTGTCTTATTCATATCGTACATTGAGCTCAAATAAGGTAGATAATAGGCCAATAATATTACGAAAATTACTTCATAAGTAGTAAAATAATACAATAACTATTAAATTTTGAACTAAGCAGAAGTTATTTTATATAATAGTTAGTATGCAACATGGCAGCCAAAATAATTATATTTGGCGGCATTGAATCCGGCGCATGCAGCGCTCAAAATGTATCTGTAGACCCTGGGTGTTTCGCAAACCTTAATGTGTCTCCTGGTTTTCTATCTGAGTTAACAGGCCCTGACTTATACTAAACTCAATGGTGCCCAGCAAAATATATGTACTGGTATCCATAAGTATTTTATTTCTATTTTGTTTCTTTTTATCTCCTTAAACATTCATTATTTATATAAAGTTCAATTATTATTTTCATTATTAATTTATATTTATATTTTTACAATTCAATTTTGTATTTTATTAGCCCTCTCTACAATTTCAACGTAGTTTATTTAAATACCATTTATTTATAAATCTATTATGTACATTTTTATTTTTCTTACTAGCTGAACCGGCAAACTTCATACTGTCAATAAAAGTTGTCTGAACTAATATATATAAATACAACAAATTCAGATTGGTTATTTATTCTGCAACTGGGGGGTAAAGTTTAAATACAACACAATTACAATTAAGTTAATCAATTTAAAGCTTTCTAATAAGCAATACTTTTTGTCCTTTTGTGGTGCATAAATATATGAAGATGACAGTTTTCCAACGTGTGAACATGCGATGTATATCTGTTCATGAGAACAGGGAAACTCCAAGTTGATTTGCACACTTTCAATGACTGCCCTTGCGATTTATTTATGGTCATCGTAAAGGTCAAATGCACGGGAAATTGTATATGCTTAAAACCAAAAGGTAAATTCGTTGGAATCATCAGAATATGCGGGATCAAGATACCCTCTCCTTTGTACTTTGCCTCGATAATTGCTGCCTTGATGAGTTATTCATTAGCCTTTTCATAGTTAGTCTCGTTCCATTGCACTGTCATGGTTGGTTAATGTTATGTAGCATGATCACAACTGATCCTATTTTAATTTTAAATTGTGAGGTGGGAGTCCAGGCAATTCTAATGAATTTAAAAGCTCTGTGGGATAGATGACTACGTCATCCTCTTTTATAACGGTGTCAAATGATTTGTACATGCACAAAAAAAAAAGAACCATCTCCTGGAAGAAACAGGCACTCTAGAAAGCTATTCTGACATACCAATACAAATATCAGCTGCTAATCAGTGCGGCCAGCATGTGACCTAGCTCATTGCACATTTGACTGACTTCTACGATCTAAGTAAGGTCATCTTCTCCTTGGAATAGTAAGAAAGTTTCCGCGAACTTCATAGAGTCACAAAGGAATTCAATTAATTTTGTGTCTAATCTTTGAAAGGTATATCATACTACATAAAAAATTTTTGTCAGGATAACAAATGATAAACATTATTTACTAAAATATGATAGGAGTGGCAAGGAGTGGAATATCTTTCTTTGTAATCCTTTTGTTTGTTGAAACTAAAAGAAAGTGTATGTTTTCTGTAAAAGTTTGCGCATGTACCTCTATATTTCATTAATAACCCAATCCATTATCACTTCAGGTTTTTGTTTTTTTAGTATAAAAAACCAATTTGTTTTCTTCATCACTTTTTAAAACTTCCTTGGGTTTATAGAAATATTTCAAAATCAAAATTAGGTAAATTGGTTCAGCCGTTCTAGAGTTTTTGTGTGACTAATAAACGTCAATTCATATATATTGTCACCCGAGTGTCGGAACACCCTATAGAGTGGGCAAGCAGGAGAAGGGTCGGCGTTCGCCCCGCCCCCTCGTTTGTCTTATAGCGTTAACAAGGGATGGCTGGGACAAAAAACATCACTGTGCCGTCTCTTTCTGTTCCACCTGTGTTCTCGAACTTACGGGATATTTCCTCTAATTGAGAACCTTCCAGATCGGCAAGCGGATCCTATATAAGCAGCACGTCGGGCAAGAGGAGTCAGTCAGAGTTCTTGGCAATCAGCGTAAGAGTTCAGTGCTAGTGTAAGGACGAGAAGACTGTGTATGTGCATCGGAGTTTACGTAATCGCGAGTGCAAGTGTAACTTTAACGGACGAACTGGTGAATTGTAATTGTGTGCAGTACGTAATTCTGTGTAATTGGCAAGTGTTAAACTGTAAGTCGGTGGAAATAAAGAACATTGTTGAGTTTGTGTAATTGGACTTTTCATTTCACGAACCCACAAAGTCACAATATATATATATATATATATATATTAACAACATTCTGTTCTCTTAATCTTTACTATACATATAAATTTAATATTATTTTAGTTTAGATTAAATTACATCTATTATTTCTATTATTAGAAGTATTTAAAATAAGTTGTTGATATTATTATTAATAATTATTTCTTGTGTCTTAAAGAATTACATAGTCCTGCAAATAAAAATATTAAACCACTATCACTTTAAGATAACAGAACTCAATTGAAACACTCAGATTCAAGAGTTGTTAAGTCAATGTTTTTGAGAAATCCTGTTAAACACACGATAAGCATTCTAAATACCAGTTCTGTAATAGCGCTAAAAGATTTGCAGATCAGAAGATGTTAGGTCGAACATATTATGACCCTGGCATGTTGAATGGGCACCAATTTCAGAAATAAAACTTGTTAGGTTAGCCTTTTCAAGTTAGATGTTGTTAAGTCAAGTAGTTGCCACATTAACTGTTTGGTGGTGCAACTACACTGTGCCACTCAAGCTCTTTGATATCAGCTGTAGATACATTTTAGATTAGACATTTAGACATTACACATTTTTGGACATTCCTCAGGTGTGCTTTCAGAAAGTTTACCTGTACTTAAGTCAAGTGACTGAACAGCTTTTCATCCATTTTAAATTAAAAGTTGTTAAGTCCTAATAATAGAATATTCTGTCACACATGCTACATGTGTCAAATCGTGAGAAACACTTCAACACAGTACTATGTACCTCCAAACGGACCCATCACATGAAATTCTCTCATTTGTATTACTATTTTGGTATTTAAAATTACTTTTGAAGACTTTGAGCAACTCTCCAGCACAATTTTGAAACAGTGACTTAGCAACTTCTGTTTCTGACCACTTCAATTTAAACATTTACCATTTTATAATGAAAACTGTTCTTGTAGTGTTTGATGAAATACTTTACATTTTTATTCAAGGAATTCTGTCTTCTCTTTCATTTTTATAAATTTGTCTACTACTTTGTTATTTAAATTTAGGTTTTCTGAAGTTATGGTTCTCTCTATACAGAACACAAAAACCTTCTCCTTGAACACTGGATTTATGAGTAAAGTTTTCATCCATTTTGATGTAGAAACCTTTTTGTTGTAGAAAGACATTACCCATTACGAAGGCATTGCTATTGTAATAAAAATATATGATTGCACTAAACATATAAGAGTCAAAAGTCAAGTGTCATGGCTTATAAGTACAAGAGCCCATTACTACAAAGAATTGATATTAGTTATGCAGACAATTTTTTTGAAATTCAAAAATGGATGTCACACCTTCCTGAAAGACACTTCATAGATTTTGGTAAATATTTGGTACCAAAATGTTAAAAACTATAAGAATCTCTCCTACATTTGACACAATTTTCAGCTCCCATAAATAATTTTTTTAATTTTACCTGCACTTTTTCATTAAAAAAAAAAAGTAACACATAAGCAATGCTAAAAATTACCTTAGAAAACTTTTTTGACTTCTCATTTGCTTCCCAAGGTAGAAAAGCTTTCCGTGGGAGTTTATCCAGCAAATACCATTCAAATATTAGCTGAAATAGCACAGAGGAGCTGCGGTACTGAAGATAACCAGACTCTGGGCCACTGGTCAAATGCTAAAACAAAATCCGTAACACTGATTGTTGTTACAAATTATATGGCACAAAAATAATTAACATCAATTGAGAAGCACAAAAGTGAATCGAGAAGATATTGACACACTGCTTCACTCACACTGTTTTTTCACAGAACATGTTTCAAGAGCTTTTGCTCTTATCCATTCACTTTTGTGCTAAGTTGTGCTTCACTGTCTCTACGCTTCTTTCCAGTTTATACTTTGACAAAGTGACAATTTCAATTACATTTCAGGCAGTAGTTTATAACACACTTTCTCATAGTGTTTGTATGGATAATGTCTGGTGGAACTTTAATGAATTTCAACAGAAGACTATCTTCCATTAGCACATCAAAGCTACTTACTGTCTGCACAAAGAATGTTTTCCAAAGTTATCAGTTGTTTACTGTTTACACAGGATGGATTTACATTTATTTACATTACTTAGGTTCTACAATATGCCTTAACAGCAGAATGTGGGACATCTCAAAATGTTTACACAATTATGCGTGATTGGAGGAATGTTTACCCAATATTTACAATGTAATTTTCAGGATTAATATTACGTACAGAAATATAATATTAATTACCTACATTGTTGTTAAATTCATCAGTATAAAATGAAAGCTCAAGAAGATATTCCTTTAGCTTAATTTTTAATACTTTATCATCACAAGTCCTCAACTGATTTGATAAAAGTTCATAGTTCCACCATCAGAGAGAGAGAGCAGCCAGTTGGAAAGAGATTGAAAATGGAGGCAATTGCCTTTGAAACTGGTCTCTCATTAATATAAAAAAGTAAGTGACGAGTATCAATAAACCAACTACAAATAGTTGTTGTGATTAATTTTGATGTCACTGTTACTAAATTCCTCCAAACACATATATGCAGAATTCAATTTAAGGACAATTTCATCTGTAGGTTTTCCAATTTAAGTGTTTGTCAATTTGTAAGCCTAGGAATTTAGAAGCATTGGAATCTTGAACAGCATTTCTATTTATGTCGACTCCAAGGTTATGATGTGCAGCATTGACTGTAGTGAACATTACAATATTTGTGTTATCAATATTTAGTTTCATACCATTTGCATTGAACCAAGACTGCATTAATGTTTTATTTGATATGAGGTTTCCTTAAATCTATCTAACCTTTTATGCAAGATTAATAGCATTGTATCATTAGCAAATAGGAATACTTGTGCAAATCTGTTTAAGCTTGGTGCTAGATCATTTATAGAAACTAAGGAGAGTAATGGTACTAAAATAGAACCTTGAGGAACTCGTTATATAGCTTTACTCCTTGAATAAATGGGTATAATTCAATTAGGCGATGATATTTTCACTTTTTGCATTCTGTTTGTTAGATACAAACAAAACCATTTTAATGGAGCTCCTTGAATGCCATATTAATTTTTCTAGCAGGATTTGGTGGTCTACACAATTAAAGGCCTTAGATAAGTAGCAGAAAATCCCACTTTTACCCACTTACATTTTTTTTATACATTTAGTGATTCTAATAACCTATCAGTGAATTTAGATAAAATTATCAATCAATATTTCCTTTCTAAATCCCTGGGACTAGAATATTATTTGATTTAGGTGCTGGGCAAAGATCTTTGAAAATGTGGGTAATAACCACCAAATGTGCACCACACAGAACATTTTTACTACTTATGAAGGAATAAGATTCTATTTATGAGAAATGCTTTTTCGAGTGTTCATTTTTTCTGTTAGTTTTAGAAATTTGGCTGATATTTGGTAAGCACAGTTTGCACAAGTACAGTTAAATGTTCATCAAGAACCTCTGCAAAAATGCCCCACACATAGGTGACGCAGTTCGTGTGCAAAGGAACATGGTTTGAGCAGGCGAAGTTATTGCCCGGTCAAATTTTGTTACTCATGCACTGCTTTACACATAAACAATCCTACGACACGGCGATAATGGAGTGCTTTGTAGGAAATACATGTATGAGTTCACAGACTGTATCGGACTGGTTTGACTACTGCCGCGAAGTGTGCATGATGTCAAATGACACCAAGTATACTGCAAGAGGGGAAACTGGCAGTCCCAGCCACGTCATTCAAATCGATGAATGCAAAATAGGACGACGCGTTTCATTGTGGGCACGTCGTAGAGGGCAACTGGATCCTGGGGATCGATGTGGGAACGAATAAGGTGCAGATGATGATATGCCCCAACTACAGAAGAGATGCAAATACGCTGTATAATCATAAAAACTTAAAAATGTATGGGCCATATTAATGTCTCATAATTGTCTTTTAAATTTGTATCTTTTATTCTGAAAGAGGCAAAGGTATCAAAAGAATCAAGATTACATTCATTAAGCTAAACTACAAATTACCAGCTTTCAAACTGTAGAAGAAATATACTTGTCCATGCATTTTGTAGTTTTAAACACTTTAATAGGTATAACCACTTTATACAAATTATGACAAAACTCACATTGTAGAGCATTGGAGACATCACTAGGTACAAGTCTGGTCTTCCAAAAGACATTATGCCTGTTTGCATAATATGATTCATTATTAACTGCTTGATAAAAACTAAAGAAGGCAAAGCTGCTATAATCCCCATTACTGGTTCTGCAAAATAAAAACACATGTTATTTCAGAATATTTAAATTTTAATTAAAGAACTAAAATTAATTTCACATCCTACATTATATAATCTCTCAAAATGGATCATTAAGTTAAAGGCATTTTTTATATGGTTAAAGTCACTAAGAAAAGCACTATCAATAAAGCAATGAGCTATTACAAATTCTGTTTTTAACCATAGAACATACTAAACAAGAGTAAAAGCTTACTGATAGCCATGATTTTCCTAAAAATTGTTTTAAAAATGTCTGATTTAATGTTCAAGCTATAGATTACATAAAGTAGTAATTTAAAAACCATACAAGAACCAAAATATATCATAGAAGAAATATTCTACAATGCAGCTATGAGCCTTTGTCATCAATAGAAGAAGTGAACCAACTGATTGACAACTGCTCTCGTTCAGCATAAGTACTTGAGGGCTTATCAAAAGATAACTAGAATCTTCTGGAAGTTTCTCTTTTCCCCACTTCTCAATGTTCCTCTGTGAAAGATTACAGCTGCTACATAGACAAATATTTTCAAGAGCGATTCAGTAAATGAGTTTGTGTGTACAGTTTGTCCACCAGCTCATGGCATTAGACATATGAGAGGGGGGAGAGGAGATACATTCTAGTAGCGTAACCAGAGTATTCTAAATATTCTTGCGAGTGGTGTCTGCTGCTTACATTGCCAACTTACCTGCAGTGTTAATGACTCATGATTTGCTAATTTCTCTTAGTTTCAGTGTAAAATTGCACGAGTCACTAGTGATGTCAGAAGTAATGAAAAAAAGAGTGATACATTCTGAGGGTCGGTAAATAATTAGGAAAGTGATTTAGAGTTGTGATGTGGAAGCCAGGAACAAGTGTATAAAACTTCAAGTCAAGCAACTGCAAGAGCTACTGCGGTGCCATATGTAGTAAAAGCGGGCGTTAAACACTACACACATTTACATTTCAACATCAGTACACTACTGAGTACGAGTCACCACTGCTTCCGTACATTGTACCTATGTGTCAATGGGATTTCTGTACACACCGCTTGAATCTCATTCCAAAGTGTATATAGGTTACATGGTTTATGTTTGTACACCTCATCTCTTACTGTGACCCATAAGAAGGAATCCAGTGGCATAAGGTCTGGAGAGTGTGAAGGATAATAAAATGCCATCTTGCAGTAACTTCCTTGCCACTAAGTAGGTTGAGTAACCAGAGCAGCAATTCTGCTGCCACCTACTGAAGAAAGATATTACTTTCTTTACGAAACTGAACCTCATAGAATAGGAAATTTAGTTTCTATGATGCTTCAAAGTATGTGTACATTTTTCTGATGCACCCTGTATGTAAATTCCTCATTATATTGTTTTGGATCTAGATGTATGTTAAGTCTATGAATTAAGCTTCTAAGAGCTGCTAATTTATGTGAAGAGGATTGAAATATTGTATTTTATGTCATGATATGTATGAGTAGTTTTCTGTAGATTTTAAATTATCATTTTGTCATATAATCATTAAATACAGCACAGAAAAATGCTTTTTAATCCAAACTAAACCAGAAAAATGATCAATCAGGACTATAAGTAAAGAAATTAAAACAGATCACTACTCTTCAAGACAGATAACAATTGAAAATACAAAAGCTTTACTTTTCACCTTGGGCATTTCCTAAGTTTGAACAAATATTTAAAGATCATGACATCAAACTAGCACCACAAAACAGATTTTCACTCAAGAACTGTTACATAATCTCTTAAAAAACAAATTTGCAACCAACATATTGGCCTGCATATTAACGTAGAACAGGACCTACGCATGTGTGTTTCTTGACATCACAAAACAAAGATTGGTAATTTTTGCTCTTAGATCACTGAATATTTTCTTTATGCTTATATTAAACATAAAACAAATTTGAAGGAATCAAATTACCATCTGTCCATTTTTTAACATCTATGTGATGAAATAATTCATCAACACGTCTTCCCCTGTCTTGCTTATCCTGGAACGTGTATTTGGCTAACTGTGAGAAGTCCTTTTTTACTATTTCAATCTCACCCAAATAATTTCGCTGTATTCTCTGAAAACATAAATAAATAAAATGAGAAAGAAAAGACATGGTATGTAAAGGAATTCTGATAGCTAAAATATGTTCATGATACATAACATCCAAATATACATTGGAATTGTTATATCTTACTATAAGCTTACACATGGGTCAGCATAACTGAAAATTATATAAATATGGTACTCTACCTCCAAATATGGAATAAATACTGAAACTGGTTCAAAGAGGCGAAGTTTTGAAACACCTGCATCCAATAGCTCCTTGGTAATATATCCGAAACCAGGATTCACTTCTAATACATGAAGAGCTTTATTTTTCAAAAAAGGCATAATTGCACTCACCAAGTGTTCTGTAATAAAGAAATATGACTAAAGTTTGTAAAACTAAAAAAGAACATAGCTTGAAGATAAATAAATGACTTGGTGAGGTTCACCGTTTAAGCTTACGGTTGGAAATCAGGCTTAAGGTACCATGGAGATTTATAATACAAAGTGCAAGTGATGAGCTGAGCTTATATGTGATTTGGCTTAAATTATACTCAACTGTGGTTTAAGTTTAGAAGTCAACTTATCTGCCAGTAGTCGCTTAATATTTCAGTAACAAAGAGCTCTCACCAGAAACAATCTTTTTGAAATTTTAATTTACCTATATGCAAGTGGAAACATGCCAATTGCAGCTAGGGATTCTTCCAGCCCATCAAAATCTGCAGCATGCAGGACAATAAAAATTAATTCACGTCATTTAAATTAACTCTTTATTATTCATATTAATCTCCATATTTGTTTTTTCCTTACTTTGTGGTAATTTTTCTGATTTATTGCACTCTGCTATATGCTTACTGCTTCATAAGTTCTATGAAAATGCTGACTTTTTCACAAGTGTGATCCTTATTTTTCCACTAGGCAGAATTAATATAGAATATCAGTTCATTTCCAATAATGGCTACAAGTTCATTACCTCATAACTTCTTACATAATATGAACAGGTTGATGTACTTTTTTAATTATGCTCTTTAACTGTTATGATTCTTGGTGTGCCATTCTACAATGGATGTTAAAGACTGCAAAATTTTGCTCAGAGGCCTCTTTATCAGACTTGATGCTTTTTACCTGCTGTTAACACCACTGCTTTTAGTTCTCTTTGGAAGGAAGCCATTCTAAGAATTTTTACGCCTGAAAAAATCCATCACCCTCTGCCAAGAAATGGGTTGAGATGGGTAGCTCGGTTGCTCACACATTGGTCTACTGATTCCAAGATCATAGGCTCAAGCCCGGCTCAGGCCAATGGTTTTAAGCTGTGCTTTAAGTAACAGCCTATGTAAGTAGATTTACTGGTATGTTAATCTCTTGCTGAACAATTCTGCCAACCAGTGATGTCATTGTGATCCTGGTAATTGACAGCATTCTTAACAAACAAAATATTTATTTTAATATGAATGGGAAATGAGGAACAGAACCATAAAATTACATACACAGTGGAAAAGAACAAAACTATATTAAAATTCTTCAAGCTTTTATATTAATATTACATAATTACTACAATCTTCTTCATATTTTTTTCTTTCTTTTTTACCCTACATCCTCCAGTAGCGACCAGATAGCACTTAAGTCAGATGTCTGCCAAGGAGCAGAGCAACTTTAGATAACAGAAAGTTGCCAAGATGGATGACCAGTCTGAAGTCTGGTATGAAAGAGAAGAAAGAGAAACAAAATAAAGTCAAAATCAATGAAAGGAAAATTTTTTTCTTTATTTTTTACCCTAGTCCTCCAGTAGCGACCAGATAGCACTTAAGTCAGATGCCTGCCAAGGAGCAGAGCAACTTTAGATAACAGAAAGTTGCCAAGATGGATGATCAGTCTGAAGTCTGGTATGAAAGAGAAGAATGAGAAACAAAAAAAGTCAAAATCAATGAAAGGAAAGTGATGGAGTGGATGTTGGAAGGAATGATGGGGCAAGCCACAAAATCATGAGAAAAACTGTTAGATGTCACTATGCCCATCAAAAATCTCACATATACTCCCCTGGGGTCAAACCTACAGCCTTGGTGAAAGGTGAGCAATCTAACCATTCAGCCTAGTGCCATCTATTACAGTATTCAATATACAAACATCTTAATACAAAATAATAAAATATTTTACAATAAATAAAATACATTGTGAAATTGCACTGTTTAAAATTGTTAAACATAATTTATCATACAGAAATAAATTCTAAATGTATATGCTTGATGTTCATGAGTGTAATAAACCAAAAGATGAAGGGGAGAAGGTAGCATTCACAGGGATTAATTGGAAATGAGACGATGACACAACTATAATAGCTTCAATGCCTTTCCCATTTCACCCTCCTTGTACAGACTTTTACAAGTGGGTGCTTGGTGTCAGATGCCTGTTGAGGCGCAAAGTAACTCTGGAGGATGAGTCTCCAATACCTGGTATGAGGGTGAAGAAGCAATGAATGAAAGAAAAGGTGCTTATGGAAAGAATGGCGGAGGAAGCAGAAAAAGCCCACCCAGACACCGCTTCGCCCATTACAAAACCCACATACGGTTCCCAGGTATGGAACCCAGTTGCTTAAGTGAGAGGTAAGCGATCTAACCACTCGGCCACGGTGCCACCTACATCTTCTAAGAGAGCTGTCAATGTCATGAAAGAAAATGTGCTTATGGTAAGAATGGCGGGGGAAGCAGAAAAAGCCCACCCAGACACCGTTTTGCCCATTACAAATCCCACATACGGTTCCCACGGATGGAACCCGGCTGCTTAAGTGAGAGGTGAGGGATCTAACCACTCGGCCACGGTGCCACCGACATCTTCTAAGAGAGCTGTCAATGTCGATACATAAATATGAACATAAAACAAAATGTGTTGTATTATAAGCATATTCTTATTCTTACTTGCAACGCCAGGATCGGCTAAATATACTGTCTCTGGTGTGGTTCGCTTATATTGCAAGAGCTTGTGCGGTAGTTTTGTGTATATATGCTTAAAATCTTCATTTGAAGCAAAGTAACTTAATAATTCTTCTAGATGTTTTTGTGAATATTTCCTATTCCGCTTTGTTTGGCGCTTTGCCAATTTTCTTTCAAAAGAACTTTCATCCGAACCTTGTGTTTCTTGGTTAATTTTTATATGGGAATCTACAACAGTTGAAAACCTTGTTTTATTCATACAATAAAGACCTAAACATCGGAGAAATGCCACATTTACACTGTATGTGAGAGTGTTCCTGAAGGCAAATTTAGTTAATCCCTTTATACACATTTCAGTACGAGATAAATCGCACTTTCTTGCTCTGTATACAGCCTAACCTCCAAAATTCCTGTGGAAAAACACCACAGAACATATACTTAACACGTTCAAATTTACAAAACAATTGTAATCGCAGAACACCAACCCTGCAATCGGAGCAGACCGTGTTCATTATTGCCAACCTTTACTCCCACCGACAGTCACTATAAATAAAATCCACAGAACACCAACTATAACATTTTACAACAAACCGATTATTCCACGGAGGTAGAGTATTTTTACATCCATGAACCTTTCTTGCTGTGACGTCGTCACTAAACACTTCTCAGTTATTTTGCATTCATCTTAACGCGCGTAGTTTAATTTAAAGAAGTTGCACTTTTATAACTTTGCAGTTATATTTACATAATTGCCGAAGAGAGCATTTAAACAGTGTTATCTTGTCATTGTTGATTTATTTTCAAGGTATATTATATTTCTTCTCATTGACCTGTATTACATTGAAAATTATTTGGTAGGAATGACATTCACTTGTAATTTGTGTTATTAGTAGTGTCAAAGATATACTTTTTTCATGTTTAAAACTGGAGTGAGGTGAAATGTGGTGTTATGAGAACTTCTTTTTGATGCCAGGACACTCTGTGACACATAAATAACAAATTTCAGTGAAACTGACTTTTGCATTTCTTTGTTACTAATAACACGGATTATATGTAATGCCAACATCTTAAAAGTGGGTGAGTGAGTTCCAAGGTTTCAAAGAGGCAACATCTACTCCTCCCATTAATAACCAGGTATTAATTACACAATTTTTCTCTTACTGTAGTTTTATAAACTGCCATGGGTGTAATAGTTTTGCTCATATGTATATGCCTGTATGTATGTATATATGTATGCCTGTATATGGGAGAGAAGAGGAACAAATAATAGAGAAAACTGTAATTTAACGCTTTTAAAGCACAACATAGATATGAAAATAGAAAATTACTTTATAAGCTTATTTTCAAACATGTATTCTTCCTTTCATGGAAGTGTTGAAAACAGTGTTGTTGTATAAATTAAGTTAATTGGGAGTCGATTAATAACACAAAACAACACTCGATGTCGATGTCCGGCTGAAGATAGAGGGAAGGCCTCAGAAACCGGTTCCGGGAAAATTTAAAACTGAGTGTTGTTTTGTGTTATTAATCGACTCCCAATTAACTTAATGTATTCTTCGTTCATAAATTTACTGAACTTCTGTGGAAGATCTGAAGGCTGTTTATTTCTTAAAATAGTCTGTCATGTTGGTCTGCTTTTGGAAGGAGTTGAAATTATTTTGCTCAGTACTCTGAACAGTTGCATTCCAATCACATAATCAGCACTTAGTTTTGCAACAGTTTACCTCCTCAAATCACTCAATTAATACAAATTTTCACTTTAATATCAAATAATGCTTTCTTTTTGTTTCTCCACCATCTCTTTCCAAATGTCTTTTAACTTACATTATTGATATTACATGCTGAATAATTTCGAAAAACTGAACTTCTTTTCAATTTACATAATCATAATCTTTATTCATCATTAAGCTTACAAGTAGCTATAGGTTTCGCCAGATAAAAACAAGTATTTACAAACATTAAATTATAGATGAGTCATTTATTACACATCAGCTTCACTTACGTAACTATATTGAGGACATTTTTTGCGTACAGTCATATTTATTACACATCAGCTTCACTTACGTACCTATATTGAAGACCTGTTTTGCAAACATTGTTCGCAAAACATGTCCTCAATATAGGTACGTAAGTGAAGCTGATGTGTAATAAATATGACTCATCTATAATTTATAGTTAAATGCATGATCACTCTGCTTACCTTCAGTGGTGTGAGCACTGCTTACAAATTAACATAAGTTTTATAAAAAACTAAACCTTACCTAACCTCCCATGAACCAAAACCTAAGCTTATAAAATCTATACATCTAAATTATACATCTAAATCATCATCGTCTCAGTCTGAGTCTAGATTTCATCTCTCACAAAGGAATCATTCTATATAATAAACTCCCAGCTAAGATAAAAAATCTAAATAATAAAAATTTCAGAAAAGCTGTAAAAAATATCCTAATAAAAATAATGCCACAGACAATAGATGAGTTTTTGAGAAGTAGAATTGAATAATAAAGTAAATATTGTTTTTTTTTTTTTTTGGTAAAAGTTATGTCTATTACAGTCTAGTTTTTGGAAGTGTAATACATTAAAAATTGTGTGACCTAAGTTGCATTATTCTTAATTACTATTGTATTATTATTCTGTCAATTACTATTGTATTATTTAACTACTATTGTATTGTTTAATTACTAGTGCATTATTAATTACTATTGTATTCATAATGTTATTGCTCAAAAGAATTGTATTATTCCTACGGGCACAAATTTGACGAAGCCATGAATATTGTATGTTCTTACGGTGAATAAAACTTACTTACTTACTTACTTATATAAATACTCAAAGTTCATTAGCAACACATTATATAGTAGTTTTATTACCCATATAATCAATCAAATATGCTAGGTACAATAAATAAAATAGCATCTTATACTGATTTCAGACTTTGTTATGGCAGAGGCAATAGTGGCTTCTACTTCAACTCATACCTCAAGTGCAGATACCATAGAAAACTCAGAAAATGTTATCTCTAAAGCCAAAATGCACTCAACATCAATTTACAAATCAATGCTTAATCTGCAGTTTACAGACATAGAAACAGACTTTAAGGTAAAAGAGCTAATGGAATATTTGGAAATAAAAAAAAAGAAAATGCTAGAATTACAAATGCAAAATGAGAATCTGAGCCAGGATGTCACCGCAGAATTGGATCACAGATCTGAAATACTGTCATTGTAAGTATATTGAGTTGTCAAAACATAGAACCTGAAAACTAAAAAATTACTAAACATTCTTCAATATAGTATATTTTTATTGGAATCCTGTGAATCATACTTGTACATGGATACTATGATATAAGATAATTCAGTTATTACTTTACAATAGTTGCAAGCTAAAAGGCATGCAATAAATACAAGTACAATATAGCTATTTACAATGAATAAAATTAGCTTATCGTAATATTGAAATTATAAAATCATTAAAACTGTTATTCCAGTACCTCAAAAATGTGATATTTTAATTCGAAAAACTATTTCTAGTCATTATTAAATTTTAGATGAGTCGCATTTTTTAACACATCTGCTTCACTTTCGTACCTATTTTGAGGACATGTTTCGCAAATCTTCGCTTGCATCTACGGCTCTTGTGCGACTGACGCTAGATCCAGCGGTGTGGGTAATTCTGGGGTTGTTGCTGCCATCTGTTGATTTAGTGATGAACTGAAATGTGGGATTCTCTTCTAGCGGGATTTCAAAATTCATTAGTTGATTTTTATGTTTTTCTATGTATATCCTCTCCCATATGACGAGTTCACTATGTTTTTGTACGTATTTTAGTAATTCTGTGCTATCTTCAATTTCATGATTTTCAGACCAGAAATGAGCTGCTATTGCGGACTTATCAATATTTTTGTATCTTAAGTGCCTGAAGTGTTCTTTCTTTCTAGTGCCTATGTTCCTTTTTGTCCTCCCTATGTAAATTTTTTCACAGTCTTTACACTTAATTTTGTAAATGCCTGACTTTTCCTCTGGTTTTATCTTATCAGTATTATTACTGTGAAGTAGGTTTTTAATGTTGTAATTGTTTTTTGGTGCCAATGTTATATTGTATTTCTTGAATACAATACCAGAATTACCCACACCGCTGGATCTAGCGTCAGTCGCACAAGAGCCGTAGATGCAAGCGAAGATTTGCGAAACATGTCCTCAAAATAGGTACGAAAGTGAAGCAGATGTGTTAAAAAATGCGACTCATCTAAAATTTAATAATTTTTCGCTTCACTGTGGTGTTCCAATACAGTTGAATCTCGATATATTTCTAGTCAGTTTATTGACATTTCGTCACTTACATTTTTATATTATTGAGGGAGTAGTTTCGGAAGCCATTGCTTCCATTTTCAACCTCTCTCCAACTAGTGTTTGTTGTCGTCTGCTCTCTTCCCTCTGGCAGTGGAGCTATGAACTTCTTTATCAAATCATCTACTGGTGGGATTTCGAAGTTCATTATTCGGTCCTTATTTTTCCATATGAATATGTTCTCCCATGTTGTCAGTTTATTTTGGTTTATCACTCCATTTAGTAAATTTGGATCAATATCATGATTTTCATTCCATAGATGAAATGCTACTGCTCACTTATCTTCTTGTTTAATTTTGATGTTTCTACAGTGCTCTTTGACTCTGGTTTTTAGAGCTCTTTTAGTTTGACCTTCGTAGTATTTTCCACAATTCTTAAAACTTATTTGGTACATTCCAGTACAATGTGCTCTTTAGTTTTGAGTTTGGTAACTGGTCATATCTATGTGGAAGTTTCACTACTATGGCATTTGTATGGTTTAAATTGTCCAGTACCACTTTTAATTTGTTTTGAATCTCTTTAGACTCACTGTTTCTAATTTAATTAGGCCCATATATAATAACTACACTGTCATTTTTGGTTAAGTTTGCACTTACTTGTTCCATTCCATAGCTACCTCACTAAAATTTACACCAGGCTTGAACACTGCAGATACACAATTATTTTCACTGAATTAAATTTCAAGGTTTCATCTATAACTGTCTGCGAGTAGAATAACCTTTCCTTAATGTCAATGTTGACAAAAAAAGAATTAATAAATAATATTGCATGATAAACTTACAGAATATGTGCACACAGGGGCAAACACACATACACAAACACAGCACATAGAATTTTAGTTAATTGATGGAAATTAATCATTTCTTCACACTAGCTATAAACACATAGAATTTTGGGAACAATGAAATCTTCATTTGTCTGCTCATGCTCTGGATCTTAGACTCCAACCATTCTCCATAAAATCTATATATAAAATATTGAATTCAAGTACAATGTTTTCTAAAAAGGCAAATGTTTTCTATTTAAATATCTCAGCATGAGAGAAAGTAAAAGTATTTATGTTGTCATTTATTTATTTATTTACTTATAGACTTATACAAGTTTCAAGCATCATCAAGAAGCATGAAATATTTACAGTTCATCTATTCTATATAGGCATTTCAGTATTAGGTGCATGAAATATTTACATTTCATCTATTCTAAATAGGCACTTCAGTATTAGGTGCATTTTTAGTCTTCTTTGAAATACATTGCTTCTTAGAGCTTTATTCTGCCCATATAAAGGGGATCCTTTTCAGTGGCTCATTTACTAATATTATCTCTATAGTAATTATTTAACAATCTGGTATTATACATATCTTTAATATGCACAGAGTGTGACTTACTAACTACAAACATAATTACTTTATATGCATATAATGATATGACAGTTAATATATTAGCTTCTACAAAGGTTTATCTACAGGATTCTCTGCTGTTTAAATTATAAGTACATTTTGAATAGTTATAAATAAAACAGTGAAGCTAATTATATGTATAAAGACTAAAATTGAGTCATACCTTTTAAAACTTGTAAAAGGATGTGAGTGAAGTTACAAGTTTTAAAAGGTATGACTCAATTTTAGTATTTATACATTATAAGTACATTTTATAGGCCCGCTTCTGTAGCGTGGTGGTAGCATGTCTGCCTCACGTTCAAGAGGTCCCGAGTTCGAATCTCGGTCAGGGTGAGTTACCTGGATAAGGTTTTTTCCGTGTTTTCCCTTATCCTGAAAGACGAATGTCAGGTGACTCTAAGCTCTATGAACCCCGGGCTCATTTGAGCATCATTTCACCCATTCCATTCATCATCTGATATGACTTAACGTTGGAGGACGTAAATTGCAAAAAAAAAAAATAATTTATACACTTTTTTGTATTATTAACAACCTGTTCATATTTACCATACATGCACTACCCCAGATTTCAATCCTATTTTGTAAATGCGAGTATATTAATCCATAATATACTATAAATGCTTTAAATCTAAGAAAATTTTTTAGTTGTCTTAAAAGATATAAATATAATTTATTACATACATGATCAATGTGATGTTTGAAGGACATATTTGCCTTTATAATTACTCCTAAAAATTCTATTTTCTCTATTTGCTCAATAGTTTCGTCATGTATTTTCACATCTAGTCTTTGATTATACCTGTTATTTTGATGCTGGAACCTGATCATATTAGTTTTTTGTATACTCACCTTTAAGTTATTATTTTTTAAGCAATCACATATATCCTCTGTTTTTAAGGTTATTAAATTCTCTAAACAGTTTATATTTTTATTTGTTAAAACCACTGATGTATCATCTGCATATGATATTATTTTATAATCTGAGGGTTTAGGAAGATCATTTACATATAATAAAAACAGGAGTGGTCCAAGTACAGATCCTTGTGGCACACCAATCTTTATTAATTCATATTTAGATCTTATAACTTTTGTCATGCATTGCTCTTGATGATAGATTTCTGTGCATTGTTTACAATTTAACAAATAAGATTCAATAACTTTTAAGAATTTCCTCCTAATGCCATATTTTTGTAGCTTATTCAGTAATCTATCATGAACTACACTATTGAATGCCTTAGATAAATCTAAGAAAATTCCCACAGCTTTATTATAATTATCTACCCCTTCAAGTATTTCATGATAGAGTTCGGCCACTGCAGTGGTAGTGGATAAATTGCTTCTAAAGCCATGCTGAGAAGAGTTAAGCAAGTTATAGGTATTTATTTAGGAAACCTATCAGTCTGGAGATCAGTATATTTTCAAATATGTTTGCAAAAGCAGAAGTTAGAGTGATTGGCCTATAATTAACTATTTGTGTTTTATCCCCTTTTTAAAGATTGGTGTGACTATACTCATTTTTAAAGAATTTGGAGAGTTTTCACTATTTAATGAGGCATTTATAAGCTATACTAGAATTGTGATCAATGCATTTTTACAGAGCTTTAAGATTTTAAGTGATATTCCATCCCAACCTGATGACACTTTACTTTTTAATTTATCTGTTATTTCTTCAACTTCATTTGCTGTATTTTCCTCCAGATGTATAGCATTTATACATTCTGGCAGTTCATAAGGAATGTTGTCTATCATGTTCTTTTTTTTTTTTTTTTTTTTGTAATTGTACGTCCTCCAACGTTAAGTCATATCGGACGATGAATGGAATAGGTGAAATGATGCTTAAATGAGCCCAGGGTCCTTAGAGCTTAGAGTTACCCGACATTTGTCCTTCAGGATAAGGGAAAACCCCAGAAAAGACCTTATCCATTTAACTCACCCTGACCGAGATTCGAACTCGGAACCTCTTGAACATGAGGCAGATGCGCTGTCATCTATGCTACCAAGGCGAACTCATGTTCTGTTCTTCTCTTGTTAATAAAGTATGTATTAAAATACTGACATAGTACATGTGGCTAATTTATCGTTTGATCATTTTCAACTAATTTTATGTTTTCTTACTTATTTTTGCTTGCATTGCTTCCTTTTACTATTCCCCAAACTGTCCTAACTTTATTATTTGATTCTGTTATTTTGTCTCTGTTATTCTGTTTCTTAAGCTGTTTAGTGCTAGTAAATATTGTTTTTTTTAGACTTTTGTATTTACATTTAAATAGCTCTAAGTGTTTTTACTTTAAAAAAGTATAGTATTTGCTGCTTCACTGTAGCTAACTTCATTTTTTATGTAAAGTATAGTAATCTTTTTTTTTTTTCTTAATTCTTTTATTTGTAATGGTATGGTGATCTCCCAAATTTGTGGCCTTAATTTTTTTAATGGGACAGTGCTCATTAAAGTATTTTGTTAATATTTTAAAGAAGTGTTCCCATTTTAAATTACTGTCTTGTGTTTTATAAACTATTTCCCAATTTTTTTTACATTAAGCTTTTATACATCAGATTTACATTTTTTATTGTTGTCTGTCATATAGTTTTATAAATATATTGTTCAAGAATTTTGCCATTGTTTAATATATCCATAATCTGCGCACAGTGATTTGAAATACAGAATTCCTCTATCGTTACAGCATATCTACCACATTCTAAATTGGTTATCACATGATCAATAGCAGAAGATGTGTTTGGTGTGATTTTGCATGGTTTATTAATAACATTATATAAATTGAAGCTATTGAGCAGGTCGCACAAATTTTTATAGTCACTAGTATTTGAAAGAGAATTTATATTTAAATCACCCATAATTAAAATATTTTTGTTATTATTAGTACTTTATTTAAAAGAACCTGAAGATTGTTCAAAAAGTCATCTACTTTGGAACCTGGAGACCTCTATATACCAATAATTATATAATTTTCTAATTTTGTTTGTATTTTTGCAATTGCTACTTCGAAAGTTATTTCCAATTCATGACATAGCCCAATCATATATAGTAAAATTTATCCCATTTTTACATAAATAGCAACTTCCCCACCTTTATGATATTGTCTACAATATCTAGCATTTCATTAAGACCATGTTGTGTTAGTATCAAAATATCAGGTTTACATTCATTTAATGTACCTTCTCTTTCCACTATTCTTAAGTATATAATGTTTTCCACTTATATTTGAACTGTCAGCATTTAAATTATTCTACATCCATTTCAGATTATATAAAAAACTACACAAATCTACACTTAATGTACATTTTGTTTGTTCAGATTTGTAATGCACTTCTTGATTTATTAATAAACAATAAAATAAAATATTCCAAAGTTTATATCCACACACATTTTGTGTATGTATTGTGACTTTGTGGGTTCGTGAAATTAAAGTCCAATTGCATAAACTCAAAACGTTCTTTATTTCCACCGAATTACAGTTGGAACACTTGCCAATTACACAGAATTACGTAGCGCACACAATTACAATTCGCCAGTTAGTCTGTCACAGGTCCACTCTACACTCACAATTATGTACAACCTCTCTGATACACGTACAAAGTCTTCCGGTCCATTCACTCACTCGGCACTCCTCACGGCTGCTTGCCAAGAACTGAACTGACTCGTCCACTGCAGGACTTATATAGGGAAGATCGCCATTTCTGGAAGTCTCGCGGTTCAGTGAATCTTCCTGACTGCTCCAGACTCAGGGAGGGGGAAAGAGATGGCGAGTGATGTTTTTCCAACCATCCCCATCGTTAGCGCTACAAGATCAATGAGTAGGCGTGGGCTGAATGCCTCCTTTCGCCTACCCGGCTGCTAGCTGGTCGGGCCTTCCGATAATTAGGTGACACTTCTCCCTCCTCAAAGCTGGTCGTCCTGAACAACACCATCGTAGTGGGCCAGGTGATCCAGGTGTAACACCAACATCTATCCTCGGGGCACCTTCTGGATTCGGTAGACCACATCGTTAATCCTCTTCATCATCTGGTACGGTCCTTGACATGGCTGCTGAAGCTTCGGGCAGCGTCCCTTGATCCGGATAGGGCGGTACAACCAGACCAGGTCACCTTGCTGGAACCCTTAGCTGTTGGCTTGCCTGTCGTATCGGGTCTTCATGCGGTCGCTCGCCTTCTGGATGTTCTGGCAAGCCATCTCGTGCATGTCGTGAAGGTGGTCCACTAGGTTCTCTACATACTCGGTCGCTGGCTTCCAAAAGCAAGGTCACAAGGGAGGCGTAACTCTCGGCCGAACATTAAGCTGGCTGGCGTCATCCCAGTTGTGTCGTGTGTAGACGAGCAGTAGGCCAGCAAGAACAGTGGCACCTTGACGTCCCAGTTTCGCTGATGGCTGGCCATGACCTTCCTCAGGTGTTCCTCTAAGGTCTTGATGTAACTTTCGACCATGCAATCCAACTGGGGATGTAGAGGCGTAGTGCGGGTCTTGTACACCCCAAGCCTTCCTAGTGCCTCCTTCATCAGGTTTGATTCAAAATTGGTGCCCTGGTCACTATGCAGCTCTAACGGCACCCCAAATCGACAGAACACTTGCTCCACGAGGCAGTCTGTGATTGCCTTTGCCTCTTGGTTCGGGATGGCATACACCTCCGGCCACTTGGTGAAGTAGTCCACGACCACCATTAGGTACTTGTTGCCTCGGTCGGACACTGGGAATGGTCCAGGTATGTCGACAGCGATCCGTTCGAGTGACTCTCCGACGTTGAACTGCTGCATGCGACCCCAGCGCCTAGTCTGGGTGCCGCGACTCGCTGCGCACAAGTGACACTGACGGCACCATCTCTCAGCGTCTGCTCGCAGTCTCAGCCAGTAGTAGCGCTGCCGTAGTTTGTCAATCGTTCGGTTCGCTCCCAGGTGTCCTCCTGAAGTACCAGCGTGCACTTCCTCCAGGACTTCCGGGACCTTGCTCCGGGGAAGTACCAACTGTTCTCTCTGCGTCTTCCCATCGGGGGATTCCCATACCCGGAACAGCACGCCCCCTCTGGTCTTCAACGAGTCCCATTGGGCCCAGTACGGCTTGTATGTGGCGCTCCTTGGTGCGATGTCCTCCCAGGTCGGTCTTGTCCCTGCCTCCACTTCCCTCAAGAGTGGCCCCAAGTCTCCGTCCGCCAGTTGCTCCCTCCTTAGGCCTGCGCTATTCCAGCCATCCGCAGGCACTGCCGTGACTACTCGGACTGCTGCGGCACGCTCCTTTTCTTCCACTCTTGTGCACTGGCCGCACTCGTCTGGACAGGGTCTTTGGGACATAGCGTCTCGTTACCGTGGGTCTTCCCTCTGCGATGTTCCGAGGTGAAGTCGTACTCCTGCAGCCTCTGGACCCAACGTGCTGTCTGGCCTTCCAGGTTCTTAAAGCTCAATAGCCAGGTTAAGACGGAATGGTCAGTCCTCAGGTGGAATGGCTGACCGTACAGGTACTTGTGGAAGTGCTCCAAGGTCCTTACTACCGCCAGTAATTCTCGCCGGGTGACGCAGTAGTTCTTCTCTGCCTTGGATAGCGTCTTGCTGTAGTAGGCTATTACTCGCTCGTGGCCGTCCTGAATCTGCGATAGGACGCCTCCACTGCAATGGTCGCTGGCGTCGGTGTCCACAATGAAGGCGACACCTGGTTGTAGAAGTCCCAAAATTGGAGCACTGCACAGGGTCTTCTTCAGGTGCTAGAAAGATTCTTCGGCGTCCTCCATCCACACATAAGGCCGGTGTTCCTCTGTCAGGCGGGTGAGAGGTTTGGCGATGTTGGAGAACCCCTTTATGAAGCCTCGGTAATAACTGCACAGCCCCAGGAAACTGCGCAACTCTTTCCTATCCTTTGGGCAAGGCCAATCTCTCACAGCCTGTGTCTTCTCCAGGTCTGTGGCCACTCCGGTTGCTGAGACTATGTGGCCCAAGTAGTTCACTTCCTTGCGGAAGAGCTGGCACTTCTTCGCGTTCAGCTTCCAGTTGGTTGCCTGCAATCTCTGTAGGACCTTACTCAGATCCTCGAGATGATCTTCAAAAGTCTTACCGACGATGATGACGTCATCCAGGTATAGCAGGCAGGCGTCGTAAGTCAGTCCTCTCATCACTGACTCCATGAAGTGTTGGTAGGTAGCTGGTGCATTGCAGAAGCCAAAGGGCATAACTGTGAACTGCCAAAGCCCTTGAACTGTCGAGAATGCGGTCTTCTCCTTGTCTCTCTGGTCTAGAGCTACCTGCCAGTAGCCCGACTTCAGGTCCAGGGTCGAGAACCACTGTGCACCAGCTAGTGTGTCCAGGGTGTCGTCAATCCGGGGTAAGGGGAAACAGTCCTTCCGGGTGACAGCGTTCAGCTTCCTGTAGTCTACGCAGAAGCGTAGTTCGCCGTTCTTCTTCGTCACCAAGACTAGCGGGGAACACCAAGGGCTGTCAGACTCTTCAATCACTCCCCTGGATCGCATGTCCTCTAGCATGTCTCGTACCGCCCCTTGCTTCGGCAGCGGGACGCGTCTAGGTGGTTGCTGAATAGGCCGGGCGTCTCCGGCGTCGATGCGGTGAAGCACTTTGTCCGTGCGGCCGTAGTTCCTGTCACCTTGGTTGAAGACGCGCTGGTATCGTCTCAGCAGTTGTCAAAATTTCTCCAGCTGCTCTGCGGTCAGGTGGTCGGCCGCCCTCTTCAGTAGGTCTTCTAGCCGGGGCCCCAGGTGTTGCGTCGGCACCGGCTCATGTGTCTTGTCGATTGCTGTTACGCTTACCACGGGCTCGCACGTTTCCAACTCCGTCCCGACCTGGACGTCGTGATCGGTGTCCGTTGGATTTAGCAGTCTCACTGGCACCTCCTCTTGGCACGGCAACAATGCCCTGGCTACACATAGTCCGTGTGTAGGTGTCTTCTGGTCCAGCATCATGTTTCTGGTTCTCTGGCCTTCTAGTCGTGCCGTCACCACCACCTCACTCCTCGCGGGGACAACCACGTCTTCATTCAAGATGACCCTGTAGATTCCAAGGCGCTCTTCCGGTTGACGGAATATAACCTCTTCTCCATTGTACCGCAGGACCTTCCTGCCGACGTCGACCGTTGCCTCGTGGCTCCTGAGGGCATCCAATTCCAGTATCACCTCCTGAGCCACCTTCGCGACGAACACCCACAGACGTACTGCACTGCCTCCCAAGGTCAACTTTAGCAGGGCCTCGTTCTCCACAGGCAAGGTGTCACCCGATGCCGTGTCAAGCTGGTATGGTCGACCTGGCTTCCTCATCAGCAAACTCTTGGCCACGTCAGGTCTGATGATGGTCACGGCCGCCCCGGTGTCTACGAGCACGCGGCACGGTTTCCCCTCTACCCAACCGTCCGCGATGAGGCTGTCATCCAAACGCCGGCTGACGGCGCGCAGTGTCACTCAAGGTGATGGTGGTGATGGCGCCGACGTGCCCCTCGCCATGGCGGCCCTTACTCGTTTCCCGCTGCTCTTCCTGGTGTGGCAGTATCTCTCCAGGTGTCCCGGCTGACCACATCCCCAACACAGGCCACTAAGTCTTCGCCGACGTCCCTCAGCTGGTCTTCTGTCTTCGATGTAGCGGACGCTCCTCGTTCTCGACGTCGGGATAGCTGTCACCTTGGCTGCCTCCATCCTTAATGCTGCTGTTAGCGCCTCGTGGATGGTTTTGTAATCGCCGAACATTAGGCGCTGACGAATCTCCGTGTCTCGTACCCCGTCAACGAATATATAGGCAGCTTTCCGGGATACGAACTCTGGTGGTACGTCGACTAGGGCCTTGCTAGCCAGTTGCTCAACTGCCAGGGCGAACTCCTGCAGCGCCTCCCCTGGCTGCTGTGACCTTGCCTTTAGCTGGCTGCGGTACGCTGCGGCTAAGCGGTGGTTTCCAAAACGATTCTACAGGGCCTCCCAGATGTCCTTGGGCACCGCCGTTATCTGTACTGCGTTCAGGACTTCCGCGGCCCGTCCCTGGAGGCTGGCTATTAATTGCGTGGCCTCTTCCTCTGGTGACCATTTGTTGTGCTTTGCCACTGCATCGAACTGGCGGCGGAAGACTTCGAAAGTTGTCGCGACGTGCTGTTTAGGCTGTTTGAGGCGCGCAGATGTGTCGCGTCTCGACGCGTCGGCCTTCATCCTTCAGCCTCCTGCCGACGACGTCCTCCACCATGGCGTTCAGGGACTTTACGCTACTGTCGGCCTTTCCTTCCAGGTCGTTAGCGCGGCTCGCCAGGTCTTCGAGCGCTCACCAAGCTCCGTGACGTCCTCCTTTACGTCGGCCAACTGCACTTCAAATTTTGTGGCGAGGACCTCGTTTGCTGCTTTAATTTCCTTGGTCAATTCGGTCTTTATTTCCTTCAGTTCCGCGGCCAGGTTGTTATTTGCCGTCTTAATTTCCTTCAGTCCCGCAGCCAGGTTGTTATTCGCCGTTTCTGTTTTCGCAGCGAAGTTGTCATTTGCCGTCTTTATGTCTTTCAGTTCCACTGCCAAGTTGTTATTTGCCGTCTCCAACTTTTCTAAAATCTGTGCCAATGCAGCCTCCATCCTGTAATATCCCATTTCTGACACCAGTTGTGACTTTGTGGGTTCGTGAAATTAAAGTCCAATTGCACAAACTCAAAACGTTCTTTATTTCCACCGAATTACTGTTGGAACACTTGGCGATTACACAGAATTACGTAGCGCACAGAATTACAATTCGCCAGTTCTTCTGTCACAGGTCCACTCTACACTCACAATTACGTGTAACTCCTCTGATACACGTACACAGTCTTCCGGTCCGTTCACTCACTTGGCGCTCCTCACGGCTGCTCTCCAAGAACTGAACTGACTCGTCCACTGCAGGACTTATATAGGGAAGATCGCCGTTTCTGGAAGTCTCGCGGTACAGTCTATCTTCCCGATTGTTCCAGACTCCGGGGGAGGGGACAGAGATGGCTAGTGATGTTTTTCCAACCATCCCCTCGTTACCACTACAAGATAAGTGGGTAGGCGTTGGTTGAATGCCTCCTGCCGCCCACCCGGCTGCTAGCTGACCGTGCCTTCCGATAATTAGGTGACAGCATAAATGTACTATATGGCAGAGCATTAAGGCATATTGACCTTCAGTGGCAAAGCACTGTATTCACTTGTTATCTTGTTTACTAGAAGAGTGAAATGTTAGTAACCTGGCATACAGTGAGTGACAAAACATAGATTGAGTACAAAGTATGAAATTGAAAGAAGGGTAGAGACAGTGAAGCACAACTTAGCACAAAAGTGAATCGAGAAAATATTGACACTCTGCTTCACTCACACTGTTTTTTCACAGGACATGTTTCAAGAGCTTTTGCTCTTATCATCAGCTGGAAGTCGACTGGTGCAAATTGTAGTGGTTTCCTCTTTCTCTGTATCGTCGATAGATGGCATGATTTACTTGTCAAAGATGTCCGGTGGTGGAGTTTCAAAATTCATGATTCTATGGGATTTTTGTTAATGAAGATTTCTTCCTATATGGAAAGGTCTATGGGGTGATTAACGTATTTTATTAAAGATGTTTCCAAGTTGATGTCATGTCTAGTCACACAGAAAATGAAGCTAGTCACAGTGAAGCAACAAATATTAAACAAATAAAAATATTTGTAAAAGAATCTTCACTTAACTTAAGAAGTTGATGTTATTACTTCCTTCTTCTTTATAAAATCGATTTCAAAAGCATCTTGCTTCCATCATCAGTTAATACCCAACTCCGTTGTTAAGGAGCAACCGAGATTGCCTTAACAATGGAGTTGCGTATTAACTGACGATAGAAGCAAGATGCTTTTGAAATTTATTTTATAAAGAAGAAGGAAGTAATAACATCAACTTCTTAAATTAAGTGAAGATTCTTTTACAAATATTTTTACTTGCTTAGTCATGTCTAGTATTCAAAAAATGAAAAGCCACTGCTGATTTTACTGTTTCACCATTTTTAATGTTTCTTATATGTTCTTTAGTTCTGATGTCAATATTCCTTTTTGTTTTTTCTATATAAATTTTAGGGCAAGTTTCACATTTGATCTCATAGATTCCTGGTTTTTCCTTGGTAGTAATTGAATTTCTTTGGGGGGGGGGGGGGGGGCTTTTAACAAATTTCTGATATTAAATCTATTTTGAGGTGCAAGAATTATGTTGTAATTCTGGAAAAAGAAGAATACACAAAGAGGATGGAAGATTTGTTAGAAGACAGTAATTACCAAAAAGTAGAAACTAATCCATTAAAGTACTGCATTGAAACCACAAATAAAACGCTAAAAGAGAGCAAAATAATCAACAAAAAAGAATTGCACAAAATTAAAGTAGATAATCCAACATTACCAAGAGTATATGGGCTGCCAAAAATTCATAAAGCAGGGAAAGGCATGAGACCTATTACTAGTAGCATAAATGCCCCCACATATAATTTGGCCAAATGGTTACTAAGTAAATTTAATAGTTTTCCAAAATTTGAAAGTGCAAATTGAAGAAACTCTTTAGATTTAGTAGAAAAAATCAAAGATATAAATTTGGACAAAAATGACAGACTGGTTTCATTTGATGTCACATCTTTATTTCCAAGCATACCAACAGAAAAATTGCAGACTGTGTTAAAAAAATGGCTAGCTACAATTGATATGGAAGCAATAGAAGCAGAAGAATATATTTCTCTAACAAAAATATGCATTGAACAAAACTTCTTCAGCTTTAATGGAAAACACTACAAGCAGAAATCAGGATTATCAATGGGCAATCCACTTTCACCTTTTTTGGCTAACTTATTTATGAGTGCATTTGAAACACAAATTAAAAAGTCCTTCCCATTGATCTTCAAGGTTTGGTATAGATATGTTGACGACGTCTTTGCAATTGTACCAAGTAAACATTTAGATGATGCATTAAAATTACTCAATCTGCAAGAAAGGACTATCAAATTCACAATAGAAAAGGAAATCAATGGACAACTACCTTTCTTGGATCTAAATATCATCAGGAAGGATACAAAATTAAAATTTGGAATTTACAGGAAGCCAACACATTCAGAAAATTATATAAAAAATAATAGCCACAACCCAATTACACATAAACATGCAATAATAAACAGCCTTACACACAGACTAGTCAACATACCCATGGAAAAAGAAGAATATTTCAAGGAACAAAAAGCAATAATACACATAGCAGAAGAAAACGGATACAACAAAAGTTTGGTGTTGAAGAAAATTAGAAAATCTAAACTAAAGAAAACCATTAAGGAAGCAACCACATTTATTAAAGAAAAAGAAAGCAACAGCATATTCAGTTCATTCACATATCATCCAAAAACATTTAATAAATTTAAAAAGATATTCAAGGAACAAAATATCATCTTGGCACCTACTAATAGATACTCAATTTCAAAATTACTAAATTCAAAAACAAAAGATGAAATTCCTTCAGGTAACAAATCTGGAATATACCAAATAAATTGTAAGAATTGTGAAAAATGCTACATAGGTCAAACAAAAAGAAATTTAAAAACCAGAGCCAAAGAACACTTTAGAAACATCAGATTGAAACAAGAAGAGAAGTCAGCAGTAGCATTTCATTTTTGGAATGAAAACCATGACATTGATCCAAATCCAAAATTATTAAAAGGAGTGATAAACCAAAATAGATTGACAACATGGGAGAACATATTCATCTGGAAAAATAAGGATCGCGTAATGAACTTTGAAATCACGCCAGTAGATAATTTGACAAAAAAGTTCATAGTTCCACCACCAGAGAGAGCAGACAACAACAGATGCCAGTTGGAAAGAGATTGAAAATGGAGGCCAGGGCCTTTGAAACTAGTCTCTCATAAATATATGAAAAAGTAAGTGACGAGTGTCAATAAACCAACCACAAATAATTTTTATATTAAGTTTTTGATACTTAAATTTTCAAATTTTGTGAAATATCTGAAGATTTGAACCAGCCATTGTGATAATTGATAAGTGGGTGCATCAATGTTGATAGTTATTGGTCTGAGGGTTATTTCAGGTTTATGTATTTTGGGTAAACCATATATGTATGGGATTTTGATTCATGTTATATAAGATTCCTCAGGTTTGCTGGTGTATGATATGTTGCTGTCCAGAAGATATGATTGTACCTGAACAAAGTGTACATACATTAATTATCCTACTGTGTATGTGAGATAGACTCACGTAAATAATGCTCTTTTTGCAAATATTTTCTGATACATTTCGAGCTTTGCCATATATATATATATATATATATATATATATATATATATATATAACAAGATTTGGAGGAGGGGACTTAGTACCTTGATATATGAAATCTTTTGTGCCCAAGCGCCTGACAAGGCACCTTTTGGGAAGAAGAGGCAACTGAGAGGATACAAAGGGTGATCGAACTTGAGGAGTGATGACAGCAGAGAGCAGGGTCCCTAATAGCTTGAAACTCGCTATTGGCAGCTAGTACATCCAGCTAGTACAGCCTAGGAGTTGGAGATCTCTCCTAAACTGGAAGCTAAGGATTTACAGAAAGGAAATTCCATGTCATGCACACCAGAAGACCCAACAGCAGATAAAACTCTGAAATAGTCAACCAGGATGAAAGGTGACATGAAATGGGGGTACAGCAAATTTGGGAGGTTTAATTATCATTCTCAGCATTTTCCTAGTGACATGAAAAAATCCGCAAAAAATCGAGGTCAGGAAGATCAACCATAAGAAACATATCATGACCTCCCAAATGTGGACCATCAAGCTCAGTTGTTGATTTTTTTTTTTGTGGTCATTTACGTCCTCCAACGTTGTCATATCGGACGATGAATGGAATGGGTGAAATGATGCTCAATTGTGTCCGGGGTCCATAGAGCTTAGAGTTACCCGACATTCGTCTTTCAGGACAAGGGAAAACCCCCAAAAAACCTTATCCAGGTAACCCACCCTGACCGAGATTTGAACTCGGGACCTCTTCAACGTGAGCAGACATGCTACCACCACACTACCAAGGCGGGCCAGTTGTTCATTATAATAGTATTTATACTAATTTATTTTTTTTGTATTTGAAACAAGATTATCACTACACCTTTTATTTAATTGGCATCACTATTTATAAAATTCAACTAAAATTTATCATCAAAGTAAAGGGTTTTTTTTTTTTTTGTCTTTTTTTTTTAATTTACATCCTCCAACATTAAGTCATATCGGATGATGAATGAAATGGGTGAAATGATGCTCAAATACGTCCGGGGTCCATGGAGCTTAGAGTTACCTGGAAACCCCCGGGAAAAGCCTTATCCAGGTAACTCACCCTAATTGAGATCCAAACTCAGGACCTTTAGAATGTGAGGCAGATATTCTACCATCTACGTTACCGAGATGGGCTATATACGGTTTTGGTATAGTTTTGTTGTTTATTAATGCTCTGGAACTTAGATGTCTTAGATGTCATCCCAACAACAGAATTTTAATTTCAAAAAGGTAATTGTAATTAACAGTGTGAAGTAATGCAATAATTAAAAATTGTACAATAAGTTGACTGAGATACTCTGTACTTCACATCCTTAATTTTCTTTCAATGCATTTTGCCTTCAATTGAAGGCATTATCAAGAAGTTGTCAACTGGCTAAACTTCAGTGTTCAATTAATATAATTTTGAGTCGAATTAATACTCAATGCTCCACTTATTGCTAGTATTTACCTAGAACACATTTTGTAAGGATCTTCCTAACATCATCAGCTATTGTCGACTAATGGACATTGGTTTGGTGAACTCATTGGAGGCAATAGGAGCATCTCTGTCGGTATTTTGATGAACTTGAAGTTTGGGTTTTCTTCAAAGGTAGTGTCGAAAATAAACAATTTTCTTTCATATTCCTTTATGAAGATTTTTTCGCATGTGGCTAATGCAGCTGGATTGTGGACACTTTTTAATAAGTGGATTTCTCGTTCTATATCATGATTCTCCTTCCAAAAATGATACACTACCACCGATTTATCTATTTCTTTGTTCCTGATGTTCCTAAAATACACTTTAAGCCTAATGTTCAAGTTCCTTTTTGTTTTTCCAATGTAAAAGTTATCACAGCCTTTGCAGCTTTGGGATGATATGTAATTTTTCTGTATGAAGTTTCACTGCTGATTGGAGAAAGAGTAGTTACTTGTTTGCGTCTTTGTTGTCTTTTGAATTTATCAATTTTCTTTTTGAACAATTCAGCACTGAATCCATTATATTCTGCAATGTGAATGATATTATTGTACTCTTGGATATCAAAGGATAAACTGCAAAGGCTGTGACAACTTTTACATTGGAAAAACAAAACGGAAATTGAACATTAGGCTTAAAGAGTATTTTAGAAACATCAGGAACAAAGAAATAGATAAATCAGAGGTAGCGTACCATTTTTGGAAGGAGAATCATGATATAGAATGAGAAATCCACTTATTAAAAAGTGTCCAAGGTCCAGCTGCATTAACCACGTGGGAAAAAATCTTCATAAAGAAATATGAAAGAAAATTGTTTAATTTCGACATTACCTTTGAAGGAAACCCAAACTTCAAGTTCATCAAGATACTGACAGAGACGCACCTATCGCCTCCAATGAGTTCACCAAACCAACTTTCATTAGTCAACAACAGCTGATGATGTTAGGAAGATTCTAACGAAATGCGTTCTAGGTAAATACTAGCAATAAGTGGAGCATTAAGTATTAGTTCGACTCAAAATTATATTAATTTTGTACTTCATTGTGTCATAGTCCTTACACATTGGAATTTGGTGTTCAAGTTGATGATGATTCTTCAGATACGAGATATTTTCGTAATAATGCCTTCAAGTGGAGATGAAACACATTGAAAGAAAACTGAGGTATGTGAAGTACAGAGTACCTCAGTCGACTTATACAGTAAGTCGACTGAGTTACTATAACTATTATTGATAATATGTCAGTTGATTTTGAATCTCCTTACATTTTTGGAATTGCTGGCCATCATTATTACGGATGTTCCCTATCCATAATAATGTCTGGTTACTTGCAAAGGGTGTATTGTGGTAAACTGTATGTCATGAACAGTGATGAACAATAGTAAGCCAAATTGCTACTGATTTTCTTTGTGGGTAATCAAGAATGTTTTCTTGTCTTCAAAAATGATACTCCATTTTTTATCTGTACTAGCAGTTTTAAAATTTCCTTGTTGAAATTAATTTATTTTATTATTAAGAATTTGCAACTTGGCAGAGTGGAAAGATAAATTATATTTTTTGACTGTTTAACGTTTGTGCCCTTTACTGCAAACACACCAGCATGTTCATGTGCTGGGATCCACTGTAAGACTAATTGTTGCATAAATTTTGTTGCAGCTTCTTGAATGGAGTATTTTGTTTATTGTACTCTTACCTGATATTGATTTGTTATTGCTTGTGAGGCCAATTTTGAATCACAGTATATCAGGCCTTGTTAAATTTATTAATATAGTTAAAAAGATTTTTTAGGCTGGTACAATTTTTCCATCACCATTTATTATATTTGGGCTTACTAATAAATAAAAAGCACAACAAGGATTAACAGTAATGAAAAGATTGGCAGACAGTAAATGAGGATACCCAAAAAGTACCTAACACAACATATAAAAATGTTTATTAAAATCAATATTGCTATATGGACATCAAGCTGTAATGACAGTTACCAAACTAAGACTAAATGGAATTCTAAGAAGGTACAAAATCAGACCCTGCCTCTGTGGCATAGATGGTAGCATTTCTGCCTTATATTCAAGAGGTGTGTGTTTGAATCTCAATAAAGGTGAGTTTTCTAGATAAGGTTTTCTCTCAAGTTTGAAATCCTGAAAGATGAATGTCAAGTAACTTTAAGCTCTATGGACTCTAGGCTTATTTTAGCATCATTTCACCCATTATTTTCATCATCCAATATGACTTAACTTTGGAGGAAGTAAATTAAAAAATATCAGGCTCTAAGAATAGTTACAGGAGGAATTAAAACTACATCAATTACTGCAATGCAGATAGCTAAAGATATCACATCCATTTATCGTGAAAGAGAAAATAAGTTCCTAATTTGTATGAAAATTACAAAGGCTCCCTATTAATATGTAAGGAATTTATGTAACAAAAAAAAATAATAATCTCTAAGCACAAGAAAATTACACATAAAAGGTCAACAACATTCAGAAGAAATATAATATACAAGCAAACACTACTATTGAAAAGTATTGCTTCCTCTCTCAAATAGAAATTAACCCAGAGGAGCAATTAACAGAAAATATGATAGCTAAAAACGTTATGATACAAACAAACTAAAGTTTATTAACTCCAGAAACAATTAAAACTGATCTTCAACTAGTAGCAGTAAAGATAGCAACGGAAATAAATAACTGAGCTGCAGATGCAAATGATGTATTTGTGAAACTAGCCCATTTTACCACACGTAATATCAAATATAAGTGAAGTTTATTCTGTTGGTATAATTTATTCAATTCATACATTTACCCAGAACAACAATGATTACATACAAAGTATAAAAATAGAAATAAGCATAAAGACAGTGAAGTACAAGTTAAAATAAAGGTAAATCAAAAAGATATTGACACATCGCTTCACTCACACTGTTTTTAACAGGACATGTTTCAAGAGCTGTTGCTCCCATCGTAGCATAGAGACAGTGAAGCACAAGTTAAAATAAAGGTGAATCAAAAAAATATTGACACATTGCTTCACTCACACTGTTTTTCACAGGACATGTTTCAAGAGCTGTTGCTCCCATCGTAGCGTAGAGACAGTGAAGCACAAGTTAAAATAAAGGTGAATCAAAAAGATATTGACACATTGCTTCACTCACACTGTTTTTCACAGGACATGTTTCAAGAGCTATTGCTCTTGAAATACATGATTCTATGACGAAACTCCACTACCAGACATCTTTGACAAATACATCATGCCATCTACTGATTACATGGAGGAGGAAAGCACTACAATTTGCAGCAAGCCAGACTCAACTGATGATGGGAGCAACAGCTCTTGAAACATGTCCTGTGAAAAACAGAGTGAGTGAAGCAATATGTCAATATCTTCTCGATTCTCTTTTATTTTAATAATTGCATAGTTGCACAGATGGCTCCCTTATGGAGAAAACTGGGAATGATAGTGCTGGTATAATATCTTGATCGAAAAATAACCTTGGCTGCAATGTTTCTTTTTTTATTCTTTTATATTTTTCTTTTTTAGAATTATGTGTCAATGTCAAGGATGTGAGGCAATAACAAGTCACATGGAGAACTTAAACTCACTTGGTGAACAGCTAAAGCAAGTCAAGGAGGAACTCCTAAATCAAAACATGGAAAATACAAAGGATATGGACATGCTAGAAAATTATATTAAAAGCTCTTTTCAAGAAGAGGATTTAAAACTTTTTAATGCAGGTAATAATTAGAACTTAAACTCATTTATATAAACATTCTTGTGGGCTCTGCCACTTCATGTGTAGGACAAAATTTGTACTAGGCTCATTGTTTACTTAGCAAGCTGAAGAAGCTTCATTTTTAGAATGTGAAATTTTTTATTTGTCAATAGACTGCAAAGCAGTTTCTGACATTGTCAATTACAATCTAAAAGTTTACAATTATAGGATATAGAGCAAAATATAAACAGTATAAAATCATATTTACAGATCATCAACTTTGTACAAACATTTATCTAAGAACAATAAATGAAGTAAACTATTTTATACATAAATCCTGTAATTCTTCATTCATGTTTATTTTACATTTCCAGTTAAAGAGAAACTGCACCAACTGCAGGCAGAAAATGTCAAGGCAAACTGCCAATATGATGAAATAAATGCCAAAATTACTGAAGCGAAACTTAAATTAGAAGCCACTGAAAAAGAATATAATTTAATGAAATCAACTTATGTGGAACTGTTAAAGCAAAGAGATGAAGAAAACATTACTTTTAAAAAGGTATAAAATCACATACTTATAAAAGTATTATATACACAATTATTCACAATTTTTTTAGAAGGCTCAGCATTATGTTGAATATTAGACTTCAGTATATTAATTATTATATCTTAGCATTATTTTATATATGAATAAATGAACAAATACACAGCTATAACACCAGATTCTTAAAAAATATGCACACATTACCAGCTAATACAAAATTATTGGAAAATGGAGAACTTCATGCAGCTGTAAAAATGTTTAATGCATTGCCAAATGATTTAAAATTAGAAGATAAGATAAATCGGTGAAAACAAAGCAATTTTTATTAGAGAATTGTTTTTTAGTGTAAGTGAATATCTAAATAGATTGTAAATGATTCTATATTGTATTTGACAGAAATTGTAAATATTTTGTATATTATATTTGACATATTCTACAAGGGTGTCAAATGAAAACCTTAAATTTGTAATAACAAATTGAAATTTCGCACCGTTATCCTGTAAGTTGGTAAGCATGCTACAAACAACGTACAGAACGGTCTGTAGGTGGCAGCATAGTGCAGATGCACACATACCATCGCAGTATCAGCATAAAGATGGCCGCCCAACTTGCGACTTGCACCAGGGAAGAACAGCATTCTGTTATTTGGTTTTTGCGTAGTGAAAGTGTGAAACCTATTGAAATTCATTGACGAATGAAGGTTCAGTATGGTGATGCATCTTTGTCACAGCAGCAAATCTACGAATGGAGTAGGAAGTTCGCAAATAGTGTGACTTCAGTGGAAGATGCTCCACATCCAGATCAGGCATAACAAGTATTGACTCCACAGAACATTGCAGTAGTTGAAGCCATAGTGAAGGAAAACTGCCAAGTGACACTGAATAACATTGGAGCATGTTTACAGATTAGTCATGAGTCAGTACACCACATTATGCATGATGTGCTCCAGTTTCACAAAGAGTCTGCAAGATGGGTGCCACAGCAGCTGACTCCTGAAATGAGAGAACGACGTGTTGATGCCTGTGGAGAACTTCTTCTGCACTTTGAAAGGGAAGGTGATGGCTTCCTTGCAAGAATCGTTACTGGGGACGAAACCTGGGCTCACTTTCACCAACTGGAAACAAAGAGAACAAGGACTGACACCATCCCTCGTCACCAAAACCAAAGAAGTTTTGAACAGAACCATCAGCAGGGGAGGTTATGCTGACTCTCTTTTGGGACGAAAAAGGAGTCATTTTGGAGCATTACATGCCTAGAGGGACCACTGTCACCAGTGTATCATACACAGATCTCCTAAAAAATCATCTGCGGCCTGCAATCAAATCAAAGCGACATGGATTGCTGTCAGCAGGTGTCCTTTTGCAACATGACAATGCAAGGCCCCACGCTGCCCGTACAACAGTTGCAACAATCACAGACCTGCATTTTGAGTGTCCTCCTCACCCATCATGCTCACTAGACCTTACCCTAAGTGATTTCCATATGTTTGGACCACTCAAACATACGGAAAGAAGTTCCGTTCCGATGAAGAGGTATGCCACTCAGTGCATGAGTGGTTGTGCAGACTACCAAAAGAATTTTTTTTTAAAGGCATTTATGCACTTTATAAGCACTGGAGGACTTGCATTGAGCATGGGGGAGATTATGTTGAAAAGAAATACAGCTTTGTACCACTTCTGCACGATAAATAATATTTAAACATATATTTAAGGTTTTAATTTGACTCACTCTCGTATATCAGATGTACATGATCAAACAGAACCACCGTCCCCACCCCACCATCACCACATTTGGTCTTTTGATCTTATGGTCCCTCAAACTCAACTCAATTCATGTAAGACTTGGAGCTTTAATGTCGAGCATTACTAATCAATAAGCTGATTTTGATTTCTTAAGTATCCAGAGAGCCAACTACAAAGGTAGCACATATAAACCAAGATAAAGAAAATAAAATGTTCAATACAAATACAGAAGTATATTACGTAAAAAATGAAGTTAGTAACAGTGAAGCAACAAATACTACACAAATATAATTATTTTTAACGAAAACTTCACAACAAGATTTGCAGCAGCAAGTTAACAGTGTTATGATAAACTTAAGCAAATGGCTTAGGGCAAACAATCTGTTACTAAATGCCAATAAATCTCAATGTATGAGTTTTGCTCTTTTTAACAGGAGGTCTGTGAATGTTATCCAGTGTTCACCTATAAAAATGAAAAAATACAGTACACTTCCGAAGTAAAATTTTTAGGAATAACAATTGATAAATTCATCAACTGGAAGTCACATATTCAATACATTAAAACAAAGATCAATCAAACTTATTACATAATCTCTGTACTAAAAAATGTTTGACCTCAGTACCATAAAAATAATATATTCCACTTATGTTCAGTCAGTACTTTTATATGGCATCATTCTGTGGGATAATTCCGTAGATGCTTATACTCTATTCATAACTCTAAAGAAAATAATTCATAAAATGTTTAATCTAAATATGTCCGCATACTGCAGGGCACACTTTAAGCAAAATAATATACTCGCCTTACCCTGCCTGTATATTCTAGAAAGTTTATGTTTCATAAATAATAATCTTCATCTATTTAGCACAATGATAAAATCCACAACCTCAGCACCAGTTCCAGTAAAGAAAATACACCTACAGGCAGCTGGTTCAACTAAGAAAATTGCCTCAATTTGCATACTGGCATTCTAATGTACAATCTGATTACTGATGAAATATTGGACATGCACCCAATTCAATTTAGGAAGCGATTCAAATAGTTTTTGATAGATCAGTGCTTTTATAATTTGCAAGAATGTATTGAATACTTCAAAGATCGTAAATAATGTTATGACTATAGTACGACTGTAAATCTGGTAGCTTGTAATTCAGAATTTCACTGACTAGGCCATGAAATTGTAACAAATTTCCAAAGCTGAATAAAACTTTTTATCATCACCATCATCATCATGGTGTAAGTTTCAAGAAAATTGGGAGATCGTAATTTCGTAAAAACTTGTTAACATATATACAAATATAACAATTTGTAACTTGAAACTTCACTAATCTTATAAGAAATGATGATAATTCTTATAAATTCTCTGGGTACATGATTTCATGTTAGTTAGTTAGTTTTTATTCATCCTTTTGATCATATTACATGATATAGGACACATCATCTTCAGGCTGAACATGTGTATAGTTTACATGAAATCGCGATCCCGGAGAATTTATACAAATTAACATAATTTCTTATAAGATAAGTGAAGTTTTAAGTTACAAATTGTTATATTTGTATATATTTGTTTGCTTCACTATTAACAGCTTCAAATTTTACATACTTGTTTACATTTTCGATCACATTCAATCTCATTGTTGTCAATGCTACGGTCACTAGAGGTCACAACATTCCTGCCAGTACTACCAAATTCTGAAAATGAGATAAAGTTAAAGGCAATCTATTGCCTCTATTTCTAAACTCATTACACGATTTCTGTTTTTGAAAATGAAATATTTTTTCCCAAACAATTAAATCTATCGGACCATTTAATTACTTTAAAAATTTAACTTGTGATTTATTTCATAGTTAAATGAATAAAAATGATCTTCTATGGCTGATTTATCAGTCTGCATAAACCCAATATTTCAAAAATGTTTTTCTCATTCTGATTTCTAAATTACATTTGGTCTTTCCAATATAAATTTGATCGCAATATAAACAATTAAATTGATGAATACCAGATTTTTATTGTCAGGAATTTTATATTTTCTAGAGAAATGTAGTAAATTTTTAATATTAAATTTATTTTGAGGAACCAAAGTTATACCAAGTTCCTTAAAAATTTATGAAAATTTTTCCTATCCCTAAAGTGCTAAGTAAATTATTTTAATATTATAATTGTCTTTTATTTTTTTAAGTGTAGAAATATCATTAACAGTTTTTTTTATATTTAAATTTTTCAATTTTTTAGTGCATAAAGTCTTTATTAAAACCATTAATTAAAGCAATATTAATGTGTTTATATTCTCTATTACATTCCTCTTTATTCAGTGGTATGCTTATTAACCTATAAATCAAACTATTAAAAACAGCAAATTTTTGTGAAAAAGGGTTTAAACTTTTATTTTTTATGTAATTATCAATACGAGTAGATTTCCTATAAATACCAAAGTTTAGTTTATTGGTATTTCTTATTATCTTTAGATCTAGAACAGGAAAAAAATCCATTAATTTAAGTTTCTAGTGTGAATTTTATAGTTTTATCTTGTAAATTTAGTAGTTTTAAAGCATCATTTATGTTTTTATAAGGAACAATAGCAAATATGTCATCAATATATCTATACCAAGTTTTAAAAATTAAAGGGAATGCTTTAGTGACCTACATTTAAAAAAAAATCTCATAAAAAGATCAGCAAGAGAAAGTGAAAGATGATTACCCATTGCTAAGCCAGGAGTTTGTTGAAAACATTCACCTTTAAAAGTGAAAAAATTTTGATCCAAACAAAACTTAGTAAATTTAACAAAATTAACTATTAAGTCCTCATGCAAATTTATTGAATTCAACCATTTTTTTTCCTAAAAATCAAACGTTTTTCTCTAGGAATACTAGGAAATAAGGCAGTTACTCATTTTCAGAGTTTTGTAATACTGGCAGGAATGTAGTGACCTCTAGTGACTTTAACATTGACAACAACAACAACGAGATTGAATGTGATTGAAGGTGTAAACAAGTGTTTACGAAATTGCGATCTCACAATTTTATTGATATTTCCTTTAATTTCTTTAAAGATAAATGAAGTTTTTATTACAAATAATTATACTTGTGTAGTACAAAAGTACATGTTTTAATGTACCAAAAAATAAAGAAGTATTTTAAATAAAGAGTGAGAGAGAGGGTGAAAGAGGGGAGCACATAACACAAAAATAAAAAGTCAGATATCAAAATAAATCCAGCATTTTTCTATATTACAACACAGGTTTTTATAAAATTCCCTCCACACTAAACTACTCTTCATAAGAATGAGCTTCTATTATTTTTTCTTTTATCATAAATAGTTCTAAAGGTTGTGATTAAAATGCATGTTTGAGTCATTGAAGAATATACTTTGTGAATAGTTTTGTTCTCATTAGAGAACATCCTATGCCTGGTCGTTGCATTTGTTAAACAGGATGTAATATTCACAAATGATTAATTATGTCTTTATGCTTCTTTCAGGAAAAAGAACTCCTAAATGAAAAACTAACTTCATTAGTTTCTAAAAATAAAGCTTTGGGTGAATACATAAACAACAACAATAATAGGAAAAACGACTTAGAGAAGCAGCTCAAAGAAGCAACAGTAAAACAAGACAGCATACATGATACTGCTAATGAATTGAAGAATGCCATTACAGAAGAGCTAAAAAAGCAGGAGGTATGAAACTTTCTGGGAACATCTTTGTCATATTTTGGACTATTTATCTTTTTATTTTTCATTAAATACGAAACAGAAGGTAAGGTGCCTATCTATTATACAGAATACAGTAATTTCTGTGTTATAAATTGGTTTAAAATGCTCTCATTTTCTTTCTTAACTGGATATTTACATTTTAACACAGTATTTCTATGACTAGGTGACAACACTTATCAAATATTAGAATAAAGCCTAATCTTTATTGTCTGTAGATTTGCAAATTTTAGACATAGTCAGAATCTAAAACATATTATTCAATTAAGAAGTACTTTTACATTGTTATAAGTTATTTAACTGAATTACATGTAATACACAAAGGTACAAATATAATGAGAATAATTAATTTAGATTATATAAGCTTTGATCAATGAGGTCCTGTTTTAATAGTAGTTAAAGCTTAACCTATGATACTCTTTACGAGCTAAGGCATCCTGCTAATAACAGATCAGCTCAAGTATACTCCTTAAAAAAGTTATTGCTAAAGAGCACATGTTCCTTGACATTTATTTCTCTTTTCTACTTCAGTTTGTTCACTGACACTTTTCTTTGTTACACTTGATCACATTCTGATGTTTATCAATTTAGTCCTTTTGTTAGTTCTTTCTATTGATCTCTGCACCTTGCTTGTCTTTATCAGTTTCCTGCTGTGAAGAGACCTGCCCATTAGGTTATCTGTCTGCCAATGTACCTCATTCCAGTCCAGGGATCCACATGGTTGTCTTGTAGGTCCATCAACAAGGTTCCTTACATTCTCATCACATAATTTGCTCCACTACTGTTTGAAAAGTTCTGCTATGTGAATTGTGTCTTTCATGCCAGTTTCTTCTAATTTCTCATTGTGGATTCTGTCTTTCAGTGTCACTTGAAGTATCTTGTATTCCATTCTTCTTTGACATGTTTGTCTCATGTTCTTGTGAAGTGACTAAGTTTGGCTGTTGTATAATAACACTGGTAGAATACAGTTCTCCAGCACTTCAGCTTTATCTTCTGGGTTGTTTCTGTCAGGATGCTCAGAGTTCAAAGATTTTGTGAACAATCTGCCCTTAGCCAGTTTTAACTAGATGGTTATAGATAGTGTCATATTATGCAGAACATTTTAGTTAAGTGAAAACAGTAATAAATTCCTTAAATGTGGAAGATGCAGCTGACATTGTTGTAGTTCAGGAAGATTGTATTAGGAAAAGATCTTGTGTGTTCATAGCCATTTCTTGAAATTACCTGAATTATAAAACAGTAGGAGACCCAAAACAATTCTTTATATTATTCACTTTCTCTGATGACATTTCAAATATACTGTCTGCAAAAATTCACGGTTTTACTAAAATTGCATTTGATATGCTTAGTCAGGTATTAAATAAATATCCTGCAAATAAATAAATATCAGCAAAATATTGTCTTGTGATAGTGAAAACTGTAACAGAGGAAGAATTTACTGAAAAAGAGTTGTGGTGAGTTTCACATGCTCCTTTAAGGTAAGATTATCCCCCAAAATATGGCTTCTTCTATTTTTGTTAATTTGCTTTTGCATATTATGGAACATATTTTTACAATTTTTCATGCATATTTTAGAATTTTATTTTGCATACAAATCTGGGCTCTAATGATTACTTTATAAATTTTGCTAGCAACCAAAATACCCCTCATACTTAAGGTTTTAGAACTAAAGGAAGTATTGGAAATTCCATTTATCTATATGATACCGGAAGAAGAGAAAGGTGCAATTAATGGTTTTAAAAATAAAAACTCTACTGAATGGGATGGAATTAGCTCTAAACTGTAAACATATTTTGAGTATCTGATAAATAAATCAATAAACCAAGGAATTTTTCCAAATTGTTTAAAAATTAATACATAATTATTAATAATTATTATTTATTCCAATACACAAAAAGGGTGATGAAGGAAACATACAAAATAATAGATCTATAGCTCTTACTTCAGTAGTTGCAAAGTTGTAGGAAAATTAATATTTAAGATAATTATTACCATTTTAGATAAATATAATGTTCCAAATGATTTTCAACATGGCTTTTGGACTAAAAAATCAATTATTATAACACTTATAGAATAATATAGGTCCGTGCTCTGATCCATCTCAAGCGGCCATGCCTCAGTACCTCTCATTGGCTCATGCAGAGCACATGGACTGTCCCATAAATAAAGGCACAACACCAATTTAACTCATTCAGCATACCCTGAAGATGGGAACAATGTATGCTCCCAAAATGTTGGTACATCACCACATCTATTTATTTATTTATTTATTTATTTATTTATTTATTTATTTATTTATTTATTTATTTATTTATTTATTTATTTATTTATTTATTTATTTATTTTCAGTTCAGTATAGTCATATGAATTTATACAGTTTAAGAACACAGTTATACAGGTTGTGTGATATAAATAGAATACTAACTTGCTTTAATAAATCTATACACACTAACAACAACAACAACAACAACAACAATAATAATAATAATAATAATAATAATAATAATAATAATAATAATAATAATAATAATAATAATAATAATAATAATAATAATAATAATAATAATAATAATAATAATAATAATAATAATAATAATAATAATAATAATAATAATAATAATAATAATAATAATAATAATAATAATAATAATAATAATAATAATAATAATAATAATAATAATAATAATAATAATAATAATAATAATAATAATAATAATAATAATAATAATAATAATAATAATAATAATAATAATAATAATAATAATAATAATAATAATAATAATAATAATAATAATAATAATAATAATAATAATAATAATAATAATAATAATAATAATAATAATAATAATAACAATAACAATAAGAATAACAATAACAATAACAATAACAATAACAATAACAATAACAATAACAACAACAACAACAACAACAATAACAATAACAATAATAATAATAATAATCTTTATAAAAATAAAGTTCTAACTAGTATTAATAAATTCATCCACACTATAATAGGCTTTGTCAATTAGGAAACATTTCAGCATTAATTTAAAATTATTATCTTTACAATTCTTGATAGTGACTGGTAATATGTTATAAAATTTTATGCCCATAAAACTAGGTGTCTTCTCATAAAAGTGCAGTCTATGGGTAGAAAGCGCTAAGTCGTCTTTATGTCTAGTGTTGTGATTGTGTCTATCAGAGTTGGTTTCAAGGTGTAGGTTAAATTTCCGAAGGTGCATTACATGCACCTACATCTAGTTTGAAGCCCAAGAGAACTTGGAATAAACACTTATAGACAATATTTTAAGTAATCCATATTTTGCCATATTTTAAGTAATCTAAATGAAAAAGAAATATGTAAGCATATTTTTTAATCTATCTAAGGCATTTGAATGTGTCCAACATGTTACATTACCATCAATCTTCGAAAAGTATGGTATTGTCTTATGGGTTGCCAGTAGATTAATTTCATCACATTTAAAAAGACATGTAATACATACATAAGTAAGATTTAAACAAGGAATTAAATTAACAAAAATTAAATTTAGTGCTGGAATAGCTTTGTGCTTGGAACTATTCTTTATATTATATTTAAATTGCGCCCTCGCAAAATAAGTTTAGGGAATTTATTCATCCTTTTGATCATTATACATGATATAGGACACGTCAAGTACTTATAACTAAAAATTATACAGTAAACATTTACACAACACAAGTTTAGAAATGAAAATTCAGAAACTGTATGTACAATATAACAATTTATCTGTAGTTGATATTCAAAAAAAATTTCACCTATACTGTTCTATATCAATGATAATAACAGTGAATTTTTTCACTTCAGGATATCTTTAAATAGTTGCTACAATCACATTTCCGTTTATGAAAATTAGCATGATAATTGCTTGGTATGCTTTCAGCTTTAAGATTCATCTTTTAACTCTCAATGAGCCATTCTTTAAGAAACTTTTAGAGAAGTATTAAATAAGACTTATGCAGAATGTTAGTTATAACTTTTCAATGTGTTAAAAGGGCATAAATTTTAAAGTATAAATGAAACATCAGTTGTTTAGGAAACCTAACAGATTTTTTTTCAGTAGTTCTGCATGGGTAATAAAAACAACTTCAGAAGATTGAAACAGGGATCAGTTTTCTATTAATATGAAAAGTTCTACCTGCTAGACATCTGATCCTTATTTAAGTTAACTTTTTTTTAAACCATTGTTCATTTTATTGTGCTAACAGAAATATTAGCCCACATTTTACAATTCAGTGAAGTTCTATATTACAGCAGTCAATCTTAAATAATAGTGATATGCTGCATGCAATTTTCACTTCATTTTCTTATTTTCTTCAAATTATTATAACTTATATTTCCACATTCCTCTTTTGCAGGATTTGATAAAGGAAATTGAAGAGTTTGACAAAAATATAGCAGCGCCTGAAGAGGAGGTAGGCTTAAAGCATACGCTGCTCCAACAAAAAAAGAATGAAAAAGAAGAATTAGAAAAACAGGTGCAAGAAAGGGATAAAGAGCTTCAATTAATTCAAAAAGAATTACAGGAAGCAAAAGAAATCAACCATGCTATGAATAGTGATCTAAACAATCTAACTTCAAAAATTAAAAATGCAGAGTAAGTTATTTAAGGTTATTTTTGTTATTACAGGTTAAACATAATGCTTACTCTTCTAGTTTTGGTACTTAACCTCGTAACATAAAGATCAAGTCTAACTTGGCAAATATAAAATTCTGACTATTCCTTGGTATATAACTTTTGAGCAGCATATATTTTCAAGGGCAGAATTTATGCCTTTGACTGATACATCCTCAACATTTCCTCCAGATTTATGTGACTCGCATATTGAATTTAGTATTGTTGCGCGGCACTGTTTTGCTACTGCGGAGATGAGCACCGAGAGAGATAGAAGCATGGAGTGAAAGAGACAGATAGTTCCCAAGCCACGTCCGCGGACCGACTAGCGCTGAACACTTGCCGAGATAAGAGTGAGAGAGCAACAGAGGTAGAAAGAGACGGAGATAGTCCGGACGTACTCGCTCCACCACGAAAGTCCGTGAAGCTTCGGGAGCTTTCGAGAAACTTCAGGCAACTTTCGAGAAACGATGGTTCGGTTATAAAAGCGACTGAACTGGACAGTCAGTGTTAGCAGGGAGCTGTTAGAGAGTTGCAGTCGTGCAGTGTGTGTATGGACATTTAAACTGTATGGAGTTGCGAGTTGAGAACTGATAAACGTGTAGTGATTTGAAAGTGAATTCTTTTGTTCATTTACGTATGCAGAAGCCACAAGAGACTGTGTTGGTGTATGTTACATCATTCTGCTGCTCAGGGCAATAAAGAGCATTTTGAGTTTCTGCAAACTTGACTTATAATTTTACGAACCCACAAAGTCACAGTATTTAGTAGCCTCATAAGGGGCATGCTAAAAAGAAGAAGAAACTAAATAGTATTTCACAAATGACTGCATTAATACCACTGTCAAATATTAACTGGAAGTACAGAGATTCACCTATCATCTTTGAGCTTTCAGAGAATTTGAACTAGTTTTCAAAAAAATTAAATGTAAGACTAGCCTGACAAAATAGATTCACCCTGAAGAACTTGTTAAACAAACCTCTTAAAAATATAACCTGGGGCATTTCAAAATACAGTATCCATCAGATCAGTTGTGAGGAATGGGACAAGTATTATATAAGCAAAATGAAAATGAACTTGGAAACCAGACTAAAAGAAGACTGCAGAAACATAAAACTAAAATAAACCGATATTTCCACTGTAACATAACATTTTTGGACATAAAATTATAGCCTAGGTCAAAATATAAAATTGCTAAAACCACTTATCTCACCAACAGAATTGAGCATCTGTAAAAAATACTCATAATTAAAAGCAGTAAAAGTATAAAAGCATTTTTAAATCGTGCCATTAAAAAAATTTTTAAAACGTTATGCTTCTTGCTCCTAACACCAGATGGTAGCACAATCAGGGAAACAAGAAAGGGAGAGCTTCAGTCATCCAGTAGCTGATGATGAGAGCATTTGTCTTCGAAAACTTTTCAATTGAGCGCTAACTTTTAAAAGTGAAGGTGAATATGGTTGGTTGGTATCTAATGTTGAGTACTTGATAATAAAATCATTCGCTCTCTTGCACTCCAATATTTAGCAGGAAGGTTGGTCTCTTCTATAAAAGCTGGACAGTGGATGAGGTGATTTTTATCTATATCCTCATTTAGATTGCAGAAAGGGCATTTAGGTGAATCTGTTATGCTAAATCTGTGTAGGTGTTTATTTAGGCAGTCATGTCCTGTTAGTAATCTGAATATTGCCACTGCAGATTTTCTTTGTAATGAAGTAATGTTATAAGTTTGTAGATTTTCCCATTCCTTTCCAGATGTTTTTATGGTGTATTCTTCCTTAAGTTGTTTGATATATTTATTTGAAATAATCCTTTTGATAGAGTGATAGGGTACTGGAATAGTAGTGGGGTTCGAAACAATTTTGCTACCCTTTTTGGCCAGATAATCAGCTGTTTCATTTCCTATCACTCCACAATGGGCCGGAATCCACTGGAGTACAACTTTTTTATGTAAATGTGATAACTGTTTTATCATTTTGTGGCATTCAATAATTTTGATACTTTTAGGTGTTGTATCTTGTGTTATAGCAAGAATGGCTGCTTTGGAGTCAGACAGTATTACAACCTTTGTAAATTTTTGGATGTGATATAAAATATTTTGTAAACTTAGTAGGATTGCTAAAATTTTGCCATCGAAGTTTGTTGAATTTTTGTTTAGTTTACGATAAAAGGAGAAAAGTGGGCATACCGCACCAGCACCAGTGCCACTGTCATTTGGTAGGCTGGAACTGTCTGTAAAAATATGTGTCCATTCAGGAGCAGGATATCTTAAGTTTATTGTTTTCAGTGACAGTTATTTTAAGGTAGAGGTGAATATAAATAAATGAACTACTTTAATACTGCAACAAATGAAGAATATTTCACTCTTAATAGTGCTTCAGTTTTAATATTTAGTGTTGCATACATTTCTTAGTGCTTCAGTAGGCATGTTCAGTTTTTTTTTTTTATTTTTGCTCTTCAGAAAGCTTCAATATTGTCACCCGAACGTCGGAACTCCCTATAGAACCGGCAGCAGCAGCAGGAGACGGTCGGCGTTCGCCACGCCCACTCGTTTGTCTTATAGCGGTAACGAGGGGTGGCTGGAAAATAAGCATCACCGCGCCGTCTCTTTCTGTTCCACCTGAGTTCTCGAACTTACGGGATATTTCATCTAATCCAGAACCTTCCAGATTGGCCAGCTGACCCTATATAAGCAACACGTCGGGCTGGAGGAGAGTTAGTCAGTTCTTGGCAAGCAGCGTAAGAGTGCAGTGCTAGTGTACGGACGAGAAGATTGTTACTCCATACAGGAATTCATGGATGACACAATATCATAACTACTTGTAATTGATAATTATTTATTTATTTATATATTATTTGTTATTTATTATTATTTAATATTATTATTTATTATTATTACTTGTAATTGATAATTTATGTACATATACATTAGAATTAGTTTTTCTTTTTCTTTCTTTTAAATTTCTTTTATGTATAACTTGACGACTCACCAGTTTACCAGCTAGGCTGACAATGTAAACGTTATGTGACAATAAAGATTCTATTCTATTCTATTCTACGTGCATCGGAGGATTGTACGTAATTGCGAGAGCAAAGTGGAATTGTAACGGACGAACTGGTGAATCGTAGTTGTGTGCATTCCGTAATCCTGTGTAATTGGCAAGTGTTTAACTGTAAGTCGGTGGAAATAAAGAACATTTTTGAGTGGTGTAATTGGACTTTTCATTTCACGAACCCACAAAGTCACACTGGTGTCAGGAAGCGGGACGATAACATCACCAAACATTACAACGATGGACGCGACATTGGAAAAATTTTTGGAGAAGATAATGGAAATGAAGGCCGAATTAACACAGAAGACGGAAGCGGCAAATAACAGCCTGTCCGCGAAGCTGGAGACTACAAATAACAACCTGGCCGCGGAACTGAAACAAATGAAGACGGCAAATAACAACTTGGCCGCGAAGATGAACGAGTTAACAACAAATCGTTTCCGATTACTCCAAGACCTACAAGATAACGAAGAAGGAAATGAAATGTGTCGAGATAATGCATATGAGGTGTCTGCAGAAAGCGACGATGACGAATCCGTATACAAATTCGAAAGAAAAAAAGCCATCATAATAGGAGATTCGATTGTGCGTCACACATGCAATTATATGGAGAACGATATCAGAGTGTACTGTTATCCTGGCGCTCAACTACGGCACATAAAAAACCAACTAGCGAAGAACACCGACGATCCAGATGTTGTAGTCATCCACGCGGGAACGAATAATATCAGCACGGCGCGTTCACCAGAAGACATCATGCGGGAGCTCACCGAGGTTGTTTCGACTGGAAAGGAGCTGTTCCCACGGGCGAAATTCTGTATCAGTGGCATTATACGCCGTCGAGATGAGGATCTTCGCTACATCGATGGGATCAACTCTACTTTTGACTGGGTAAGTAAAAAATATGATTGTATATTTGTAGATAGTAATGCATGGTTAGAAGACGCAGATCTGGGTAGGGATGGCCTACATTTGAACCGAAAAGGTGTAGCCAAGTTTGGTAATCTCCTAAACAGAGTCATTGCCCATCTAGATCCAAAAAACTAAATAGCTGTAGTAGCGATGAATCTAAATATTTAAACAATACTAACTTATCCAAAACAGTAAAACAAAATCACCAAAAGCCAAAGCATATATATAAATCAGAAGTAAGCATTGGAATCATAAATAACAATTCAAAATCTACTTCCCTTAGCAACTCAATAAATCTCAATTTAGTAAACGCAAGAGAAAGTGAGGGTAGAACACTAAACAGTCAAACTCTGCAGATTTTTCACCTGAATATCCAAAGTATCAGAAACAAGATCCTTGAAATTGAAGCTTTAATCCATGGTAGTTTAAAACTAGTAGATATATTATGCCTAACTGAACACTGGCTAACTAATTCTGAATTAAATCAACTCACAATACCAGGGTTCACACTAATACAGGGTTACAGTAGAACATTCAAAAGAAATGGAGGCTCATTAATTCTAGTAAAAAATTCTGTAAAAGCTAAATCTATATCCACATTTCTGGAACTAAATATGGAAGAGCATTTTGAAACCAGCATCATAGAAGTAGACAATAAGCTGATAATCATATGTATTTATAGAAATCCATCAAGTGACATAAACATTCTAATTGCAAGGCTGGATACTATTCTGAGCTATTTTCTAAAACAAAAGAAAACTATAATTCTAGTGGGAGATATTAACATAAATTTTTTACAGCAAAGTAATGATAAACTAAAGTTCATATCTCTATTAAATATTTATGGCATTCTACCAACAATTGATGTACCAACAAGGGTGACTAAAAGTTCAAAAACTGCCATAGATCAAATAGCCATAAGCAAAGATCTAATTACTTTTGTTAAAAATATAAATGTTTTTGATACTTGTCTCTCTGACCATTTTGCACAATCTCTAACCATCAATTGGTCAAGCAGAAAGAACTCTAGAAAATCTGTCACAACATTCAAAAAGGTCAGATTACAGAAGGCAGAAAATATTGATTACTTCAACCATTTGCTGGGGAATGAAACTTGGGAAGATATTTATGAGGAAAATTCAGTAGATACTACATTCACTAGATTTTTAAATACCTTTAAATACTACTACGATATAGCATTCCCACTGGTTAAAGTCAGTGTCAAAGAAAAACATTCCTCATGGGTAACCAAAGGCATTAGAACTTCTAGTGAGAAACTAAAATTCTTTAGCAGCTTAATTAGAAATGGTAATGCTTCCAAAGAATTGGTAAACTATTATAAGAAATATAAATCAATCTATAAAAAGGTTATAAAGGCAGCAAAAATATTAGAGAACTCTAGAAAGATAAACTCATCCAAAAATAAACAGAAGGCCATGTGGGACATAATAAAAAGGGAAACTAACTCAAACAAACCATTGCAAGCAAATATTACATTGAAACACAAAGGTAAAACAGTAACAAATCCAAGAGAAATAGCCAACATATTTAATGATTTCTTTGTAGATGTCTCAAAAAGTGTGCAAACGAAGAGCAACTTAACAGATAGTCCAGAAAATAAAGCCCACATTCATTGCAATGATAAATCACTATTCCTGGCACCAGTCTGCAATGATGAATTAGCTGATGTAATTAGGGAGCTAAAAAACAAAAAATCAGATGCCCTTGATGGAAGCTCAACCTACTTAATTAAAAAGTGTAGCAAGAATATCTTAAAACCGCTGTGTCATATAGTAAATAAATCTCTTCAAAGTGGCACATTCCCCCTGGAACTAAAAGTAGCAAAAATAAAACCAATATTCAAAAAAGGAGATGAAAAGGACCCAAACAACTATAGACCAATAGCTCTACTTTCAACCTTTTCAAAAATACTAGAAAAAGTAATGTTCAAGAGGCTCATGGCATTCCTCAACAAATTTAAAATCATTAATAGCAGTCAGTATGGGTTCCAAAGTAAGAAATCTACTAGTCTGGCAGTGATCAATTTTGTTGACAGTATCTATGATGTACTGGACAGAAGTGAAGTTGGGATGGGTATATTTTTGGATCTATCCAAAGCTTTTGACATGGTAGATCACAATATTCTGTTAAATAAGCTACATAAATATGGCGTAAGAGGGGTGGCCTTCAATTGGTTTAAATCCTACCTTGATATGAGAGAGCAGGTTGTTGAGATCACTTTCACAGAAAGAGACCAAAAAGAAATCAAAAACGTGTTATCACAAAAAAGACCAGTAGTATCAGGGGTTCCGCAAGGATCTATTCTGGGCCCCCTATTATTTTTACTGTATATAAATGACCTCCCATTATGTCTAATGAACAACTTAGATGCTAAAAACACACTGTTTGCAGATGATACAAGTATCTTCATTGCAGGAAACGATTATGATAGCCTTCAGCAAAATATAACACCAGCTATAGTAAATGTTTTAAATTGGTTTAAAGTCAATAAGTTGCTTGTAAATGAAGGAAAAACAATAGCACTAAATTTTCAGCATAAGGCTTGTAGGAAAATGGAAAACCCTTGCATCAGAATTGGCTCCAGATTGATACATTTTGAACAGCAAACTAAATTCTTAGGACTATGGGTAGACAAAAATTTAAGTTGGGACAAACATATAGAAAAGTTAGCAGAGAAGCTGAGCCGTGTTTGTTTTGTTTTACATCAGCTGAAGCCTCGAGTAGAATTTACTACACTCAGAACCTGTTACTTTGCTTACTTTCATTCACTAATATCATATGGACTACCATTGTGGGGAAATACTACAAATAGTAAGTTGATATTTAAGCTACAAAAGAAAGCATTACGAATTATGATTGGTATTTCAAAAATGGAAAGCTGCAGAAATCACTTCAGAGATTTGAATATCTTGACCCTACCAAGTTTATATATGAAACAGTTACTGATCTACATGAAGACTAATACTGCGAACTATGTCACAAATGCTAAAATACACACCCATAACACACGTAATAAAAACAAATTACACACCTATATTCATAAAACAAAACTATTTGAGACTTCCGTCAGATACATGGGTTTAAAGCTATACAGCCACTTGCCAAATCAATTAAAAAACATAACCTCTATAAAAAAGTTTAAGACAGAGCTTCACAATTTCTTTAAAAAAAAATCAGTTTTACTCAGTAAATGAATACCTAGAATACAAATCAGGTAAAGCATAAATTAATCAGTTTGTTGTGCATAATTATACTAATGTATTCTATTTCTATTCTTGTTTCATGTGTCCGAGATTGGAAGACTCACCAATGAAGAATTTTAGCCGGCCAAAGCATTAAAATTAAGTGTAGTTGTGTAAATTATTTGAAACTTAAGATTGTAAATACCTCATTGATGAACTGTAAATGTTGTTAAATACTGTAACCATATTGACAATGCCTATAATTCTGTATGAATTCCTGTGGCTAATAAACATTGTATTGTATTGTATTGTAAAAACAGAAGCGGCAAACAACAACTTGGCCACGACAATGACCGCAAAGATGGCCGAACTGACCAAGGAAATGAATGTGGCGAACGAGGCTCTCGCCGCCAAATTTGAAGAACAGAGTTAGGCGAGCGCGTCGAAGACCTGGCGAGCCGCGTTAATGAGCTGGAAGGAAAAGCCGACAGCAGCGTCAAGTCCCTGAGCGCCATGGTGGAGGACGTCGTCGGAAGGAGGTTGAAGGATTTGAAGGCCGACGCGCCGGGACGCGACACAACATCGGCGCGCGTCTAACCTCCGAAATATGACGGCGCGTCAACATTTGAAGTCTTCCGCCGCCAGTTCGACACAGTGGCCAAGCACAACAAATGGTCACTGGAAGAGGAGGCCACACAGACAATTGCCAGCCTCCAGGATCGGGCCGCGGAAGTCCTAAACGCGGTGCAGACAACGGCGGCGCCCAAGGACATCTGGGAGGCCCTGGAGAATCGTTTTGGGAACCACCGCTTAGCCGCAGCGTACCGCAGCCAGCTGAAGGCAAGGTCACAGCAGCCAGGGGAGACGCTGCAGGAGTTGGCCCTGGCAGTTGAACAACTGGCTAGCAAGGCCCTAGTCGACCTGCCACCAGAGTTCGTATCCCGGGAAGCTGCCTACACATTCGTGGACGGGGTACGAGACACGGAGATTCGTCAGCGCCTAATGCTCGGCGATTATAAAACCACCCACGAGGCGCTGACAGCAGCATTAAGGATGGAGGCGGCCAAAGTAACAGCTATCCCGACGTCGAGAACGAGGAGTGTCCGCTACACCGGAGACAGAAGACCAGCCGAGAGACGCCAGCGAACACCTAGTGGCCTGTGTTGGGGGTGTGGACAGCCCGGATACCTGCAGAGAGATTGCCCACGCCAGGAAGGGCAGCTGGAAGAACGAGTAAGGCCCGGCGTGGAGAGGGGCACGTCGGCGCCATTACCACCATCCCCTCGAGTGACACTGTGCGCCGTCAGCCGGCGTATGGATGCCAGCCTCATCGCGGACGGTTGGGTGAGAGGGAAGCCATGCCGCGTGCTGGTGGACACTGGGGCAGCCGTGACCATCATCAGACCTGACGTGGCGAAGGGTTTGCCGACGAGGAAGCCGAGCCGACCATACCAGCTTGTCACGGCATCGGGCGACACCTTGCCTGTGGAGAAGGAGGCCCTGCTGGAGCTGACCTTGGGGCGGAGTGCCGTGCGTCTGTGGGTGTTCGTCGCGAAGGTGGCTGAGGAGGTGATTCTGGGACTGGATGCCCTCAGGAGCCACGAGGCGACGGTCAAATTACACCTTTCCATTAGCTCTAACTGTGATTTTTTCTTTTTTCTTTCTATTAAGATGTATATATTAAAGTCTCCTATTACAATGATTTTATTATTTTTTATAACGTCACTTAGGCAGGTTTCATGTTTTTGTAAAAAAAAATTCGTCGGCTCTTGGTGGACTGTAAACCCCTAGTATGATAAGTTTTGTTGTTTTTAGAATAATTTCAATTGCTGGCAGTTCACAACACATTTCCTCACAGTATTTCTTACAGTCAACTTTGTTAAATTTTTATTTTTCTTAGTATATATTACAACCCCCGACACTCTTATGAGTTTCTCTGCAGTAACTAGTGGCTAGAACGTAATTTTCATAGCAATTTGCATTCATTTCGCTATCTTTTAACCCATGTGCTGAAAATACTATAATATTTGGTTGTAAATCAAGGATCAGTTGCTCAATTGTTGCTCTTTTGTTTGCGATGTACTGAGTATTTTGATAACAAATACTAAGATATTTTTTATTTTTTAAGTTTGAATTATCCCGCCCCCTGTTTACTCCTCGAATGCCCTCTAAACACAGATTTATACAATCCTTTACCTTACCTGCATGGGTTTGCATTTCAGTTAATTTTTCTGCATCTTCCCTTGATGGTAGCTTCCCTATGTTAGTTAATTTTTCACTGTGTTTAGGATTCCTGGAGATTTTTTTGTCCACTGATACTGCATCCAACATCTGCTTTACAAGTTTCCCAGGTACCTGTTGATTGCATCATACAGAAGCTTTCCGAATTTTGCAGATCTTCTTCTGTTTAGGTGTACTTCATCCCTCGCTTTATCCTCCTCTCCTATTCGCCAATTTCCGTCTAGCATCATGCATTTTCGTGTTTGACACAGCCAGTTCAACTCTTCATTTATTCTTCGCACTTTTTGTTTCATTACATCTCTTCTACACAATATTCCACTTATCACAATTTTTGTTTTCGGCGTTTCGGCTCGTATTTGGTCTACTATATCCATGGTGTCGCCCATAATTTCTTCTGCCATTACCCCTCTTCTTATGTTATTTGTGCCCACATGTATGGCCACAACATCTGGTTTTAAGTTCTTTAAGTTTGCTTTTTTTAATTCTTGGCCCAGCTCTTCCACACAAATTCCCGGGTAGCAGCGGACCTCGTATCCGGCTTTTCTACACGTTTCCCCGGCAAATTTTAGGATTGAGTCCCAAAATACCATCACCTTGTTTATATTTGTATTTACCTTGTTGATGCACTGCGGTTCCTTTTCCGACCAATTTCTATAATTCTCAGGGCTTCCATCATTTTGCTTGCCTAGAACCCTGAAACTTAGTTCATTAGCTTGGAATGGTTAAAGTTAGTTTGAAAGTAGAGCATACTTCCTAAGTGACAGTGGAGCAGTTAATAACTTAGTTCATGAGCTTGGAATGGTTAAAGTTAGTTTGAAAGTAGAGCATACTTCCTAAGGGACAGTGGAGCAGATAATAACTTAGTTCATTAGCTTGCAATGGTTAAAGTTAGTTTGAAAGTAGAGCATACTTCCTAAGTGACAGTGGAGCAGATAATAGCATAAGTTCATGAGCTTGGAATGATTAAAGTTAGTTTGAAAGTGGGGCATACTTCCTAAGTGACAGTGGAGCAGATAATAGCTTAAGTTCATGAGCTTGGAATGATTAAAGTTAGTTTGAAAGTGGGGCATACTTCCTAAGTGACAGTGGAGCAGATAATAGCTTAAGTTCATTAGCTTGGAATGGTTAAAGTTAGTTTGAAAGTGGAGCATGCTTCCTAAGTGACAGTGGAGCAGATAATAGCTTAGTTCATTCGCTTGGAATGGTTAAAGTTAGTTTGAAAGTGGAGCATACTTCCTAAGTGACAGTGGAACAGTTAATAACTTAGTTCATTCGCTTGGAATGGTTAAAGTTAGTTTGAAAGTGGAGCATACTTCCTAAGTGACAGTGGAGCAGATAATAGCTTAGTTCAAAATGGCACAAACATATAGAAAAGATCAACAAGAAAATAAACAATGGCATATATGTATTAAAATAGATAACACAAATTATGGATGAAGTCAGTGCACTAAAGGTTTATTATGCATTTATACATGCACACCTAAGTTATGTGGTCATTTTATGGGGGGCAGCAGGTAAGAAAAATATGTTAAAAACATTTAGGCAACAAAAGAGAGCAATAAGAATAATGGAAAAAATTCCTAGGAGACAATCATGTAAAAGTAGCTTTAAAAAACTTAAAATACTCACAATACCCTCAATATATATATTTGAATGTCTCAAACATGTAATAAGAAACCACATAGAAGGAAAAAATAGAAACATTCATGAATATAATAACAGAACAAAACAGAACTACTTTAGAAATAGGTTCAGGGGAACATTAGCTGCCAAATGTATTGAAAGTACTGCAAATAATTTATACAATAATTTACCTCAGTCTATCTAGGCAATAAATAAAGAAGTGAAGAAAATTTACGTAATAAAGACTTACCTAGTGAAAAACGCTTTCTATTCAATTGAGGGATACAAAAAGGTAAGAGAGACTTGGTTTAAATTTTTTTTTTATCAATCTATTGTGTATATCTAGAACTGCTAATAATCTGTAAATAGATTTATTTGTTGTATTATTGAACTGTAAAAATGTAATTGTAATGCTACTTTTGACAATGCTTTGTAAAACATGTTGCAAATGGCAGCATAAAATCTGAATCTGAATTCATTAGCTTGGAATGGTTAAAGTTAGTTTGAAAGTGGAGCATACTTCCTAAGTGACAATGGAGCAGATAATAACTTACTTCATGAGCTTGGAATGGTTAAAGTTAGTTTGAAAGTAGAGCTTACTTCCTAAGTGACAATGGAGCAGATAATAGCTTATTTCATGAGCTTGGAATGGTTATAGTTAGTTTGAAAGTAGAGCATACTTCCTAAGTGACAGTTGAGCAGATAATAGCTTAGTTCATTAGCTTGGAATGATTAAATTTAGTTTGAAAGTAGAGCATACTTCCTAAGTGACAGTGGAGCAGATAATAGCTTAGTTCATGAGCTTGGAATGGTTAAAGTTAGTTTGAAAGTAGAGCATACTTCCTAAGTGACAGTGGAGCAGTTAATAACTTAGTTCATGAGCTTGGAATGGTTAAAGTTAGTTTGAAAGTAGAGCATACTTCCTAAGTGACAGTGGAGCAGATAATAGCTTAGTTCATTAGCTTGGAATGGTTAAAGTTAGTTTGAAAGTTGAGCATACTTCCTAAGTGACAGTGGAGCAGTTAATAACTTAGTTCATGAGCTTGGAATGGTTAAAGTTAGTTTGAAAGTTGAGCATACTTCCTAAGTGACAGTGGACCAGTTAATAGCTTAGTTCATTAGCTTGGAATGGTTAAAGTTAGTTTGAAAGTTGAGCATACTTTCTAAGTGACAGTTGAGCAGTTAATAACTTAGTTCATTAGCTTGCAATGGTTAAAGTTAGTTTGAAAGTAGAGCATACTTTCTAAGTGACAGTTGAGCACATTATAACTTAGTTCATGAGCTTGGAATGGTTAAAGTTAGTTTGAAAGTAGAGCATACTTCCTAAGTGACAGTGGAGCAGATAATACTTTAGTTCATGAGCTTGGAATGGTTAAAGTTAGTTTGAAAGTAGAGCATACTTCCTAAGTGACAGTTGAGCAGATAATACTTTAGTTCATTAGCTTGCAATGGTTAAAGTTAGTTTGAAAGTAGAGCATACTTCCTAAGTGACAGTTGAGCAGATAATAACTTAGTTCATTAGCTAGGAATGATTAAAGTTAGTTTGAAAGTAGAGCATACTTCCTAAGTGACAATGGAGCAGATAATAACTTAGTTCATTAGCTTGGAATGATTAAAGTTAGTTTGAAAGTAGAGCATACTTCCTAAGTGACAGTTGAGCAGATAATAACTTAGTTCATTAGCTTGGAATGATTAAAGTTAGTTTGAAAGTAGAGCATACTTCCTAAGTGACAGTTGAGAAAATAATAACTTAGTTCATTAGCTTGGAATGATTAAAGTTAGTTTGAAAGTAGAGCATACTTCCTAAGTGATAGTGGAGCAGATTCCATATTCGGTGTATTTTTGTTTAAAGGGAAATTGTTATAACATATGTACTTCACTTCCATTGCAGTTCTACATTTTTGGCTCTAGAAGAGGATCATAATACCAAGATATCTGCATTGAAGCCAGTTTTAGAATCTCTTTTAAATGAGACAACTGCAGCACAAAGTGAAGCAAGCGATTGCCATAAAACTGTAATTTTATTCAAGGAGAAAGTTAATGAGAAAATGGAGCAAAATAAATTCCTACAAAAACAGGTATGGATACATAATAACAAGAAAACATTTTAAAAGTTACAGAAACGTGATTCAAAGACATTTTTAATACATAATAAGCATCTTTCATCTTGTACAATAGGGTTCAGATTTGAAGAAAGAAGTAGATGAGGAAGCTGTCAAAATAAAACATCTTCAAGCCTCCATCAGTGAAAAGGAAGCACAAAAAGATGAGATGACAATCAAATTAAAAGAAAAGGAAGTTATGGTTGAAAAAATAAAGTGTGAACTTGAAAACATAAATAAGCTACACAAGGAGTATGAAGATAGAGTTAATGGAAATATAGGAGAAACTAGAAAGAAAACTGTTGAGCTTCAAGAGAAACGTGAGAAATTTGAGTCTGAAATAAATGAGAAAAGAAAGGTTTGTGTTTAACAGTAAAAATAATCTAGACATATAAAATAATTATAACCAGAAAACTTGTGGTATCTAATTGACTGTGAAACTTGTATAATACATTATGTTAGATATAATTTAGGGAATCAGCTGCATCACATCTTAGTTATTGAGCCGACCACTCACTGCTTTACCAGCCGGGTAGTCTAGCCTGGAGTTATCGCTGTTTTTTTTTTTCTTTCCTTAAGCACCTGGTGGCACTGGGGTACATGAGCCGAGCTTTGCTCACAAGTGGGTCTGTACCCTTGTGTCAGTCAGCATAAGTGGCTCTCCTGGCCGGTAAGGGGTAAATGGTGGACATCTACTGTGCAATAATTTAAAACTTTTAAAACATGCTTTTAGTTTCTGGTCTGACTTTGTGCTCGTAGTATCAGAGAATTGTTGGTAATTTAATGTTTTGGTGGCACTAATGTTTGTTAAGGAAGGAATCATAAATACTATATATATACAAACTAAATATGTGCAATACACACACACACACACACACACACACACACACACACACACACACACACACACACACACACACACACACACACACACACACACACACACACACACACACACACACACACACACACACACACACACACACGCACGCAAGCACGCACGCACGCACGCACGCACGCATGCACACACGCATGCACGCACGCACGCACGCGCGCACACGCACACACGCACAATTTCCATTCTCAGGAGAGGATAGGGAATAATCTTGGCTAGAGAAAAATTCCTACCATCAATCCAGGAATCGAACCTGGAATCTGTTGTATAGCAGGGAGGTGCTCTACTGACTGAACTAAGACCAGCCAAAAAGCAATTTAAAAGGTTATGAAAAAAAAACTGAAATAGTTCAGTCATTTTAAATTTTATTTAAAATGTTACTCGTCAGAATGTTAACATACCTGTTAAGATTTCAGTTTACCAGATGTTGATGTTTTAGGATTTAGGAGTTATAACAGTCTTTTTACTCATTTTATCATCATCATGATCATTATTTCTATAGCCCTTTTAATTTCTTTGGTTATATCAAGGGCTTTAACCTGTCACTATAAAACACAATCACATTCATACTTTCAGATTTTGCATATGGTAGGGAATGATTCTTGTTAAAGAAATAGTCCCTCCAGCCATCAGCTAAAAATGGAATCTGAGATCTTTGGGCTGAGAAATCAATAGCTACTCCTTGCTGCTATCTGTATATCTAATCAGGAAATGATTGGTACATTATCATTCAAGGCCATTTGTTATAAGTTTGTAGTAATGAAATAGTAAGCAAAATGAAAAATATATAAATATATTTCATGTTATTAACACTCTTTGTTCATGTTTTGTTCGCATGTTTACTAAACATTGAACCAGAAACTTATGTTTGTTTTTAACAACATTCTTAGAGTGTAATTCCTGGTTATGTCTTGTGATTTTTAGTTCCAAAAATGTTAAGAAGCCATATTTCTCCACTTCCATTGTGAACTGTATAGATCCATCTGGAAAATTGAGGATTTCATTGCATCACTCAGTAATTTTCTCACTACTATAACAATTATGTCATCTACATACCTTTGCTGAGTTTTGAATATTAAGAAGGGGCATGTGACATACTTCTCTAAACAACTTATATATAAGTCAGCCAAAAAGGTTGATAGTAGGTTACCATTTTAGCTAGTCCATTGGTTTGTTTGAGGATTCTATTGTTGAATCTAAAGAAGTTTTAATCTATTCAGAGTTTGATTAGTTGACAAAATCATCACAATAGTCTGATTTTAATGGGACTGACCCAGTTATTCAATTTTGACAGTAGTTTATCTAAATGCCAATAAAATGTTTAAAGCAAGACATCAATTTATATTTTTTTTTTTTTGAATAGATGAAATAAAATGAAATGAAATTAAATTTTGTTAAAGATTACTCACTCAGATTTTGATGTTGACATCCTCCGAACATGTTTCAACCACCATCTTCTGGTCATCTTCAATGAGTGGTGCTGCACCTACTGTCTACAAGCTTCCTGCAAGGAGGAAAGAGGACTCACAATCAGTAGGGGCAGCATCAATCGTTGAAGATGACCAGAAGATGGTGCTCGGAATATGTTCAAAGGATTTTAACATCAAAATCTGAGTGAGTAATCTTTAACACAACATGTCATCTACTCATAAGAAACTATAAATAGTAGTTTCTGTTGGATTGCTAGGAAGTAGGTCCCAACATTAGAAGATGTGGGTATCTTCTTCTGAAACTGTTATGTTTTCATCCTTTCTATTAGTTCAAATATGTTGTTGATGCTTAGGGTTTTAAATCTTGGGATAAGTGGTATTTATCTGTAAATCACTTTGGTAATTAGTATGTGAAGGCTATGTTATTCACTATTGGTCTTATATTGCTTCCAGGCTTAATTTATTTGGTCAAACCATATAGTCTAGGTAATGCTGGGTTACTGGATTTGAGTTTCTGTTTGAGTTCTTCTGGTATGGCTTTACCTTATTTCATAACACTTGCATTCATTGAGGCAAATTATGAGTGGATTATGTTTAATTTCAGGGTATTCTCCTTTTCTAGTGAAGTTATTACAATAGAAACCCGAAATAGTGCGGTCCGAAATTCTGCAGATTCAAATTTAAGCAGGGGAAAGTATGTCCCTTGAAAAATAAAACTGTATTTTTTTAATTTATTTTTATTCATTTTTTTACTTGTGAAAGTTGAGTTTATAAATTTCTTCAAATAGCAGTTCTGCAGTATAATTTTCGCCCTCATCACACCCCTAGCATTGACCTTGGCCACTTTATTGCTGTAATGGGACATGGAAACAATAGGTTTTCCGTAAGGTCTAAAACATCTGTGTCTGCAGGAATTCTAAGACCTGGGAAAGTTAAAATATCATTTCATTCTGAATCACGCCTTTTGAGTATGTCACGTGTTGAGAATACCAATAGTGTAAAGTGCAATTGATTTCAGGACTGGAATACACCTCTAGCATTACTGGTGAGTAATTGTATTTAAAAGTGTTGTACTGTATATTTCATACCTTTTTATGTACCTACCTACTGTAATTTATTATTGCGCAAATGTTTCCTTACACCTCTGCGGGTTTGACTTCTGTCACATCTAAGCTCACATTTCGATATACCGCAGAGTTGTTATAATGCGGAGGTAAAGTATGTCCCCCAACAACTGCGTTATTTCGGGATTCTACTGTACTTGGTTCACATAATCATGTTTTTCTAATATGATAGTTTTTTCAATTAATATTCAATGTTTAATTGATAGTTCAATTAATAGTGCAATTAACTTCTGTTCAAAACTTCCCATTATTATTGAAGAAATAATAATGTTTGCATTTTTAACATGCAGTTTCATACAACCAAATTTCCTTTACAGAGCCTTATGGAGCATTTGGATGAATGCAGGAATGACACTCTAAATGTAACCAATGCAATTGAAGCAGAACTAACAGAAGAGAAAAAAGAAATTTCTGACTTGAAGGAAAAGCTGCAGAGCATTTTAACTGAAATGGTAATTTCAAAATAATTTTAATTAGTTTGCTTATGTTTAATTCTGAAGATAAGTAGCATAAATATTTTCCAATAAACACCAAGCAGCTAAGTATCACCACATATGAAGTCACCCAATGGTTGATAATGAGAACGAATGCCCTCAAAAAGTTTCAAATGTATTCAACATTTAAAAGTGAACAATCTCTGCTTCATGGACAATCAGCCATATTAAATCTATAAAACTCAAGCATTTAAACATTTTACACTCTAAGGCCTTCATCAGAAACTAATAACAGGGCAGTCCAGCAATCATAGCGAGTTGCCCAGGCTAACCTGGATGGGAGTTTTCTGCTTCAGCATCTAGCTGCTTAGTGCAGCTTTATCTGGGCAGTAGAGTAAAATGGTCGTGCATCGCAGGCTTGTGTCTTTGGGCTTAGGTATCTCAAACCATTGACAGGCATAGCAGGCCACATGTGCAGTTCCCATCCATTCGGCAACCACATCCAATGCTGTTTGCACCTGGGCGCCCACTTGTGAGGCCTCCTGAAGCAGACTGTCTGCTGGTTAGAGGAGGTATAGGAATGGGACTCAGTTGTTGGTTTTACCAGGCTCATTTCTGTGCCTGGGGGAATTTGGTGTGTATGGGATAGTGATGGCCTGTTTGTGCAAGGTTTCCCAAGGTATCCTACATGTCTGCAATATATGGGACTCCTGAGTGGGTGTTTAAGGGTAGAAACATGCTGGTAAATTGTCACAATCTGGCCAAGGACGGGGCTGGATTAAGATTGTCTACCATGCAGCCAGGTCGGATCGAGTGGAATAACTCAAAGAGTAACTCATGCTTGCAGGAAAAGTTGGAATATACCAGGTAATTCTACCAAATAGTTAGACAGGATTCTTAAGAATGTTACATTTATTAACTCAAATATACATTAAAACAGACAAGTTACCTTACAGTTACATTGGGTGGCGGTGAGCTGTCCCCTACAAGATGCATTCACTTTACATTACATGATTGCCCTTGCATCTTGAGGTATGGGGTTCTTAACAAATGCAGATCTGTTGCTGATCTTATGCTGCTTAAGCATGCTCATAGGATCCAAGAGCCCAGGGATCCCTAAAGGGAAGCTGCTCACAGAGGATGAAAGCACACCTCTACTGCTCAGCCACATGTTGAATGTTGCCTGTCCTTCAACCCTGAAACAGATGACTATGACGAATGAAATAATAGGTACCGGAAATAATAGATAGGAAAGTCATGTTAGAAATGGAACCACCACAGCATTCACAAACAGGGAAGCAACAAAAAACCCATGATCAGGTGGGATGTTACCAGGAATTGAACCCGGAATCTCCCAAACACAAGCCTCACACATTACTACAGAGCTATCTTCCTTGGTACTGCTTGGTATAAGTCTGCTCTTTTGTGTAAGTTGAGAATTAGAAAGAAGAAAATTTTTAATTTCATACCATATAACACAATTTTATTGCCAATATTCTTAACCTTTTTGTGCAAAGAATTGGCAATTGCAAATCTAGCAATTTTAATGGTAATTTATGCAATGACTAAAGAAAAAATATATGAATATAAAACATAAAATGTCATTAAATTTTAGATGAGTCGCGTTTTTTACACATCTGCTTCACTTTCGTACCTATTTTGAGGGTACGAAATAGGTACAAAAGTACCTATAGGTACGAAAAGTACCTATAGGTACCAAAATAGGTACGAAAGTGAAGCAGATGTGTAAAAAACGCGACTCATCTAAAATTTAATAATTTTTCGCTTCACTGTGGTGTTCCAATACAGTTGAATCTCGATATAAAATGTCATATTTTCTCCTTATTCATAATATGCTTTGTTAATTTATCTTTTGATTCGCTACAAGTTAATATACTCCTCAAACATATCATAATAATGACCCATTTTCTATCCTTTTAGGACTCAATGAAGAAGGCAGAATTCACAAAGAAATGTACATTGGTGAATAAAATAAAGCAGCTTGAAAATGAACTCCACCTTGAAACACAAGCCAAGGCATATAAGAATTATTTAGAAAGCCCAGCATCTGTAAAGTCCAGAAGTGAATTTCTGCAACACTCTCAGGTATTATGCACGTTAATTCATTTAAGAAAAATCTCTGGGAAAACTAATAGAAACTAATAAAAAATATAGATTTGGCATTTTTGTTGAAATAAGTTTAACCATATGCTTTCAAAATCTTACTCGACATTTACATCCATAGTCTTTTAAGGATTCTACTGCACAGTTAGTTGGTTGTTAAGTTTTAAAATTAATTATCCTTTTTCTTATTTTCTTTGCATGTATTAATCAATTAGAATGTGCAAATACCTCTGCACTGTTACATTTATGTATTGTTACATTTATATGCAGCCCTGTTAAATAAATTGTTGACCTCCTTGTTCTCCTTTGTTCCCTGACAATGACTTAAAAGCGAGCAGGCTAAAGAAGTAAAAGAAGACAACACAAAGGGTGAGGACCTTCAGCTTATTCATCAGAACTTCTATAAATATCATATAGATGGCAGTGCCTAATGTAAGAATGTACCTTCTAATTGGGTCAGTTTTTATGCTCATAACATAACTCTTAGGATTACTACAGAGGGGATTTGGCACAGAAACCTGTGGTTTATTGTACCAAAGCCCCAAGTGGGGTATCCAAGGCAGGAAGGATGAGGCAAGAAGAGATAGGGGTGCAGAAACACCTGCTAACACTTCAACCCTGAAAGAGATCAGCAGATGAGAGATGATATGAAATGATAATGGAGGAACAGGAAATTCAGGAGATGTAATTAACCTACCCAGCATTTACCTGGCAACCAAGGAGAGCCCCTAAAAAGCTCATGGGTCAGGTAGGTCGGCCATGGGTCTCGAATCTGGACCTCCCGAATGCAGGCCACAGGCGAAACCAACTGAGCCATCCCGCTTGGTTAATGTAACTCCTACATTTAAAAGAATTTCTTTAAAAATGTAATTTCTTACTTGTGTGTAGAACACAATTTTGAAGATAGTACATAAATATGCACACAGACCAATATATTTTAAGAGTATTTTAGTAAACCAATATCGCTATGGGAATTAATTTATTTTTCTGTCATCAAAAACACCTAAAGCATACACATATTTTTATGTTTTATTAAATTATTATTATTTATAAACAGGATGTCCTGTAGTAACTTTTTTTAATATTATGAGGGTTGGAACTTTAATAGTTGACACTATCTATTTACAATCGATATAAAAAGAGTTACATGTTACCAAGCTTTACTGTCCTTCACTGTAGTCACCAGCATTGTCAGCAATGTGGAAGTCATAGTATACCTTCAGCAGAGCCTGTTCTGTTGATAGTTTGAATGGAGCAGTCTATTGCCTGCAAATCTCTGGAACAGTTTTGAAGTGAATGCAATGAAGTGCTTCCTTTATCTTCAGAATCAATCAAAGTCACAAGAACTTAAGTTGCGGAAGTATGGTGGATAGTACAGCACTTACCACCACCAAAAACAATCAGTCACAACTTGTACTGTATGCGCCCAGGCATTCTCAGGCAAAATTATGGATGGATTCTGCAGAAAGTACTGCCTCTTCTTTCTCAAAGCTGGTTGCAGGCTGTGCTCCAAAAATGAATGGTAATGCTGTGCATTGACAGTCTGCTGTGGAAGAATGTAATGCATTAGGATAACATCATCACTGTACATGAGAAGCACCATAATTTTCATACTGTTGGGTCTCTGACAAATTTCCAATTTCCGTGGTGACCCATAATGATGACATTCGTTTGATTGTTGTTTCAGTTTTGGCTCATATAATTTGGCCCACATCTCATCCAGGCAAGTTTACAGTGTTAGAAAGCCTCTCCCTCATGCTCATAGCACTGTAAGTGCATTCTAGCAGCATCACAACCGTTTCTGTCAATTCATGCAGAAGCCATTATGGTGCAATTTCTCTTTTGCCCAGGCATCCCTTCAGAATGTGAAGCACAGTCATATGTACTACTACAGTTTCTTGGGCATGCTCACAAATTGTATTACATTGATCAGTGTCCAGTAATAAAGAAGAGCATACACTTCTTCACTGATGCTAGAATGTTCTAGCCATTGCATGTCTGCCACAGTTTGGCATCCTTAGTTGAAGGCTTTTAACCAATATGCCACCTTTCTATAAGACAATTTAGATTCCTTACAAGCCTCTTGAAGACTTTTATGACACTGTCATGTTGTATGATCTCTGACACATTCAATTATGATCCTACTCCACTGTTCCTGTTTCAAAAACATTGTGACAACACTACATTAGAAGGCTAGCTTACAAGAGACTCTGTTTCTATCGACTGTGTGCATGAAGGTGATATGAGAAAGGGTCCATTTGCTCTGAGGTAAGGTATATATGTAACTAATGTGTGCTATCAGCGACAATATTAAATTCTGTTGCATAGTGCCTCTACAACAGTATTACCACTATTAACATTTCAATTCCTGTATAATTATTGATATACTTTATTGGTTTTCATCCTTTAATAGCAATTTGTATTTAGAGCAAATTAAAATAGCTACTTGGGACAATTAAACTGGAAGTAATCATTTTTATATCTAAACATATTTTTAATATACTCATGTATATCTCATTCTGCTAAAACCTATCAATTTTTTATTCCAAATTAACTTGGTGTATAAATGTAGTTTGGATATTAAGTTTACTATTCTGTTTTGTTTTGAATATAAAAAATACATAGAAAAAAGAGACAGAGGGTGTCTAGTAAAGTGTCTGAGACTAAATGTGGAAACTATAAAATAATTAGCTTTTTTTTGGCTTCTTTTGATTTTGCAATTCGAAGGGTATACATGTTTGCTATATGTTTGAGTCCGTTCTTACTTTTTCTATAATTTCTGCAAATATACCTTGTTTTAATGACTTAATTCTCTGTGAGTAGTTATAATTTTTAATTCATTTAGGAAGACCAACTAAAGCCTGCCAGGAAAAAACCAGGAAGATATCAGGATAATGATGTTGCAAGTGGAAGTGATCAAAGTGTTGCAGATATCAATATTGCTGAACTTATGAAACTGGAAGAAGTAAGTGGAATAGATAATCAACTCGTAGTCCTGCTGCTAGTTTTTAATATAAATTAATGAAATTTACTCAGTGTAACAACAAACATATCTTTTTCAAATTTAGAGATCTAAAACTTTTTCCTCTAACTTAATTTGCATATTGGAATTAAAAAGCTTAATTCAAAGAAGTGAATTATAAAATAATTCAGGGAAACACAATGATGATAATGATAAGTCATTTATAACATTACACTAAGACATAGTTAGTTAGTTAGTTACTAACGCTCCCCACATGGCAACCTTGGCCTTCGGGGTAACCTCACCCCACCAAGCGATGACCGGACCCATTTCTCAGGTGGAGGCACCCAGAGGGCGGTCTACACTAAGACATTACATGTATTGGACTGTCCACTGTAATTGACCTTTAGGATCCTAAGTCACGTGGGTAGCAAAGAAATGTGTAGGCATATCTAATGTGCAGAAGTTAATAATAGAATCTTCTCCTTCTTGCTTCCCAATATATTGATGTTAGATTTTCAAAAGCTACAAGTGAGTTGCTGTTTTTAAGGTGTTCCATGTTCATTTCTTCTTCCTTGGAGCCTAATAAATAGTTTAGAGATTAACTGATGTTTGGAGGAATTTAGTATGAGTGACATCCAAATAAATAACATATTTGTATTTTTTTTTAAAAAAAAAAACTTTGTCACTTATTAATTTTTGATGGACTAGTTTCGGGAGCTGTTGCTTCTGTTTTCAACCTTGAAGGTCTGAATGTCATTGTTTGTAGTTGCCTGGTGATGGAACAATGAACTTCTTTATTAAACTGTCAACTGGTAAGATTTCAACATTTATTAATTGGTCTTTGTATTTCCATATTAAGATATTCTTCCATGTTATGAGTTTGTTATGGCTTATCATGCTATTTTTAATTTGAGTAAAGGTTATGGTTTTCATTCCAAAAGTGAAAAGCTATTGCTCACTTATCTTCCTGTTTCAATTTACAATTACTAAAATGTTCTTTGGCTCTGATTTTTAGCTTTCTCTTAGATGTTGAAAGCATTCTTTTGAGAGAAATACAAATTAAATTAATTATGTAAAATTTAATTGAGGTAATTATTTGTAGTCGGTTTTCAACAATCTGTCATTTATATTTTTATACTATTGAAGGACTAGTTTCAAAAGCCATCACTTCCATTTTCAACCTTGAAGATACAACTATTGTCTGTTGTCATCTGCTGTCTTCTCTCTGGTAGTAGAACTATGAACTTCTTTATCAAACTATCAACTAGTTGAAAATGACAGCAATAGCTTCCGGAATTAGTCCCTCAATAATATAAAAATGTAAGTGATGAAGTGTTAAAAGCCAACTGTAAGTAGTTTTTTCAATTAATTTTGATGTCACTGTCACTAAATTCTTCCAATCATGCATAGATGTAAAATTTATTTTTAAAATGTCAGGTTCTCTCAAACCTAAGCTACAGATACCAGCTAAATTATAAATAATCAAAGTGTCTTAACATGCCATAATTTGTATATTTTAAGAGATAAATAAAATAAACTAAATTTAAGAAACAATATTTAAACTATTCAGCTAACATTTTCAGTAAGTTACAGGCACTATCGATGCACTGCTTTAAAAATAAGTAGTTGGGCATATTTATTAATAAATACACATAACTTATATGTTCATGATTTCTTCTTATTTTCAGAGTCAAAGAGCAGCAGCATTTTCTAAGAAACTGTTATCAATTTCAAACAGGAAAACAAAAACCAATAAAAGGTATTCTGAGAAAACAAAAAAAGACCAAACAGTATTGGATATATTTTAAGAAGATTTCTAGTGGAGGAAAAGTTTATGCTTTTTTCTCTTGTTTCAATGTTGAATTTCTAACACCTATTCAGATTGCTATTATTAATGTTCTATACAATTTTACTTATAAAATACAGTTCATTTAGCAGCAGAATACCTATGTAAGATAAAAATTACTTAAAATCCATGTAAGCAAATAACTTTGTAAAACCATGAAGGTTAAACTTTACTGGATTGTTTAGGTTTTCTGATCTTAGCAACAAATAAGGATTGACTGTTTGAGTGATTCCTTCAATATAAGTGAAAACTGAACATTTTAGCAAGTTAATTTGTCAAACATTTGCTATGTGTACCTATTTTCCTGTACGACAGTTTTCTCAGAATAAAGTAAATTTAATTTATCAGTATTTGCATTTATATGACATAGGAAATTAATAAACAAGATTCTGAGACAGGTTTGTCTCATGCTAATTATAAAATTATTTTTAGTCAGATTATGATACTACGTCACTTATATTTTGATTTTTTGAAGGATTAGTATTGGGAGTTGCTGTTTCCATTTTCAACCTCGAAGATGTCTTATGTTATTGATTAAATTGTCATTATTACAGTTCAGATTTTTGCATATTTGCATGTTTTACTCTTTAATAGTTAAACGTATCCATGTAAAGTAATAAAATTGTTCCACATTGTAAGGAGCTTATTAGAAGTATTATAGTGCTTATAAATGAATATTTAGGAGGTTAATGCATATTTACTAATTTGTGCATATTTTACTTTTTCTGCAGTGATTCATATATTTATTTCACCCCGATACTTTAAGAAGGGAAAAAGATGAGAAACTTCCTTTTATTGTTAAATTTTAGATGAGTCGCGTTTTTTACACATCTGCTTCACTTTCGTACCTATTTTGAGGACATGTTTCGCAAATCTTCGCTTGCATCTACGGCTCTTGTGCGACTGACGCTAGATCCAGCGGTGTGGGTAATTCTGGGGTTGTTGCTGCCATCTGTTGATTTAGTGATGAACTGAAATGTGGGATTCTCTTCTAGCGGGATTTCAAAGTTCATTAGTTGGTTTTTATGTTTTTCTATGTATATCCTCTCCCATATGACGAGTTCACTATGTTTTTGTACGTATTTTAGTAATTTTGTGCTATCTTCAATTTCATGATTTTCAGACCAGAAATGAGCTGCTATTGCGGACTTATCAATATTTTTGTATCTTAAGTGTCTGAAGTGTTCTTTCTTTCTAGTGCCTATGTTCCTTTTTGTCCTTCCTATGTAAATTTTTTCACAGTCTTTACACTTAATTTTGTAAATGCCTGACTTTTCCTCTGGTTTTATCTTATCAGTATTATTACTGTGAAGTAGGTTTTTAATGTTGTAATTGTTTTTTGGTGCCAATGTTATATTGTATTTCTTGAATATTTTTTGGAACTTTTTTGTGGCCCAGGGGTGGTAAGTAAATTTAGCAAATCTAGTTTCTTGTTTTATTGGTGTGAGAGCTGTGATCTGTTTTAATTTCTTTTGAAGTTTGAATAATTTTAGTTTTTTATCTACAAGGTTTTTTCCATATCCATTTTTGATTGCAGTTTTTAAGATTTGATGGTATTCGTTTTGATATTCTTGCTGGCTGAGAGGTAGATTTACTAATCTGTGTGTTAGACTGTTGATGGTTGCATGTTTGTGTGGAATTGGGTTGAAACTATTTGCTTTGATGTAATTATCTGTGTGTGTTGCTTTTCTATGAATGCCAAATTCTAGTTTTTCATTGCCTTTTTTGATTTTAAGGTCTAAAAAAGGTAGAGTACAGTCCTCTTCAGTTTCTACTGTGAATTGTATGCTGGGTTCTTGCAGGTTGAGTAGTTTCAAAGCATCATCTATTAGTTTGTAGGGCACTATTGCAAAGATGTCGTCTACGTATCTGTACCATGTTTTAAACATATGAGGGAAGGCTTTAGTAATATGTGTTTCGAAAAAGCTCATGTATAGATTGGCCAAAAATGGTGATAATGGGCTTCCCATAGCTAGTCCTGAAATTTGTTTATAATATTTTCCATCGAAGACAAAATAATTTTGATGTATACATAATTCAGTCATTGCCACATATTCTTCTATTGCATTGGCATCCAGGTTTATAGAATTTAGCCATTTTTTCAGTTGAATCAAAAGTTTGTCTAATGGAATGCTAGGGAAGAGGGAGCGGACATCAAAGGATACTAAAGTGTCATGAGGTTTAAGTTTAAGATTTTGAATTTTTTCTACCAGGTCTAAAGAGTTTTTTATACTCTGAGTATGGAATTGTGGAAAGGACTGAAATTTTTTGGTTAGCCATTTTGCCAGAAGGTAAGTAGGAGTGTTTATATTATTTACAATGGGTCTCATGGGTATGTTGGGTTTGTGTATTTTAGGCAAACCATATATTCTTGCAAGGGTAGGGTTGTCTGGTTTGATAGTTTTTTGTTCTGTAGTTGTTAAAATTTTACTATTAATGATGGTTTTTTGTACATCTTTTATGCATCGGTTGAGTGGATTAGAATCTATTTCCTGGAATTCTTTTTGTTGTAGTAACTCTAACATTTTTTCTTTGTATGTAGCTGTATCTAAGATTACTATTTTGTTCCCTTTATCAGCCCTTGAGAAGATTACATCCTTTTTCCTTAAAGATTTAATTATCTGAATTTGTTTCAAATGTTTTATTGGCTTTTTATTTATTAAGTTTTCCAATATAGGAGCTGATTTTTTCCTAATTATATTTTTGTTATTGCTCTGTTTATGCAGGACTGTTAGATATCATGTTTCTAAATACATAAAAGATTGCCGAAAAATGAGAACATAGTATCAACAATGAGCACTTCTTGATATAAAAATATGCATCACAATATTATTCAACAATCATGCAGTAAATCTTTAAAGTTTGATGTGGCCCTTGCATCATAAAATTTGCTAAAACTTGCATATTGTTGCAAACAAAGCCCTCTGCCACTTTATCTCCAAGAACGATATTTCCAAGAACTAAAAAGTGTCATTTTCAGTTGACGTTAACACTTGTGCCGCTAATCGTAATTTTAAAGTCTGCGCAGTGGGAAAAGAAATATTACAAGGCCGAAGAAGAAGAGCAGTGAAGCTTATTTGCTTCGATAGTGTATTGATGGAAATATAGTATTGTGCAAATGTGTTAAAACATTAAGTTTTATTTTTGAATTTTCAGAATATTTAAAATAATCAGTACAATTTTCGAGTTAGTGATATTAGTGATTGTGGGTTTTATTTAACTAAAATAGACCCATATTATTTTTATACCATTTTTAAAGGTGCCCTGCAACAAAAATATTATAGCAACTTCCATAAACAACTGCTCGTAGAACTGCTAGTCTCCAAGATCCAAACAACCTTACCAACAGCATTTACTGCAAGGAGAAGTGGAAATGATGGCAATGGTAATTTTTTGAAAGAGAAGTATCTAAAAAATATTAGTGTCAGCCAGAATCCCTTTGAATAAGCTAAAGAACGTAGAAGTTCTAAATTTTCTGGAAAAATATTCCAGATGAAAAGTTTCTAATGAATCAAATAAGGAAACACTGCCTTTGCAAAGTTTATGAAGATGTAATTTAATGAAATTAGTGTATCAACTACTCCAACATGCTCCCCAATATTTTGAGCTTTATAAAAACTGGTCAATTATTTAAAACTTTTAAGTGTATTATACAAAAATATTTTCAAATGGAAACAAATTTATATATGGCCTGTAGTGCCACGGGTTTGATTTATTTAGCTAATGATCAACAAACTTTCTATTAAGTTAATTGGGAGTCGATTAATAACACAAAACAACACTCACTTTTAAATTTTCCCGGAACCGGTTTCTGAGGCCTTCCCTCTATCTTCAGCCGGACATCGGAAGATAGAGGGAAGGCCTCAGAAACCGGTTCCGGGAAAATTTAAAAGTGAGTGTTGTTTTGTGTTATTAATCGACTCCCAATTAACTTAATTTATACAACAACACTGTTTTCAACACTTCCATGAAAGGATTTAAACTTTCTATTATTAATTTTTAGATGAGTCGTATTTATTACACATCTGCTTCACTTTCGTACCTATTTTGAGGACATGTTTCGCAAATCATCGTTTGCATCTTCGGCTCTTATGCGACTAAAGCTTGATCCAGTGGTGTGGGTAATTCTGGAGTTGCTGCTGCCATCTGTTGATTTAGTGATGAACTTAAATGTGGGATTCTCTTCTGGCAGGATTTCAAAGTTCATTAGTTGGTTTTTATGTTTTTCTATGTATATTCTCTCCCATATGACGAGTTCACTATGTTTTTGTACGTATTTTAGTAATTCTGTGCTATCTTCAATTTCATGATTTTCAGACCAGAAATGAGCTGCTATTGCGGACTTATCAATATTTTTGTATCTTAAGTGCCTGAAGTGTTCTTTCTTTCTAGTGCCTATGTTTCTTTTTGTCCTCCCTATGTAAATTTTTTCACAGTCTTTACACTTAATCTTGTAAATGCCTGACTTTTCCTCTGATTTTATCTTATCAGTATTATTACTGTGAAGTAGGTTTTTAATGTGTGTTTGGAGGAATTTAGTAACAGTGACGTCAAAATTAATATAAAAATTATTTGTGGTTGGTTTATTGACACTCGTCACTTACTTTTTCATATATTTATGAGAGACTAGTTTCAAAGGCCCTGGCCTCCATTTTCAATCTCTTCCCAACTGGCAACTGTTGTTATCTGCTCTCTCTGGTGGTGGAACTATGAACTTTTTTGTCAAATTATCTGCTGGCAGAAGAAAACGGATACAACAAAAGTTTGGTGTTGAAGAAAATTAGAAAATCTAAACTAAAGAAAACCATTAAGGAAACAACCACATTTATTAAAGAAAAAGAAAGCAACAGCATATTCAGTTCATTCACATATCATCCAAAAACATTTAATAAATTTAAAAAGATATTCAAGGAACAAAATATCATCTTGGCACCTACTAATAGATACTCAATTTTAAAATTACTAAATTCAAAAACAAAAGATGAAATTCCTTCAGGTAACAAATCTGGAATATACCAAATAAATTGCAAGAATTGTGAAAAATGCTACATAGGTCAAACAAAAAGAAATTTAAAAACCAGAGTCAAAGAACACTTTAGAAACATCAGATTGAAACAAGAAGACAAGTCAGCAGTAGCATTTCATTTTTGGAATGAAAACCATGACATTGATCCAAATCCAAAATTATTAAAAGGAGTGATAAACCAAAATAGATTGACAACATGGGAGAACATATTCATCTGGAAAAATAAGGATCGCGTAATGAACTTTGAAATCCCGCCAGCAGATAATTTGACAAAAAAGTTCATAGTTCCACCACCAGAGAGAGCAGATAACAACAGTTGCCAGTTGGGAAGAGATTGAAAATGGAGGCCAGGGCCTTTGAAACTAGTCTCTCATAAATATATGAAAAAGTAAGTGACGAGTGTCAATAAACCAACCACAAATAATTTTTATATTAGGTTTTTAATGTTGTAATTGTTTTTTGGTGCCAATGTTATATTGTATTTCTTGAATATTTTTTGGAACTTTCTTGTGGCCCAGGGGTGGTAAGTAAATTTAGCAAATCTAATTTCTTGTTTTATTGGTGTGAGAGCTGTGATCTGTTTTAATCTCTTTTGAAGTTTGAATGATTTTAGTTTTTTATCTACAAGGTTTTTTCCATATCCATTTTTAATTGCAGTTTTTAAGATTTGATGGTATTCGTTTTGATATTCTTGCTGGCTGAGGGGTAGATTTACTAATCTGTGTGTGAGACTGTTGATGGTGGCATGTTTGTGTGGAATTGGGTTGAAACTATTTGCTTTGATGTAATTATCTGTGTGTGTTGCTCTTCTATGGATACCAAATTCTAGTTTTTCATTGCTTTTTGTGATTTTAAGGTCAAAAAAAGGTAGAGTACAGTCCTCTTCTGTTTCCACTGTGAATTGTATGCTGGGTTCTTGCAGGTTGAGTAGTTTCAAAGCATCATCTATTTGTTTGTAGGGCACTATTGCAAAGATGTCATCTACGTATCTGTACTATGTTTTAAAAATATGAGGGAAGGCTTTAGTTATATGTGTTTTGAAAAAGCTCATGTATAGATTGGCCAAAAATGGTGATAGTGGGCTTCCCATAGCTAGTCCTGAAATTTGTTTATAATATTTTCCATCGAAGACAAAATAATTTTGATGTATACATATTTCAGTCATTGCCAAATATTCTTCTATTGCATTGGCATCCAGGTTTATAGAATTTAGCCATTTTTTTAGATGAATCAAAAGTTTGTCTAATGGAATGCTAGGGAAGAGGGAGCGGACATCAAAGGATACTAAAGTGTCATGAGGTTTTAGTTTAAGATTTTGAATTTTTTCTACCAGGTCTAAAGAGTTTTTTATGCTCAGAGTATGGAATTGTGGAAAGGACTGAAATTTTTTGGACAGCCATTTTGTGTAATAAATACGACTCATCTAAAATTTAATAATTATTTCGCTTCACTGTGGTGTTCCAATACAGTTAAAACTCGAAACTTTCTATTGTTTCAATTACTTTCTTGGAAGTGTTGAAAACAGTGTTGTTATGATAAATTAACTAGTTCCGGAAAAATTTAAAAGTAAGTGTTGTCTAGTGTCTTTAATCGACTCTCTTTAAAGTTAATTTCTATTGTTTTTTTAACACTTGTCCCCCATCGAAACTGACACTCCAAATTACACACCTAATCTTTTCCAAGTTTCAATAAAATAATTATGTTCAGCTAATATAAGAAATAGGAGAAGATATCAGTGACTGAAACTTATGGTTAGCTCGTGTGGGAGTTTTATAGGCAACATCATCTTGGAAAAATAACTGAATCTGAACCAGGAATATACCATCTCATTGCTCGAGGGTACTTACTGGAAATAATAAATAATTTGGTGATTGCTAAAGTTGTTCATGATGCATTACATTATTTTGTGGCCTGCTAAACAAAGTGAAGTGATGTCACAGATGCAGCAGAATACATACTGTGACTTTGTGGGTTCATGAAATAATAAAACGATTACGAAACACAAAAACTACACTTTATTCTCCTCGAAATACACTGTTCATTTTACCAACTCTACATTCAACTGTCTCTCACTTCCGGTCTTTATTTTTCATCGGCTTCGCGATTCTACCGCCAGGGTGACACTGCTCCCTCCTCAAGGCTGGTCGTCCCGAACAGCGCCTTCGTAGCGGGCCAGGCGATCCAGGTGTACCACCAACATCTTTCCTCGGGGCACCTTCTGGATGCCGTAGACCAGGTCGTTAATCCTCCTCATCACACGGTACGGTCCTTGCCATGGCTGCTGAAGCTTCGGGCAGCGTCCCTTGGTCCGGGTCGGGCGGTACAACCAGACCAGGTCACCTTGCTGGAACCCTTGGCTGTTGGCTTGCCTGTCGTATCGGGTTTTCATGCGGTCGCTCGCCTTCTGGATGTTCTGGCGAGCGACCTCGTGCATGTCGTGGAGGTGGCCCACCAGGTTCTCCACATCCCTCAAGAGTGGCCCCAAGTCTGCGTCCGCCAGCTGCTCCCAACTCAGGCCTCCGCTATCCCAGCCATCCGCAGGCACTGCCGTGACTACTCGAACTGCTGCGGCACGCTCCTTCCGCTCCACTCTTGTGCATTGGCCGCACTCTTCTGGACAGGGTCTTCGGGACATAGCGTCCGCGTTACCGTGACTCTTCCCTATGCGATGTTCCGAGGTGAAGTCGTACTCCTGCTGCCTCTGGACCCAACGTGCTGTCTGGCCTTCCGGTCGCACCGTCACTATCACTTCGCTCCTCGCGGGGACAACCACGTCTTCGCTCAAGACGACCCTGCAAATTCCAAGGCGCATTTCTGGTTGACGGAGTATAACCTCTTCTCCGTTGAGCCTCAGGACCTTCCTGCTGACGTCGACCGTCGCCTCGTGGCTCCTGAGGGCATCCAGTCCCAGAATCACCTCCTCAGCTACCTTCGCGACGAACACCCACAGACGCACGGCACTCCGTCCCAAGGTCAGCTCCAGCAGGGCCTCCTTCTCCAGTGACCATCTGTTGTGCTTGGCCACTGTGTCGAACTGGCGGCGGAAGACTTCAAACATTGACGCGCCGTCATACTTGGAAGGTTTGACGCGCGCAGATGTTGTGTCGCGTCCCGGCGGGTCGGCCTTCAAGTCCTTCAGCTTCTTGCCGACGACGTCCTCCACCATGGCGTTCAGGGACTTGATGCTGCTGTCGGCCTTTCCCTCCAGGTTGTTTACGCGGTTCGCGAGGTCTTTGACGTCTTCAACCATGGCGTTCAGGGACTTGGCGTTATCGTCGACCTTTTCCTCTAGGTCATTGAAGCGGTTCACCAGGTTCCTCGACGTGCTCGTCCACTTGGCCCATCCGCCTGCCCAGCTCCGTCACGTCATCCCTCACGCCGGCCAATTGTTCCTCAAATTTGGCGGCGAGGACCTCGTTCGCCTCCTTCATTTCCGTGGCCAGACTGTCATTCGCTGCCTTCATTTCTGTGGTCAATTCGGTCTTTATTTCTTTCAACTCAGCGGCCAGGTTGTTATTTGCCGCTTCTGTTTTTGTTGTTAACTCGTTCATCTTCGCGGCCAAGTTGTTATTTGCCGCTTCCGACTTCGCTGTTAATTCGTTCATCTTCTGCAAAAGCATTTCCAATGCCGATTCCATGGCTATAATGTTCGGTGATGTTGTTATCCCGCTTCCTGACACCAGTGTGACGTTGTGGGTTCGTGAAATAATAAAACGAGGTTACGAAACACAAAAACTACATATATCGAGATTCAACTGTATTGGAACACCACAGTGAAGCGAAAAATTATTAAATTTTAGATGAGTCGCATTTTTTAACACATCTGCTTAACTTTCGTACCTATTTTGAGGACATGTTTCGCAAATCTTCGCTTGCATCTACGGCTCTTGTGCGACTCTTGTGGAGTCGCACAAGAGCCGTAGATGCAAGCGAAGATTTGCGAAACATGTCCTCAAAATAGGTACGAAAGTGAAGCAGATGTGTTAAAAAATGCGACTCATCTAAAATTTAACAAAAACTACACTTTATTCTCCTCGAATTACACTGTTCATTTTACCAACTCTACATTCAACTGTCTCTCACTTCCGGTCTTTATTTTTCATCGGCTTCGTGATTCTACCGCCAGGGTGACAATACTTAAGACTGTTAAAGCTTTGTTTATATTTTACTGTAAAGCAGTTCATATGATCTGTTTAACACATGCTCTCCACCAGTTGTCAGAGAAAATACAAGCAAATTTTCCCAAAGTAAATCCTTAATTTCATCTATTAAAAAAGTGTTTGTGCAGATGCCCTCAAGAAATTATTTAATATAATTTTGAGTCGAACTAGTAATAAATGTTCCATATATATGCTAATGTCTGAAATATTGAAGATTTTTAAGGTGCTAACGAAGTGAATTTTAGGTAAACACTAGCAATATATGGAGCATTAAGTACTAGTTTGACTCAAAATTATATTAATTTTGTGCTTTATTGTATCATAGCCCTTACTCATGGGAATAGTGAAATTATTGATATGGTGCAAGATACTTGTCTCTCCTTAGACCCAATCATCATGAGATGGGGAACAAAATTTGAAGCAGTTGTATATGTATTACAATGAAATACCTGCTCGACGTAATGGACAAAAATGAAGAAGCAAGTATCCCTATTCAGCAAATGCTTACATTGAGAAGAGCCTCCAGAGTAAATTAATGTGTTTATTAAAAGCTACTTACTAAAATCCCAGCTGCAATCAGATGTTTGGAAGAAAAAGGACTGCCTTTATCTTCTGCCATACAGATACATATGCAACAGTTGTCACCGGAGACTTGCCAGGAGAAACAGGGAATTGCCTATATAACAAAACTGAGAAAATTGAAGTAAGAAATCCAATTATTAATTTTTCGCTTCACTGTGGTGTTCCAATACAGTTAAATCTCGATATATAAGAAATCCAAGTTTAATGTTTCTTCAGGGTGTGAATAAGATGCTATAAGGTAAAACTGAAAAAGAACTTGATGCTTATTCTGTAACAAAGCCTCTTTTCGAGAATGTCCTGTGGCTCTGTGTGAAGCAGGTAGAAATTTCACTTCATATAAAAACATTTTAAGTGTCAGAAGAAAATTGCTTCTTCCATAAAATGTTGAAAAACATTTAACTTTTTATTGTAATAAACATAAATAATGCTAAAATAGACTGAAGGGGAGACTAATAAATATTAATTAATTAGTGCCTATGTTTAAGAATTTGCTATTTGATTACTTCAAGATTAAGAAATTTAATAAAGTTGAAATAATGTATAAAGACTAAAATAGAGTCATACCTTTTAAAACTTGTAACTTCACTCTCGTCCATTTAAAAAATCAGGAACGTTTTCAGTCTTGAAAACGTTTGTGATTTTTTTAAACAGACCCATTCAAAGCTAAATGTTGTGGGTTCAAATCTCGGCAACTGTAGTCAATTGTGCCTGTGGTAAAGGATGGGGAGGGCTCAAGTAAAATAATCGGTGTGATGGCATGCTTGGATGTTGACGGGGTATCATTGCAGTTGCTTGAATTTTTCCTTTTTATACTAAAAAAAACCTACAATGTTATTGTAAAAATAATATAATATTTACAATTGAAAAGACTCAAAAGTTCGCTAGTATAACCGAGAAAGGCCAATACAATATTAGAATAACAAAAAAGTGCACTAAAATATTTTTAAATTGAATACAGCATCATGTTGCCACAGGGCAACACCATAAAATAAACCGTTAAGACTCTTTATTTAAATTCCCCTTACTTTGGAGAATTTAATCAGATCTGAAGAATTATATCTATGGCAATTTGCAATACTGCAAATGTTTTATTGTCTAGACATTTCGTTACCAACAGCACTATTACTATAGGGGTAATCTTTACTTTTCAGTTACTTTAATACATGAAATACAGTGAGAAATTTTATTCAAACTTATAAAAATATAAAATTGTACAAATGAAATGGTTTTATTCATGCATTCTCAAAGCAATGCCAATAGTTCTGCCATAGTAAATATATCTAAAATAACTGAATCTTGTAAACTATGTATATATCATTTAACAAAACTTAACGAAGCTGAGTTTTTACATACTTATCACTACATTGTAGAGTACTGGATAATGAAGGTTGTTTCACATCGTTAAGAAAGAAAGTAGTACTGTAAAACAATTCCCATAAAATCCATCATTCTTTATATTTAAAGGATTAATAAACCCTAATTTACAATATTCCAGTTTAAATCATTAGCAAAAGTAGATAATTAATAGATGGAAATGTACAGCAGCTTACAATTTATCAATTTAGAGAAGAACAATACCAATCATGATGGATCATAATGCAACATCATGAAGGCTGGAACATTTTCTTCTCTGGCTTGTTCATTGTGTAATCTTCAAAATGTAAATAATTCTTTCTGCTAAAACCACTCTCCAAAAAACAACAGCAAGACAGTTAAAGTCTTAGACGAAACACTAACCTTTAAAGAATAATAAATACTCTGAGAAAGGCAAAGTTCTTTATATAAGTTCTCAGATTATTTGATATATCTAACAGAATCTAAAATGGAAGTTACTGCAAAATAAGATGCTTTTGCTTTAATAAATATTGGCCACCACCGCCACCGCCACCACCTCCGCCACCACCACTACCACCAATTTTCTTAATAGAAAAATACTGTGAATCATCCTCTTGTTTACATGGAAGATCATTTAGGTGATTTTTAACTAAAATCAATATTACAATATATTTATGAACAATGCATTACTTAAATGTAGATCTGTAAACCTTATTTAGGAACACTGTTCGTATACTGCAAGGGACCAAGCTCTGTGTGGTTGGAACGAATGTGCTCAAGTTCATGTTGAATATGAATGGCATTAGAGAGGTGAGGGGAGTACTTAATGGCCAGATGGACAGCAGCATTTTGTTTTTTCAATGAATGCATAAAACTGAAACAGTGCAAATAAATATCAAAACCACAATAACTAGAGCTGCTAGTGTCATGTAGTATGACACTATTTAAAGATGACCCTTTTTATTATAGTGTACATTTAAATTTAACGTAGCTCAAGATGCCTAATATTAGCAAAAAATAAGAAGAAACATACAGAAATTCATAGCCATTGTTATTCACTTTCACATCACAGCGGTCATGCTAGTGAAAATATGTTTATTGACACTGTTATTTTACTATCACTGGTGGAACTATCATCATCTGTTGTTGTATTCACAATGATGTAATCTATAACATCCGACACAATTCCATCCCCCCACCCAATATTCAGCTTCTTTTCTTACATTATTTTACTTTTTTTTCTTGGGTGATGGACTTCCAGAAGGGGAATAAATCTCCTTTCCTCATTTCTTTGCAATGATTAAACGCACGTTTTTGCAAGAAATTCACTACCTCTTTCTTCGTAGAATATTTGGGTGGACACTTTTCAGATAAGATTCAATGTCCAAAATTATAACTATATACTATAACCACTATATATTATAACCACTTTGGTGGTTCATTTAGCCATAGTAATCCCCACTACAGCTTCCTGCCTTATAGAGCAGTTTCACTACATTCACAAACCCCTTCTTCCCTCCAGCATGAATCGTAAAACAATGAATTGACTGCCCGCAGTGTAACTTTCAGCAATTTCAAGAACCTATCAACCGCCAGAACCTCTGATTGGGTTACTGTTCAACCAAGCTTCATCTAAATAAATAAGTTTCTAACAGATTTCTGCAAAACTTTAATATGCACAAGATACTCATGCCTCTGTAAAATTTCAGGTTTCTCTCAGGTTTAAATCTTATTGTTTGCTTCTACATTTGCTTCACTTGAAGTGAATAGTTTCTAAAACTCTTATCAAAGATTTTTTGATCCAAGGAAAGTGTATCCTGTGCTTAAAAATTGGATGGAGTTTCTGAGATTTTGGAATTACTTTCTATATTTTGTAGAATTCCTGAACAACTTCCCAGGTAACACCGTTATTAAATTCACCCACAAATACTTTTCGATTATCTTTCAACGTATTTCTTTTTCCCTCGATGTTGAAAATAAAACAGAATATCCACTTTGCTACTGAAGTTTAAAAACAACGCTCCTTTCTAATCTTCAGAGTGAAACATTCTGATTTTCCACAATAGTCTGCTGCCTGCCACTGTAACGCAGGTGGTAACGCGTCTGCCTCATGCAGGGAAAAAAATGTATTTCAGTTCAAATCATTGTTTTTTCAAGAGGAAGCGTGCCTGTGTTTCAATCTCCAGGAAGGATCTATGAAGTTGAAAAGCGACATACTGGATTGGAAACCGTGCTTGCTGTTCTACTGCCATGAGTGTGTCAAGGTAAGATTTTAATGTTTTAGGAATATTTAATGTGTTATTTAATTATGGGAAGAATAGCCAAAACCTTTGCTGGTGGGTAAAACTGCTCTTATGTACAGAGCCTCTGCGGTACACATACTGCGCTTGAGCATTGGCCAGCGTTCATATGCTTTTAATTTTTGTGAGTGGCCTATTCCAAGCACAGACTTACTGTCCTTACTATATTAATCACTAAACCACTTTTATAATGAATTTTACTAACTAAAGTCCTATTTGTGGCAATAATAATAGCAAGTCACTTTAGCCACTTCACCGTAATCTTGAAAACCTGAAACATTGAAACCACATGTGAAAATACAGTTGATAAAGTGAATGAACCTGTGTATGATAAGAAAGTCAGATGATCTTCCGGAATGTTGGACCTTGGATCAAAAAGGTGCAGTTTGTGATAGAAATGATTGGTTAACCATTTCAAATAAAAACTCATTTGCAAAATTTGCAAAGAAGTAGGAAATTTGGGTGTAGAACGTAATAAAGAAGGCATGAACATCGCACAACCTTAAGAGTCTGTGTTGTCATCCGGTGTTTCAAGAAAAAAACAGGCTGGCCCCGTAGCTCAGTCGGTAGAGCATCAGCCTGCCATGCGAGGGGTCCCGGCTAAGGGTGGGGATTTTTCTCCGATCAAGATAATTCCTCATCTTCCCTGGAGTGCGAATGTGTGTGTGATCTAATGATATAACCCGTGTTCTAACGTTATGAATTAACACCTTCAATATGTTCCAAAGGAGAATGGCCGCCGATATGACCATTGCAGTTAAAGGCGGTGTATAAATGGAACAAATAAAAAAAAAAAGAACATGGTTTCTTTGCGGTAAAAAGTATTTAAACATACAGAGAAATCCGCTCTTCAAGCTGCGCATTAAGTGCTACTTTGTGCTGAAGAGAAGACTCTGGAAAAGGCTTGCACTGAGGCATTTGAGAACGATCAGGAAGTGACAGCAAATATATTTCGTACTGCTTATAAAGTCGCGGAAAAAAAAAAGTCAGTCATTCAAGATTTTGAGACCGACGTTGATCTGCAGGAACCTAACGGTGTTAACATGAGGCTAATTAAACATTCCATAAATGTATGTGCCAAAATGATTAATCATATTGCGCAAGAAATAAAAATTACAGTGATTAAAAATTATTGAAATGAGATCAAAATGTCAATAATTATCAATGAGAGCACAACAGTTGGCCAATTATATTTAATAATTTATTTGTTAATCAAGGTCCATGACATGAGAGAGCCCACTATCATTTTCCTTGATATAGTTGAACTAAACAGTGTAACTGCTGACAGTATTTGTAATACATGGCTGAATTATTTAAAATCTATGGGACTTTCTAATGCGTTTCTGAAAGAAATGTTTATTTCAGTTGCAACAGATTGAGTAGCAGTGATGATGGGAAGGAAAAAAGGAGTTGTGATATTATTGAGACAGAATTTCCCAAAAGTTTTGATTTGCATTGTGCTAACCACTGACTTCAATTATTAGTTGGTGATGTAATTAAAAGGGACTTCCCATCACGTATGAATCACTTCAAATCTTTCTTAGACAAGCGATATACAGTGTACAGTCAGTCACCTAAGAATTCTCGGGAGTTAAAACAGCAGTCAGAGCTCCTCGAAATTGAAATTTTGAAAATAGGCAGAATCTTGGCCACCAGATGGGTAGCATCGAACTTCAGAAGCGTGTCAGCAGTGAGGAAAAACTTTAAAGAACAGTTCTCAGGTGCTAAAAACGATGAAAGTAGGGAGTCAACTGAAAGAGGCATGTATGATAGTTTATTTAAGTGCATCATTAACTATTGCTAAACTCGTGTTAAGTCTTAACATCTGTTGGTAAAATCGGCCATAGGTTTTTCAAATTCTTTAATGATTCTTTTTATTGTGGCTTCAGTTTTTCCTATCGCTGTAGCCGTTCTAGCCACTGTCCTTTGCATAGGAAGAACTAGACGATTTACTTTTCCTCCGTGCAGAACTGGAAACCATTCTGAAACATTCTGAATAATCCTCTCTGGGAGTTTACAGCCCTCCGATTTTATTTTTTAATTTACGTCCTCCAACATGTAATCATATTGGACAATGAATGAAATGGGTGAAATGATGCTCAATGCGTCCGGGGTCCACGGAGCTTAAAGTTACCGGACATTCGTCTTTCAGGATAAGGGAAAACCTCGGAAAAAACCTTATTCAAGTAACTCACCCTGACCGAGATTCAGGTGGCTAAGCGCCAGTTTTGTAATAATATGTGTTCTTGTTCAGTCGTAAATAAAATCAATGCTGTTGTTATGGAATAACGTGTTGTTCCTGAGAAACTTTAACAGTGAGGACCATTGCTCATTTTCCTTTCTTCGAAGACCAACAGCTGATTTCTGATTATCCGTTGGACCGAATAGTGTGATGTCTCGTGACTGTAGCTCAAGACTTAGTTCTGTCAACTCTTGAAGGGCATGGCACATTAAAGCTAAGTCGAGAATGAAATCAGTTTTAAAACAAAAATTGCATTTCACCAACAAGTGTTAGCGTAACACGCGTATTAAATCTCTTGTTAAATTAACAAGACAAATTTCTGATGTTAAGTCCTTAACAATTTTAAATAGTCAAGATGGCGGGCATGAACTCAGCTATTGATGTCGACTTGCTGTATTTAAGATCGTCTAAATGGCATTCGTAATAGAAACGGTCTATGAGGAGAAATGATTTTGAGGAACTATCAGAAGAAAATTTTCTACGCAGGTATAGACTGTCGAAACAAGTTGCTACAACTGCGGAAGTACAAGAGAGGTTAGAACATGCATTGAAAGGAATATACCGATCTCGCCTTTGCTTCAAGTATTAATAACTTGGCGATTTTATAATTCAGTGAATTATGTGAATAATACACTGCCCACCTCCCGTCTTGAAACGTTCAAGTCACTTATGCCCGATTTCACCAACAGATGTTAAATCCGACGTTAACAAATGTAACGTAACAAATGTCACAGCGCTAAAAATAATGTTAAATTTCTTGCATTTCACCAACCTGTTTTCTTAAAATGTTAACAAACCTGTGTCAACGCCAAGAAACTTGTAAATACCACAGCTATAAAAGGCTATGGATGATTTTCTAAATGTACTCCGATGCGCTTTTGTTTTCATTTTCGTCTGCACAAATGGAGGATGAACAAAATCATAAATAAAGCCGTAAGACAAATTTCTCATTGACGGAGAAAGAATTGGTAATTGAAATGGTGACGAAGTATACGGATATCGTGGAAAATAAGAGGACGGATGCAGTGAATGTAAAAGAGAAAGATGTCGCGGGGAAAATATTGGAAACGAATTTAATTTAAATGCATGTGTCACTACTACAAGCACCAAACAACTTGTCAGTATTACGTAAATTTAAAACGAGGTGCGAAGAACAAGTGCCTTAAACGTTTCAAGAGGGGAGGTGAACAATATATTCTCCATATAATTCAGTGAATTATAAAATCGCAAAGTTATTAATACTTGAAGCAAAGGCGAGATCGGCATATTCCTTTCGATGTATATTCTAACTCAATATTACGAAAATTTAAAACGAGGTGCGAAGGACAAGTGACTTGAACGTTTCAAGACGGCAGGTGGACAGTGAATTATAAAATAATAATTCAGTGAATTATAAAATCGCAAGGTTACTAATACTTGAAGCTAAGGCGAGATAGTCATATTCCTTTCGATGTATGTTCTAACTCAGTATTACGTAAATTTAAAACGAGGAGCGAAGAAGGGCAAGTGATTTGAACGTTTCAAGACGGGAGGTGGACAATGTATTATCCACATAATTCAGTGAATTATAAAATCGCAAGGTTATTGATACTTGAAGCAAAGGCGAGACTGCCATATTCCTTTCGATGCATGTTCTAACCTCTCTTGTACTTCCGCAGTAACCTTCATAGCAACATGTTTCGACAGTCTATACCTCCGTAAAACAGTTTTCTTCGGATAGCTCCTCGAAATCATTTCTCCTCATAGGCCGTACTCTATTACGAATGCCATTTAGACGGTCTTAAATATAGCAAATCGACATCAACAGCTGAGTTCATGCTCGCCATCTTGACTATTTACAATTGTTAAGGACTTAACATTAGAAATTCGGCGTGTTAGTTTAACATGAGATTTAACACTAGCGTTACACTAACACTTGTTGGTGAAATGCAATTTTTGTTTTAACTATTGCTAAACTCGTGTTAAGTCTTAACATTTGTTGGTGAAATCGGGCATTATCGTTCTTCGCTCCGCGTTTTAAATTTACGTAATACTGAACTAGAACATGCATCGAAAGGAATTTGCCGATCTCGCTTTTGCTTCAAGTATTAATAACTTGGCGATTTTTATAATTCAATGAATTATGTGGATAATATACTGTCCACCTCCCGTCTTGAAACGTTCAAGTCACTCGTCCTTCTTCGCTCCTCGTTTTAAATTTACGTATGAGAACATGCTTTGAAAGTAATATGCCGATCTCGCCTTTGCTTCAAGTATTAATAACTTTGCGATGTTATAATTCACTGAATTATGAGGATAATACGCTGTCCACCTCCCGTCTTGAAACGTTCAAGTCACTCGTCCTTCTTCGCTCCTCGTTTTAAATTTACGTAATATGAGAACATCCTTTGAAAGCAATATGCCGATCTCGCCTTTGCTTCAAGTGTTAATAACTTTGCGATTTTATAATTCACTGAATTATGTGGATAATACAATGTCCACCTTGTCTTGAAACGTTCAAGTCACTTGTCCTTCGCACCTAGTTTTAAATTTACGCAATACTGACGAAGTTGTTTGGCGCGTGTAGTAGTGTCACATGCATTTGAATTAAATTTCCCACGTGACATCTTTCTCTTTTACATTCACCGCATCCGTCGTCTTATTTTCAATAATGTCCTTACACTTCATCACCAATTAAATTAAAAAAAATTTCTCCATCGATGAGGAATTTGTCTCACGACTTTTGTTTACAATTTTATTCACCCGCCATTTTTAGCTGTGTGCTGACGAAAATGAAAACAAAAGCGCATTCCAGAACATTCAGAAAATAATACAACTCATTTATAGCCTTCTGTAGCTGTAAAATTTACAAGTATCTTGGTGTTAACACGTGTTTGTTAACATTTTCAGAAAACAGGTTGGTGAAGTGCAAGAAATTTAACAATAGTGTTAGCTCTGTGACAGTTGTTACATTACATTTGTTAACGTCGATTTTAACAGCTGTTGGTGAAATCGGGTACTAATGCTTCAGATGCACGAGTTACTTCTCACCTTTTTAGAGTATTATGAAGTTAATAAAGAAATTCTGACAGTAAATATATTATTCTACGCAGTAAGATGAGGACATTAATTTTGACGAATATTAAAGGAAATGGAATTTAGTTTTAAAATTTTAAGGATATGCGACACATTTTAATTGAACACCAGAATATAGATGGCCATCTTATCACTGTGATTTTAATCCCATTGAAATGATATAGAGTATCATGAAGCAAAAAATAGCAGAAAAAATAGCAGACCAAGTCACCTCGCTGAACCCTTGGCTGTTGGCTTGCCTGTCGTATCGGGTCTTCATGCAGTCACTCCATCTGGATGTTACGACAAACTATCTCGTACATGTCATGGAGACGGTCCACCAAGTTCTCCACATACTCGGTTGCTGGCTGCTTTGCTTCGCCCCCAAAAGCCAGGTCACAAGGGAGGTGTTAACTCTCGGCCGAACATTAAGCTGGCTGGCGTCATCCCAGTGATGTCGTGTGTCGACGAGCGGTAGGCTAGCATGAACAGTGCCATCTTGATGTTCCAGTCTCGCTGATGGCGGGCCACGACCTTCCTCAGATGTTCTTCTAAGGTCTTGATGTAACTCTCGACCATGCCCTCCGACTTTGGGTGTAGGAGATTTGTGCGGGTCTTGTTCACCCAAAGTCTATCCAGTGCCTCTTTCAGCAGGTTAGACTCAAAATTGGTGACCTGGTCACAGTGGAGCTCTAACGGCACCCCAAAACGGCAGAATAGTTGCTCCACGAGGCAGTCTGTGATGGCCTTTGCCTCCTGGTTCGGGATGGCATACACCTCCGGCCACTTGGTGAAGTAGTCCACGACCACCATCAGGTACTACAACAGAACTACAGGGGAACAGCAAGGGCTGTCAGACTCTTCAGTCACTCCCCTGGATCTCATGTCCTCCAGCATGTCCCGTACCGCCGTTTTCTTCGCTAGTGGAACGCTTCTAGGTGGTTGCTGAATAGGTCGGATGTCTCCGGTGTCGATGCTGTGGAGCTCCTTGTCCGTGCGGCCGTAGTCCTTGTTAACTTGGCTGAAGACGCGCTGGTATCGTCTCAGCAGTTTTCGAACCTTCTCAAGCTGTTCTGTGGCCAAGTGGTCAGCCGCCCTCTCCACTAAAATTTTCAGCCGTGGCAGCAGGTGTTGCGTCGCACGGCTCCTGGGTTTTATCGATTGGAGTTACACTGACCACGAACTCGCACGTCCCTGACTCTATCCCGGCCTGGACGTCGTGATCGGTGTCTGTTGGATTGAGCAGCCTAACTGGCACCTCCTCTCGGCACGGCAACTATGTCCTGGCTACACACAGCCCGTGCACAGGTGTCTTCTGGTCCAGCATCATGTTCTTCATCCACTGGCCTTCCAGTCGCGTCGTCACCACCTCTCGCTTATCGTGGGGACAACCACGTCTTCCCTCAGGACGAACCTGCAAATTCCCAGGCGTTTTAGGGTTGCCGGAGTATCACCTCTTCTCCATTGAGCCGCAGGACCTTCCTGCCGACGTGACCGTCACCTCGTAGCTCCCGAGGGCATCCAGTCCCAGTATCACCTCCTCAGCCACCTCCGCGACGAACACCCACTGACGCACTGCACTCTGTCGCAAGATCAACTCCAGTAGGGCCTCCTTCTCCACGGGTAAGGTGTTGCCCGATGCCGTCACTAGCTGGTATGATCGGATTGGTTTACTCGACGGCATACCCCTGGCTAAGTCGGGTCTGATGACGGTCATGGCTGCCCCGGTGTCTACGAGCATGCGGCACGGCTTCCCTCTCACCCAACCGTCCACAATGAGGTTGCCATCCATCCGACGGCTGACGGAGCGGATGGTCACTCGAAGGGATGGTGTTGACGGCAACGACGTGCTCCTCACCCCACCGGCTCTTTCTCGTTTCTCCGGCTGCTCTACCTGGTGTGGGCAGTCTCTCTCCAGGTGTCCCGACTGGCCACACCCCCAATACACTCCACTTGGTCTTCGCCGGCGTCCCTCAGCTGGCCTTTGGTCTCCAGTGTAGTGGATACTCCTTGTTCTGGACGTCGGAGTAGCCGTCACATTGGCTGCCTCCATCTTCAATGCTGCCGTTGGCGCCTCGTGATTGGTTTTGTAGTCACTGAGCTTTAGGCGCTGACGTATCTTAACGTCTCGTACCCCGTCAACGAAGTTGTAGGAGGCTTCCCGAGATACGAATTCAGGTGGGTGGTCGACCAAGGCCTTGCTGGCCAGCTGTTCAATTGCCAGGGTTAACTCCTACAGCGTCTCCCCTGGCTGCTGCGTCCTTGACTTCAGTTGACTGCGGCAGGCTGCGGCCAAGCGGTGGTTCCCAAAGGGGTTCTCCAGGAGCTCCTAGATGTCCTTGGGCACCACCACTGTCTGCACCGCATTCAGAACTTCTGTGGCCCGTTCCTGGAGGCTGGCTATTAGCTGTGCGGCTTCCTCCTCTGGTGACCACTTGTTGTGCTTGGCCACCGTGTCGAATTGGCGGTGGAAGACTTCGAACATGGGCCTGCCGTCGTACTTTGGCGGATTGATGCGCGCAGATGTTGTGTCGCATCTCGACGCGTCGGCCTTTAAATCTTTCATTCTTCTGCCGATGATGTCCTCCACCATGGCGTTCAGGGACTTAGTGTTGGTTTCAGCCTTCCCCTCTAGGTTGCTAGAGCGGCTCGCCAGGTCTTCGACGCGCTCGCCCAACTCCGTGACTTCCTCCTTTACGCCTGTCAACTGCTCTTCAAATTTTTCGGCGAGGGCCTCGTTCGCGGCCTTCATTTCAGATAGCTCGGCCTTCATCGCAGTCACCGTCGCGACCAGGTTGTTGCTTGCAGTTTCCGTCTTCGTTGTTAATTCGGTCATCGTGCGACCAAGGTATTTGCAGCTTCCGTCTTCGTTATTAGTTCGGTCATCTTCGCTAGAATCTGTGCCAATGCAGCCTCCATGGAAGTACGTCTCGCTTCTGACACCAATTGTGACTTTGTGGGTTCGTAGAATTAAATGTCCAAACACCAAAAATTGTTCTTTATTTCCGTAAAGGTCAGTCTGATCTGACTGACATTAGCTTTATTAATCTATGATTTATCATAACTGGTAAATGTAAGAGATAAAGTGATACTGCATAAGAAATTAAATTCTCATTAAACCATACAATTTCAATCAATTCTTTATCCGCTTGAGAACTGCCGTGCCTGTAAAGGTTTGTCTAATGTTTTGTTGACTTAATCATTTGTGAGATATTTGTTATTCTTGTTTGTTATATGTTTCTCAAGGGTGAGGTCGTTTATTATTATTATTATTATTATTATTATTATTATTATTATTATTATTATTATTATTATTATTATTATTATTATTATTATTATTATTATTATTATTATTATTATTATTATTATTATTATTATTATTATTATTATTATTATTATTGTTGTTGTTGTTGTTGAGCAAAATTCCTGGTGTTGTTTGTGATCCTTGCAAGTGAGTGTGCGATGCGGGCACTCTTATAGAGTATTTTTTTATTTTATTTAGCTTTATTTATTTATTTATTTATTTGTAATTTACGTCCGCCCCAACGTTGAGTTATATCGGACGGTGAATTAATTGGGTGAAATGGTGCTCAAATGAGTCCAGGGTCCATGCAGCTTAGAGTTACCCGACATTCGTCTTGAAGGATAAGGGAAAACCCCGGAAAAACCTTATGCAGGTAACTCACCCTGACCGAGATTCGAACTCGGGATCTCTTGAACGTGAGGCAGACATGCTACCATCTACGCTACCGAGGCGGGCACTCTTGTAGGTATATAATTGTCCTTTCTCTTTCGTATTTGAATAACCGCGCTGGCCAAGGAGCAATGGTTGGTCCTACAACACGCTTGTCATTTGTTCTGTAAACCGGAAAGAAGTGCCAGAAAGTAGGGTTATGTTTCCCTATGTCGTTTTTGTACATGCTCATACAAAGTAGAATAGAAAATATAACACTAATTAACACAGAGACATGTGACAACATCGCATTTTATGATTGTTTCTTATGAAAAGTTATATTGTGTAAAATATAAGGCAGCGTTGTGGTTTTGACAGAAATAACGTTCAAATTTAGAAATTGTCAATCACTATACTTCTGTTGTTGCTGTTTCAGTAAAGGTCTACTATGATGCCTGGAAGAGCACCTTGTTTGCCTGGTATGTATAATCAATTTTCTTCAAAATATACAGCGATCAAGCTTAAGTTGAGGTTAGACATCAGTCTGTGTATTAGTATTACAAATATAGAGAAGCTTATTTGCTTTACAACTAAATCAGGGCTAATACAGGATACTATTAGTGATGTTGCTCTTGTTTTACATACTTTAAATTTGAAATTTTACTCGTTTGCTCTGCAGTGAATTGCATTTAATCTTGGATTTTCCTGCATTAAGTCTAGTCTTCGTTTCAAAATTACAGAAAAGTATTTGATAGAGTAAACATGAAAAATTCATTGCCATGGCCGGGATTTGAACCACGGATCTCCTGGCCATTTCCCGGCCATGGCATTGAATTTTTCATGTTGACTATCAAAAACCTTAGCCTATATATGGCTAGTGTGAAGAAATGATTAATTTTCATCAATTAACTAAAAGAAAAGCATTTGTTGTCCAAGAGATTTATAGTTTCTATTTAGCAGTGTTACCTACATTTCTGTTCATTATGCTGAGAAATCTATTATTAAGTTTTGATTGACTTTTTACTTTTATTCACACAGATAATCCACTAGGGTTATCGTGGCATGACAGTGCATGGATACCAATGTTGAATCCAAGTAACATCATGGATTACTTCTCAGAGCGCAGCAATCCATTTTTTGACCGCACTTGCAATAATGAGATTGTGAAAATGCAGAGGCTGAACCCAGAGCAACTCCAGTAAGTTTAGTTTATTAAGGGGAGAAATTTCAAATGAAGCTAGTAACAGTGAAGGACATTTTATAAATGTCTATAACCATTTAGCTATTAAATTAGAGTTTAGATTACAACTTTAAAGGAGAGGTAGGACCTACCAGTGGTAAAGCATTAAAAATTGTTTTTACGAGCAAATGTAAGCAGTTAAAAGATTAACTCATCCAATTTCCATGGCAGAAAAATCACCCTTAAAACAAATGTAAATTTTGTTACTAACATTATTAAAGGGAGCTACTGCTGATATCTACTGATTACAGTGTGATTTACATTTCTTATTATATGTAGCTGTGTCACTACTTGGTTGCAGTATTTACTCACTATCTGCCTGCAGTGACCGTACTCCCAGGTTATCCAATATCTAAGATGTAAAAGACAGAAAAGTTATGAATATAACACTTAGAATTATTAAAATCTTATGAACACTTCACTAAATGAAGTGATTGTATACAAAGAATCAGATCAGTATATGCATGTGAAAATTTAATCTATTAAGCAACGGCTGTTACAATGATGATGATATACTATCTGTGATGGTAATGCATACCTATTATGTAATTGGTCATTGACTGGATGAACCCCTATTCAGCTGGCACACTGTGCACAATTGTCAATCACAAGGTACTTTCTCATTGACAATATTATTTTGATTAAAGAGCTGTTTTTAATACTGCAGCATGGGGCTATGCTCCTTTTTTGCTACAGTAACAATTTGTTCAAGCATACCTGCTAGGCTTACTCTTTGGTTAAATGTAGGCACTGCAAAATATAGTTCTTTCATCCCAATAGCATATGATCAATTTTTATTCATTTTAAGACAAAAATATTTGATTATGCATAATACATAATGCAGGTAATATGGTTACTTGTTTAATCTATTAAATGCTACCTCATGTATTTTCCTCTTGTACATTGTCACCCTCAGAGCAAATTAATTAAAAATCTCTAGCAATGAAATGTTTTATCTGTAAACTAAAGCCTCCATTAAGTAAGGAATAATGTAAATTAATAGCTTTAATTCTATGTATTATTTTCAAAACTCATTATGCCCTAGGACATTCTTGTGAAAATTCTTCACTAGCTATAATAAATAGTTCAAGTAAATGATAAGTTCTTTCAAAAGTTGTTCTTTGTAGTATATTCTCTTTAATAAAATAATTCTATAAATCTGTGTATTTCACACAAATTAGATATTTTTACTTTTTTACTACTTAGGTATAACAAGTAGATGAAATATTGCATTCTACCCAAAAATATAATGCCAAGATTTCATACGTAATACATGTTTTGAGACACTCTTAATCAAAAAAGGCATTTGAAAACTCTCCATACATGTGTCCGCGTGCTCAAAAGTGAAATGACAGTTGTATATCAAACTCTTCCAAGACTATGGTTTTCAGAAAAATGCCCCCATTCCACTGTATTCTTTTTGTAAAAAAAAAAAAAAAAAAAAAATAGTTATTTTATCAAAATCAGCTTTTAAAATGTTATTAAAATATGTTTAAGATATTTGTACTACAAATGAAATATATATCTTGAATTTAATGTGAATAGCTTGTCAAGTCCTCTTTTATTCTGAATGTATTTTATATAATAATCAATCATTAAACTATATGGAATAGACTTATTAGTTTGGATTTGGAAATACTTAAACTGTTTCCAGTTGGTAACTCACTATTTATTATTTCTTCTGGTCATACTAATAGAATGGAATTTCATTGTCATTCCATAGTTATCTGCTTTTCAAAAATGTGACCAGTGGTTTTGGCTATTCTACCCTGATACATAAATAATAAAGTGTGTAAATGTGTAATGAAGGTTTATTTTAATTAAAAAAGATTAGAAGAATAAGCTTTTGTAAGAATGGTTTATAGAAAAATTAATAGACTTGTGAATGCAACACATTAAAGTTTTTAGTTTAATTGTATTAATAGTGGTGCCTCTTGACAAATAGTTTTCACCTTAATTCTTCTTATGCTTTTGAAGATGAACATCTATCAAATAAATGCTACTTTATTCATGTGCACCACTTAAAAAACTTCTGTATGATGTCATAGGATTACACTTATATGCTTTAATTAGTGTTGTATTTTAATGAAGTTAATTTAATAACTTATCAGATGGTGGCATTTAAAATTTAAAAAGTAATATAATTGTCAGCTTCACAAGAACCCTCATGGTTTACTTTTTTTCAGATTGTTTTAATTCTGAAATTATTAGAGCTTATTCCTAAAACCAAAAACAAATCACTAGTGTATCTTACACACAACAGGTTTTATGTAAACCTTTCCCATTATAACAGTCCTAAATAATTCTCTGCAGTGAGGTGAACGTGCTAGCATGCTCACTGACCATAGTTTGACAGTAAATGCTGCTAATTATTATTGGGAATGAAGATGAACTGAAATGACAGAATATGCATCTTTTGGTCTTGCGTGCCATGGTTCAGTTGTTATAACATCTGGATCATGACCTACAAGCCCAGAAGATACATATAATGTAGTTGACGATGCTGGCCATGAAAGCCTCAGCACTTATTTGAACTGAAGTTGAGATTATTGCTCATCTCTCAAGACAATGTTGGATATACTGTCCTCATTCCTGTAGCGGACTTCTATTCTTTTGCACCTGTTTCCCAACACCTTGTATAGGGTTTCCCATGTAATGAAGTGTACATAATTTGTGATTTATACCATTAATTCAATTATTTTTGGGTTATTGTATACAGCAGATTTTGCGGCATTACAGAAAAAATAATCAGTGTGAGTAAGGTCTGAGTAGCAGGAAGGCCATGATCCTTTGGTAATTATCCATTCCCCAAAGATTTCGTCTAATAGCCCTAATGTTTGTTTGGATGTGTGGGAGGTCTTGAGGGAAAAAAATCTTTCAATTTCATTTTCATTCAGAAGGATGATGAATGGATAAATAATGTCTGAAAAATGGACTTCTGATATGATTGTCATGTTAAAAACAATTAGTCCTATGACTATGGTAGTCCAAACTCCTGTTTTATGTGCATATAGTGGCTTTTCTTCCAGTTCATAGGGGTTGGTTGACAGCCAAATAGAGCTCCTTAACATTACTTCTGAAATTTCATTCCATATAGCCTATGTTGAATGTTTAGGGCTGCCACTTTCTGGAGCATCATGTATAGATCTGGTTTCACAGAATTTAATAATTAAATCTTTCACAGCATCATGATGAGGACATACTGAATGTGCATAATGTTCACAAAACCATCACCATCAAGGTATACATACTCGTCCAATAGTTAACATATTGACTACTGTTACAAGCACAGACACAAACACTTTACAAGAGCACCATTTTCACTGTACTTTTCAAGCTGTAAGAGGAATAAAGGATGGTCCTACCTGCTCATAATTCAATGTTCCTTTTCCATGCCTCCATTACCAAATTAACCACAGACACATGCGTCTTGATGGATAGAGTCAACATGAAAAATTCAATACCATGGCCGGGACTTGAACCACGGATCTCCCAGTTTCCGTCTAGTTGCTCTAACCCATTGAGCTACCATGGCCAACGTGCCATCCTGACACTAATGGAGTCCTGACGAATCAAATGGTGAATTTAATGTCAGGAAGGCATGTTGGCCATGGTAGCTCAATGGGTTAGAGCGACTGGATATAAACCGGGAGATCCATAGTTCAAATCCCGGCCATGGCATTGAATTTTACGTGTTGACCCTATCAATCAAAAACCTTAGCCTATATACAGCTAGTGTGAAGAAATGATTAATTTCCATTAATTAACTAAAATAACATGCGTCTTGAGTGCACTGCTGAGGATCATTTTGAGACACTTATTACTTATTTTTAAAAAGTAGTATTCACATACTTCAAAATAAGAAATTTTTATAAATATTAACATTTATATCTGTATAAATGTAATTTTTAATCTCTTAAAGTGATACATATCCTAAAATTCTATAAATTGCATTAATTATAAACATTAGTTAAAAAGGTTTTAGAAATATACTAGAACTTCAGATGCCTTTTTTTTTAATTGTTTCAAACACTGCAAACTTGTAGTTCCTTTCTATTTCCCTGGTAAACTTCCAGTTCTACTTGATTTTGAAAGAACTTACAGAGTTTTGGAAGCCGTTGTTGCTATCAAACTTATATAAATGAAATTTCTGCATCAGATATATCAATAATTTATATCAATTTAATTGAAATGTTTTGAGTTATTTTCTGCAGGAACATGACAGGAGTGGAATATATCTTATTACATGTCCAAGAGCCAATCCTCTACGTCATTAGAAAACAGCATCGATACTCTCCAACACAGGCCACCCCTCTTGCTGACTACTACATCATAGCAGGAATTGTGTATCAAGCTCCTGATCTTCTCTCCGTTATCAACTCTCGATTGGTAATTTTTTAAACTATATTTCTCATAGTAGCCAAATAGATTTTATGTACTAATAAATTATTTATATATGAATATATCATTCCAGAATAGTGTTCCCTTTAGTTTTAAATTTTCATTTTTTCCCCCCCTTCTAGAAGTTGCCCATGTTTAAAAGATCCTTAATAATATTTGATATATATATTGTGACTTTGTGGGTTCGTGAAATGATAAAACGAGGTTACAAAACACAAAAACTACACTTTATTCTCCTCGAAATACACTGTTCAACATTACAAAATTTTTAGAACCTCAAAACTGTTTATTTTTCCAACTCTACATTCAACTGTCTGTCGCTACCGGTAACGATTGGTTCCAAAGTTTTCCGAATCTCCACCGGCCATCATTTGTCATCGGCTTCGCGATTCTACCGCCAGGGTGACACTGCTCCCTCCTCAAGGCTGGTCGTCCCGAACAGCGCCTTCGTAGCGGGCCAGGCGATCCAGGTGTACCACCAACATCTTTCCTCGGGGCACCTTCTGGATGCGGTAGACCACGTCGTTAATCCTCTTCACCACATGGTACGGTCCTTGCCATGACTGCTGAAGCTTCGGCAGCGTCCCTTAGTCCGGGTCGGGCGGTACAACCAGACCAGGTCACCTTGCTGGAACCCTTGGCTGTTGGCTTGCCTGTCGTATCGGGTTTTCATGCGGTCGCTCGCCTTCTGGATGTTCTGGCGAGCCATCTCGTGCATGTTGTGGAGGTGGTCCACCAGGTTCTCCACATCCCTCAAGAGTGGCCCCAAGTCTGCGTCCGCCAGCTGCTCCCTCCTCAGGCCTGCGCTATCCCAGCCCTCCGCAGGCACTGCCGTGACTACTCGAACTGCTGCGGCACGCTCCTTCCCCTCCACTCTTGTGCATTGGCCGCAATCTTCTGGACAGGGTCTTCGGGACATAGCGTCCGCGTTACCGTGACTCTTCCCTCTGCGATGTTCCGAGGTGAAGTCGTACTTCTGCTGCCTCTGGACCCCACCTGCTGTCTGGCCTTCCGGTCGCGCCGTCACTATCACTTCGCTCCTCGAGGGGACAACCACGTCTTCGCTCAAGACGACCCTGCCAATTCCAAGGCGCATTTCTGGTTGACGGAGTATAACGTCTTCTCCGTTGAGCCTCAGGACCTTCCTGCCGACGTCGACCGTCGCCTCGTGGCTCCTGAGGGCATCCAGTCCCAGAATCACCTCCTCAGCCACCTTCGCGACGAACACCCACAGACGCACGGCACTCCGTCCCAAGTTCAGCTCCAGCAGGGCCTCCTTCTCCACAGGCATGGTGTCGCCCGATGCCGTCACAAGCTGGTATGGTCGGCTCGGCTTCCTTGTCGGCAAACCCTTCGCCACGTCAGGTCTTATGATGGTCACGGCCGCCCCAGTGTCCACCAGCACGCGGCACGGCTTTCCTCTTTCCCAGCCGTCCGCGATGAGGTTGTCATCCATCCGCCGGCTGACGGCGCGCAGTGTCACTCGAGGGGATGGTGGTAAAGCCGCCGACGGGCCCCTCTCCACGCCGGGCCTTACTCGTTCTTCCCGCTGCCCTTCCTGGTGTGGGCAGTCTCTCTGCAGGTGCCCGGGCTGTCCACACCCCAACACAGGCCACTAGGTGTTCGCCGGCGTCCCACAGCTGGTCTTCTGTCTCCGGCGTAGCGGACACTCCTCGTTCTCGACGTCGGGATAGATGCTACCTTGGCCGCCTCCATCCTTAATGCCGCTGTCAGCGCCTCGTGGATGGTTTTATAATCGCCGAGCATTAGGCGCTGACGAATCTCCGTGTCCCGTACCCCGTCGACAAAATTGTAGGCGGCTTCCCGGGATACGAACTCCAGTGGCAGGTCAACCAAGGCCTTGGTAGCCAGCTGCTCGATCGCTATGGCGAACTCCTGCAGCGTCTCCCCCGGCTGCTGCGACCTTCCCTTTAGCTGGCTGCGGTATGCTGCGGCTAAGCGGTGGTTCCCGAAGCGATTCTCCAGGGCCTCCCAGATGTCCTTGGGCGCCGCCGTCGTCTGCACCGCGTTTAGGATTTCCGGGGCCCGTCCCTGGAGGCTGGCTATTAACTGTGTGGCCTCCTCCTCCGGTGACCATCTGTTGTGCTTGGCCACTGTGTCGAACTGGCGGCGGAAGACCTCGAATGTTGACGCGCCGTCATATTTCGGAGGTTTGACGCGCGCCGATGTTGTGTCGCGTCCCGGTGCGTCAGCCTTCAAATCCTTCAGTCTCCTGTCGACGACGTCCTCCACCATGGCGTTCAGGGACTTGACGCTGCTGTCGGCATTTCCCTCCAGGTTGCTTACGCGGTTCGCGAGGTCTTCGACGTCTTCAACCATGGCGCTCAGGGACTTGGCGTTATTGTCGGCCTTTTCCTCTAGGTCATTGAAGCGGTTCGCCAGGTCCTCGACGTGCTCGTCCACTTGGCCCATCCGCTTGCCCAGCTCCGTCACGTCATCCCTCACGCCGGCCAACTGTTCCTCAAAATTGGCGGCGAGGAGCTCGTTCGCCTCCTTCATTTCCGTGGCCAGACTGTCGTTCGTTGCCTTCATTTCTGTGGTTAATTCGGTCTTTATTTCTTTCAACTCTGCGGCCAGGTTATTTGCCGCTTCTGTTTTTGTTGTTAACTCGTTCATCTTCGCGGCCAAGTTGTTATTTGCCGCTTCCGACTTCGCTGTTAATTCGTTCATCTTCTGCAAAAGCATTTGCAATGCCGATTCCATGGCCATAATGTTCCGTGATGTTGTTATCCCGCTTCCTGACACCAGTTGTGACTTTGTGGGTTCGTGAAATGATAAAACGAGGTTACAAAACACAAAAACTACACTTTATTCTTCTCGAAATACACTGTTCAACATTACAAAATTTCTAGAACCTCAAAACTGTTTATTTTTCCAACTCTACATTCAACTGTCTGTCGCTACCGGTAACGATTGGTTCCGAAGTTTTCCGAATCTCCACCGGCCATCATTTGTCATCGGCTTCGCGATTCTACCGCCAGGGTGACACTATATATATATTAAGGACACTGTTAATTGCTAAGGTAAATCAGCATTGCCAATGTGCCAGAATTTTGATATGATAATTTATCATTTAACTTTTTAACATTGTTCTTTTTCCAATGTTGATCCCACTCAGTGATCTAATTGGGAGACTGTTACTCAGGAATATTAAACAATGGATGCATCTTGGGCATCTTGGCTGTTTTTAATGGCACTGATTTTTACAATTTGGTGGTTAATTCATTCATTCATAACCCTCAGTATGCCTGAAAGGTAACACTTGTCATTGTTTGAGGGGTCTATTGGACCTAGCTGGGAAATATTGTCGCCGAGGCATTGTTATGTGGCGGTACGTGACCAGCGCGTAGGCGTGGAGCTGGACGCTTGCCGAGAGAGGGAAACAGGGAGAAAGAGACAGAGATATTATGGAATTTCCCACTGCCATCGTGATTGTTGTCGAATGATCCACTGAATTCTAGAGCAATGAGTGGAGGTATAAAAGTGCCGCGGCTGTCAGAACGAGAACAGTTGCTAGTGAGCAGTGAGTTGTTAATTGAGTGTGCAGCTGTGTGGACATTTATGAGTGTATCGCAGTAATTTCTCTTGTTTGTTTGCGTGTGGTAGACGACCTTGAGGACTACGTTTGTGTATCTTACGCCATTTTGCTGCTGTAAGGGTGTACAAAGCGCATTTTTACTGAAATAAAGAACATTTTAAATTTCTGCCAACAAGACTCACAATTTTACGAAACCACAAACTCACATTTGCTATCAGAAGTGGGATACGACGATGGAAGCGGCATTGGGAAAGATCTGAGAGAAGATGGAAGAAATGAAGACAGCGAATGACACCCTCGCTGAGAAGACGGAAGAGGCAAATAACAGCCTGGCCGAGATGATGGAAACTACAAATAACAACCTGACCGCGGAACTGAAAACGGCGAACGACAGCCTCGCCACGGAAATGAAGGCGGCAAATAAGAACCTCGCCACGAGGTCGAATAAAGGCCGAATTAGCCACAGAAATGAAGGCTGCGAACGAGGCCCTCGCCGCCAAATTCGAAGAGCAGTTGGCTGGCGTGCGAGATGATTTCACAGAGCTGGGTAAGCGAATGGGCCAAGTGCACGAGTGCGTCGAAGATCTGGCGAACCGCGTTAACAACTTAGAGGGAAAGGCCGACAGCAACACCAAGTCCCTGAACGCCATGGTGGAGGACATCGTCGGCAGAAGGTTAAAGGATTTGAAGGCCGACGGGCCGGGATGCGACACATCTGCGCGCGTCAAACCATCTAAGTACGACGGCACGTCAACTTTCGAAGTCTTCCGCCGCCAATTCAGTGGCCAAGCACAAGTCGCCAGAAGAAGAGGTCGCACAGCTAATAGCCAGCCTCCAGGGATAGGCCGCAGAAGTGCTGAACGCGGTCCAGACAGCGGCGGCGCCCTGGAAAATTGCTTCGGAAATCACCGTTTGGCGCAGCCTACCGCAGCCAGCGTAAGTCTAGGACGCAGCAGGCAGGGGAGACGCTGCAGTAGTTCGTCCTGGTAAAGCCTTGGTCGACCTCCCACCCGATTTGTATCCCGAGAAGCCGCCTACTCTGTCGACGGGGTACGAGACGTCGAGATAAGTCAGCGCCTAATGCTCGGCGACTACAAGACTATCCAAGAGGCGCTAACGGCCGCATTAAGGATGGAGGCGGTCAAGGTGACAAGGAGTATACGCTACAATGGAGATCGAAGACCAACCGAGGGTCCCCGGCGAAGAGCTAGTGGCGTGTATTGGGGGTGTGGCCAGCCGGGACACCTGGAGAGAGACTGTCCACACCAGGAAAAGCAGCCGAAAAACGAGTAAGGGTCGGCATGGCGAGGGGCACTCGGCGCCATCACCATCATCCCCTCGAGTGACACTGCGCGCCGTCAGCCGACGTATGGATGACTGCTTCATCGCAGACGGTTGGATGAGAGGAAAGCCGTGCTGCGTGCTTGTGGACACCGGGCCAGACGTAACCATCATCAGACCTGACGTAGCCAGAGGTTTTCCTCGAGAAAACCGAGCCAACCATACCAGCTAGTTACGGCATCGGGCGACATCTTGTCTGTGGAGGGAGATGCCCTCCTGCAGCTGACCTTGGGGCGGAGTGCCATACATCTGTGGGTGTTCGTCGCGAAGGTGGCTGAGAAGGTGGTACTGGGACTGGGTGCCCTCAGGAGCCACAAGGTGACGTCGACATCGTCAGGAAGGTCCTGCGGCTCAATGGAGAAGAGGTGATGCTCGGGCACCCCGAAGAACGACTTGGAATCTGCAGGGTTATCCTGAGGGAAAACGTGGTTGTCCTTGCGAGAAGAGAGATGGTGGTGACTGCATGGCTGGAAGGCCAGCGAACGAAGAACATTGTTGGACCAGAAGACGTCTGTGCACGGACTCTGTGTAGCCAGGACATTGTTGCCGTGCTGAGAAGAGGTGCTGGTGAGGCTGCTCAGCTCAACAGACACCGATCATGACGTCCAGGCCGGGACGGAGTTGGGAACAGGCAGCCCGTTGTCAGCGTAAGGCCAATCGACAACACCCAGGAGCCAGTGCCGACGCAACACCTGCAGCCCCGACTGGAAGGCTTACTAGAGAGGGCGGCCGACCACCTTACCGCAGAGCAGATAGAGAAGATTCGACAACTGCTCGGAAGATACCAGTGCGTCGTCAGCCAAGGCAACAGCGACTACGGCCACACGGACCGAGTGCTTCACTGCATCGACACCAGAGACACCAGGCTTATCTGGCAACCACCTAGACGCGTTCCACTGGCAAAACAAGCGGCTGTACGGGACATGCTGGATGACACGAGATCCAGGGGAGTGATTGAAGAGTCTGACAGCCCTTCGTGGACTACAGGAAGCTGAACGCTGTCACCACGAAGTACTGCTTCCCCTTACCGCGGATTGTCGACACCCTGGACCTGAAGGCGAGTTACTGGCAGGTGGCTCTAGACCCGGAGAAGACAGGCCATGAGAGAATGGCCTCGCCCAAAGGGTCAGCGAGAATTATGCAGTTTCCTGGAGCTTTGCCGTTATTACCGCCGCTTCATAAAGGGCTTCTCCAACATCGCTAAGCCCCTCAACCGCCTAACAGAAGAACACTGGCCTTATGTGTGGACCGGGGACGCCGAAGACGCTTTCCAGCAGCTGAAATGTGTGAAATGTGTAGTGTTTAACGCCCGCTTTTACTACATACGGCACCGCAGGCGATGACACTGATGATACATGATATGAAGATGGAACAACGGTGGAATGAGATGGCGGGGGAAACCAGAGATCCCAGAGAAAACCCGCCCCGGCGCCGTGTTGTCCACCACAAATCTCACTTTGCGGTCGCCTGGGATCAAACCCGGGCCGCCTTGGTGAGAGCCAAGCGGTCTAACCACTAAGCCACGACGCGGCCTTTCAGCAGCTGAAGCAGACACTTTGCAGTGCTCCCATTTTGGGATTCCCTCAACCAGGCAGCGCCTTCATTGTGAACACTGACGCCAGCGACCAAATCCAAGACGGCTACGAGCTGGTGATAGCCTATTATAGCAAGACGCTGTCCAAAGCAGAGAAGTACTGAGTTACATGGCGAGTACTACTGGTGGTAGTGAAGACCTTGGAGCACTTCCACAAGTACCTGTACAGTCAGCCATTCCACCTGAGGACTGACCGCTCCGCCCTAACTTGGCTACTCAGCTTTAGAAATCTGGAAGGCCAGACAACCCATTGGTCCAGAGGCTGCAGGAGAAGAGAAGTGGAGGCAGGGACAAGACCAACCTGGGAATGGGTATGGGAATAACCCGATGGGAAGACGCAGAGGGAGCAGTTTATACTTCTCTGGAGTAAGGTCCCAGAAGTCTTGGAGGAAGTGCATGCCGGTACTTCATGAGGACACCTAAGAGCAAACCGAATGATCGACAAACTCTGACAGCGCTACTACTGGCTGAGGCTTCAAGCAGACACTGAGAGATTGTGCCATCAATGTCACATGAGCGTGGCAAGTCGCGGTCCCCAAACTAGGAGTCGGTGTCGCATGCAGCAATACAATGTCGTAGTGCCTTTCAAATGAATATCTGTCTACATAACTGGATCATTCCCAGTGTCTGACCAAGGCAACAAGTACCTGATGTTGGCCGTGGACTACTTCATCAAGTGGCCGGAGGTGTATGCCATTCCGAACCAGGAGGCGAAGACGATCACCGACTGCCTCGTGGAGCAATTGTTCTACCGTTTCGGGGTTCTGTTAGAGCTCCACAGCGACCAGGGCACCAATTTTGAGTCTCACCTGATGAAGGAGGCACTGGAAAGACTTGGGATGAACAAGACCTGCGCAACACCTCTACATTTGCAGTCGGACGGCATGGTCGAGAGATACATCAAGACCCTAGAAGAATACATGAGGAAGGCCGTGTCCAGCCATCAGCAAGACCGGGACGTCAAGGTGCCACTGTTCTTGCTGGCCTACAGCTCATCAACACACGACACCACTGGGATGACGCCAGCAAGCTTAATGTTCGGCCGAGGGCTACGCCTCCCTTGTGACCTGGCTTTTGGGAGCCTCCTGGAAGCGAAACAGCCAGCAACAGAGTAGATAGAGAATCCCGTGCCCCATCTCCACGACATGCATGAGATGGCTCGTCAGAACATCCACATGGCGAGCGACCCGATACGACAGGCAAGCCAACAGTGAAGGATTCCAGCAAGGTGACCTGGTCCGGTTGTACCGCCCTACCCGGTGCAAGGAATGCACCCAAAACTTCAACAACTGTGGCAAGAACCATACCGGATGGTAAAATAATTGTTAACGACGTGGTCTACTGCATCTAGAAGGTGCCTCGAGGAAAGATGTTGGTGGTACATCTGGACCGTCTAGCACACTACGATGGTGCTGTTCGGAATGACCAGCCTTGAAGAGGGAGCAGTGGTGCCGAGGCATTGTTATGTGGCGGGCCGTGGCCGGTGCGTAGGCGTGGAGTTGGATGCTTGCCGAGAGAGAAAGGGACATGTTATGTGCGAGGTCTACCCTTAAGTCCAAAGACTCTGGCCTTTATCAGCCTGGGAGCGATGGAAAACTCTGGGATTCTTTACTTGGGGCAATACCTTGAGTCTAAAAGGCCCTCCCTTCGGCAATATCAAGACAGGTGGAAGTGGATACGCCACTTACGCACGTCAAACCCGCAGGGAAGACTACCGAATAACCCCGGTGTGGCCGCCTGGTCATCTAGCACACCTTCTACTAGCTCTGCAGGCTAGTACCCGGGACTTTTTAGGCAACCCTCTGTCCCCTCCGGCTCTTTGGGACGACCAGCCTTGAGGAGGGATCAGTGTCGCCGAGGAGGTACCCGATCTCCCGCGGGTGTCGGGAACACACTGCCCCCTCGAGTCCATCCAAATCCGAACAACTCCCATTCAGTGACGGGCTCGAATGTTCGGCCCGAGGTTCCGCTAGCAACGTCAGAGGTACCATGAGTTCTAAGGGTCTGCAGCGTCCACAGCGTCCACACCACGGCAGATGAAGTGGACGGATCCCCTTCCCTACGGGAAGAGAAAGACACAGAGATAGTTTGGAATTTGCCGCTGCCATCGTGATTGTTGTCGAATGATCACTGAATTCTAGAACAATGAGTGGAGGTATAAATGCTGTATTGTTAGTATTAACCCTTTCACCGATATGGACGTCATATGACGTCCAAGTTAAAATGCCCCAAACCGATATGGACGTGTATAGACGTCCTGCGCATACATGCATTTAATGCTCATTTAACGCCAATTATTTTAATCTTGCTGTTTTACAATAAATTTAAATTAGTTCTATAAGGAATGTAAACGTATCCTTAAAGGTTTCTTTTTGAATTTACACCTCCAAACCTGGATAAACACCCAAGGGCACATCTGCAGATTCACACCAAATAATATTGGTTTCCTTGCGAACTTCTTTTTCGCAGCACACTACACATTGTCGAAATGGTTACAAGTTTTTTGGGTGTGGGTGGTATACTTTTAGGAAAGTGTTTTCTCTCAAGTATGAGGGATGATGTGGTGAATTTTGCTACCCCCTAGTATAAAGAGGCCTCTGAGTATTATAATACTCAATTAGGTTACGAGCTCTTTATACGCGCAAGTACAGGTAGATGAATGTCTTTTACAGCTCTGAAAATTACTAAACAACTGTGCATAGTTACATTCAGTGGTATAAAAATACTTTTTTTTACCATTTAACTGTTTTCCGTAAAGAGGAATAGCTGGTAATAGCTGATCCGTATCACCCATATTTGACCCGCCATTTCCCCAAACAATGGAGTAGCTAACATGCCAGCTGTAGACCAGTACACGTCACTGCTATGTATGTCCTAAAGATCTCCTTCATAATCGTACAACAAATCTTCCAGATTTTCTACAGTAATATAAGAAGCCTGTACACATCATACCCAAGCTAATTTATTTGCTATATTACCGGGATAGGCCATGGTTAACATTGAAATTTAACAATTTCAAATGTGCCATACATTTTTCTTGATAGCTACAAGAAATCACTCTGAACACAGAGAGAGTATAAATAACTGAAATACAGAGCGAAAACTGCTGCATAAGGCTACTAGAAACCTTGGTTGAGAAGCACTGTAATAACAGATGCTGACAGAGTTTTCATTCCAGTGTGTGAGTGTGTGACGCAACATATTCTCGTCATATTATCGCTTGGCATAGCATAAATAAACTAAACTTGAACCTGAGAAGTCGCTTGCGTAGCTATACATACATACTATGGCTCGTATACACACAAAACAAAATGATTCACATATTAGGCGCGTTGGGCACAAAGAATGGCTTTTGCTACAGTGAAACAAAGTAGTGAAATTTCAACAATTTATTAATGTAGTCTCTACTTTATTGTTACTGTAGATTTATACTGCCTTTAATGAGTTTTAAACCAGTTTTTGTTTCGTTTAAATAACTTAATAAATACGGAAGATACGGAATTGTATTTATGATGCATTTTTACAGCATTTAACAATTTAAATGTCCTGTTCTGTTTATTGGGTATCCGTTTCTGGCCCCTGAAGGGTTTAAATGGCCATCGGCGAAGCGGTTAATGGACAGTAGATTAGTATGCTGGTATGTTAAAACTATACATTATTAGAAGTAAATAATGTTTCAGATATCAGCAGTGCATCATCTTCAATCAGCATTTGAGGAGACTAATTCATATTCACGGTATCATCCATCTAAGGGATATTCGTGGGATCTGAAAGAGCGGAAAGTCCCAGAACGTATGGCAGTTAAGAAAGAAACACAGAAAGAGGAACCTAGTTCACTGTTTCAGCGCCAGCGTGTTGATATGCTCCTGGCTGAATTAACTCGTAAATTCCCAGTTCCTATAGTTGTGCCACCACAAAAACAGCCACAAGGTGAGAATATCACACATACTATGACATAACTCACATAATTTATTTTCATTGCCTTTGCAGGGAAGTAGGTTGGGAAAGATTGGCATCTAGCATTTATTCCCACAATACTGCCAGCTAAAGAACAGGAAACAAAAGGACTAAAGTAAATAAACTCCTTTACAGATGCATGTTTGTAACTTGTAAAAAATATTGAAAAGATGGTACTGTCATTTCTGGATATAAAAATAGGGATTTAGGAAATAGGAACAAGAGGTTTCGAAAGCTTTTAAAAAATTGTAATTATAGTATGTACAAACATTTGATTTCCCAGCGTTTTTAAAACCTTTTTTCACAGTAAATTTATGCATATAAGGGTAAGTATCTTATTTGCACCAGAACTTCTTAGTTGAGATATAAGATACACGCAGTCGTATTAGCAAATGAAGATGTTTCATAAAGATCATGGTTATATTCATACAGCAGTCCTGTTATATCGCATCCCTGACCCCTTGTTCCTATTTTCAAAATGCTTAGTTTGCTATTGCCTTTTTACTCAATCTTGTGCAAGTTACTTTTCCGGCATCTAGTATAGTAATGGTATTATAAAACTATGTAATACATTGTTGAAATGCTAATTGCAATATTTGTATGATGTGCAATTCAGAAAACCTGTTTATTTGGGGCATCAAAACTGAATGAATATATTTTATTTTTATGCATAAATAACTTTACCAAAATATACTCAGTTTAAATTGCTTACAACAGCTTTGGCTACAAGCCAAGAACAAATAAGTGTTAAGTTTATTTTGTAAAACCTGAAGCTATTGATAGTGAAGCAATGCAAATATTATAATAAATTATAACAATTTGTGACAAACTTCACTCTTGGGTTTGAAAATTGACAAATCCTCCAGGACTAGTTTAGCAATGTTTTCACCACATTATCAGCTGACACACAAATTGTTTTTCTTTGCCTATTGCCGCTAGGTGATGGATTGTTTGCTACCATACTGATACCTACTGGGAGCAAAACAAACTTATTGACAATTGATCGGTGGTATTTCAAAATTTATAACGTGATTTCTATTTTTCAAGATAAATGTTTTCTCCCAAACCATTAAATCCATTGGTCCATTTATTGTGTTAATAATTTAACTTCTGGATTTATTTCATGGTTAAATGACAAAAATTGATGTCACTGCTGCCTTATCAATCTGTTTGTATTTAATATTCCTAAAATGTTCCTTCACTTTGGCTTCCATCAACTATTGTCAGTAACCATAGAAAAACAAATCAGTGTGTCAGCTGATGATGTGGTGAAAACATCGTGAAATTAATCCTGGAGGATATGTCAATTTTCAAATGAGTAAGTGAAGTTTGTCACAGATTATAATTTATTATAACAGTGTTAAGTTCTTGGATGAGAAAAGCTTAAGGGATTGAACATTAATTTTAAAGTATTAAATACATAAAAAAAGCTTCACTAGGTTTCTCAAATAAATAAAGGAGTAATCAAGTGTGATACTTAAGCAATGATAAAATGGAGTCCTAAAAATTTCACCTTGTTTATTTCAGAAGAGCCTAAGACTGAACCTCGGGAAGTTAAGACTGAGAAACCTGATACACCAAAAAACATGAAGCCACCACCAGAGAAAAAGCCAAGATTAAATTAGAAAGGAATAGCTGATAAGTGATGAAATCTCGAAATCTTGATTGCATCATCTTGAACAGTGCACTTTCAAATGCAGTTATACCATCAAGTTTATGACAAAAGACTGAAGCCAGCAGAATAAATTCATTCACAAGCTGTATTGAAATAAAAATTTGTTTTTTCTGTTCAGAGAGAAAATTAATTGAAAAAACTATTTGTAGTTGGGTTTTAACACACTGTCACTCCGACTACAAATAGTTTCAATTAATTGGATATCACTGTTACTAAATTTCTCCAAACACACATAATAGACTATAGTTTCTTGGAATTCACTTATGTTTTCATATAAGAGAAATAGGTAATTCAAAAGTTATAAGATGTTAAATATAATTCTTCAAGGTTTTCTTTCAGACTGTATAACGGGATGTAATTTATAAAGAATCAGAGGGAAGTGTAACTTAAATTTTGAGATAATTTTTCAGAAAGTTCGCTTCTCTCTCAGTGGAACTAGACATATGAACTATATTAATATTTACTTGACTATCTTTTTCTAGGTGAATTCTTTTAAGAAATCTGTCTGTATTATTTTTGTATATAGGGAACTAAATAAAATTTTAAAATTCCAATATGCAGTAAAATATACGAAAATTGACTCCAAATTGCCTGTGTTCCAAAGTACAGTAAATGAAATGCTATATTTCGAAGCCACTTTAATATTGAATTTTTGCTATTAAAAACAGATTATATATAATAAAATAATGTGAATCCATTCAGAAAGCTCTTTGTTAGAAGATGGACTGAGCATATTCTTTCTCAATATTTGATATTTGCCTTTTTCCATATAACTTTTTGGGCTTAAAATAAGGACACCTCCTCCGTACTGCTCAAATAACCTTCTTAAATGTTCATTTACCTACTAAACTATAGTCCTACTTGGCTTATGTGCACAGGTCGTTTGCTGTATCATGTATATTCAGCTTGCAAAGTCCAGCTTTCCTTTATAAAGAAACAGAATTTCTAGGCACACCTGTTTCTTCAAATTCTGAGATCTGGTACTAACAACCCTTTTAATTAACAAATAACTTCTTCAAACAATATATCTACTAACATAATGGCATCTTACGAGGTGCGTTCAAGTTATAACACTTCAGGACTGGGACCAGATAGGAACTTCCAGTTCTTTTTTTAATACACATGTACTCTTTGTGAATGCATGACAGAGATGGCAACACTGTACAGTGCATAGAACTCTAGTGGCAGCGACGATAGTTAAGACTGTTTTTGATACTTAAAATGGTGACGTTTTCAATGCAAGAACAGTGTGTTATCATTCATTTTCTCCATTTTTGTGGTGTGACACCTATTAACATTCATCGCCAGTTGAGTGAGGCATGTGATGATACCATGGCTGTGTCTAATGTGCGTTCCTGGGTGGGACAGTTCAATGAACGCAGAACATCATGGGACAACAAACCAAGACAGTCACGGCCTCGCACCAGCCGGTCTGAAGAAATGCCAATTTTGGAGGCGATGTCTGCAATGCTCAATCGGCAATCCTCCAAAACAACATTCTCCGTTCGCTGGATCATGTTGTCAGACCAGCTGGTGCTAGAAACAGTGACTGTCTTGGTTTGTTGTTGCATGATGTTCTGCCTTCATTGAACTGTCGCACCCAGGAACACACATTAGACATGTCCTGGTACCATCACCACATGCCTCACTCAACTGGCGATGAATTTCAATAGGTGTCACACCATGAAAATGGAGAAAAAGAATGATTACACGCTGTTCCTGCAATGAAAATGTCGCCATTTTAAGTATCAAAAACAGTCTTAACTATCGTCGCTGCCACTAGAGTTCTATGCACTGTATAGGGCTGCCATCTCTGTCACACATTCGCAAAGAGTCCACGTGCATTTTAATAAAAACCAGAAGTTCCTATCTGGTCCCAGATATGAAAAAAAAAAAAGTAGGAGGTGTTATAACTTGAACACGCCTTGTATTTCACCAGTTTACATAAGACTGACTTAGTAGGGCCTGCAGTGCAGCAGAACTGGGACTTAAGGTGCCCACAGGAAAGCAAATAAAAAATATTCTTATTAAGATTAAATGTAAACATAAAAATTAAAATATACACAGATATTAATATAAAGATGTCAAATCAAATGTCAATCTGCACAGAAATGGTCAGATCAAGATGACTTAGAAAAAAGAATGTGAAAAGCTCAAGTTATTAACAGTGAAGCAAATATAATTAAAAATAATGGCTGCCTTCCTTTCCTAGATTTAAAGATAATAAAACATGTCAGTAAACTAAATTTAGCAATTTATAGCTAATCAGTTCATATAAATTACGTAAAAAATAAAAGTTGTAATCCTTTTTCACTTAAATTTGCTGGTTTTAATAGTTTAATTTATAGGTTAGGTTAATAAATATACCCCTTAATAAAAATAATTTAATAGAAAATATAAACATATTATCAACAGTGCATTAATTAATGGTATTATACTAAACTTTCACTAATCTGGCCATTTTTTGCAGACATGGGTGCCAGATTCGCGGAAGTGCTGAATTATTTAGTTGACTATATTTGGCTCTACATTGAACTTTATTAATCTAAAGGTATATTAATTTTTATACAAAATCTATACATTTGGTGTGCACATACAGTGTCACTCACTATGAAACATATTCCAAATTTTTAGTTGCCACAATAATGACACAACAGCGGCATGCTTTATCATGTATGCAACCACTTTACAAGCATTACATTGGTACTGAATGCATCTGGTTGCTGCATAAAGTACTCCAGGAAGATATCTGTAGTTTCAGCACCAGCAGTGTCAGAAATCTGTATACGCTCTCCTATATCCTTCTCTTCATCACTTTCATCGTTACTTTCCTGCATGCTTTCGATTATTTTTCATCTGTTAATATTCGGTCTACCTCACAGTTTTCCTCACTCGCCACTTAGCAACATTTACTTCATCAACTTCTCCTCCTCCTGGAAAGTTGTGAAACCTTGTCAATGTACAGAGTGTCAGCAATTGATTATCCATAATTGGTTGGCTCATTGCTGTCGCTCTGTAATGGCTCTAACTCTGCATCAACACATGGCCACACTTTCCTCCAGCTCATCAATATGATAGTGTTCTCGAATTTATCCCATGCTTCCGCTGTTTGGAAAACATTGCATAAGTTTATTGTTTACAATGCCTTAAAAGTAGCTTCAATAGAGTTGTTTTCCCGTTCGTTGAGTAACGAGACAAGAAGTGCATGTCAATAATGATGCTTGATTGAGTCTCAAATGCCCTGATCCATGGGCTGAATCAGTGCTGTCACATCCATTAGGACAAAAAGTTCTTAAATACCACCTGACTGTAAGGTCAGAAGAATGACTGAAAGCATTGTCAGGTATAAGGAGTGCTTTCATTGAAAGTTTTTTCTTGTTCAGCCTTTTCTTACAGTGTTTCGTGGAACCACCAAGAGAATATTTCCTGCCCATCTATACTTTCTTCTGAGCACAATATTGCACTGGTAATGCATTCCTCTTGGTATGTTGAAAACAACATAGATGCGGGGATTTCCCATTCACCATGAGCAGTTCAACTCCCATTTGGATTATAACAGGCCATTAATGTTATGTACTGTTTGTTTCTGTTGTTTGAACCCATGAGTTTCCTTCTCGTTCTTGGCTAATGTTTATGGAGGAAGTATGTTGTAAAAGAAGCCAGTTTCATCAGCATTGTACAAGGCATCAGCAGTTAAATCTTCCTCCCCTATTACTTTCCCTATCTTCTTCATAAAGTCTTCTGCATCTTTTTCACGAGCTGCAGAACTTTCCCCAGTGATTTCAGCTGTCATGTCATGTTGTCATTTTCAGTTTGATGTAGTCAACCCTCACTTGCTGCAGACAAAGTTACTGCTGCCAAGTTGTTTGTTAAATGTAACTGCTTTTTCCTTTATTATCGGGCCACTGAATGGGTTTCCTTTACTGCTTTGTTGAATGAACTATGTGTAAACAACTGCATCTAGTTTATCATTCTCATTCTTTCACATAACCTTCCGTTTTCCCAACTCACTGTCCATTTGGCTTGTATATTGTGACTGTGGGTTCATGAAATTAAAAGTCCAGGATACAAACACTAAAAATTGCTCTTTATTTCCATAGAAACACACTTTGGTCAACCCTTACAGTACCAGAATTACTCATACACACAGTACAAATTGCAAGGTCAACGACCACAAACACAGCTCACACAGCTGTTCGTGCACACGAGTCCAATTAACAACTGCTCCCAGTGGCGGGCGGCAGCTTCCTTTTATAGCTTACTATTTGGGAAATTCATGGAATGTTCTCAAACAATCAGGATGGCATTAGAAGAAAGACGAACTCTCCAGAAATCTGTCTCCTTCCCCCTACCGTTTCGGCAAGCTTTTATCTCTGCACTGCACTGTCCATCTCTTTGAATGCGTCTGCCGCGCCACCTCACCGCAACAATGTGTTCGCGATAATATTGTTAAATAGCATTTTCTTTGATAGAGTCAACATGAAAAATTCAATGCCATGACTGGGATTTGAACCATGGATCTCCTGGTTTTCATCCAGTCGCTCTAACCCATTGAGCTACCATGGCTAACTTGCTGTCATGACATTTAATTCTCCATTTGACTGGTATATTTCCCTGGTAAACCACAAGGGGTTCTCGCATTCGAGATACATTGTTTGTGGTGACTTATTATCATAAGTACTTGATTCCCAGGCTTCAACATTCAACTTTTAATAAGTTGAGTCAGTATTAGTAACACTTAACATCACTTTTTGTACTCTCTGGAAATTCATTTCACTGTCACATGATGCCGCCGTTATAGACAACCACCACAACAGAAACAACATTGGTCAGTCGGACACATTCTGAAGATGGGAAAAATAGGCAAAATGTGCATTATATACAACAAAAGGTATAGTTCAAATTGTTGGTAATTTAGTAATTAACTCACATACCAATTCAGCATGCCTTTTAACATCAGAGAAAACATGTGCATTTGCATTAAAGTTCTGCTATATTCAAGAGATACTCTACATTCTGCCCAAAGGACTGGGAAGGGAAAGGAAAGGGTGGTACAAAATATATGAAACAACGTTAATTTATGCTTTATAGCCAATAAATATTAATACATAACAATCATAGAGTGAACACAGTTACTACATTAGCTGTATTAAATTACGCTTAAGTCACTATATATAAAAATATTTTAGTTATAAATTAAAACAGAAGCACCTACAGCACCATTCAGTCTCTTGTATTTTGCATATAATGCAGACATATTCAATGAGGAGGATGTTTTGTTTTTCCTGTAATTAGAAGTCTGTAGCTCCTTAGGCTAGCACACTTATTCTGTTTATAATTAATTCGGAATCCTCTGCCGGTTATATTCCCATTGGTTCTAACAGGAATAATGAAGGGACCATTTCCAGTATCTGTAATACAAAATCTAGAATTGTTATATCACAACATTTTAAAATTATGCAGAAAATATTTGGTAGTTAGTCAGGAAATTCCTTAAAAAAAAATTTATTTTATGGCTGTCCTATTCTTGAGCCATTGTATATAGCATGCAGTTAATTCAGCATGATTTTCAATAGAACATTTATTAAGTGAAAAAATTAGAAATAATAGTATGCAACACACCTGTTACAGGGGCATCTTTGGTGAAATCTATTTCTACAGTAGCATCATTCAGCCGTTCTCCACATAATCTTATGCCTCCAATAATAATATAATCATCTGGACAGTTGAATACCTCTGCTCCAGCTTGCCCTTCAGGTGTAAGTGATATACCATCTATTAAAAAAAAAAAAAAAAAAAAAAAAAAAATAATAATAATAATAATAATAATAATAATAATGCATATAATTGGTACTCCCAACTTAAGATTAAAACTGGTGGTTGAAAAATGACCAAGAAAACTAGATGCAGATCTATTGGACAGTAGAGTGATGGAAGTTTTCTATCATAATGATAAGAGTGTGTGTGTGGTGTTTTAGGGCCCGTCGACAACAAGGTCATTTGGGCCTAATGATAAGAACTAGCAGTGCTTTCTCCAGTCAGGTGAATTTTTACTCACTAATTCTACTATTAGGCACACATAGTGGCAGATGATTAACCTATCATCAATATATAATGCCAGGAAAAGTGGCATACAGGAACTTTCTCTTTCAAGGTATGAGGTTATCTAACATGCACAGAAATGTTACACAGGACCAATGGCTTTACTTCCCTTTCGAAGGAAACCATGTCAAAAATTAAAACTCCAAAAATCAAATGCCTCTACTGTTTGAAACCACAATTTCAGAAACCTAGACTAGCATGGTAGTCACTGGACAATGGACATCAAAATAACATATCACTCAAACCAGAAATACTTTGAAATGAAACCTTTAATTTAGATTCATGATTGATCATAAACAGTTGTATGAAACTTGACTATAACGGTAATTATAGTCTCATTGCTAATATACTAATATGCCATACCTTCATCAACATTTACGAGCTGAAATGGACCTGCACTAGTATAGGTGATTGTGCAGTACTCTGGTTCCTTCTTAATGCATACAGCATAGTTGAGATTGTTCTGCAATGAAATAAATATCTGCTTATAATATCACTGCATCGTTCCCTGCTAGCAAGGGAGCTATCACTATGCTAATACCTGTATTTGCTTGAGAGTTTGATCTCTGCTCTTTGTGGGATCTGTGTGCCAAAAATCGGGTGCAGAGTATAGCTGGAAGTACCTGAAAATGAGCCCAAAATTATGTAGGAACATGGCATAATAACACAGCATTGCACGGGAAGGATTGTTTACACCTGTGGTCAGCAGTCTACACATGGCATATGTAAGGAGCACCGGCACAGCTCATGAGGGATATCCAGCAGCTACTTGCAAGTGGTCACATGTGGCACTTTTCAGGCTTCAGTTTTGGGCATTGCGGTTTTACTACACAGCAGATTTTTGGTGCACAGGCCCCACATAGAGCAGAGATGATGCCAACAAACCTTCAAGTGAGTATACTGGTATGAGTAATGATAGTTCCCTTGTAAGAAGAGATCAAATGGTGATATAGATAAAATATATTTCTTGCAATTAACAGCACAAAATTATTTGTCTTTTTTTCTTATCTGGATATTTTGTCATGCATATAGTCTTAAGAGTATCCTAAGTATTTCAAACAGAGTGTTAAATATTCTAATACACAAACCATTTTTAGAACCTTATGCGTTAACTACCATTTTTAGCCATTAAACACTGGAATGAAAGTTTTGTTATTTAAGAATTCATAAAGAATAGGAAAATTGTACTTATGGTATATCCCTGTTTATGAGGCAATATTAACGTATGTTGTTTTATTATATTAGAAATTAGTAGTTTTACACTTACCAAATAGCCAGGTTTGCTTGCTGTACCAGGACTGTAATTGAAAGACTCAAAAGTGCCCATTATTCCAGTGTAATACTGTAGACAGTTTTTAGGTGCCTTTAATGGACTATCTGGCTTAAGCTGAGTGATCTTGATACGAAATTTGCGAGGAAAATTACCAGCCATGCCCATTATATTTAGACGAATTGGTCCTCTTGTGTTATCAACATCTACATAGACTGGAACACATTATTTCTTGCATTAGAAAGTTCAAAGTATTTTTTTCCAATATGTATTAAACATTTTTCTGATAATTACTGCCTACCCACCACAGAAGCTAAGCAAGCCTGAACAGGGAGAGGGGCTGAACTTTTATCTACTCTGGTAATGGATCTGTTTACTATGAAATTAGTGTATTGTGATTTTGTGGGTTCATAGAATTAAAAGTCCAATTTGCAGAAATTCAAAACATTATTTGCATAGAAATGCACTCACAGTAGCAGTATTACATCACATACACAATCACGATCTACCAAGGTCGATGACCACAACAGCGTTCTGATTACACCTGTTTACATCAGCTCTCGTTACATCTGTTCATGACTGATTCTATTCTATTCTATTCTACTCTTGGCGAGTTGTCGCTTCCTTAAATATCTCATTGATAACTCGAGACTGTTCTGTAACAATCACTAGACGTGTCTTGAATAAACAAGACATCAAGTGGAAATTAAATGTTCTTTCACACTAGCCGTGTGTAGGACGCACTATGAAAGGGTAGAGTCAGACTGAAAAATTCAATGCCAAAGCCGGGATTTGAACCACGGATCTTCTGGTTTCCGTCCAGCCACTCTAACCATTTGAGCTACTATGGCCACCGTGCCAACATGACATTAAATTCTCCAACTGACTCGTGTTTTCCCCGGTAAACCACAAGGAGGTCTCATTAACAAAGGAGACAACTACCTTAATGGCGACTTACTATGCTGTAAGTACTTTAAGGCCCGGGCTTTATAGTTCGAACCACTATTAGGTACAATTAATGGAAATTAATTGTTCTTTCACACTAGCTGTGTGTAGGACGCACTATGAAAGGGTAGAGCCAGACTGAAAAATTCAATGCCATAGCCGGGATTTGAACCACGGATCTTCTGGTTTCCGTCCAGCTGCTCTAACCTTTTGAGCTACTGTGGCCAACGTGCCAATATGACATTAAATTCTCCAACTGACTCGTGTTTTTCCCGGTAAACCACAAGGAGTTCTCATAAACACATGAGACAACTACCTTAATGGCGACTTACTATGCTGTACTTTAAGGCCCGGGCTTTATAATTCGGACCACTAGTAGGTACAATTAATGGAAATTAATTGTTCTTTCACACTAGCCGTGTGTAGGATGCACTATGAAAGGGTAAGGCCAGACTGAAAAATTCAATGCCATAGCCGGTATTTGAACCACAGGTCTTCTGGTTTCCGTCCAGCTGCTCTAACCATTTGAGCTACTATGGCCAACGTGCCAACATGACATTAAATTCTCCAACTGACTTGTGGTCATCCTCAGGCCTACCCTATCCCAGCCATCCGCAGGCACTGCCGTGACCACTCGGACAGCTGCGGCACACTCCTCTTCCACTCTTGTACACTGGCCGCACTCTTCTAGACAGGGTCTTCGGGACGTGGCATCTGCGTTGCCGTGGCTCTTCCCTCTACGATGCTCAGAGGCAAAGTCGTGCTCCTGCAGCCTCTGGACCCATCGGGCTGTCTGGCCTTCCAGGTTTCTAAAGCTCAGTAGCGAGGTTAGGGCGGAGTGGTCAGTCCTCAGGTGGAATGGCTAACCGCACAGGTACTTGTGGAAGTGCTCCAAGGTCTTTACCACCGCCAGTAACTCTCGTCGGGTGACGCAGTAGTTCTTCTCAGCCTTGGAAAGGGTCTTGCTGTAGTAGGCTATCACCTGTTCATGGCCGTGCTGGACTTGGGATAGGACACCTCCAATGCAATGGTCACTGGCGACAGTGTCCACAATGAAGGTGCCGCCTGGTTGTGGAAATCCCAGAATAGGAGCACTACACAGTGTCTTCTTCAACTGCTGGAAAGAGTCTTCGGCGTTCTCCGTCCACACATAGGACCGGTGTTCTTCAGTCAGGCGGGTGAGGGTTTTGGCGACGTTGGAGAACCCCTTGATAAAACGACGGTAGTAACTGTACAGCCCCAGGAAACTATGCAATTCCGTCTTGTCCTTTGGCCGAGGCCAATCTCTGACGGCCTGTGTCTTTTCTGGATCTGTGGCCACTCCGGTTTGTGAGACTATGTGGCCCAAGTAGTTGACTTCCTTGCGGAAGAGCTGACACTTCTTTGCATTCAGCTTCAAATTGGTTGCATGCAGTCTCTGTAGCACCTTACTCAGATTCTCCAGATGGTCTTCGAAGGTCTTGCCGACGATGATGATGTCGTCCAGGTATAGCAGGCAGGCGTCATAAGTCAACCCTCTCATTACTGACTCCATTCGGCGTTGGAACGTAGCTGGCGCGTTGCAGAAGCCAAAGGGCATAACGGTGAACTGTCAAAGCCCTTGGCCTGTCGAGAATGTGGTCTTCTCCTTGACTCTCGGGTCTAGAGCCACTTGCCAGTAACCCGACTTCAAGTCCAGGGTCGAGAACCACTGCGCACCAGCAAGCGTGTCCAGAGTGTCGTCAATCCTGGGTAAAGGGAAGCAATCCTTCCTGGTAACAGCATTCAACTTCCTGTAGTCCACGCAGAAGCGTAGCTCGCCGTTCTTCGTCACCAGAACTACAGGGGAACACCAAGGGCTGTCAGACACTTCAATCACTTCCCTGGATCTCTATATCCTCTAGCATATCCCGTACCGCCTCTTGTTTTGCCAGCGGAACGCGTCTAGGTGCTTGCCGAATAGCCGGGGCGTCTCCGGTGTCGATGCGGTGGAGCACTCGGTCCGTGCGGCCGTAGTCGTCGCCTTGGCTGAAGACGCGCTGGTATCGTCTCAGCAGTTGTCGAACCTTCTCAAGCTGTTCTGCGGTCAGGTGGTCGGCCGCTCTCTCCAATAAGCCTTACAGTTGGGGTCCCAGGTGTTGCGTCGGCAACGGCTCCTTTGTTTTGTCGATTGTTCTCACGATGACCACGGGCTCGCATGTCCCCAACTCCGTCCAAGCCTTGATGTCTTTATCGGTGTCCGTCAGGTTGAACAGCCTCACCGGCACCTCCTCTCGACAGGGCTACAATGTCCTGACTACACATAGTCCATGCACGGGCGTCATCTGGTCCAGCATCATGTTCTTCGTCCGCTGGCCTTTCAGTCGCGCCGTTACCACCACCTCGCTTCTCGAGGGGACCACCACATCCACCTTAAGATGACCCTGCAAATTCCAAGGCGCTCTTCGGGTTGCCGGAGTATCACCTCTTCTCCATTGAGCCGCAGGACCTTCCTACCGACGTCGACCTTCGCCTCGTGGCTCCTGTGGACATCCAATCCCTGTGTCACCAGCTTAGTCACCTTCGCGACGAACGGTACTCCGTCCCAAGGTCAACTTCAGCAGGGCCTCCTCTACAGGCAAGGTGTCGCCCGATGCCGTCACTAGCTGGTATTGTCGGCTTGGCTTCCTCGTCGGCAAACCCCTGGCTACGTCAGGTCTAATGACGGTCACGGCTGCCCCGGTGTCTATGAGTACGCGGCACGGCTTCCCTCTCACCCAACCGTCCGCGATGAGGCTGTCATGCATACGCCGGCTGACGACTCGCAGTGTCGCTCGAGGGGATGGTGGTGATGGTGACGACGTGCCCCTCTCCACGACGGACCTTACTCGTTTTCCGGCTGCTCTTCCTGGTGTAGGCAGTCTCTCTCCAGGTGTCCTGGCTGTCCACATCCCCAACACAGGCCACTAGGACTTCGCCGGCGTCCCTCGACTGGTCTTCGGTCTCCCGTGTAGCGGATACTCCTGATTCGCGACGTCGGGGTAGCCGTCACCTTGGCCGCCGCCATCCTTAATGTTGCAATTAGCGCCTCGTGGATGGTTTTGTAGTCGCCGAGCATTAGGCGCTGACGAATCTCCGTGTCTCGTACCCCGTCGACAAAAGTGTAGGCGGCTTCCCGGGATATGAACTCTGGTGGGAGGTCGACTAAGGCTTTGCTAGCCAGCTGCTCAATTGTCAGGGCGAACTCCTGCAGCGTCTCCCCTGGCTGCTGTGACCTTGACTTCAGCTGGCTATGGTACGCTGCGGGTAAGCGGTGGTTTCCAAAGCGATTCTCCAGGGCCTCCCAGATGTCCTTGGGGGCCGCCGCTGTCTGGACCGCGTTCAGGACTTCTGCGGCCCGTCCTTTGAGGCTGGCTATTAGCTGTGTGCCTGTTCCTCCGGTGACTACTTGTGCTTGGCCATTGTGTCGAACTGGCGGCGGAAGACTTCGAAAGTTGTCGCGCCATCGTATTTAGGAGGTTTGATGCGCGCAGATGTGTCGCGTCTCGGCGCGTCGACCTTTGAATCCTTCAACCTCCTGCCGACGACGACCTCCACCATGGCATTTAGGGACTTTGTGTTGCTGTCGGCCTTTCCCTCCAGCTCGTTAACACGGCTCGCCAGGTCGTCCAGGGAATTTGTGTTATTGTCGGCTTTTCCATCCAGGTCATTAAAGCGGTTCGCCAGGTCTTCGACGCGCTCGCCCACTTGGCCCATCCGCATGCCCAGCCCCGTGATGTCATCCCTCACGCCGGCCAACTGTTCTTCAAATTTTTTGGGGAGGACCTCGTTCGCAGCCTTCATTTCAGTAATTAATTTGGCCAGTGAACGAAATTTTTAGTAGGTTTTGATTGATGTTTTTTATGTATGTGTATTTTTAATAGATTTTGTTACACTTGTATAGTTTTTAGAAAGTTTTATATCTGGCTTTTGCCATGACTAGTTTTTTAAAGGGCACTGATGACCGCCGTAGTTGAGTGCCCTTATATATATCATCATCATCTTCATGGTCATCGTCGCGACCAAGTTGTTATTCGCCGTCTCCAACTTCTCTTCCATTTTCTCGGTGATGTTATCATTAGCCGTCTTCATTTCTTTCATCTCGGCGGTGAGGTTGTCCATTTTCTGTAGAATCCTTTCCAATGCAGCCTCCATGTCGTAATATCCCACTTCTGACACCAATTGTGACTTTGTGGATTTGTAGACTTAAAAGTTCAATTTGCAGAAATTCAAATTGTTCTTTATTTGCATAGAAATACACTCACAGTAGCAGTATTACATTACATACACAATCACGATCTACCAAGGTCGATGACCACAACAGCGTTCTGATTACACCTGTTTACAACATCAGCTCTCGTTACATCTGTTCACGACTGACTCTTGGCGAGTCGTCGCTTCCTTAAATATCTCAATAATAATAATTTGAGACTGTTCTGTAACAATCACTAGACGTTTCTGGAATAAACAAGACATTGAATTTTCTGTCACTAGACGAAATCCGAACCTTCCAGAAGCGTAACTTAATCTGTGCCAGCAAGTCCTTTATCTCAGCTATCTTTATTTGTCAGCTCTTTGTGTACACAAGCCACACTATCATAGATAACGGGTTCGCGACAGTATGAATGAGAGTGAGAGTATGAGTCATCCATGCTGCCTGATCTAATGCTCATTTCAGTAACTGCAGTGATAGGACTTGTGGCTGTGGTTGAGTTATGTGACAACATTGTTTGTTTTAGATGAACCTAGCATCCTTATCACATCCAAACAATGAGAATAAACATCAAACGTACAGCATAAATGATTGTTACACATTCCTTTGCTTTGCCTTCTGGTGTTGGGTGGACAGTACTTAAGTAAAATAGAATCTGTTTCTTCATTATTTGAGGTGAATCAACAAAATTAAACAATTGAGTATGCAGATAAACAGCATCATATTACATGCAATATAATATCCAAGGTTTGGGCCAGGTGCTTGCGGACTAAAAGCAACTGATATTTCACAATCTCATTATGGCCCCATGTAGTGGAACTGCAGTTACATAATATATCCATTTTGTAAAAGGCAAAAATGTTAAATTATATTAATCACATATAGTAATGTTATTCAATGTTGGCAATGTTTAATGTTTGGGCTCTACCAACCATTCTGAGGATTGTTAAGCTGGTGACAGTTTGCAGTTCCATTTCACTAAGATGCATCAGCTGGTGACAGTTCATTAAAACTGAAAATTTCTGTTTCACCAAGATGTGTAATCATTTTTTCATAAATAAGGTCATGCGGACCTTAACTCTTGTAAAATGGCATCACAACTATTTTCATTCCACTAAGTGAATAATGGATACTTTATGTATGTGTTTGGGCTTTCACTTAAAATGTATATTTTGATTTTCAGATTGGTTGAATTTATAAATCTTGCAAATTGGATTGGAAATAACCACCTCTTGATAGTGAATCACAAAATGGATGATGTAGTTCCTTTCTATCACATACTAGATATGAACTGTGACTATAATATAGGACTGAAAGTGAGGCAAAAATGTTATGGTACAAAATTGAATCGAGAATATATTGACACATTGTTTCACTCACACTGTTTATTCACAGGACATGTTTCAAGAGCTCTTGCTCCTATCCTCAGCTGATACTCGACTAGTGCAAGTTGTAGTGGTTTCTTCTTTCTCCGTATTGTCAATAGATGGCGTGATGTACTTGTCAAAGATGTCCGGTGGTGGAGTTTCAAAATTCATGACTCTATGACGATTTTTGTTAATGAAGATTTTTTCCCATACGGAAAGGTCTATGGGGTGATTAACGTATTGTGACTTTGTGGGTTCGTGAAATAAAAAGTCCAATTACACCACTCAACAATGTTCTTTATTTCCACCGACTTACAGTTTAACACTTGCCAATTACACAAAATTACTTGCTGCACACAATTACAATTTACCCGTTCGTCCGTTACAACTTCACTTGTACTCGCGATTACATAAACTCCGATACTCATACACAGTTCGTACAGTCTTCCGTTACACAATCCTTTCGTTCATTAACACGTCACTGACTAACTCTTACACCAAGAACTGCGACTGTCTTCTCGCTCACACTCACTAACCAACTGATTGACCAACTCAACCAACAACTGACTGACTAAACCAAAACCAACTCAACACAGCACAACAACTGACTGACTCTGTCTGTCTGTAACCCTCTTTATAGGAATATCGCCGGTTTCTAGTGACCAGGAGAATGTTCCAGACTCCGTAATTTCTGGAACCAGGTGGGCAGAAACAGACGCACAATTATGTTTCTTTCCGACCACTGGCTGTCACCACTGTAAGACAAACGAGGGAAGGGCGTGGCTAACCGAGCCTCCCCTGTCTTCCGTTGCCAGCTGCTCACAGGGTGTTTCAGCGCTCCGTCACAGTATTTTATTAGAGATGTTTCCAAATTGATGTCATGTCTAGTATTCAAAAAATGAAAAGCCACTGCTGATTTTTCTGTTTCACCATTTTTAATGTTTCTCATATGTTCTTTAGTTCTGATGTTAATATTTCTTTTGTTTTTCCTATATAAATTTTAGGGCAAGTTTCACATTTGATCTCATAGATTCCTGGTTTTTCTTTGGTAGTGATTGAATTTTTGGGAGGGCCTTTTAACAAATTTCTGATATTAAACCTGTTTTGAGGAGCAAGAGTTAGGTTGTGTTTTGAGAAGATTTTTTGGAATTTGTTATAGGCTGATGGGTGGAAGGTGAATTTTTTAAAAACTTTTTTCTCTTTTTCTCCTGTAGGTTCTAGGGTGGTGGTTTCTTTTATTTTCTTAGCTTTGTTGAGTCTGTTAACAGTTTTGTCTGTTAAATTTGGGTTGAAACCGTTGGATATAGCTACTTTTTTTATGTGTAGGTATTCTTCTTGATAATCTTCTCTGTTTAGTGGAAAGTTTATCATCCGAAAGATTAAACTGTTGAAAATGGCATGTTGGTGTTCTTTTGGGTTGAAACTGTTGTTCTTAATGTAATTATCTGTGTGTGTCGGTTTCCTGTAGATACCAAAAGTGAGTTTGTTGTTCATTTTTTTGATCTTGATGTCCAAAAAGGGGAGCACACCATCCTCTTCTGTTTCCAATGTAAATTTTATAGCTGTATTTTGTATATTCAAAAGTTTAAGACCATCTTGTATGAGTTTTTTAGGTACTATTGCAAAAATGTCGTCAACATAGAGATACCACACTTTGAAATAATTTGGAAAAGCTTTTGTGATATGTGTTTCAAAAGCACTCATGAATAAATCTGCCAAGAAGGGAGACAATGGGTGGCCCATAGCTAGGCCCGTTTTTTGTTTATAGATCTGTCCATTAAAGCTGAAAAAATTTTGATTGATACAAATTTCTGTAAGTTGTGAAAGTTCTTCTATTTCTTCAGGTGTTATTTGTATGGATTCCAGCCATTTTTTGAGAAGTGGAATAAGCTCATTGGTCGGTATACTTGGATATAAAGAAATGACGTCAAAGGAAACTAAAGCATCTGTAGAGTTGATCTTTGTGTCCTTCAGGAGATTTAACAATTCAAACGAGTTTTTGATACTTAAATTTTCAAATTTTGTGAAGGATCTGAAGATTTGAACCAGCCATTTTGATAGTTGGTAAGTGGGTGCATCAATGTTATTAATTATTGGTCTGAGGGTAATTTCAGGTTTATGTATTTTGGGTAAACCATATATGTATGGTGTTTTTGGACTGTCTATTTTATTGTTCAATTTATCTCTTTTAGTCATGATTTTACTGTTTTTAATTGCTAATTCCACAGATTTGCATGCTTTCTTTTATGGATTGTTTTTCAGGTTTAACAAATTCTTTTCCGTTTAAAAGGTTGTCCATTTTTTTGCGATAGTCTTCTTCGTCCAATATTACTATTTTGTTACCCTTGTCTGCTTTTGTGTAGACTACCGGTTTTTCATTTAAATTTTTGATTAATTTTTTTATATGAATATCTTTTTGAATTTGCATTTTGAATATGATCTAGAGTTTCTAAGCACTGTGTTCTGATCGTAGATTTTTTGTTATCGGGCAAATTATATATTGCTATTTCAATGTCCGCGATATAGTTTTCAATGTTTTTTGTGTAATCTACACATGTTTTTAGGCCTTTGTTTAGAAAATCTATTTCTTTCTCCGTGAAGTTGCATGTGGATAGATTCGTTACATTGTTAGGTTTTTGACATGAGAGTAATAGATCTTGCTTTTTATGTGGATACGGTGAATCAAAAGAAAAGAAATACTTTTGCAGACATACGTTTTCTAAAAAAATGTTTGAAATTCAATATAACACACATTTTCGTCAGAAAAATTGTTAAACACAAGAATAATAGCAAACAACAAAAAGCAGCAGAAAAACGTGTAATTAAAATGGAAATAAACCACCACTACTATTCGTTACATTCCACAGAATTAAAAATATACGAACTACACTTAAAAATTTGGAAATGTATGAACCCGGCCATGTGGTCTAACTTAGAAAATAATATGCTGTCAATTCTTAATTTGAAAATGCGTAAGAAAACAGCCATTTTAAAACAAAAATTCATGAATCTTCAAAAGAAGCAAGAACCGTATCCACATAAAAAGCAAGATCTATTACTCTCATGTCAAAAACCTAACAATGTAACGAATCTATCCACATGCAACTTCACGGAGAAAGAAATAGATTTTCTAAACAAAGGCCTAAAAACATGTGTAGATTACACAAAAAACATTGAAAACTAAAATCGCAGACATTGAAATAGCAATATATAATTTGCCCGATAACAAAAAATCTACGATCAGAACACAGTGCTTAGAAACTCTAGATCATATTCAAAATGCAAATTCAAAAAGATATTCATATAAAAGATTAATCAAAAATTTAAATGAAAAACCGGTAGTCTACACAAAAGCAGACAAGGATAACAAAATAGTAATATTGGACGAAGAAGACTATCGCAAAAAAAATGGACAACCTTTTAAACGGAAAAGAATTTGTTAAACCTGAAAAACAATCCATTAAAGAAAGCATGCAAATCTGTGGAATTAGCAATTAAAAACAGTAAAATCATGACTAAAAGAGATAAATTGAACAATAAAATAGACAGTCCAAAAACACCATACATATATGGTTTACCCAAAATACATAAACCTGAAATTACCCTCAGACCAATAATTAATAACATTGATGCACCCACTTACCAACTATCAAAATGGCTGGTTCAAATCTTCAGATCCTTCACAAAATTTGAAAATTTAAGTATCAAAAACTCGTTTGAATTGTTAAATCTCCTGAAGGACACAAAGATCAACTCTACAGATGCTTTAGTTTCCTTTGACGTCATTTCTTTATATCCAAGTATACCGACCAATGAGCTTATTCCACTTCTCAAAAAATGGCTGGAATCCATACAAATAACACCTGAAGAAATAGAAGAACTTTCACAACTTACAGAAATTTGTATCAATCAAAATTTTTTCAGCTTTAATGGACAGATCTATAAACAAAAAACGGGCCTAGCTATGGGCAACCCATTGTCTCCCTTCTTGGCAGATTTATTCATGAGTGCTTTTGAAACACATATCACAAAAGCTTTTCCAAATTATTTCAAAGTGTGGTATCGCTATGTTGACGACATTTTTGCAATAGTACCTAAAAAACTCATACAAGATGGTCTTAAACTTTTGAATATACAAAATACAGCTATAAAATTTACATTGGAAACAGAAGAGGATGGTGTGCTCCCCTTTTTGGACATCAAGATCAAAAAAATGAACAACAAATTCACTTTTGGTATCTACAGGAAACCGACACACACAGATAATTACATTAAGAACAACAGTTTCAACCCAAAACAACACCAACATGCCATTTTCAACAGTTTAATCTCTCGGATGATCAACTTTCCACTAAACAGAGAAGATTATCAAGAAGAATACCTACACATAAAAAAGTAGCTATATCCAACGGTTTCAACCCAAATTTAATAGACAAAACAGACTCAACAAAGCTAAGAAAATAAAAGAAACCACCACCCTAGAACCTACAGGAGAAAAAGAGAAAAAACTTTTAAAAAAATTCGCCTTCCACCCATCAGCCTATAACAAATTCCAAAAAATCTTCTCAAAACACAACCTAACTCTTGCACCTCAAAACAGGTTTAATATCAGAAATTTGTTAAAAGGCCCTCCCAAAAATTCAATCACTACCAAAGAAAAACCAGGAATCTATGAGATCAAATGTGAAACTTGCCCTAAAATTTATATAGGAAAAACAAAAAGAAATATTAACATCAGAACTAAAGAACATATGAGAAACATTAAAAATGGTGAAACAGAAAAATCAGCAGTGGCTTTTCATTTTTTGAATACTAGACATGACATCAATTTGGAAACATCTCTAATAAAATACGTTAATCACCCCATAGACCATTCCGTATGGGAAAAAATCTTCATTAACAAAAATCGTCATAGAGTCATGAATTTTGAAACTCCACCACCGGACATCTTTGACAAGTACATCACGCCATCTATTGACAATACGGAGAAAGAAGAAACCACTACAACTTGCACTAGTCGAGTATCAGCTGAGGATAGGAGCAAGAGCTCTTGAAACATGTCCTGTGAATAAACAGTGTGAGTGAAGCAATGTGTCAATATATTCTCCATTCAATTTTGTACTAGTTTGTGCTTCACTGTCCCTACGCTTCTTTCAAGTTTATACTTTGAAAAATGTTATGATTTAATGCAGTGATGCATCATTCATTCTTTAAGCTCCCAATTAAGATGTTAAGTATCTAACATAATTCATAACATAGAAAATAGTGTCTATTTTTTAAAATGCATTTAATGTCAATAAGCATTGGACATTTAGGAGAGGGGAGAGGATATTCATGAAGTAACAATATTTAATGAATTTTAAATTCCCACTGATAATCACATAACTACAAGTCATTTGTACTTCAACAGAGGAAATCTGAGATTAAAGAACAGCAGCCTACAATGTTTCTAGCAGTGACCATAGCCAAGGATGCAGAAAATAATGTTGTATAACATCAAAGCTAGTTATAGTTAAATTTGACTCAAATATCTATAAAATTATAACTACAACCATGATGCAGAAGTTAACTGCAGCTTGAACTATCAGTCATATCTTACTTACTGTGCTGTCCTGAGTTAAAGCCACATATTACCGGTGCAATGCTATTTGTGTTCTGACCCGTAATGATGAATTGATCCTCTACACAGGTACCATTGTCTGGGCTTCGTAGCTAGAAAAATAGCACAATAATAATAATAATAATAATAATAATAATAATAATAATAATAATAATAATAATAATAATAATAATAATAATAATAATAATAATAATAATAATAATAATAATAATAATAATAATAATAATAATAATAATAATAATAATAATAATAATAATAATAATAATAATAATAATAATAATAATAATAATAATAATAATAATAATAATTATAATAATAATAACAATAATAATAATAAATAAATAAATAAAATGAATAATTGGAAAAAGCCAACTTTCAACTAAAGGTAAAAAGTAGGATAAATAGAAATAAAAAGAGGTATTTTTCAAGGTGATGCATTCAGTCCCTTATGGTTTATACTGGCATTATCCCCCCTTAGTCAATTGCGCAATGAAAACAATTTTGGCTTTAAATTAAATGTCAAAGAAGAGGAAAGCCGACTGTCACATTTAAATTTAATGACACTAAACACTTACACAGTCATTAATCGACTCCCTTTAAATTTAATTTATTATAACAACACTGTTTTCAACAGTTCCAAGAAAGGAATTGTCACATTTAGTTTTCTTGGATGATATCAAACTATATGGAGAATCAAGTACAAAATTGAAACAACCAAGACTTTTCCAGAAGGCATATGCATGGAATATGGACTAGAAAAATACTCACATATATATGTCAAAGAAGGGAAAATAATAAAAAAAAAATAGAAAACTGTGCTGAATTTCATTAATGAAAGAAAATGACATATATAAATACTTTGGGATTGAACAAAGTAATTTAGATTAAAATACAAAATCACGTAACACAAAATTTAATGGAAAAAACATTATTCAGGCCATTAATACGTGGGCAATTACTGTCTTAACTTATCCATTTGGAATAATGAAATATTCAGATACAGAATTACCTACTTGAATTAGATGCATTAACAGTTCATACAGCCAATCTTTAAAAGAGAAAATGAAAATGTATTTCAGGGCAGAATTTTTAGTAGAGATTTGTGTCCCCCTCGGTATCCCAACCTATGTCTCTGCGATTTCTTTCTCTGTGGTATCTTAAAGCATAAAGAGTACAAGACAAAGACACACATCTTAGAAGAATTAGAAGAAAATATCCACCAGGAAATTGCTAGTATTTCTCAATGTGAGCTACGGCGAGTGATGGATAGCTTCCTAAAGAGGTGCCAAACATGTATGGAAAACAGCGGTGGCCAGTTCCAGCATCTCTTTTAACAATATGGATAAATCAAGCCTTTAAAAGTAGTTCTAAAAATGTTGCATCTTTTCATCCACATCTTTCTATGACAGCAGCAAACGGCATTGAGCACCGAGGGCGCAGACAGGTAAAACACAGCGCAGCCAGTTCATAAGTATTTGAATCACCCAATAGAACCTCTTCTGCACTTTTTGTAGAAAGAAAACCGAATTTCCTCATGCAAATTTTATTAATTTTATATAATAACTACACAAGACTAAATGTCTGTCATGATATTTAGTTATCACTTTCATTCTTAATAAGCTAAACATATTTCATGTAATATCCATGCAACAAAACTTATATCAACAGTGGTTATTCTTAAAAATTATAGCAATAATGCATTTTCACCACTTATTCCAATTTTTGGCACCCCAGATTAAATAGGAAGTTATTTTGAACTTATAACATTAAAAATTATGATACTAGGCATTCCTCATAAGAAGATGACTCAAAATTAGTGAATGTTCTTGTTGTTAATTCACATAGAATAAAGTGATTATAATATTCAAGCACAGTATTTTATTGCTAGCAGTGTGTTCTAGTATATAAGAAAAATCTGGCACCTTAGTATTGCGCTCTTGGGTTCAATTTGCAGTTTTTGCCTTTTATTCTCTGTCTTTTTCTTTGAGTTAGTTTTGCTTATTTTTTATTTATTTATGCAACCAACAATACAAGGGAATATGATGAAGCATCAGCCCAGACTGTTTTGCATTATTCATGCCCAAGTTTTTCTTAATATTCAATTAATTATCATAAACTATGTTTTATCTTATTAATTTTTAGATGAGTCGTATTTATTACACATCTGCTTGGTCTGAAAATCATGAAATTGAAGATAGCACAGAATTACTAAAATACGTACAAAAACATAGTACATAGAAATACATAAAAACCAACTAATGAACTTTGAAATCCCGCCAGAAGAGAATCCCACATTTAAGTTCATCACTAAATCAACAGATGGCAGCAGCAACCCCAGAATTACCCACACCACTGGATCAAGCTTTAGTCGCATAAGAGCCGAAGATGCAAACGATGATTTGCGAAACATGTCCTCAAAATAGGTACGAAAGTGAAGCAGATGTGTAATAAATATGACTCATCTAAAAATTAATAATTATTTCGCTTCACTGTGGTGTTCCAATACAGTTAAATCTCGATATGTTTTATCTGCTTCTCATTTTATTGATCACATCAATTTCCTTTTAACATTGGTCAAGTGCTTGTCTATGTTCTCGTTATCTTTTCTAAAGAGTTTAAATAGGACTTCGTTTCTGTTTAATTTCAATCATTTCCCACTTGTACCTCTTTTCTCCAAAGCTCTCTCCATTTACATTAAAAAGCTATAAGCTCCAAATCTTTTTTTCCACATCTCGGAAAATATTTCTGTAGGAGGTCATTTTGCATCCCTTTTAGTCCCCACACACCTACTTACACCGAAGCAATACTCTCTTTTTAAATTTATACACGTGTACTTCCTTTTCCTGTGTTTTTGTTATTAATATAAATGATTCTTCTCTATGTTAATAAACAATTTTTGTATTGGAAATTAATTATTCCTTCACTGACACATCTTAACTAGCTCCACATTTCTACACGATACATGTATAAAACTCAGTAATGTATAAAAACTCAGCAAATGTATAAAACTCAGCTAAGAAGGGTCTATATTAAATACAAAGATGTATATTTTACCATACCATGTGTCAAATATGACATTTTAATCAAAACTGTTAAACTCATTTTAGGCAAATAAAAGCTAACAAACAGTTTTCCATACTGACAGGTGTTACAGTTGAGGAACTCTTCCTGAAAATCTTTGACTATATGCTTAAAATCTCTGAACTCAAGTTATATATATATATCAATGCAAAATTCAACATATGTCATTACATCATAGATTTGATTCCATAGGAGAGTTTCTGTAATTTTAATTGTATATTTTTATATTCTTTTAAGATACTTATAATTCTTTGTAATTGTATTACTTTATTTGTATACTGATAATACCAGAATTAATGTAATAAGTTAAAATGAAATGAAACCAATCTGAAACTTATATTCAAAAAGACAATTACGCGATAAGTCAAAACCTTTCATAAAATATAACCAAATCTTATAGTGGAAATAAGTTTTCAAAGGAAACTTTAAAATGCTCAGTCTTTATAGGGAAATTAAGTGTTTAAAATTATATATCACAAAAGCTGCAGTCAGACTAAGTTTCAAAAATGCATGCTTTAAGTCATCACTTAATGGTTAAATTTGAATAATTGGAAATTTTAAATGATAGAGAAGACACACAGGCTAAGGCCGATATACAGGAGGAAGTTTGTAAAAGGTGAAAAAGAAATGAAATTTTTCATATCAAGATTGAAGTTGAGTTCACTGTAACCTGATTCATTGCTTTACAAAATACAATAATGCTAATAAACACTTGGCATATTATTGAAAATTTCACTGTTTGATTTAATAATATAATTTATTTAGTTATTTTTTATGCCAGAGCAATAGTTATAATATGGAGGTAGCATGTATGCCTTACTTTCAAGTGATTCCTAGTTTGAATCTCAGTTAGGGTGAATTACCCAGATAAGCTTCTTTCTGGGATTCTCTTTCATCCTGTTAAAGTTGAGTAAATTTAAGCTCTAAAGACCCAGACTCATTTGAGCAAAATAATTTTCCCTATTTCATAGTTCAATATTATATATCCATATAAAAGATATTAAGCTATAATAAAAAAATACAGTTACAAATAAGACAAGGATTTAGTTTTAGGATAAAGGAGATTAATCATTCTTCGACACTAGCCATGCATAGGCTAAGGTTTGGATATGTAGAGGTAGACTGAAAAATTCAAATCCCAACTATGGCATTGAATTTTTCAGTATGACTCTACCTATCCAAAGGATTTATTTACTTAAGATGAGTCAGTACTAGTAACACTAACATCAATTTTGTTTTGGCAACATGTGTTCCCATCTTCAGATCATGTCTGACTGACCATTGTTATTTGTATCATGGTGGTTGTCTATAATGACAGCATTATGTAGCATTGAAATGTACTTCCAGAGGGTACTTGGTGGCGGTAAATCAAAATTCCTTAACTGTCGTTTGTGTTTCAAAATGAAGATAATTTTCCATTTGTCGAATTCTGCTGCATGACTGGTTAATTTGATTAGTTTTAATGTTCCGTTTGACACAGATGGATCTAACTTGGACAACAACTCAGGAGCAGGAATTAAGTGTGCATTGTTCTCATTCTATCAACCAGCAGGATACCACACAACAAATTTTGATGCAGAAGTAACAGCTACTCATATTTCACTCCAACATTTTCTATACAGAATAGATAAATTCAAAAATGTTGTTATACTTTCTGATTCTAAAGCAGCAGTATGTGCAATAACTTCATATAAAATGAAGTCAGTCCAAATTAAAGAATGTCACAAAATGATCCAACAACTTCAAAAACTACAGAAAAGAATTATATTACAGTGGATACCTGCACATTGTGGAATTTCTGGAAATGAATCAGCTGATTTTCTTGCCAAAAAAGGTGCAAATTTAATTCAGAACAAAAGTAAAAACTTACCCTTTACATCCATAAAAAGATTAATAAAAAACAAATATAAAACAAACAAAACCAATCAATATCTAACAAAGGCAAAGATAAAAAATGGAACATTTTAATTAAAAATCCAGAAATTATTCCAGAAATCCCACTTAAAGCTGCAGTAGCAAATTTTAGATTACTTACAGAACATGATTATTTGGCCAAACACTTACATAGAATAGGAATTTATACAAGTCCAAATTGTCCTCTGTGCATCAAAGAAGAGGAAATGACTGAAGAACATCTTTTAACCTGTGAAGCCCTACCTGCCGGACCCACTACACAGAAATATTGGAGCGCAAGATAGCTAATGGCTTCATTGCCAAAGCCTAGCATTTGACGACGACAACAACAACAACAACATGTTTGATTTGTTGTTATGGTTGATCATCCAGAAATGGTGTGAAACTGTGGATTTATCCATTTGTTTGCATTATAAGTATCTCATATGTTCCTTTGTTTATTCTATCTCCCTCATGATGATAATTGAGATAAATGTTTACAGAAATTATCTTATTGCTAATTATCTTATAGGTGCAAGGTGAGTAGGGAAATATGCTAGGCTTTAAGCGGCAGCCAGATCTTTTAAAGCTGGGAGTTTCTCTTTGCATAGTCAAGAGATAAATAAATGAATAATGAATTCCCATTTGAGTGAAGTATAAGTATGGGAAAATTCATACAAATAACAATGAATATCCCTGAATTATTTTTATTTCACATAAAAATTGTATTAGACATAGATTGTGCATTTTAAAAAATCTGCATTTTTTGTGCAGTAATTTTTGTCTATCTCTTACAGTTAACAAGTTATGCAAAAGTAATTTAGAATAAAGAAGACTTCTGAGGTTATTTTCAGACTATTCAACATATAAATTTTGTTTTTCATAAAAATATCTTAAATATATCTATCTATTTTAATCAAAATTGTTAGGGCCATCTTTTAGACACTCCAATTTTTGTAAAATGGTTAGTCTGGGTGCAAGGATTTTCTTGCAAACCTTTATTTCACATCCTTGGAAGAGCTGAATTTAAGAATCAAGTTTGGTAATTAAACAATCTTTATTTTAGAGTTAAAGCTATTCACAGACACACACCTGGACTGTTTTTTAAAAATGCTTTTCTCAGATTTAGGGGACCTCTTTCTTCTTCTTTCTTTAACTGCCCTCTTATACTACTACGTGGTGTCAGGGTATTCTAGTTCCCCTTAACCCTTATGACCGTAGGTGGCAGATTGAGGAACAGAATCTCTGGATCAGCGATAAAGTCCAGGATGGTGATCAGCCCGATGCCTGGTATGAGAGTGGGAGAAGTGAATGACAGATTGAGGGCAAGATCAAATGATAGGAAAGATGATGATGTTGATGTTGATGATGATGATGATGATGATGATGATGATGATGATGATGATGATGATGATGATGATGATGGAGCAATTGGTGGAATGTTGGTGGGGGAAACCGGAGGACCTGGAGAAATCTTGCCCCAGCACTGTATTGTCCACCACAAATCTCACTTAGCAGTCTCCGGATTGAACCCGATGTACCTTGGTGAGAGCCAAGCAGTCTAACCACTCAGCCACGGAGCAGCTAGGATACCTCAAAATGTATATTTGCACTAAAATCTCAGTATTAAAGTTTTGGGTGGAATGGAATGCTTTCCCTTCTTACTGTATTAGCAGAGAAAGTAAGAATTTAATTTTCCAGTACAGTGATGTATATACATAATATCTTGGTTCTTTCTTGCCATCAATAAAGTGCTATCCTATATGCTCACAAAGGTTTACCATAATTTAAATACTATCCTGATGTAAAAATATTGAAAACCTATTAGATATTGGCTGTAATATAATGTGTTTACATCTTCATAATTTCATTAATAATGACGCCATTCATTCTGAAGAATAGAATTTTTATGTTTTTCCCCCTTCAAAATATGAAAGAAAAAAAAAAGAGGATGACAAGTTTAAAAAACAATTCAATTATGATGAAATAAAACTATTGCATATTTCAAAAGGAAACTTACATCAAAATCAAAAAAATCCAGACGTATTTGTGATACATGAGGGTTTGCCTTTTCTACTGTGAGTATGCAGCTAAGCATTCCAACTGATGGGTGTGGATATCCTGGATTCACAAAGTAGGTGCAATTCTGCCTGACTGTATCTCCACATGTCCTCTCAACTGTAATGTCATTAAACAGAAAAATTAATGATAAATGTTAAAATTAAATAAAAAATCCTGGAATATAAGCATATAGTTAAAACTAGACAATATTTGCTGTATACACCATTAAGTACATTTGCAAGCTCACATTAAATGAGAGTGTTTCTCAGTTTAGTTCTGCCAGTTATATCAGTCTGAGTTTTACCATATGTTGAGAGGAAAACTGCATTCTGTGTCAGAAATAAACTATTCATTATGATTCAGTATATCTTTCAACATCATAGCTAGAAAACTTCATGTATGATCCATAGTGAAATGCTCTTCCACAAAAAGGTACCAGAAGGAATTCCATTGTACATTTCCAGTTATTACAGTGCAGATATCACAAGATCAATTATTGATAATATTAGGAATGAATTCAAATATATAGGACCCTATAGAATAAAAAGAAGTATTTCAAAAAGTGGAGTGCCATTGTTACTAAAATTAGGCAAGTGAGTCAACCTTGTATATCTATACTTTTCTCCACTTACAAGTTTTTTTATGAAGACTAGTTTCTGGGGACTTCTCCCCTATCGTCAGTTCTGTGGTTGACTGATGATGCATCCGGTGTCTGCATATGGCTTGGTGTCGTGCTGCCATCTAATGTCCTGGTAAGTTTGATGACGTCATCTACCGCGGGAATTTCAAAATTCATCAGGAGGTCCTGTTTTTTCGTAATAAATATGTTTTCCCAAATCTGTAGTTCCAGAGGTTTCTTTGCCTGTTTAATCAGTTCTATTTCTTGTTTTATGTTGTGATTCTCAGACCAAAAGTGATGTGCTACGGCCGACTTGTCCATTTGTTTGAATTTAATATTTCTGAAGTGTTCTTTCATTCTTGTTCCTAGATTCCGTTTGGTCTTACCAATGTATATCTTGTCACAATCCTGGCAACTCATTTGTTAAATGCCTGATAGTTGAGTTTTCGGTGTGCTATTTTTTAGAGGGTGGTTTAGTAAGTTGCAGATGTTGTGTTTGTTTTGAGGGGCTAATTTTATGTTGAAGCTCTTAAATATCTTTTCAAATTTTTTGAAGTATTTTGGATGAAATGTAGATTTTCCATATCTGGTGTTTGGGTTTTCTAGTCTTTTTAACGTAGTAATGTCCCTTAAGTTTTTGTTTCTTTAGTGTCTGTAGATCAGTTTTTTGATGAAATTTGTGTTATAGTTTTTCAGTTCGGCAACCTGGTGTATGAACTGAACAACTATAACACAAATTTCATCAAAAAACTGATCTACAGACACTAAAGAAACAAAAACTTAAGGGACATTACTACGTTAAAAAGACTAGAAAACCCAAACACCAGATATGGAAAATCTACATTTCATCCAAAATACTTCAAAAAATTTGAAAAGATATTTAAGAGCTTCAACATAAAATTAGCCCCTCAAAACAAACACAACATCTGCAACTTACTAAACCACCCTCTAAAAAATAGCACACCGAAAACTCAATTATCAGGCATTTACCAAATGAGTTGCCAGGATTGTGACAAGATATACATTGGTAAGACCAAAAGGAATCTAGGAACAAGAATGAAAGAACACTTCAGAAATATTAAATTCAAACAAATGGACAAGTCGGCCGTAGCACATCACTTTTGGTCTGAGAATCACAACATAAAACAAGAAATAGAACTGATCAAACAGGCAAAGAAACCTCTGGAACTACAGATTTGGGAAAACATATTTATTACGAAAAAACAGGACCTCCTGATGAATTTTGAAATTCCCACGGTAGATGACGTCATCAAACTTACCAGGACATTAGATGGCAGCACGACACCAAGCCAGATGCAGACACCGGATGCATCATCAGTCAACCACAGAACTGACGATAGGGGAGAAGTCCCCAGAAACCAGTCCATAAAAAACTTGTAAGTGGAGAAAAGTATATACAAGGTTGACTCACTTGCCTATTTTAGTAAAAATATAGGACCCTTTTTATTTCTCTATCACTAACAAAAAAGTAAAATACTATTTCATTCCAACAATAATTCACTACCAAGATTTCAAAATATGTATTTTGACTCCACCAAATTAAAATGGCCAGGATATAGCAACCAGTATAACAAAATGTGTAATGAATCTATGATAAAGTTTATCATAATTAACTTAGTAAGTTGATAAAAAGATAAGCTTTTGGATGAATAGTTTGTAGAAAATATATAAAATAAACAATAATAGAGTTCACAATCACAGTTGTCATTTTTAATACCTTTTATAAGGAGGATAAAAGCAAATTTATGGACGCATGTGCCACACACACACCACATAAACACAAAATTTTTGTTTGAATTTCAGTTACAATGCTCATACCTGCCAGGTACTTGAGAGGAAGTCATATGACAACTTTAGAAATGCAATATAAATGTTAATATTTGCACCTTTATTCTGAAAGTTTACAACATTGTTACCAATTGATGGAAATTAATAATTACATTGTTACCAATGTTTTAAGAAATACCCAACATGTGGTAGCATATTATAGACAAGCTAAACACTGCCATTAGGTAAATTAATGGAAATTAATTGTTCTTTCACACTAGCCGTGTGTAGGATGCACTATGAAAGGGTAGAGTCAGAATTCAATGCCATAGCCAGGATTTGAACCATGGATCTTCTGGTCTCCATCCAGCCGCTCTAAATCATTGAGCTACTATGGCCAACATGCCGACATGACATTAAATTCTCCAACTGACTCATATTTTTCCCGGTAAACTACTAGGAGTTCTCATAAACACATGAGACAACTACCTTAATGGCAACTTACAATGTGTAAGTACTTTAAAATTGTAATATAAATTTTATTTTACTGTATTTTTAAAATGTACTATTTCATTTGACTTTATATTAATTTGTAACATTTACAACTATATTGTAATGCATATTTATGTTTTTGAAAATATTGTACATAAAATGTATTTTTGACAATGCCATGAGTGTGGTTGACTCCTACGACTAATAAATTATCTGAATCTAGCTCACAGTTTTAGGGATATGTAAACTAAAGTTCAGAAATTACAAGAAGAAGCTGAGATGGTTAGATTAATCATAAACTCTTCTAAAACAAAACAGATCAGGGTAAACTGTAACCATAAAAATAAACTGATAGTTAAGATAGAGAAATAGAAGATATACAATTTTTATATATTTAGGAAGTTGGTTACAAAAACAGGAACAGCAAAAGTAGATTTGAAAGTAGTCTCTGTATGTTCATTATGAATAGGTAGATTACTTAATTGATAGCAATAAAGTTGGGGGTGCATAATAGATCTGCACAAGGTCACAGCTCTAGGATTTTTAAGGCCCCCTTCCTTTTAAAAGTCAAGTAATGTGTTGTTTGGAATGGGTGAATTTCATGCACTCAAATATAATAAACCACAAACTGAGATATCTCTCTCTGTCTCTCTCTAAAATTAAAATGTTATCTTGAACAGGAGACAAAACAGAGCATGTTGGACTTTTCTCATAAGTCATCCCATCAGGATTAGGTCAGTTAGCTATTCCATCTTCTGCATAATTTTACAGCCCTATGCTTCTCTTCACTGTTTTCCCAGGTTTTGACATTCACTTAGTTTATATATCAAAAGTATTCTTTTATATACCTATCCTGTTGTTTGATTACCTAGTCAATTCACCATTCCATTTTGGTCTTTATATCTGATAAGTTATAATATTATTACTGCAATAAAAATAATAGGAATCATGAAATAGTTTGCAAAACAGTTAAAGAAAAATGGAGTCATTTAATTTTGTTCAATGATGCAGAAATATCTACAGTTCTCTCATTAGAATTATTTGCAAATGACGTACCCATTTATTCCTTTCTATACATAATATCCATTGTGAATATTACAGCTATAAAAATTATTAGACATCTGTTGTTTTAAATATTTCTCTGTAATATATGAGGGCAGCATTAATTATGAAAGATCAGAGATAGTGGAATATAAATATAGATCAAACAAAAATACACAGAAACTCGATTACTTTGATTATTGATTTTTCAAGATAAATGATGTGAAAGAAGGAAACTTACAATAACAACAGACACCATAGCCATGTGCACATGGACCACTTGGTACTCCTCCTAGACTCTTGCATTCCAGATGGTGGTAGCAGGTTCCATTGATTCCTTCAGCTGTATGGCATGGAGTATTTGGAAACTTGATTATAGTAAACAAGTTGAGGACTGCAACAAATAAAATCAGAAATATATAGATATTAAACAAAATTAAACTCTATGGAGAAAGGGCTTGGGGCCTACCTATTACCAATGAATTATTTGCATTCATTCACACATTATATTTTAGACAAGGGACAAGTACTAGGTATCATGAGCTCAGCATATGAAGTCCCTGCCACTTGAATGTGTTTCATTAGACCACACACTTCTCAGTGAACTTCATAACTGGCTCCAAATCATATTACAAGACTAATACATCCTGCACCATTGCTTTCCACTTTAGTAGAAAAGACCCCTAAATAAGAGAAATGATGAATTACCTAGATAAAGGAGAGTACAGACACTACAATGATGTGGTCTATGTAACACTGTTTTTGTGTATACTATAGGACTGAAAATAAATAAATAAAAGCTTCTTTATTTTATATAGATACTAAAAAATGTTTCCAATTAATTTGAAGAAGAACCAACAAAACATTTAGCAAGATAAGAAGAGAAAGAAGATGAGGAGAAAGAGGAGAACTGCTGATGACCAATGGCAATGACAGTCTCTCTTATTATGACAGTGGTGATAGGGGAGGAGAATAAACAAGAATAGGATGTACTGTTTTCAGCATGTAATTCCCCAGGCACTATTAATTATTTATTATGTATATATATATTTTTTTTGCCACTCTGCCTGCAACAGTGCTAGGGAATGTCAAAGGATTAGCATTAGGATTACTGTGGAGGGAATTCAGAACTGAAACCTATGGTTTATTGTACCTGGAGGAAGGATGAGGCGAGAGGAGACTAAAGGCGGCTGACCAAAGAAGTCACAACAGCATCAAGACATGAGCCAACACTTCTACCCTGAAAGAGACCACCAGATGAGAGATGACGTGAAATGATAATGGAGATGAAATGGAGGGACAGGAAATTCGGGGATGTAATTAATCTACCCAGCATTCACCTGGCAACCCGAGAAAACCCCCAAAAAACACTGGTCTGGTAGGTTGGTAATGGGAATCGAACCCGAGCCTCCCGAATGTGGGTCACAAACAAAACCACCCGAGCCATCCCACTTAGTGAATGTCAAAAATACAGATAAAATTTAAAAAATTAAATATGAAAGAAAGGTGACAAACGTGCATCCAAAAGCTGCAACTAAATTGACTGCTTCCTTAAATTTACTTATTCATTAATCAGCATCACTGTAAATTTATATTCTCTCTTTGGACCCTGAGTTTATCTAAGCTATCATTAATCGTTGTATTACTACTTATCTCTGAGACCTGAAGTGCCTTAAGCAACTTTAAACCGCTAGAGCAATCTCACATACTGGTTTCTGGTTTTATAGTTGATCACTATTAGGTTTGATGCTATGGTAAACTACATATGGCTAACATATAACTTTGACTTATCTATTGTATATACTGTTTTGCTGTTTAATTGCCAAAGTTCTTTCAGCGACAAAAACATTTTATCAATATCCCATATGAGTCATATACTCATATGACTCTGCCCTTGTACAAACTGTTCTTACAAATGCTCATGCCTCTATCTACATCATGTTAATCAAGACAATATTTACAGAAATTTAGTGCATTAATTAACTTAAAGGTGCAAGGCATATATGGAAACCAATAAACAGGCTTTAAGCAACAGTAAAATTTTTCAAGAGTATAGCTGGTCACTGAGATACTTCTGCAATTCCATTCTCTTTGCATGGCCAAGAGATAAATGAACAAGCTTTTGATTTGACAAAAGTATAAGTACTAGAAAATTCAAACAATAACAAAGAATATCCTTCTTTGTTAAGATGCATTCACCCCCCCCCCCAAAAAAAAAATCAGATAAATTGAGTGTTTAAATAAGATCTACATTTTTGTATAGTAAGATGTCTACCTCTTATGGTTTACCAGTTATGCAAACGTTATCCAGAATGAAGAGAATTTCTGAGGACATTACAGAATATTCATGATATACACTTCATTTATCATAAAAATACAATAAAGATATGGTATTTTAATCAAATTTGTTAAGAGCCATTTTTTATATAATTGACATTTTGAAAAATGTTTCACATTGAGGCAGAGGGAACTTCTTGAAATTCTTTGTTTTGCATCCTTGGTTGATACTGAATTTAATCATCAACTTTTGATTTTTGAAATATACTTTTCACAAAGACCTTTTTCCAAGACGACTTCTTTTTTAATTCAGGGTAGGTATACTTCAAAACATGCAATGTTAATGAAATCTCAGTATGGAGTTTTGGGGTGCAATGTAATGGTCTTCTCTACCTACTACACACTTAGGTACCGAAAAAAACAAACATAAAAATGAAAGATATTATGTCCTTTATATGCAATGATCAAAAGAAGTTTACAAATACATGCAATTTCGTATTTAGTTCTTATTCCGTTAGTATTAAATGCACTGCATTACTGGAGGGGTTCAGTCATTAGATAATTCCATAGTTTACCTCTGAGACAAAATTGTTGCTCTGCTATGTTCCTTCCAAACCATGAATTGGATAGACAGGAGTGCAAAAGAGCTTCTGGTGGAGGTGAAATTCCATGGAGCATGGCTCCAAGTACTGCTTGTGGAACATGCTATCACCTACTCTATATAGTGGCGAAGCACATTACGCCAAATGCGATGTCTTCATGGTAGCCGTATATATGCAATAAAGTATTGATTGCAACAAATATAATTAAGGTGCCGACAAGCATCGGACCGAAACACAGGTCCGTGACCTCTTTGCACTTACACTTAGCTACCTTATGACGCACCAACTCCTTGATCACTGCTCCGCGAAGTTTCTGCCGCCTCCAAGAGTTTCGTAGTTCTTCTTCGGCCTTGGGTACAGTCTCCTCCAAATGTGTAAGCCTGAACCGAAAGGGTTTATCGTCTGTGGAATCATTCAATGAATCGTTCGGAAGGCCATTGAGAATTCTAGATGAAGCCATCATAGAACTATTTCGCACGTATTCGGTTTCAGCATTCAAGAATTCACTCGTGTTGTTCGTGTGTTTAATGACGAGAAAATCGTCATTTTTATTCAATTGCATATGAGTGGTTTTGGTTAAGTTTACATTATTGGACTGAAGTGTATCTATGACCCAGCGTGGTCTGGTAGTTTCATGAAAATAGCTTTTTCCGGCAATGGGAATCGCCGAATAGTTGCGATTTCTTCTTCCGACGTTGTATAAGTCATATGCTCTTGGAATTTCATGTACGAAAGAAACTTCCTGTCGATATTCGTCTGCAGACACCGACTTTTGGAATTGATCTGGTAATAGGTCTCTGGAGTCATAATACTCCGGAAAGTCACTCCAGCGCTCATGTTGATGCGAAGGGCGACGCAGACGAAAATATTCTGAGCAAGTTGGAACACTTATTACTAACAGCAGATAAATTAAATGCATCTCGGAAACCCGAACATGGGCGTCTGTATTAGCTTCCTTCCTCCGTGCTCAGTAGGTTTCTGTGTCTCACGCTTGCTTGCATCAAGCACCGCCCCTGCCAGTTCGACTCCCTACATATCGCATAAGCATGATGAGAGGAAACAGACCGAGTGACGAAAGGAAAGTAATCTTAATTACAGCAAGCGGCGAGAGTGTTAGCGAAACGCCCGACATTATACGCCTCGCCGCACTGCAAGGGTCATGGGCATTTTTTATGTCAACTTAATGCTTCAAAACAATAACGAGCGCTGACTTGACTCATTCTGGTGCAACGATTATGCCATGTTTCTTATCGTAGCTACTCTTCATCGATCCTTCATGTTGTTGGAATGAACTATCGTTTGAAAGTCATTCTATAGTCTAAATTATCTATTTTGTCCACAATTTATTATTTTATTGCCCTCTTAGAGCTCACTCAATCTTGGGAGATCTTTGGGGACCAATAGAGGCATTATTTCACATTTTCAACTGTTCTAGAATTATTCAAAGAAAATGCTTCGAATTTCCCAATGCTCAACATCAGACTGAAATTGGTATAATTTGTATTCCATGCTTTTTTATCACTTATAATTATATTCGATTTTAATTGGGTAATGGAATGCTCTACAGAAGCTATAGTGGTTATCCTATTTTAGGAAACTGCACTTACACCTGACAACATTCTAAATGTACGCACAATATTAAGATTTCATGGACATAATCATTTCTTCCACACTAGCCGTGTGTAGGCTAAGGTTTGATTGAATAGAGCCATAGCTGGGATTTGAACCACGATTCTCCCGCTCTCCGTGCAGTTGCTCTAACCAACTGAGCTACTATGGCCAACATGCTGACATGACATATGGCATTGAATTTTTCAGTCTGGCTCTTTTTGGTTTCATCAAGAAAGAAAAAACAAGAAAATTATTTATGTATACTATTTACAAAATACTTCATACAAACAGTATTTTGAGTAAGTTTTGCAATGTAACCATGTGGTTGAGTATCATTTAAACACATCTGTTTATTCATACATTATTTACAATCAATTTAATCCATTTAAAATCAGTCTGAATTTATCACATTAGGAGGAAATGCCCACCAATACCTCATTTACAGCATAGTATTGGTGCTTCATTAGGGTAGTTTTTATTTTCTTCCTTTATTGATGTGTGTATAATTATGGTATACATAATTATACTCTAAGAAATAATCACGACTATTTTAGATCAGTGTACAGGGAAACACTAAACAACCGCTGTAGTAAAAGCATGGGTAAAGAACTATATAATAAGTTACCAGAAGAAATTAAAATAATTAATAAAATGGAATATAAACTGAAGGCAATAAAAACATTCTTAATAACAAATGCATTCTATAGTTTGGAAGAATTCAAGTATAGGGATATGTAAAAAGATAAAACTATGTATGTATATACAATTGGAAATTTTGTACAGTTGATGTTGACATGTCCTTGAAATCATTGTATTCAAAGGATAAATAAAAGTATCTTATCTTATCTAATCTATTGCATTCAGTTAGTCACCTACTTTGTTATATAATTTTATGCCCTGATAGTCTAAGGATTTTAAATTTTTTGAAGTTCTTTGATTAGAAACATGGATATGTTCTATTGTTCTTGTAAAGTGACTGTGGTATTCCCTGTTTATTTTAAAATAACATATGATCTTATGTATAAAGCAAACTGTTTTTAAGTTGTACAAACATGGTAGAGGTAGTATATTTAATTTTTGAAAAACTGATTGACAAAGTGTGTAGTGTGGTATGCCAAATATAATTTGAATGATTTTGTTTTGTAGTTTAAACATTATTTGTAAATTGTTGTCACTAGAACCCCAGAATGGTATGGCATAGGTGAGAATTGACTGTACATAGCCACAATATATAGTTTTTAATGCCGTATTTGTGATTATGTTACTTAGACATCTAAAAATGAATATTTACATAGCTTTGCAGACAGATAAGTAGTATGATCCTTCTATTTTAGCTTTGAATCAATCATAACACCTAGGAATTTTGTGTTATCTGCTTCGCAAATAGGATTATTGTAAATTGAAATACTAGATGTTGCATTAACAGATGTGACACCAAAATTTATGAACAAAGTTTTATTGGAATTTATGAATAGTTGGTTGGAATTTAGCCAATTTTCAAGTTAATGGATCGTGGTGCTTACCTGATCATTTAGTTGTATCAGGCTATTGTGTGAAAAAAGTAGGTTGATATCATGAGCAAACAGCACCGTGTGACATGGATCAAGAGTCTTTGGAAGATCATTGATGAATAACAGGAACAGCAGAGGCCCCATGATTGAGCCTTGCGGTACTCCACAGGTACCACTTGTTCTTTGGAACTAATGGAGGATATTTCTATATACTGCTTTCGGTTTGATGAATAGGAAATGATCCACTTCTCAGCAACACTTCATTGACCATAGCTTTCAAGTTTACTAATTAGTAACTCGTGATTTATACTATCAAAAGCTTTGGTAATATCTATGAATAAACCTAAAGCTGTTTATTATTGATAGCAGAATGTATTTTGTTTGTGAAAGACTACAGTGCACTACAGATGGATACTCCTTTTCAAAACCAAAACTGATTGTTGTCAAGTATATTATGTTTGTCAAGGAAATTTACAACTCTGTCATATACTATGTATTCTAGTACTTTTGACAGTACAGGTAACAAAGATTAATGATTATTTAGATTAGTTTTATCAAGTTTTTTGTGTACCGGTATTACTTTTGCAATTTTTAGCTGCTTTGGAAATAACCCAGTAGAGAGAGCGAGAGAGAGAGAGAGAGAGAGAGAGAGAGAGAGAGAGAGAGAGAGAGAGAGAGAGAGAGAGAGAGAGAGAGAGGGGGGGGGGGGGTATTAATGATGTTTACAATGGGTGTAATTAGATGCGAAATACAATTTTTAAGTAATTTACTTGAAAAGTTTTCAGAACCAACAGAGAGCCTGGGTTTTAGTTTACTTACTATTTTCCTTACTTTGTTTTCCTTTGTGAGTGCTAAAAATATAGTTTCCTTAACTTAATTAACCTGGGATGGGAGACTTGGTAAATTTTTGTTTTTGGTTACTTGCACAATTTGCATTAGTAAAGTGGTCATTAAATATGTGGACTATTTCTTCAATATTTCTTTCTTTTTGTGTGTGAAATAATTTAATTGGAGCCTTTTCTTTAGAGGTTGACTTTCCTAATTCCCTTTTAACTACATTCCACATAGCTTAACTTTTACATTCAGCATTAATGATATAATTGTCATTGTAAAGTTTTTTGGCAGCATCTATGACCTTTCTTAAAATCTTACAATAGTTTCTGTAATAGTGCTTTACACCTATGTTGGATGTAGCTTTATAGATTGCATATAATTTTTTATTGTTTTTACAAGATGTAATGATTCCTTTGGTTATCCAATTATTGGATTTATTGTACACTGACACGATCGATGCTTCACATTTTTTAGGGGAAAACAGATATTAAAATAATAGTTAACTATAACTAACTATACTGTAGAAAGCATTAAGTTTATTAGTTGCACTGTCTTGTTGCAGAACTTCTAACCATGTCTCATTATTAAGTTTAGCATTAAACATGTCAATGTTGGAATCATTAATTATGTTTATTAATTTTTAGATGAGTCGTATTTATTACACATCTGCTTCACTTTCGTACCTATTTTGAGGACATGTTTCGCAAATCATCGTTTGCATCTTCTGCTCTTACGCGACTAAAGCTTGATCCAGTGGTGTGGGTAATTCTGGAGTTGCTGCTGCCATCTGTTGATTTAGTGATGAACTTAAATGTGGGATTCTCTTCTGGCGGGATTTCAAAGTTCATTCGTTGGTTTTTATGTTCTTCTATGTATATTCTCTACCATATGACGAGTTCACTATGTTTTTGTACGTATTTTAGTAATTCTGTGCTATCTTCAATTTCATGATTTTCAGACCAGAAATGAGCTGCTATTGCGGACTTATCAATATTTTTGTATCTTAAGTGCCTGAAGTGTTCTTTCTTTCTAGTGCCTATGTTACAACTCCAGAATTACCCACACCACTGAATCAAGCTTTAGTCGCGTAAGAGAAGAAGATGCAAACGATGATTTGCAAAACATGTCCTCAAAATAGGTACGAAAGTGAAGCAGATGTGTAGTAAATAGGACTCATCTAAAAATTAATAATTATTTCGCTTCACTGTGGTGTTCCAATACAGTTAAATCTCGATTAATTATGTATTTGTATGCCTTTTTTTGCTTTGCTACATTAGTCAGCATAGATGAATTTAAGTAGGATTCCATCATGGTCTGATATGGTAGTGTCGACCACTTTGACATAGAACTGAAATGCCTTTGTGTTTAAAGCAAATTGGTCAAGGCATGTTTGCGAGTGGCTGGTAGTTCTTGTAGCACAATTCACAATATTTGTGATGCCATAGGATGAAATAATACTGTTATATTCATTGGCTTCTTTGGACTCTTTTAGGAAGTCAATGTTAAAATCACCTGCTAATATTATGGGTTGACCTTTGGAATTTAGTACGTTAAGTAATTGATCTAATTTATTTAGGAACGTAACAATGTTTCCAGTTGGTGCTCTGTATATACATACGATGATGGTGTTGCAATAGAGTAATTTGATGACACAATCTTCAAAATCTCTCTCACAGTTTATGTAATTTGTGTATAAGTGTTTTTTTTTTTTTTTTGAGCTATGTTAGAGTTTACTAGTATAGCAGTGCCACCATTCTTGAGTTCTGAGCGATAATAACTGCCAATTAATGTAAAATTCTAAGTGTTAAAATAGTTTAGTTCTTCTACTCGGAGCCAATGCTCAGTAAGGCAGAATATCTAGACCAAGGAACTCAGACTTTACTAACAATTCAAAATACTTATTTTTAACACACTGCAAATTTTGTAAAAGGATAGAACATACTAAGTAGGGTTTTACTGTGCCAGAATGTTATTCAACTGTGAGTAGGTACTTGTGCTATGGTTTTGGTGAAGAATTGGTGTGTCAGTAATTGTCAATTGAGTACATTTGTTGGTGCTTTCTGGTCTAAAACAGCCTTTAATATAGTAAGCGCAAGTGCTTTCTTACCTTTCTTGTTGAAATGCAGACCATGCTGAGAGTAAAGCCTGTGGTCTACATAGTATATATTAACTAGTTTTACATGTTGGAAGCTTTTACACTGATTTGATACTAGCATTTACCTTTTCTGTGTACTTATGGAAGGGGGAATTCTGTACAGTATCATGTCTTTTTGGTAACTTAACTACTACTAATTTGTCTTGGTTAGTTCAGGAATCACTAAGTTCAAAGTACACTATTACACTATCTCCGCTGAGAATTCTTCCACTTCTTTTGCTGACATGCGAATGAATAACTTCTGACATGGTTGCTTCTGGTTTTACTATTGACTTCGCTTGTGCATCTTGATTTGCTTCATTGATTATAGTTGCAAGAACTCTGCCATGACTGTCGCCTACTATTAGCATCTTTTTTTTATGCTGAATGAATTTCCATCCTGTTTTCCGCCTACTTGTAGGAGAACAGATGCTTGTTTTGTCCAGACTGCTGCTAGGTCTCATGCTTAGTGTATTTAGGATTTCAAATCTATTTTTGACTGGTATGGCATATCTTGTCTTTAATATTTTGGTCAGATCAGGGTCAGAATGCCTGCGTTTTAGTTTGAACTTGGGGGTCACTTCCATTTTCAAACTCTTGATCTTGACCAGGAGATCCATGGTTCAAATCCCAGCTTTAGGATTGAATTTTTCAGTCTAACTCTACCTTTTAAAACCTTGTCTTACACTGGCATATAGGCTGTTTGGGACATTAAAAAGGAATAAGCATAAAATACAGGATTTTGTTAGGAACTGTGATTCTAATTTGAAGTGTCATCCTCTCAGAAGCAGACCAACATCATGGACTACATGTTTTAAGAAATAAATAGGCCTAATATAAATTAATGTTAATGTGTTTTAACTTAGCAATGTAGATAGAGTCAACATGAAAAATTCAATGCCACGGTTGGGATTTGAACCATGGATCTCCTGGTTTCTGTCCAGTCGCTCTAACCCATTGAGCTGCCATGGCCAACTTCAAAACCTGACCATGGCATTGAATTTTTCATGCTGACTCTATCAAAAACCTTAGTCTATATATGGCTAGTATGAAGAAATGCTTAATTTCCATCAATTAACTAAAATTGACAATGTAGACTGTGACAAATTTAAAACAAAAAAATACTGCTTGAAAATAATTCACCAAGGAAAAATTTCTTTTATTTGGATAGCTATTAAACACTTAAAAAACTAAACATTTAATCTCCATTGCACATATTCCTTAGTAAAACAACCTTATATTTTCTGCCCATTGAAATTTCACTTAATCCTTCATTGACATAAAAATTATTATTCTATTTATATTACAATAAAATTGACCAGACAAATCTTACATTAAGCAATAAGAACCTGGTTGCATGTACAATATTTAATATTTTTTAAAATGCTTTGTAGTTGCTGCTTGCTGGTTCAGTCTGAAGAAACTTAAAAGAAGGATACATATGTGTGAGGATGGATGTAATGAATTTAAGTGGCCTAAGAGAGAAGAAGGGGGATATTGTCACATGCATGATTGGCGAGTGCTGAAATTTATATTAATTTGAGAATAGTTTATTCAGGACTCTTGAGATTTAGTAGACATTTAATCTTACAGTTTCTTAAAGTACAGAATCTTTGTTAAAATTGCGTAAATAATAGAAACACTGCGGTTTCCTATTTCCTATGGCAAATCCCGTGGAAATTACTATGACATCAGCTTCCCCTGATGTACGTGCAGAGTTGCACAGAGCAACATGGAGCTTTGCTCCTACTCACGTCATACGGGATGTTCTGGAATAATGCAAATGTGCTCTGCTGATTGGCTGCTTCAATTCGAAATTAGGGCGATGGCAGGATATGTTTGGTATTGCCGTCACCATGGTGCAAAGCGCTTCCAGAAATGTCTAAAACTATATAACTGGACGCCAGGGTCCACTCGGGGGCTCTCTTCTCTGTTTGGCACGTGATTACGGCCGACACCTTCGGCATGGCGTCCTGGACTCGACCACTCGCTTACCTACTTTCACACATCTACACATCTCCCAAGGTAAGCTCTACAAATTAATATTCAATTCATCATGATAATGTTGTCACTATTTAGTTTACAAAGCCCCTCCATTTGTAAACCAAACATTGCAAACTGTGACTAGATGCAAATTCTTAATTATACCTATATTGTTATTGTTAAGCCAAGCGTTTGTTATTCTCTACCATCCTAAACTCCAGCTTAGCTGTTCCCCCTAGTCACCACAACCACAGTATGCGACAATATGTCTAGAATTAGAAGATATGTCTAAAATGTGGTACAGCGTATTATAATTGGCGTTATATTCCGAAATGCCATGAAAAAGAAAAAGAAGACAGGATTTAATATTAGACAAATGTAAAAATTTCCAAAATACCAAAGAGTTAGGAACATTTTTAACTCAACATCAAATGAATATTGGAAAAAGTTGGAAAATATTTAGGAAAATTAAGGTTAAAATGGTTAAAACAAATGTAAAGTATATTGGAAAAAATACAGAAAAAGACCATTATAGTATAAAAACATATTGAGAATGTGACAAAAATGATAGCACAGAGTTGCATCACTTAATCACCAGAATCGTTAGCCCAATGCTAAATTACAATCACTTTTATACAGAATAAGCAAGTCAGCCTGATATCTCTTTATGTCTCTGTTGCATGCACCAACTTACACTGCTCATAACTTTTAACACTTGCCTTTTTACAGTGTGCCTGTTGAGGAAGAGTTGTTTCTGGAAACCAAACTCACTTGAGTCTAAATAACAGAACACTTTCAAAGTCAAATTTTCTAGTTCTGCCAAAATTGAATGATCTGGAACATCAGCATGGTACAACAAAGGGGCTACTTCAGCCTCATGATGTCAGTGACTATTCTTGTGTGTTCCATTTTTTGCTTCTCTCAATGGTAAACAACAGAACATGTGGAATGGGGTGACCACAATTATTAATCCATTTATAGTAGGCAGCTGATGCCTTGACAGCAAATTATACTTTCCCAATATATGTGCAACAGAATGTGAAATACAAGGTGTTAGGGATATGAGTGCACAAATTTTGCATGCTGAGAGATCTAAATATAATGAATAACGAAGTCCAGTAACAAAGTCATCCATCTTGAAAGATAATGTAACTCTGTAATTACTGAATACATTATCTGTAGTCTGGCACAGACTAGGATTTTAGAGTGAATTTTTGCTTTGTTTGCAACCAGGCATGCGTTCACATCTGCAATGGATGAAAGATTAAACTAGACCTCACTTAATAAAATCCTGTTTGCCATGTACCTGTGTGTTTCTTATCAGCTACTGGCAGTAACGAGGGGTGGAGTGGTTCTTTTTAAGCTATTTGATCATATTCAAGATCAAAAGCTGCATAAGAAGCTACAACGTGGTTTGATTATCAAACACAGCAAATATAAATGTTAATTATGAAAATCCTCATTCAGATGTATCATGTAAAATGAAATCAAAGCCATATAGTTGTATTTGCTAAACAAAAAAATCATTAATGGTCATTAACTGCAAATCAACATGTCTATTTATAGTAAATGCTCAAAAATGTGCTCTGTTACACTTTATGCAAGCATTTCATCTTCTTAGGCAGGTTTGTTCTAGCCTCATTAGAGGTTCCACAGTGGCCGCAATGGAAATCTTTACATGGTAATAAAAACAACAAACACTGGCTTTACGAGGTTTTATTTTAAACTTCTCCGTACAATTAGTACTTGGTCATATTTCCCTTAACTTGTATCAGCTTCATGAGTCTCCTGGGCATCGAATCTGCTAGATTTTCAAAATATTTTTTGTCCATTTCCACCAATAACTTCTTCAACACCTCCTGCAGCTCCTTAATATTTGATGGTTGCAGCTCTTCAATTTTATTTTTCATTTGATCCCAAGCATTTTCTATTGGATTTAGGTCAGGATAATTACCAGGTCAGTCAAGCACAGGTATATTATTGTCTTTTAGGAACTTCTGAACCATCTTTGCTCTGTGAGCAGGGGCATCATCATGCATAAAGAACGGATACTTATGAATTGGCCAAAATGTGACCAAATGCTGTTACAACACTTCTAAATAGTTACTTCCCTTCATTGTTACATTTTTAGGGAGAAAGTACAAGCAGCATCTACAATTGGCACTAAAGGCACCCCATACCATCACACTTTCTGGATGTTTAACAGTTTTGACCGTAAACTTTGGATCATACCATGAGACATTTTTGGCCTTCTCACCTTTTTGGACTTTCCTCTGACCAGTTTGAAAGTGCTTTCATCATAAAACATTACTTTGCACCAGTCCTCTAATGTCCAGTGATATGTTTTGCAGAAATGTACTCTTTTCTTCATCATAGCTTCAGTTAGAAGAGGCTTCTTGGCAGCACACCGAATTGGCAAAACTAAGTCTTTTTGAAGCCGATGCTGAATAGTCCGGATTGCAACACTTTTGAGCAGTTCTGGATGATTCTTTTTTAAAACTGCTGCTGTAATCCATGGATTAGCTATCACTTCATGTTTTAGATCTTCATCAGTCCTTACAGAAGTCTTTCTTTTACCACCTGAGTCTGTTTTTCAAGTTGGTGTGGTGCACATGGCAAAGGTGCTGCTGCATTTTTTAGGTCGTAAATGGCTTGTTTTGAAACCTTTAGATCAGCAGCTTTACGAATTACAAAGGTACCTACTTCTAACAGAGTTAAAGCACGAGTCTTCTCCTCACAAGTGAACTTCTTGCATCCCATTTTGTGCATTGGATCCAGAAATACACACCTTCAAAAACAGCACTGAGATAAAAAATCGGATGACAACAACACGCAATTTGTTAATTTAAACAATTTGCTGAACGCAAATACCAGAGGCAGACTGAGACCTGGGCTGCTAATGAAAGAAAGTTGCTGCTGTGCACTCGAGAATCACATGATTTGCAGCTCCTTCTGCCTTTTTTTTTTTTTTTTTTTTTTGTGGCGGGAGGAGAACAAACTGAGCACATTGTATATGTTAAGATTTTCTTGAGTTTAAAATGTAAAGATTTCCATTGTGGTCACTGTACATTCTGCCCAATCTCTAGGGCTACTTCAAACACATGTGGGCAAAGATCATCAACCTTGTCATGGTACACCTTACTGTTTAAATGTCCCCAGAAATAATAATTAAAGGATAAAATCTGGAGATCTTGAAGGCTAGTACTAGTCTAAATTGGTCTATCCACTGATCAGGAAATGTGTGATTAAAATGTCTTCAAACAACAGTACTGATATGAACATGCATGAACCACTTGTTTTGTCGTTTTTAAAAAGGAATAGCCTGCAAAAGAGAGGGTAGATTATTTTTCAGGAATTACTGATGTTATTCCAGTCAGTCTTGTGGGAAATACACAAAAGGGCCCATCAACTTATCTTCAATTATTCTAGCTCAGATTTTCGGTGAAAACTGGTACTGTAAATTAGCTTGTCACACTGTATGAGAGTTTTCCAAGGCCTAGGTATGCTGATTATGAAAATTTAAAATACCATTAAATGTGAAACACACTTCATCCATCACTAGTGTCCATGACAAAAAAATTAAGATTGCATATGTGCCACTCCTTGTGTATTTGTGCCAGGATCCTCTTCCACCAGCTGCAAAATTGCTTCCCCTGCCTGCAGTACCACATTCAAGTGCTGTGGTCTTCAATTTTTAGGTTGGGAAATCAATCCTCATACTTGCTGAGCTACTGTAGCAAATGATCTTGGGTTTGGAATAATTCTCCTATTGGAAAATTTATTCTTATGCAAGCATTGTGTTTCACATGTGTTGCAGTCCGCTTTGCCATAAGCAAGAAGCGTATCTGGATACAATTGATTTGTAAAGACTGCCATAGTGCTGAATGCACTTAACATCTGAAGCACTAATAGAATCCACTGTTGTGCTAAGTGTTGCAGCACATAGTTTTAATGTTAACATTCCTGACCTTGTGATACACACATGGCAATGTTGCGGATTGCCAAGCATATTCTCATGATTTTATTCCAATGCACATGGCAATCAAGTCCTTTTATATCATTTTGTTGCTAAATGAAACATTTTAGCATTGTATGGTAAAGACAAATAACTCATCTTTTATAGCTCTACCTCACTACATTAATTTAAGAAGTAAACAATAAAACAGTGATAACATATTCACAACCAAACCTTTGGCCAATTTTATTTTTTTATTTATGTAACCATGCATTATAGAAAAAAAAATGGTGCAGAAACTTATACTAGAATGTCAGAAAGTTATCGCTGAAGTCTGCCCACTCATACCCCTAACACCTGGTGTAAGAGGCAATAAAAATAAGCAACTTCAAGAGGGAGTAACATATTACGTAAATTGTATGTAAAATTTAAAGATAATAAATCATTCATTCAACTATCCTTGATAGAAATTATGCTTCTATTTACTTTGTGTTAATTAAGATAAATATTTACAGAGATACTTTCACTACCAATTGGTTGTACATACAAGGTGGATAGAGGAAACCAAATCAATAGATGTTCAAATATGTTTCACTGTAGTCTATCCGTGATATTAAAGAAAATGATAGAAACAGCACTTTAAAAAAGTGACCGAGTATTGAAAAATTCAAACCAAAAGCAACAATCTTAAAATGGCTGATGCCACAAAATGTCATTTAAAATAAAATTTATGTTTTACAGAGATCTAAATTTTTTGTGCTTTACATTTTTGTTTAGCTCTTACAATTTCTCAGATATAAAAACATTTCTGTTGAGTAAGAACTTTACAGGCTTCTCTTGGAAAATTCAAATATATATATTTGTTTCTTTGTTATATACATATCTTAAATATGTGAAATAGTAATCTGTTACAGCCATTTTAAAGAAAACCCAAAATTTTGAAAGTTCTGCTATGTAAAGGGTAGTTCTTAGGAAGATAGTGAACCTAAATACCAAATTTGCTATTTATCCAACATTTTGTTGCTGGATATTGTTTTCTCTCTTTTTTTCTTCTAAAAATGTTTGAAAATTTAACTTAGTGCTTTGACAAATGCAAGTATTCAACATATTAAGTATTTTTAACATTTCTGCAGTAATTCTGATCAATCACTTTTTTTTTTTTGTAATTTACGTCCTCCAATGTAAAGTCATATCGGACAATGAATGGAAGAGGTGAAATGATGCTCAAATGAGCCCAAGGTCCATAGAGCTTAGAGTTACCCGACATTTGTCTATCAGGATAAGGGAAAATCCCGGAAAAAACCTTATTAACTCACCCTGACCGAGACTCGAATTCGAAGGTGAGGCAGACATGCTACCACCACGCTACCGAGCAGGCACAATTGCTTTAAGCCAGTGAAGTCATAACCTCTAAAGGAAACTATTTTGAGTTTTCATGGATTTACATTTGCATTGCAGTATTTTATTAGTGTTTTGTTACAATTAAAAGTTTTAAAATTTTAAAATGAAAACTGCTTCAAGAATTATATACATATTTTTTGTGTACAATTTTCACTTGTCAGATATTCTAAAAACATGCATTAGGTTTTCTCAATAAATGAAGTAGTGTCCAGAGAAAACAATGCTAAACTAGGGCATTACTTAAATAGTAATTTCACTATCACAAACTTTAAAATTAATTAATCTGTGAGTGCTTTAACAATATTCATTTATAATTTATGAGGTCTATACTCACAGAATGTACAAAATAACGAGAACTTTAACCAAGGCTATACAAGAAGCTCCATTAATAGCTAACCTTTAAACCTACTAATATAAAGTTGGATGGAGAAAAAAAAAAAAAAACTTTTTTTTTTAAATATTTGAAACAAAGCTATCATTTTCAAGTAATTTTAAGAATCAAAAGAAATCTGGTAAATAATATATACTTCACTTAAGATTTATACTCTTACCTAAACAATGTGCAATGAGCATATGTACATTTCTCTTCCATGCTTACTCAGGCGCAAAATCATGTAGTAAAAAGTGATATTAATCTGAAGAATCATTGGAAAAAAAAAAACTGAAAAAAAATATGTAAAGTCTCATTTTCAGCCTTTTTTGTTTATAACTTTTATTTCATTATTGTTATTTCAAATAACATTTTAGATTTTGTTCAATTATTTGAATATACAAATTTGTTACTTAAAAATTGTATATTATACAGTCAAGTAATGTGCGTGATTTCTATCAGTTCTTATTTTCTCATATTTCAAATGTTCAATCCTCTGCACTCATTAAAATTCTATTATTAAGGTAATTTGGAGCAATTAACTTGAAACTTGCTCCAGACTATTTTGAAAGTGTAATGGAAAGTAACATATTGTCTTTCACCCTCTCGAATATATCTTACATAATCGTCTGTTGAATAAGTGAATTATACTAGACTATTCTAAAAAACTTGTAACTAACTGCTGTAATCTTTTTACCCCTAGGATTATACCATAAAAATGTACAGACTGAGTATTAGATTTTAAACATATTTATGAAGAAATTATTCCACATTTATTTATACAAATGTTTCAAAATCTTTGACAAAATGTTTTAAACCATTCATTTAATAATATGTAGCTATAATTGATCAAAATTTATTTAAATAAAAGATTAAAAACTGGTAAAATTATTAAATGTATAGTTTGAAACATGTAAACACGTTCAGAAATTTTGGAAATGCAGTTTTTAAAAGCTAGAAGCTCTATAAATTGCTTGCCTTAAGTTAATAATATTTGGAGTCATCGGTGTCTCTGTATAAACAATATTAAAATGTACAAAACTTCATTAACCAAATTGCTTCCATCAATCTTGAATATGTATTATAATGGACGGGAAAATGGTCTTATCTTAGCTATAGCATTATTTATTTTTATTTTAGAAATAGATTTCTCTTATTTTATTATCCAATTTTCATTAGAGTGCACTGTACATGTTTTTAACATCCGCAGAGGCAAATAATTTTCCATGTGCTGCATATTAAGTTGCTGCATTAACAACTTTTTGTCCCAGAATTTTGCAAGGCAGTAGAATGAAGTTTCTCCACCTATGTGATTTGCTTGCTATTTCTGTAAATCTAAATATTGTTTCACAGTTAAACATTATTCATAAATTACTTTGTTGTAGCTATACATTCAATTTAATTGATTATAACATTCTCCAGTTTTGATTTTTCTGGTGCAGAGTTACAGTGGAACCTCAGCTATTGGCTCATCAACTGTCATGTAAAGCATATATGTGAAAATATGTATCTCTATAAAATAAGATATGAAGCTTTTCTGGCGACGAATACACTCACTTTCTTTTCGGGCAGCCAGCCAGGTGAAAAGATGATTAGATATCAACGTTTCACGAGTGTGTATCTCTCCCATCATCAGGATATTTATAAAATGTTATAACCACAAATGAAACATTGGATATAACACAACTATAAACAAAGACAAAACACTGTCAAAATTCGCATTACTGAACAAAAGACTGTTTTAAGTAAATTAAATGCCAAGTCAGGAGACGGTGTAAGTATAGAAAATTGTGTCAAAGAAATGTAACTACTTAACTTGATTATCAAGCGGACGGATTTCCATTTTTAAGGCTGGTTGGAGCTGAACTGAAATCCAGCATCACAATTAAGCATGCTCCTTTCAGAGGAAATCGCCAAAGCCTCCTTAATTCTCCGCTCCCAGTAACTGTTGCATTTTGCCAAGATGGTTGTCTCCCAAAAAGTGGCTCTATGGTCATTATCAAAACAGTGCTCTGTCAGCCCAGACTTCTCAGGTTGTATTAAACGAATGCTCCGTTCATGTTCAATTATTCTAGTAGCGATGGTCCTTCCAGTTTGTCCTATATACGGTGTCCCACATTCACAGGGAATGCGGTACACTCCCGGAACTTGGAAGTCCAGTTTGTCTTTCACTGGTCTCAACAGATGTTTAATCTTCGGAGGTGGCTTGTGGATGGTCCTGATGTTGTATTAGGTGAGAATTCTGCTGTAATTGGGATGCAGGTTGTAGCAGTAGGCTGATCTGACGCTTGCTGTATTACAGGTTTCCCTTTCCTAGTGTTGGTGATCTTAGTGATCTTTACTTAGTAACCATTTGGCCAAATTATATGTGGGGGCATTTATGCTACTAGTAATAGGTCTCAGGAAGCCAACACATTCAGAAAATTATATAAAAAATAATAGCCACAACCCAATTACACATAAACATGCAATAATAAACAGCCTTACACACAGACTAGTCAACATACCCATGGAAAAAGAAGAATATTTCAAGGAACAAAAAGCAATAATACACATAGCAGAAGAAAACGGATACAACAAAAGTTTGGTGTTGAAGAAAATTAGAAAATCCAAACTAAAGAAAATCATTAAGGAAGCAACCACATTTATTAAAGAAAAAGAAAGCAACAGCATATTCAGTTCATTCACATAGCATCCAAAAACATTTAATAAATTTAAAAAGATATTCAAGGAACAAAATATCATCTTGGCACCTACTAATAGATACTCAATTTTAAAATTACTAAATTCAAAAACAAAAGATGAAATTCCTTCAGGTAACAAATCTGGAATATACCAAATAAATTGTAAGAATTGTGAAAAATGCTACATAGGTCAAACAAAAAGAAATTTAAAAACCAGAGTCAAAGAACACTTTAGAAACATCAGATTGAAACAAGAAGACAAGTCAGCAGTAGCATTTCATTTTTGGAATGAAAACCATGACATTGATCCAAATCCAAAATTATTAAAAGGAGTGTTAAACCAAAATAGATTGACAACATGGGAGAACATATTCATCTGGAAAAATAAGGATCGCGTAATGAACTTTGAAATCCCGCCAGTAGATAATTTGACAAAAAAGTTCATAGTTCCACCACCAGAGAGAGCAGACAACAACAGATGCCAGTTGGAAAGAGATTGAAAATGGAGGCCAGGGCCTTTGAAACTAGTCTCTCATAAATATATGAAAAAGTAAGTGACGAGTGTCAATAAACCAACCACAAATAATTTTTATATTAGAGTCCAGATGTTAGACAAAATGTTTTACTAAATGGTAATAAATCAAAAGTCATATAGATACAATTATCTTTTGAGGAATTTGAAAGTTAAAGGACCAGTTAGTTGATGGAAATTAATAATTTCTTCATACTAGACGTGGCATTGAATTTTTCATGCTGACTCTATCTATTAAAGGACCAGTTTTATTTTATCTTTTTAAAATCCAGCTATTTAAATTATAAAGGCCAATTTTTTAATTTTTTAAACCACCTTAAACATCTCAGCTTATTTTAAGTTTTTCCATTACATTCAGGGAATTCTAATTCATGGACATAGTTTAGACATCTTTTACTTTGGAATGTTTGTACATGACGATTCCTATGTACTAAGGGTTCAGCATTTAGTTTTGAATGCGGGGGTTCCAGAGCATAAAAAATTATTATAGGAAAAACATTTTGATGAATAATGATGGTCAATTAATGTTGCATGAAAGCGGATGAAAATCATGTAATTACAATGCCTAAATTCAGTCATGGAGCCTCAAGGTTATCTTAGAAGACAAGTCCCTTAAATTAAGCTTAAAGAAGGGGTTAATAGAAACCTGTGTGCTACCAGTATTATTATACAGCTACCAAACCTGGTCTTTAACGAAGAAGCAAAAACCATTGTTTCAGATTTGCCATCGAAAGATGGAAAGGAAAATAATGCACATAACAATCGAAGGGAGATATCAAACTAGACTATAAGAAAGAGGACAGGTATGACTGACATAGCTGTACAGGCAGAAGAGCTGAAATGGAGATGGGGAGGGCATGTCGCCAGCATGGACCCTGACCGATGGACCCAAAGAACAACATGGGATCTGAGAATAGGACCAAGATCGATAGGGAGACCGAAGAATTTCGAGCAGACGACTTTAGGAGGCCAGTGGGAACAGTATAGACGAGACAAGCTAAGGACAGATAAATGTGGAGAAAACTGTAAAAAGCAGCCACCCACAAATACATCACCTCCTAGTTTGCAACAGAAGTGTCTGTGTTAGTGTTAGTGTCAGTGCTAAGTTGAAGTGCAGTTCAAGGAGAAGTAGCATCAATGTAAATCACAAAAATCAAGCTGCGCAAGAGGGAACTTAAGATGATGAATCATCAAATTTAGGAAAGTTATTATTATAGAAATATCACAGAGCCATCACCTTAAGCTCAGTGGAAGAAAGATTATAGAAAATAGAATATAAAACAATCTAACTTAAATCTAAGTACACGATGTATAGAATATAGAAAATGAATAGTCATCACAGTAGATAATGAGGTACCGACAAGCAAGCATGAGGCTATGTGTGTTTGGAACGAAAATCATGACATTGATCCAAATCCAAAATTATTAAAAGAAGCGATAAACCAAAATAAACTAACATGGGAGAACATACAAAATAAAATCGAGAAGATATTGACACATTGCTTCACTCACACTGTTTATTCACAGGACATGTTTCAAGAGCTCTCGCTCCTATCATCAGCTGATACTCGACTAGTGCAAGTTGTAGTGGTTTCCTCTTTTTCCGTTTTGTCAATAGATGGCGTGATGTACTTGTCAAAGATGTCCGGTGGTGGAGTTTCAAAATTCATGACTCTATGACGATTTTTGTTGATGAAGATTTTTTCCCATACGGAAAGGTCTATAGGGTGATTAACATATTTTATTAGAGATGTTTCCAAGTTGATGTCATGTCTAGTATTCAAAAAATGAAAGGCCACTGCTGATTTTTCTGTTTCACCATTTTTAATGTTTCTTAGATGTTCTTTAGTTCTGATGTTAATATTTCTTTTTGTTTTTCCTATATAAATTTTAGGGCAAGTTTCACATTTGATCTCATAGATTCCTGGTTTTTCTTTGGTAGTGATTGAATTTTTGGGAGGGCCTTTTAACAAATTTCTGATATTAAACCTATTTTGAGGTGCAAGAGTTATGTTGTGTTTTGAGAAGATTTTTTGGAATTTGTTATAGGCTGATGGGTGGAAGGTGAATTTTTTAAAAAGTTTTTTCTCTTTTTCTCCTGTAGGTTCTAGGGTGGTGGTTTCTACCTACAGGAGAAAAAGAGAAAAAACTTTTTAAAAAATTCACCTTCCACCCATCAGCCTATAACAAATTCCAAAAAATCTTCTCAAAACACAACATAACTCTTGCACCTCAAAATAGGTTTAATATCAGAAATTTTTTAAAAGGCCTTTCCAAAAATTCAATCACTACCAAAGAAAAACCAGGAATCTATGAGATCAAATGTGAAACTTGCCCTAAAATTTATATAGGAAAAACAAAAAGAAATATTAACATCAGAACTAAAGAACATCTAAGAAACATTAAAAATGGTGAAACAGAAAAATCAGCAGTGGCTTTTCATTTTTTGAATACTAGACATGACATCAACTTGGAAACATCTCTAATAAAATATGTTAATCACCCCATAGACCTTTCCGTATGGGAAAAAATCTTCATCAACAAAAATCGTCATAGAGTCATGAATTTTGAAACTCCACCACCGGACATCTTTGACAAGTACATCACGCCATCTATTGACAAAACGGAAAAAGAGGAAACCACTACAACTTGCACTAGTCGAGTATCAGCTGATGATAGGAGCGAGAGCTCTTGAAACATGTCCTGTGAATAAACAGTGTGAGTGAAGCAATGTGTCAATATCTTCTCGATTCACTTTTGTATTAATTTGTGCTTCACTGTCCCTATGCTTCTTCCAACTTTATACTTTGATGGGAGAACATATTCATATGGAAAAATAAGGACCACGTAATGAAATTTGAAATCCCACCAGTAGATAATTTGACAAAGAATTAGATAGTTCCACCACCATAAAGAGGAGAGCAGACAACAGATGCTAGTTGGAGAGAGGTAGAAAATGGAGGCAATGGCCTTTGAAACTAGTCCCTCAATAATATAAGAAAAGTGACGAGTTTCAATAAACCGACTACAAATAGTTTTTGCAATTAAGTAAGAGGCGCTTAGGAGTTGCTACTCTAATGAGCTGATAGCAGCAACTCTCTGCACTAGCAGGAGGCCTTTGCCATGTAGGGGTTGATTTGCTATTTATTTATATCTTATTTAAATTCAGTCAACTATTAAAATGTGAACTACAGAGTTATGTTAGTCAATTAGGAGTCCATGTATTTAAATGGTGAAACTGTTTTATTGTACAAGGTTTTTAAAAGATGGTTTATCATCAAAAAAGCGTATTTTATTAACCAATGTATGTTATCAACAATATACAAATCTACTCTTGCTTCAAAGAGTAGTAACAAGAAAATAAGGCTACTTCCAATAGTGGTTTCCACATCTTCTAACAGAAAGACCTAGTTTTTATTAGATTTGTTTATATCATTAACTGATACTGTCAAGAATCTAATACTAGCAGTTGGTAATGTGCAATATATAATTTGTGTGATTTTTAAACCAAATATTTGTTACTAAATACGAATATTATTACTCAATAATAATTGGAAGATTTTGAACAGTGAGATTAATCACTCTTAACTGAATATTGATGTTATCACTACCTCACTTACTTTTAAGTGCATATAACCAATGCTCAATAGTAGGATTATAACTTCTTAACATGTCTTTTAAATTTGCAGTGTCTCTTTTACTTTCTTATTATGTTTTACCTGCCTATTTTGACTGTTATAAATGCTTAACCATCTGGACTGTATTTATCACGTATTCACAGCAGCAGTACTGACTGGTATCAAGAAATGTTAGAGTTGGAGAGAAAATAACTCAACTGTAAGGATGCAAATCCGCTATCCTGAATGAGTGCTCATCTTTTGCTGTAGCTATACAATATACTATAGTTGTAATCAGCATTGTGAAGTAAAATTGAATTACATAAAATCTGTGTTGTAACGAAAGTGTTCAGTGCATGTTATTTTGGGAATAACAAATTAGCTTTTTGATCTTTGGTTTTATTCCTGGATAAATACAGAAATTTTATTTGAAAGTAATGAGTCGGTAATTCAAACACAAACATCACTTAAATTATCCTTACTTGGACATGTTTCGGAGAACGGTTTGTCCGCATCGTCAGCAGTTATCCCACTGGTTGGATCCGTGGTTTCCTGAAGTGAGCTCGTTGTCTGTGGCGGCATCTGTTGTCTGTGAGATGAACTTCCAAAGAGAGTTTTCAGGTGGCAATTCGAAATTTAAAGTATACTGTTTGTTTTTTATAATTAGCAACTTTTCCCAAACATCGAGTAATGCAGCCGAACTCGAAGTTCATCTAATTCCAGCCAGTAATGCAGCCGAAAGCAGTGATAGCACACAAATACATAATGAGCGCAAATCAGCTATTGAGTAGCTTAATTTATCTTTTCAACAATTGTTAAACTAAGAATGTTTTGGTACACCCTAAAAGCATCATCAGCTCTTCCCAATACCTGTTTATTTTCTGTTGATTTCAATTGTTAGGATTACTGTTGTAAAATGAGCCCTTGCTTTTATGGCTTGTCTAGAGGAAGTGAATAAATTTGCTGGCATTCCAATAGCATGATATTTTTCCCTCATAATTAACATTTAATACATATAATCATTAATTCTATAGATCCTTTAGGGGCATAGTAAACAGTATTGACATAAAAAATGCATATCTCCTTTTGATTGTTAGATTTATACAGGACTTTTCTAATTCAAGTATAAATTTCATAATTTTGATATATGGTTTACAATTTAGGTTTTATTATGCATTGTTGAGCTAAAAATATTTACCTCCAAAACCATTTACAAGGTTGCGTTTTAGTTTAAAATTTAAAGAAAATTCCATTGTGTATTTATCTTGAATGAATGAATTTCCTGTAATTCCTTAAGTGGAATATAGGGCCTTCTGAACCACGCAACCCAGAGGCCTGTAGGCAACAGGTTGATAATCAGAGATTCCGGGATGAGGGATCAGCCCAACTCCGGAAGTGAAAGTACGAGAGATGAGGTGATAGGTAAGATGATGGAGTAAATCTTTGGAATGCTAGCGGAGGAAAAACGAGAGGACCCAGAGTAAACCCATCCCAGTACCATGTTGTCTACCACAAATCTCACTTTGCAGTTGCCTGGTGAGAGCCAAGCAATCTAACCATTCAAACATGGTGTGGCCATGTGTATTATGTTGGCTGGATTTTATGTATGATCTAAATTCCCTTTTCTTTCTTATTTGAGTTTGTGTGTACCCAAAAGTTTTTGCTAGATGCTTGCAGCTAGTGCTTAAAAGGCCAATATTTTTTAGACGTTTGGTCTAAGAAACTTTAAAATTGGCTGACCCCTCAGCTCTGTCAGTAGAGCACCTGCCTGCTGTACTAGGAGTCCTGGGTTCGATTCCTGGCAGTCCAGGTGGGGGATTTTTCTCCGACCAAAATAATTCCTCATCTACCCCAGAGTCTGGAAGTATGAATGAGAATGCAAATGTGTGCATGATCTAATGATTAAAAACCCAACAAATACGAGTTGTTCCAAAGGAGAATGGCTGCAGATATGACCATATGAGTTAAAGGAAAAATATAAAAAAAAATTTAAAATGAGAGTGCAAATGTGTGCATGATCTAATGATTAAAAACCCAATGATTAGGAGTTGTTCCAAAGGAGAACGGCTGCAGATATGACCATTGGAGTTAAAGGGAAAAAAACCAAAAAGCTTTAAAACACTAACATTTTCTTATATATATTCATGACCCTATGTTTTGTTATGGATCAATATACTGTATTAATGTTAAGAAATTATGACCAAAAATGAAAAAAATGTTACACTGTTTCTTACTTTTTATGCAATTATATCAAATAGTAAAAGAATCAACTGGGAACTGCACAAACCATCAATGTACATCCACAGAGAAAATTTCATTAAATTACCAATTTTTTCATATTTTTTTTATGATTCAGTGGCATACTGCTGTTGATTTATTAATATTGTCATGGCAGCCACAAAGCAAGAACCAGCAATGAGGTGAAGGGAGGTAGTGCTCACAGCCTGGCTATTGTCACAAAGCTGCAGTACTGCTGACGCCACAAACTGGAAAATGCTTTGCGTTTTAGATCTGCTGCCAAGTTTTGGGAGCCTTCACTTCCACAAGATTCAGTTCTGAAAGGCTCCCAGAAACATTTCAATTAAGATCCAGAGTAAGGGAGCAGTGTTATAGGCAGTAAGTCAACAATAATGAGTTAGTGAGAGTCAGACAGTTGAGTGAATAGTTCTGTGAGCACTGAAACGTAAATTGGTGTGTGCAGTTGAGGCATAAGTAAACATTAGCACTACAGTCGTGTTTGCTCTGAGTATTAATAAAAGTGAAAGTAACTGTAAATTAGCACTGTGCTAATAGTTTTGGTGACAAAATAAGTTTAGCAAAACTTGGTGGTGGTCTCATTTAGTCAGTGTGCTTGTATTTCATACTTCTTAAGAGTTACTTAGCTGTGGTTTAAGAGTTGCATTTGTTTTTTTAATATAAATTTAATGACGAATTGAAAGGCTGAGTGCAACAGTGGTCTTTCCCATGTTTTAAAGAAGTTGAAATATTGTACTGCAAAGTTGACAGCAACAGTTACTACAGTTTGAGAGCAAGAAATAAGTTGCTGCCAATGCGCAAAAAATAAACTTCTTACGGTATACATCGATTGCAATTGGTAGTTCAAGGTTAATGACAAAAGATGGCAGGGTCAACTCAAATTCGACATTGGAGAGGGTTAGACCACTGTTGCACTCAGACTTTCAATTATTATTTAATAATTCCAAAAAGTGTCACCATGTGACATTGTGCTGCCACAGGTCAGAGCTGGGTGCTTACCAAGATAGCTGGGCACTTGCCAGAAGAGGAAAAGAGACAGAGAGAGGCTCCGGAATGTTCTGCCCATTGTTGCAGACGCAAAATTTCTCGGAAGGTCTGCAGCTTTCTAGAAACAATGGCTGCAGAGGTATAAATACTGACAAGGTGTTAGAAGTGGCAGTTGTTTGTTGGCTATTGCGACAGTCGATGATTGAAGTGTACCGCAGTGATTTCTTTCATTTGTTTTCGTGCAGCAAAACACCGAGTCAGCCTTCAAGACAGCTGATTGTCAATTTCATGTCTTTCAACTGCAGCAAAAGTTGTTCTAAATTTCTGCAAACCAGATTTCCGAATCTATTTAACCCTCACAGTCACAATATTTACTTTCTGAAATTTCATCTTTTTTCAGCATTTCTTGATACATTTTAAAACTGTATTATCGTTTTTGGAACTACTCTAATGGAATTTGTTGATGAATCAAGGTTATTATAAGGGCACAATAATAGGTAGGTAAGTCACTTTTTGCATAGTTTAGGAATATTTCTGGTTAAGTTATTCCTTCTGATTCTTTCAACATGTCCCACATGTAGGTATCAGGAGCCATCAAATATGGGAGCAAGCAGGAAATGGGATTGAAGTTCCATAAGAAATTAGACAATCTCTCAAGTGTCCTTGCACAATGACAAGTGAGCTGTTCATCCTTGCTGCTAGATGCTGAGTAACTTCAATCCAATAGGTAAATTAAATAGGTAAATAAGTGGCCATAAATTCCTAGGGCTTTATATGAACAATAAATTGACATGGTGTAGTCACAGTGATTATCTATGTAAAAAAATTGGTAAATCAATATTTCTAATTAGGCATTTTAAGCCAATCGGTGATACCAAACTACTAAAAAATATTTATTATGGTGTTATCTTCCCATACCTATCATATGGAATTGAAATATGGGGAAGTTGTCCAAGGGTACATCTGGACAGAGTATTCATTCTACAGAAAAGGTGTATCAGGATAGTTTTTACCTTAAAAAATACTGATTCTTGTGTAGATATTTTCAAATAAAACAAAATGTTCACACTATACTCACTATATGTATATAAAGCAATTCTTTTTGTTGTAAGGTAAATTTGAAGACTGCTGATGTACACAATTATAATACCAGATGCAACAATGACTATTTTAGAGACTGTACTTCTAAACGATCTACTGATAGAGATGTTTTTATAATAGGACAGATTTTATTTAATAGACTGCCAACATCAATTAAAGCATTAAATGGTACGAAGCAATTTCAAAACAAATTAAAATACTTTTTAATGGATAAATGTTTGTACAAAGTTGATGATCTGTAAATATGTTTTTATACTGTTTGTATTTTGCTCTATATCCTATAATTGTAAATTTTTAGATTGTAATTGACAATGTCAGAAACTGCTTTGCAGTCTATTGACAAATAAATAAATAAAAAAATTCACCCAATTCTTTAAACATATGCCGAACAGAGTCATCACTCAAATCGAGTATCGAAGTTCCATAAGAAATTAGACTATCTCTAAAGTGTCCTTGCACAATGACAAGTGAGCTGTTCATCCTTGCTGCTAGATGCTGAGTAACTTCAATCCAATAGGGAAATTCACCCAGTTCTTTAAACATATGCTGAACAGATACATCATTCAAACCAATGGTTAGGTGAATAATTACTCTTGGAGAAGTAGCTCCTGAATTTCTTTTGTGTGACAATTCTTGGATGACCCTTGTCCCCTTTCATTGACTTAAAATTGATCTCAAACAACAAAAATATGTGATAGCTAACATTGTTTTTTATTTGGTACCCCCCTTTATCTCTCCTTATATTCTTTAATATGAAGCAAACGCAATCCACTCTGATGCCCTATTCCAATGATCAAAATAATGTTGTACAATAAACACCTTCTCTTCTGTTGTTAGAAAAATAATTGTATAAATCGACATAATACCGAACCTCCAATATATGATAATCAATTTTAATGTTAATATAAATTTGAATCAAACTTGTACTCTATGCTCCATGTATTGCTAATGACATATGAAGGAAAACTCTTCAATTTCAAAACCAGCTATGATGAGAACCCAAACTTGAAGTTAATCAGGACATCAACGGACGTGCCAATTGCCACCAAGAAGTTCACCCAATCAAAATTTAACAGCTGACATTAGCTGAGAAAGTTAAGATGGTCTTAACTAAGCATATTCTATGTAAACATTTATAATATATGGAGCATGGAGTACTAGCTTGACTCAAAATTATATTAATTTTGGGCTTCAAAGTATTATAATCCATGTATATTAAAAATCTTAGTGTTATTTGTTGCACATTGTATATAAGTGAAGAGATGATGTGAATGTTACTTATAAAATGTGTCCTTATTTTAATATATAGTTTAAAATAAAACACTGGTCTTGCAAATAAAAATAAAATCTCAAAGGAAAGTAAATCTAATTATAAAGAATGTTCAATAAAGATGGGCACTACTATTCTCAAACCTATTTTGCAAAACTCACAAATGCAAATACATATTTTTTTTCAAAATATTTTCCAGCAATGTATTTGTCTCATTTCTTTTACCATTGCTGAAAAACATGCATTCTTTTTAAGACTTCTTCGAACTGCTTTGAAAGCTTTTATTTGGGTTTCATTAACAAACCGACATTTCTACAAGTTTGCTTTTGGGTATCAAAGTCTGGGCTATAAGATGGATGGGAGCTGTGGAGATCTCTTTTCTTCTCAGAAACTTAATAACTAAAGTAGCAACATAAAGTATGAAGTTATCAATGCAGCCAATTGCCCAACAAGATTCTTCTTTTTGTGGGGGTGATGTGATCCTTCATCAGTTGACACAGAGCATTCTTATAGTGCTTTAGTTGCTGTAGTCTGTATTGGAACCATGTTAGTGTACATAGAGTCAACATGAAAAATTCAATGCCACGGCAGGGATTTGAACCACAGATCTCCTGGTTTCCATCTAGTTGCTCTAACGCATTGAGCTACCATCGCCAATGTGCCATCGTGACAATAAATTCTCCATCTGTCCATCTGACTTGTATATGTCTCCGGTAAACCACTAGGGCTCTCTTATTCAAGATACACCATTTGTGGCGACTTACTATAGTAAGTACTTGAGTCCCAGGCTTCATCATTTAACTCGTATTACTTTAGTTAATTGATGGAAATTGTTCATTTCTTCACACTAGCCGTATATAGCGTAAAGTTTTTGATACATAGAGTCAACATGAAAAATTCAATGCCAAAATTGGTTAAAATCCTGGCTGTGGCATTGAATTTTTCATGTAGACTCCATGTATCAAAAACTTTATGCTATATACGGCTAGTGTGAAGAAGTGATTAATTTCCATCAATTAACTAAAGTAATAAGAGTTAAATGATGAAGCCTGGGACTCAAGTACTTAGGATAGTAAGTCGCCACAAACAGTATATCTCATATGCGAGAGCCCTAGTGGTTTACCGGGGACATATACGACTCAGATGGAGAATTTAATGCCAGGACGGCACGTTGGCCATGGTAGCTCAATGGGTTAGAGCGACTGAACGGAAACCAGGAGACCCATGGTTCAGATCCCGACCATGGCATTGAATTTTTCATGTTGACTCTATGTATTGTCACCCTGGCGGTAGACTCGCAAAGCCGATGATAAATGCCTCTGGAGTTCGTATCCCGGGAAGCCGCCTACAACTTTGTTGACGGGGTACGGGACACGGAGATTCGTCAGCGCCTAATGCTCGGCGATTATAAAACCATCCACGAGGCGCTGACAGCGGCATTAAGGATGGAGGCGGCCAAGGTAGCATCTATCCCGACGTCGAGAATGAGGAGTGTCCGCTACGCCGGAGACAGAAGACCAGCTGTGGGACGCCGGCAAACACCTAGTGGCCTGTATTGGGGGTGTGGACAGCCCGGGCACCTGCAGAGAGACTGCCCACACCAGGAAGGGCAGCGGGAAGAACGAGTAAGGCCCGGCGTGGAGAGGGACACGTCGGCGCCATCACCACCATCCCCTCAAGTGACGCTGCGCGCCGTCAGCTGGCGTATGGATGACAGCCTCATCGCGGACGGCTGGGTAGGAGGAAAGCCGTGCCGCGTGCTAGTGGACACTGGGGCAGCCGTGACCATCATCAGACCTGACGTGGCGAATGGTTTGCCGACGAGGAAGCCGAGCTGACCATACCAGCTTGTTTTGGCATCGGGTGACACCTTGCCTGTGGAGAAGGAGGCCCTGCTGGAGCTGACCTTGGGACGGAGTGCCGTGCGTCTGTGTGTGTTCGTCGCGAAGGTGGCTGAGGAGGTGATTCTGGGACTGGATGCCCTCAGGAGCCACGAGGCGACGGTCGACGTCGGCAGGAAGGTCCTGAGGCTCAACGGAGAAGAGGTTATACTCCGTCAACCAGAAGAGCGCCTTGGAATTTGCAGGGTCATCTTGAACGAAGACGTGGTAGTCCCCGCGAGGAGCGAGGTGATGGTGACGGCGCGACCGGAAGGCCAGACAGCACGTTGGGTCCAGAGGCAGCAGGAGTACAACTTCACCTCGGAACATCGCAGAGGGAAGAGTCACGGTAACGTGGAAGCTATGTCCCGAAGACCCTGTCCAGAAGAGTGCGGCCAATGCACAAGAGTGGAGGGGAAGGAGCGTGCCGCAGCAGTTCGAGTAGTCACGGCAGTGCCTGCGGATGGCTGGGATAGCGCAGGCCTGAGGAGGGAGCAGCTGGCGGACGCAGACTTGGGGCCACTCTTGAGGGAAGTGAAACAGCCAGCGACCGAGTATGTGGAGAACTTGGTGGACCACCTCCACGACATGCACGAGATGGCTCGCCAGAACTTCCAGAAGGCGAGCGACCGCATGAAAACCCGATACAACAGGCAAGCCAACAGCCAAGGGTTCCAGCAAGGTGACCTGGTCTGGTTGTACCACCCGACCCGGACCAAGGGATGCTGCCTGAAGCTTCAGCAGGCATGGCAAGGACCGTACCGTGTGGTGAAGAGGATTAATGACGTGGTCTACCACATCCAGAAGGTGCCCCGAGGAAAGATGTTGGTGGTACACCTGGATCGCCTGGCCCGCTACGAAGGCGCTGTTCGGGACGACTAGCCTTGAGGAGGGAGCAGTGTCACCCTGGCGGTAGACTCGCGAAGCCGATGATAAATGATGGCCGGTGGAGATTCGGAAAACTTCGGGGCCGATCGTTACCGGAAGCGAGAGACAGTTGAGTGTTTTGTTTAAAAAATAAACAGTTTTAGGTTAGCTAGCAAATTGTGATGTGAAGAATGTATTTGCTAGGAAAATAAAGTGCAGTTTTTGTGTTTGAAGCCTCGACTTTTGATTTTCACGAACCCACAAAGTCACAGTATCAAAAACTCTAGCCTATATATGACTAGTGTGAAGAAATGATTAATTTCCATCAATTAACTAAAACATGTTAGTGTATATCAGTCCCAGATAATTGAAGATAGCCAAGAGCATGGTCTTACTTGCTAATTTCCGCACATATGCCCCTTTTTTGGGACTGGTTGGTCATGTTCCAACCAATCAGTCTGATCTGCTTTTGAATTATCAGCAGTGATATCAAGCATCATGTTCATTTTCAATACATTCCTTTCAGTAGCAACATGCATTAATACAAACTTGCTTCTGTAGGAGTAAGCAGTTGCATATTCATTGCACACAAACACATGATACACACAAATGCTTCATTTGTGAAAACTGATATTCCAAGGTTGCATGGAAGTTGCCTAATGTAAGATACAGAAATGTATGAATAATAACAGCTCTTCTGTCCCTCCTGGTTTAGAATGGGTCTTCACATAAACACTGCTGGCACAGTACACCAAAGAGCATGTGGGCTGGCACCATAGCTCAGTCGGTAGAGCACCTACCTGTTGTGCATGGGGTCCCAGGTTTGATTTCCAGCTGGGGGTGGGGATTTTTCTCCAACCAAGATGATTTTCCATCTTCCCCAAAGTCTGGAAGTATGAATGAGAGTGCGAATGTGTGCATGATCTAATGATTAAAAGAAAAAAAAAAAAAAAATTCAACGTACCAGCAACCCAACGTATGTGAGTCAACACCATTGCCAGCAGGTGATATGTTACAAAAGGAGAACGATCACGGGCATGTGTTGTTATTCACTGCTCCCAGTTTTAAGAGAATAGACCTCCTACACAACTGTTTACACCTTATTCAAGCTTATCATAACTATCTTTCACTGAAGCAGTAAGCTGACACAAAATAACTGATCTATTTACTTCAAATGGGTGAAAAACTGTATGAAATTTAATTTTGTGAGTAAACATCTACATTAATCTCAATCATCAAATACATATGTGCCATCCAACTCAGATTCAGAAGTAGTTATATCACTTTAAGTCATAAAAGTTTATAGTTTAAAAACAAACCAATCACTTTAAAGCAAACAGCACTTTAAAGAAAATCATTTGTCCAAAAACAGTAAATGGCTTTCTTTTTTGGGGTTATTTATAGTTCCTGTTTGTTTCATTTCCATATTCACATTGCAAACACTATTTACAGATACACCTGTTGCTTCTGACTTAACTTTAGTCACGTCTTTCACGCCAGAATATGATCATGTTAAAAAGTTAAACACAGAGATGGGTGATAGAACATTGCTTTGCTGCAGTAAACAATGCAATCAGGGAAGTAAAGACTAACATATTACAATAAATAGAAGTAAAATATTTAAGCTCATTGTTTTTTGTTCCGTTTATACTCCCATTTAACTGCAATGGTCATATCAGCAGCCATTTTACTTTGGAACATATCACCTATTGGCGATGGTGTTAACTGGTAGACGTTGAGTTGCTGATAGTTTGGATTTTTAATCATTAGATCATGCACAAATTCATACTTCCAGACTCTCGGGAAGATGGAGAAACACCTTGATTGGAGAAAAATCCCCACCCCCAGTCGGGAATCAAACCTGACTGAGCTATGCGGCCAGCCTAACCTCATATTTAAATGCTTTGCAAGTTGAATAATTGTGTTTATCCAATTTGTTTATTATCTGAATGTATCAAATAATAGATAATATATGCACTGTAATAACCAATTATTTTCATCTGCACCAAAAGTTGTGCTGTGGTGTAATGTTAACATCCAGATCAATTCTAAGGTCAGTTTGAGTACAGTGATGATCACTGTTTCTTTAAGCTATGACATATGCTCCTTCTCCCTTAATAGCATTTTCTCAACCATGTTTGAACATCTTATATCACTAGAAAACAGAGTTCCCATTAGTTCCTTTCAGGTCTTCGTATATTGCTGAAACATTTTTTTTTGGGTCAATGCAATGTAATGTTGCTAATAACAGAGCTATTATTACAAAATTACTGGGAAAATATAGACTGCAGTATCAGTTGCCTTGTATTTTACATGATTATTTACAGTCACATCTATGAAAAAAATACAGCCAGTGCCAGTCTTTGTTGAACATCCTCTGTATCTTAAAAGAAGGTAAGCTACGTTGTCACTAACCTATACACACACACACACATATATATATATACTTGATTCCCCCCCCTGCTATTGCTGGCTCTGTATCCTATTTACTGCTACAAGGATCATTAGAAAAATTCTTGGAATGACCCACCTTGCGGCAGCATTTCCAAAACAATTTTGTCTTCAAAATCAGCAACATTCATGGAAACATTTGTGCAATAACATAGAAAATGTTCAAGAATTATAGCAGACATAACTGTTTGTTAGAGTGCAGACATACTTATACAAGAAACATGATAAATACTGAACATCACTAATAGTACTTCATAAGGAACGGTATGAGAGCAACATAATTCATATCAACATTATGAAAACACTCTAAGATTGAGGTTTTTAACCAATGATCTGCATACTATTAATGATACAGGAATTACAGTGAGGTGGTACATAAGAAACAGTGTAAATTAGCAATTTGTTTTATAACAATAAACATTTGACAGTCTATTAGATTTATAAGGAAACAATAGATTTTATAATACCTTAAAAACTTTATGTAATATTGTATAAAAATACTATGGAAGTTTAATTTCAATCCTAGAATGACAGAGCACAACTAAAATATGTTTAACTAGACATTAAGAGGCAACATTTTGTCTTATTTTGCTACAACATGCGCTGGCAGTTAAGGAAGCAGTGGAATTACATTTCTTTTAGAAAGTAAAAATCAGAATGAAAAATTCAATACTACTGCCTGGATTTGAACCACATCTTTGGCTTGCTGTGTCATTGCTGTATCCAACCAATCAACCGTGGCAATATCCCTGTATAACACTAAATTCCCCTACTGACTCACATTTTCCCCTATAAATCAGAAGGCACTCTCACATTCACTTTAAGACAGCATATCTTAATCACTAAATTTTAACCTTAACAAAATTATTTTTAATATATTTCTCAGAACACCCTATTGAATAGGAAGACTGAATAGTGTCTTATTCAAATAAATATCTAATTCTAAAATGCTACATGTAAGAAATAAATCACAGCACTATCATAAGTTTAGAGAGATGCTGACTGGTCTTTGTACTACAAAATCATTTCCCTTGTATAATTTGCTTATTGGTACAGTACTGTTAGATTAAGATCTGATGCCCACGACAGTTGCCGTGATTCGGCAATCACCTGCTTGACTGCAGGTACTCAGGAGCTTTAACTAGCAGAACTAAAATCTACGTAACTTACTTACTGTGCTATATTAATTACAGAAGTCAGTACTCACTCTAATCACAATAGCTGCTAGAAGGCTATCCATTTTGTGCTATACACGAGTTACACCATCATAAAAAACTTAAGTTCATCTAAGGTACATTGTGTGACGCACTGACATAATTTGAAAGATTAAATGCATATTTTCGGCAGGAAAATGTGACCGTGCATACTGCTGGGGCATCCATGACAGAGATCCGCCATATATTGGCAATAAAATTATAAGCAGCAGACTATGGCCGGCCTGTTCCCCTGATCTGACACCATTAGATTTTTATTTCTGGGGAGCAGTAAAAGGTAAAGTGTATGCAAATAATCTGCATACCTTCGATGAACTTAAAGAAAACATTTGTAAGGAAAAAGGTAAGATTGGTGCAGTGGAATTGATGAATGTGAAAGCAAGTTATTTTTGTGACGGTGTGACTTGTGTATATCACAAAATGGACAGCACTTCCAGCAGCTATTTGAATAGAGTGAGTACTGACTTCTGTAATTAATATAGCACATAGGTAGGTTATGCAGATTTTAGTTCCACAAGTTAAAGCTCCCAAGTATCGGCGAGCAAGAGGGTGACCACTGCAGTACGGCAACTGTTGTGGGCATTGGGTCTTAATCTAACAGCACTGTACAACTAATATCCTACACTGAACATGATAGCATGTCAGTGAAAATTTATTTTCAAGTGCACCAAGGAATTTTATATGTGGCCTTGAATGTTCAAAGATACTGCACACAGCAGAAGACTGATATGTACCGTAATATAAGAAATCAATAAAGCACATGAGATGGTTCTGAAGGTTTGCCAAATAGAGTTCCTCAAATTGCTAAAACTCTCCGCATTTTACAAGAACATGTATTTCACTTTTAGAGGGTAGAGTCAAGCATTACAAATTTATCTGCAAAATGAGTGCAATGACAGACTTTGAACCAAACAGGAATATGAGTGCAAATCTCTGAGTAAAGTTTAACTTGTATTCACAGAGATCCCATTGACTTTATGTATCTATTTGTAATAAACTATGAAACATGGATGCACTCTATATATTAAAACAAAGCAACAGTCTAAGCAGTCAAGAGGTCCCGAGTTCAATCTCAGGCAGGGTGAGTTATCTGATTTTTTACACGGTTTTCCTTATCCTGAAAGATCTATGTCAGGTAACTCTACCTCATTTGGGCATCATTTCACCCTTATTATTTTAGTTAGTTGATGGAAATTAATCATTTCTCCACTAACCGTATATAGGCTAAGGTTTTTGATGGATAGAGTCAACATGAAAAATTCAATGGCATGGCCAGGATTTGAACCACGGATCTCCTGGTTTCCATCCAGTTGCTCTAACCCACTGAGCTCAATGGAGATCCGTGGTTCAAATCCCGGCCATGTAATTGAATTTTTCATGTTGACTCTATCCATCATTTCACCCATTGCATTTATCATCTGATATGACTTAACATTGGAGGACATTCATTTAAAAAATTAAAGTCTAAGCAATGGAAGCACCAAGATTCTCCACCACTGAGTAAGGCAAAGTGTGTGAAATTAGTAAGAAGATTGTGATGTTAATTTACTGCAATGCCAAGGGTGTGGTTCTGGTTGATTATCTTCTTTCTGGAAAAATTTATCACCAGAGATATTATGCTAATCTTCTAGACCAAATGATTAACAAAATATGGAAGAAAAACATTTTCCATCAAGACAATACTCATTCTCATAAGTGTAGTTAAAAGGCCAGGGCCCAGCTAATGGGTAGCCCAAGAAGTATTAGGTTGTCTCATAAGTAATGTTGGTTTTTTTATTTTGGTGTTTTGGAAAATTTATTGGGTTTCTTTCGTTTCACAATGTTATTTACAGGATGCTATGGCTAGTGTTAAATACATTGCAAGAATGTATCAGTCTTCAGTTGTTAATAAAAAATCACATAATAAGGATAACAAAATTTGTACTTAGAGCCGTTCTTAAACACTACTGGAAACAAGATTATAAAGCTGCTGCCGCAGCTTGAAGAATATATGAAGTGGAAGGAGAAAGTGTCAGTAATAAGCGTGAGGCACAACCATGGTTCCAATGTTTCAACAATGGAGACTAGAAAGAGAATGACTTGGTTGTCAATTCCTGAGCATTACACGCACGCACTCACTGGAGACGAAAACACTAAAGATTTACAATGTACTGGAAGACCTAAAGTATGGAATATTGAGGATACATGCCAAGTTTTGCGAGAAAATGTGCAAAATAGAAACTGTAGGCTTTCAGAAGAACTTGGTGTATCAAAAGATACAATACATTGTCACATTAACACACTTGGAAAATCATACAGAAGCTGTATGAACTGACACCTCAACAGGCTGAACGTAGTGTGGATATCTATTTTCAGCTTATCCATAATTGCATGGATGATAGGTTTGTCAGGAGAATTGTCATTTGTGATGAAAAATGGGTATATCACCAAAACCCTGATGCCTCGAAACAGTGGCTTGATCCCCACCAACCTATCCAAGTCATCATTAAAAAAATCAGTTTGGCCCCAAGTAATGTGTGTCTGGTGGAATTTTGAAGGTGTGATTCACTGGGAGTTTGTTCCAAACGGGTGAGCAATTGATGTGGATCTTTATTCTCAACAACTGGGATGACTGAATGAGTGTTGTTTAGTGTCTTTAATCGACTCTCTTTAAAGTTAATTTAACTGGAATGAGTTCATGAAAGTTTGAGACAGAGATATCCAGTATTAGTTAACTGAAATAGAGTTCTATTGCAACAGAACAGTGCAACACCCCATACTGCATGAACAACCATGGAAAAAATTCAAGAATTGGAAGGAATCAAACTGCTACTACATCCAGCATACAGCTCTGATCTCGCACCATGAGATTATCATCTTTTTTGATCCATGGCCCTTTTTCTACATGGAAGGAATTTTGACAACATTGAAGCAGTGCAAGTGGGTGACACCAAATTCTTTGCATAAAAAATTAGAAACTGGGACCATCATGGATAATAAACCTTGCTGAATGATGACTGAAGACCACAGAATCTAATGGTCTATATTTTGAAAATTAGTTAAATGCTTGTCAGAACACATTTCAAATAATTGTTTTTCTTAAAAAACGACATTACTCATGAGACAATAGCTATATTATCATAACATATGTCATAAGTGTAGCTTCAAAGGTAAAAACTTTGATGTGTGCACTGACATGACTTTCTCCACTCTCATACAAAATGTTCTTACAAACTCTTATACTTCTATCTGGTTCAAGCTAATTGAGATTAACATTTGCACAAATTAGCTTAATGCTAATTATCTATAGATGCCTGGACATTAGGGAAATACAGTAGGCTTTGGGTGATAATTAGATATTTTAAAGCTGATCACCATGGCTTTGAAATTCTGTTTTCTTTGCATGGTCAAGAGACAGAAAAATTGAGTAACCATTTCCCAATTAGAAAAGTATTAAGTTTTAGAGAATTCAAACAAATAACAAGAAATATCTCTGATATGGTTAACACTCCCAAAAAAGGCATTCAATATAAATTGTGGTTTTAAGGAGATATAAATATTTTGTTTAGTAAGATTCTCTTACAGTCACGAGCAATACAAACTTAATGAACAGGACTTCTGAGGAAATTTCTAGAAAATTCAAGATAATTTCATTTATTAGGAAAATATCTGAAACATATTGCATTTTAATCAAAATCCTATGAGCCATTTCTGAGAAAATAAAAAGTTTTCAAAAGAAATGTTCCATGTAAACAGTAGTCTAGGGTGAGAATTTTTTTTAGAAGCTTTGTGTTGCATCCTTGAAAGATACTGCACTTAAATACCAAGTTTGGTAAATACTAGCAATAAGTGGAGCATTGAGTATTAGTTCGACTCAAAATTATACTAACCAAGTTTGGTATTTACCCATCTTTTCGTTTTTGAATTATGCAATTCACACCCACCTACACATATGTACGCACGCACCCACCCACCCACCCCCCCCCACACACACACACACTCACACACACACATACATTTGCAAGCACATGCAGAACTTTTTCTAAAATGCTTTTTTATTTTAGATTCAGAGGACTTCAAAAAGTATATTTTCAATGACATCTTGGTATCAAATTTTAGGATGGAATGTAATACTTTCCCTACTTCCTGTAAATATGTAGTAGAGGAAGTACATCAACCAAGTGTGGGATAACTTTTTGTCATATGTAACTTGTTTACAGTTCTCCATGTTTTTTGCATTACTTAGCTCCACTAAACATCCAACTGAAATGTTTCCTGTATGGAAGAATTTAATTTGATGAAACATTTAAATTGCCAATTGAGCATATTTGGCAAGCTTGGAAGAATTTGAAGTCTACTGTCTGTGATGCCACAAAGCCATGGAACAAGTGTATTGATATCAAGGGAGGCTATGCTAAAAAGTAACAATTTCAAAATCACTTTGTGCTTCATTCTAAGAGCACTTTTCAAACCACCCTTGTACTTCACAAGTCTAAGAATTTAAACTGTCATTTTGGCATAAATTTGTTTAATATTCTAGGCTTCTAACTGTATGATATAAATAAATAGTGTGTATTGCAATATAATGGCACAAATGCCATTAATAACTTGAACACCACAAAATATTACATACTATTTTCATAAAACACTGGAATAAATTAATTTGCTAAGCTATGGCAATTCTGCATTATATAGGTACAAACTTACACTTATACACACACACACACACTCATTCTATAATGTAAATGCACTTGTTTACATAGGTTTTGATATTGGACTAGCAGACGAGGTGGCTTGATATGATAATCACAAACCAAATCACTTGACTGATTTATTTTGGGCTTGTCGTTTATTTTTGTTTAGACGTTCCATTAATGGAATGTCACTTTCTGAGTCACTAGATTCACTGGAAGAGACAGGAGAGTCTGCTGGAGACAATTCATCTTCAGGCTTCTTCTTAATTTGAAGCGTATCTAGCTCTTTTCCCTTCTTTCTCTGGAAAAAATACAACAGAATTAGTTTTTTTTTGCTTTTTTTATGTCCTCCAACATTTAGTCATATCGGACAATGAATGAAATGGGTGAAATGATGCTCAGTGCGTCCGGGGTCCATGGAGCTTAAGAGTTGCCCAACATTCGTCTATCAGGATAAGGGAAACCCCCAGGAAAACCTTATCCAGGTTTTTCACCATGACTGAAATTCGAACTCGGGACCTCTTGAGCGTGAGGCAGACATGCTACCATCTACGCTACCGAGGTAGGCACAATTAGGCTTTGCTGATACCATTACATTAATAGAACATTTTGTAAATATAACTCAAAGAAGACTTTTAACATATTACTAGTACCTTATTTATATTCTAATTAATAAATTCATTTCACTAGCTGTTTCTTTTAATTATCAACTGCTTAACATGTTTCATGAAAACTTTCTCATGTCATCGGACATCCTTGCTGCTGAGTGACAGGTTGTTCATAAGATGAGAGCCATCTAGGGTAACCAAAAGTAATAATTCATTCTATGAGGGATTAAAACATTCTAATGTTTACTAAAAAAATTAACATCTGAGGCTTGCTGAGAGCAAATCAGAGTAATTATTTTGATTATATATACATACTCTTGCTGGATGGGAACTTGGAAACACCAGTACTAGTTCTCTTGAACATAATGAATATAAACTGAAATTGTTGGCACAGTGTAAACATGTAAATTGAAACAGGACCAGAAAAGAGAAAAATATTTATTTCTGAAGATATTCTGGTGGATCCTCAGAGTGCAGTGAATTTGTTGGTTCCCAGAAGGTCTGTTTTCTATATGATAAGGAGTAATGTCATTTGGAGAGTCCAGAATATAAAGGAACATGAAGGGAACTAAAGATATTGTTCTAACATATTGTTACCCAAACGGCAAGCCTACGATGCCGATCAATAAATGAAGGCCGGCGGAGGGAGGGTAGACCGCAGGGGTGGCTGGGTCTTCGTTTACCCCTCCTCCTGCCGCTCGAAGAAGCACGAAGCTTCGAGAATGTTTTCCCCCTCCATAAAAGGCAATCTTGAGAAACTCCGGGCCGCCGATCAATACCGGAGGCGACAGTTAGTTGAGTTGAGTGAGTCGTGGCAAGCGGTGCGGAAGGAGCGCCCAGTGTACGTGGAAAGACTAACTGGCTTAGTTGTAATTGTGTACATTACGAAATTTTAATTGTGACATTGGAATAAAGTGGAAACAAAGAACATTTTTTGAGTGGTGTAATTGAACCTTTTTTATTTCACGAACCCACAAAGTCACAATTGGCGTCAGGAGTGGCATAACGGCCATGGAATCGGCACTGGAAAAGATTTTACACGAGCTGAAACAAATAAGGACAGCCAACGATAACCTTACCGAGAAGATGGAAGCCACAAACAACAGCCTGACCGCGAAGATGACCGAATTGACCACGGAGATGAAAGCGGCAAACGAGGCCCTTGCCGTGAAGTTCGAAGAGCAGCTGACTGGCGTGAGAGATGACGTCACAGAGCTCGGCAAGCGGATGGGTCAAGTGGACGAGCGCGTCGAAGATTTGGCAAGCCGTGTTGACGAGCTGGAGGGAAAGGCTGACAGCAACGCAAAGTCCCTGAACGCCATGGTGGAGGACGTCGTCGGCAGGAGGTTAAAGGATTTAAAGGTCGACGCACCGGGACGCAACACATCTGCACGCATCAAAGCTCCTAAATATGACGGCGCGTCAACGTTTGAGGTCTCCCGCCGCCAATTCGACAAATGACCAAGCACAACAAATGGTCACCAGAGGAGGAGGCCACACAGTTAATAGCCAGCCTCCAGGGTCGGGCCGCGGAAGTCCTGAACGCGGTACAGACAACGGTGGCACCCAACGACATCTGGGAGGCCCTGGAGAATAGATTTGGAAACCACCGCTTATCCGCAGCGTACCGCAGCCAGCTAAGGGCAAGGTCACAGCAGCCAGGAGAGACGCTGCAGGAGTTCGCCCTGGCAGTTGAACAACTGGCTAGCAAGGCCCTAGTCGACCTCCCACCAGAGTTCGTATCCCGGGAAGCTGCCTACACATTTGTCGACGGGGTACGAGACTCGGAGATTCGTCAGCGCCTAATGCTCGGCGATTACAAAACTGTCCACGAGGCGCTAACGGCAGCACTAAGGATGGAGGCGGCCAAGGTGACGGCTTCCCCGACGTCAAGAACGAGGAGTGTCCACTACGCCGTAGACAGAAGACCAGCCGAGGGACGCCGGCGAACACCTAGTGGCCTGTGTTGGGGTTGTGGAAAGCCGGGACACCTAGAGAGAGACTGCCAACACCAGGAAGGGCAGCCTGAAGAACGAGTAAGTCCCGGCGTGGAGAGGGACACGTCGGCGCCATTACCACCATCCCCTCGAGTGACACTGTGCGCCGTCAGCCGGCGTATGGATGACAGCCTCGTCGCGGACGGTTGGGTGAGAGGGAAGCCGTGCCGCGTGCTGGTGGACACTGGGGCAGCTGTGACCATCATCAGACCTGACGTGGCGAAGGGTTTGCCGACGAGGAAGCCGAGCCGACCATACCAGCTTGTGACGGCATCGGGCGACACCCTGCCTGTGGAGGAGGCCCTGCTAAAGTTGATCTTGGGAAGGAGTACCGTACGTCTGTGGGTGTTCGTCGCGAAGGTGGCTGAGGAGGTGATTCTGGGACTGGATGCCCTCAGGAGCCACGAGACGACGGTCGACGTCGACAGGAAGGTCCTGCGGCTCAACGGAGAAGAGGTTATACTCCTTCAACCCGAAGAGCGCCTTGGAATCTGCAGGGTCGTCTTGAACGAAGACGTGGTTGTCCCAGCGAGGAGCGAGGTGGTGGTGACGGCGCGACTGGAAGGCCAGAGAACCAGCAACATGATGCTGGACCAGAAGACGCCTGTACGCGGACTGTGTGTAGCCAGGGCATTGCTGCCGTGCCGAGAGGAGGTGCCAGTGAGACTGCTAAATCCAACGGACACCGATCACGACGTCCAGGCCGGGACGGAGTTGGGAACGTACGAGGCCGTGGTGAGCGTAACAACAATCGACAAGACACAAGAGCCGGTGCCGACGCAACACCTGGGGCCCCGGCTAGAAGGCTTACTGGAGAGGGCGGCCGACCACCTGACCGCAGAACAACTGGCGAAAGTTCGAAAACTGCTGAGACGATACCAGCGCGTCTTCAGCCAAGGCGATAGTTACTACGGCCGCACGGACAAAGTGCTTCACTGCATCGACCGGCGGCGGGAGGGTAGACCGCAGGGGTGGCTGGGTCTTCGTTTACCCCTCCTCCTGCCGCTCGGAGCACGAAGCTTCGAGAATGTTTTCCCCCTCCATAAAAGGCAATCTCGAGAAACTTCGGGCCGCCGATCAATACCGGAGGCGACAGTTAGTTGAGTTGAGTGGCGAGCGGTGCGGAAGGAGCGCCCAGTGTACGTGAAAAGACGAACTGGCTTAGTTGTAATTGTGTACATTACGAAATTTTAATTGTGACATTGGAATAAGTTGGAAATAAAGAACATTTTTTGAGTGGTGTAATTGAACTTTTTTTATTTCACGAACCCACAAAGTCACAATATTTTTCAGAAAAGATAAGGATTATGGTCATACTACTTTATGTTAAAGAACATATGTGATATGAATTTATTATATACCTGTGGACAATTTATTTCTGTTAATTAGTATTATTTGAAATTAGTTTCAGAAATGGAATAAAAGATTGCAGCAATGGATTTGACATGTTTTAATTCACTGTTGAGATTGCAACATATATTTATGCCCAATTTCACTAACATATGTTAAAATCTATGTCACAAATGTAACATAACAATTGTCACAGTGCTAACACTACTGTTAAATTTCTTGCATTTCACTAACCTGTTTTCTGAAAATGTTAACAAACACGTGTTAATGCCCAGAGACTTGTATATATTACAGCTATAGAAGGCTATGGATGAGTCTTATTATTTTCTGAACAAACTGCAATGCCTCATTGTTTTCATTTTCGGCTGCGCACAGCTGGAAAAATGTCGGGTGAACAAAATCGTAAACAAAAGCTGTGAAACAAATTTATCATCGATGGAGAAAGAATTGTTAATTGAATTGGTGACAAAGTGTAAGGATATTGTGGAAAATAAGAGGGTGGATGCGGTGAATGTAAAAGAGAAACATGTCATGCGGGAAAATATTGGAAACGAATTCAAATGCATGTGTCATTACTACAAGCATGAAACAACTTCGTCAGTATTACATAAATTTAAAACAAGGAGCAAAGTCCGAGTGATTTGAACGTGACTTGGACATTTTATTATCCACATAATTTAGTGAATTATAAAATAGTGTGACTTTGTAGGTTCGTGAAATAATGAAACGAGGTCACGAAACACAAAACTACACTTTATTCTCCTCGAAATACACTATTCAACATTACAAAATTGCTAGAACCTCAAAAATGTTTATTTTTTTCCAACAACTCTACATTCAACTGTCCGTCGCTACCGGTAACGATTGGTTCCGAAGTTTTCAGAATCTCCACCGGCCATCATTTTTCATCGGCTTCGCGAATCTACCGCCAGGGTGACATTGCTCCCTCCTCAAGGCTGGTCGTCCCGAACAGCGCCTTTGTAGCGGGCCAGGCGATCCAGGTGTACCACCAACATCTTTCCTCGGGGCACCTTCTGGTTGCGGTAGACCACGTCGTTAATCCTCTTCACCACACGGTACGGTCCTTGCCATGGCTGCTGAAGGTTCGGGCAGCGTCCCTTGGTCCGGGTCGGGCGCTACAACCAGACCAGGTCACCTTGCTGGAACCCTTGGCTGTTGGCTTGCCTGTCGTATCGGGTTTTCATGCGGTCGCTCGCCTTCTGGATGTTCTGGCGAGCCATCTTGTGCATGTCGTGGAGGTGGTCCACCAGGTTCTCCACATTCCTCAAGAGTGGCCCCAAGTCTGCGTGCGCCAGCTGCTCCCTCCTCAGGCCTGCGCTATCCCAGCCATCCGCAGGCATTGCCGTGACTACTCGAACTGCTGCGGCACGCTCCTTCTCCTCCACTCTTGTGCATTGATCGCACTCTTCTGGACAGGGTCTTCGGGACATAGCGTCCGCGTTACCGTGACTCTTCCCTCTGCGATGTTTCGAGGTGCAGTCGTACTCCTGCTGCCTCTGGACCCAACCTGCTGTCTGGCCTTCCGGTCGCGCCGTCACCATCACCTCGCTCCTCGCGGGGACAACCACGTCTTCGTTCAAGTCGACCCTGCAGATTCCAAGTCGCTCTTCTGGTTGACGGAGTATAACCTCTTCTCCGTTGAGCCGCAGGAACTTCCTGCCGACGTCGACCGTCGCCTCGTGGCTCCTGAGAGTATCCAGTCCCAGAATGACCTCAGCCACCTTCGCGACGAACACCCACAGACGCACGGCACTCCGTCCCAAGGTCAGCTCCAGCAGGGCCTCCTTCTCCACAGGCAAGGTGTCGCCCGATGCCAACACAAGCTGGTATGGTCGGCTCGGCTTCCTCGTCGGCAAACCATTCGCCACGTCAGGTCTGATGATGGTCACGGCTGCCCCAGTGTCCACTAGCACGCGGCACGGCTTTCCTCCTACCCAGCCGTCCGCGATGAGGCTGTCATCCATACGCCGGCTGACGGTGCGCAGCGTCACTCGAGCGGATGGTGGTGATGGCGCCGACGTGTCCCTCTCCACGCCGGGCCTTACTCGTTTTCCGGCTGCTCTTCCTGGTGTGGGCAGTCTCTCCGCAGGTGTCCGGGCTGTCCACACCCCCAACACAGGCCACTAGGTGTTCGCCGGCGTCCCTCAGCTGGTCTTCTGTCTCCGGCGTAGCGGACACTCCTCGTCCTCGACGTCGGGATAGATGCTACCTTGGCCGCCTCCATCCTTAATGCCGCTGTCAGCGCCTCGTGGATGGTTTTATAATCGCCGAGCATTAGGTGCTGACGAATCTCCGTGTCCCGTACCCCGTCGACAAAGTTGTAGGCGGCTTCCCGGGATACGAACTCCAGTGGAAGGTCAACCAAGGCCTTGCTAGCTAGCTGCTCAATCGCTATGGCTAACTCCTGCAGCGTCTCCCTCGGCTGCTGTGACCTTGCCTTTAGTTGGCTGCGGTACGCTGCGGCTAAGCGGTGGTTCCCGAAGCGATTCTCCAGGGCCTCCCAGATGTCCTTGGGCGCCGCCGTCGTCTGCACCGCGTTTAGGACTTCCGCGGCCCGTCCCTGGAGGCTGGCTATTAACTGTGTGGCCTCCTCCTCCGGTGACCATCTGTTGTGCCTGGCCACTGTGTCGAACTGGCGGCAGAAGACTTCAAACGTTGACGCGCCGTCATACTTGGGAGGTTTGACGCACGCAGATGTTGTGTCGCGTCCCGGCGCGTCGGCCTTCAGGTCCTTCAGCTTCCTGCCGACGACGTCCTCTACCATGGCGTTCAGGGACTTGATGCTGCTGTCGGCCTTTCCCTCCAGGTTGTTTACGCGGTTCGCCAGGTCTTCGACGTCTTCAACCATGGCGTTCAGGGACTTGGCGTTATTGTCGGCCTTTTCCTCTAGGTCATTGAAGCGGTTCGCCAGGTCCTCGACGCGCTCGTCCACTTGGCCCATCCGCTTGCCCAGCTCCGTCACGTCATCCCTCACGCCGGCCAACTGTTCCTCAAATTTGGCGGCGAGGACCTCGTTCGCCTCCTTCATTTCCGTGGCCAGACTGTTGTTCGCTGCCTTCATTTCTGTGGTCAATTCGGTCTTTATTTCTTTCAACTCTGCGGCCAGGTTGTAATTTGCCGCTTCTGTTTTTGTTGTTAACTCGTTCATCTTCGCGGCCAAGTTGTTATTTGCCGCTTCCGACTTCGCTGTTAATTCGTTCATCTTCTGCAAAAGCATTTCCAATAACGATTCCATGGCCATAATCTTCGGTGATGTTGCTGTCCCGCTTCCTGACACCAGTGTGACTTTGTGGGTTCGTGAAATAATGAAACGAGGTTACGAAACACAAAACTACACTTTATTCTCCTCGAAATACACTATTCAACATTACAAAATTGCTAGAACCTCAAAACTGTTTATTTTTTTTTCCAACAACTCTACATTCAACTGTCCGTCGCTACCGGTAACGATTGGTTCCGAAGTTTTCCGAATCTCCACCGGCCATCATTTTTCATCGGCTTCGCGAATCTACCGCCAGGGTGACAATAGCAAAGTTATTAACACTTGAAGCAAAAGTGAGATCGGCATATTCCTTTCAATGCATGTTCTGACCTCTCTTGTACTTCCGCAGTAACCTTCATAGCAACTTGTTTCGACAGTCTATACCTCTATAGAAAACTTTCTTCTGACAGCTCAAAATAATTTCTCCTCATAGGCCGTACTCTATTACGAATGCCATTTAGACAGTGTCAAATATAGCAAATCCACATCAACAGCTGCATTCACGCCCGCAATCTTGACTATTTACAATTGTTAAGGACTTAACAACAGAAATTTGGCTTGTTAGTTTAACAAGAAGTTTAACGCAACTGTTAAGCTAGCACTTGTTAGTGAAATGCAATTTTTGTTTTAACTATTGCTAAACTTGTGTTAAGTCTTAGCATCTGTTGGTGAAATGGGGCATTAGAATGTCAAAACAAATCATAGCCTATAGTAGCATTTATAGAATCAATGCATATTTCAAAATTCACAACACTCCCCACATTTCTTATAATATGAATATTATTCTTTATAATTCCTTATAAATTTAATTATTTTAATAATTACTTTCTCAACCCAGAGAAATGGATTCAAATGCCAGTTGGAGCATGGACATTTTTCTTTAACCAGATTATTTTCTACTTTGATTGGTCTGTATCTACAATGTGTTTCATGGTAAAAAATGAACAACATTCCAGGGACAAAGTTTCCAATAAAGTCATAGAGGTTAAAGAAGCTGTATACATGAAACAAAAGTAAATTTACAATCTATACATTCTTTATCCAACAATCTAGAAGTTTCTTACAACCAAGAATAATAAGAGTAACAACACTGCTGTGCACGTATATTAATCATTAATGTGTAAGCAGTATATCCTTTATTTGAAGCAAAAGGTTAGAAGCAGTGATGTATTTAACATTTGAAAGTAATGAGTCGGTAATTCAAACACAAACATCACTTAAATTATCCTTACTTGGACATGTTTCGGAGAACGGTTTGTCCCCATCGTCAGCAGTTATCCGACTGGTTGGATCCGTGGTTTCCTGAAGTGAGCTGGTTATCTGTGGCGGCATGTGTCTGTGAGATGAACTTCCAAAGAGAGTTTTCAGGTGGCAATTCGAAATTTAATGTATACTGTTTGTTTTTTATAATTAGCAACTTTTCCCAAACATCGAGTTCGGCTACATTACTGGCCGGCTTTAATAGTTTTATATTAGGTACAATTTCATGATTGGTAGACCAGAAATGGTGGGCTATTGCTGATTTTTCTATTTGTTTGTATTTCACACACTTCATATGTTTCTATGATCTAATATGTAAACTTCTTTTGGTTTTTCCTATGTAGAACTTATTGCAGTCTGAGCAGTTGATTTTGTATATATCTGATTTCTTGTTTTCAGGTACTGGGTCTTTCACGTTGTTGCATAATAAGCTTTTTAAACTAAATTTATATATTGGGGCTAGGGTGATGTTGTACTTCTTGAATATCTTGTTGAATTTATGATGCACTCTGGGATGATATGCGAATTTCCTGACCTGCGTCTCGGTTTTTGATTCTGTTAATTTTGTGGTATCCAATATGTGTTTCTGTTTCTTGAATTTCCAAATTTTCTTTTCTATTAATTGTTTACTGTATCCATTAATTGCAGCTATGTTAATCATGTGGTTATATTCTTTGTTGTATTCATTCTGTTTCAATGGGATGTTGACTAGTCTATGTGCTAAGCTGTCCAAAACTGCATGTTTGTAGGGTGTAGGGTTGTAGCTATCATTCTTGATGTAATGATGCCGCCACAGATAACCAGCTCACTTCAGGAAACCAGGATCCAACCAGTCGGATAACTGCTAACGATGGGGATAAATCGTTCTCCGAAACATGTCCAAGTAACGATAATTTAAGTGATGTTTGTGTTTGAATTACCGACTCATTACTTTCAAAAGTATATCCTTTTGTTGATGTTAACTACTACTTTGTATTTGGCAGTAAAGCCATTAACTGCCTTGCTCTTCAATCATTTTTCAAATAGAATGTGTTGGAAAATGGTCAATTCAAGTAGAGCTCATATTGCCCTGATTGTGTAAAGCATATGCGGGTGCCATCCCTATTTGAAATACAATTGGTAGTCAATAGTTCCTGAGTGCATATCAAATGTATAGTTCACATTGTATTAGGTGTAGAAGACATTATACATTTAGAATAACATCACATAAGTTTTAGTTTCTTCTAATATCTGTATATATATCAAAATATCCAGCAACTTTACTTGTATATAATTGACTACTTGCCTGTTTTCAACAATGCTTGTAAAACATAAGGTGATAATAAAGTATTATTATTATTACTACTCCTAAATTTGCTAATTAGGACAGCTGAAGAGAGTTGTAACTAGCATAGTGTGACTGTAACATCATGGCATGCATATGTATTAAGATTTAATTAGTAGTAATGGCAACATTAGATATAACACAATATTTAAGACATTTAATCTATACTAATATTATAAAGAGATTAAGAGAGACTATCTTAAAAACTACTTAAGCAATTTTGGTAACTTTTTCACCAATGAAATGCTCAATTTCTTTCTAATGGAAATGGTCTGTAAAACACCTAGTTTCATTTAATAAATTACTACAAGATTAAAAGGGATTTACATAGGTTTTGTACTTCCAGAGCAAAGTAAAACCGCATCAGAAGTGTGACCTTATTTACAGCAACAACTGCAGATTCGCGTGTTCACACTTCAAGTGAAAAACACAGCTCAGCTGTTCTTAGTTCACTGACTCTCCCAGTAAAAGATAATACTTGCAAAGAAGGCTTTGATTCTTAGTGAGGGTGTCATGGAGTAGAAATTAGTTGTTATTCCACAGAAAACAAATATAAAATTTAAAATACAAAATAAATAGTAAATATTTCACTCCATGCAACATATATGTATACTCTATTCAGCAGTAAAGTGTGTATAGATGTCAACATTGTGCCACAGCACAACTTTTAGAGCAAGCAAAACAGTGAAACATGAGTGCAAATAGTTTGTTACTACATTGCATATATTACTGCTTATTTGATACATTAAATAATGAATGGGGTGAATAAATACCATAATTCAACTTCCAAAACATTAAACATAAATTTAGACATTTTATTTCCATTTATTGTCATGAGGTATTCAGTAGTTCCCGATTGCATTGTGTACACTTTGATTTACTATGGCCGAGTGGTTAGTTCCTCAGAGTAGTGTACAGAAGCATAAAAGTGGAAGACCTCTAAAAGTAGTGAATAAACTATTGTATTAAACATGTTACACTTTTTCTTTCAACGTTATAATACCTGGCTGTGAAAGATGAAACTAAACTGGCATCTGAAGCAAATGGTGTATCTGTGAACACTGTTTCAAATGTGGGAACTGAAATTAAACAAACAGGAACTGTAAAAACCCCTAAAAAGAAAAGGGAAGGCCATGTAGTGTTTTAGGACAAGCGGATAATTTTGTAAAGGATGCTATTTGCTTTAAAGAGCATAGTTTCTTTTTTAACAACGAGCCTCCTACTACAAATAAGGTACTTGTTTTAGTGAACAGTGACCCAGATCTCCCAAATTTTTAAAAAAACAACCATATTCCACACTTTTCTGAAAGACAATGGATTTCAGTTTCCAAAAAGAAACAAAATTAACATGATAATTGACTGGGTAGACATTGTGGTGTGACATTAGGGCTTTTAGATAGAAACAATTATCTAACAGCAAGCAACAATAAAGCTATAGTGATGGAGTTCATTGGATATTAGGGACTAAGAATTTTTGGAAGAATTTTTGGCTGATTAGTAACCTTTTTACTCCACTTACAACTGAGAATACCTACTTTTTTCTGCTGTTGTACTGGAGCTGGTCTCATTCGTGGTCTGTTTAGTGGGATAAATTTTTCTGCTGCTAGTTGAACTCTGCGTATATCAAAATCTTGATCTACTCTACTTACTGTCTGCAACCTGAAATAAGGGCACAAATTTTATTTTTACTGTCGTTAGGTGACATTGTTTTTTATTTTATTATCCACCTCTCAAAGTAAAACAAATTTACAGAAAGAATTGAATGCAGTATTTAAAAATTCATTGCACAATTTCTATTTTTAAAAATAAGTTTTACTTTCAGAAGTTGGTAATAGAATAAAAAAACATCCATCTCATAGTGGCAGTATTGATATCAACATAAATAATTCAGCTGAAGATGCAAATGATGTGACATTATCAAAGTGAAACTTAGTCACTACATATTATTATAGTTTACTGAATGATACTTGTTTCACTGTCAATAGCTTCAATTTTTTTTATTTTTAGGGTTGACATATTTTTCCCTTCTAGAAGCCGCATAACCATGATGCAGTTAGAGGCTTAAAGCAATTAAGACCCTGACACTCTTAGGGTCACCCATTCCAGAGAGGCTACAGAAGAACTGCCAAACTAAGAAGTAACATACCATCCAAAATCTAACCCCAGAAGAGATTTTCAGTAAGAATCCCTTCACAGGGACTCCCAGCTGGAAAGTCCTTATGGTGTTTCCCAGGGAGAGCCTTCACTTAAAGAGGCAATGATTCACTTGAAGTCAAGGTGGGAAGCATCACGCCGAGGACTGCATGGCACTAGGCCAATAAATTATGGTGTCGCTAATGTTATCCGCAGGGAACCGGGTGAAACCCTGCAATAATTAATCTTGCATGTTGGGGCTCCATGGGTGTGGACTGCATATTTCCCCAATACTTGTGGGACCAAAATGGAACCTATTAGAAAAAAGAATTTAAAGAACCCAGATATGGGGAATGAGGGAATGGTGACAATGCAGAGTGAGGAAGATTAAGTTAATCAAGCGTCAACATCCGTTGTAAACCCTCAACAGAAAATTATTAACATAACAGAGGAAACTGAAATAAGAAAAACAGCTTCAGGGATCAATAGATTACATCTGGAGTCCAGTGCAGAAAGTTAGCAACAGAAAGGCCAAGGAAACTGGGGCTCCAATAAAATCCATAAAACCTACAAAAATTAGACAGATTGGTATCTGGGAAATTGAAACTGACAAGTAAGCCTTCAAGTGCACAAGACCCAATAAGAATTCCAGGAAAACAAGGCTTAAAAAGATACAGATCAGACACCAGCACTCCATCCTCAAATGGCAGCCAACACAGATTTGATATGAAAAGCCCAAAGAAAAAGCAGTCTCAGGTAAGACCCAGCACATCTGTGGCAACCTATAGCCAAACTCTGACAGCTCTGATAATGGCTATCGTTCTGGACAAGTACCCAGATGAAAAACTAACTAAAGAACAAGCTGTAGCAATACAGAAATCAATTCTTGAAAAAGTCTGAAAGTGTGAAACGGCACAGGTTCTCAATTTAAAAATAGATATGCTGACAAAGGCATAGTGTTTATAACATGTGGTAGGCAACCTCTCCTATTAAGCCCTGGGAAGGGATAACCCTGTGGATTGGAACCATCAGGAAAATAACACATACAACCAGGGTGATTGCATGATTCCCAACAAAATTCTGGTAGTGAAGGACAAAGAACCCAAAAATCTACTAAAACTTTTGGAAACCTTACACCATGGGCTAATTACATTAAATAAATATTGATGATTATCCTAGATTGGGTACTCATCAATAGTAAAGCCAAGGAAACTGATATCATCGTAATGCTTTCATCTAGCATTGATGAGAACTCTCTAAAATCTTTAAACCAGGTGGAACTAAATCCCTCCTTGGTTTCAACCAAATAAGCTTTAGAATACTAGGCCCAAAGAACAAACTCACTGAAGATGAAGGCAATACAGATAAACCTTCAGCACAGTAGAAGTGCCTCAGCCTCATTACAAAACGTCCTCTCATATGGGAGTATTAACATAGTCCTGATACAAGAACCCTGGCTAGTAAACGGAAAAGTATCAGCTCTAAATAATCGCAGAGGTAAGTTAAATTTTGCTATGAACTCTGAAAATGTAAGAATATTATATTTATTAAACATGACTTAAAAGTCCTTACAGAGACATAACGATGGTAAGAATTACATAGATATCATAAGGAAGGAGCTGAAAAAGAAGCTGTATTTACTTTTGCTTACCTGCCATATGACCCTTTTTAACCCATCACCCTCTAAAGAATTAGAAAAGTTGGTGTAACACTGTGGGCAGCACAATCTACATTTAATTATTGTAGCTGACACAAACGCCCATTACCCTCTATGGGGGAGCACTGACATCAATCAAAGAGGTGAGTCTCTATTAGACTTCCTAATTTTAAGTAATATAATACTATTGTACAAACAAATTGAATCTACCTTTCTAACACAGAGACAAACTGAGGTTACTTATATAAACCCTTGGATCTCCTGGTATAAGCACCATGGTTGAGAAGTAGTATGTGTCTGATGAACTGTCTCTCTCAGACTATAGATACGTAATGATGGAAAGGAATACAGATGATAATACATCGACCTTGTATCACAATCCATGTGCCCACCTCAGCAGCGTAGATGATAGCTTGTCTGCCTCATGTTCAAGAGGTCCCGAGTTAGAATCTCAGTCAGGGTGAGTTATCTGGATAAGTCGAGATTTAACTGTATTGGAACACCACAGTGAAGCGAAAAATTATTAATTTTTAGATGAGTCGTATTTATTACACATCTGCTTCACTTTCGTACCTATTTTGAGGACATGTTTCGCAAATCATTGTTTGCATCTACGGCTCTTATGCGACTAAAGCTTGATCCAGCGGTGTGGGTAATTCTGGGGTTGCTGCTGCCATCTGTTGATTTAGTGATGAACTTAAATGTGGGATTCTCTTCTGGCGGGATTTCAAAGTTCATAAGTTGGTTTTTATGTTTTTCTATGTATATCCTCTCCCATATGACGAGTTCACTATGTTTTTGTACGTATTTTAGTAATTCTGTGCTATCTTCAATTTCATGATTTTCAGACCAGAAATGAGCTGCTATTGCGGACTTATCAATATTTTTGTATCTTAAGTGCCTGAAGTGTTCTTTCTTTGTAGTGCCTATGTTTCTTTTTGTCCTCCCTATGTAAATTTTTTCACAGTCTTTACACTTAATCTTGTAAATGCCTGACTTTTCCTCTGGTTTTATCTTATCAGTATTATTACTGTGAAGTAGGTTTTTAATGTTGTAATTGTTCTTTGGTGCCAATGTTATATTGTATTTCTTGAATATTTTTTGGAACTTTTTTGTGGCCCAGGGGTGGTAAGTAAATTTAGCAAATCTAATTTCTTGTTTTATTGGTGTGAGAGCTGTGATCTGTTTTATTCTCTTTTGAAGTTTGAATGATTTTAGTTTTTTATCTACAAGGTTTTTTCCATATCCATTTTTAATTGCAGTTTTTAAGATTTGATGGTATTCGTTTTGATATTCTTGTTGGCTGAGAGGTAGATTTACTAATCTGTGTGTGAGACTGTTGATGGTTGCATGTTTGTGTGGAATTGGGTTGAAACTATTTGCTTTGATGTAATTATCTGTGTGTGTTGCTTTTCTATGGATACCAAATTCTAGTTTTTCATTGCTTTTTTTTGATTTTAAGGTCTAAAAAAGGTAGAGTACAGTCCTCTTCAGTTTCCACTGTGAATTGTATGCTGGGTTCTTGCAGGTTGAGTAGTTTCAAAGCATCATCTATTTGTTTGTAGGGCACTATTGCAAAGATGTCGTCTACGTATCTGTACCATGTTTTAAACATATGAGGGAAGGCTTTAGTTATATGTGTTTCGAAAAAGCTCATGTATAGATTGGCCAAAAATGGTGATAGCGGGCTTCCCATAGCTAGTCCTGAAATTTGTTTATAATATGATATTTGTTTATAATATAATATGGAAAAAACCTTGTAGATAAAAAACTAAAATCATTCAAACTTCAAAAGAGAATAAAACAGATCACAGCTCTCACACCAATAAAACAAGAAATTAGATTTGCTAAATTTACTTACCACCCCTGGGCCACAAAAAAGTTCCAAAAAATATTCAAGAAATACAATATAACATTGGCACCAAAGAACAATTACAACATTAAAAACCTACTTCACAGTAATAATACTGATAAGATAAAACCAGAGGAAAAGTCAGGCATTTACAAGATTAAGTGTAAAGACTGTGAAAAAATTTACATAGGGAGGACAAAAAGAAACATAGGCACTACAAAGAAAGAACACTTCAGGCACTTAAGATACAAAAATATTGATAAGTCCGCAATAGCAGCTCATTTCTGGTCTGAAAATCATGAAATTGAAGATAGCACAGAATTACTAAAATACGTACAAAAACATAGTGAACTCGTCATATGGGAGAGGATATACATAGAAAAACATAAAAACCAACTTATGAACTTTGAAATCCCGCCAGAAGAGAATCCCACATTTAAGTTCATCACTAAATCAACAGATGGCAGCAGCAACCCCAGAATTACCCAAACCGCTGGATCAAGCTTTAGTCGCATAAGAGCCGTAGATGCAAACGATGATTTGCGAAACATGTCCTCAAAATAGGTACGAAAGTGAAGCAGATGTGTAATAAATACGACTCATCTAAAAATTAATATCTGGATAAGGTTTTTCCCAGGGTTTTCCCTTATCCTGAAAGAGGAATGTTTGGTAACTCTAAGCTTTATGGACTCTGGACTCAGCTGAGCATCATTTCACCCATTTCATTCCTGTCCAATATGACCTAACTTTAGAAGATATTAAAAAAAAAAAAAAAAAAAAATCCATGCAATACCAATTGGGAACAATATGCCAGGGCATTAAAGGGCATTCTGAAATCAATAAAACCTACAATATGAAACACATATGATATTGAGGTGGTCTCTGAGCAACTTGAGGAACAATGATTTGGAAAAATGAGGAAAATATTCAGTAAATTATATAGTAGAGCTAAGAAAACTGGTGAATGGGAAGAATATAGAAAAACTACTATCCAGTATTCAAAGATAGAAAGAAAGCCAAAGAGGACTCTTGGAGGAGGCTCTCTGTCGAGAGATAGGGAATATCTGACACTGCAAAACTCCACGGGAGTTCAAAATTCAATAGTCGACATTAGCTGAGGATGTTAGGAAGATCCTAAAGAAAAACGCATTCTAAACACTAGCATTATATGGAGCACTGAGTGTTAGCTGGACTCAAAATTATATTAATTTTGTGCTTCGTTGTATCATAGTTCTTACTTATAGAAGTAGAACATAAAACCCAACTACTAAAATCAGTTCACTTGAATCAAGAATTGAACATCTGGGAAAATATATAAAGAAATTCAAAACACATTTACTGAATTTTGACATTCCATCGGAAGAAAATACTTTGCTTAGCCTCAATGGATTGTCACCAGATGTATCATATCTGGAGAACCATAATCAGCTGGAACACCTAAGTTCTTGCCATTCGACAATTTCTTGATAATGCCTTCAAGTGGAGATGAAACGCATTGAAAGAAAATTTATGGTATGTGAAGTACAGAGAGTCTATGTTGACTCATAGTATAATTTGAATTATCACATTACTTCCCAGTGTTAATTCCAATTTACCAAGGCTTAACTTTAGAGAGCCAACTTACATGGAACCTATACATGCAGAAAATAACAAGCACAAGAAAACTGACTTTAATGGTAGTTAGAAGAACTTTTGGTAAATCATGGTTACTGAAACTTGAGATGATGCTTTGGATAAACAAAGCAATCGTGAGACCTCTAATTACATATGGGTCACTAATACGGAGGCCCAAACTGAGTCAAAAACAAGCATGCTAAAAAACTTGGTAGTGCCCAAAGATGAGCTGTGCACAACAGGGGCTGTGAGATACCCATTCAGTCGCAATGGAAGCTCTCCCTGACCTTCCACCCATTATATTTATATCAAAGGGAATGCAAGGCTTGGAGCATATTGGCTGAACTATACAATAACTGGAAAAACCCAATCAGGAATATAGCAAAAGTAATGATAAAAAAAAAAAAAAAAAAACTCAGCTTTAGATGGGAAGCGATTATAGGACACCAATATTAATTTTTGACAAACCATTCACTATTATGTTAGAATGGAGTCAAAGCAAAAGCCTGATCTGGTATACGGATGGCTCCATGACAGACAGTGGATCAGTAGCTGGAATACATGGACAGGTTCCAAAATGTGACATCTATGTCCCTCTATGGAGCAATACCACTGTATTCCAGAAGAAGTATTTGCAACTTAAACCTGTGTCAGAGAGAATCTAAGAAGGGGCTATACAGGTAACTGTATCTGGATATTCTCTGACAGTCAAGCAGCATTAAAAGTACTTGCAAGTTATCAGATAACCTCAAAATTACTCTGGAACTGCCTAGAAAACCTTATACAACTGGCAACACTCAAAGTAACTCCTGGATAGGTGCTACGGCATTTTAGGCATTTCAGGCAATAAAAAGCCATATGCCATAACAAGGAAAGACTGCAATATCATTTACTGGTCTTGAACCAGTGTTTTGCATCCCACTGTTGGGTAGGTAAAATTTAACCATAAAAGGGGGGGGGGGGAACAAACAGAAGGCTGCAGACACAGAAGAGAATGATGAGTAGAATATCCCCCTCACTTATTGAAGATATACTCAAACTTAACAGATCCCAAATAATCCTGATAATAGGGGCAATGACAGGGCACTTTAAGTTGAGGGAACATCTGCATACAATGGATATCTTTAAAGAACCAACAGTATGCAGATTATGCGATGTAGAGAAAGAAACTGCCTCTCATATTACATTCAGCTGTGAAGTTGTAGGTAGAAAAAGATATGAATTACTGGGTATTACAGAAGTTCTTCCTCCAAAAAATGTAATTAGTAACCTACTGTCTCTTCTAAAAGAGACAGGGTTATTTAACTAAAAACAATAAAAATAGGAGACAATACAATAAACCCATATGGTTTCTGTGTTGAGGGCAATTAAAACCCAACTCCTCCTTTACACAAGTCAAATCAAGTCAAAGACATACAGAGTGATTTATATACAATTGAGACATTTTTTTCATTGTTTCAAAACAAATTGTGCTAGCAACAACTTCTTATACCTAAAATGTAAAAGAATTTTGGGAGATTATTTACCTCTATAGCAAATGTTGAAAATGTCCTCCATCCTGTATGAGGCACAACTCAATATGTCGTTCCATGTTACTGGCCACTCGTTGGAGGACTCTGTCGTCAGTAGCTTGAATCTCCTGTGTGATGTTTTGCTTTAATTGTCCAATGTCTGGGGACGTGTGGTGTAAATTTTGTATTTTAAGTAACCCCATACAAAGAAGTCCGGAGATGTCAAATCCGGAGATCTTGGTGGCTACAGGTTCCTGGAAATTATCCGGTCATCAAAGAAACTTGTAATTAGCTCCATGGATTCATTCGATGTATGGCATGTAGCACTATCTTGCTGAAAATATCCTTGACTTAGCTCTACATTGCCAAGTTGCTCAACAAACTCAATGAAAATCAGTCGGTACTCTGCGGTGTTCATAGTCTAGTTAAAAAAATTGGACTCCCTATTCTCTGTGCAGACACTGCGCACCAAACTTCGATTTTAACTGAGTGTATAGGTGCTTCATGGATGACATGAGGATTTTCGATGGATCAATGGCATGAGTTCTGTGAGTTCACATAACCAGATAAATGGAACCATGCTTCATCTATGAACCACATGATGGACAATATGGCAGAATTTTGCACAATGTACGTCTAAAACCAACAAAATTAATTCAATCTTTTATCCTTATCTCGTTCCTGTAGTTGATGAACAACCGTAAACCTATATGGCTTTAGGCCTGCACTTTTCGCAGCTCTCTGACACACTGAGTAGGTGTACCCTGTCTCCTGCAACAAAAGTCTTGATGATTTTTTGGGTGAGTGCTCCAGTCATGCTCTCGCGTCAACAACCGTGGGAACCTTAGATGAACAATGCTTGCCTTTTTCACTCGCCAGAGATCCAGTTGTTTCCAATTTGTTTACCAGTCCCTGTATTGTGTTTCTTTTGGGAGGATTGCAAACACCAAATTCTCTCTGGTATACCCTTTGAGTAGCTGTAATTGAATTCGTAATCCAGTATTGCTTCACTAGGAAGAGTCGATTTAATGTGTACTGCATTTTCATGTTGACTAAAACAAAATGTCGAAAACAGCTGCCAATGATAGCAATTAGGAATAAAACAAACATCTGCACATCTAGTGACAAGGAATCGAAACTCCAGAGCATTCTGCCTAATTTGGTGCTAAAATTGGGTCATTAAATGAATTTCCAATGGAATAATTAAAGAAAAAAATGTGTCTATTCTATATAAATCACTCTGTATTTTACAACATGAAAAAACTGATAGCTTTTTAACTTAATTTTTAATAGAATTAAATGCCTTTTTTTACGGCATTTGGCTTAACAGGTTGTGGACGCTGCTGATACATACGATTATTGGGAAGGAAACATTCCAAGTAAAGTTTGGGGCACTTCCGTAGCATTTGGCACTTATGAAGATCAAGAAAAATCTGGAATAAATCTATCAGGAAGGATGATCCCAGCAGAATTTGAACTACAGACTTCCCATTTATGAGTCTCTGCCTTAAAAATTTGCTACAAATGTTGGCAAGCTGATAATAAATTAACATACCTATCATGTCTTTATTTGAAAACAATGTGCACATATTAAAGTATCAGAGAGGATTGCACAGAACTTAAACTTACTGTATCTGGGATATATTATCTTTACACAAACCTTCACTTAACTATGGTTTTTAAAACTGAAAAGCTTTTGAGAACATTCAACCTCACTTCGGCAGTTAGGTGCAGCATGCTCTTACTACTTTCCTATCCCTCCTCTCCTGGCTGGGTTGAATTCTGCTGCCATCTTACTGGCAGATTAACAAAGCTCTAACAAGCTACTAGTTGGCAAGATTTTAAAATTTACAAAAACTATATTCTTAATAATGATAATTTTCTCCCAAACAGTCAGTTCTAAGGATGATGAATTTTATGGTTTATCCAATATTATGGTTCTCAGTTTTAATCTACCAACAGATGCATTAGGATTCAATCCAGCCAATCTCTTGCCATTGGGCAAGATATAAAACTGTTGAAACCATTAGAATCACCAATAGTATTAGACATCTGGGAAAAAATCCACATAATTAAAAACAGTGAAAATGTTATAAATTTTGAAATCCCACCACTTAATGAAGTGTTAAAACTTTGCGCTCCTAACACCAGATGGCAACAGGATCAGATACAGGAGAAGGAAGAGGAAAGGAAGGGGGAGATTCAGTCACTAAACTGCTGAGGAAGAGGGCAAATGTCCTGGAAAAAGTTCCAGCAATTTTAAAATAATAAATGAAGGTGAGTGTAAACAAGTGTGACTCAACAAAACTTCAACAAGAATGTACAACATAAGCTAATGTTAATGTTTTAAACCTACACAGGATACGAGGTGCATCCAGAAAGTAAGTTTCCCAATTTTGTTTCCTTTAAAGTAAATGTACTTAGCCACAAACATTATGCAGGCGTAACAGATCTATGACATACCAAGCATATGCTGCCCAGATAGGCCCTGCCTAGAGCCAATAATGCGTCAGCAGTTCCCCGAAATGGCGTCTCTTATTCACTCTTCCACCACCTGCAGAGTGCAGTCAGTGATAAAGTTCCTTAATGCACAAAACACAGCGCCCGTCAAAATTTGCCAGCTGTCAGGTTTAAAGGTAGAACATCATGAGCAAACAGATGGTGCAAGCTGGTGTAGGTTTTTTTCCATAGGTCATCGAGGTGTCCATCATGAAGAGCACATTGTGCCACTGTCCCTCATCAATGATCATCTGGTTGAGCTGGTACGGCAGCACATCATGGAGAACCGTTGCTTCAGGATTACGGAGCTCAGCAGCCATTTTCCACAAATATCCCGATTCTTGTTACATGAAATTGTCACAAAGCACCTTCTGTTCATGAAATTGTGTGCCAGGTGAGTGTCGAAAAACCTGACGAGCACAAAACGAAACTCTTAGGAGGAACACTGACATTTCTGTAGCGGTATCATGATGGCGACAAGTTTCTCGATATGGTCGTCATGGGGAATGAGACTGGATTTCTCCCTTTACCCCAAAATCCAAATGCAGTCAGTGGATTTGCATAAGTTCAGCTGGGAGCTGTTTGATCGTCCACCACACAGTCGTAATCTTGCTCCCAGAGATTTCCATCTTTTCTTGCACCTCAAGAAATCTCTGTCCTCCAGCCAATGTTTTGACAATGATGAAAAGCTGAAGATGCCTGTCAACACTGGCTCCATTCACAGGCAGCAGACTTCTTTGATACAGAACACAAAAGTTGATCCCACGATATGACAAGTGTCTGAATTCTTTTGGCGACTATGTCAAATAAAAGCTCAAACATTGCTGTACCTGTTGCCATTAAAGTTTTTCATGTAACTATTGTCTTTGTTTTAAAACTATAGGGAAACTTAGTTTCTGGATGTGCCTCATATGTAATCAGAATCCTTTATGGCAGTGACTAAAAATGGCATCAACCATGACCGGGGACTAATACACTATGTTTACTAATTGAAAGAATGCACTGTTAGCTCTGCAAAGGAAATAACTAATGTGCAATCCAAATTCCTGCTTAAGCTTATTTATGTACTTCTAGGAACTGTAGAAAAGTTTAATTCTTCTTCAGATATACAGAAACACCTAACATTGAGCACTACCATTTGTCAACTCTGATTTTCTGAAATATTTCCCTTCCGGGAAGCATCCATGAATGACAGGATAGCAGTCTATACATTTGTAGAAAGTCAAATAAAAGTGTCTGATGTCGCTTGTGTAAATAGCAGTTGGTAACATTGTTGGTTACAGAGAAGCAGTGCTATGTTTGATTCCCTCTGTAAATAACTTTCACTTTTATTTTTGGTTTACGATGAGAGGTATGTGCATATACAAATAGCAATACTAATTTTAATTTCTGAATAATCCAAAAATAAAAACATTTAGCTTTGGTATAATAAAGTCCTCTACACATGGTTTTGTCAAGCAATGTTTAAACCTGCTGTTCAGAAATTTGTGCATACTTTTGGTTCCAATGTGTAGGTGTAAGTAATTTGATGATCCCTGTAAAATTTGAAACTGTTCTTAGAGGCACATTAAAAAGATGTGTGTATAAAACATGAGAAAAGGCCTTTATAATAAATTACATGAAGAAACAAAAGTTATGAAACAATGAACTAATCATAAAGGCAATAAAGAGATATTTCATGGTAAATGCATTTTATACTCCGGAAGAAATTAAGTGTAGGTAAGCGTAATAATATATACATTTGTACAGCAGCGTTCATTGTGAAAACTTATTTGTGTATAATTTTAAACAATGTCTTTTGGAATTTTGTAATCTCATAGACAATAAATTGGGGGGGGGGGGGAGGTTAAATAAAGTATTGAAGTTCAGCAATTATTCAGTGATATTTAGTTAAACACAGAAATTAAATTTAAATATTCTGGTACATTAATACAAGAAATAACCAGGGAATGATATAGTGCATGCATTTCAATTAATGTAGCAGCAGTAACATGATGGTGGTCTAACAGATCTGTAATAAATTCACGAAAACGATGTCTAAATGTACTTTTCAACTTCACAATAGGCTGGAAAAAACAAAGATAATTTATTAGTCATACCTCACATTTAAGTAGGTACCAGTATTCATAAAAAGAATAGGTGTTAAGCTTGTATATGACATGAATAGAGAGAACACATTATGTCACTATTAAGGGAGAAATACCCAAAAATTGATTACTCTATCCATTTCTCCTTAGGAACAGGGAAATATAATTATTAAACAATTGGTAATCATTTGTGCACATACTTTGTAGAGAATAGCATATGTGAACAATAAGGAAGAGTAAGAAATATTATAGAAGCTATTAATACCTTATATTGGATGTACTGGACATAATTAGAAAATGACAAAAGGAAATTTAGAAAGTAGATCTTTTATTTATAATTCCAGCTGGAGAAAAAAGTGTATACACAACAAAGAATCAGAAAAATTAAAATTCTTTATCCTCAGTGAAGCAGACTTGAAAATGATAAAAAAAAAAAAAGAAGAAAAGAAAAGAAGGTCTATATATTCAAATCTTTGGCTGGAGGAAAAGGAAGCACCTTACAAATCCAGGAAGATCGATGAAGAGCAATGGATCCTTCAGGTTGAGAGAATTGGAAAATAAGGACAAAACGAAGAAGAAAACTGTTAATTCAGAGCTCATAGTAGAGTAACATTGTAAAAACCACAGAAGGTAAAAGAAATTAAAGCCTCTTATTTATCCTCAGATTACAGGAAATTGGAAAATAATGCAGAATAAGATAGAAAACTATTTGTTCATGCCACAGTTCAGCAGAAAGTTGCATAAGTTGAAGATGAAAAAAATGAAACTTGTTATATATCATGTAAGACTAATTTATCCTTTGACTACAGAAAAATAATATAAATCAAGTTAGATAAAGGAAATTAAAAATGCTATTTATCCTCAGATTAGACGAAATTTATAAAAGCATGATAGAGAAAAATTGAAGTTGCTATTTATCTACAGCTTCCAAGCAATTCATAAAAATGTGGAAGATAAAGGAAAATTAAAGCTCAGATTGGAAAAAAATTATTAAAAACATGGAATATATAAGAAAATTAAAGCCACTGTTTACCCTGGGAGTGAATGAAACTTGAAAATTGTAAGAAAAAGTAAAGCAAACTAAATAATATTACACAAATATAAATATTTGTAACAAAAAACTTCACTTATCTTAAGAAAATGATGTTAATTCTTCTTTCTAATGGAGATCAATTTCACAAACATATTGCTTGTATCTTCAGTTCATCAATAAATTCCGTTGGTCCAACAGACTTTATTGATGAACTGAAGATACAAGCAATCTGTGTAATCGATCTCCATTAGAAAGAAAAATTAACACCATTTTCTTTTTCTTTTCTTTTTTTCTTTTTTTTTTACAAATATTTATATTTGTGTAATATTTATTGCTTCACTGTGGCTAGCTTCATTTTCTACGTAAGCAAACTAAATAAGTTATTCATACTTTAGGCAAAAAGCAACTTAAAGAAACAACTGAAAGTGATGTCCTCAACTTCCATGCATTGATTGCAACTCATCTCGCACTCTTTGGAAAATGCCTGGAGTGTTGCAGATTACATCACAGGCAGCCATTCTTCTTGCGAGCAATTCCTCTTCTGAGTTTACTGGGGTATCATGCAGAAGTATCTTAATGTGGTCCCATAACAAACATGAACATGGGAGCCAAGCTACATTATCACCTTGACCAACCCACTGTACTAGAAATGCAATATTTAGATGGTTTCTAATGTTCCTATCAAGTGGACAGGAGCTCTGTGGAGCTAGAACCACATGTGGCATCAAAGAACAAGAACATCCTCTAGAAACCCAGGTAGAACATAGGTCAAGAAATGGCAATATGCATGTCTATTTTGCCGAGATGGAAGAAGATATGGACCAACAATGTAAATGAAAATTATGCCAGCCCACATGTTGATGCTGAACATGGACTACTCCTTTGCACAAAGGCAGATGCATTATCAAGGCTCCACAAATGGCTATTTCTCTGGTTGAATGCCATTCTATCCCTTGTAAAAAAACGCACAACAATGAAGAACACTTGGCAAAAGAAATCAGGCTATCGGGTTATTGTTCAGAGTCCCAGTTAAAAAACTGTATTTGTTGACTGAAGTCTCTTCTAAAACAAAAGGCTGAACACAAAGTAAATCTTAAGATGAAATAGTGGAAAGAGGCTTCAAACAATATTAGATTCCAGTTGCTAAGTTATACTGACTGGCAGAAAAGATAGCCTATCACATTCATATTGCACAACAGGATTGGCAACTCTTATGGTTTACGAGTTATATGAAGATATTCAAAATGAAGAGGACTTTTGGGGTCATCCTCAGAAAATTCAAGATATACATTTCATTTGTAATGAAAATATCTTAAACATATAGTATTTTAATCAAAATTGTTAGAGCCATTTTTGAGAAAATCAACATTTTCGAAAATTGTTCCATGTAAAGCAGAGTCTGGTGTGGGGGATTCTTGAAAATCTTTGTGCCCCATCCTTTGAAGATGCTGAACTTAAATATTCAGCTCGGTATTTAACCAATTTTCACTTTTGAGTTGCACGTTAATATCCACTCACTCACACAGATATAGGCCTTTATCTAAAAACATTTTTCTTAGAATCAGAGAGCCTGAAAAGAAATATTTGCACTGAAATCTCGATATCAAATTTTTGGGTGGAACACGAAGATTAAAATATTTTTAGAAAGTTATGTTTTATATATGTTTGATCTGATGTGGAATGACTCAATTATGATAGAATAAATTTGTTTTATTTTTCCAGCTTCTGACTAGAGGGAGCTCTAGCAACTATTTCATGTCACAGCCATCTCAAATTATTTCTTTAGTGAAGGGTCTAACATGCAGAATACAAATTAATATGATATGTCTGGGAACAAATTAAAACTTGGCCAAGCTTTCTTTAGCTTTCCAAGGAAAGCTTCTCATTAATTGTGAATGCTCACACACATAATTTTGTAGTTCCTGTTCTGGTTACTGTTCTTGGTTACTTCCCATAGGGGGAGGAATCCGTCCCCTTCAGCTGCTTTAGTGCGAGCACTGCAGACCCTTAGCACTCGTGGTACCTCTGACATTACTAGAGGAACCTCGGGCCGAACATTTGAGCCCCTCCCTGAATGGGAGTTGTTCGGATTGGGTTGGAGTCGAGGGGGCAGTGTGTTCCCGACACCCACGGGGAATTGGGTACTTCCGGCCAGGCTACGGCCACCCGGAGGGGGTAGAGGGTTGCCTAAAAAGTCCCGGGTACTAGCCTGCAGAGCTACTAGAAGATGTGCAAGATCACCAGGCGGCCCCACCGAGGTTATCAGTAGTCTTCCCTGCAGGGTTGACGCGCGTAAGTGGCGTATCCACTTCCATCCGTCTTGATGTTGTCGATGGGGGGGGGGGGGGGGGGTTTTAGACTCCAGGTATTGCCCCATGGAAAGACTGCCGGAGTTTTTCATCGCTCCCGGGTAACAGAGGCCGGGGTCTTCGGACTTTCGGGTAGACCTCACTGAACTTTGTTCTTGATTACTGTGAACCAGCCTTAAATTGAAATCCATATAAAGGATATTTTTAGAAGCTCTGTCCAATGTTCAAGGTTAGATGTAAAATGAGGAAATAAGCAGAAAAATGAATATCAAAATTCTAAAGGGATTATATCTATAATAATCAACTGTATTTGCAGAATGAAAGAAAATAGACTACCAAAGACAGTAGTTAGAAAGTATCTTTAGAGGAAGGAAAAAAATTAAGATCACAGTCAATAGGGGTTGGCAGAAATTATTAGAAACATACAGAACAATGATAAGGTAGAGAAGAAATATTTGGGCAGAGGAAGATGCTTCAGCATTCTTACTCTTATTAATGCACAGAACAACAAACTTGAGAAGTGCAATTCCTATGTTAATTGTTGGCCACACGAAATGAAATGAAATGAAATGTGTAGTGTTTTAACGCCTGCTTTTACTACATACGGCACTGCAGGCGATGACACTGATGATGATACATGAGATGAAGATGGAGCACTGGTGGAATGAGATGGCGGGGCAAACTGGAGATCCCGGAGAAACCCCGCCCCAGCGCCATGTTGTCCACCACAAATCTCACTTTGCGGTCGCCTGGAATCGAACCCCAGCCGCCTTGGTGAGAGCCAAGTGGTCTAACCACTGAGCAACGGCACGGCCGTTGGCCATACGAGGTGATTGCAACATGGTATAGTGGCATGGCACAAAACTAAATTATGAAAATTCACACTCCCAAATGTTTACATTGCCAATAGCTACTGTTGTATTTTTCATACCTGCCGAGCTGTCTAGCTCAGCTGATTGTATGTTCTAATAATAGATTGCTACTGATGGCGCAAAAAGTTAAGTTATGTGAGTTTCAGTAATCGTGACTGCATATCAGCTATTGAAATTGCTTTAAAAGGCTTGATGAAAATTATCTGAATAGAACATGTGCGGTTACTAAAGCTCACGTAACTTTTTGTGTCATTAGTAGCAAGAATTAGAACATCTAAGCAAGACGGCTAGGCAAGTATGAAAAATATGCTGTATAAAAGTTGTTCATAATAGTTTCATGTGATATTAATGGGTTTTGTAATGGTTGCTGGTCCAAATCACTAATTCTGTTTACAGGAAGGTTTGTATGAATAATACATAATTACTGTATTTTTCAGACCATAAGATACACTTTTTTCATTGTAAAATACTGTCTAAAATTTAACTGTGTTTTATTGTCCAAAGTTCACAAGTGAAAGTCAGCTAAATTTATTGGTAGTTTCAACATACCACGGATCATTAAAAAGGGAATGCAAACCTTGTGGTCTGTATATTTGCTACTTAACTTAGGTTTAAGGTTCAACATAACATAAAGCACCATTAGAAGAATATAAGCTTTAATTGCAGACATAATAGCAAAGTTTTTAACCTATAAAGGGTTAAAGAATGCAATAGCAAGAAAAATATTCTCTCACAGCCTCTTTGTTTTATGTTCAATTGCCATAGCAAGTGTACCATTGTGAAAACGACATCCAGTTGTGAATTTTTCAAAGCTCTCGCATTCATATACAATGCTGTCTGAATAGAAGAGATTCTCATAAAGTGCTGCACTCAAATTAGAAGTTATACAATATGCAAAGGAGCATGTAATAGAGCAGCACAGTGCCATTTTGGGACCCTCAACTGAGAAAATGATCTGCGAGTGGCAGAAACCGGAGGATCAATTGACGGGAAAAGACAAACATTGTTTTTGTGCACATGCAGCAAAGTGGCTACAGTTAGAAATAGAATTAAAGAATTGGGTGACAGACTATGGGAGCAATGGCATCGTAGTGTCTACAAAAATGATCATCAGTGAAGCAAGATGTGCCATTGCAAACAACATTACAGATTTTGTGGGACCTCTGCTACCGATTTATGAATACAGGAGGACTTTCCATACGCACTTGTACAAGAATTGTGCAAAAGATGCCGGCTGAGTACGAATATAAAATTCTGGCATTTCATAAATTTGTTATTAATACAAGGAAAAATTTCAATTCAAACTCGGCCAAAATGGAAACATGGACAAAGTTCTTCTAACGTTTGGTGTTCCATCAAATAGAACGGTAGACAGCAAAGATACAAGTAATAGAGAGAATAACACCTTTATTATTTTTATTTCAAATTTTTCATAACAAAAATGGCTGTGTCTTATGATCCGGAGTCTGAAAAATACAGTATATTACATTTAATCTCAAATTAAGAGGCTGAATGTAAAGTTCAAGATCTTGCTAAAACTTTTTCTGTATGCTTCATAGAAATATCTTTTGTACCACAAATGTTGTGTGAACCTGCAGCCAGCTAACAACAGGATTTGGAATTTCAGAGAAAAATGATAAGAAAAAAGCTTTATTTCTTCTACTGTCCAAATAGCGCAAAATTTGATATAATTGTATAACTAACATGAGTAATTGCATTCCACTTTTTACAAAAAAAACTCTACAAACATTGTAGCCATTGCTACATTGCCAACACCTGTTTTGTCATTTCTTAGTTCACTATCAGCAATGCAAGAAAAGTCATTAGCAAGAGTCACTTCACTTCTTTCACTATCGTTTCACTTTGTGGTTGGACATAAAGCATCAATACTGGACATCCATTATCTTCACAATCACAGGAATACTTGAACTCCAACTTGCCATTGTGTACATTCTAGAAGTAAATAAAAATATAGTGCAATAAGTGGTAAATGAGATGGAAACAATAGAAATATTCATTTGAAACATTAGAAACAATGCATACTTAACAAGTTGAACATTATCATTATCGGCTTTGAAATCACTTCTGACAACATTCACTGGAATTAGGATACAAGTGACAGAGAATATAAATTTTATGAGAGTTATGAAACTAAACAAGCATATACATCTTTTTTATGTAAAGTTTCATAAAAATTTCTCTTAGACATGAAATCAACGTATAATGCTTATGTAAACTCACACAAACTCTGTGCATGCTTAGGATTCAAATCATAAATGTTCAGCTTGCCATGCCATCTCAAGAACTTTTCTACTCACTATAATTTATTTCCATAAGTATTCTAGAAATTCATAACTTAAGATTTTCATCTAATTCACATTTATTGTGATAAATATTGTCTTAAGAGGCTTCATTACGTTAAATAATATTGGTGAAAATTTTTTACTTCGCTGGAGAGATTTAAGTATAATAAACATAAATAATATTAATCAGATCATTAATGAATAATAACATACCTTCAGATTTTAAGTTTCTTGGGACTTAAAAACCATAAGGTTGCAAAGAGTGTAAATCATAGGCATATCCCACTCTACATGGATAGCTGAAAATTAATACAATTATGATTAATCATTATAAGTACAAAATACTAACACTAAGAATAGCCTATGAAACATATCTAATGTCTACTTCATTGCTATAAATTTCACCCATGAATGGAAAATATATTGCATACAAACATATTAAAGAAGAAATAACACAATGTATAGTTACCTCTCTGATTTGTTCCCAGTGAAAATCCATCAGATGGAATACATTTTTTTTACCAAAATCCAAAATGGTTCTTTGAACATAGAGAACACCACAAAATTACAAATTCAGAAGTTGAATCATAATTTGAATCAGCCAATAGCTGGTCATGATTAAGTATGTTAGCAGTCCAAGTTATTGGGTGGCGCACTAAAACTTCTCGTAGGAAAACCGAAGGCTTATAGCCAGGGGACGTGAGTCAGCGAGTAAATCTCAGGGTCAGCAATTTCATGTATTTGTACAGGAGGTATAATACAGCATGGGCAATGTTAAATTTTATTGTACTGAAATTGTAATGGAAACTGTACAAATAAATAAATAAATAAATATCAAATATCATATCAAAACTTCTTGTGTTGCTATTTTTCTTATCTCGGCATCATCCCTGTATATATGCCAAAGGCAGATCCAATATACTTGATAATTATGACCTTTTTGCTAACCAAGAAAGAAGATATTTGGAGGAAATAGAATTATAGTAATTCTGAATAAAATTCTATTAACTACTATGGACTGAGCAATGACAAAAATGTTCTACCAACCTTTGCTCCTCACTTGTTACATAGAGATCATCTGGTTTATGGTACATATTGTGATTATCGTAAGCCCTCTTATTGTAAAACAGAGCATCACAAGTTGTGCACTTGATTAAATCGCTGTAACAAACAGAGAATCAGAATAATATGTTATTTTCCATTATTGTTAGCTGAGAAATTTTATTAGCAATAAATGCTACATTGTCAATTTATAAAACAAACAAAAAGTTGCACACACATTTCATTATCATAAATGAAACAAAAAGGCCTTTCATGCAATATTCACAGGAATAATGGAAGTAAGAAGTATCTATTTGCTATAAATGCATTATTGTTAAATGCTTAGTATTGTAGCTGTAACTGAATCAATAAAAGTCAAATTTTGTGGATGTAAATATTCAAAGTAATGAAAATGGAAGCTCAGTGCCTATGCTGTTATATCAAAATTAAAATTTAAAGCTAAAAGTACAAATTGTATATTACTGTAAATTATTTGTAGTTGGTTTATTAATACTTGTCACTTACTTGTATTTGACGTCACTGTTACTAAATTCCTCCAAACACATATATATTTTTTTTTAATTTACGTCCGCCCCAACGTTAAGTTATATCGGACGGTGAATGAATTGGGTGAAATGATGCTCAAATGAGTCCAGGGTCCATGGAGCTTAGAGTTACCCGACATTCGTCTTGAAGGATAAGGGAAAACCCCGGAAAAACCTTATCTAGGTAGCTCACCCTGACTGAGATTCGAACTCGGGACCTCTTGAACGTAAGGCAGACATGCTACCATCTATGCTACCGAGGCGGGCTCCAACACATATTACTGTAAACTGTAATTCATAATAACAGGGAAAAAAACATAAATTGTAGTTTAAAAAGGAAAAATGATATTTAAAGTGTGAAATAAGAATGTAAATGATCGTGGAAAAATGAAATGCCTAACACAAGCCAATTTTATTAGAGCCGAAATGAATCTCCACAACAGATCAAAATTATGTAACCTATACCTCTTTCAATCTAAGTTTGAAGTAGAAATAAACAAACCTTAATGTATCACTGCCATATGGAGGGATGATGATAGTTAAGGATCTGCAAGAGAAAATTGTTTCAGACAGCATGGCAGTATGTCATATTCCACAGCTTAGGAATCATTAGCTGTTAAACATTTTGTATGTCTAATTCTTGGTTTGACTTACAACATCCTAATTTGTAACACAATATTAAGGAGAGAGACAACACCAGTGCCAGAATTTGTACTGCAGTAGTTTTTTTACAAGCCAGTATATCTATATGTCAGTGCCTAACTAACTGAGCCAGCCAGACTACCACGAAATTAGTAGACATGAACACATTGTTTATGACAGGAATGACAGCATTAAACCAGCAAAAGCATTTAGCAGTTATAACAAAAACATTTGAATATCTTACGCTCTGAATATAAACATTTTTAAAAGTAAATTTTTACTCCAATTCATTTCAATATCATTTCAATACATAAATAATACAACTTACTTCCATTTCACTGCATCATTTGCTATTCAAATTAAATACAACTTACAAATTCAGCATATGTAAATACAAATCTGTTAACAGTATACAAGCACTTAAGTACAGATAAACAATGTTCGACTTAGCTTCCATAACAGTGCATAATCAAGCTGTAAAATTACCAGTGTATAAATTAAACTGGCCAAGAGGTTTTACATATTGTCACAGCAACAGGCATAAAAGTTTCGGCACAAATAAGGAATAATTGGCGGATAAAGTTTCAAGGTAATAATGAGCCTTGCCAAGCAGTTAACGATAGCGCGTAGTGTAAACAGATATTGCCGGCAAGCAAGATAACTGAGGTAAAGGACTTGCCGCTCAGATAGGGTTTCAGTGTTGGAATGTTCTAGAGATATCTCGATTAACGGAGAATGATTGTTTTTCTTGTTTGCTCCAGAAGGTTCTCGGTTCATGAATTTGTGTATAAAAAGAAGCCGTGGCTAGTGATTAGAGTAGTTGTGAAACAGTTGTGAAATGAGAGATAGCCAGCTGTGTTGTTGTAATGAGAGCTAAAGCTGTAATCTGCTGTCACTGTTTGTTATTGTGATCGACTTGTAAGACTGCGTATATGTGATTTAATGTTCTTACATGAGAATTGGACAGTGCATTGCTACGAAAATAAAGAAGATTTTTAATTTCTGCAACTCGGCCTTTTAATTATACGAACCCAAAAAGTTACAATATGCTTAATTTTCATTTTGAACTTAGAAAATAGTTTGCAAAGTCTTTATTTAATGCAAAAAAGACCAGATTTTATATTACAAAATCATAGATTGGCTTCTTCTGGACAAGAATTGCTTTCACTGCTCTACCAGAATGATGGATTTTAATGAAAATTAATGGCAGATATTGAAGAGGGAAGTCACTAAAGTACGTACCAATGAAAATTTTCAAATAGTTCTTATTTATGGACGCTTTTAACTGCTATGGTTCTCAGCATTCCATGAATATGGGCATGAAGGACTCCTTAATTAAAGAGGCTCAGGCTCTTTATCAGGTTTGGAGGTCTTTTTATGCGATGTGTATCTAATTTTACTTCTCTTCTGAAAAAAGCCTTAGTAGGTATGTTCAAGTTCTTCTCGGGAAGCAAGCCAGGTGAAAAGACGATTAGAAATCAACATTTTGGGAGCGTACATCTCTCCCATCATCAGGATATTTATTAAATGTTATAACCACAAATGAACACTGGATATAACATAAATATAAACAAAGACAAAACACTATCAATATTCGCACTACGAACAAAATACTGTTTTCAGTAAATTAAATGCCAGGTTAGGAGATGGCGTGAGTATAGAAAATTACATGGGTCAAAGAAACGTAACTACTTAACTTGATTATCAAGCTCTATAGATCTGTGCTCTCTAAGTCGATGGATTTCCATTTTTAAGGCTGATTTCCAAGAGGAGCCGAACTAGCTTGGCCATTTCCTCTGAGAGGAGCATGCTTAATCGTGATGCTCGTTTTCAGTTGAAAGAAGAAATTGAACGAAGCTGAAAGAAGCGTAGAATTTTTTATACTTTGAATGATTGGGCCTACAAGTCTAAGAAGTATTCTGATCTCGGCAGTGTTGTTTTTATACTGTTTATCCAAGATGGTGGATCAACAGACAGTAAACATGTTTTCCTCTTTCAATATTGAATTTGAAGGCATAAAAAAAGATATCAAACTTTTTCAGAAACTAAACCAAAAGAAAAGAAATATCTTTGCGGACATACGCTTTCTAGATATGAGGGGGTGTTGTAAAGTTTTAATTATCACCTGGTAGTTTTTATGCTAGAGTGATGAAAATTTTTCAGTGTCATCATTGATCCCTCAGGACACAATGTTGGTAGTTTCAGTGATTTAGTCCTTTTGATTTTTTACAGCGAGTGCCAGAAATGACTGAGGTGTAAGATGGAGAAAATTGAGGCGCGTAGTACGATCCAGCTTCTGCAATTGAAAGGCAAAACTACCCAGGAAATCCATGATGAGATGAGGACTGTTTAGGGAAATAATTGCCCATTGTATGACACTATTGTGAGGTGGAAAAACAATTTTCAAACTGGTCACATGTTCCTGACAGATGAGCCAAGAGCTGGTAGACCATCAATGACATACGATGCTGTCACAGTGAAGAAAGTGGAGTGTTTAATACTGGAAGATAGACGAGCAACCATCCAAATGATCATGAATGAGACATAACTCAGTCATGGTAGTGTGTGGAAAATTATTCATGACGAACTGCACATGTCTAAGGTGTCTGCACGGTAGGTTCCACGTTTGCTAACCCCTTTCCGAAAGCAAACAAGGCGTGACCTTTCAAGACAGATGTTGATGCTGTTGGAACAGGATGAAGATGATTTTTTTTATTGTCTGGTAACCGTAGATAAATCCTGGATCTATCAGTATGATCCAGAGACAAAAACCATGGGCATGGAATGGAAACATGCCAATTCCCCTCATCCCTCCCAAAAAGACAAAGGTGCAAAAGTCAGCTGGGAAGGTCATGCTTTCAGTTTTCTGGAACTGTCGTGGAGTCATCCTTACAGATTATCTTGCCAAGAGTCAAACCATCACTGGCAGATACTACTGCAATCTTCTGGATAAGTTACCAGCAGCTCTGATTAAGAAGCGACGCCATATGCTCTCCAAAGTTGTTCGTCTTCTGGCTGACAATGCACCAGCTCATTCATCTCAAGTTGCAGTTGACAAAACAAGGGAATGTGGCTTTGAGACCTTACAGCATCTGCCTTATTCGCCCGATCTCACACCAAGTGACTTTTTCTTGTTCCCGGAAATAAAGAATTTGTTGATTTGATAACACAAATGAATCATTAATGAAGTCGAAGAGTGGTTTAAAGCGAATTCTGCAGACTTCTACAATCAAGGTATTCGGAAGGTCAAGAAATGCTGGGAAAAATGTGTAAATCTGGATGGTGACTACGTAGAGAAGAACTAACAAGCACATATCAACACAAACTATCACATTTTTTGAAGGGTGATAATTAAATCTTTACGACACCCCTTCATAAATGCTTGAAATTTAATACAAAACCAAATTTCATCAGAAAAATTGTTAAGCACAATAATAATAGTAAACAACAAATAGCAGCTGAGAAACAAGTAATTAAAATGGAGATAAACAATCACTGTAATTCGTTGCATATCACAGAGTTAAAAATATACAAACTACAACTAAAACTTTCAAAATCTATGAACCCGTACATGTGGTCTAACCTAGAAAACAATATGTTTTCAGTTCTTAACTTGAAAATGCATAAAAAAACAACCACTTTGAAACAAAAATTAATCAACCTCAAAAAGAAACAAGGATCAAACCCACACAAAAAACAAGATACGTTACTTTCAACCTAAACACCTAACAATGTAACAAATCTTTCTACATGCAAATTCACTGAAAAAGAAATACATTTTTTAAACAAAGGTCTGAAAACGTGTGTAGATTACACACAAGAAGTAGAAAACTATATAGCGGACATTGAAATAGTGATATATAATTTGTCTGAAAATCGAAAATCTATGATTAAAACACAATGTATGGAAACTTTAGATTATATTCAAAATGCAGATTCTAAAAGAAGTTCATATAAAAATACTCAAACATTTAAATGAAAAACCGGTAATTTACACAAAAGCAGATAAAGGTAACAAAATAGTGATAATGGATGAAGAGGACTATTTCAAAAAAAAAAGGACAACCTTTTAAGTGGAAAAGAATTTGTTAAACTAGAAACAAACCCAATAAAGAAAGCATGTAAATCTGTGGAATTAGCTACTTAGAAAGGTAAAATGATGACCAAAAAAAGAAAAGTTTAACAATAAAATAGACAATCCAAATATACCATACATATATGGTTTACCTAAAATACATAAACCTGAAATTACCCTCAGACCAATAATTAATAACATTGATGCACCCACTTACTAATTATCAAAATGGCTGGTTCAAATCTTCAGATCTTTCACAAAATTCGAAAATTTAAATATCAAAAACTCTCTGGAATTGCTAAACCTTTTGAAGAACACAACTGTCAACTCTACAGATGCTTTAGTTTCTTTCGATGTCATTTCTTTATAGCCAAGCATACCTACCACTGAGCTTATTCCACTTCTCAAAAAATGGCTGGAATCAATACAAGTAACCTCCAAAGAAATAGAAGATCTTTCACAACTTACAGAAATTTGTATCAATCAGCATTTTTTCAGTTTTAATGGACAGATATGAAAACAGAAAATGGGCCTAGCTATGGGTAACCCATTGTCTCCCTTATTAGCAGATTTATTCATGAATACTTTCGAAACCCATATCACAAAAACTTTTCCCAGTTATTATACAAATACAATTTATGTAACAAAAAACTTCACTTATATTAAGAAAAATGATGTCCATTTTTCTTATTAGTTGAATTAGTTGAAGTTGAAATCAATTTCATGAACCCTTGTTCGCATTATCAGTCAAAGAAAACCACAGGACGACAACGGTCCGTGAAATCGATTTCAACTTCAACTAATTCAACTAATAAGAAAAATCGACATCATTTTTCTTAAGACAAGTGAAGTTTTTTGTTACAAATAATTATATTTGTATAATAGTTATTGCTTCACTGTAACTTGTTTCATTTTCTACGTAATTTTCCAAGTTATTTAAAAGTTTGGTATCGTTATGTTGACATTTTTCCAATAGTACCTAAGAAACTCATACAAGATACTCTTGGACTTCTGAATGTTCAAAATCCAGCTAAAAAATTTACTTTGGAAACAGGTAAGGATAGGGTGCTTCCCTTTTTGGACATTAAGATAAAAAAATAACAAACTCACTTTTGGTACTTACAGAAAACCGACACACACGGATAATTATATTAAGAACAACAGTTTCAACCCAAAACAACACCAACACTGATTTTCAACATTTTAATCTTTTGGATGATCAACTTTCCATTAAACAGAGAAGATTATCAAGAAGAATACCTACACATAAAAAAGGTAGCTATGTCCAACGGTTTCAACACAAATTTAGTGGACAAAAAAATTAACAAACTCAACAAAGCCAAGAAAATATAAGAAACCACCACCCTGGAACCTACAGCAACAAAAGAGAACAAAACTTTTAAGAAATTCACCTTCCACCCATCAGCCCATATTAAATTCCAAAAAAAAAAAAAAAAAAAAAATCTTCTCAACACACAACATAGTTCTTGCTCCTCAAAATAGATTCAATATCAAGAATTAGTTAAAAGACCCCCCCACCCCCCAAAAAATTCAATTACTACAAAAGAAAAACCAGGAATCTATGAGATCAAATGTGAAACTTGCCCTAAAATTTATACAGGAAAAACAAAAAGAAATATAGAAATCAGAACTAAAGAACATATAAGAAACATTAAAAATGGTGAAATAGAAAAATCATCAGTAGCTTTTCATTTTTTGAATACCAGACATGACATTAACTTGGAGACAACTTTAATAAAATATGTTAATCATTCCATAGATCTTTCCGTATGGAAAAAAAAAAAACTTCATTAGCAAAAATTGTCACAGAATTATGAACTTCAAAACTCCACCGCTGGACATCTTTGACAAATACATCAGGCCATCTATCGACGATACAGAGAAAGAGGAAACCACTACAACCTGCACTAGTTGAGAATCAGCTAAAGATGGGAGCAACAACTCTTGAAACATGTCCTATGAAAAACAGTGTTAGTGAAGCAATGTGTCAATATCTTCTCGATTCACTTTTGTTTTAAAAATATTGATTCCCAATTACAACAGGTATCATGACCCTCAAATGGTCATCCACAGATGGTCCAAACAATTGTGCTCTTCATACATGGTCATTCAGCATTTTCGTCATTATTTACATTAGTTTAAGAACTATAATTGCAAAGTGCTTTATAAAAAAGTTATTTCGTTTTTTCTGAGGAGTGAGAAAGCAAAATAAAAAAGGTAACTTCCCTATTAAAAAAACTGATTTGACTCTAAAATGACCAGGAGCGGCTCGTCCTTTATGTGCTGCAGTATGCTATTTTGTTTTATGAATCATAATGTATACATTTTGAAAGATCATGTAAATAAAAATGCATTATTGTAGGTATCAGAAATTGAGCACAGCCAATAATGAACACTTGACGCATGGAAGACACCTACATAGCTAATGGAACATATCCGATATGCTGAGAGCCAGCCAGCTCGCTAATCAGTACTGCACATACGTATAACCTTCCCCTCTTGCCTCTCTGATGGCCTTAAGATCCCTAGATTTTCGCACAAATGCGTGCTGCTTATTAGTGTAGCATGGTATTCATTTGCTGCACTACTGCACATGCTGGAGCCGGCAAGCAGGACCACCAACACTCATAGCTTTAGAACTAGAATATGCATTGAGATTCATTAAGTAGTTGCTTTATATTTTAGTTCTAGAAATAACCTACTGGTTATTAAATAGCAGGGGAGATTACTTGTGAAGCAGCTATAAGTTCATGTTAGCACAATACTCTATTCCCACGAACTTCACAGCAATCCTCCATAACAAGTATTCCTTTGTGTAACGTTATTCAGTGGCTGATATCAGTTTATTTTGTGTATGAATGTGAAATGTATATGTTATAAATTCACTTCCATTCATTGTATGGGTAATTTAATATTACGAAAGGTTTAACCAATAAATAGTGAACTTGGTTAATTAACTTCTGAAGACACTCTTTTCAACACAAGCATTAGAAGAAAAGATTAGTACAAAAATGTTAGGGCGACCTACGCCCAAGCTAAATATTCAGCAAAAAACAAAAGAAAGTAGAAACTCTGTTTATACCAGGAAATTCAATCCCAATATATAACGAGTGGATCCATGGGTGTGAAATTAGAACTGCCGTTTTGCTTTTCTTGCTTCCTGTTCGAAAGTACTGATTCATGGTCTACGACGGATGTTAAAGAGTTTAGTTACATTAATGAATACATAAAAAAAGCATTCAAATAGCAAGAAGCACGTGAAAAACTCATTTGACGTCTCAATACTTTGAGCTGTAAATAATGCAATGCAGCTAAGTAGAGCATATCAGGAAGACACGCAAAAACATTATGAGCAAGTTGGAAAAAATATATATCAAGGATTATATATTGCATCAAAGTTTGTGAAGCATTTGAGCTTGCTTTGCATGAACATGATGAGACGGAAACATCAGATAATCCTGGCATGTTTTTAGGTATTTTAAATCTCATTGGTAGTCCAGATAATGCAGTAGAAGAACATATTGAAAGCCACAAAGTATTCAAAGGGTTATCTCAAGACTATTCTAAATGAATTACTCGAGTGCACATTGGAAGGGTGCCACGAAAAAAACTGAAAAATAATTGAAGAGGTGGCTTATGTTGCTATCATAAGATACAACTACTGACACATCTAGAAACTTCAGTTGGATTTAGTTTGCAGATATAAAAGAAACGGTTTTATACATGAACAGCTTTGGGGATTGTTTAATCCTACAGATCACACCGCCAATTCTATCGCAGGTTGTATTTTGAAAGAAGCTGACACCATTTTTAAGGACAATCGCCTTAAAGTAATCGCTCAGACTTACGATGGTGCATCTGTAATGAGCAGCAACACAGGAGGCGTACAGAACAAAGGAAGAGAACAATACCTTCTTGCACAGAATGTGCATTCTTACATCAGTTAAATCTGACAATAGAGAGAGCAGCTTCACAAAATAATTCTGCTACGATATTCATCTGCAGTCTCTCTGTTTCCGGCATTTTTTTTTTTTCCCCACGATCTCCACAACATTTGTTGGAAGCACCTGTTGCTGCGAGAGTGCATCGATGCTCAGTAACGAGGTGGAACTTCAAATCAAGATCTGTGAACAGCTTATATGAGCACAGAGAATCTTTGATAGACTGTTTTGATGAACTAGAAAAGGCTTTATCGGAAAACATAGTGCAAGAAGCTCGTGATCTACCTCGAAATTTGGACAGAAAATTTAATCTCTCACTTTTTTCCCACAAAATTATGTTCCATATTAAGATGTCATATAACCAGTTTCAGGCACGACAGGTTGATGCAGTGAAGGCAAAAATGTGATTCCATCTATCATCAAAACAATCAACATCATGCGTAGTAGAACAGGCGATATAGCTCAGATTGAATCATGCCATGTTCAAGATGCAAAAAGACGTCATAGGAAAACGTACTTAACAGCAGATGCCACAGAAGTATGTGATTGAATATCAGAGGCACATAGCCGCTTCGAGTGTACGAAACATCTGGACGCTGCAAAACTATTGAATGCAGAAAACTAAATTATTTTCTTGAGTGTTTCCTGAAACAGAACTAAACATTGTCAGTGATTGTTGCAAAAACTTGACAAAAGCAAACTTTGAACCGAATATTTAGACTTAAGAAAGATAGAAGGAGACCTTCCACTATTGTTCCGCTGACTCAGGATTGGCTTACCTCTCTGGCTATGCTATCTATAGAGATGAAGCTTATCACAGGTATTCAGGACTTTTAACAGCAGAGTAATCGACAAATTCTGCATGAAGAAATATTGGTAGATGGATTTCATTTTTCGAAATAGGTAAGCTGTATGTACTTTTTCTCATAGCACACTGTAATTTTACGACACGAGCCACCACTGAAAATGGCCATCACAACATCCTCCAAATAAAAGACAACTAATGGCATTTACTTTACCCCACTAACTTTTATTCAAGATGTTTCTTTCCTACGTGCTTTGTTTCAGAGATATTTTACTGCCTCAAGTTAAATGGTCCACCCTGTATAATGAAGAGCAATGAAATGAAATGTGTAGTGTTTAACGCCCACTTTTACTACATACGGCACCGCAGGCGATGACACTGATGATAAATGAGATGAAGATGGAGCACCGGTGGAATGCGATGGCGGGGGAAACCGGAGATCCTGGAGAAAACCCGCCCCAGCGCCGTGTTGTCCACCACAAATCTCACTTTGCTCGAACCCAGGCCACCTTGGTGAGAGCCAAGCGGTCTAACCACTGAGCCACGGCACGGCCAATGAAGAGCAATGGTCCTAAAACAGATTCTTGGGTAACCCGAACTTTAACACTTAAGAGTGTCTGATTGCACTAATTTTAGATTATTGCCAGTGAAGTTCACAATGTATCATTCTTGTATTTTTTTTATTTTACATCTTAGTGATAAGTTGCTGTTTTAATATTTCATGTGACACAGTCAAAGGCTTTAGATAACTCTAGAAACACACCTATAGCATTTTCGTCTTTACTGATATTTTTGTCAGTACTTCATAAATTCTACAGCAGCACTAATAGAATATCTCTTTCAAAATCTATGTTGGGAAATCACTATTACACTATTAGCATTTAACTAATTTATCATTTAGTTTTCTAGTACTTTTTCATATAATTTAGCAAATACTGATGTCAAGGTAGAAGTTGATTTCATCCATTATATTACCAGCCTTGTATATAGCATGTAGTACTAATCTTGAGTTTTCCAGAGAAAATACCTTTATAACAAATGTTAATAAAATGCATTGTTTCTTTATATACTGTCTCATAGATCATAATTTTCTTTCTATTCCATTAAACTTTATCTTTGAATTTTTGAAAGAAAAGAAAGAAAAAGAATACATCTTCATAATCACTATTTATAAATTATCTAATAATATTTAAGGAACATTATGAGTCATCTTAGGCTAATAAAATTAAAATCAGTAGTATTTTTAACCTACCAATTTTATTTGCTATTGAAAATTAAAAGTACATTTAAAATTTGTCAGAAATTGTGTTCTTTAAAACAATTTCTGACAAATTTAATGAAATACTTACTCTGGTACTCTATCGCGTTCCCTTTCCGAATGCTGACGTTCCAAATGCTTCTGAAGGTTAAATTTAACAATGTATTCAAACCCACATAAGTGACAGTAATATACAGACTGTGCCTCTCCAGCATTGTTAACTTTAATTTTTTTTGTTGGTGGAGGTGTGGCCACTGGTTTAAATAGTGCCACAATCCTGAAAAATCAAGATATGTCTATCAGCAAGATTTCTAATCACAAGAACAATCCACTAACTCAAAACTAGGTGTCCATTTGCATTCCAAAGTTAGCTTACTGTAGGGTGTGCTGCTCATAATTTGAAATGGTTATGGCCCAAAAATTGTATTTAGGGCCATTTACAAGCATTGAAGTATTGCTCAGTATATTCTGTACTAAGTGCATTGAGCCATTAACTCTTATTCTTAGATTCCTTCTAAATGCCATGCACAAGGATGATTGTTACAGCCCTAAATATTGTTTGTGCCAAAATTCAATTACTGAGAAACTCAACACTTTGATCTTTTAATTTTGCTACCAGAACAAATTCCAATTTTGAATAAGGGGAGTGTTCCTTGCTAGGAGCAATACTCAAAAGCATTTGAGCATTTATTTTCAGAAAATAAAAGATATTTCATATTTTCTTGAAAGTTTGTGAGTTATTCATAAGTAATATCTGACTTATACAAAATTTGGGAATTATCAGACTTCATTGATACTTTCTCTTCTTCTTACCTATGGTAAGCAGATGTATTGCATTCCACCCAAAAATTTGATATAAACATTTCATTAGAAATACATGTTTTGAGGTCACCTGCATGTCTATTTGCATGTGCGCTGGTGGACATATTTATGTGCATATGCAGCATAACTCAGGAAAACATGTCAAATACCGAACTTTCCAAGATAAAACAAAATATTTTTATGAAAGTATTCTCACTCCAAACTACACTTTAAATAGAATGTTTCCTTATATTTTATTTTCTGAAAAAGTAGCTCAAACAGGTTTTTTTTTATTGTTAAAATAGCACATGTTTAGATACCTGCATGACAAAAATGTAATATACAAGAAACACAGATCTTGTTAGAACACACAATTTATGTGAAATAAAATTCTTTGTGCCATTAACCATATCTAAGATTTTCATTGTTATTGGTTTCAATATAAATATTTATACAATGTTAACCTGTCATTCATTTATTTATCATGAACATAACGTCACATCAGACCCCTTCAATCAGAGAAGTCAGCTGTAGCTCAGCATTGTATAGAGTATTTTACTTAATTGATGGAAATTAATCATTTCTTCATACTAGCCGTATACAGGCTAAGGTTTTTGATATTGTCAACATGAAAAATTCAATGCCATGGCCGGGATTTGAACCACGGATCTCCTGGTTTCCATCCAGTCACTCTTACCCATTGAGCTACCATGGCCAACTTGCCGTCACAACATTAAATTCTCCATTTGACTTGTATATTTCCCTGGAAAACCACTAGGAGCTCTTGCATTCAAGATACACCATTTGTGACGACTTACTATCGTAAGTACTTGAGTCCCAGGCTTCATCATTTATATTCCAATTAACTTGAGGTGGCAGCTGAGTGAAGATGCGCACTAAAAGAATTAGTCTGATACTAAACTTGAAAGAAGACTGAAGGTGATTTATACATGTGGAGTAGTTGATACATGTACCATCAATAGCTCCACATGTATAAATCACCCTCAGTCTTCTTTCAGGTTTAGTATCAGAACTAATTCTTTTAGTGCGCATCTTCACTCAGCTGCTACCTCAAGTTAATCGAACAGTAACTCTTATTTTAGTTAATTGATGGAAATTAATCCTTTCTTCATACTAGCCGTATATAGGCTAAGGTTTTTGATAGAGTCAACATGAAAAATTCAATGCCATGGCTGGGATTTGAACCACAGATCTCCTGGTTTCCATCCAGTCACTCTTACCCATTGAGCTACCATGGCCAACTTACCATGGCATTGAATTTTTCATGTTGACTCTATTGTATAGAGTATGTCCACAAAATTAATTTTAATGACGCCTCGGTTCTGGAACAATTGGACACACATTTTGACTGACTTACTAAAGAAGTCATACAGATTAAACCCATTCATGGAATTTCAATAGAGATTCAGGACTTCAATTGAGTACAGCTTGGGCTAAAGCAATAAAAACTCTGACCAGATGAAGGATCACACAAAAAAACCAAGATGGGAGAAGCCCAATCCAGATAACGGATTGCACAGAAAACTATTAAACAATGCGAGTTCATCCTTCCTGTGTACCAGCTGGACAATAACAGACCGCTATTCAGTGGCAAGATACAAGCCCCACCCACATGAGGAAGTCTATATATATATGGGGATGATTGTTCAACATTTCAACATGGATTTTCTTACGAATAGCTGAATCGGTAAATGAATCCACTTCAATTCTAGGTTTCTTTAGCTCTGATTTTCCATCTGGAGTGGAGAAATTCAGAGTACTCTTTGCAATGGACATTCTTCCCTCTTTTAAAATGTTACTTACAGTTCTTGCTGAAACACCAGTTGCTTCACTCGTCATTGACAGTACATTAAAATTTTGTATGTTAAACCTTTCTTTCATGTTCTTGAAATACTGGGCAACATTATGCACTATTTCACGATCCTGACCTCTGAGTGGCCTCCCAGAAGTGCAAGAAGACTTTGAAGACTGACAATTCATTTTTCTGGACATTTTTAATACGCTTTGAAAATCAAAACAGCATTAAAATACATGCAGAGGTTTGTGCTCTGTCGCTTGCAGGAAGGGAGGGGTGGGAGTCACGTGACGCTTGGATGGTCAGGAGGGGAGAAGGCTCTGCTCGCGCATGCGCACACCAACTGTATTTTGTTTGCGGTCTACCTGTAGTTGTAATACTTGTTTGCCTCCTGATTAAACCAAAGTATGTAAGCTGTGTTCCCTTACAATTGGCTATATAAGCTTAGGGTTTTGATTCACCAGAAATTAGATTTAGTTTTTTTTCTTCTTTTTTTTAAATATAAGCCCTGGTTTCCAAATTACAACAGGTTAGAACAGATTTACTTTTTAGAAGTTAAATTTAGGTTTCTAATTCATAGGAAATAGAGTGGCTCAATTGTGGAAGATAAACAAGTTGATGTTTTAGAATACAGGAGTGTTAGTGATATCTCCTTGTTTAAATAAGCAGATTTGACATCTTGTGAGGTGGAAAGATCATTTTTACAATATAAACTGTTATTTAGAGAAAATTGGCTTGCATTCATGAAGGACAATTTGGAGAATACTTTAAGGGAACACGTTAAGAGCTGCTATCCATTTACAGGTGGTCCTCAAAAAACTGGTCGTCAAATGTGCAAAATTTTTAGAGAAAAAATTTGGCATTAACCTTTGCATAGAATACAATTCTTTGTTTGCTCAATGTAGAGAAAGTACTAATAGCCCTTCTGTTGCCTTAATGCAGGTACTCTTTACAACTTCTCAAAATGGTAAAATATAAAATATTTAAAAATATTTACCTCTTATGAGTAGACTTGGTATGGTATGTTTGAGCTTCCTCAGTGTAGAACACAACTCCACAATCAGTACAGGGGAACAGTTTGTTAGGTTTAATGTCTGGGTGTTCTGCTGATAGATGTTTATCTCGATTAATTTTCAAGGGAAACTGCATACCACAATGAGGACAGAAGTGCTTGGCTGTCCTCTCTGGGTGCTTCCGGAACTTATGCTGAATAGCCACTGTTACACTTTCAAAACACTGGAAAAAGAAAGCAAAACATATAACACAGCATTAGTATTACTACTAATTTATTACACCTTCTGAAAGTCAGATACGTACCACAAGTACCACTAACACTTCCACTAGTCAGATGTATATATATATATGGAGTTAGCAACAATAAAATAAATACATCTAGGCTGATACACATTGAAAAGTTGAACAATTAAACAGCATTTTCTCCTGAACGATGGAAATACTGTCACCCTGGCGGTAGACTCGCGAAGCCGATGAAAAATGATGGCCGGTGGAGATTCGGAAAACTTCGGGACCGATCGTTACCGGAAGCGAGACAGTTAAGTGTAGAGTTGGAAAAAATAAACAGTTTTGAGGTTCTAGCAATTTGTAATGGTGAACGGTGTATTGCGAGGAAAATAAAGTGTAGTTTTTGTGTTTTGTAACCTCGTCTTGTTATTTCACGAACCCACAAAGTCACAACTGGCGTCAGAAGTGGGATATACGACAATGGAAGCTGCTTAGGCAAAGATTTTAGAGAAAATGGAAGAAATGAAGACGGCCAACGACAACATCGCCGAAAAGATGCAAGAACTGAAGGCCGAAATAACAGCGATGACGGAAGCGGCAAATAACAACCTGGCCGCGGAAATAACAGCGAAGACGGAAGCGGTAAATAACAACCTGGCCACGACAATCACCGCAAAGATGGCCGAACTGACCACAGAAATGAGGGCAGCGAACGACAGCCTGGCCACGGAGATGAAAGCGGCAAACGAGGCCCTTGCCGTGAAGTTTGAAGAACAGTTCGCCGGCGTGAGGGATAACGTGACGGAGCTGGGCAAGCGGATGGGCCAAGTGGACGAGCGCGTCGAGGACCTGGCGAGCCGCGTTGACGACCTGAAGGGAAAGGCCGACACCAGCGTCAAGTCCCTGAACGCCATAGTAGAGGACGTCGTCGGCAGGAAACTGAAGGATTTGAAGGCCGACGCGCCGGGACGCGACACATCTGCGCGCGTCAAACCGCCGAAATATGACGGCGCGTCAACATTTGAGGTCTTCCGCCGCCAGTTCGACACAGTGGCCAAGCACAACAGATGGTCGCCGGAGGAGGATGCCACACAGCTAATAGCCAACCTCGAGGGACGGGCCGCGGAAGTCCTAAACGCGGTGCAGACAACGGCGGCGCCCAAGGACATCTGGGAGGCCCTGGAGAATCGTTTCGGGAACCACCGCTTAGCCGCAGCGTACCGCAGCCAAATAAAGGCAAGGTCACAGCAGCCGGGGGAGACGCTGCAGGAGTTAGCCATAGCGATTGAGCAGCTAGCTAGCAAGGCCTCGGTTGACCTGCCACTGGAGTTCGTATCCCGGGAAGCCGCCTACAACTTTGTCGACGGGGTACGGGACACGGAGATTCGTCAGCGCCTAATGCTCGGTGATTATAAAACCATCCACGAGGCGCTGACAGCGGCATTAAGGATGGAGGCGGCCAAGGTAGCATCTATCCCGATGTCGAGAACGAGGAGAGTCCGCTACGCCGGAGACAGAAGACCAGCTGAGGGACGCCGGCGAACACCTAGTGGCCTGTGTTGGGGGTGTGGACAGCCCGGACACCTGCGGAGAGACTGCCCACACCAGGAAGAGCAGCCGGAAAACGAGTAAGGGCCGTCGTGGAGAGGGGCACGTCGGCGCCATCACCACCATCCCCTCGAGTGACACTGCGCGCCGTCAGCCGGCGTATGGATGACAGCCTCATCGCGGACGGTTGGGTAAGAGGAAAGCCGTGCCGCGTGCTGGTGGACACCGGGGCGGCCGTGACCATCATCAGACCTGACGTGGCGAAGGGTTTGCCGACGAGGAAGCCGAGCCGACCATACGAGCTTGTGACGGCATCGGGCGACACCATGCCTGTGGAGAAGGAGGCCCTGCTGGAGCTGACATTGGGACGGAGTGCCGTGCGTCTGTGGGCGTTCGTCGCGAAGGTGGCTGAGGAGGTGATTCTGGGACTGGATGCCCTCAGGAGCCATGAGGCGCCGGTCGACGTCGGCAAGAAGGTCCTGCGGCTCAACGGAGAAGAGGTTATACTCCGTCAACCAGAAGGGCGCCTTGGAATTTGCAGGGTCGTCTTGGACGAAGACGTGGTTGTCCCAGCGAGGAGCGAGGTGGTGGTGACGGCGCGACTGGAAGGCCAGAGAACCAGCAACATGATGCTGGACCAGAAGACGCCTGTACACGGACTGTGTGTAGCCAGGGCATTGCTGCCGTGCCGAGAGGTGCCGGTGAGACTGCTAAATCCAACGGACGCCGATCACGAAGTCCAGGCCGGGACAGCGTTGGGAACGTGCGAGCCCGTGGTAAGCGTAACAGCAATCGACAAGACGCAGGAGCCGGTGCCGACGCAACACCTGGGGCCCCGGCTAGAAGGCTTACTGGAGAGGGCAGCCGACCACCTGGCCGCAGAACAGCTGGAGAAAGTTCGACAACTACTGAGGCGATACGAGCGCGTCTTCAGCCAAGGCGATAGTGAATACGGCCGCACGGACAAAGTGCTTCACCGCATCGACACCGGAGACGCCCGGCCTATTCGGCAACCACCTAGACGCGTTCTGCTGGCGAAGCAAGGGGCGGTACGAGACATGCTGGAGGACATGAGATCCAGGGGGGTGATTGAAGAGTCTGACAGCCCTTGGTGTTCCCCTGTAGTCTTGGTGACGAAGAACGGCGAGCTACACTTCTGCATGGAGTACAGGAAGCTGAACGCTGTCACCCGGAAGGACTGCTTCCCCTTACCCCGGATTGACGACACCCTGGACACGCTAGCTGGTGCGCAGTGGTTCTCGACCCTGGACCTGAATTCGGGCTACTGGCAGGTAGCTCTAGATCCGAGAGACAAAGAGAAGACCGCATTCTCGACATGCCAAGGGCTCTGGCAGTTCACAGTTATGCCCTTTGGCCTCTGTAACGCACCAGCTACCTTCCAACGCCTCATGGAGTCAGTGATGAGAGGCCTGACTTACGACGCCTGCCTGCTATACCTGGACGACATCATCGTCGGTAAAACTTTTGAAGACCATCTCGAGAATCTCAGTAAGGTGCTACAGAGACTGCAGGCGACCAACTTGAAGCTGAACGTGAAGAAGTGCCAGCTCTTCCGCAAGGAAGTGAACTACTTAGGCCACATAGTCTCAGCAACCGGAGTGGCCACAGACCCGGAGAAAACACAGGCTGTGAGAGATTGGCCACGCCCAAAGGATAAGAAAGAATTGCGCAGTTTCCTGGGGCTGTGCAGTTATTACCGCCGCTTCATAAAGGGGTTCTAAACATCGCAAAACCACTCACCCGCCTGACAGAGGAACACCGGCCTTATGTGTGGACGGAGGACGCAGAAAACGCTTTCCAGCACCTAAAGGAGACCCTGTGCAGTGCTCCAATTTTGGGATTTCCACAACCGGGTGGCGCCTTCATTGTGGACTCCGACGCCAGCGACCATTGCATTGGAGGGGTCCTATCGCAGATCCAGGACGACCATGAGCGGGTGATAGCCTATTACAGCAAGACGCTATCCAAGGCAGAGAAGAACTGCGTCACCCGACGAGAATTATTGGCGGTAGTAAAGACCTTGGAGCACTTCCACAAGTACCTGTACGGTCAGCCATTCCACCTGAGGACTGACCATTCCGACTTAACCTGGCTATTGAGCTTTAAGAACCTGGAAGACCAGACAGCACGTTGGGTTCAGAGGCTGCAGGAGTACGACTTCACCTCGGAACATCGCAGAGGGAAGAGCCACGGTAACGCGGACGCTATGTCCCGAAGACCCTGTTCAGAAGAGTGCGGCCAATGCACAAGAGTGGAGGAGAAGGAGCGTGCCGCAGCAGTTCGAGTAGTCACGGCAGTGCCTGCGGAAGGCTGGGATAGCGCAGCCTGACGAGGGAGCAGCTGGCGGACGCAGACTTGGGGCCACTCTTGAAGGAAGTGGAGGCAGGGACGAGACCAACCTGGGCGGACGTCGCACCGAGGAGAGTCGCCTACAAGTCTTACTGGGCCCAGTGGGACTCGTTGAAGACCAGAGAGGGTGTGCTGTTCCGGGTATGGGAATCACCCGATGGGAAGACGCAGAGAGAACAGTTGGTACTTCCCCGGAGTAAGGTTCCGGAAGTCTTGGAAGAAGTGCACGCCGGTACTTCAGGAGGACACCTGGGAGCGAATCGGACGATTGACAAACTACGGCAGCGCTACTACTGGCTGAGGCTCCGAGCAGACGCTGAGAGATGGTGCCGTCAGTGTCACGTGTGCGCGGCGAGTCGCGGCCCCCAGACTAGGAGCCGGGGTCGCATGCAACAGTACAACGTCGGAGCGCCATTCGAAGGGATCGCCGTTGACATTGCTGGACCGTTCCCAATATCCCACCGAGGCAACAAGTACCTGGTGGTGGTCGTGGATTATTTCACTAAGTGGCCGGAGGTGTATGCCATCCCGAGCCAAGAGGCAAGGTCAATCACAGACTGCCTCGTGGAGCAAGTGTTTTGCCGATTTGGGGTGCCATTGGGAGCTGCACAGTGAACAAGGCACTAATTTTGAGTCCAACCTGTTGAGGGAGGCACTAGAGAGACTTGGGGTTAACAAGACCCGCACAACACTTCTACATCCCCAGTAGGATGGCATGGTCGAGAGGTACATCAAGACCTTAGAGGAACACTTGAGGAAGGTCGTGGCCAGCCATCAGCGAGACTGGGACGTTAAGGTGCCACTGTTCTTGCTGGCCTACCGCTCCTCAACACACGACACCACGGGAATCACGCCAGCCAGCTTAATGTTCGGCCGAGAGTTACGCCTCCCTTTTGACCTGGCTTTTGGTAGCCCTCCGGGGGTGAAACAGCCAGCGACCGAGTATGTGGAGAACTTGGTGGACCACCTCCACGACATGCACGAGATGGCTCGCCAGAACATCCAGAAGGCGAGCGACCGCATGAAAACCCGATACGACAGGCAAGCCAACAGCCAAGGGTTCCAGCAAGGTGACCTGGTCTGGTTGTACCGCCCGACCCGGACCAAGGGACGCTGCCCGAAGCTTCAGCAGTCATGGCAAGGACCGTACCGTGTGATGAAGAGGATTAACGACGTGGTCTACCGCATCCAGAAGGTGCCCCGAGGAAAGATGTTGGTGGTACACCTGGATCGCCTGGCCTGCTACGAAGGCGCTGTTCGGGACCACCAGCCTTGAGGAGGGAGCAGTGTCACCCTGGCGGTAGACTCGCGAAGCCGATGAAAAATGATAGTAGGTGGAGATTCGGAAAACTTCGGGACTGATCGTTACCGGAAGCAGGACAGTTGAGTGTAGAGTTGGAAAAAATAAAGTTTTGAGGTTCTAGCAATTTGTAATGGTGAACGGTGTATTGCGAGGAAAATAAAGTGTAGTTTTTGTGTTTTGTAACCTCGTCTTGTTATTTCACGAACCCACAAAGTCACAGTGGCTAGGACCAACCCCAGCAGATGCCATTATGTAAAAGCTTGGTACTAAATAAATAATATTCTCCAAAATGTACAGTCCAGTGCACAGAAACTTTCTGATATGCGGAACAGCTGTTTGTTATTTAGGTGAATGGCACCACACCCCTAGTTCGAACCCCTGTCAGCGATAGAAGTCTTGCGCCTTCCCTTTGTTTCGCAATGGCAGAGGTGAACCAGAAGCCCAGACACTTTAAGCTACATTGAAACATATAATTCATAATGTGTCTCATTGGATTTTGATTAATTTATCAACGGTTATTGAGGACAGGAGCAGATTGCCCATACTTTTAGAATAATTAACCTTCTCAGGCTTGTGCAGTTTTCTTGGGAAGGGAATGAGGGATGGGACAGATTGATCTGTTTTATTATGTGTATCAACTTCAACTCCACATTGAACTTATTTATTTCCAACCATCTCATTTCATTACAAAATAATTTCAAGCTGTAACTTAAGCTCTATCTGCACAAAATATACAGAGTATACAAAGCATGTTTTCGTCTCGTAGACAAACATAAGGAGGAAACACAAACACGATAATGTTCTAGTAATTAATCCATAACCCTCCATTCCTTATAACTCGCCCGTTCTGCATGGTACTGAACTAATTAGGTGCTGGATATATTCCTGTGAATTTATAAATTCGTCCCAGATACTTTCCACCATCTCCCATAGCTGGTTCCCTGTGTGAGGTCTATTGTGACCAATAGCTCTGTTCATCTGTTTTTGCATTTCTGACCACACATTTTCTATGGGATTCAAATCTGGGCTTTTAGGCACCCAGCATGCAAGCTGAACATCACATTTATGATTTGCATACCATTGTTGCACATGACGTGATGTGTGGACACCACTCTAGTCCTGTTGAAATTGAATAGGACCAGTTTCAAACAAAATTCTCATACTTGGTAACATGTTTTCTAATATGGAAATATATTGCTGCCCACTTAAATGTCCCATTATTATCCACAGAGTGCCTCCTCCCCATCCAGAAATCCATCCCCATACTGGAACAGATATGCGGCCACTATGCTGTCTTGGTGCAACATATTGAGGGTCAAACCTAGATGCATGTTTTGGTCGATATACGTGCACAAGACCTGAACCAGTATTTGAAAATACCTTTTATTCTGAAAAGACTGTATTCTGCCAGGAATAACTGGCACATTCATGGCAAAAAGCTATACGATCCACCTTCTGTGCATTGGTTAGTATTTGTCTTATTGGTGCCTTTCTGCTTAATATTTAACTTGCTCTCGGTCGCCGGCAAGCAGTCCAAGTTGATCCAGAGAAATGTGCATCTGCAACAAGCATTCTCAAAGAATTAAAAGGCAAGTGTCTTGCAGCATTAATTAACACCTCATCCTGCTGTGTTGTGGATACCCAATGCCTTCTGCTACATGTAAAATGAGGCACTATTATAACATGTGTTGACTTTATTGTTAGACATTTAGCGCAAATTGAAAACATTATATGTTTATATTAAACTGCCCTACCTGGATTGCATGTCCAGTATCCCTGTTCTTGGCATTTCTTCCACCAGCTTGACGCAGTTTGTGAATTTACTCCATATAGTTCCACAGCCCTTGCAGCGCTATATCCTTGTTCAATAAGTGCAATTACGAGGTGCGTTCAAGTTATAGCACCTCCTATTTTTTTTTTCAGAGCTGGGACCAGATATAAACTTCCGTTTTTTTATAAATACACGTGGACTCTTTGTGAATGCACGGCAGAGATGGCAGCACAGTGCATAGAACTCTAATGGCAGCAACGAGAGTTAGGACTGTTTTTGATACTTAAATTGGCAGACAGTTGCACACATCACCTTCAAAATTGGCATTTCCATGGAATCTGTGCACACAATCCTGCATGAAGATCTGAAAATACTCAATCGGCGATCCTCCAAAACAACGTTCTCCACTCGCTGGATCATGTCGTCAGACCGGCTAGTGTGAGGCCGTGACTGTCTTGGTTTGTTGTCACATGATGTTCTGCCTTCATTGAACTGTTGCACCCAGGAACACACACTAGACACATCTATGGTACCATCACCACATGTCTCACTCACCTGGCGATGAATTTCAATAGGTGTCACACCAAAAAATGGAGAAAACGAATAATTACACGCTGTTCTTGCAATGAAAACATCGCCATTTTAAGTATCAAAAACAGTCCTAATTCTCATCGCTGCTACTAAAGTTCCATGCACTGTACAGTGCTGCCAGCTCTGTCACGCATTCACAAAGAGTCCATGTGTATTTATATATATATATATATATATATATATATATATATATATATATATATATATATATAAAGTGTTTATAACTTGAACGCATCTCATACTTTTGGTTTGTTATCCATATCGTTTGCTCACTTCAAATGGCATGCACACAGTATAGAGGACAATATGTTCAATAAAGTTGCTTCATATAACCCACCCCTTGTCCTTCCCCCAGTTCCCGAAACAGAATCCCAGAGTTATGACATCAAACCAGTGAGCGACAGACACAGCAAGGAAGTGGTGTCGACAATCATTCCACTAACGTTAAATTCCTCCTTACCCGTCCCCTTGCAATATGCACCACAACTAAATGCCTTGTTCATTTATCATTGCTTGTGCTATTGGACTTTGATATAAACCAATAAGAGATTGCCACTGCCAGGACTGATGTAGAATACGAATGGTGAAATAGTTATGCCAACGTTATATAAAGTAACACACCAAAAGATACCTATAGCACTGGAACATTTTTGTGCACCAGACTGTACTACACCATCACTCTGCCTGCAAAAAAATGTAACTTACTACCTGCCAACCCTCTCTTTTAGCTTTAGCTGTTTGGGATGAGCATTGTGCTATGGACAATTATTAGGTGTTGATTGTGGCAGTTACCAAAAGCAAATGTCACTACACGGTTGAGTTGCAAGATAAGCAGTAAAAAAGTGCTGTTTATTATTATATGTTTCAAATGGGATGACTTTGTCCTTGAGTGCTGCTAGGTGAGCAACCAGTTGGAGTCCTGCAGTGTTGTCATATTGCATTCCCTGTAAGTGGTGTGTGACGAGCACCAATCTAATCAATCTCTAATAAATACTATTTGCACTAAGACAAAAATTTGATTTTGCAAAAACTGATCCATGTGGAAGGTAGAGAGTAATGTATCTAACATAATCGCAAAAATCCCATATTTTTAGCTCAAATAGTTTTCCTAATACAAATAAATAAAGCCCTATTATAACAATGCATCGCAACGTAAGCCTTGTAATATATATCATTATTGGTTGGCATATATGCATTTGTAATTACTCAGAACTGAAATTTAAACGTTTGACATAACATGATAAAAGAATTACTTTGAATAAGCCATGATGTTTGTTAAATTAGAGCAAGAACATACAATACACTTGCTGCTGGCTTGTAGAATGGTGCATCAGAACGTGACTTGTCACACTAAATGTGTGTTTATAAATCGTATGTAATCTATATTTGCTCTAGAGAGTTCAAAGCAATATTATTCAGTTGTTCTTCCATTTAAAAACCAGGGAAAGTGTATCAGCTGGATCAGCTTGCAATTGAAATGAGACACAAGATATTATAAAGTACCTTCCCCCTTACCATTGACAGTACAATCCAATTGAGTTAATGTGGGCTCAATTATGTTGCAAACAGAAATAATACTTTTAAACTGACTGATGCTGAACGACTTATTCGCCAAGAAATTGACAAGGTTGCACAAGACTGGGAAAACTGCACAAGACATACACATAAACTAAAAGAACACTGCTTTCGGAAAGAAATAGCAAATGATGAGATTTTGTAGCCTATCATCATAAACTTGCAACACTCAGATGATGAAGACAGTGACAATGACAAATTGTCTCGTAACAGAAGTGACATTTATAGCTATATGGATGCGTTGTTGGCAGTTTTGTTGGATTAGAAAAATAGGTAATTCATAAACTATAATTATTTTTTAAACTATATATTTAAAACATGTGCGTAATATATGAATATCCATGTTGCAATTGTGATTTGAACAACTGTATTATTATAAATCTTTGGAAAATTCAGGTTGCGTTCCCTTACATCTAGCGCCAAGAAGACTCGCAAGTGTGCGAGAGAGAGAGAGAAATAGAAAAAGAGTGGGGGTAATGAGGTGGCATCGCTGAAGGCTCTAATGCATTTGATTTGCTACAAGCCAGAACTCTTCCCATTTAAAACACGTAAGTCACCCAGTTGTTTTGAGTTGTTTATTTTGTCAAGAGTTCTTTCTTTCCTCATTTCTTCCTTTTTTTATAAAGTATATTTAATAATGATGCTATGCAAGGGGTGTCTAATGAAGTATAATTCACAGCAAGACTACAGCCACTGAATACATCATCAAGTATTATGATGAAGAAAATACAAATATTCTTTAGCATCCTGGCAATATAAGCACTTTAGAAATAGCAAAAAATAGTGAGTAGATTATCAAGAATGTATCATGTAAATATCTTGTGAAGTGCTTAAGGAGTAGAAGATACCTCAAGTCATCTGGCCCATCCACCCTCCCTATTTAGGAGGTTTCCTTTCACACAAAAATTATGTGCAAGGACAGAAGAAAATGATGAGCAGAAAAATGAGCACTGAGGCTGCCAATCTAAGTGAAATCCCTGAAATCATTGTGTTTTAGCTACACTGATGCTTTGGCTGAAATCTGTCATAGAAGATTTTGGGCCAGCAGTGTTTGTTAGTCTCCTGTTGATATCTGTGACATCTGAGTGTAATATTTATGACATCAATGTGCAGAGGATTTGGGCCAGAATAGTAAAGAATGAAAGGGTAGAGCCAGAATGAAAAATTCATGCCATAGCCTGACTCGTGTTTCTCCCGGTAAACCACTAGGAGTTCTCATAAACACATGAGACAACTACCTTAATGGCGACTTACTATGCTGTAAGTACTTTAAGGCCCGGGCTTTATAGTTCGGACCACTATTAGGTACAATTAATGGAAATTAATTGTTCTTTCACACTAGCCGTGTGTAGGACGCACTATGAAAGGGTAGAGCCAGCATGAGTCAGTTGGAGAATTTAATGTCATGTTGGCACGTTGGCCATAGTAGCTCAAATGGTTAGAGCGGCTGGACGGAAACCAGAAGATCCGTGGTTCAAATCCCGGCTATGGCATTGAATTTTTCATTCCGGCTGTACCCTTTCATAGTAAAGAATGTTGGAAAACAAAAAATTTGGTGCTTTAAAACTATCATTGGACAAAAATCCCTACATAAGTTGATAGTAACAATTTGCATACCACAGCAAACTTTAAGACAATACTGGAGCAGAAATAAAAACTATGAAGAATTTTCGAGTGTGAACGAAATATCATCCAAAGATCCAAATGCTTGGCTTACAGGTGTAGGGTTACATTACATTTCATATATCATTACTTTGGCAGGTTATCCTGTACAATAGCAGCCAGAGCGTGACTTAGGCAGCTGTTGCCAACCATGTCTCTCAAAAATCTGCAGTCATATATATTGCCAACTACTCGAAATCAAAATACTGCTAATCATGACATATACAGTAGAACATCTCTCAATAAGCAATACAGCCTTTGAAGAACGTGTGAAAGCCATACATATGAAAAAGATCCTCTGCCTTAAAATCATGATTATACCCCTGATCTGAATTGCATTTGACAGCTAATATTTAAGTTGGTACAATCATTAAAAAAAAAAAAAAAAAACAGCTGATTATCTAGTAGACTTCCTAAACCAATCATAAGGCAGCATCCACGTGATCAAAGACAAAGCTACACCGGAAATGGCTATGCTGTTGGATTTTGCTATTTCTCCTCTTTGTGGCAGGCACGTTTGCATTATTTTGTTTCTATATTATCAGAAGTGTGTAATTTCTTCTATATAATTTGCAATGTGTAGCATCATGATGACAGTAGGTGCCTCCTTGGAGAAATTAAGTGTAAATCAATGTGTTTGCTGGAACGAGAAGCAAAAAAATTCAAGGACAGCCACCAGCTGATTACGCAAAGTCGGAAGCAAGCCACATTGTTACTGTTTGGATGTTCTCAGACATTTGAATAAAGGAACTCAAGAACACTCAACTTCTAGAACCTTCTTGCCATGCCCAGCAGGGTATACAAGGTGAATGCAAAAAGCTAACAGTCCAGTTCAGTTGAGTGCAGACTAGAGCAGAAAGATGTCAGTGTGAGTAGTGGAGTTCATTCCAGCTCCACAGTGAAGAGTCTGCAGGCAGTGTGAGTTTGCAGGGAGGAGATGACTAGTGAGTAACAGAGTTTCTGTGACAGCTTTAGCAAGCAGAACTGTGTAAAAGGGAATACTATATGTACATTTATATGCCAGTTGGTGTGTGCAAAAGACACATAAAGGAATATTAAAAAGACGTGTTTATGTTGTTTATTTGTGTAAAAAGAGAGTGTAATTTTAAGTTAGCCCAGGGCTAACGATTTTAGTGACAAAGGAGTTAAGGTGAACTTAGTTGTCTTGTGTCATTTTTCTCACAGTATGCAGAAATATTATTAAGTTCCCTACTTACGTACACTTTTGTTGACAGGTCAGAAAGGAAAACAATCAGCTGTTACTAACCACATGGGCAACATTGCAACTACAATACCAGGTGAGTCACCTGCCCCCATTTATTTTTTAATGTATGCAACATGCTAAGCGACATAGTGACTTATGCCTTTCTTGAACGCCTTCTAATGGATGATCTGCAGAACAGTTTATAGAGGAGGGGTAGACAGCTCAGTGCATAAGTGTGGTATGGGACAGAAAGCAAATCACTATGTATGTTGATTCCAAAAACATCATACCCAGACACATAGAGCTGCAGTAGCAATTTTAAACGAGTTTACAAACTTTTATTCATTAGCGTACATTCACACGCACCTTTAAACATGCACCTGAAGGAGCAACCTAACATATGCATCAATTGACAATAACATTGGAACACAAAATGGCAGATCTACACAGTGAGACCAATTGGTTTTAAACTTCAGCCATGTCAATAAATGCTAAGTATTATGTAGACTGTTTTCTCTTCTGTCACAAGTTACAGCAGTTTTTAACTCATACAGTACATGTAATAGTGGTTGCAGTTTTTTTTAATTGCATTAAAACTATCAAAACGATAGAGTCAACATGAAAAATTCAATGCCATGGCTGGGATTTGAACTACGGATCTCCTGGTTTCCGTCCAGTCGCTCTAACCCTTGAGCTACAATGGCCAATGTGCCGTCCTGACATTAAATTCAATGTCCAGTCACTCTAACCCTTGAACTATCATGGCCAACGTGCCGTCTTGGCATTAAATTCAATTTAATGACATTGAATTTAATGTCAGGACAGCATGTTGGCCTCAAGGGTTAGAGCGACTGGACGGAAACCATGAGATCCGTGGTTCAAATCCCAGCCATGGCATTAAATTTTTCATGTTGACTTTCAAAAACCTTAGCCTATATATGGCTAGTGTGGAGAAATTATTAATTTCCATCAATTAACTAAAATATCAAGAGTTCAAAGCACTGTATGAAGCTGTAAAAACTGTGTAAAAATTTGAGGTGGAGTATGAGGTCTGTGGCTACTTATTCGTCTAGGAACCTCTGCTCGCAAGGTGGCATTGGCTAAATGGCATTATACAGGTTATTTTACTGCCGTGCCACTTCAAGTTGGGTTCAAATTATTTGTGTTCAGCTCAAAAATTTTATTACCCATTTACCTCTTGGAGCCTATAATTTGATAATATGATACAAATAACATTTTTATAACATTATAGGTGTTTACAAAATACCATAATTGCCCAGTTTTCCACCGGCAGATAGTTATAAATTTATAGTTCGTAATAGATATTTTATTATGGTCATATTGTGCTTGACCCATTCTACCAGGTTTGAAACATTTCACAAATTAAAGTGAAACATAAGACTTAAGCATGAAACAAAAACTATTGCATTAATGTCCTCGACATGCTGCTAAAAAGATGAAAGCCAACATGGCTTACAACAACAGATACGTTAAAGATAATAAGGCTCACAAAGTCAAACATGATCCCTAATTGAAGATAAAGAATAAGTAATTTCCTTTGAAGGGCAAGGGCCTCTCCTAACTACTGGTAAAGTGAGCTCGGCTCAACTTACATGGTCAGCTAATTCCTGTAGATGTCTAATTATCAGATTGTAATTTTTGTATCTTTGGCTCAAAAGAGAACCAATAGTGGCAGTAAATAAATTTGTAATTAAAATAGACAGTAAAGACTAGGAGAAAAAAAAGAAACAATGTCACGTCGTTTTGGATCTAGCCTTTGCATCACCATATTCCACCAGCTAGACCTATCGACCAGTTACCATGTATTCCATTTTGCTCTTTCAGAAAGCAATCATTGTCCCCTTGCTAGTATTATATGCGTGAAAAGACATCATTTATTTAAGCGTTTTGCAGCTTCTTGGTCCTCATTCAGGACGTAAGTATTAATGTTTTAGGCATATAATAAAGAATAGAAGGGCAGAGATGCAATAGCGGCTTTTGTCCTAAAAGGGTCAACTTTAGACTATAAACTGTGGATTGCATAGATAGGAATAAATAGGGGCAGCTGACTCACGTGGTATACCCAAGTTACACGAAGCTCCATGAACTGTCAAATGCAAGAGTGGGACTTAAGAAGTAACACAACAGCACTTCCACTTCAAGGAACTATGACTAAACTGATGACTGCCTACTATAGACAGTACCAAACATTAGTAAAAGAACTACAAGAGAAGAAAACCAAAATAGTGTTTTCTACCACACAGTTATCATTCGTGGCCACCTGTGCCAGGCTCGGACCCCTAATCTACAGGATAACTATCCTAGCTACAGAATGCACTGGTTACTATACATATTTCTGTTTAAATGATCTTAATTAGATAGACTGTTTGTGAAGCAATATTTAAAGATTTGCATGGAGCACATATTGTGTGTATATTGCATAGGATGCTTTCTTGAGATATGAGATAAATGTTTAAATATGTACATTTGATAAAAAAATCTGGTATTTTTTATTATTTTTAAGGGCAGATAAAACAATAAGAGCGTTCTCATGTGTATTCCAGAAGTGCACTGTTTGATCTAGGGATAAACAAAAACTGATTTTGGCATATACCTAGTTCGCCTTGGTTAGAAGCAAATACATGTCACATAACAATGCAATGAGCTATATGAGAACAGTCCCATGCTTCTACACAATTACCAGCATGGGTTTAAAGCTTTGTTGATACTTTTCGTAACCAGGATATAATATGAAGCCTTCAGTGTCTTGGTGGAATTAAGATTGAGGCCCATATTAACAAGTTATACATAGCATTAAACATTGTAATCATTTCATTTTTAAACTAATGTTAAAAACGTCAATATTGATTGTTTAAATTGTTGCATAAACAGTGGTAGATATGTTTTTGCAATGTGAACACTGTTTAGCTTGTCAAAACAAAAATAAAAAACTATAAAATAAAAATCTTACCTGTCCGCAAACATCACAGACGATATCGCTGTTGCTTTCAGTCCCTGTTTTCCCGATACCAGTATTCGTTGGGCCCTGCTGATTATTTGTGACTACCACCTTCGTTGTAACTGTTGTCTTCGGCTTGATTGGACGACCTTTACTATCAATTTCTTTATTTGCGTGTTTCCTAGAATAATATAATACATATAATTTCATACTCTATTAAAGCTAATTTTACATCGCTATTTAATGAACAAATTAAATAAAAGAATTAGTGGAGAACCGGTTGAATACCTGAAGTGCTCCTGTAATTTTTCTTTTGATTCCAATTTGGCATTGCATAAAACACATACGTGTTTCTGTTCCGTTGACATACTACAGCAGCTTCTTTTTCCCCCCGAATCCACTTTGTTTGTTTCATAAATTTAAAGTCTCTATTACAAAGGGCACATCCACATTATTCATGTCTCCAATTTTAACGCTACAAATTATAGTGCTTATGTTTACCAAACACAGCGCTAGTTATGCTTACTTATTAGTCGTTTCACAGGTCCATTTGGTGTACTGTTAGTCCGTCATGCATTGCAAGGCGCTGAAATTACAAATGAAGCATTTATTTAGAGGTAATGTGTATAATTACAATCAATACTTAATTCATTGGAGGAAAAAATATGTCTGTACAAGTTTAGAGCAAAAGAAAAACGAAAAGAATTTAAAATATGCATTTAGAGAGTGTTTTGAAAGCTGTCCTAACCTGAGTTTGGTTTGTTCGTTTGGTCCCATTGTAAGGAAGGCTCAGAGTCCCGCGACTTGGAGTACGACATGCAGTTATGGAACTTGTAGCTTGAAGGATAGTATATCCATCAAGAATGCAGTTTTCTTCCTCTCCATCTTGCATTATGTAAGGTTGCATTATGTAAGGAAAAAACGAACGTTTGTAAACCACCGCCATTTCAAGAGTAAAGTTCGCAACGTGAATATCAGTAGGTGAACATAACCCATACTTCAAAAGAAATTACTTTTTTTACTAACACGGACGCATAGTATTGTTGTATCAGCGACCGTTAAGTGTAACCGATTATTGGAAGTACGGTAAAGTGGTTGTAAGAATAATATTTTATTGTTGTACACATGTATAACAAGGGGAGAACTCTTAGCTGAGTGTGATACAGTCATTTGTCAAAAGAGACATGGGTACCCGTAGATGATGGAACTGAGGCTGCAATTGAATTTTGTATTACAGTCTCTTTCACCCATTAAATGTTCTTGAGATTCCCCTCTAAATCTCTAACATTGATATGTAAACTCATTTAAAAGGGGAAGGGCTACCAACCAATTACTAGAGCTGTTACAATTCACTTAATTTTAATACTGACACAATAAATGAAACAAACTTGAATATTTTCTCATATAATGTTATCTCGATTACATTATTTGCTAGTTACCACTAAATTTAGTAGCAACCATACACATTAGTTGATGTCATGTGATGCAGCAAATCTTTTTGCACTCAAATTCTCTCTTGTGATTTTTGGCAAGCATATAAAATGTACTATCGCAGTAAAGTACCACCATGCAAGCAAGGCATATGATAGACAACTTTAGCTCATGACCACATAGATGGATAATATTTAAGAGAGCTGTAATTTTTTTACCAATTTCATCAGGAAGATAAATCTATTTTGAGGTCAGTGATTACTAGCCAACAAAATGAAAAACCTTCATATTTGCTTCAGCTCACCATAGATCTGTTGATGTTTCCTTTACCTGACTGCATTTTGATTGTCCACCCACTTGTTTTGTAACTGTGTGATTCCTGTTCTTACACATTTAGTGGCAGTAGGTACACAAGTATTTCTCTTTTTCTCCTGGTAAGTTAATATTCCTTTTTAACAAGTCAGATCTGCAGAGACTTTGAAAGCAATTGGTGAAGATAGTGTAGGGATACAAGGGATCAGGGAAAGGCAGAGTGAAACAAGTGTAGAGGTGCAAAGGATCAGAGAAAATCAATGTAAAACAAGTGTGGCAATTCAAAGGGTTAGAAAAGCAGTGAAATTTAGGCAGGGGATGTTGAGATGTAGGAACATATCAGCTAGACATAAATATGGCTTTTATGTTTAAATTGTAGAAAGGAAAAAAAACAATGTTGTGGGAGGTATAGGAACAGGTTTGAACAGATGTGATACAGCTTTACAAATTGCAGAAAGCTGGTAGTGAATAAAAAAATTAGTAATGGGGAAAGAGGTTGCAAATGGGGTGATGTGTAAGTAAGAAGTATTGCAAAGTAAGGTTAACTGAATAAAAAGAGTGAAATAATATGAAGCAGAAGTGAGTGTAATAATTTATAGAGAGGAACAAAATTTGACAAATATGAGAAAATCTAGCACAGCATAGTTATTAAATGAAAAGCAATGAATTTTAAAAGGGACAAACACGTGTAAAATATGTAATTCTGTTGAAGGGCTGCCCTCTCAGCAAACAGGCCAGGGCCCAGCTCTGGGGTAGCACAATATGTTTGTTTTGGTACTATATCATATATATATATATATATAAAGATAAGGAAGGATCCTGGAAGAAACCTTATCCAGGTGATTCTAAGATTCAACAACGCCTTACAGGTTTCAAGGCAAACATTTTAGACAAGGTTGTCTCTTTATTTTACTACTTATCGCTGTTTCTATAAAAATGTGAATTTCTGCTCCAGTATTGACTGCACTAGCACACCTTTTTCTTCATTAAAATGTTTAGTCCTTGTACATTACAGCTCAATTTTAAATTTATCTGCCTCGGTAGTGTAGATGGTAGCGTGTCTGCCCTGCATTCTATAGGTCCCGAGTTCGAATCTCGGTCAGGTTGAGTTACCTGGATAAGGTTTTTTCCAGGGTTTTCCCTTATCCTGAAAAACGAATGTCAGGTAACTCTAAGCTCTATAGATCCTGGTCTTATTTGAGCATCATTTCATCCATTCCATTCATCGTTTGATATGACTTAACATTGGAGGATGTAAATTTAAAAAAAATGAGTTCATGCTATTGCATATAACACTTCTATATTGATACAAAAGTGAATCGAGAAGATATTGACACATTGCTTCACTCACACTGTTTATTCACAGGACATGTTTCAAGAGCTCTCGCTCCTATCATCAGCTGATACTCGACTAGTGCAAGTTGTAGTGGTTTCCTCTTTTTCCGTTTTGTCAATAGATGGCGTGATGTACTTGTCAAAGATGTCCGGTGGTGGAGTTTCAAAATTCATGACTCTATGACGATTTTTGTTGATGAAGATTTTTTCCCATACGGAAAGGTCTATAGGGTGATTAACATATTTTATTAGAGATGTTTCCAAGTTGATGTCATGTCTAGTATTCAAAAAATGAAAAGCCACTGTTGATTTTTCTGTTTCACCATTTTTAATGTTTCTTAGATGTTCTTTAGTTCTGATGTTAATATTTCTTTTTGTTTTTCCTATATAAATTTTAGGGCAAGTTTCACATTTGATTTCATAGATTCCTGGTTTTTCTTTGGTAGTGATTGAATTTTTGGGAGGGCCTTTTAACAAATTTCTGATATTAAACCTATTTTGAGGTGCAAGAGTTATGTTGTGTTTTGAGAAGATTTTTTGGAATTTGTTATAGGCTGATGGGTGGAAGGTGAATTTTTTAAAAAGTTTTTTCTCTTTTTCTCCTGTAGGTTCTAGGGTGATGGTTTCTTTTATTTTCTTAGCTTTGTTGAGTCTGTTAACTGTTTTTTCTACTAAATTTGGGCTGAAACCGTTGGATATAGCTACTTTTTTTTATGTGTAGGTATTCTTCTTGATAATCTTCTCTGTTTAGTGGAAAGTTGATCATCCGAAAGATTAAACTGTTGAAAATGGCATGTTGGTGTTGTTTTGGGTTGAAACTGTTGTTCTTGATGTAATCATCTGTGTGTGTCGGTTTCCTGTAAATACCAAAGGTGAGTTTGTTGTTCATTTTTTTGATCTTGATGTCCAAAAAGGGGAGCACACCATCTTCTTCTGTTTCCAATGTAAATTTTATAGCTGGATTTTGTATATTCAAAAGTTTAAGACTATCTTGTATGAGTTTTTTAGGTACTATTGCAAAAATGTCGTCAACATAGCAATACCACACTTTGAAATAATTTGGAAAAGTTTTTGTGATATGTGTTTCAAAAGCACTCATAAATAAATCTGCCAAGAAGGGAGACAATGGGTTGCCCATAGCTAGGCCTGTTTTTTGTTTGTAGATCTGTCCATTAAAGCTGAAAAAATTTTGATTGATACAGATTTCTGTAAGTTGTGAAAGTTCTTGTGAACTTTCTTGTGAACTTTCTTGTGAAACTTTCTTGTGAAAGAACTTTCACAACTTACAGAAATCTGTATCAATCAAAATTTTTTCAGCTTTAATGGACAGATCTACAAACAAAAAACAGGCCTAGCTATGGGCAACCCATTGTCTCCCTTCTTGGCAGATTTATTTATGAGTGCTTTTGAAACACATATCACAAAAACTTTTCCAAATTATTTCAAAGTGTGGTATCGCTATGTTGACGACATTTTTGCAATAGTACCTAAAAAACTCACACAAGATAGTCTTAAACTTTTGAATATACAAAATCCAGCTATAAAATTTACATTGGAAACAGAAGAAGATGGTGTGAACAACAAACTCACCTTTGGTATTTACAGGAAACCGACACACACAGATGATTACATCAAGAACAACAGTTTCAACCCAAAACAACACCAACATGCCATTTTCAACAGTTTAATCTTTCGGATGATCAACTTTCCACTAAACAGAGAAGATTATCAAGAAGAATACCTACACATAAAAAAAGTAGCTATATCCAACGGTTTCAACCCAAATTTAGTAGAAAAAACAGTTAACAGACTCAACAAAGCTAAGAAAATAAAAGAAACCACCACCCTAGAACCTACAGGAGAAAAAGAGAAAAAACTTTTTAAAAAATTCACCTTCCACCCATCAGCCTATAACAAATTCCAAAAAATCTTCTCAAAACACAACATAACTCTTGCACCTCAAAATAGGTTTAATATCAGAAATTTGTTAAAAGGCCCTCCCAAAAATTCAATCACTACCAAAGAAAAACCAGGAATCTATGAAATCAAATATGAAACTTGCCCTAAAATTTATATAGGAAAAACAAAAAGAAATATTAACATCAGAACTAAAGAACATCTAAGAAACATTAAAAATGGTGAAACAGAAAAATCAGCAGTGGCTTTTCATTTTTTGAATACTAGACATGACATCAACTTGGAAACATCTCTAATAAAATATGTTAATCACCCTATAGACCTTTCCGTATGGGAAAAAATCTTCATCAACAAAAATCGTCATAGAGTCATGAATTTTGAAACTCCACCACCGGACATCTTTGACAAGTACATCACGCCATCTATTGACAAAACGGAAAAAGAGGAAACCACTACAACTTGCACTAGTCGAGTATCAGCTGATGATAGGAGCGAGAGCTCTTGAAACATGTCCTGTGAATAAACAGTGTGAGTGAAGCAATGTGTCAATATCTTCTCGATTCACTTTTGTATTAATTTGTGCTTCACTGTCCCTACGCTTCTTCCAACTTTATACTTTGACTTCTATATTGCTTTCTAATTACAATAATAGAAACAAGATAGATAATTTAAACACAAGCAAAATACCTCAGAAGCATTGGTTATGTTATGGAAAATTGTTGACCAACAAGGAAGAAACTATAAATAATGTACAAAATAAAGTTCCTATGGAACCCATTGAACCGGAAGCATTAAAAGAAATCTTAAAAAGCTTAAAAACAGAAAGCTCTTAAACTTGCAAATATAAACAGGAACTGCATGCCTCAATGGCATAGATGGTAGTTTGTCTGCCTCATGTTCAAGAGGTCCCAATTTCGAATCTCGGTCAGGGTGAGTTATCTGGATAAGGTCGTTTTCCAGGATTTTCCCTTATCCTGAAAGATGAATGTGGGTAGCTCTAAGCTCTGTGAACCCTGGGCTCATTTGAGCCCCATTTCAACATTGGAGGATGCAAATAAATATATATAAAATCAATAAGATATGCATAAATAAAAATAAAGTTATAGCTCCTACAAATCCTGAATATTTGTTGAAGCACTTAAAAAATTTCAAAAGATTAGCACAAAAGCTAAAACAGTCATTGAAGAACTTCTTTACTCAACTTGGTTATGAGATATACTCAAAAATTATCTTTCTCATAATAAATAAAATACACAAAACTCTGCTAAGAGAGGAAGAATGTGAGTGCGGAAACGGATATTCTTGCTTGTATTGTATATTTATAATGTAGCAATTGATACAGAAAGAAACAGAGTTCAATTTACATTTTATTTATTTACTACGAAAAAGCATTCAGTAAAATTTAAAGGAACAAATTATGGACTATAATAAGAGGAAAGGGGCTGATTACTTATGTAATTATGGGCTATAATGAGAGGAAAGGGGCTACTTAATTTACACTTTTATTCATCTTTCAATAAATTTCTTTAAAATGAGGATGAAATAAGGAAAATTTAAGTGCCTAATTTGAATTTAAATGCTAAGCCCCTTCAGTCATATTTTCAACTATAAATAATTCCTTCGTTTATATGTCTTTGGTAACTTTTGGTGTGCAGTCTGAATTAGAATCTTCCTGTACTATTTGCCTGTAGTAAGGTGCAGAAAATATTACATTTTACCCAAAAATTTGATGAAGATTTTACTGAAAAAAAAAATTGCTTTATTATCTCTTTAATCCAATAAAGTATCTTAAAAAAAAACCAGCATGATTATACATATGATTGTGTGTGTGTGAGCAACACAAAAATGAAAAATTGGTCACCATCAAACTTGGTATAGATAGATACATCGAGATTCAACTGTATTGGAACACCACAGTGAAGCGAAAAATTATTAAATTTTAGATGAGTCGCATTTCTTACACATCTGCTTCACTTTCGTACCTATTTTGAGGACATGTTTCGCAAATCTTCGTTTGCATCTACGGCTCTTGTGCGACTTGTAGATACATAATTTATTGATCTTGTAAATCATACATTGTACATGAGTACTATGATATAAGACACGTCAAATTGTAAATTTACAGTGCAATTAACTATACTTGTCAATTAACAAGTCACATCCAATAAGGACAAATCAGTGTTTATACAAAATGAGTTATAAAGATATCTCAAGACTTTTATAATATACACAATTAATTCAGAAATGTAACAATATTATAAACTTTCCATAAATTCACTAACAGGATGAAAACAGTGGTCTAGCAAGTATGCCAAAACTGACTTTTTAAATGCTGAAAAATTGCAAGTGGTTTCATTGGCTATAGGTAGTTTATTAAAAAAAAGGGATTCCTAGGTTTATTACGCTGTTTTGATGAGCTCTTGTGTTACATCTATTCACATGAATATCCATTCTCTGTCTAGTATTATGGTTATGAACTGTGTCATTAAAGGTACAGTGACCGTTTCCTGTCATTAAATTTGTCTTTGTAAATTTTAAAATTTCAAAAATGAAAATACATGGGAGAGGTTAGATTTTAAATTTTTTAAATAATGGTCTGCATGTAGATGTTGATGTAACTCCTCCAAGTATTCTTAGAATCCGTTTTTGCATTATGAATAATGATTTACAATGTGGTGAGTTACCCCATAATGTTATGCCATATTTTAAAATGGAGTGAGCACACACAAAATACACGCTTCTGAGAGTTTTTATGTTAACTATGTGTACCAGTTGTCTGAAATTATAAGAAATTATACTCAGTTTTTTAATTAGATGATCAACATGTGTCTCCGATTTTAGGTTACTCTGTATTCAAAGACCAAGAAATTTAGTTGTACTTACATACTTAATTACTTTATTATTACATATTAATTGTGATTGTACAGAAGACTCATTCTGACAAAACTGAAAATGAATTACATGTGTCTCATCCAAGTTTACGATTAAATTATTATTGCTGAACCATTTAGAAATATTACTGAACATTGTGCTCGATAAGATTTGTAGCTCTTCAAGTGCATTGCTTTCAATTAATATATTTGTGATGTCAGCATATTGAATTATTGTTTTAGCTGTAATATTTGACTGTAAATCATTTACAAACAATAAGAAAAGAATAGGACTCAAAATTTAACCTTGTGGTTCAATGCTATCCAAGGATTTTCAAGAGAAAATTCAAACCCCTAGATTACCATCTACTTGGAGAATGCTTTTGTTTCTGTTTATTTTCTCAAAAATTACTGCAAGTAAACTGCAAACAAAATGCAGTTGAGGTATGGCTTGCCAAAACTAAAGCATTGCAGTTTGTTCGCAGTCTGTCTATAGTTTTGAATTAAAATACAGTGAAATTTTAATTTGAATTATTTTTTTGTCTCCTTGAATTTAGTTTGTAAACTTGCATCATCTTTTATTTACATTATTTTAATTCAAAGAAAAATTCTGCAGAGTGAAGCTCAGTTATGAAAAGTGGCAGGGAAGAAGGAAACCAGTATAACAATGAGCAAACTTCTGAATCTAAAACTGGAATATTGTGCGGTTAACATTTGTTTTTTCTTTCAAGAAGTGAGAAACATGACAATGGACTATTTCCTCGGGTAATTGTGTGCTGTTTCCCCGTTCACGAGAATGTTTCTTGAGAGAACCCAGATTTTATATCAACAAAGCTTATGTATCTTCTAGAAGACATGATCTTGTACCTGCAATGCTCTATATATGATGTACTCATGGTAAATATATCAGAATGATTCATAACATCATTAGACCTATCATTGTGTGTATTGTAACTGCTGTACTGTATTTCTTTGTTACTATGTAATATAATATTTTGACTTAAGAATACATGTTATATAGATTTTGTATACCATTTTTATTTGTTTTTAATTGGAATTCTTGGATAATTTGAATATATTTGTAGACTCTTTCACTATATCATTTGCTTAAGATGTTTGATAAGTAAAAATATACCTTGATCTTTCTATAAATAGCTTTTGAAGTCCTCTTCATTCTGAATGACTTTTGTATAATCATCTTCAAGTGATTATAATCACCTATAATCAAGTTAATCACCTCCAAGATATTCTTTGTGATTAGTTTGAATTTTCAAGTACTTCCACTTCTTTCAAGTGCTAAGTTGCAATTTTTTTTCTTGTGGTCAAAGTGCATGGAATTTCAAAGCCATCACATAGCAATCTTATTTAACTGTTTAATTCTTACACCTACAACTAATGTGTAATGAATGTTTATCTCAATAAGAATAAGCTTTTGTAAGAATAGTTTGTAGAAGAGAATGTCAGGTAGCACCTCATTGGGTTTTAGAGCGCAATGTATAATCCTACAGTGTCACTTTTAAGCCTAAGTCTATGTAATTGACTCTTTACTGATCACATGTTACTCAAAAACTTGGCATTGAATTTTTTTTTATTTACGTTAATTGATGGAAGTTATTCATTTCTTCACACTACAGTCTAAGGTATTGGATTGATAGAGTTGACATTAAAAATTCATTGCCACGGCTGGGATTTAAACCACGGATCTCCTGGTTTCCATTCAGTTGCTCTTACCCATTGAGCTACCATGGCCAATTTGCCATCATGCCATTAAATTCTCCAATTGACTCATATATTTCCCAGGTAAACCACTAGGTGCTCTCACATCTAAGATACACCATTTGTGGCCACTTACAATTGTAAGACATATATTTCCCTGGTAAACCACCAGGGGCTCTCACATCCGAGACACCATTTGTGGCGACTTGCAAAAGTATAGTGGTTTACCGGGGAAATATGAGTCAATTGGAGAATTTAATGTCGTGACGGCAAATTGGCCATGGTGGTTCAATGGGCAAAGGCGACTGGACAGAAATCAGTAGATCTATGGTTCAAATCCTGGCCTTGGCATTGAATTTTTCATGTCGACTCTATCAATTTAAATCTTTCCTTAAATGAGCCCATTCTTGTGCTGCTTCCACAATTTCCAAGCTCTTTTCAATAGGTTAATTAAGAATTCTAATTCAAACCGAATTAGGTCAGCCAGAATCTTTAATTGGTGATGGTCATTGCAAACAGAAACACATTGTTTTAAAAGATGTTCTCAAAAGATGTTCACTATCAATTACTGTCATCCTCTGTGGATAAGGTTTAACAAGCTAGCCTCTGCTATGGATTTATTTAGGCATAAAAATCCTTAACATGTCTTACTTTGGAAGGGAAATAAAGCCAGTGTCCCAGTGTCATAAATTTACTGCATGTGAAAGAACCTCAAGCCTAGTAAGGAGATCTCTCAGCAAAATTGAATGGTCTTTCACAACCCATATAAAATGGGACACTGAGAGCCACACAGTTAGTCCATTCAAAAAGACTTGCAACTGCAAAAAATTGTTCATTGTTGTAGATGTTTATTCACATTGTTAAATTATAATGATATTTTGAATTGACAAAACATTACATTCTAATTCAGGTAGGAGATGGCCGCTTTTTTGTGGGCTTTTATAAGAACTTCACCGGCAACTTTTCAAACTCTTGAAAATTGTGTGCTCTAAGGTGAAAAAAGGATTTTTAATCAACAAAGGGCCTTTGTCATGTTGTTACAGCTCAAGCTGGGATTTTTTTCATGAAAGAGATGGAAAATAGAAATACCTGATACTTAACTTTCTCTCCTATAGCCCCAAGATTGACAAGAAAAAAATTTATTGTGCTACATTCACTTAACATTGTCTGCTCTCTATTGTTTATTTATGGCTATATACATTCTTACATTTTTCTATCTTCATTTTAAATAAGATAAACCTTCTCGAAATAGTTGCATTACCCATTTCATTATAGATACAAAGTAATGGTCAAATGTTTTAGAACTAAACACTATACTTGTGTTTAACTGAAAGATTCCACATTCTTTTCACATTGCGAGAAACAACTGAGAATCAGCATGACTTTAAATGACTAACCATTTAATGGTTAATAATGGATATCTCAGAAATGATCGATGTCACAAATTGTTTGAAATAGTGTGCTTTAAAGACAACTACATTTTTTTAGTATTATTATCAATGAAGATGCCTTCACAAACAATTTTCAGAAAGTTCAAGGTATACATTTTATTTGTCATGTGAAGTATCTTTAATATACGTATTTGAATCTAAGTCATTGCAATGGTTTTTCAGAAAATCAAACATTTTTAAAACTGGTCCATGTAAAGGAAAGTTGGGGTGGGGGATTTTCTTGAAAATCTTCAATGAGTTCAGTGAACAGTGCCGAGTGCAGTTCATTAGTTGTGACTTAGTAGTTTAATAAGCAAAAAAAAAAATTTTTTTTTCAGTGGTCTGTGGAATTTAATTGAGAGAGAGTGAGCCTTTCAATGAGTTTGGTGGACAGTGCTGTTTGCAGTTCAGTAGTGAGTCGTGACATATTAATTCAGTAAGTAATCCATTTCAGTGTATCAGTTGTGTTTTACTTAAGTGTATGCAATGGCATCTCAGTTTTGAGGCTTGCACTGTGCTAAATACATAAGAGAAAAATAAAGTGAGTTTAGCAGTAATGGTGTTCTCATTAATTAGAGTCTTATCACTTCAGTTTTTTTCTTGGTGGTACTCTTCACTAGGAAAAAGTTGAAATGTAACTTCACCCAAATTTGCTTTTGCTACATATTAATTTTGGTAGTAAGTTATCTTTATAAAAGTTTTGTAGTCTTAATGTGGGGCAAAATTTATTATTGCAATCCCGGCAGCTGATAGCAGAAAACAGATCTGAGAGAGTTGTTAAAGCTTCAAACTTTATAAATTTTTTTCCGGCTGAAACATCAGTGTTTTCATTTTCAAAATTGCAGCTCAATCTATGACATCAATGTGGCAATGGCCCTTTGTTAATCATTTTGGAACTAACAGTACAAATAATTATTGCATGTTTCTTAATGCAGTAAGCTGAAATGCAGTCTTACATTAAATGAGCATATGCACCTCTTTCCAATAAATTGGTCATCTTTCAATTATTTGGAATTGAAAAACTAATAAGGTTCATTATATCTGTTTTTCAAAGAACTGACAGTTAACACTTTAATAGAACTGTCATTTTTTATGAATCTGATTATATTAATAGGTAGAACTTTTACTTCAAGTAAATGGATTATATAAGAATTAATAAGGATCCATTAAAATCTTGTATTGAAATTTTTAATAAAACTCGTAATGAAATGAAATATTTACCTAATAAAACAAAAATATTATAAACATCAGTAATCCATTATGTGTGATTGGAGGAATTTAGTAGCGGTGATGTCAAATTAATTGGAAAAGCTATTTGTAGTAAATTTTTTGACACTTCGTCACTTACATTTTTATATTTTTGAGGGACTAGCTTTGGAAGCCATTGTCTCCATTATCAACCTCTTTCCATTTGTCAAAGAGGTCGATAATGGAGGAGATAGCTCCTGAAACTAGTCCCTCAAAAATATAAAAATGTAAGTGACGAAGTGTCAAAAAATCTACTACAAATAGCTTTTTCAGTCAGTAATCCAGTTTTATTTAGAATGTAAGCACTTCTCAAAATTAACAAAGCAGGAAATTAAACAAACCGTTTTTTTTATTTTTTTATTTAATGTATTTTTAACCAGTTAGGCTATAATGTTCAATACTTTTGATGGATTTGAGAGTTTTAAGCACTGAAAATTCTTTTGCAGCAACACAGTATTATCTGCTAATGATAAACTTGCTTCTTTTGATATAACAGCTTTATTTCTTAGCATTCTTAGTGAAATATGTTTGATGTTTCTGAAAAATTGCTTAAGTTGTAGGATGCTAAATGAATTAAATGATTAGCAATGAGTGGTTCACTTTCAACATTTATTGCTGTTCTTTACGTGAGCTTTTTTAGAAATACAAGTCATTAAACTATTTCCTTTAATTTGTAAAGCATGGACCAGATAAGTAGATGATATTTTTGCTATTGTTCCTTATAAAGTTTAATGATGCTTTAAAACTGTTAACAATTTTAAAATATGCTATAACATTTGCATCAGAAATTGAAAATAGTAGTTATTGTCGCCCTGTTCGAACGGTTACCATGGATTTATCTTTGGTAATAGATACCTCTCAGATAACGCACTGATTATTCTTGTAAGAGTGAGAGGGAAACTGACGCGCCTCCCGGTCGTGTGCTAAGCACCAATGAACGCATCACTTCAGCCATTGGAATTCGCAGAAATCACAAATGACAGATATACGTTTACTCCGCGTGGAGTAATCAGTGCGTTATCTGAGAGGTGTCTATTACCCAAGAAAAATCCATGGTAAGCGTTCCAGCAGGGCGACTATACCTTCCTTTCCTAGATTTAAAAATAATAAAAATAACAATGAATTTTGACATATATACAAAATCAATATTCTGATTTATATGAATGGATGATTTGTTAGGTTTGTTCCAACAAGCGGTAATAAATGCATCGCAAAGTGTTCCAAACTAATACCAACAGTTTGTTATGCACATGTGGCATAGAGTACACCCTCAGAACTGGTTCAGAATTTCATATTGTTGGAGCACTACTTGAACTGTTGTTTCTGTGCTTTCTTACATCCATCATTGCTGAATTTCTAAATACAGACAGTATAGCTCTTTTCCTATATGCTGTTTATTCACCAACAATTATTTACCATACATGAATTTCAATATAAAAATGGTTTATATTACCATTTGATTCAATGATTATTACATAACAAGATAGTAACACCTAGTTAATAAAACATTATTTTATGAAACGTTTCTCTAATTCTCTTCTCCCATGGTCTTCCTCGAGCCTGCCTGCCTCCCTCCATCCCTTTCTTCCTGCCTCCCTCCATCATTAACCTTGGAAAACAGTCTGTCAACATTTGGTGGACGTGACCAAACCATTTCAATTGGTATTCTTAGGTGGTTTTTTCTAATAGCTTCATATTATTTGCAGTTTCTAATCTTGACCAAGAACAGATTTCACTAGTTCCAAAGATTCTTTATGAAATTCAGAACCAGTTCTGAATTAATGTTTATCATGTTACCTACTGCTCATTCTCAAATAATTAATAATTGATTCAGAACCATCTTGGAACAAAACTATTATCTTTATTATTAAACTTACATAAAATTTACACAACTTATTATTCCCTTTTGGAGTTGTTTATTTCTATTAATTACAATTTAAACAAATATAATGTTTCAACCATTTTTCACATAAATGTTTTTGATAGTGTGACTTCGTGGGTTCGTAAAAAGCTCTTTGCAGCAGGATGATGTAACATACACCAATGCAATCTCTTGTGGCTTCTCCACACATAAACAAAAGAATTCACTTTCAAATCACTATACGATTATCAGTTCCAAACTTGCAACTCGGTACAGTTCAAATGTCCACACAACAGACCATTGACAACTCCATTCACTCACTAGCAGCTCCGCTGCACCATTCTGAGCTGTCCAACTAGCCATGACGCTTTTATAATCAAAAGTTGCCCAAGCCACACGACATTTCTTGACGGCAGGCGAAGGAGAGGGCAGTGTCCAGACATCTCTCTGGCTCTTTCTCTCACGGCAAGTATCAAGCACTCATCGGCTCCATGGGTGTGGCTTGGGTGCTATCTGTGTCTTTCATTCCACTCTCGGAGTCGCATGTGCGCGGGCAGCCATTATCAAAACAATGCCTGGTGACAATAGTTTAATTTATAGTTTAAATACACCCCTTAATAAAGATGAACTTAATAGAAAATATAAATGCATTATTGACATGCATTATTTAATGGTTTTAATACAGATTTCATACATAAAAGGCGAGAAATTTAAATATTCAAAAGACTTATTAAATTTAAAGGGAGTCGATTAATGACACTAAACAACACTTTTAAATTTTTCCAGAACATGTTTCAGACACTTTGCCTCCATCCTCAACCGGCCATCGACTGGTTCTCATTGGTGTAGTTGACGATATTTTGTCATAGGTCTCCTTTGGTGGTGGTTCAAGGAACTTGCTGAACAAATCTTTCTGGGAGATGTCGAAATTGAATACTTTGTTCCTATTTTTTGAAATGAAGATTTGTTCTCATGTGGATGTTCTTGTTTTCCTTATATATATTTTAGTAGTTTTGGTTCTGGATTTATGTTATGGTTTTTTTTTTCCCCCAAAATGCGTGGCAACTGCTGATTTTTCTAATTGTTTATATTTTATGTTCCTAAAGTGTTCCTTTGCTCTTGTTTCTAAATTTCTTTTGGTTTTTCCAATATAAATTTGACTACAGCCACTGCATTCAATTTGATATATACCAGATTTTTTGTTAGATGGAATGGCATCTTTGATGTTTGAACAAATTAGGTTTTATAAGGAGAAATGGTTGACTGGTGCTAGTTGAGTGTTTTGTTTTTTGAAGACTTTTTTTAATTTATCAAAGGTCCATGGATGGTAAGTGAATTATTTGAAAATCATATTAGTTTCTGTAACTGAGAGGGTTGTGGTTTCCTTTATTAGCTTCTTTTTTGCTAAGTTCACTTTTTTGTCTACTAATGATTTGGGAAAAGTCATTTTTTGTGCTATTTCAATAATTTTGTTGTATTCTGTTTTGTATTCTTCTGCTGTGAGAGGGAGGTTGACCAATCTGTGTGCTAAACTATTGAAGATTGCCTGTTTGTGGGATCTTGGGTTGTAGCCATTAGCTTTTATGTAGTTGTCTGTCTGTGTTGGTTTTCTGTAAATGCCAAAGTTTAGTCTGTTTTTATTTCTCATTATTTTTAGATCCAAAAATGGTAAATACTCGTCTTTTTCTATTTCTACAGTGAACTTGATGCTTTTTTTCTTGGATATTTAAGTTTTAGTGCATCATTGATGTGTTTTTTTGGTACTATTGCAAAGATGTCATCTACATATCATTGCCAGAGTTTCAGCATCCAAGGGAAACCTTTGGTGATCCTTATTTCTAATGCACTCATGTACAGATCGGCCAAGAAGGGTGATAGGGGGCTGCCCATTGCAACTTACCATCCGTGGGCCTTTGATAAATTCAAAAGTCTTCAAAAAACAAAACCCTCAACTAGCACCAGTCAACCATTTCTCCTTAAAAAACCTAATTTGCTCAAACATCAAAGATGCCATTCCATCTAACAAAAAATCTGGTATATATCAAATTGAATGCAGTGACTGTAGTCAAATTTATATTGGAAAACCCAAAAGAAATTTAGAAACAAGAGCAAAGGAACACTTTAGGAACATAAAATATAAACAATTAGAAAAATCAGCAGGTGCCACGCATTTTTGGGGAAAAAACCATAACATAAATCCAGAACCAAAACTACTAAAACATACATAAGGAAAACAACTATCCACATGGGAACAAATCTTCATTTCAAAAAATAGGAACAAAGTATTCAATTTCGACATCCCCCAGAAAGATTTGTTCAGTAAGTTCCTTGAACCGCCACCAGAGTAGACCTATGACAAAATATTGTCAACTACACCAATGAGAACCAGTTGATGGCCAGTTGAGGATGGAGGCAAAGTCTTTGAAACATGTTCCGGAAAAATTTAAAAGTAAGTGTTGTTTAGTGTCATTGACTCCCTTTAAATTTAATTTATATAACAACAGTGTTCTCAACACTTCCAAGAAAGGAATTCAAAAGACTGTTGATCTTTCTACTCTCAAGGCAATAAAAGATTATGTTTTGCCTATACTTGAGCTAATAAAAGATTTACAAAAATGTTTAAAAAATATGGAATAATAATTTTTGTTCCTCAAAATAAATATAGAAAATTGCTGTGTATGCTTAATTTGATAGTACAAATTTAGTTCAAGGGACTCAGTATTATTCTTTTATTGTAGTTGCACATTTTATGTTTGCAGGGTAGAGCCAACAATTTAAGCTTGTTTTATAGAAACACATAATTATGGCAACATCCGCAGCAGGTGTGGTTGTTCCTCGTAACTTCCGTCTGCTAGAGGAACTGGAACAGGGACAGAAGGGAGTTGGTGATGGAACTATTAGCTGGGGATTGGAAAATGATGATGACATGACCCTCACACATTGGACGGGAATGATCATTGGTCCTCCTAGAACTCCCTATGAAAACAGAATGTACAGTCTAAAAATAGAATGTGGACAGAGATACCCAGATGAAAGCCCAAGTGCAAAATTTATTTCTAGAATCAATATGAACTGTGTGAACAGCACAAATGGCTTGGTTGATAACAGAGCTGTTCCTGTTCTTGCAAGATGGCAGCGAGATTATACAATTAAGACTGTTCTTCAGGAGCTACGAAGAATTATGACATTGAAAGAAAATATGAAGTTGTCTCAGCCACCAGAGGGCAGTTTGTTTTAGCAATGAAGCGAGTAAAATCTGCACCTATTTCTTGGAGGAAGAAAATGAACCTACTGAAAGATAAATGTTAATCTAAAGAATGAAATCTAAACGGCAGCAATTATGTGTGTTATCATTTAGAGTTAGCACTGCATTTAAATTGAGACTCGTATTATTAAAAGCTGTCATATTCAAGGATATGAAGTAAGAGTTTTGAAATACAAGAGTCTCATACGATGTTGCTGCTTCATAATTGTTACCTTCATGTTGGGGAGAAAAAAGATCTCCTGTGATTTTTGCTCCATAACATACTGAACCATCTATATCAAATACTAATGTTTTCTTTAAGGGAAAATAAGTAAGTACAGGTAGTGTAATATCTTTTGCTGATTTTTAAATAAATTATTCTTACCATTACATTAGCATAGTTTGAATGGTGTAATTCATTACATGTATAGCTTTTATGAAAACAAGAGAATAGCTGTGGTAGCCTCTTAAAACAAGCCTTTAATTTAAAGCATGTTCATGTTGGATATGAATGGTTCACCATGAGATGGGAATATTAAATATAATCTTCGGCAAATATTTGGCTTTTTGATAATTGTGTTCTCTTATAAGACATTCTATAAAATTGTTTGGGGTGGAAATGTAGTATTATGTTACTTCCCTTTAAGATAATATATTATTTGATTTCATTGTTTAAAGAAATTATGTAGAATATTTGGATATATATATATATATATATATTTATGTCTATGTATGCACTAAATATCATATAACTATTTAAGCTTGACTTGTAACTGAACTATAAATTTCAGTGAATGCTTAATAAAAAATATGTGGAGCACCACTTTAACTTAGTGGAACAAAATGATTATATAAGAGGAAGCCTTCAACTAATAGGTCAGCTAATCTGTGAAACACAGTGTTTGACAGTGCTCTCATTGTTAGAGAAATTGAATGCTTGGAGTTTATAAGTTGCAAACGCTGCTAAACTATTTAACATATAAAAAAGAGAGGAAGCAAAGCAGTGATGTCATAACTACATTACAAGCCTAAAATTATTGTATTTGGTGTGAATTATTATAATTGTAAGAAAAATACTATTAGACCTTGCAAATACTTATATGTTAGTCAAAATTTGTTGGTGGCACAGGAGAAAACATTTATGTCAAGATATATAAACTGCAGTGTATATGTTTACTTCATCTGGCTGTTTTAATTCTAGACAGATCAGTTGCACTTGTAAAAATCACAGAAATTTGTAGATACCCATGCTTTTTATGCCTTTATTAATTTATCATATTGTTTTACCTGTATAGCCATAAGACTTTAAAGATAAACAGGATAAATTAGAATGAATGCATTGAATATCATACAGTGTGTAGAATAGTTTTTGCATTCTGCCAAAGGTTGTTGAATCACTGAAAGACATTTGAAATTACTATTGTTGTAATATTTATTTTGATTTTGCTGCACCATTTATATAGCTCATGCTTGTAGTACACACTGTACAACAGCCTCCTCTTGAAAGAATTTATTTCACATCCATTGATAGAAATTGCTTAAAAGAAATAATCAAATGTTTTCATGAGTTGTAAGAACAATGTTTGTAAATTGTAATAAGCATTCTGCTATGTGAACCCTACTCAAATGATATTAAAATTTAAAAAAAAATATAGAATGTGTTTTGAATTTTTTGTAAAGCTATTGACAAAATGGTAAGTAACTTTAAAAATTAGAATTCCACAAGGTGGGATGTGCTACCTCCTAAGAAATTAAACCTCTGCAAATGGGAGCTATTGAATATATTGGTTTATTTAATGAAAGTGTTAAAAATAAGTAGTGTATGACCCATACAGAAAAAGTATTCAAATATTAACCTTTTATGATACAGGAGCAGTTCTGCCTGTATACAATGCACTAAATACCATTTGTCACTATTCCTTTACTATTTATTATGCTAATGAACATTACACAATTAAATTTATTGTAAGTTAACATCTGTTTCATACATGTTATTACACACTGATTGGTTATATTGCATTAGTATAACTAGGTATAGCAAATTAATCCTCTTCGAATGATTAGAGCATTTTTCGCAGAGAACTGTAGTTTGGGAATGGTTTTTGTAAAAAGAATGTTTACGTGATGCACATCTTACAAGGTCAGAACAAATATAAATGGGAATTTAAAGTTATTTTATCAACAAACAAAAATACCCATATACAGATTACTTTTCTATATAGTGTCCTATCTTCAAAACACATTTTCTGCATCAGATTGGCAAGCTTTTGATGTTATCCTTATAGAAAGAAGGATGCTTGTGGAGCCAGTTGTGTACAAACTCTTCTACACTTGCATCATCAAACCCCTGTGGCCCAAATGACCTTGTTGTCGACGGGCCCTAAAACACCACACACTCAAACCACTGTCCTTCTAGGTCATGTTTGAGTGGTTCAAGCAAATGGTAGTTGCAGGGCAAAAAATCTGGACTGTAAGGAGAATGTTCCACAGGTGTCAAATGCATTTTCTACAGTTTTTCCCACGTTAAAGTGGCAGTATGTGGCCTCACATTATTGAGAAGAATGGCATTTCAGATCAGTTGCCAGCATCGCTTGTTGCGATTTGCAGCTTTTGCTTCATTTAAAATGTGACTGTAATAGGCTGCATTAATGAAGAAAATCCACTACAAAATGCCTGCAGAGTTCCAGAAAACGGTTGCAAGCACCTTTCCAGCATGTGAGTGTATTGTGACTTTGACCGGACCTGCTTTGTCTCCTTGCTGCCACTCCATGCTTGCTTGCTTTGACTCTGGGGTGTAATGATGCAACCATGTTTTATCACAAGTCACAATGCAATTGACATTTTATCCCTCCTCGTAGCGATTCAGGTGTCTCTGGCAATCTCCCTGGCATAATGTTTTTTGTTGCTGGTTGAGACAAGGAATCCACCTGGCAGACAATTTTTTGTAATGGAGTTCATCTCGGATGATTATTTGAACACTTATTCCCAGGGAAAAAACAATTTCTGATATTTTTATGCACCGATCTTCTTGAATAATGTCACAAATGGCAACAATGTTGTCTACAGTAGTGCTTGTCTGTGGTCTCCTCCTGTGATGTTCATTTTCCACAGCTTCTCTGCCTGCCACAAAATTTTTAGCCCACTCATACACTCACTCGAGTCTTCAAGTGTTTCTTCCCCAAACTGTGTGCTGAGCCATCTCAGATTTTCAGGTTTGGTGCCCTTTTTTTGCAGGAAATCTGATGATTATGCATTGTGCAACAGATGCGCGCACCTCTTGCTCATTCACGGCGTACTGATGCAGCCCCATTCTCTGCAGTGCATGTGCGCATAATACCCCCTCTCCAGGTACCCCCACAAACATACTGACAAGGTTGCTACTCAAAATTATTACCAACAGCAGTATTACATTAAAATTCCCATTTATATTTTATCTATTCTCATTTTTGTGGAGCTATTCTTTGCCCTTCCACAAATTCCACATCTACCTTTTCTCTTCTATGATGTCTTTTCTGTGTATGTCTGTTGAGCTTTGTAATGACACAGATAGGTGGTTTCATAGTTAGAAAGCAAGGTTCTTCAGAAAATTTTGATGAGAATGTTTCTCATTCTTATCACTTGCTTGAAACAGCACCTGTGCATTGATGCCAGCTACATTCAACTATGTGTACCATAAAGCCATGGTCCATCTTCTTGTCATTCGTGTTACTGAATATTTATTACACATTTGGTCAACAGTATCATGTTGTAATTTAATATGTGAGGTTTCTTTGTATCTTCATCTATTGTTTTGCCATTGTGCATTATGCTTAGGTACATGTAATACCATGGCAATGGCTTTCTGGAATCCAAAAATTGCCATGCTGATTTCTCGGTTCTTATGTGGCAAAAATCCAACTGGGATTTCTTGTATCCTTTTTCAGGGTTTCTATACAAGTGTATTTTATTTTGCAGCAGATGGAGAGCCAGTGGTTAGCTACTATACTAGTTATCTATTGTCACATTTCTATTTGTTCCCTTTATTGGCTCTGTTAGTTTACTTACGGTATCAAATGGTTTATTAGAAACACAAAATGAAGAAATGCCCGGAAAAACGGGCTAACCCTCAAAATAAAAATTTTTGCAATAATTGCTGCCCTCTGTTGCTGCAACAGAGAGCTATCTTTTCTTGTGTTGGTCTATCCTCCAGCGATCATATGCTAAGTAGAGAGAGGTGAAGTTCTTGCGTTTCGTGATATCCTTTTCATATAATGTCAAAAACGGGTTAACCTGTTCAGCTCTGTGCCTGTCATCTAGTGGCACTCATGGTAACTAACATATAAACATGATAACCAACAGAGCTACAAACGTTTTAAATGATTGTATCTTTTCAGTTTAACGATCATTATATTTTATGAAACCAACATAGTTTTAGTTATAAGAATAAAGCGATACATGGAAAATAGACAAGTATTTAGCCCACTTCGTAAGTAACTACCACAAACCGTAGTGCTTCAACAGTGCATTATGTTGGTAAACTCTACTGTGGGTGTAAACAATCAATGGCAGAACTAGTACCCGGTCATACATTTTTGCCTTGTGATCGTGACTTCGGCTTTATAGAGAAAAAGAAGAGGCAAGCAGCTTACATTTATGTTTCAGATCAGTGGATGGGACTAGTGAGAAAAACCATTGTAAAGAATCCTTTTCATGTTTTCAAAATGACAACTAACATGTTCATCTCTGCAAAGCCTCTTCTCGACAAAGAACAGAAAAAAACAGCTTCAGAATCTGGGCAAAAGGTATTCTTGAGCAAGGTGACATGCATGAAAGTATTTAAAGACCACCCCTTTAAGTTATATTTTAAATTCACTTACGGTGGTATTGAGGATTACGACACTGGACATTTGAAGGAAAATAATATTTGGCAAACCATCCCTTACTTATGTGACATTTCCTCCAAAATACAATGGTCCAAGACCTATAAATCCTGAAAAATTAAAGGACTTACAGGATCTGATGAATTATATCCCACCAATTTGTCATGAGTACTATAAAACTCTTAAATCTGAGACCACAGCTTCTGAGAATATTACTGATGAAGCATTTTATGATCAGCCTGACTACAGCTAAAAAGCTTGTACCTAGTTTCCAAAATGATATACTTATTGAAAAGTGGAATAATCCAAAGTGTACCATGTATAAATATGCCAAAAGACACAGCTATTAATTTCACCTAAAATTGTAAAATGTATATAGACAAAGGTTTTCACTTTATTTTCATTATTTTAATGTTATTGTTATTAGATCAGTCATGTTTTGGGTTCTATTAAAGATAACCCTGATAATATATATTGTATTCTTGAGACTCATATTCTCAGAAATGAAATAAAATAATGTTAACAATTTCTTTCAGCTTCATTCACAAAACACCTGTTTTCTCCATTTTTAAAAAATGTGGGTTAACCCGTTTTTCCGGGCATGTCTTCAAATGGTCCTTTACTGTTTGCCACAATACAGATCCAACGAAGCAGTATAGAATGACTTAGCATTGCACAGGAATATTTTGATGTGATATTTTGCTGGTTTATTAGAAATATATTGTATGAAGCTACGTCCTCTGAATGCTTCTAGTTCCTCGTCAATGGTAACAAATTCCCGAAGACTGTAACTACCCATGCAGTTTTTTACAAATGTATCCAGAAGCTTCTAATTGTTGCTAACCTATCCGTTTTACGTCTTATCAAATCTAATTTCTTGTTTTATTGGTGAAAGAGTTGTGATCTATTTTAATTTTTTTTTAAATTTGAATAATTTTAGTTTTTTATCTACAAGGCTTTTTCCGTATCCATTTTTAATTGCAGTTTTTAAGATTTGATGGTATTCTTTTTGATATTCTTGCTGGCTGAGGGGTAGATTTGCTAATCTGTGTGTGAGACTGTTGATTGTGACATGTTTGTGTGGAATTGCTAAATTTACTTACAACCCCTGGGCCACAAAAAAGTTCCAAAAAGTATTCAAGAAATAAAATATAACATTGGCACAAAAAACAATTACAACATTAAAAACCTAATTTCAGAAACTATCTGTAGTTGGTTTATTAATACTCGTCACTTATTTATATTTATTAGAGACTAGTTTCAAAGACATTCGCCTCCATTTTCAATCTCTTTCCAACTGGCAAACTGCCAGTTTGAGCCAGAGATTGAAAATGGAGGCGAATGTCTTTGAAACTAGTCTCTCATAAAATATAAATAAGTGACGAGTATTAATAAACCAGCTACAAATAGTTTCTGAAATTAATTTGACGTCACTGTCACTAAATTCCTCCAAACATATATAATTAAAAACCTACTTAACAGTAATAATACTGATAAGATAAAACCAGAAGAAAAGTCAGACATTTACAAGGTTAAGTGTAAAGACTGAAAAAATGTACATGGGGAGGACAAAAAGAAACATAGGCACTAGAAGAAAAGAACACTTCAGGCACTTAAGATACAAAAATATTGATAAGTCCGCAATAGCAGCTCATTTCTGGTTTGAAAATCACGAAATTGAAAATAGCACCAAATTACTAAAATACATACAAAAACATAGTGAACTTGTCGTATGGGAGAGAATATACATAGAAAAACATTAAAACCAACTAATGAACTTTGAAATCCCACCAGAAGACAACCCCACATTTAAATTCATCACAAAATCAACAGATGGCAGCAGCAACTCGAGAACTACCCACACCACTGGATCAAGCTTTAGTCGCATTAGAGCCGACAATGCGAACGACGGTTCGTGAAACATGTCCTCAATAGGTACCTAAGTGAGGCCGATGTGAAATAAATACGACCCATCTATAATTTAATAATTATTTCGCTTCGCTGTGGTGTTCCAATACAGTTAAATTTCGATAAAGTAAATTAGTGTTGAATTGGGTGAACTACTTTGGAAGCTGTAACCTTGCTTTAATATCAGGAGTAATATTAAAGCAACATTGCAGAGATGTAAAAATGCAAATTTAATTAATTCCTGTTCAGGGAATACATTACCAATACTCACTAAACAAGGAACAGTATAAGTCCTCTGCACAATACAATGTTTCTTCACTTTGAGGAACACATAAAGTATTTATATTCCCATTTGTCTTAAATGTATGTACTTCTTTATTTTGCTGTAGAACATTATTCTGACTCGGATACATATTGCCTCAGTGTGAAGTGACCTAAATGTGGAAGGAAATGGATGTAGGTTTCAGAGGGTAAGTATGCTGTTTTCTATCAATAGGAGTTAATTATAGAGTCAAACTGAAAAATTCAATGCCTCAGCTGGGATTGAACCATGGATATCCTGGTTTCCATCCAATTGCTCTTACCCATCAAGCTACCATGGCCAACATGCCATCATGACATTAAATTCTCCAACTGACTCATATATTTTCCCGGTGAACCACTTGGGGCTCTCATATTCAGGATACACCATTTGTGGCGACTTCTGTTGTAAGTATTTGAGTCCCAGGCTTCATCATTAAACTCTTATTATTTAAGTTAATTGTTTTTTCACACTAGCCGTGTGTAGGCTAAGGTTTTGAATATATAGAGTAAAACTGAAAAATTCAATGCCATGGCTGGGATTTGAACCAAAGTTCTGGCTTCCATCCAGTTGCTCTTACCCATTGAGCTACCATGGTCAACGTGCCGTCATGACATTAAATTCTCCAATTGACTCATCATTTTCCTAATATACCACTAGGGACTCTCATATTCGAGGTACACCATTTGGGGCGACTTACTATTGTAAGTACTTGAGTCCCAGGCTTTAACATTAAACTAGCCTCTCGAATACAAGAGCCCCTAGTGGTTTACCGGGAAAATATATGAGTCAGTTGGAGAATTTAAAGTCATGATGTCACATTGGCCACGGTAGCTCAATGGGTAAGAGCGACTGGATGAAAACCAGGAGATCTGTGGTTCAAATCCCGGCCTTGGCATTGAATTTTTCAGTTTGACTCTATCCAAAATCTTAGCCTAGTGGCTAAGCCACATGGCTAGTGTGAAGAAATGATTAATTTCCATCAATTAACTTAAATAATATGAGTTAATTATACTGAGTGAATGCCTGAATTAAATGGGCTCATAGACTTGTTTGGGAAAAAAATATGTATTTCGAAAAATAAGGATCAGGTAATGAATTTTGGAATATACTTGATTCTGTCAAGAAATTTCTTTTACTTCCAGTAGTTGTCAATACAATATAAAATAATATATTATTATCTACATAACTTTTACAAAAAAAAAACAAATAGCAAGTTGAAGATGCAAATAATTGAACTGCCAAAGTAGTCCTGTTAAAAAAATTATATATTATATATTGCTTGTAAATTATATAAGGTAATTTTTAGTCACTTATATTTACTCAGGTAGGTTAATTTATATTGCTTCACTGTCAAAAGCACCAATTATTTTCATTGTAATTAATACTGTGTTTGAACTTCTCGAAAATATAATTAGAAACATTAAGCAATTAAAAGGGAAATTGCAGTATAAACTCTCAGGAATATAAAAGTGGAGCTGTAACATTAAAATATAAAGTCTTAATCAATTTTAAGTGTTATGTATTACTATTCTATTAGCATCTGGCTGCAAATTTAACTTGTTAAAGCTCTACTTAATGTTAAAGCTACGATAAATCAGGGCACTAGCCTTGGAACGAGCAACAACTGTTGCAACAAATACTATAGTTTCATTCTTCACCTCAAAGCAAATGGCATGTGTATTATCATATACATTTCCGGCAGCTGCATATGGTGGAATTTTGCAGAAATTATGAATAAAAATATGCTGTGTGCTAGTTATTTATTATGACAGAGTATATCTTGTAACATATTTTTGCATTTGATGTGTCTCAAACTCTTCCGAGTGTCAGGCAAAATTCCATAATAAGTCTTCAAACAATAGAATTCCTATTATGCTGTTCACAATAATATTGCAAGTGTAGTCAAATATACAGTATGTTTTAGTTAATTGATGGAAATTAATCATTTCTTCACAATAGCCGTATATAGGCCAAGGTTTCTGATAGAGTCAACATGAATGCCATGGCTGTGGCATTGAATTTTTTCATGTTGACTATCTGTACAGTAAGTTGTTTGACCATAAACCAAGTTCACCACTGCTGAAGAAAAATTGCATGATGCAGGAAAAATATCAGATTACTTAAATTACCTACTGTGTTGCAGTTAAATCAAACAATATGTGAGTATCAGTTACGTTGCCTATGACTTACAAATGAGTTTTGCCATAACCATGATGTGCAAGTTAACACTTTGAATTTGCCCATAAAACTAACAAAACTTTTCCTTGTAAAATTGTCTCTGCTCCCATACACTTTATGGACAAGTAATAAAAGTTATAACCGGTAGACTAATAATACACTTTAGTCCTGTTTAAATACCAGATTTCACAATAAATGCACATTCACCTATGATACACAATGTAATGTTATGTAATTTTTGTGAATATGTATTTAAAGAGAATCAAAAGTGTATATTGCTCATTAGAGCTCGGATTTATATGCACTATAAAGTATGAATATAAGCATGCAACTATGCACTAAAAATATGCTAAATATGCTGTAAAAACTTTGATATGAGGGGCACTATTTATATTTTCAGCCTTGACAATCCTGAATGTTGTAAGTGCCATCTGTTTCCAATGGAAAGTTTGACATTGTTAACCATAATTTACTTCCCACATTTTGTCAATAGAGCATCATTTGTTTTGTTTACATTAACCCGAAAATTGTGTCTCAACAAAAACATGGAATAACTCGTGAAAATGTTTATGCAATGATTTATTACAACTTTCGACGTGGATTATGAAAACAAGTGTGCATCGATCAACTAACTTCCACATTTGGCAACGAAGCTCCATCCTTTGCCACTGTGAAATGCTGGTATAACAGATTTAATCGTGGCTGCCGTTTGCTCAATGATGAGGTTTGTGTAGGTCGTTCACAATCAGTTGTAACAGAATAGGTTGATGCTGTGCAAAAACTAATAATGCAAGATTGTCATACAACATATTGTGAGTCTGAGGCAACCTTAGGCATTAGTTCCACCAGCATATACAAAATATTGCATGATTATTTAGCTGTGAAAAAGGTTTGCTCTCGTTGGATCCCACATAATTTGATGCAATCTCAAAACGATGTCGATTAGTGTATAAAAATGCTTAAGAAATGCAGTGCCTCATAAGACATATATAAGATTGTAACAGGTGACGAATCATGCATATTAGCCGGAATGTAAACAACTGAATGGGTCGAGATTTAACTGTATTGGAACACCACAGTGAAGCGAAAAATTATTAAATTTTAGATGAGTCGTATTTCTTACACATCTGCAAGTGAAGCAGATGTGTAAGAAATACGACTCATCTAAAATTTAATAACTGAATGGGTGTTTATGAAGCTAATCCAACAAGTTGTTTGCACTCGCACTTTGAAGCAAATGGTTGCCCACTTTTTCAGCAAAACTAGCCATGTGGCAACAGTGCCTTTAGGTCAATGCCAAATGGTACACAACCATTTGTTTGCTGGAAGTCTTTGGTGCAGTAAGGAAAACCAACAAGAACTGCTGGATCATTTTTCATCAAGACAATGTGAGCGTACACACATCTCATCTAACAACAGAGTATTTGAAGGTTCAAAAAATCAAACTGATTGGGTCATCCGCCATATAGTCCTGATTTGGCACCCAATGACTTCATTTTGTTTCTGGACACCAAAAATAAATTGCATGGGCAACGATTTTCATCAGCAGAAGAAGCCATTCAATGCCTTCAAAATCCATGTTTTGGAGATGTCTCAAGAAGACTGGAATAAATGCTTTGACACATAGTTAATGGTTGCAAAAGAGTATTGATCATAAAGGGGAATATTTTGAAAAACAATAAAGCAGTTTTCAATCAGAAATTACTTTGTTTTAATTATTGGGCTCAAAATATAAATAATACCCCTCATATGCATTTAAAATACATTATTTCAACTTTCTCACATTTATTGATCTTGAAGTAGTAAACTCTTAAAGATAGGCACCAATTAATATGTATTAGTCTCCCTTTCAGTCTATTTTAGTATTAGACATGTTTATTGCAATAAACAATAAATATTTTTCACTGCTTTCTGGAAGAAACAATTTTATTCTGTCACTTCAAATGTTTTTATATTTCTATGAGCAGCTGTTTATAGATATTGTAAACTATAATTTTTTGTTTTAGGGCACCTATAACAATGGTATAAAACCAGTCCTATGGGTTTATTTTAGTTACATTTTTCCAACAAAAAGGAAAAATTTTCAAAAACTCAATCACATTTTTAAAATATTCTGAAAATAAAAAAATAAAACTTAATGTTTTAATACACTTGCACATTAGTATATTTTCATCCGTTAAGAGTAGTATATAATCAGTTTCCATCAAAACAAATCAGCTCTACTGCTCTTCTCCTTCGGGACTAGGCCCGATCTAGATAACTAGACAAATCATAAAATGCTCTTGCTTTAAAAAACCTAATTTATGCATACTGTAATACTAATTTAATTATACAAAGTGATGTTTACATTTGGTACTGTGCTTATTTATGTAAAGTGTTGGTTGATTTTAGAACAATAAAGAAACCTACAGTACTTTACAACTACAGCAAAATATAATTATGCTCTTCAAAGGACTGTGGCTAAATGCATAATAATCAGGACAGCATTACACACAGAATGATTTATTGGGTAAGTAAAGAGCAATTTTGGCCAATTTATAAGAAATGTAGCATAATCAATTTTATTTCTTAAGATTGGGAGCAATACACCTGAAAATGAACAAGAGAAATGGAAGAATTAAATTGACTGCAATGTACTAGTACTGTGAATTAACATCACTGTTGCTAACCAATTATAATTCACCTTTGTTTGCTGATACACTATGTCATGCCTTTGCTGGAATTTATCAACCCAACCATTGGAAGGAAAGTCTCTGTCCAGCTTGCCTGTCTTTTCTCAAGCTTTCCCTTGTATGATTACAGCACTTAATGATATAGAAGCATCACAAGACTTGAATATATTCAATTGGAATTCTTTTGATGTCATATTTACAACTACCACTTATGGCACTGGTAATAAATCTCTATTTGTTACTATTGTTTATAGACTAGATGAAGGTATTCCTTGAGATTCATCAAAATCCTTTTGATTTAGAGTGGAATTTACATCGTACTTTTGTAATTTCTTGCTTACAGAGAAACAATTATGCTTTGAAAATTTTACCTATGCTACAGCTTTACTACACACTATAAGGGAGTGTTTTGAAAGAGTAAATTCTTTTCATGACAAGATACCATTAAATATCTAATGGTGCTGACAGGAAGGCTTTTTCAGATAAAACACTTGAGCTGCAATGATTGCTCAGTACAATTACACAAACTATTTTCTCACAATACATTACACATTTTACAGATCATGTATATACCTACACAGGGTGTTAGGGGTATGAGTGCACAGATTTCGCAAGCTGGGAGATACAAATACAACAATAATAAAATCCAATAACAATTTCATGTATCTTAAAAATTAAAGCAGATAATTTAACATTACTGAGTACATTATCTGCACAGTCTGGCAACAGAGTAGGACTTCAGTTCTGAATGTTTTGGTTTGCAGCCAGGCATGCAATTACACCTACAATGGGTGAAGGTCTGCACCTGGAAGCGGGTTCACCTGTGTGTTTATCAATTACTGCTAGTAACGATGTGTGAGGTGCTTTTCTTTTAAGCTATTCAATGGTGTTCACAAGACCTAAACTAAAAGCAATGATGACCAAAGATAGCAAATTCAACTATTGATCATAGAAATACCTCATTCAGGTGTATTGTGTAAAATTAAATCAAAGTCACATGTTTGCTAAGCAGGAAATTTATTAATGGTAAATAACTTCAACATCAATATGATTGATAGAGTCAACATGAAAAATTCAATGCTGTGGGCGGGATTTGAACCATGGATCTCCTGATTTCCGTTCAGTCGCTCTAACCCATTGAGCTACCATGGCCAACGTGCTGTCCTGACATTAAATTCTCCATTTGACTCATATTTCCCCAGTAGACCACTAGGGGCTCTCGCATCCGAGATACACCTTTTGTGGCAACTTACTATTGTTAAGTACTTGAGTCCCAGGCTACATCATTTAACTGTTATTATTTTAGTTAATTGATGGAAATTAATCATTTCTTCATACGCTAAGGTTTTTGATAGAGTCAACATGAAAATTATTATTATTAAATTAATAATAATTAAATTATTAATTGATGTTGACTCTTATCAAAAACCTTAGCCTATATACGACTAGTATGAAGAAATGGTTAATTTCGATCAATTAACTAAAATATCAACATGATTATTTACAGTAGATGCTCACAATGTGCTCTGTTAGACTATGATACTATGACTGTTGGGTTTGGAATTCTCTCCTATTGAGAAACATATCAAGCATTGCGCTTCACATGTGTTGCAGTCACTTTTACTTGTACAGAGTGCCATAGTTCTGAATTAATTTAATGCTTCCGAAACACTGTCACAACCTGCTACTGTGCCAAGTGTAGTGACAGGTTAACTATTTACATTCTTGACTTTCCGTTTTACATGCATGCCAAAGATGCAGGGTTGCCAAGTGTAAGCCAGTGACTTTATTACAATAGACAAGCAGTAATCCAGTCCTTTCATACCATTTTCAAGGCTAAACGAATCATTTTAGCAACATATGGAGAAGACACAAATAAATCATCTTTTGTAGCCCTACATCGCTATTCTAATTGCAAAAGTAAACAATAAAGGTGTGGTGACATATTCACAATCACAACTTTGATCAATTTATCCATGCAATGTAGAGGAAAATGGTACAGGAACTTGTTTCAACTTAATGTTAGGAAGTTGCCATTGAAGTCTTTGCACTCATACACCAATACCTTGTACACTACCTATTATTTATTTTTCATCCAAATAAAAAACAATGCTAAGAGTGGGTCTTGGAAGCATTAAAGAGGGCAAAATTATACAGCAATAATATGGAATGGCTAGGGACTTTGCATATACAGCATAATAAATGGGACAGCATTATTCTTGAGAGCATAATCATGAGGTTTACTGAATATGCTGTGATAAATGTTGAACAATGCTAACTCTGTTTAATCAAGTAATATTAGGAACACTGTGTTTTTTCATCCCTTCTCCTGGCTTAAAAGTGATGAAGCATTATGAGCTTCATAATGCTTTGCCGATTTTGAACCAAATGCATCTGCTTCAATCTCAAGCTGAGTCCTATCTCAGGTTGTGCCTGGGTATATAATAAAAGTAAGGATGACAGTGGAATCTAAGTTGGAAATGTTTAACAACTTTTTAAGTATTCACTTAAATCAAGAACTTTATATATCTCTGGAGTTAACATATTTGAATTTTACACTACACTCGATAACATACAATTCTATCATTGAGGTAAGAAATGACACCTCATTCAGCTACGTCTTGCTTCATCGGCAACCAATCCAAAATTCTCTAAGATTCTGCCCAGAATGCCCTACCCAGTTACAAAATTCCCCTAACTTACCTTTTGCTAATGACTGTAAGACAGCCACTACTATTTTCTAAAATGATGTTACCACTTTATTTCCACAATACTGAAATTTTGTGCTTTCCATCAAATGTATGAAGTTTCTCATAGTCCACAAACTCCAAGCCGTTCTGCCATACCTAATCTGGCAACTCTGCCCTTGCTGATTACCACACTTAATAACATTTTACCCTGAGCCAAACTGTACTCAACTGCCAAATCTAAAACCCCTTAGCATTTAACATAAATGCACAAAATGTTCATATTTAATTTTATTATAGGTACTGATTTGACTGATCTATAAATTCTGTATCAGCGATCTGACTGGAGTTAAATGTATAATGAATTTACCACTTTACACTGCTGCCTCAACAAATATCTAGATACACTGGATTAACATAGCAGAATCTCCTATATGCTGTTATTATGAACTTACAAAATATTTGAGAAATCACCTATCCATTTCCCAAACTTTCGACCAACATACTAATGTCATTTTAAAATACTGGAGTGTGAGGCAGAAAGTTCCATCCTGCCCAAAAATAATTATGATATAATTATTTGGATATTGTCTATATATTATTTATATATAATACTTATAATTGCATATATTATTTTCGTATATATGTACACATGTAAAATGTGCTCGGCTTGCTTGGCAGCTTAAGTTCTCTTAAGGGGAGATTTTTATGACTGTTGACTAGCAACCATTGTCCGCCGACCCTAAGGGGAGCAGGCCTTTGTATAAGCTAGAGTTCAAGGACTCAGAACAGCGTCTGTTTTTTGGGGAACGTATGATAAACAGGGAAACAAATAGGCCTCAGCCGATATTTGGCAGCCTATCACAAGGCAGAACGCCACCCACGCTATGTATAGCGCGAAAACATGGCCAATGGCACGCCAATGGTGTTTCAGATGAGTTGACGCCACGGGGCGGCCGAGTTATGCATAAATATCTGGGAAAACGTCCGGCAACCCCCATTTGCCGATATACAGTAACACGAAAAATCTGCGCTGTTCGCGCTTAAAATGGCCCGTAGATTCCGCGTGTGAGAAACACGAGCAAGTGAAATCCGGCAGCGAGGGCTATAATTTGGAATGCCAGATGAAGGTATTATTCGTTCCTGTGAAATCCAGCAAGCCGAGGACATTAGCCGACTGACATCCAACTGTATCTGGCGATCATGTACGTGTAGTAACATAAATAAAAGTTATCTATGACTGTTACTTCGACGTATAATTCCAGCTTTCCGACCTGTCCATTTGATCCTGGATCTCCGACACCTGTAGCCAGTCCGGCACAGATAAGTCCTTGCCCTTGCACTTTCATGAGTTCCTGATGCAGCCGAGGTATCCAACATCACCAGCATCATCGAATAACGTCGGAGAAAGAAGCAGAAACCAGAAGCCGCCATTTTGAGGGAGGACCTCAAAACGCGCCCTGTGACTTGGCGGACGCGGCTGAGACCAGCTGACCGTCTCAAAGTGCCACTCAACCAAACCAACCATTTGCTTAGATATCACACTCAGCTGAAGCAATTAAGATTGTGTGATAATACTATCATTGCAGGAAAAGTTTATGTAATTGGTTAATTTGCTTTAAGTTCAATAAAAATTCAAGGTTTCATAAATCTAATTTTTATAAATTTCCATAATTCATTCAGCCAATTGCATCTTCAATCAGTTCATAATTTCAGATGCACTGTTTCAGATATTGAATATTATTTTATGAGTACGACTACGATACAATGAAGCACCAAATATTGTGACTGGTTTACGTAGATTCGGAAATCTGGTTTGCAGAAATTTAGAACAACTTTTGCTGCAATAAAGACATGAAATTAACAATCAGCTGTCTTCAAGGCTGACTCGGTGTTTTGCTGCACGAAATCAAATGAAAGAAATCACTGTGGTACACTTGAATTGTGAACTGTCACAATAACCAACCAACAACTGCTGCTTCTAACACCTTGCCGGCATTTACCTCCCCAGCCATTGTTTCTAGAAAGCCGTTGACCTTCCGCGAACTTCGCGGTCGCAACAATGGGCAGAACGTTCCGGAGTCTCTCTGTCTTTTTCTTTCTCTTGGCAAGCGTCCAGCTCTCCTGGCAAGCGCCCAGCTCCGGTCTGTCGCAGTAGCATGCCACACGGTGACACTGCCCCATTCTCAAGGCTGGTCGTCCCGACTGGTCGTCCCGAACAGGACACCATCGTAACGGGCCAGACGATCCAGGTGTATGTACATCATCTTTCCTCGGGGCACCTTCTGGATGCGATAGACCACGTCGTTAATTCTCTTTACCACCCGGTACGGTCCTTGCCAGGGTTGTTGAAGTTTTGGGCAGCGTCCCTTGGTCCGGGTAGGGCGGTACAACCAAACCAGGTCACCTTGTTGGAATTCTTGGCTGTTGGCTTGCCTGTCGTAACGGGTCTCCATGCGGTCGCTCGCCATCTGGATGTTCTGACGAGCAATCTCATGCAAGTTGTGGAGATGGTCTACGAGGTTCCCATATACTCGGTTGTTGGCTGCTTCACTTCCGGGAGGCTCCCAAAGGCCAGTCTCAAGGGAGGCGCAGCAAGAACAATGGCACCTTGACGTCCCAGTCTCGCTGATGGCTGGCCACTATCTTCCTCAGGTGTTCTTCTAGGGCTGATATCTCTCGACCATGCCTCCGCGATGATGCTGTCAAACTGTACGTCGGCTGACGGCGCGCAGTGTTATTCGAGGGAATGGTGGCGACGGCGCCAACCTGCCTCTCGCCACGCCGGCCCTTACTCTTTTTTCCAGCTGCTCTTCTTGAGTCGACAATCTCTCTCCAGGTGTCCCGGCTGGCCACACCCCCAATACACGCCACTTGGTCTTCTTGGTCACTTCGACGCGCTCGTCCACTTGACCCATCCGCTTGCCCAGCTCCGTGACGTTATCCCTCACGCCAGCCAACTGCTCTTCAAATTTGGCGGCGATGGACTCGTTCGCAGCCTTCATTTCGGTCATCGTCTCAGCGAGGTTCTCGTTTGCTGTCTTCATTTCTTCCATCCTCGCGGCCAGGTTATTTTCCGTTTCCGTCTTCGTGGCGAGGGTGTAATTCGCTGTCTTCTTTTCTTTCAGCTCTTCTAAGATCTTCACCATTGCGCCTACTATCGTGATGCCGCTCCTGACACCAAATGTGACTGCATGGGTTACATAGATTCGGAAATCTGGTATGTAGAAATTTAGAAAAACTTTTGCTGTAGTAAAAGGACGTTAAATTGAGAATCAGCTGCTTTGAGGCTGACTCAGTATTGTACTGCACGAAAACAAATGAGAGAAATCACTGCGGTACACTTCAATCTTCCGACTGTCGCAATAACCAACAAAGAACTACTGCTTGCCGGTAACCTAACACCTTGCCGGTATTTATACCTCCCCAGTCATTGTTTCTAGAAAGCCGCAGACTTTCCGAGAACTTTCGCAGCCGCAACAATGGGCAGAACATTCCAAAGTTTCTCTTTCTCTCTCTTAGGAAGCACCCAGCTCCGGCCTGTTGCAGTAGCACAACAATGCCACACAGTGACAGTCTAATTTTGAGTCGAACTAGTACTCAATGCTCCATATATTGCTGGCATTTACCTAGCAAAACATTTTGTTAGGACCTTACTAACATCCTCAGCTAATGTTGACTGTTGAATTTTGATTTGGTGAACTCCTTGGAGGCGATAGGGGCGTCTCTGTTGATATCTTGAAGAACCCAAAGAGAACTTGGAACTTCAAGTTCATCAAAATACCAACTGAGAGGTTAGGAAGGTCCTAATGAAATGCATTCTAGGTAAACCTAGCAATATATGGAGCATCGAATACTGGTTTGACTCAAAATTTTATTATTTGAATATTATATTTATCCACGTGTAAAAAGATAGAACATTCTCGTTTTGGTGGTTTTAACTTTCTCTGCTACATACAATATGTAAGAAAGTAGGTATAGATTCGATCCAAGTATTGAGATTTCTTGAACAGCATTTTTAGAACAAGGTTTCTGTACCTGCATATTAAATGTGTACTGTTAAACACCCACTTTTACTACATATGGCACTGCAGGCAGTGACACTGATGATACATGAAATGGCGAGGGAAACTGGAGACCCCAGATAAAACCTGCCCCAGCACCGTGTTGTCCACGACAAATCTCACTTTGTGGTCACCTGGGATTGAACCCGGGCTGCCCTGGTGAGAGCCATGCGTTCTAACCAGTCATGGCATGGCCATGCCTGCATGCTTAAATATAAACATAATGCAAAAATGAAGTAGGTTAAACGTGTTATTTAAGTACATCTTCCAAAGATGCAATACAGTATTAAAACATTTCAAAGTATACTCTACAGACATTTTTTTAGAAAATTTTGATTTTTTCAAGTGGCTGTAACATTTTTTATTAAATAACCTTAGTTTAAAATATTTTCATGATAAATGAAATGTGTATCTTAGATTTCTGGAAATAGTCTAAGAAGTCCCCTTTTGAATGACTTCTTTATAACTGTACACCATGAGATAGACAAAAATCTTACTATACAAAAGATGTAGGTCTCATTAAAGTTTATAATTTATGTAAATTTTTTGTGAAGTTTACATTTGGAATTAATGTTAAAATTCTTATTCCAATCTGCCTGGTTAGGGTTCTAAAACAACTCTTTATTGATGTACAAAAGCTACTAAAATGCACACATATGAATTAACATTTTAAGATATTACAATTTGATTTAATAAGCTAAGCAAGTACAAAGACAGACTTAAGAAGTCACAAATGGCATACCAAATCAATTTAGAGTTCATTTTGGCCACACTAACAATCTAAATACTCTCTAAATGGCAGTGGATACCTACTACAGAGGGATTAAATGCAAGTCACCCATTTCACCACTTTTGTTTCCCAGCAATGAAAGGCAGCAACTTCTCTAGAATTAGTATAAGAATATCGAGATTCAACTGTATTGGAACACCACAGTGAAGCGAAAAATTATTAAATTTTAGATGAGTCGCATTTTTTACACATCTGCTTCACTTTCGTACCTATTTTGAGGACATGTTTCGCAAATCTTCGTTTGCATCTACGGCTCTTGTGCGACTGAAGCTAGATCCAGCGGTGTGGGTAATTCTGGGGTTGTTGCTGCCATCTGTTGATTTAGTGATGAACTGAAATGTGGGATTCTCTTCTAGCGGGATTTCAAAGTTCATTAGTTGGTTTTTATGTTTTTCTATGTATATCCTCTCCCATATGACGAGTTCACTATGTTTTTGTACGTATTTTAGTAATTCTGTGCTATCTTCAATTTCATGATTTTCAGACCAGAAATGAACTGCTATTACGGACTTATCAATATTTTTGTATCTTAAGTGCCTGAAGTGTTCTTTCTTTCTAGTGCCTATGTTCCTTTTTGTCCTTCCTATGTAAATTTTTTCACAGTCTTTACACTTAATTTTGTAAATGCCTGACTTTTCCTCTGGTTTTATCTTATCAGTATTATTACTGTGAAGTAGGTTTTTAATGTTGTAATTGTTTTTTGGTGCCAATGTTATATTGTATTTCTTGAATATTTTTTGGAACTTTTTTGTGGCCCAGGGGTGGTAAGTAAATTTAGCAAATCTAGTTTCTTGTTTTATTGGTGTGTTGCTATCTTCAATTTCATGATTTTCAGACCAGAAAAAACAAGAATAAAACCACACCAATAAAACAAGAAACTAGATTTGCTAAATTTACTTACCACCCCTGGGCCACAAAAAAGTTCCAAAAAATATTCAAGAAATACAATATAACATTGGCACCAAAAAACAATTACAACATTAAAAACCTACTTCACAGTAATAATACTGATAAGATAAAACCAGAGGAAAAGTCAGGCATTTACAAAATTAAGTGTAAAGACTGTGAAAAAATTTACATAGGAAGGACAAAAAGGAACATAGGCACTAGAAAGAAAGAACACTTCAGGCACTTAAGATACAAAAATATTGATAAGTCCGCAATAGCAGCTCATTTCTGGTCTGAAAATCATGAAATTGAAGATAGCACAGAATTACTAAAATACGTACAAAAACATAGTGAACTCGTCATATGGGAGAGGATATACATAGAAAAACATAAAAACCAACTAATGAACTTTGAAATCCCGCTAGAAAAGAATCCCACATTTCAGTTCATCACTAAATCAACAGATGGCAGCAACAACCCCAGAATTACCCACACCGCTGGATCTAGCTTCAGTCGCACAAGAGCCGTAGATGCAAACGAAGATTTGCGAAACATGTCCTCAAAATAGGTACGAAAGTGAAGCAGATGTGTAAAAAATGCGACTCATCTAAAATTTAATAATAGTATAAGAATGTTCCATTTAGGCAAATCAAGCGACTTCAGTTACATAAAGCATCTGGAATATTCCTTCCATGATCCGCAGACTGCAAAAGGGAGCTCAAAAACCAGTCTGAAGAGTAGTTAGAATTAACTGTGAATGAGTTGACCAGCCAAAGCAGTATTAAAGTCAGTTGTCTGAGAGTTGGTAAGTAAGTAGAATGCCAATGTATCTGTGAGAGTTGAGAAGCTACAGGAAGCATGAGTTGGTGTGTGCAACAGAGGCCAAAGCAACATTAGCGCTTCAGAAATAGCTGGGTTTGCTCTGTTCAATTGAAATTAAATATAAGTTTAGTGCTGAGCCAACAATTTTGATGAAAACGTTTAGCCCAACTTTGTGTTATTTAGTTACAGCACAGTTTTACCCTGCATTTACTTTTCACATTTTAGGACACCTGTTGGTCCCCTCAAATTTCCTATGTTCAGAAAATATTAAAAACAGGTTTACATTTTTGAAAAATATTTTTTGCTCTTTACATTATGAGGTAATTCAAGCAGGAAAAAAAATTGAATTAAAATATCCAATCAGAAATACTTAAAACTTGAGCACAAAGTTCATCCATTCTCCTGCAGTCAGGCATGTGATGATGCAATCATCCATATTTTGTAATCTCCTGTGCACTATTATTGTTCATTCTTTAAGCTACAGTTGGTAACAATCAATAAACAGGTTATTTTGCAGAGATAGATAGATAGAGAGAGAGAGAGAGAGAGAGAGAGAGAGAGAGAGAGAGAGAGAGAGAGAGAGAGAGAGAGAGAGAGAGAGAGAGAGAGAGAGAAGCCTCATGGAAACTACTTTATCAAATAAAATGTTATTCAGTTAACAAGTATGCTCAGTTTTTCATTTGGCTGCACTATTGGTTTGACAAGTTTTGTACCTGATGGATGTTGGAAATAATCCTGCATCTTCCAAAGTGTCAATCTTGATGCACTTCATTTCAACGCCTAGTTGTAGAAGGATGTGAAGCAGTCTACCATCTCTAACTGCTTTTTGAAAGTAGAATTTCTAACTGCACTAACTCCCAAATGTCAATAGAGCAGGAGAAAGAACCACTCCCCACTACCTGTAAAATGTAGCCCAACTACACTGCAGATGGATCATGCTGTAATTCCTACCAAGGAAAGACGTGGAGGAGTTCATCATAGAAAAAAAGGCAGCTGAATCCACCATCAGTGATGAAGAAGAAAGTGAAGTGATTATTAGTGCTGAGGCATGTGCAGCAGTAGAAGTATTGTATCTTATGGGAGGTTGAAATTGATTTTGACATTCTGTATGAGCTTGAAAGTTATATAAAACACAAAATGAAAGATCCCAACAATCCATTTTGAATTACTTTGGTGCAAAGCATTGCTTTTGTTCTGAATAGAAGTTCATTTATATTATTACAGCCAGATTTCTAAGCACAATAAAAATATAAGCATCAAATTTAGCAAAAATAAATACATGCAAAAATGACCTTAAATAGTTTTATAAAACTCTTACCTAATTGAATGCTGTTAACAGTATACAAAGTAGGTCATCTGGAGATCTTCCTGTGTAAAATTCTTGTCCTATCAGTAAAAAATGATATGTATAGTGAAAGTATACTTCTAACGTTTTATGAAATCACAGGTGCATGACAAAAGCACCAAAATTCTTCTCTCAATTCCTCTAAAATATATATTTCTTTGCCAGAAAACTTTATAGAAATTTTTCAGTGTTATGTAATCATAATTTATTGTAGGACCTGATAGTTTGGCAAATGCAATTTTTGCATCCCCATGTGTTTTTGACAACAGTAACACTGAAATTTCATCAATCAGAGAAAATAAAGGTTTCAAGGAAATATTTTGAATTTCCAATTGCTTTAAAATTTCAGGTATTTTGGAGAAATGATTATGGATTTAGTAACTTCTTTTCTTGAATGCTGTTTTAGCAAAAAATTCTTGTGCTGTGGAATTTAGAGAATTCAAAACAATTTTTACTTGACTGGAATAGTCTGTGTAGTATGAAACAGCCTCTAACCATGTTCCCCACCAACTTAAAAATTGGCTGAGGAGACAAAGATAAATTAGGACAAAATTTTTTTAATTCTAATAGGCAATTTTACAAGCACTTTCTTCATGCCAGAAACAAGATGATTCAGGTCTAATGGCTTCTAACAGTTTCAGCAACATGATGTAAACCATAAGCAAGGCACAGCAGCTGAACTAATTTAGGGTGAAGGACTTTCAATCCAGCTTTCACTTTAACAATATATGGAGCAACATCGCTGACAAAGAGCCAAACATTGATCTCAGAAACTATTTTTAGTTGGTTTATTAATACTCGTCACTTACTTGTTTATATTTATGAGAGACTAGTTTCAAAGACAGACTGTATTAAAAAAGTGGCTAACTACAATAGAAATGGAAGCAATAGAAGCAGAAGAATACATTTCTCTAACCAAAATATGCATTGAACAAACTTCTTCAGCTTTAATGGAAAACACTACAAGCAGAAATCAGGGTTATCAATGGGCAATCCACTTTCACCTTTTTTTGGCTAACTTATTTATGAGTGCATTTGAAACACAAATCAAAAAGTCCTTCCCATTGATCTTCAAAGTTTGGTATAGATATGTTGACGACATCTTTGCAATTGTACCGAATAAACATTTAGAAGATGCATTAAAATTACTCAATCTGCAAGAAAGGACTATAAAATTCAATATAGAAAAGGAAACCAATGGACAACTCTCTTTCTTGGATCTAAACATCATCAGGAATGACACAAAAATAAAATTTGGAATATACAGGAAACCAACACATTCTGAAAATTACATAAAAAATAATAGCCACAACCCAATTACACATAAACATGCAATAATAAACAGCCTTACACACAGACTAGTCAACATACCCATGGAAAAAGAAGAATATTTCAAAGAAGAAAAAGAAGAATATTTCAAAGAACAAAAAACAATACTACACATTGCAGAGGAAAATGCATACAACAAAAGTTTGGTGTTTAAGAAAATTAGAAAAGCTAAACTAAAGAAAACCATTAAGGAAGCAACCACATTTACAAAAGAAAAAGAAAGCAACAGCATATTCAGTTCATTCACATATCACCCAAAAACATTTTATAAATTTAAAAAGATCTTCAAGGAACAAAATAGCACCTTGGCACCTACCAATAGACACTCAATTTTAAAACTGCTAAATTCAAAAACAAAAGATGAAATCCCATCAGTTAACAGATCCGGAATATATCAGATAAGTTGTAAGAATTGTGAAAAATGCTACATAGGTCAAACTAAAAGAAATCTAAAAACCAGAGTCAAAGAGCACTTTAGATACATCAGAATGAAACAAGAAGATAAGTCAGCAGTAGCATTTCACTTTTGGAATGAAAACCATGACATTGATCCAAATCCAAAATTATTAAAAGGAGTGATAAACCAAAATAAATTGACAACATGGGAGAACATATTCAATTGGAAAAAATAAGGATCGCATGATGAACTTTGAAATCCCACCAGTAGATAATTTGACAAAGAAGTTCATAGTTCCACCACCAGAGAGAGAGAGAAAGAGAGAGAGAGAGAGAGAGAGAGAGAGCAGACAACAGAAGCCAGTTGGAAAGAGATTGAAAATGGAGGTGAATGTCTTTGAAACTAGTCTCTCATAAATATAAACAAGTAAGTGACGAGTATTAATAAATCAACTACAAATAGTTTCTGAGATTAATTTTGACGTCGCTGTTACTAAATTTCTCCAAACACATATAGCCAAACATTGTCTTACCGTATTCCTTCTGGCCACAAGAAAGCTATCAAGTCATTGAAAATTTAGCAACAGTGGAATGATTTACTCATTTGAATATTTGTATATTAAGAAGAAATGGTCTGTTACAGGCTTTCATAGCACAAACTACAATACTACGCAAGCATCTGTGGTTTCATCAGTAGAAATCCATAGGTTTTCATGGTTCAGTGCATTAAAATATAACCAATTATTTCTGGAAAACATTATGGCATATAGTTTTTTCTACAGTCTAGATTTGCCTGGCTCTTTTATGTATTTTTTTTTTCTAAAAATCTACAAAGTTGCACATTATTCAATCTATGCAATGGAATGTTGGAACCCACTAATGGTAAACCAAAAATGTATCACTAGAATTCAAATGTTCACCTATATTGCTTTTAATCAATTGCTTGTTTAACTTAGATTTATTCTGAAATTTCTTATTATGCAGCATGGTATTAATATGCTGCACAATGTCATGTTTTTTCTTCGCAGAAACACACTTTTCACATACCAAACAAAATAAGACACTACCATCTTCACTGAAAGTATGTTTTCCAAATTTTACACATTTGCATAGGAATGCTATATGAGAAGTTTATGTGGATGACATTCTGTAACTGCAACAATGAGTACTCATGCACATAGTTACTGAACTAACACTCGTGTACTATATGCTGCAGCTTGAAACCCAGATAATCACCATCCTTGTCCATAACATCACTGCGATCTCAGGCAGTTGACTCTCTACCCAACTGCAGCAAGTTTTTTCTCCTTGCAGTATTATTTCAGAACACCTGGTTGTAGCCTAACATTTCTTTCTTGCCCATTTAGCCAAGAAGATAGTGAATCATTGATAAATCATGAATAACTGTGAAATATGTACTTTTAAATTTACAGCTCTGGGTAAAAGCTATTTTCATTAAACATCGTAAAATAAACAAAACATTTTCCTGAAAAATTAAAACAATCACAGTTAAATCATATTTTTAGTTCATTTTGAAACTGGAGGCAATGGCCTTTGAAACCATACTCTCAATAATATAAAAAAAAAGTTGGTGACAAGTGTCAGTAAACCGACTACAAACAGTTTTTACGATTAATTTTGACGTCACTGTTACTAACTTCCTCCAAACACTCATAATCACAGTTAAAGCTACTCCTCTAGTTGTTCTTTTTGCTTCTCCTTAAAAGCATGGGAACAGTTACTAATTTTGCTTAGAAATCTGGGCTTTCCACATTCATATTTCTATACTGTTTAATTGTTATAATTTCAATGTTCCATGCAAAGAAGGATTATTTATTGATCTTAGGTAATTCCATAGCTGTAATGTAAAAAATACCCAAACACCCTTCTCCTAGCCAGAGAACAAGCAGAATTACAAAGGCAGTATAGTATCGGCACTTAGTTTATATTCTGGATATGAGGTAAATACTAGCAGTATGAAAAAATGAACTATGATATTAACAATATACATTCAGGAAATGTTAATCTCTGTATAAGTTTCCCATTATTTACATTTTCCTATATTTACACCAGTATTCTCCTGGTCCCTTAAAAGGTGCAAAAGAGGAGTAATGTTGTATCTAGAGATATTAAGACTACAAATGCAAATTAGGTAAAGAAACATTATGCAAAGATGCATAGCATGTAAATAATTTATTCCACTGTTTCTTTTCATTTGTTTTTTGTTTTGTTTTGTTTGGCATCTTTTCACCATTTACATACAGTATCAATACTGCCCCCCCCCCCTTAGGTGTTCTTTTAATTTAAATATTAACTTCAGGATCTAATGCTTAACAGTTTTTATGTTTCAGAAATTAGCTTTCATATCCACAAACATTTATAAAAATTATATATAAAAAACAGTGAAAAAAATATCAGAAACATGTCTTGCATTAATTTTAACGTCTAGAATGCTCAACAATCCCAAAAAATACTTTTACCATTATCCATTTCCTTTTTTTTTTACTGTTTTTTTGCGCTTAAAACACTTTTTCTGTACACTATTTTACATTACTAAACATTTGGGCACAAATGCAGTTACAATTATTGTCCACAATACATAATACCATTACTATCAAAATGCATAACAAAATCACATTCATAATTACACGCTTTTGATTCCCATTTCTGAAATAAGGTTACTTCTGAAGCTCTTGTTTTTATACATCAATATGTATGTACATACATAGGTTATGATTAATATCACTGATGAAGTTGAACATTATAAATCTATTTCCATGTATGGAATGATCGCAATCACACTGATGATTAAGAACTAAGATGGAACAGTGATGTGCATGGCTGGAGACTGTCAACATCCAAATTAACTATAACAAAGATGTGGCTCATTTGAATTGAAGCTACTACAACTCCATCTTTACATTACTGTTCTTTTCTTGCTTGTGGTGATGACACAGAGTCCACTGCTTTGTAATTTACATTATTACTGTGACCATTTCCTTCCACTGGTCCCTGGAAATTATTAAAATTAATCAGTAATTAAGTTAAATTTGTTAGATTACAGTACACCTAAGAAACAATTTTAATTTGAAAAAGCATGTTGGAATTAACGCAAGCAATGCAATAATTAAAAAATATACAATGAGTTGACAGAGATTCTGTACTTCACATACCTCAATTTTCTTTCAATGCATTTCTCCTCCACTTAAAAGCATTAACTAGCCAGATGACAACTTCTTGATAATACCTTTAAGTGAAAGCAAAAAGTACAGTATGTCTCAGCCAGTTATTGTATAATTTTTAAATATAATTTTACTATAGCATGACTACAACTAGACTTTTTAACAACTACTGAATTACTGAAAAAAAAAAAAAAAAAAAAAAAAAAAAAAAAAAAAAAAAAAAACAGCTCTGTTCTACAGTACATTGTTAATTAGAGCAAATTTCCAAGTAGCTTATTGCTTTCTGTGCTCCTTACCTAAGGTAAAAATGTTGCCAAATTTTGATATTTTATAAGTAGGGTCCAGAAGTTTAGCCAAAAAAACAATACAACAGTTAATAGTGACAGGATTATATGCTCCTGCATCTCATAAACACAGGTGAGGGGGTTGAGAGCCATGCAGCTGTGCACATACTCGTACAACCAAGGTAATCTATCAAACAGTTACACAACAGACAGAGGTCATAGAATATATTGTACATTTATTCATAAACTGTACAAAACAAACTTATCTTTTCCAGATATAGGAATATAAACAACAGAATCATTAATATTTACAAAGTGCACAGTAAATGAAAAGCTAATTTGTTGTGACAATACTACATTATGTCTGTGTATATGCCTCAGTGTACCAACAATTATTACATGTGTTACAGGGAAATCCATACTCTGTTGTCGGACACAAAGTTTCTAACATCCTGAAGCATGTCTTTGTAGCATAGCTTTATGTATTCCTTGCGTATTGTGGACTCAGATGGCAATATTTTTCCTGTATATTTTTTTACAAATTGCTTGAAATAACTATTTTCCATTTTCCAGAAGGGGATGTTTTCTCCCACCATCATTTTGCACAGATCGGGACAAAAACTATTGTGTTAGATGCCGAAGGCAGATTGTTTCTCTTTTTCTGTTTACCAAGTTGATGACTGACTCAGTTGATGATCTATACCTTGTGCACAACTAACTTCTGAATTTTTGGCAAAATTTCTGGGCCCTAATTATAAGTACACATCTGATGAAAAGAATGCTACCTTGCCATGAGAGGCCAGAGTTTATTTACTCATGTTGACTGTTTTACTACAATTCCAAAGTTTTATTATGTCACTTTCTCTCTAATATAATCTGTGGAAAATCCCTGTTCCCCCCCCCCCCCCTTTAAATGGGCAGTCATTTTAACATGCTATATTTCCTAATGACCTGCAATAGTATGAGGGTGAGCAGATATCAGTGATGTTGCACACTTGCAAATGAAATATTGGTTGCCAACATGTTGCAAACCACTTTTTTCTCAAATTGCTTCTACGGAAGATTTCGGTATCTCAAGATGTGAACCATAATAGCCAAGGATTCTAGATGTCACACTCTCCAAGTATTGAGTGAGATACCAGATACCAGTTCACAACAGCACCACAGTGCAACAGAAAAGCATGTCACCCCAGTCTGGGGATGGGTCTTACAAACCAGCATACAGGAAACAGCATGATTAATCAGCACAAGACCGGACAAGTCATACATCAGCTTTAGGCAAGATATTCAGAATTATTTCTGCTCTTTCCAAATTTATGGAACAATATGGTCTGGTGAATAAAGTTGCAATTTTTTTTCCTTCATTTGCTTCAGAAAGCAGATAGTAAAGCCAGAATTAGGTACGATATAAAAGTGAATATAACTTCACAAAAGAAATGTATAAGAATGGCCATAAATTAAACCTGTGGACTGAAGGTGAGAGAGTGGGTATAAATGAACAAGAATTTCTAATTTCTTTTTGTAATTACACGCATCATTAACTAGATAATCCGATAATAGAAAATAAAGAGATACCAGGTTTGTTATATGCAGATCTGACGGTAGGAGCAATAGCATCAGTAGGATTACTAAAAGCAATAAATGAAATTAAAAAGTTCTGTAAAGAGTGGGGAATTAAAGTAAATACAAAACAGGTTAAAAGTGATGGTTTTCAAAAGAGGAACAAAATTGAAGAAAGAGGAACAATAGCTTTTAGAGAAACAAAAATATGAAGTTGTGAAAGAATTTGAGTACTTAGGGGTTAGAATGAATAATAATAGGAGGGGCATGGCAGGAATAAGGTCATACAAAATGAAATTCTATGTCAAGCAAATGGTTAGAGAGAATGTATGAAACATGGGTAGAGTCCAGGATATTGTATGCTGCAGAAATATGGGAGATGTCAAAAGTAACTATTAAAATAGATCAGTTATACAATTTGCTAAAGATATTTTGGAATTGCCTAGATCAGCTCCAGGAGAAGTAGTCTTAGTATAATTAGGGAATAGCAACAGAGAAAGTATAATTTTAGTTAATTGATGGAAATTAATCATTTCTCCACACTAGCCGTATATAGGCTAAGATATTTGATGGATTGAGTCAACATGAAAAATTCAATGCCATGGCCGGGATTTGAACCACGGATCTACTGGTTTCCGTCCAGTCGCTCTTAACCTTTGAGCTACCATGGCCAACGTGCCTTCCTGACATTAAATTCTCCAGTTGACTCGTATATTTCCCCGGTAGACCACTAGGGGCTCTCTCATCCGAGATACACCGTTTGTGGCGACTTACTATTGTAAGTACGTAAGTCCCAGGCTTCATCATTTAACTCTTATTATTTTAGTTAATTGATGGAAATTAATCATTTCTCCACACTAGCCGTATATAGGCTAAGATATTTGATGGATTGAGTCAACATGAAAAATTCAATGCCATGGCCGGGATTTGAACCACGGATCTACTGGTTTCCGTCCAGTCGCTCTTAACCTTTGAGCTACCATGGCCAACGTGCCTTCCTGACATTAAATTCTCCAGTTGACTCGTATATTTCCCCGGTAGACCACTAGGGGCTCTCTCATCCGAGATACACCGTTTGTGGCGACTTACTATTGTAAGTACGTAAGTCCCAGGCTTCATCATTTAACTCTTATTATTTTAGTTAATTGATGGAAATTAATCATTTCTCCACACTAGCCGTATATAGGCTAAGATATTTGATGGATTGAGTCAACATGAAAAATTCAATGCCATGGCCGGGATTTGAACCACGGATCTACTGGTTTCCGTCCAGTCGCTCTTAACCTTTGAGCTACCATGGCCAACGTGCCTTCCTGACATTAAATTCTCCAGTTGACTCGTATATTTCCCCGGTAGACCACTAGGGGCTCTCTCATCCGAGATACACCGTTTGTGGTATAATATTGAAAGAGTTTAAATGTTGGTATAATTGCTTGATAAAAGATGATGAAATCGTAAAGGTATGTATGAATCAACAAAAGAAAATGGGAAATAGAAAAAGTTGATTGTCAGAGGCAGAAAAAACTGTGCAAGAAATAGGAATGGGAGATTTATGGAGATTAGACAATAGGAATGTTTAGGCTTTTGAAAAATAGTTGGAACCAGAATGGAGGATACAGAAAGACAAGAAATATGGGGAAGGTTAGAAAACAGAAACTCATTTAAGTTTTATAGTTAATAAAGAGAGAATGAGGAAGAGAAAGATATGAAGACCAATGTAACAAGCAGGAGAGGGACGAAATGACTTGGATTAGAACAGGATCAATTGTTCTTAAGGGTCTAAGAAGTATCAGGATAGAAATATGTGAATTATGTGGAGAAACAAAGTATGTTTATATTCTGACAGTGTAAAGAGCTAGCAGTATGGAGACAGAAAGTATAGGAGAAGACCAGGTGATCCGTGGTTCAAATCCCAGCTATGGCATTGAATTTTTCAATCTGACTTACCATCCTAGATAATCTGTTTAAAAGTAAGAGTATATGGTAATTCATGATTGAAAAGTTTAGTTATAATGGTGGCACAATGAACTTCTCTAACATACTGTAAAAGCCATTTGATAACATTGACCAAGTATCAAACTCAGATGTATACTGAAACACAAATCCCCAGAAAATTCTGGGGAAAAGTGAAGTTATTGTTCATTGCACCATATGCAAAGATTATCTCAAATTCTTAATTCTCATGTAATTATTTGGTATGTTTAAAGGTCTAAATATCTGGTCTGTTCTACTTGAGAGGTTATGCCATGGTAAGGTAACACTCATGTGGAATTGTTACTGATATTACTTAGTTTTGAAGTCTGTGTATACATATGTATGTACGAGGGCTGTTCAATAAAGAATGATCATAATTTTTTTACGGTTATAATTTTTCGCACTAAAATTCAGTCTTATTATATTCTGTTAGCTTAATGTGAAACAAACACGCCGTAGTAGTTACATTGTTGGCACTCCTGGTTCCCGCCTGTGAGAACCAGGCAAGTTCAGACATGTTCAGTAATCGCCTACTGCTGCAGTGGAGGTAACACGTGAGGAACAATATGCAGCTTTGAAATTCTGCTTTCATCTCAAATCTTCAGTTGAGGCCTATACAATGTTACAAGAGGCCTATGACCTTCCCTACAGCACAGCTCGAAGGTGGTTTAAAATGTTTAGAGGGGATACAATCAATTTCAAAGGACGGTGGACCCGGTGCTCCAGTTATGTTCTTACGGAAAAAAACATCAACACTGCTGCTGCCATTGTGAGAGAGGATCAACGAATTACCTTAAGATCACTTTCTGAAATACTGAACATTTCATTGGGTGCCACCCACACGTTGGTGACAGAAACATTACTCATGAGATGTGTTTGTGTGCGATGGGTTCCAAGACTGTTGATTCCTGAACAAAAGGACATTCGCTTGCAGGTCTGCATGCAGTTAAAGTTGATGTTAGAGGAAGATCCGGAGTTTCTTTCAAACGTAATCGCTGTTGATGAAACTTGGCTACATCATTTTGATCCTGAGAGCAAACAGCAAAGCTCAGTGTGGAAATATCCTTCATCACCGACCCCCAGAGAAGCAAAAGTGGCTGCTTCTGCTGGGAAAGTTATGGTCATCTCATTCTTTGGTATTCATGGAATGGTTTATCAGCATGTTGTACCTGCACACACATCAAGAACTGGACAATACTACAGGGATGTCCTAAAAACATTGCAAGTCCACATTATGTGCAAAAGACCAATTTCCGTGAAGCAGGCTGGAAGTGGCTGCAACATGATAATGCACGGCCACCTACCGTGGCTGCACCACGATAATGCGCGGCCGCATATTGCTTATGTTGTTGCAACGTGAAGTGTATCCCTCACCATCCCTATAGTCCGGATTTAGCCCCATGTGACTTTTTTCTATTCCCTAACTTGAAGAAATGCTTCCTTGGGAGGCATTCTCTATCATCAGAAGCAGTGGTGAAGGCTGCGGAGGCAATTTTGAAGGATCTCTTAAAAAATGGTTTCCAGCATATCTATGAAGACTGGCAGAAACGCTGGGGCAAGTGCATCACATTCAGGGGAGACTATTTTGAGAAAGACTATCAAAATTATGAGGATGAGTAAAGGTACGTTGTCAAAAAAAAAAAAATGTGATTATTCTTTATTGAACAGCCCTCATAGTTTAAATGGTGTGTTTTAATTATGACTATGCCATAGTGTATTAACATTTATGTGACAATGCAATGCTTTACTTGTAATGAGAACAAGCATTCGAAAGGTTACAGCATTCTTAAGTGGTGTGCCTCTTATGTTTAAAAGTAAAAAGCTGACACTATTAACAATAAAGCATATACAAGTATAATTTACTGAACCTCTTACCTTAATAATACTGTTACTCTGATTACATTTAGTAATGTGGTACTAGTAAATGCTAAATTTTTAGGAGAGCATAATTTAAAATGTGAATTTACACTACACTGCAATATGCTTAAACAAAATTTATGTGCAAATGTTTGTTATACTGTTTTGGCCAACCAGGACGTATATGAAATTCTTTTATTTTTAATATTTTCGGTTTAAGTGGGATTACTGTGTTAAGCTAGCACATACATCTAATTACTGGTTTAAAAAAGAAATGTGCATAATGATGCACAGGTCTTTGGAAGCACTTATGCCAAAGTTTAGTCCAACATATTTAACAATGAGCTTATGAGGGTCAAATAGTGAAATTTGCAGCACTAACATTTCTGGTAAGATTTGTGTGCATGAGTATGTGCAACAGATATTGAAATATTTGAAGAAACTTGGGTAAACAAAACTGACACTGCAGTTCATGCCTAATGAGTTCTATAACCACAGACTAACCATTACTTACTGATCTTCAAGTGAGTTTCAGGAAAAGTAAGAAAGTAATAAATAATATTTTGTGTAATAAATGCTATAGTTAATAAGTATCTTACAAATAAAAGGGGAAGGTTATACATCTCATTTGTGGATTTTGAAAAAGCTTTCGATACAATCTACAGGAAAGCCTTATCGAACAAATTAAGTGACAAAGGAATGAGTGGTAAGTTTATTGGGATGTTGCAAAGGATATGCGAAGGTAATGAATTTTGTGTAGGGTTTGCAATTAATGTAATGACAAATGGAATTATAAAAAATATAGATTTAAGGGAAGGATGTAAGTTAAATCCTATTACATCTTTATGCATGATTGGATGAATTTAGTAACAGTGACGTCAAAATTGGGGGGGGGGGGGACTATGTTTAGTGGGTTTTTTGACACTTTCTCACTTTTATTTTTACATTATTGAGGGACTAGTTTCATAGTTCCATCACCAGAGAGCAGAAAGCAGACAAAGATGATAGTTGGACAGAAGCTGAAAATGGATGCAACGGCTTCCAAAAATAGTCCTTCAATATAAAAATGTAAGTGACGAAGTGTCAAAAACCAACTAAACATAGATTTTTCTTTTAAATCTGTTTATTAATGACCTTTTTGAGGCAATTAAATTGGGAAATGGACATCCACCAATAATTTTTAATGAGAAAATACCAGGTTTATTATTTGCTGATGATTTGGTTACAGGACCTATATTGTTGGACTGATCCAAGTATTGGAGCAATAGAAAAGTTTTGTAATAAGTGGAGCCTTAGAATAAATTCAAGTAAAACAAAAATTATGGTATTTAAATAAGGCCAACAGCTTAGAAAGGATGAAAAATGGGGCTGGCAAGGAAAAGAGAGGTTGTAAGGAAATTTGACTATCTAGGAGTAAGTTTAAGTAGTAATGGTAGATGGGGGGAACAAAAAATGGTTTTAGCCAAAGGAAAATTGCCAGATAGCAATTTAAGCATGCTTGGATAAAATAGTAGGATGCAAACTAAAGGGTTGGAGAGAGTGTATGGAGCAGTAGTTGTGAAAATGTTGTATGGAGCAGAGAGAGGTTGGGAGAATGTAAATTAAGTACACAGGAGTTTTGTAAATTAATTTTTGTTTTTACCAAGACTTTCACCCAATGGTGTTACATAAATGCAGCTAGAGAGATTTGGAAGCAAAGCTGAAATTATATAAAGAGTATTGAAGTACTGGTATAGAATTAAGAAAAATATCTTAAAGCAGTATCTAGAGGTGCAGAAAAAAGCTTAATAAAGAGGATACTTGGTATAGTGCATAGAAGAAGCTCTAAAGAAAATAGGTTGTTGGGACATCTCGAGGGATAGTTAGGTACTGGAGAAAGAGTTTTGGGAGAAAGTCAAATTGAGAATTGAAGACAGAAGGGCAGGAAATATTTGCTACTTTTAATTCCAAAACTACACTGTGCATTTATACAGAGATAAAGACGTGGGAAAGAGAAACATATATATCTGAGACAGAACAGCAAGAGAAGGATTTGCATGGGTCAGATCAGGGATGGTGATGTTAAAAGGTTTAGGAGAAAGAGAAAATTAAGGAAAGTGCCCATTGTGTAGTAATTATTTAATAACTATTGGCACTTAGTGTTAGTATGTGAAGGAACAAAGAATATGAGAGAAAGATTACGTAAAAAAGTCTAGTTTACCAAATGAAATTATAGGTAGAAAGATGTTGAAGGAAAGTTTAATAGACACAGGAAACTATTTAGGTATTGTTAGAACTAGATGGTTAAAGAAAATGAGAAATAAGAAGAAAACTTGATATTTGAAAGACAGGCAGTAAATAGGACCCAATAGGGAAAGGAAGAAAATGAAATGAAAAAGATGGTATTGTTGCATCTAGGGTTGTGAGAAGGGGATATTACTCTCAACCCTAAATAACAATGGGGACCGTAGCTATGGATGGAAGGGAAAATAAGGAGTGGTGGAGTGACATGGGATTTGTTAGGAACAATACTCAGAGTCAACCCTGGTTAATAAACATATTCCCAGACTCAGCTTTAAGATACAAGACCCCTCTGAGATAGAGGAGATATGGGGCAGTAAAACAAGTTAATACATGATTTGATACGCCATACCTTAGGGAATATGTTGATGAAGCCTTGAGCAAGCGATCTCCTGGCGTGGAGTCCTGCAGCAAAGCCCAGTAGTGCACTCACACTAATAGCCCCAAACAAGAGCGCCGCGTGCGCTACCTTTAATAATTTTAATACCCACCTGCCAAAAATGGCGGCTACCTGTTTATTCAGCATCCCTTACGTCAGCTGGTTCAATCCAGCTTACTCCTGCCAATTCAGCTCTGTCTTACCCAATTGTCTTAATTCGCACATTCCAGAATCACGCCACCTGTGATCATTTGACTTTGGTTTGTCAGAAAAGCTGATTTGGCAGTCCAAAGCACGTATCCTGTCTAAAATATACCAGTCATTCAACATGTGTAGGAAATGAAATGTTAAATCCCAATAATGCCAAATAATTCTTAAATATAGCTCGGCCTATATATGTAACAGTATGTAGGATTGGGTAGTTAAGATGTACAAAATGGTATCTAATTTCAAAGTGGTGAAGCATAAACAAAAACAGCTACGCTACTATATTATAGGTTAGGTAGCCTTGTTTGGGGATAAAGAGATATACAATAGTGCGATTTAGTTTCTAGTCTAATAGTTTGATAACCACAGTGAGTGAGTGGTGTTTTAGGGCCCGTCGACAACAAGGTCATTTGGGCCCGGATAACCACAGTGTTTGAATATATAGACCCCTAGGAGGATCAGCAGTTCAGGAAATACTTAAAATAAATTTTAAGAGTTTAAGAGGTAAAGTCTTTTTAAACCACTTGTCAAACTATAAAAACACTTTAGCTCCACTTACATTTAAAATTAGGACATGTTTGAGTCAAACATCAGCTGAAGATGGGGACGCATGGTCCTTGAAACATGTCCTAATTTTAAATGTAAGTGGAGCTAAAGTGTTTTTATAGTTTGACAAGTGGTTTAAAAAGATTTTATTGATAAAGCTCCACTGTTTATAAATACTTCTATTTTATAATTTTAATAGTTTTAAGAGGTGTTTGTATAAAGTAACAAATTGTTATAAATCTGTATTCAGAGTTAAAAAAAATTGCAGCTTTGGAAACAAAAATGACCATAATTTGTATCACTAGCATTTATTAGCATTTACAAGTATGCGAAAGCATTGGGAATAATTTAAAATGTTGAACTCACCTCCTGAACATAAATTTGAAATTAAAGAGTTTAGAAGTAGTATTCCATACATCCACCAATTACTTGTAGAAAGCTTCACATTTTTTTAGCCACTTCTGATGCACCCTGCATTGACTTTAATCTCAACTGTTAATAAAATCCACTGATACAGCTAGTTAGCAATTTCATTTCAGCCCTATATACTTTGTTTTTCATGTCACCTCACTGGAAAACCCAGCACAGTGATGAAAGTCACTTAGTGATAATGCTCCAATTAGGAATTATAAGCAAATTTTAACATTGCCTCTTCCATGATGATGATCTTGTGTAACCAGCCAGGAGTTACCTTCTCTGAACATGCCTAACAGTTATGGGTGAAATGTCAGATAATTCAACTGGACCACAGTCTATAAGCCTGGAAACTAAATTCTATTGGAACAATGCCAACCGTGAAAGCCTCAGCATTTACATTTTTTCTTTCTTTCTTTCAATCTCTATTTTCTTTCTTGTGCACCTGCCATATAGTATTTACCCATAACTATGCTCTTCAAGGGATGTGCCTGAATGCACAATAATCGGGGCAACTTTACCCATGGAATGTGATATATTAGGTATGAAAAAGCAATTTTGACACAACTTAATAGGAAATACACTGCAATAACTTTTATTTCTGAAGATTCAAGTAGAGTATACTGCAACAAATCATCTCTTGTTGATCGCCATATATTCATAGTGGTGAATTACATTCTCTATACGGTTCAATTCAAGTAACTAGTAGTGCATAGCTAGAAGCAATGTTAATGTATTTTCTAACCACATCTGTGATCTGTAACAATTAGGGGACAGATTTTGCCCTTTTTGCCTATTTTATTCCTTTGTTCAGAAACATAGGCTTTTAACCGTTTCGCAGATGGCCATTTAAAACCTTCAGGGGCCGGAAACGGATACCCAATAAACAGAACAAGACATTTAAATTGTTAAATGCTGTAAAAATGCATCATAAATACAATTCTGTATCTACCGTATTTATTAAGTTATTTAAACGAAACAAAAACTGGTTTAAAACCCACTAAAGGCAGTATACATCTACAGTAACAATAAAGTAGAGACTACATTAATAAATCGTTGAAATTTCACTACTTTGTTTCACTGTAGCAAATGCCATTATTTGCGCCGAACGCACCTAATATTTGAATCATTTTGTTTTGTGTGTATACGAACCAATATATGTATGTTTAGCTACGCAAGCGACTTCTCCGATTCAAGTTTAGTTTATTTATGCTATACCAAGCGATAGTCATACGAGTATATGTTGCGTTACACTGAAAAGAAAACTCTGTCAGCATCTGTTATTACAGTGTTTCTCAACCAAGGTTTCTGGTAGCCTTATGCAGCTGTTTTCGCTCATTATTTTAGTTATTTATACTCTGTCTGTATTCAGAGTGATTTCTTATAGCTATCAAGAGCTAAATGAATAACACATTTGAAATTGTTAAATTTCAATGTTAACCATGGCTTATCCCCGTAATGTAGCAAATAAATTACCTTGCATATGACGTAAACAGGCTTCTGATATTATTATAGAAAATCTGGAATATTTGTTGTGCGATTATGAAGGAGATTAAATTAATTGGGAGTCGATTAATAACACAAAACAACACTCACTTTTAAACTTTCCCGTAACATGTTTCTGAGGCCTTCCCTCTATCTTCAGCCGGACATCGACTTGTTCTCATTGGTGTAGCTGGCAATATTTTGTCATCGGTCTCCTCTGGTGGCGGTTCGAGGAACTTGCTGAACAAATCTTTCTGGGGGATGTCGAAATTGAATACTTTGTTCGTATTTTTTGAAATAAAGATTTGTTCCCATGTGGACAGTTCTTTTCCTGTTGTATGTTTTAGTAATTTTGGTTCTGGATTTATGTTGTGGTTTTTTCCCCAAAAATGCGTGGCAACTGCTGATTTTTCTGATTGTTTGTATTTTATGTTCCTAAAGTGTTCCTTTGCTCTTGTTTCTAAATTTCTTTTGGTTTTTCCAATATAAATTTGACTACAGTCACAGCATTCAATTTGATATATACCCGATTTTTTGTTAGATGGAATGGCATCTTTGATGTTTGAACAAATTAGGTTTTTTAAGGAGTAATGGTTCACTGGAGCTAGTTGAATGTTTTGTTTTTTGAAGACTTTTTTTAATTTATCAAAGGCCCATGGATGGTAAGTGAATTTTTTGAAGATCATTTTAGTTTCTGTAGCTGAGAGGGTTGTGGTTTCCTTTAGTAGTTTCTTCTTATTTGCTAAGTTCACTTTTTTGTCTACTAGTGATTTGGGAAAGTCATTTTTCTGTGCTATTTCAATAATTTTGTTGTATTCTATTTTGTATTCTTCTGTGAGAGGGATGTTGAACAGTCTGTGTGTTAAACTATTAAAGATTGCCTGTTTGTGGGATCTTGGATTGTAGCCATTAGCTTTTATGTAGTTGTCTGTCTGTGTTGGTTTTCTGTAAATGCCAAAGTTTATTCTATTTTTATTTCTGATTATAAAGGTAACAAAATAGTCATAATGGATAAATCTGATTACCTTGAAAAAATGGAAGAAATGCTAACTAACAGTGAATATGAAACCATTAACAAAAATCCATTAACAGCTTGCATAAAATCATTTGAAAAAACAATAGCAAAATCAAGTGTAATATCAAACAAATATGCAGTTAAACCAGATAACCCAACCTTACCTAGACTTTATGGCTTACCCAAAATACACAAACCATCCATAACAATGAGACCTATAGTTAGCAGTATAAATTCACCAACATACAAACTTGCAAAGTGGCTAATAAACAAATTCAATTCATTTCCAAAATTCGATAGCCTAAGCATCAAAAACACCTATGAACTTATAGAACACATTAAGGATGCTGAACTAAATGAAGAGGACACACTAGTCTCATTTGACGTTAAATCACTGTTTCCCAGCATACCAGTTAAACAACTCCCAACATTGATAGAAAAATGGCTCAAATCACTTGGAATGTCATCACTTGAAATTTCAGATTACATCGAACTTACCAAATTATGCATAGAACAGAATTTCTTCCAGTTTCAAACAAAATATTTCCATCAAACTTCTGGTTTAGCAATGGGCAACCCCTTATCACCCTTCCTGGCCGATCTGTACATGAGTGCACTAGAAATAAGGATCACTAAAGGTTTCCCATGGATGTTCAAACTCTGGCAAAGATATGTAGATGACATATTTGCCATAGTGCAAAAAAAAAAAAAAAAAACACACATCAGTGATGCACTAAAACTTTTAAATATTCAAGAAAAAAGCATCAAGTTCACTGTAGAAGTTGAAAAAGATGAGTATTTACCATTTTTAGATCTAAAAATAATCAGAAATAAAAATAGAATAAACTTTGGCATTTACAGAAAACCAACACAGACAGACAACTACATAAAAGCTAATGGCTACAATCCAACAGGCAATCTTGAATAGTTTAGCACACAGACTGGTAAACATCCCTCTCACAACAGAAGAATACAAAATAGAATACAACAAAATTATTGAAATAGCACAGAAAAATGACTTTCCCAAATCACTAGTAGACAAAAAAGTGAACTTAGCAAATAAGAAGAAACTACTAAAGGAAACCACAACCCTCTCAGCTACAGAAACCAAAATGATCTTCAAAAAATTCACTTACCATCCATGGGCCTTTGATAAATTAAAAAAAGTCTTCAAAAAACAAAACATTCAACTAGCTCCAGTGAACCATTACTCCTTAAAAAACCTAATTTGTTCAAACATCAAAGATGCCATTCCATCTAACAAAAAATCGGGTATATATCAAATTGAATGCTGTGACTGTAGTCAAATTTATATTGGAAAAACCAAAAGAAATTTAGAAACAAGAGCAAAGGAACACTTTAGGAACATAAAATACAAACAATCAGAAAAATCAGCAGTTGCCACGCATTTTTGGGGAAAAAACCACAACATAAATCCAGAACCAAAATTACTAAAACATACAACAGGAAAAGAAGAACTGTCCACATGGGAACAAATCTTTATTTCAAAAAATACGAACAAAGTATTCAATTTCGACATCCCCCAGAAAGATTTGTTCAGCAAGTTCCTCGAACCGCCACCAGAGGAGACCGATGACAAAATATTGCCAGCTACACCAATGAGAACAAGTCGATGTCCGGCTGAAGATAGAGGGAAGGCCTCAGAAACATGTTCCGGGAAAGTTTAAAAGTGAGTGTTGTTTTGTGTTATTAATCGACTCCCAATTAATTTAATTTATACATCAACATTGTTTTCAACACTTCCATGAAAGGATTTATGAAGGAGATGTTTAGGATATAGTTAGCAGTGACATGTACTGATCTACAGAGGCATGTTAGCTACTCCATTGTTTGGGGGAAGTGGCAGGTCAAATATGGGTGATGTGGATCAGCCATTACTAGCTATCCCTCTTTACGAAAAACAGTTAAATGGTAAAAAAAGTATTTTTATACCACTGGATGTAACCATGCACAATTGTTTAGTAATTTTCAGAGCTGTAAATTCATGCAAGACATTCATCTACCTGTACTTGCGCGTATAAATAGCTCGTAACCTAATTGAGTATTATAATACTCAGAGGTAAGGGGTAAGAAATTTACCACGACATCACCCCTCATACTTGAGAGAAAACACTTTCCTAAAAGCATACCACCCACAACCAAAAAAGTCGCAACCGTTTCGAAAATGTCTAGTGTGTTGCGAAAAAGAAGTTTGCAAGGTAACCGATATTATTTGGTGTGAATCTGTAGATGTGCTCTTGGGTGTTTATCCCGGTTTGGAGGTGTACAATTCAAAAAGAAACCTTTAAGGGTATGTTTACATCCCATATAGAAATAATTTAATTTTATTGTAAAATAGGAAGATTAAAATAATTGGCATTAAATGAGCATTAAATGCATGTATGCGCAGGACGCCTATACATGTCCATATCGGTTTGGGGCATTTTAACTTGGACGTCATATGACGTCCATATCAGTGAAAGGGTTAAGTTATAAGCACGTTTCCTACAATTATTAGCCTAATTTCTTAGTTTTATAGTGCCTATAAATGCCTATTTCATACGTTTGTGCCTATTCTGCTTATTAGTGCCTAAAAGTGTCGAGCCAATTTCTTCTGCTTGTAATTTGTGACAACAGCTTTTGCATTTATTTCAGTGCAATAGCATGATATTTTTGTGCTGATGTAAAGGCTTATTTCTTGAGCTAATAGTAATACTTGAGGGAGGGATTATTAAATTATTGATGGTGTCAATTGTTAACAATCAGTACCGCTGGTAAACAGGAATTTACTCCTGTAAGATTTCTTTTACATGTGTGTAAATCTACTGACACGATGCTGCCGTTTTACCCAATCTTAAAATCACCACTCTGGGACTCTGTTCAGGTTACAACTTAAACTCGTAAGGCCAGCGCTTAATTAGCTAGGCTACACAGACTAAGAGTATATATATATATATATATGAAAAAAATTGTGATTTTCTCATGCTTACGTTTTTCTACATATATATCAAGGAATCATGAAATCGATTGCTTGGAGACTTCCGATGTTTCCAACATAGAAAATGAAACTGCAGACCAATAAATCCTAATGGTTTGTGTAAAATTTTACAGAAATGCCTTTATAAATGTAGGTACGGGAATTTTTTTCACGATGCCGAATTGCTGTAATTCTGAAGGGGAAAAGCTTACTAAAAAGCTATGCTTTATTATTTGTTCTTAGTTGACAATGGGGCATTTAGCGTTTTTATTACAAAAACTGGGATTCTGTAGCTTTAGCTTTTAATTAATTTTTGTTCTGTACTTTGTATCTTTCTGATACATTGTGACACCATTTTAAGTGATATTAAGATTGCTTTGATGAACTTTTGAATTTATCTTTTCAACAATCGTTTCTTTTAAGGGGACACAGCTGTGCAAATTGGCCCAAAACTTACAACAATCCCAAATTTAGATTTTTTGTCTTAAATTTAATATAGACATACTTCAATAATATAAAGTTTTTTTCATTCTTTTTCTAGTGGCACTACGGAAAATGCCACATGACTATTTAAATAACCCTACACTTGTATTGTAGCTGCTATTACGTAATTTTAATATCAGATTTCTCAGATTCCATATTTTCTACATTTTCCTAACTTCCAACTGTTCCACAGAATGCAATTTTCTATTAATCTGTATGAAATTCTAAAAATGCATGTAAGGACAACTTCATGTTAAGTGTATCCATTTACACTTGTTGTGTTTTTGTTATTTGTATTGAAAAGGATTATAATGCTTATTTCTTACTGAAAACGCTTAGGAAAATAAAAATTGTTAAATAGGTATGATTATTTTTTTCCCTTAGTTGATATAGTGAAGACAAATATTTCACATAGGTACACGAAGTTGATAGGTTAAAATGGGTGCAGAAACTTATACCCCAAGCATTAATTTTTAAAATTACAATATGTGGGACATTTTGAAAATCGCTTGTAATTTAAACATAAATTGCTAATTCCTCAGAAACTAACGTAACTAGAAAGCTGAAACTTGGTATTATTCCATTCTTGATCAATCATAAAAATAAATGGTATAAATTTTATTTCAATTATTTCAATTTTCACTCTTAAGGCCCCCCCCCCCCCCAAAAAAAAATTCTATGTTTTTGTTTTTTGACATAGTTAATTACTTCACACCTTTTTGCAATTATGGTTCTTACTTAGTGAAGTGGATTTATATGTATTTTAATTATACAATATCTGTTATTTTAACTTGCTGTGGAGCCATTTATGAAATTTAGAATAAATGTAGAACTATTTCATCTAGGGAACAGCAAAATATGTGTTTTAGTGAATTTGTTGCGGCATATGTTGCGATGATTAGTACATTTAGTGAATTTTAAGAGCCATTTTATCAAAATTGTGCATTTCTAAGTGTTTACTTGGCAAATTTTTATGGCCTATTTTGCCCATTTTTAGTACTTTTTTACACATTTTTAGTGCCTATAAATCCGCTCCCTAGTAATAATGTCAACACTGAAGATTTCTGCCATATGCTCTACAGAATTCAAAGAAATTCCTTTCATGAAAATTACCATTATACATTTGAAAGTGCTGGCTGGAATGGTTTTTCAGGTAATGCACTCAAGCAGCGTTGAATATGGTCATGCAAAATATTTTCCCCACCTGTTAGCATTACTATGTAAATTTTTAATCACTACATCACTTCCTATGAGTAAGAAGTATGATACAATGAAGTATAAAATTAATATAATTTTGAGTCGAATAGTACTCAATGCTCTATATATTGCTAGTGTTTACCTAGAACGCATTTTGTTAGGATTTTCTAACATCCTCAGCTAATATCGACGGTTGAATTTTGATTTGGTGAACTCAAAATTATACTGCCTCTCTTACTTGATTACTCTTACGGAAAACATTTTTCAGGAGCTTTAGCTTCCATTCTGAGTTCCTGTTTGACAACCTACATCACTGCATGTTGGTCTTGTTCATGATAGTGGTTATAAACTTCTGAAAAGTCACTAAGCAGGATTTCAAAATTAAAAACATATTTTCTATTTTTCCATAAGTAGTATTTTCCCAAACTAAATTCTGTTTTTCCCGCAATATTTTATTAGTATTATTTGAAGCAAATATATTTAACATTTGAAAGTAATGAGTCGGTAATTCAAACACAAACATCACTTGTGTTTGTGTTTGGATTACTGACTCATTACTTTCAAATTTTATTAGTATTCTTGGATTTCTATTTATGGTATGTTGGTTTCTCCAAAAATGCAAAGCTGCTGCTGACTTGTCTTCCATTTTTCTTTTATCTTCTTTGTATGCTCTTTTATTCTTGTTTTTAAGTTTCTCTTAGTTTTCCCTAATAGATTTTCTGGTTGTCATTGCAGCTCTTAATAGCTTCAATATATTTACTTTTATTCACTGCTATCTTTAAATTTTCCTCCCAAAGTCTACTTTGGTATGTGGCCACCTATTTTAAAACTGACCTATATAAGATTTTGATATAGTTTGAGCATAGCCTCCACATCCTGCGACATTACTTAAAACTGCAAATTTTCTAAACATACATTTATCACCACCAGTGTAAAGTAGATAAAATACAGGGTAGTTAAATTATAATCGAACCCAGTCACAGCCTCTCTTTACTACATGGGATGGCCAGCAGAGGCAGACTAGAATTCTTCCTCATAATACAAGATGCTGGAAATGTTAACCTACTGCTCTCAAAACAAGCAGCATATCTCATGCAAATATTGTCACTTGTTCTCCAAAGCATTGCAGCAGGTATTCCTGTTTCTTGCACAATGTTTTCCCTAAGTTCCTAGAGTGTATGAGGACTGGAACAATAAACTTTGTCTTTTAAGGAACCCCATAAATAAAAGTCCCAACTCAGGAGAATGAGCGGCCACATATCAACATTAATTATTCTGTCATCAAATACCTCTCTTACTGCATTTAATGATTCAGCAGCTATATGTGGTGTTGCAGAATCTTGCTGGAACCAACCATATGATTTCTTTTCTTCTGTCAAGCTACTGAAAAATGGCCTCGGAATTAACATCTGATATCGCTCTGCATTGTTTCATAAAAAAATATATACCCTATTATTCTTCTAGCACTTATCGCACACCATACTCCAATTTTCTGATCATAATGAGGCGTTTCATCCAGTAGCACAGGTTTTTCTCTGCCCATAACTGTTGTGAGTATTCAAACATCCAATTAATGAAACCAAGATTTGTAGAGAAAACAAAAACCGTGGATCAGACAAACCAGCAACAATTCACACGTTTAGCAGGATCATTTAGCTTTAGCACTTGCACATATGTGCAGCAGTAGAGCTTCAGTTTCAACAGACGTGTATCATTCCAGTCCTCATACACTACTGGAACTTAGGGAAAACATTGTGCAAAAATTACAAGAGTACCTGCTGCTGAGCTTCGGAGAGTGAGTGAGAATATTTGTAAGAGATATGCCGCCTGTTTGAAAGTAGAAGGTCAATATTTCCAGCATCTGTTATATGTTATGTATTTTACTCTGCCGGCATAAGTTTCCCAGGGCCTGCTGGTCATCTTGCACAGTAGAGAATAGTGCGAGGGGGTTCAATTATAATTTAATTACCCTATATAAGCTTTCTATATAAATATTGCATATGGGTATATAATGAGTAGAGAAAGTTACATTACCATTATTTATCACATATTTTAATTGTACCACTTTAAAATTTATTTATAAAAAACATGCATTAATATATTATAAACATAATAAAATACAGAAAAGTAAGCATACTGTTGTAGGATAGTTGCGATTTTGAGGAGTTCCATGTAGTTTATTAGCTCCCCAGGAAGGAACCAGCAGCTGATGTCTAAGTTTCATATGTTCTTGTAGCTTTTGTGGTATTACCATTGATGTTGTTATAGTATTGCCCAAAAATATTACAAAAAACATTGCCGACAGTACTGGTACCTGCAAAATAATGTAGCTTGATTACCATCTTTTAACTATCAACATAGGTATTGGTAAATTAAGAATGAATGTACACACAACAGTCACCCAGTAAGTAATAACCCACATTTCTTTCTTGGAAGTGTTGAAAACAGTGTTATGATAAATTAAATTTAAAGGGAGTGTAAAGTGTCATAATCGACTCCCTTTAAATTTAATAACCCACATAATTTTTTCATGAACAAAAAATGTTGGTAATGCATTACTTTGGGGACAAACTATATATGCAACTATCACCTGACTTGTTGCAGTATATTTAGTGTTGCTGCTGTCAGTGAAGTAAGTGTAGATGTAATTTTCCATGATGTTGGATAGAAATCAAGGCTTCGTGGCTGATCACCTGCAAAGCCTTGATTAGTAATGCTCGCCGTGAAACCTTCAAGTCTTACATGTTGGATAGAAGTTTGTGCAAGGTGAAGTCTGCAATGTTTTATAGTGGAATACAGCTATAAAAGAAAAGACATCTCTTCTGATTTGTTACAACATTTTGAGGCTGAGGAGGAGGTCTTGTCACACTTGTGATGAAACATGGGTGAGGCCAAAGATAATGGAATGGAATCACCCTTACTCTCTATAGAAGAAAAATTCTGAAGGAGTTGCTTGAGCCAGAAGGGCTATAATTAGTGTTATGGAAATATGAGGGTGTGAATCTCATTGATGTAGTGAGAAACAGTAGCCCATTAATCACAGAGCATACCATCAATGTACTAAGAGGCAACTTTGGTGCCAAAAACAGATGTTTATTCAACTTAATAATGTCAATTGTAACATCTAGTTTTGGGATTTCTGAACATCACGAAACTCTCCCATCAGCCCTACTGCTTTGACCTGGCTCCTTTGTATTTCTACTTGCTTGGACACTTAAAGGATGGCATTCATGGAAGACCTTTTGAAAACCATAAAGATGTGATTTGCACAGTGAAAATCCTGCTCTCTGCGATTATATACCCTGTTGTGTGCATATGTACCCTTGTATCTCACTGGAAGTTCAAAGAATTAGCAGATAAAGGTGTATATGCATATAATATTCTTTCATGTATGTAAATTGCATATATGAGAAATAAATATTTGAAGAAAAAAAATTATATTTACATACAGTGTATTAGGAGATGAATGCGCAGATTTTGCAAGCTGGGAGATCCAAATATGATGAATAATAAAGTCCCGGAACATTTTCATCTATCTTGAAAAATAAAGGAGATAACTGAACATTACTGAATAAATTATCTGCACTGTTTGGCAACAGAGTTGCCAATTTCAGAGCTTAATGTTATTGTTTTGGTTTGTAACCAGGCCTGTGTTCACACCTGTAATGAATGAAAGTCTAAACAAGGCCAGCTCTTGAAAGCCAGTTTGCCACATGCCTGTGTTTATCAGCTACTGCTGATAACGGATAAGGGGCTTTTATTTTAAGCTGTTCAATCACACTTATGACACCCAAACTAAAAGCTGCGAAAAGTTACAAATAAGATGCAGTCATATGAAGTCATGACCAAAGATATCAAATTAAACTCTTAATTATAGAAATATTTCATTGAAGTGCATAATGTAAAATTAAATCAAAGCCAAATAACTAGAAGCCCGAAATAGCACTGTCTGAAATTGCAGATTTGGATTTAACAAGGTTAAAAGTAGGTCCCTGTTAAAAAATATTGTAGTTATTTTACTTTTTTATTTGCAAAATTGTGATAAAATATTCTGTAAACACAGGTTCTGCAGTATAATTTTCACCACCACCTGTGTTCATTGACACTGAGCACTGCATTCCAAAACAGTAAACGATGTGTATGTGTATAATACTGCTGAATGAAATCACGCTCTGTAGGTGCAGGGAGAATGGGGAAGATAGTGATGTCATCTTCATCTGAGGCACAGTCCCACACATTGATTATTGCATAAATTAATTATGCCATCAGTGTACTTCATAAATCATGATCCAAAACAATACACAAAATTATGATCCAAAACAATACACAGTCATGAGTTAAGAAATTTTTTTTCAAATTTATGAGTATACATGGAGAAACAAGCTAAAAGAAAAGAACTGGTTACATCATTTTTTTCTCTCTCTCTCCAAAAAGATCTGAAAAGCTAAAGTGCGTATCAGATGGTACAGGAGTATCAGAAAGAACAGTGAAAAGAATTGCTAAAGAATGCAAACAAAATGTAAATCAGAGCACTGGTAAAAAGCACAATGTTCTGAAACTAAAGTTTGAGCCTTGCCCTGCTGAGATGTATCCCTCCGCATTTTACTGCATTCTCCTTTATCCTAATTGGCTACTGCTTTTGGCACAGCAGGCAGTGCAATGTATGACAAAACCAGTTCAAAGCAGGTCAGTGATTAAAATCAAATAAACAAATATGTTACCAATACTGATAATGCACCTGCTATCGTCAGGCATCCCGAGAGAGGTTTGAAGCAAACAAAACTCCTCTTTATTTATTTTAAGGATTGACATACATTCCAGATAAATTAACTCTGTTGTGTAATATATTTAATTCATATGGTTATGAAAATATAAATTTGACAATTCTCTTCGAATATGTTAGGATATATCATCATGTTAAATAATGCACTCATTTTTACCGTACAACAGTCTATACAGCTGGCCCCGTAGCTCAGTCGGTAGAGCACCTGCCTTCTGTGCTAGGGGTCCCGGGTTCGATTCCTGGCGGTGAGGGTGGGGATTTTTCTCCGACCAAGATAATTCCCCATCTTCCCCAGAGTCTGGAAGTTTGAATGAGAGTGTGAATGTGTGGGTGATGTAATGATAAATAAACCCAAAGATAACGAGTTAACACCTTAACACCTTCAGTATGTTCCAAAGGAGAACGGCCGCCAATATGACCATAGTAGTTAAAGGCGGGGTATAAATGGAACAAGCAAAAAAAAAAAAAAAAAAAAAAAAAAAAAAAAAAAAAAAAAAACAGTCTATACCACAACAGCAGCCAATGAGAGGTGATTAGATCACATGAGCTTTAAGAGATACAGGGCACACATATGTGAAACAAGGATTTAGTAATAGATCTGGATGACTTTGACAAATGTGTTGTTAGGACTATAAATGTTCAATTTCAGGAAAAAGGGTGCTCCTACAATAGCTAAATTACTTACTATTTTAAGAGAAAGCATTAACATTAAGTTAAGTCACACAAAACAAAGATGTATGAAAATATTTTCACATATGCTGGCTTACATCTTTACAATAAGCTACCTGAATCCATAAAAAAGATTGAATCACAACATCAATTTAAGAAATTGTTATTAAACTTCCTTAGAGCCAATGGCTTCTACAGCGTGGATGAATTTTTAAATTTATAAATATTTAGTTAGCTACCTTAATTATAAATATTGTACTTAGTTTTTAATTTGACGTGTCCTATAACATGTACATGTTTTAATGGATGAATCAATAAATCAAATCAAATCAAGTCATCCTTAAACAGAATAATGAAAGAACTGGGATTCTCCTCCTTGTTGCAATCAAACACTATGCATAGAAAAAAATGTAGTGCATGAGTGTGTCAACTTACTGATTTGTTTTAAAAACAAGGAAAAATTAGGTTGGTGTAAAATACAAGGGCTGTCCAGAAAGTAACAGACATTTTGAAATAAATTGAAAAACTCTAAGTTTATTATATACATTTGAAAGGTACACTTTTAAGTTATTTTGCTACATAATCGACATTCAAGTTGAGAAATTTATCATACTGAGGAATGTTCCAATAATAACATGTAAACCATAAAATCCTGTTGCTACAAAGAAAGTTGATCCCATGGCACAAGTTTTGCAGTAACCACTCTGTAGAAATCTGCCGCCTGCAATTTCAACCATGGTTTACACCGGCATGCAGTTCGGCATCAGTACCAAAGCATTGTTTACCAAACCACTTTTTCATCGCTGGAAAGAGGTGGTAATCGCTCTGTGCCAAATCCAGGCTGTATGGTGGATGGTCAAACACCTCCCATCCAAAACCATCTAAGAGTGTCCGGGTACGATTGGCTGTATGTGGACGTGCGTTGTCATGAAAAAACAACACCTTGGTGCTAAGTTTCCCCCACACTTATTTTGAATGGTGTGCCATAACTTTCTTAATGTTTCACAATTCCTTTCTGAGTTTATTGTTGTTCCATGTTCCAGAAAATCAATGAGAAGCACTCCCTTGAGTCCCAAAAACACAGTAGCCATGACCTTTGTTGCTGACAGTGTTTGCAAACACTTTCGTAGTTTCTAGAGAGAATGTGTGTGCCCCCATTCCATCGACTGCTGTTTAGCTTCACAGTTGACATGCTTCACCCAAGTCTCGTCCCCGGTTACGATACAATCCAGAACTGCATTACCGTTTGTGCTGTATTCTTGGAGAAAGGTCAGTGCTGCAGCCAGTCTCTGTTTCTTATTAGGATTTTCGGAACCCACAGAATACAAAATTTGTGGTAACCAAGCTTCTCCACCACAATTTCATTTACCAAACTCTGTTTGGGGAAAAAGTTCTGACAGTTCTGTTATCGTGAAGCAATGGTTTTCCCGAATTTTGTCATTGATTTGCATTGCCAGGTCATCAGTCACAAGACTAGGCCTGCCACTGAGGTCCTCGTCATGAACACTGGTATGGTCATTTTTAGAATCAATGCACCATTGCCTCACTCGGCTTTCACTCATTATTCCTTGCCCGTGAACATCACAAAGTTGACGATAAATTTCAAATGGCCTGTTGTTTTGAGCCAACAAAAAACCAAATCACAGACCGCACTTCACAAGTGGCAGGATTTTCTATTGCAGAGCACATTTTGACGACATATAGAGAGTAAAGTAAGGAACACATGAGAACTGGAGGCGTAATGAATGTAGGAACGTTCTGGCACCAAGATTGAGGCTCTAGTCCTACCCATCGCCATGATAGGCCAAAATGTCTTACTTTCTGGACGGCCCTTGTATGTACAGTGGAATATAAATCAAGATCGATTACGGGCTGGAATACATCTCCCAGCATAACCGATGAGTAATTTTAAAAGTACTGCAATATATCTACTTTACATACCAGAGTCTAATACTGTACTGTATTGTATTTATTTCATCCTTTGGAACATAATACATATGTTATAGGACACGTCAGTTCAAGATACAAAGATAAATATAAAAAGTTACATAAGACTAAAAACTGTAACAGATACAGGATCCAACAAAAGTCTAAAGTAGAAAAAGCAAATAAATATAAACTATAAAGACCATAGAGAAATTCTATATAAAAGTAATTGTTCACAAATGTGGAGTTTACTCTACTTCATGATTTAATTCAATTTAATTCAATTCAATTTATTTTGTCCTTTTGATTGATATCAGACACGTCATAGTATAAAAATTACATTAATGGCCACTGTCATTATTTACAATCACTTAAAACTAACATTTAAAAACTCATTTACAGAATAAAATGAATGTTGCAGTAAAAAGAGTTTTACTCCCTTTTTAAAATGTATAAGGCTCTTCATTTGTTTAGTATTTTCTGGTAGCCTGTTGTATAATCTTATACCTTAATTGATAGCACTAGACCTGAAGATTTCCGTTCTACAACTTTGAATGTGAAAGTCATCTTTCTGACGTGTATTGTATTTGTGAATATCGGCATTTTTGTAATTTTGTATTTGTAGTTTATTTTGTTTTACATGGATCACTAATTCCAAAATATAAATACATGCTAGAGGTAATATTTGATTTTTTTGAATAATGGCCTGCAAGATGTTCTGTTATCCACCCCACTTAGTATCCTTATCACTCTTTTTTGAAGTTTAAAGACTATCTGCCTTCCCCCCCAGAACACTATCCCCTATCCCATATTGTAACTGTGAAAGTAACCATAATATGTATTTCTCAATGCTGCTAAATTTATTAAGCTTTTCAAATGTTTAAGCAAATAACAAATGGAACTCATTAACTTTAAAGAGAGTCGATTAAAGACACTAGACAACACTTACTTTTAAATTTTTCCGGAACATGTTTCTGAGGCTTTGCCTCTATCATCGGCCGGCTCTCGACTGGTTCTCGTTGGTGTAGCTGACGATATTTTGTCACAGGTCTCCTCTGGTAGCGGTTCAAGGAACTTGCTGAACAAATCTTTCTGGGGGATGTCGAAATTGAATACTTTGTTTCTATTTTTTGAAATGAAGATTTGTTCCCATGTGGATAGTTCTTGTTTTCCTGATGTATGTTTTAGTAGTTTTGGTTCTGGATTTATGTTGTGGTTTTTTTCCCAAAAATGTGTGGCAACTGCTGATTTTTCTAATTGTTTATATTTTATGTTTCTGAAGTGTTCCTTTGCTCTTGTTTCTAAACTTCTTTTTGTTTTTCCAATATAAATTTGACTACAATCATTGCATTCAATTTGATATATATCAGATTTTTTGTTAGATGGAATGGCATCTTTGATGTTTGAGCAAATTAGGTTTTTTAAGGAGAAATGGTTGACTGGTGCTAGTTGAATATTTTGTTTTTTGAAGACTTTTTTGAATTTATCATAGGCCCATGGATGGTAAGTGAATTTTTTGAAAATCATATTAGTTTCTGTAGCTGAGAGAGTTGCGGTTTCCTTTAGTAGCTTCTTCTTTTTTGCTAAGCTCACTTTTTTGTCCACTAATGATTTGGGAAAGTTACTTTTTGTGCTATTTCAATTATTTTGTTGTATTCTGTTTTGTATTCTTCTGCTGTGAGAGGGATGTTTACCAGTCTGTGTGCTAAACTATTGAAGATTGCCTGTTTGTGGGATCTTGGGTTGTAGCCATTAGCTTTTATGTAGTTGTCTGTCTGTGTTGGTTTTCTGTAAATGCCAAAGTTTAGTCTGTTTTTATTCCTCATTATTTTTAGATCCAAAAATGGTAAATGCTCATCTTTTTCTATTTCTACAGTGAATTTGATGCTTTTTTCTTGGATATTTAAAAGTTTTAGTGCATCACTGATGTGTTTTTTTTTGGTACTATTGCAAAGATGTCATCTACATATCGTTGCCAGAGTTTGAACATCCAAGGGAAACCTTTGTTGATCCTTATTTCTAATGCACTCATGTACAGATCGGCCAGGAAGGGTGATAGGGGGTTGCCCATTGCTAACCCTGAAGTTTGGTGATAATATTTTGTTTGAAACTGGAAGAAATTTTGTTCTATGCATAATTTGGTTAGTTCAATGTAGTCTGAAATTTCAGATGATGCCATTCCAAGTGATTTGAGCCATTTTTCTATCAACGGTGGGAGTTGATTAACTGGTATGCTGGGAAACAGTGATTTAACATCAAATGAGACTAGTGTGTCCTCTTCTTCTAGTTCAGTATCCTTAATGTGTTCTATAAGTTCATAGGTGTTTTTGATGCTTAGGCTGTCGAATTTTGGAAATGAAATGAATTTGTTTGTTAGCCACTTTGCAAGTTTGTATGTTGGTGAATTTATACTGCTAACTATAGGTCTCATTGTTATGGATGGTTTGTGTATTTTGGGTAAGCCATAAAGTCTAGGTAAGGTTGGGTTATCCGGTTTAATTTCTCCACAAAAGAATTGGATCTTTTAAATAATGGATTAAAAACATGCGTCAGTTTCTCAAACAAAATTGAAGACTACATTGCAGATATCAACATTCGACACAAATTCTACCAGTATCCATACAAAATTCAGTAAAAAGCCATTGTGAAAATATTTTGGAGGAAATAGAGAACAGATCCTTTCAGAAGAGAAAACATAATACTATCCATTCTTTGAAGCAGAAAAACGTTATTTACACAAAGGCAGACAAAGGCAACAAGATTGTCATAATGGAAAAATCAGATTATATTGAAAAAATGGAAAAAATGCTAACTGACAATGAATATGAAATCATTAACAAAAATCCTCTAAAAACTTGCATACAGTCATTTGAAAAAACAATAGCAAAATCAAGCATAATACCAAACAATTATGCAGTTAAACCGGATAACCCAACCTTACCTAGACTTTAAGGCTTACCCGAAATACACAAACCATCCATAACAATGAGACCTATAGTTAGCAGTATAAATTCACCAACATACAAACTTGCAAAGTGGCTAACAAACAAATTCATTTCATTTCCAAAATTCGACAGCCTAAGCATCAAAAACACCTATGAACTTATAGAACACATTAAGGATACTGAACTAGAAGAAGAGGACACACTAGTCTCATTTGATGTTAAATCACTGTTTCCCAGCATACCAGTTAATCAACTCCCACCGTTGATAGAAAAATGGCTCAAATCACTTGGAATGGCATCATCTGAAATTTCAGACTACATTGAACTAACCAAATTATGCATAGAACAAAATTTCTTCCAGTTTCAAACAAAATATTATCACCAAACTTCAGGGTTAGCAATGGGCAACCCACTATCACCCTTCCTGGCCGATCTGTACATGAGTGCATTAGAAATAAGGATCAACAAAGGTTTCCCTTGGATGTTCAAACTCTGGCAACGATATGTAGATGACATCTTTGCAATAGTACCAAAAAAACACATCAGTGATGCACTAAAACTTTTAAATATCCAAGAAAAAAGCATCAAATTCACTGTAGAAATAGAAAAAGATGAGCATTTACCATTTTTGGATCTAAAAATAATGAGGAATAAAAACAGACTAAACTTTGGCATTTACAGAAAACCAACACAGACAGACAACTACATAAAAGCTAATGGCTACAACCCAAGATCCCACAAACAGGCAATCTTCAATAGTTTAGCACACAGACTGGTAAACATCCCTCTCACAGCAGAAGAATACAAAACAGAATACAACAAAATAATTGAAATAGCACAAAAAAATAACTTTCCCAAATCATTAGTGGACAAAAAAGTGAGCTTAGCAAAAAAGAAGAAGCTACTAAAGGAAACCACAACTCTCTCAGCTACAGAAACTAATATGATTTTCAAAAAATTCACTTACCATCCATGGGCCTATGATAAATTCAAAAAAGTCTTCAAAAAACAAAATATTCAACTAGCACCAGTCAACCATTTCTCCTTAAAAAACCTAATTTGCTCAAACATCAAAGATGCCATTCCATCTAACAAAAAATCTGGTATATATCAAATTGAATGCAATGATTGTAGTCAAATTTATATTGGAAAAACAAAAAGAAGTTTAGAAACAAGAGCAAAGGAACACTTCAGAAACATAAAATATAAACAATTAGAAAAATCAGCAGTTGCCACACATTTTTGGGAAAAAAAACACAACATAAATCCAGAACCAAAACTACTAAAACATACATCAGGAAAACAAGAACTATCCACATGGGAACAAATCTTCATTTCAAAAAATAGAAACAAAGTATTTAATTTCGACATCCCCCAGAAAGATTTGTTCAGCAAGTTCCTTGAACCGCTACCAGAGGAGACCTGTGACAAAATATCGTCAGCTACACCAACGAGAACCAGTCGAGAGCCGGCCGATGATAGAGGCAATGCCTCAGAAACATGTTCCGGAAAAATTTAAAAGTAAGTGTTGTCTAGTGTCTTTAATCGACTCTCTTTAAAGTTTATTTATCATAACAACACTGTTTTCAACACTTCCAAGAAAGGAATTGAAATGGAACTCAGTTTATTTATTAAATGTTGAATATGTGTGGTCCATTTCATGTTCTCATTCATATATAATCCCAAAAATTTTGTTTCATTATTGTAGCTAATGGCTGTTTTATCAAATACTATTGGAGGTTTGACCACATTTCTATTTTAGCAAGTATGGAATGAAATGGCAATAGTCTTATCCTTATTTATAATTAGTTCATTCGTCTGAAACCATGTGTGCAGTTTACATAGCGTATCATTGAGTTTGGTCTGTACGCTTTCTTGATTGTTTCCTTTTATTAGGATGTTAGTATCATCTGCAAATAAAATAACATCTGTGGAATTAAGGGCAGTTGGCAAATCATTTATGTACAACGTAAATAACAAGGGGCCCAGGACTGATCCTTGTGGAACTCCTCGCCTAACTTCTCTCACTTTGGACTGAACTGTATTTAATTTTCCTTTATTTTCAAACTGAAGTTCTACAAACTGTTTTCTATCGCTTAAATAGGATTTAACCCAATTATTCATAATACCCCTAAAACCATATTTATTTAATTTCCTAAATAGTATTTCATGATCTAAAACATCGTATGATTTCGTTAAGTCTAAAAATAAACCCACAACTACTAATTTTTTATCAATAGCTTCTTGAATTTTATTTATTCAACTGTCCATGGCTGTGATGGTAGATCTGTTTTTTCTAAATCTGTTTTGGGCCTCTGAAAGAATATTGTATTTTCAGATGAATGATATCATTCTATTATGAACCAGTTTTTCAAATATTTTAGAAAATGATGACACGATTGATATTGGTCTGTAATTTTCTCTTTTATTCTTCTCCCCTTTTTTATAAAGTGGCTTAATTTTTTATACTTTTAACTTATCTGGAAATACACCCGATTGCAATGATGCATTATAGAGACTGACTAGTGGCTTAGCTATTTGATGTATAACTTTTTTAATGATAACATCTGGTACTTCATCAGCTCCAGATGAATATTTGGCCTTCATACCCTGGACTACAACTTCCAATTCCAATTCCGTAACAGGCAATATAAAAATTGATTGACTGCATTGCTTTATGTTGTCACCATTCTCCTGACACCCTATATGGTTAATATTTTGAGCTACTAAGTTTTCTGCAATGTCTGTGAAATAAGCATTAAAAGACTCTGCAATATCCTCTGGATTTGTGATTATTATTATTATCATCATCATTATCATCATCATCATCATCATCATTATTATTATTATTATTATTATTATTATTATTATTATTATTATTATTATTATTATTATTATTATTATTATTACAGGAGAGGAAAGAAAAATATCTGGATGGGAAAAGGGAATACGAAAGGAAAATGAGAGATGCAAAACTGAAATCATGGAAAGCGTTTTGCACAATAAGTGACGATGCCAATCCTTGGGGTTTAGTATATAAAATAGCTTCCGGCAAACTCCGAACTGGTGTGAGATTGACTACATTACAAAAAGACGATGGAACATTTACCACAGATACTGAAAATACAATCAAGCATATGTTAGAGCACTTTGTACCCGAAGACAATCAAGATAGTGACAACGAATTGCACAAACAAATTAGGAAAGAAATTGAAGAACCCATCAATACTAATGATGATAAACCTTTCACAACTGCAGAAATCATCATTAATATGCAAAAATTCAATCCAAAGAAATCTCCTGGGAAGGACTGCCTATCTAGCGACATAATTACAAGAGCTTTTCAACATCTCCCTCTATTCTTCACGCAAGTATACAACGCATGTTTAAAGAAGGGATGCTTTCCAAAAGATTGGAAGCAGTCTATTGTCATTCCAATAATTAAGCCCGGAAAAGAAGACTGCCAAGACGCATCAAAATACAGACCAATAAGCCTATTAAATATCGGAGGTAAGCTACTAGAAAAACTGATGATTGACAGAATACTACACCATATGTACAGCAATAATTTGTTACACAACAACCAGTTTGGATTTACCCCCCAAAGGGGAGCAGTTGACGCTGCAATGGAAGTTAAATCTTTCATCGATAAATGCTTGAAGTCAAAACAATGCATAGTAGTCACTAGTCTTGATGTCAAAGGTGCCTTTGATGCAGCTTGGTGGCCTAGCATACTCAAGAATCTAAGACAGCTTAGATGCCCTAAGAATTTATATAATTTAGCAGTGAATTACTTTGGCAACAGAAGAGCAGTATTTTCAGTGAACAACTATACAGCAGAAAGAGAAGTACAGAAAGGCTGCCCACAATGATCATGCTGTGGTCCAGGCTTCTGGAACATAATGTACAATTCGATGCTGAATTTAGAATATGATCACCGGACAAGAGTGATCGCCTTCGCAGACGACCTGGTAGTAATGACAAGAGGAGCATACAAATCAGAAGCAGAGAGCGTTGCAAATCACGATCTTAGAAAAATCCAAAAATGGGCTGATGATAACAAAATTCAATTTAACCAAAAGAAATCCAAGGTTCTATTTATCACAAGAAGAAGAAATGTAGATAGGGATGTCAACATATTTTTGAATCATCATAAACTTAACCAAACCGAAGAAATAAAATACCTCGGAATATATTTAGATAGCAAATTTAACTTCAACGCGCACATTGAATATACTGCAGACAAAACAATCTCGTTGGTTCATATGCTAGCAAGAACAGCAAAGCTACAATGGGGGCTAGGTCACAAAGCACTTAAGACAATCTATGAAGGTGCTATAGTCCCTGTCTTGACATACGGAGCTCCTATATGGATAGATGCGATACGGAAGAATAAAAATATTGCAAAATATAGAAGAATTCAAAGATTAATCAGCATAAAAAATGACGAAAGCATATAGAACTCTCTCGTATGATGCATCGTGCGTACTAGCTGGAGTATGTCCTATAGAAATAACTATAGAGGAAAAACTCCAAATATATCTGGCAACAAAAAGTCACATAGCAGACTTCGACAAACCATTAGAAGTAAAACACTGGCGACATCCTGCCGAAGTGGCAACGATTCAGGAGGTGAACAAAGATAACATATATAGAATGGAAGCATACACAGATGGAAGTAAAATGGGGGAGAAAGTTGGCGCAGCAGGAATTATATTTGAAAACGGAATTATGACACACCAGTTAAAATTCAAATTGCATGGCCACTGCACCAACAATCAAGCCGAACAACTTGCTATTTTAAAAGTACTAGAGAAATTAGAAGAACTATATTATGCCAGTTCAATAGATAGAAACGGAACCGTTGCAATATACACTGACAGCAGAATTACTATAGATCTACTGAGAAACAACTGGAAAAGGAATCGACTAATAGAATCTATCAAAGACAGACTTCTTGCACTAAACCATTTAAATTGGATCATCCACTTTGGCTGGGTTAAAGGCCACTGCGGAATAGAAGGGAATGAACTAGCAGATAAGCTTGCAAAACGCGCTGCTATCGAAGATAGTGAAATAGTGTACGACAAAATACCAAAAGACGTAATTGTAACAAGAGCGAAGGAATATGGACTCAGCAGGTGGCAACAAGTCTGGACGAACACAACGAAAGGTGCAGTGACTAAAGCATTCTTCCCGTTAGTGAAAAACAGATTGAGTCAAAAGATTCCAATATCCCCAGAACTCACTACAATGTTAACTGGCCATGGAAAATTAAACGCATACCTATACCGATTTAGAATAATAAATAACCCACTCTGTCCCTGCGGAAAAGAACAGACCGTTAACCATATAATATTTAATTGCAGAAGACTTGATGAAAAAAGACTAGAATTGGCAAAAAGTGTAACAAGCAATGGAGGGAAATGGCCTACCACCAACGAGAAGATTGCGAATAATCACCTGAAGTCGTTTGTAAAATTTGCAACTTCTATAAAAATCACGGACATGGACTGAAGGATTTGGAGTGTAACAACGACAAATTGTGAACTCTATACAATCAACTTACTCCGGTTTCATCATAATCTTACAATTAACTAAAACATAAAGCACTACTTCTAAAAATATGACAAGTATTTAAATTGAAATAATTACAAATTGTGAACTCACAAAAATCAGCTAGAAGAATAGACTCAATTTAATGTACATAGTGTCTAAAACACAGAATAACCCAATGTAAAATTGTTGTAATGTTTACAATTACTAATTCAAAATAGGACATGTAACTATAAAGCATGTAGTATTACTATGTAATGGAGCATGCTGTTGATATCAATAAAGCAAAAAAAAAAAAAAAAATATTATTATTATTATTATTATTATTATTATTATTATTATTATTATTATTATTATTATTATTATTATTATTATTATTATTATTATTATTATTATTATTATTATTATTATTATTATTTATTTATTATTATTTATTATTATTTATTATTATTAATTATTATTAATTATTATTATCATTATTATCATTATTATTATCATTATTATTATCATTATTATTATCATTATTATTATCATTATTATCATTATTATCATTATTATTATCATTATTATCATTATTATCATTATTATCATTATTATCATTATTATCATTATCATTATTATCATTATCATTATTATCATTATTATTATTATTATTATTATTGATATTTAATTCATTAATGTTGATTTTTGGGGCAGATTTTCCAGTTTCTTGGTTAACTAATGTCCAAAGGGCCTTTGTTTTATTGTTAGTTTAGTATGAATCTTTCATTTTCCCTTCTTTTGGCTTCAGTTATAATGGTTTTATATATTTTTCGGTACCTATTGATATACTCTTTGGTCTCATTATTTACTTGTACATGTTTTTCTAGCCTGTACAAAAACCGTAGCCTATTGTTGGATGTAATTATTCCCTTTGTTATCCACGCTTTCTTTTTTTGTGATTTAAAGCATTTCTTTTCTAAAGGAAAAGCTATATCAAACCAATACAGAAATTGTGTTTAGGAAGTTCTCACATTTTAAGTTAAAATCAATTTCATCAAAGACATTATCCCATGTTTCCTTTTCCAATAAAGTATTAAACAGTACAATACTATTTTTACTAAAGTTTCTTTTAGAAATAGTAATAGGTCTATCCATTCTTTTAGATACTCGAGTCTTAATTTGTAGTATTTGTGCCCAGTGATCAGAAAAACCTAGATCTGTGACAGTAGCTTGCTGTTCAAATTTTGTTTTGTTAATAATTATTACGTCCAGTAACGAGGTTGATCTAGTGGTCGAGTTTACTGTGTTCGTCAAGTTATAACTAGCGATCAAATCTTGAAGCTTGCTTAGTTTAGCAGTTTCACACATGAAATTTATATTCCAGTCACCACATAATATTACAGTTCTGGTTTACTGTATTAAACTATTAAGCATTGTGTCCAACTTAGATAAAAATGTTTCAAAATGACTATCAGGGGATCTATAAATACAAACAATAACTATATTATGATTACTGATTTCTATTATAGACATCTCAAATTCTTTGTCTTCTTTTAAGTTATTAAATTTAGTTATATTTCTAGTTTTCAAATGCGATTTAACATATATATATATATGACCCCCCATGCCCCAGCTTTTCCCTATAATATACATCTGTTAATATGAAGTCATTGATTTTACTTATTGCTAACTGTGATGATGACATCCAATGTTCAGTAAAGCACAATATATCAACATCTTTAAAATCTCCATCCAATAATACCTCTAACTGTATCAATTTATTATTTAAACTCTGGACGTTTTGATGCAAAAGATAAAAGATATTTTCGTTACTAACCTTTTTACTGCAACATTCAAATGGATTTTGCCTCTTAATTAACATATTATTTGACTTTTCTCTATGGTCCCATTGACCCTTGTCCTCTGAGGTACCTACTACAGTCACATCCAACATTTTGTTCCCTAGTTTCCCTTCAATTTTATTAGGCAGACTTTGTGCATTCTGTTGTATAGTTTTTAAGTACTTACGCCCAGACTTTGCTGGTGAAGAAGTGCCTAGTTTTTTGGGTTAGATACAATGGAATTGTTAGAGACTGTTGAATCAGTTAAACATGCATCTACATCATTATTTACTGGACTAGAGAAATCCAAGATGGCCCTACATATACTCATGCACAACACTTTTTCCACGCTTGTTGAAATGCAAGCCATGTCTAGTATAGAGTTCTCATCGGGCATTAAAAGTGTTAATTAGTTTTACATGTGAATATTTTCTGCACATATAGGTTATGTCATTGTTCACTTGAATTATTTGTCGGTTTACCCAAGAATGTGGACCTAAGTCATGTCTCTGAGGAAGTTTCACTATAACTACATTGGTATGCTCGAGTTCTTTTATAGCATTTTCAAGATTACACACAATGTTATTTGCATCACTCCCTACATCGTTACTACCTGCCATTATCACAACATTATCTGCTTTTGTATAGCTTAGGCACTTTTCACTAATGTTATTAATCAGTTCCTTGGCTTTTGCACCTGGTTTTACTACACCACAGGCCTGTATGTTGTTACTATCAGAGTCCCTGTTCATTTGCTGCGCTAGATTTATTCCGTGATTGTCGGCCAATATAAGCACTCGACGACCTCTTCTCTTCTTGCTGGCTACAGGACTTATTGCAGAGGTACTTTTGTTAAAAGGGTCCTCGTGGCTTGCACTGTCTAAAACTGCAAATTTGTTGTAGCTGCAGAAAGACGCTCGTGGTTGTTGCTTATTTGTCGCTCGCCGGTTTTGTTTGGTTACAGTTGTAACCCAGCTATTTTCCGGTCGTTTGCTCACTATACTTTTGTTACTCTTCGTCGATCCCGGTTTATTGGTTATTTCGTGTTTCAGTTTCTCAATTTCCATTCTAGCTTCTTTCGGTTCTTTTTTCATCACCTCAATTATTATTTGTAGTGACACTATTCTATCTCGATCCCTCTGAGCACACGAGTCTTCGGGCATGCCGTTTTTTGATAATACTTGGCAAAAAGTTAGTTTCTCAGGAAGTTCTTGTTGTTTATTTGTTCCATTTTTTTCCTTTTCTTCGTTAATTACTGCCTTTTGATGATAATTAAGCGCTGATATACAATTTTCTGAAAAAATTACGGAGTCATTACATGAGTTCACTTGAACAGCCACCATCTTGTTGAATTTCTTGCTGAATTTATTACATGCATATTTCCCTCCTCCAACTACGCAGGATTGATTTTTTGTACCTTCTAGTGTAACATCTCAATATACCATGGTAAGGTTTTAACACGGGGGTAAAGGATTTCTCCAACTGTATAATTTCAGGCTCCTGCTGTATTTTCTTAACAGAAAATTTGTTAATGGTCCATAACTGCATCATCAGTATACTGTCCAATTACAGTACATGCTCAAAATGTGCTCCGTTAGACTCTTGGGTTTGGAATTCAATTGGGAAACTTATCCCAAGCACTGCACTTCATGAATGTTCCAGTCAACTTTGCATAAGCAAGAAGTATACTCTTGATTAAAGACAGCTTAGTTCTGAATGCATTAGACACATCTGAAACACTGACAGAACCTGCTGCTGTGCTAGGAGTTGGGGTTGGTAGGTTTACTATTTACATTCCTGACCTGCTTCAAACGCATGCCAATGTTGCGGGTTTACCAAGTGAAAGCCCATGACTTTATTGTAATAGACATGATTTGTGGCTAAACAAATCATTTAGCAACATATGGCAAAGACAATTTCATCTTTTCTAGCTCTGCCTCATTATCCTAATTGTAAAATTAAATTATAAAGGTGTTATAAACTTGTTTACATTTTATATTTTATCTAGGCAACCATGCAATTTAGAAAGAAAAAAAAAAAAGGCACAGGAACTTATGTTTCAGCTTAATGTCAGCAAGTTGCTATTGAAGTCTGAACACTCATACATCTAATACCTTGATTATATATATATGGGGCATCAGTTACTGAGTGACCATATATAAAGATTGAATGAACACTTTTTGCCCTTAGTAAAGCTCCTGATGTATTAAATTGCTTAGGTCTGATTTACCTTTCCACCTTTAGTCTAAACCAGTGGGAATAAGAACAATTTATACAAGTTTAATAGTTAATTATATGGCTTGAAGTTCTATAAAAACTATTTGCAGCAGTAAGTGCTTTTTGAAGATGTAACATTTGTCATTGAGTTTGCTTTGCAGGTTTGGTGACCAATATAGAAATCATAAGGTTAGTTCACTGCTCAGAGACTCATGAACTAAGGTGGAACTTAAGTTCCAAAGTTTAAATCCTGGTTTTAGCATTGCATTTTTCAGGATCCTATACAGATGGCTGATGAATTTGTTACTCTTATGCCCAATTTCACCAACAGATGTGAAAATTCACGTTCACAAATGTAACAATTGTCACAGCGCTAACAAAGCTGTTAAATTTCTTGCATTTCAGCAACCTGTTTTCTGAAAATGTTAAACACGTGTTAATGCCAACAGACTTGTAAATATAGAATAAAAAGAAGTATTTCAGAGAGTGAAGTGCCAATGTTACTAAAATTAGGCAAATGAGTCAACCTTGTATATACTTTAGTTCCCAGAAACTAGTCTTCATCAGAAAACTTGTAAGTGGAGAAAAGTATATACAAGGTTGACTCATTTGCCTAATTTTAGTAGACTTGTAAGTAAATATTACAGTTATAGAAGGCTATGGATGAGTTGTATTAATTTCTGAACATACTGCGATGCGCTTTTGTTTTCATTGTCGTCTGCACACAACTGAAAAAAATGACGGGTGAACAAAATCATAAGAAAAGCTGTAGGAAAAATTTCTCATCAATGGAGAAAGAATTGTTATATCGAGATTTAACTGTATTGGAACACCACAGTGAAGCGAAAAATTATTAATTTTTAGATGAGTCGTATTTATTACATGAGGACATGTAGGTACGAAAGTGAAGCAGATGTGTAATAAATACGACTCATCTAAAAATTAATAAAGAATTGTTAATTGAATTGGTGACGAAGTATAAGGATATCGTAGAAAATAAGGGGACGGATGCGGTGAATGTAAAACAGAAAGATGACACGTGGGAAAAGATTGGAAACAAATTTAATTCAAATGCATGTGTCACTACTAGAAGCACGAAACAACTCTGTCAGAATTATGTACATTTAAAACAAGGTGCGAAGGAGAGAAGTGACAAGCAATTTGAACATTTCAAAATGGCTGGTGGACAGTGTATTATCCACATAATTCAGTGAATTATAAAATCGCAAAGTTATTAATATTTGAAGCAAAGGCAAGATTGGCATATTCCTTTAAATACATGTTCTAATGTCAGTATTACATAAATTTAAAACGAGGTGCAAAGGACAGAAGTGACGAGTGACTTGGAACATTTCAAAATGGCAGGTGGACAGTGTATTATCCACATAATTCAGTGAATTATAAAATAGCAAAGTTAAGGGTGAGATCGGCATATTCCTTTCGATGCATGCAGCTTGTTTCGACAATCTATACCTCTGTATAGATTTTTCTTCTGATTGCTCCTCAAAATAATTTCTCCTCATAGGTCATACTCTATTACGAATGCCATTTAGATGGTCTTAAATATAGGAAATCGACATCAAAAGCTGTGTTCATGCTTGCCATCTTGACTATTTACAACTGTTAAGGATAAAGATTTAACACAAGTGTTATGCTAACACTTGAACACTTGTTGGTGAAATGCAATTTTTGTTATAACTATTGCTAAACTCGTGTTAAGTCTTAACATCTGTTGGTGAAATTGGGCATTACTGTAAAACAATTGTTTTTAGAAGTAAAGGTGATCTCTTTTGTTTATTGAACAATGCATACAACTTTTATGGGCACACTAAACTGTTATATGTAATGTACCTTAGTATCTCCAGCAACAAATATGGTGAATATTAGAACTTAAAACAATTATCAAAACATGATATATCACTATACCTGCCACGTTGCCTCTTCGTGATAACTAAGGCAGTATAAAGTATAGGCAAGATACAGCTGATAGCCATAACCAACATACAGGAATGGCAGCAAGAAACTAAGCCCACGCCACATCCAAGAATGGAAACCTTCAATGGTGATGTCCATATTGTGTCTTTCTCCTAGTGATTTGAGCCTATACAGCACACCCTGTTGATATCGAAACTGCAAATACTGCACTACACCTGTAAACAAAAGGCAATCATGTAAGAAAGTGATTTATCTGTACACATATATAAAAACTAATCAAAATTGTTCTGGTACTTTTCAATTTTGGATGAGTTTAATGTGTCTGTTGGGCCACACTGAAGCCAAAAATCCCAAATGTAATCATATTCACTTGTAAGTGTGTGGCTCTGTGTTTGTGTGTGTGTATGTTTCTGTATTAGGTTTTGATACAAGAAAGGCCAAACCAATTGTTATAAAAATTGGTATACAACATACTGTTCGGTCCACTTACAAAATAAGCTTATTACTTATCCCCAAGCGATTCTATTTCAGTGAAAAATCAAAAAATACATCTCATACTATTCTACTTTTAGATAAAAATGACAAGCTTTGATGCATAATTGATGCAATTTATACTTCCTTACAAAATCTATTTTCCTGACAAAAGCTTTACAACAGTTTCCTTAGCAGATTTCAAAGTAGCTCTTCAGCTTATTATTTCAACTAACTGCCGTAAAATGGAAAAAATAAATAAAATTCATAAGATTAAACATTTCTAAAATGTAAATGAAGTATTCCAATGGATTCCATCCCACTGTGGAATTTCTGTGAACGTTAATCATTCTCAAAAATTCCACAGTAAGATGGAATCCATTGGAAAACTATATGTTTATTTAAATGTTGGAGAAGTTTAATCATATGAGTTTCATTTATTTTTTCCATGTTAGGGCTAATAGCCTGAACAGCTGCTTTGGAATCTGATAAAAGCTATGTTAGAAAGCATATTTGTCAAGTAAGACTTTGTAAGGAAGTATAAATTGCATGAATTTCTCCAGCAAAGCTTCAAAAGTGATTTCCAACATGCTTATAGAAAGAAAAGAATTTACAGCTAGCTCCTACTCCTGCTCCATTTTCATAATTGTAATTGAGTCTGTTCATCATCTGGTTATCTTAAATTTATGGTTCAAGGACATATGTTTTAGTTTCTATAGATGAATTTTCTTTCTTTTTAAAATCTGCAATTACATCAAGATTGTATTCTAGTTCAATGACATTCACTGGCTTATTCAGAAGGTTGAGAGATTCTATTTCAGATGGATAGTTAGTGTATTTCTTAGTTGAACTTTCTGTATTAATTGAAAAAACTATTTGTAGTTGGTTTTTTGACACTTTGTCACTCACATATGAAATGCTCTGCTGACTTATCTTCTTCTTTCATTTTGATATTCCTGAAGTTAGGTTTCTTTTAGTTTGCCTATGTAGCATAACAGACAACTGTGTTCACAAGAGAGTTGGATATAGGTTGATAATGGAGGCAATGGCTTCTGAAACTAGTCCCTCAATAATGTAAAAATGTAAGTGACAAAGTGTCAAAAAACACACTACAATTAATTTTGACGTCACTGTTACTAAATTCCTCCAATCATGTATAATTTGCATATGAAGTCATTTAGTTTTCAAACTAAAGGTATACGTTTGGTGTTTTACCGACTTTTTTATTCTCTGGATATCTTGAGAGTTTTTCATATGTTAAAAGGTCTTGCCTTTCTAAACCTCTCATTATAGGTCTATTACATGTACAAGGACAGTTCAAAAAGTACCTGTGTTAGAAATGAAGACACCAGTCTTTCAAACACAAAATATTTATATCTCAACATAGTCCCCTTTTAGGGATGTACCTTTCTCCTAAAGCTACTGCCATCTTTTTACCCCTCCAAAAAATAAGAATTGTCATGCTCTGCCAAATACTTCTCTGCCTATATGACCTCTGATCTAAATTTTGTTCCTGCAAGCCATTTTATTTTTGGAAACAGGGGAATAAGGGGGATGTGGTAGCAATTCATAATGCAATTCATGTAGCTTGGCAGCAGCAACTCCGGATGAATGTGCAGGCATTATTATGGTGAAACAAAACTTTCTTCTTTGCCATATGGGGGCATATCTCCAACTTCTTATCACATTGGGCAAAAATACACTGTGGTATGCTTCAGTAATAGTTTTTTCTTTTTCCAAGAAAGAACTTATCGCCATCACTTTTCTGGCCAATGGGACTGTCTTTGCCTTCTTTGAAGCAGATATCCGGGAAGAAAGAAACCCATTGTTTTGAGTGTCACTTGGTTTCTGGAGTATAATGATGAATCCAGGTGTCATGAACAGTGACAACTCAATGCGAAAAGTCCTTCGGATTTCACTTAAACAGCTCCAAACACAGCTTTGAAGTTGAAAGCCACACCTGCTCATTGTCCACTGTGAGCAAAGGCTGCACCCATTGAGTCTACAGTTTTATTTTCAATTTATCAAGCAAAATATGAATTGCCATTCCTGTTGATACACTATGGCCTCTGCCACTTCGCAAACCTTTTTAATGACTTCCTTGTTAACCATATCCGCAAGGCATCCTGGGTGCTCCTTTGTCAAAAACAGATGTGCTACCAGTTAAAACTCATACCAACATCTAACTGTTGTCACAGAAGGCAAAAGGTCTCCATAAACAGCATCCAATTTCACATTTATCTCCTCGCAAGTTTTCCCATCTAAAAGTAAAAAGCGAATTACTGAATGATTACTCCACATTTTCCATTTTAGCAAAAACACATTGAACATTGAATTGTCCGTAAAATCCAAACTAACCTATGAATCAGAACCAAATTTGTTTTGACATGTAACAAACGACAGTATATAACACAAACTTCCCTTAGCAGCACCATATATTTTGAAAAACGGGTACTTATTGAACTGACCTCATAAATGCTTATAAAGTCATTATAATAGTTTTAACAGCCACAGTAATCAACCTAAGAACTTGATTTTATATGTGCTGAACTATCATGGAAGTTGGTTATCAAGTACTAAGAACTGCTCTTATATATTGTAACTTTGTGAGTTCTTAGAATTAAAAGGCCAAGTTGCAGAAATTAAAAATCTCCTGTCCAATTCTCACGTAACAACATTACATCACACAATCTTCCAAGGTCGAGGACAATAACAAACACTTGCAGCTGATTACATCCTTAGCTCTCGTTACAACAACACTTCCAGCTGTCTGGTTTCACAACAACTGCTTCACAACTACAACTACTCTAATCACTAGTCATGGCTTCTTTTTATACACAAATTCATGAACCGAGAACCTTCTGGAGCAAACAAGAAAAACAATCATTCTCCATTAATTGAGATATCTCTAGAACATTCCAACACTGAAATACTATCTGAGCGGCAAGTCCTTTACCTCAGTTATCTTGCTTGCCGGCGATATCTGTTTACACTATGCGCTATCGTTAACCGCTTAGCAAGGCTCATTATTACCATGAAACTTTATCCGCCGATTGTTTCCTTATTTGTGCCAAAACTTTTATGCCTGTTGCCGTGACACTCCTCCCTCCTCAAGGCTGGTCGTACCAAACAGCTCCATCGTAGCGGGCCAGACGATCCAAGTGTACCACCAGCATCTTCCCTCGGCACCTTCTGGATGCGGTAGACCACATCGTTAATCCTCTTCACCACCCAGTATGGTCCTTGCCACGGCTGTTGAAGTTTGTCAATTGTCCTGTTTGCTCCCAGGTGTACACCTGAAGTACCGACGTGCACTTCCCCCAAGACTTCCGGGACCTTACTTCGGGGAAGTACCAACTGTTTTCGAACCTTCTCGAGCTGTTCTGCAGTCAGGTGATCGGCCATCCTCTCCAGTAAGCCTTCCAGCCAGGGCCCCAGGGGTTGCGTTGGCACCGGCTCCTGTGTCTTGTCGATTGTTGTCACGATGACCACGGGCTCACAAGTCCTCATCTCCGTTCCGGCCTGGATGTCGTGATCGATGTCCACTAGGTTATGCAGCCTCACTGGCACCTCTTGGCACGGCAACAATGTTCTTCATTCGCTGTCCTTCCAGTCGCGCCGTCACCATCACCTCCTTTCTCACGGGGACCCACGTCTTCCTTCAAGATGACCCTGCAGATTCCAAGGCGTTCTTCGCGTTGCCGGAGTATGACCTCTTCTCTATTGAGCAGCAGGACCTTCCTGTCGTCGTCGACCATCGCCTCGTGGCTCCTGAGGGCATCCAGTTCCAGCATCACCTCTTCAGCCACCTCCACGACGAACACCCACTGACGCACGGCACTCCATCCCAAGGTCAACTGCAGCAAGGCCTCCCTCTCCACGGTCAAGGTTTCACCCGATGCCGTCACTAGCTGGTATGTTTGGCTCGGTTTTCTCGACGGCGAACCCCTGGCTACGTCGGGTCTGATGATGGTCATGATTGCCCCGGTGTCTACGAGCACGCGGCACGGCTTCCCTCGTACCCAACCGTCTGCGATGAGGCTGTCATTCATCCGTCGGCTGACGGTGCGGTGTCACTCGAGGAGATGATGTAGACGGCGCCGACGTGCTCCTTGCCACGCCGGTCCTTACTCGTTCCTCAGCTGCTCTTCCTGGTGTCGGTCGTCTTAGCGGTCATCGTCGCGCTTAAGTTGCTATTTGCAGCTTCCGTCTTCGTTATTAATTCGGTCTTCATTTCTTCCATATTCTCGGTGATGTTGTCGTCCCGCTTCCTGACACCAATTGTAACTTTGTGTGTTCGCAGAATTAAAAGGCCGAGTTGCAGAAATTAAAAATCTCCTTTATTTCCGTAGCAATACATTGTCCAATTCTCACGTAACAACATTACATCAAACAATCTTCCAAGGTCGAGGACAATAACAAACACTTGCAGCTGATTACATCAGCTCTCGTTACAACACTGACTGTTACACAATTCTTTGCGAGCCGTCACGTCTTTAAATACCTATTTCGTAAATTCGAGATGTTTCTGGACCAAACAGGAATCGAATGAAGCGTAAGCCTATCGGTCTTTTATCTCGCGCTATCATTATTTCTTCCGGCATACTCCTTATCTCCAGGCTTTTTGTGTACACAAGCCCCGCTATCGCGATCGGGTTCGCGACAATATGTAGTATTTAATGTAGACACTGAACAACCCCATTTAATTACTGTAAGTCCTTTTTATATCTTAAAACAACTGATTGCTTTATCTTTGATTTTTTAGATACTTTTTTTCAGTTAATTTTTTGTCAAACAATATTCCAAAATATTGAGCATTTTCTGTTTGGTCTGCAAATATATCTATGTTAAAATTCCATATATGGACATATAAAGTAAACATGACCATCTGAAATTCAATGTAAATCAATAACCAAGCAGGCCATGTAGATGATGCAACGAATGCTTAGGTTTATTGAAATCCCAAATTCAGAAAATTCCGGAAACTAAATCTACACAAATTGTGACGTCGGACCAATCAAAATTAAGTATTTCGGTAACCTAGCAACAAAACAAAGAAAAGAACCAATAATTTTATACTTAAATTTCTTTCTTCTTCTTGCTTGTACTCTCGAAGCGTGGTAAAGCCTCTTGAAACTACAGATAGCGGAGTTCACCGTTCATTAACGTTTAGTAAACGATTAAAACATACGCGACGCGACGAGACGAGACGAGAAATAACTTAAGTGGAAAACCGTTGCATTATTCACAAAGAGAAGGAGAAAATTATAAGTTAGTAAAGTGCTATACCAGTGAAAAAGTCGCATGTGAAGAAAAAGATGTCGAGAAATACATTCATGTAAAGTGAAACGGTGTTCATAATTTTATTTCATAGTTGCCCAAACGCAAAATCCCTTTTGAATCGATACCACGACAGAGAAGTTTCACTTCTCATAGCTCACCGCAGCTACTGGAAGGAAAATTTTACAGAAATCTTCGAGACCAACATCTTCACGACCTCGAGACTGGAGATTTCATCGCTTCTACATCAAGGTAAGTTTTGGCTTCTCAACATGTCGCCACACCGAGGGAAACATGGAACCTTTCGAACTTGTGGGGCGTGGACCTCACGACAACGAATCTTACTTCGAATATGTCGCCGCATCGTGTGGCATAAATCTACCTTCACCAGTATAACCGCTCCAAATATGGCGACCATCGCGGGACATGAATAGATCAAAAGGGATAGTGGAAAGAAGAAAATCCCAGGAAGTTCAGTGTACATATACGTGTGTTAAAAAGAAGAGTAGAGTGAAGACTGCAAATTCCAAGTAAGAGTGGTAGAAAAACAATTTTTTTTAGTAAATTTATGTTGCTAAGAAATCAGAAGATAGATGGAGAGTAGAAAGGAAGTAGATAAGGGTAGAGATGTAGAGGAAGAGGTTGAAAAGCAAAGTACGGAGGAAGTAGGGAAAATTAAAGATAATGAGATGACGTTGGATAGGTTAGCGAAAATGATGATTAATATGAATGCTAATATAGAGGCTAATATGAAAAATTTAAGACAAGATATGGGTAATATGCAGGCTAATATGAAAAAAGATATGGGTAATATGGAGAATATGAAATCAGGGTTGGATGATGTAAAATCAGGTTTAGAAAGTAATTTGGAAGCTAGTTTAAACGTGATACCAACTTAACCAACAGATATTCATAATTCTCTTCTGGAAAACTAATCACTTGTCACTTTGTGCTCTGGAAGGTGATGGGAAAATGGTAACAGAGTGAAAGTAGAATTAACATTGGGAATACCTTGAACAATATCGTAGTATCAAACCCAGAGAAAACTGAATTAGTAAACCCTCCACAAATAGTCATTCAAGTATGGGAAAAACCAATACCTGTACTAATAGACACTGGGGCAAGCTCTTCGGTAATTAGCGAAGAATTCTTTAAAACATTGATGGCTAGTTATCAAGTTGAACATCTAAGTGTGAGTAATGTATACTGTAGCACAGCTATAGGAAAAAGAAAAGATCGCGTTAAGACATCAGGCATTGATTGAAGCGAAAGTTAAGGGAAAGAATTCAAATTTCATTGCATTAGTAATACCTAACTTAGCTAGAGAGATCATTATCGGAAATGATTTGTTGTATAGTTGGCAAAGCGTAATCGACTTTGATGAACATGAGATCAGGATTAAAGTGGACAATAATATTTTAGATATTAAACTATTAGAAGATGTAAGGATAAAAGAGGAGGAAAGAGATGATTTAAATAATGAGAGATTCTTCGTTGAAAATATATATTTGCAAGAAAATGATGTTATGTATGATGATACAGATAATTATGATGATACGGGTATACTGTTAAAGAAAACATGTCCCAGAACATCGATCCTGATAACAATCATTGTCAGTTGTATGGCTTGCAACTAATAGTAAGAGGGCCGTTCAGAAAGTAACCTCCGATCAGTCACAGTGCGGGTAGTGGGGGGAGGAGCGACGCCATCTGTGCATTCACGCACTCAGCAGGTCAGTCGGCATCAAGCCGTGGTCGAGTGAACGTCGTATTTGCGCTAGTTTAGTGTTTGTGGCCATTTGAAATGTGTGCTGCAATAGAAAACCCCGCCAAATGTGAAGTGCGTGCTGTTATAAGGTTTTTTACAGCCAAAGGATATTCTGCAGCAGCTATTCATCGTGAGCTTTGTGCCGTGTACGGACCAAGAGTTATGAATGAAGGAGTGGTCCGTGAATGGGTACGTTTATTTAAAAGTGGACGAGAAAACGTTCATGGTGAAGAGAGGAGTGGTAGACCATCATTGGTGACGGACGAACTCATTCAGACAGTTGATGCAAAAGTTCGTGAAAACCGACGTTTCACAATGTCGGAGTTGTCTACTTATTTTCCACAGAAGCATATGAAGACATGGCTCAGGTCCCAGCAGTTTGATGACGACGAAGAGCTCAAAGATGCAGTCACAGGCTGGCTCCAGGCACAAGCGGGTGATTTTTATGCAGAAGGAATTTCAAAGCTTGTGAACAGATACGATAAGTGCTTCAATCGTTATGGAGACTATGTAGAAAAATAGTGCAAAGATGTAGTTGTAAGATGTATATATTAAAATATTTTTATTTAACTTGGTGAATTTTTTGCAATCAACCGGAGGTTACTTTCTGAACGGCCCTCGTAGATAAGCAAGAGGAAAGCAAATTCATTGAAAATCTGGAAGTTAAGTTAGAGAGTACTAATAATCTAAATGAAGCACAAGGACAACAATTAAAGATGTGCATCCTTAAAAATCGCAAAGCATTTAGTTCAAAGCCTGGGCTCTGCAACAAGTATACACAAGTTCAAAGTTAAAGATGTTGCCACTATACACTCATAAAAGTAGACCTGTTCCGATGTCAATACGTCAACAGGCTACAGACGTCATTAATAAAATGCTGGAGGATGGAATTATTGAAGTGTCTGATTCCCCATACTTACATCCACTATGCTGGGTCCATAAGGATATTAAGGGACATGGGATTCTACTTTCGTATATTATGCCACTTCCATCACCAACGTTGGTTTAAGTATTGTGAAATAATAGAAAATGTTATAAATCACAGTCCAAATACAACCACAAAATTCATCCCCTACAAGCTGATGACGGGTCGACCACCTAAACCTTTAGTAATAAAATTCCCCACCACTGTTGAACCTTCCCATATACAACTTACGGAAGAGAAGATGGTAATTGCCTACCAAAGATTAGTAGATAGAGCTAATAAAAAACGCCAGAAAATTAAGAGAGGGAAAGCTATTTGGGATCCCCAAATCAGTGACGAGGTTCTGGTCAAAACTATAAATCTTTCAAACTCTTAATAAAAAAATTACTGGAGAATGAATTTGATTTACAAAGAACCACATAAAATTATGGAAAAGTTCGGGGAACACACTTATGAAATTGCATCAGAAAATGGGAAAGTAATTGGGAGATACCACAAATCTTTATTGAAACCATTTAAGAGACCAGACACACATACACCTTGAATGACACTGCAAAGTTCTGAAATTAATAATTAATAATAAAGTTATGTGTAATTACAATTAAAGACTGAGTTTATGGATCATTGCAAGTGTTTACGATGTCAAATCGACTTATTCTTGTTTTAATGTATTAATGATCTCTGTGTTTTATTCCTAGATGTAATTTTTTTTTTCCAGTCAAATGTTAATTTGTATTGACAAGTTATCACAAGTTGTTTAGGAAAGATGTTTGTAATTCAAGGGCAATATCCAGAATTTATGGAAAAAAAAAAAAATGTTTTAGAAGAAATTAGTTCATAAATTCTTGATGGAGGCGTTTAAAGCTGATATTGCATATTTAAATATATTTTAAAATTCCATATATGGACATATAAAGTAAGCATGACCATCTGAAATTCAATGTAAATCAATAACCAAGCAGGCCATGTAGATAATGCAACCAATGCTTAGGGTTATTGAAATCCCAAATTCAGAACATTCTGGAAACTAAATCTACACAAATTGTGACGTCGGACCAATCAAAATTAAGTATTTCGGTAACCTAGCAACAAAACAAAGAAAATAACCAATAATTTTATACTTACAATTTCTTTCTTCTTGCTTGTACTCTCGAAGCGTGGTAAAGGCTCTTGAAACTACAGATAGCGGAGTTCACCGTTCATTAACGTTTAGTAAACGATTAAAATATACGCTGAATATGCGGCGCGACGAGAAATAACTTAAGTGGAAAACCGTTGCATTATTCACAAAGAGAAGGAGAAAATTAAAAGTTAGTAAAGTGCTATACCAGTGAAAAAGTCGCATGTGAAGAAAAAGATGTCGAGAAATACATTCATGTAAAGTGAAACGGTGTTCATAATTTTATTTCATAGTTGCCCAAACGCAAAATCCCTTTTGAATCGATACCATGACAGAGAAGTTTCACATCTCATCGCTCGCCGCAGCTACTGGAAGGAAAATTTTACAGAAATCTTTGAGACCATCATCTTCACGACCTCGAGACAGGAGATTTCATTGCTTCTACATCAAGGTAAGGTTTAGCTTCTCAACGTGTCGCCACACCGAGGGAAACACGAAACGTTTCGCACTTGTTGGGCATAAATCTACCTTCACCAGTACAATCATTCCACCTTTCCTATCCAAATCCCATCTTCTTGCTGTCCATGGTACACACTGCTTTAACAGATGAGGCTCTGGAGACAGGTTACAGGGTATAACTATTGCATAAAAAATGGAGGAAATGCCATTTACACATTTACTGTTGACTTGTTACAGCAATAGAACTAAGACCTAAAGCTTTCCTGGCGACGAATATGCTCACTTTCTTTTCGGGCAGCCAGCCAGGTGAAAAGATGATTAGATATCAATGATTTGGAAGTGTGCACCTCTCCCATTATCAGGATATTTATAAAATGTTATAACCACAAATGAAACACTGGATATAACACAACTATAAACAAAGACAAAACACTATCAAAATTCACATTACTGAACAAAAGACTGTTTTCAGTAAATTAAATGCCAGGTCAGGAGATGGCGTAAGTATAGAAAATAGAGTCAAAGAAACGCAACTACTTACTTAATTATTAAGCTGTATTCATCTTTGCTTCTTAAATCAATGGATTTCCATTTTTAAGGCCTGTTTCCAAGAGGAGCTGAACTGAAATCCAGCATCACGATTAAGCATGCTCCTTTCAGAGGAAGTTGCCAAAGCCTCCTTAATTCTCCACTCCCAGTAACTTGCATTTTGCCAAGATATCTAATCATCTTTTTATTTGGCTGGCTGCCCGAGAAGAAAGTGAGCAATAGAACTGTTTCTCTGGTAAATGAAGGAAAGGCTGATTGTATCTTAATATTTGTCATGGACCCATAGGCCAATGACAAAAGTGTTCCCTCCACAATGTGCAGGTTAAGAAGGAATGATTCAATTATTTACTTATTAAAAAGAGATGTCCATATGAAACATTTGAAAGCTGCTCAGTAAACAATGTTTACATTGCCTTATGTAAAACAGTTTTTCAATTTGTTAAAACTTTGTAAAAGTAACTACCACAGCATCCAACTTATGGTGCCTTCAAAGGTAATTCTGGACCTGCTAGTAACTAATATTTAATTTGACATAGTTTAAACCTAATAAAATAATACATCTGTAGTTACTTACTTATGTACACATTAAACCACATGAACTTCTGTCGAAATTCATACCAAGCTGCTGTGTTTGGCCAAATCAGAAGAACCCCTGACACCACCGTTGAGATAAAGTGATGCAGCCTCCACCAGCCTTTGATACGGGAACCATTTACCTTTAGTATGCTTTCACGAATGGTTAATGTGCAGTAATACCAAACTAACAGAAACATCAAACTCAGTTCCAGCGCTCTGAAATAAAATTAATGATCTATATAGTTATAAAGCATTAATTATTTAACACTGGCATTATAATATTCATTACTGTAATTTTCTGCAGTTCATTAATACACTTACCTGATATTCGTAAAAAGATTTATTACAGACACTACAAAACCAATACCACTCAGAATTAGCTTAAACTTCTCATATTCATCTTTATACCGAAACCTGAAAAAAATAAAAGATTGTTAGCAAAGGACCTGTTCCTAGCAAATTTCAGCAATAAACTACTGCTTCAAAATAACCAAGCAATATGCCAGTTAGATGAATGTCTTGCTCTCAAAAATCTGGAAGGTAGAAAGGTGATATTTATAATTTTAGCATTAAAATGTATTAATTGGGTAACTTTTGTGCCTGCCAAAAAAATTGCAGCAAAGAATAGAAAATGACTAATTTGTCATTTTTGGGTGAAGAAGTGGAAGTAGAATGCCTTATAATGTATATCTGAGGTTAAATATATTTAATTTGTTTCCTTTTTATTGTCCTCAAGGAACTCTCAATTGCGTTCCTGGAGGTCAGATGCCTGACAAAGAGCACAAGAACTCTTGATTCAAGAGAATATCCAGGATGGAGGTTCAGCCCGATACTTGGTATGAAGGTGAAGAAGTTGTTGCTCTCTCTCTCTCTCTCTCTCTCTCTCTCTCTCTCTCTCTCTCTCTCTCTCTCTCTCTCTCTCTCTCTCTCTCTCTCTCTCTTTTTAATTTACGTCCTCCAACGTTAAGTCATATCAGACGATGAATGGAATAGATGAAATGATGCTCAAATGAGCCCAGGGTCCATTGAGCTTAGAGTTACCCGACATTTGTCTTTCAGGATAAGGGAAAACCCCGGAATAAACCTTATTCAGGTAACTCACCCTTATCGGTTGTTACTCCATTACAATATATAGGAAAGTAAATAATTACAATTGGTTACATGAGTTAGAGTTCATAATTTGTTCATTAACTGTCTTGCATCCCAGCAGAGTTTACAAATGTTTGACTGGTTTTGTTGTTCTTTGTCCAAGCCAGGACATGTCAGCAGATGTTTGGAGTCCATAACCACACAACTGTCACAGATAGGGCAATCACCTGCTGGAAGCACTGCAATCTTTTGTAGATGTTCTGCCAAGCAATCGTGGCTGGTAAGTTACTCTGAAGTTTGCCACTGCCCCCTTTCTTCTTTTGTTGCTATAGGTGTTTCAGATACTCTGTATATTTTCCAATGGTTTGCCTTCTGCTTTCGTTGCCAATTCAGTTAGGTATGTATTTTTAATTTTTCTCTGTACAACCCTCTTGAATGTTTGATGTGATTGGTTTTTGTTGTGATTGTATTTGGGTCCCTTTCCAGCTAGTTGATCAACTGCTTCATTTCCGCCTATTCCCACATGGGAGGGAACGGAAATGTCACAGATTTGTTTCTGATAAGGTTCGTTTTATATCAATGATGGGTTTTATGGTGAGTGCTTGGTTTAATGTTATTGCTTGTATTGCTACTCTAGAATAAACTAATATTACAGCTTTTGTAAAGAGATGGGAGTCCATACAGAAGGTTGTTGACTGCTAAATGGATGGCATGGATTTCTGCATCAAAGTTGGTCATGTGTTTTCCCACAGGGGCATATTGGGAAAACAGAGCACAATGCACTTCAACATCAGCTTTATCTTCAATTTACAACCCATCTGTATATATTTTAAGCCACTCTGGTTCTGGATATATTTTTCGTTTATTAATTCTAGGGTCGTTGATCTCATGACTATGTCTGGAGTCTGTTTTTTCTTGATGGAATTTGGTGTAAGACTGTAGTCTACGTTAATATATTTTAGGAGATTTATTTTCTCTTTCTTGTAGTAGATATGTTTGCATCTAAATTTTTCAGAAGATTTTGGCATGCTTCTATGGGAGGAATTTGTGTTTTTAAGTGGTTGGTTGATAATTTTGTATCCATTTAGCTTCTGTGAAGATTTCATTTTCATGAAGGTGTTGTTTGCTCCTTTATTTCTGCTTTTATGGATGGGTTATTTGTATATGATCACATATCTTTCATGAGTAGTTTTTACTGCTCCTGGTATAATACGGAAAGCTTTGTTTTGAGTTTTTTCAAGCATATATAAATTTTTTCCTGTAGCAGATATCAAGACCTCACTTCCATATTTTATTAATGGTTTCACACAGGTATTATAAGTTCTATTTAGTGTGTTTTGTGTACAGTCCCATTTGGCTCCTGCTAATCTTTTCATCATGGGCATCCTTTTCTCTACCTTTTCTTGAACTGTAAGTGTTGTTTAATTGGAGTTTGTCTAATACTACTACTAGATACTTTGTGTTAGAGCTCTTCTGGAGTTTGATATAATCAATATATAAGTCAAATGATGAATTTTCGTGTCGTAGTAAGAAGAACTGGTACACAGTTTTTGTTTTATTGATAATCATGTTGTTCTCAACCGTTCATGTTTGGAGAGCTTCTACTGCTTTATTCATATTTCCTTCAAGTATGTCCTTCTGTTTATGACAATCTTTTGTGCTAGTCCATATTGCAATCATCTGCAAACATGCTAATCAACATTTTCAACATCTTTTAGTGTGTTCCCTAAATCATTAACATATACGTTAAATAATGTACAGCTGCTGACTGCTCCCTGAGGTACACCAATCTTGCTTTGTTTGAAATCTGACTCCTCATTCCAACATATATTCAGCCCATCTTTGTGTCAAAAATCTTCTAATAGAGCTTAACATATTTCCTCTTATTCCATACATTTCTAGCTTTTTGATAAGGTTTCCTCTTCACACAGTATCATAAGCTCCTTGAAAGTCAATGAATACTAGTTTTCCACACAGTATTATTATTATTATTATTATTATTATTATTATTATTATTATTATTATTATTATTATTATTATTATTATTATTATTATTATTATTATTATTATTATTATTATTATTATTGTTGTTGTTGTTAGTGTGTATGGATTTATTAAAGCAAGTTAGTATTCTATTTATATCACACAACCTGTATAGCTGTGTTGTTAAACTGTATAAATTCATATGACTTGGTTCTTTTGTGTATTTAACACTATTCTGAACTGAAAATAAATAAATAAAATAAATATAAGCTCCTTGAAAGTCAATGAATACTGCTACTGAGCTATATGTGTTGAAGTTTGTTTTTATGCTTTGTTCTAATTTCAAAATAGCATTGGAAATTGACATATTTGTTCTAAATCCTGATTGTTCTTTCTAAGATATCTTGTGACTCAAGATAATATTTAAATCTTGAAATCATGTTTTCAAAAGTTTTGGCTATTGAAGTAGCCAGTGAAATTGTTCTGTAGGATATTTCTTGCTTCTGTTTTCCTGTATTGAGGGTTGATATGAATGTGGCCTTTAACTATTCATTTGGTAGGTTTAAGTTTCCTTTTCAAAAAGTTATTGTAAATTGACAGAAGGAAGTGCTTTTTCTCCTAGATGTTTTAGTAGTTCTGGCAAGATGTGTGGTTCTGGTTGTTTCTTTTCTAATATTTTTTATTGCTGTATTTAATTCTGCTATGTTAAATTCTTCATCGAACAGTGACACATTTGTATGTATTCCTTTACACCTTTGACGTTTAAAGATTGTTTCTTCTTTTGGGTCTTATTGAGTTTATATTGGTTTAAAAAGTGTTCATTTAAACTTGTAGCTATTTTTTTAGGATTTATCTCTTCTACATATATTTCCAATTTTAATGGGATAGTTTGTCTTTTGTTTCTTCTTATTGTTTAAAGAGTTCATTAGTTGGTAAGCCCTTTCTCCATCAGTTCTGTAATCCATACTATTTAAGAAGTTATCTCAAGTATATTGTTTAGCTTTATTTTCTGCTTCATGATTGTGCATTTCTTTCCCCATTTAATAATATCTCCTTTCTGATTTTCTAGCATCTTTCCTTGTGTTCCTTCTGCTTCTGTTTTGCTTTGTCTTAGATTTAATTTTGGTTAGTGAATTCCAGAAGGGTTTATACGACTGCATTCATCCTCTTGGAATAATTATTTGACACTTCTTAGTGCTTCAGAAAAAAATGTACTATATGCGCAAGATTTCTTGAGCGTTTGGGTTCCAAGTCCTCATTCGGTAGGTTTCGCTTATTTCCGTAAACACAGATGACAACTTTGAAACAGGAAATGCGCTAGTCACTGTGACATCTAGTGGCTAATATGCTAAGCTTTCACACACACGCCACTTCATTTTGAGTAATTTTGAGGTTAATTATTAGCTAAGCAGTTTACAAGAAATCTAAAGCAAGACTATGTTCTCAATGTTATGGCTCTCGAAAGGAGACACTATTTTTCGTCTACCTCCATATAACTGATCTGAATGCAACTGAGCTGGCGAGGGCAAAAATAAAGAAATTTACAAAGTACACAATGTTAACGAGAGCCACAAATCTGCGGAAACTTACTATAGAAGCGACAGATTGGGAAGTATTCACTAAGAAGGTACAAGAGCTGGAAATGCAATATTGGGGAAATGATGGTGTAATAGAAAATGCAATTAATGAAATTATTAACACATTAGAGGATACAAGCAATGAAAGTGACTCAGTAGACTTGGAAATCGAAGAATCACAAAGCGAATGAGTGTAGTGTCATAATATTTGTTTTTTAATACTTTTATGTGTTTTATGACAGTAAATATATAAGCATGCAGCAATTCGGATGGAGTTCAATTGTTTGTTGAAACATCTCATACCTTTGGTGCATATCTTCGCTTATCTTACCATAATTTGGCTGAATTGTGTTTTTCTAGGTTGACCACACTGCAGAAACAAAAGCGAGGTAGCTCTCTTTTCTTATCCTCTGCCCGCACTACACCGTAAATCTAGCGCTCAAGAAATCTTGCACATATAGTAGTTGCTTTACAGGGGTTATTTTCCTCTGGTTGGTTGTTGATATCTTCCACCATATTTGTGAATCTGTTCCAATTTGCGTTTTTAAATTTCACATAATTTTGTAGTTTTGTTTTTAATTTTAGTTTGGTTTTTGTTTTGTTATCATTCTGTGACCGCCTCTGGGTTTTCAAATTATGATTTCTTGCATATACCTAAAATATTTGCTGTTACTATGCTTAAATCTGGATTTGTGGAGCTCCTGAGTAGTGAATATATGTTTTTGGATCATCTTTAATGAAGGTGAGGAACTAAATGATGTGAAATGGCAGTGCCAAGGATGGAAGGAAAGTGATTATGATGCAGTGGTTGAATGAATGAGAGAGGAAATCATAGAGAACCCACTCAGACATTTTGTCCACCACAAATCCTATATGTGCTTCTCTGAGATCGAACAAAGATTGCCTAGATGAGAGATAAGTGGTCTATAAGCACAGCCATGACACTGCTTACATATACAGGAAACCTTGTTCGAAAAAGGTTCTCTCTTGCATTTGAAAAAATATTTAAGTATTCTACATAGAAGCAGCTTTGTTCTGAAAATGTGTGGGCTTTTTCCTCATTCATCTTTATATGCTTATTTCTTCTATTAGATTTTGATAGTTTTGGTATTCAATATGCAACAAAAGTCATAATATAGATTATTTGGATTTATGCCAACAAAATTAATGTTGGTGATATTGTCAATTTTCACCTGCTGCTGCTTCTTCCACTGAGAAGTCAGAAGCTGGATGTCAAAGGTAGAATTTTGTGAAAAGATGAGCAGAAAGTCACTGAATTAGTTCTAATTTTTTCAGAGAAATTGCCATATGAATACATATAAGGTAATTTTGAAGAAAAAAATCAACTAATAAAATAGATCAGTAGTCAGTATATGTACAAATGGTATACATTCGTGTACAATCAAATGTAATCCTAGACAAAAAATGACTAGGCATATTGTTGAAATTGTTTTTTTTTTTTTTTTTTATGGGTGGAGGTATAGGAGGGAGGAATTTCTTATAAGGAACATTTTCCACTTTTCCTGATGCATAATTCCACGATTTGTCAGCTGAAGGATCAAATTTCAAAACTGAGTGAACTAATATACAGCTAAGAAAGTCCCCAGGGAATGAGACACAGGGGAGTTGGAGAAGGTTCCTACACCCTCGCTCGACAGGTTTATGATACCCCATGTCAGTTCAGTTACAGACCATTCAAAAACATTGACGGCTTCTACTTTTGTGAATAAATCTTCTCGGCTTTAGTGTACTGAGTGAATAGGGTGCAGGTTTTTTTTAATGGTTCTGCTCCTTGTGTAGCATATGTTCTGTGTCACACACATTTGCTGTCCTTGTTCCACTGTTAAAGGGTGGCACATTCCTCTCAGGGACTTACTTTGCATTGGTGGACAGTAGATACTACGCATTAATTCAGATACAAAATACACTTATAATAATATATTGTTCGTTGGCTTCTATTACCAATAGGCAACAAAGCCTTGCACACCAGCACTTTAAGGTTGGGCAGTAAAGTACATAGATTTGTTTATACCTTCCTTCCTAAAGTAAAACCTTGATAATAATTGTCACCCAGTTAACCATCTAAATCATCCTTTCTTTCTTTCATCATCTTTTCATCCTCCCTTTTTCTTTGGTCATCTCTAATGCTAATCACATATGTCTATGACCTTCAGAAGTAATCTTATTCCACTAACTGAACCATTTCTAAATTGGAGGTATCCAAAGGACCTTCCAAACGTAGGGTGATAATCAGGATTGCAGTGGAATGGAAGGTTGGGACAACTTAAAATCAGTATTTCAGAGCCAGGAATCCAGAATCCTCAGTATTAGAGCTACAAACAAAACCACTAAGCTATTCCAAGACTTTTTTTGTGTAGTATTCTGGAATGAAGATTCCCTGGCCACTGCATTGGAAAGTAGTCTTTCAACAATTGGCTTCAGTCTATGTTACATCATTTCCTGTGTACAGCCACAATGCTGCTGCAAATTAAATACAGAATGAACATATACTCTAATCCATTCTGATACTTTCAGTTGTGTATTATTTACAGTTTAGTTGCAAATCGCAAAATGGTCTGATAATCAAATAACAGTAGTGATCATAATATACTACTGTTGCCTTGCAATATGCATACAAAAATTACAGAAAAGGGATGGAGTAAGCATGCAGACTTATTGGTTTTATATAACAAAAGTGTTACCTATTTCACAGCCCTTCCTTGCGGACAACAATCACCTTGATTATATTTTCTAAATATACAAGAAATGTAATAGGATTTATGTGTTTAGTGTATTTTTTGTGCAGTTGCTTATTAAACCTAATATTTATATTAAGATGGATTATCCATCATTTTTTGTTAACCATCAACCTGGTCCCTTCTTTGTAAAGGTTAATTGGAGTTCTACTGAATATATTTATTAAGTTTAATAGTTGCAAAGTAGTATTCAAATATAATAGCGTAAAATCTAAATGAAGATTCTTAAGATCATAAGATGATTGCTAGAGTTCCCATTGTTTTACAGAATTTCTCTTGAGATTATTTTTCAGGCAAATTATCTTTTAAGCAACTTTACCCATTACTATGACAGTTTTGTTTCCAATATTGAAAGCTAATCTTTATATTAATTTGAGGCACATGTTTAGAATGAACTAAACACCTTCCAAGGAAATGGCTCCTTGATCATGTTTAATATTTAATTCTGGGTATAATATATTATGAGTTCATTTTTTGTATTTCAAAAATGATCTTCGTTAAGCAGATTAAATGTAAATAAAATACTATAACAACTCGTGAATGTTAAACCATTCTGTCGGGTAATATTCTAAGAGTGCTCCTGCTGTTAAATCTTTTTTTAACTAGCTGTCTAAATAACCAAAATTTGTTTAAAAGATCGTGTTAGTTTTTTCTTTCTCTACCATGTAAATAACAGAGAAGGTATTGCATTCCACAAAAACTTTCATACCAAAACTTCACTTTATGAGATCCTCTGAATTCATCCAACAGCCAACTCAAAAATGAACTTAAATACCATACATGGTTACAAACTGTTGAATTCTCAGGAACTGGCAAAACCATGCTTGGTACTTATATTCAGCATCTTTCAAGAATAAGACAAACATTTCCGAGAAAATCCCACAATCCACAGACTATACTTACATTTTTTCAAAATTTCAAATTTTGTCTCAGACAACTTTGATTAAAATACCATATGTTTAATACATTTTCGTGAAAAATGAACTGCATATTTTGAATTTTCTGGGAATGCTGTCCTCTTCATTCTGGATGAATTTAGACAAAACTTTACTACAAAAATTACATACAGCCAGTTAAAACATAATTTATATAAAATACTTTTTTTTTTTTTTTTTTTTTTGTTTGTGAAGCATCCAATTTCCAAGATATTCCTTGTCATTTGTTTGAACTTTTCAATACTTATATTTTTCTGAAGTGGGAAGATATTCATTATTTCTTAGTTATGTAAAGAGAACAGAATTTCATATGTATCAAAAGCTGTTTTAAGGCCAGCTCTTAAAAGACAAAGCCTACTGTATTTCATATTTCCCTTGCACCTACATGAAAATTGGAAATAAGATAATTTTTGTAAATGTTTACCTCAATTGTCATGCATTGTGGCATAGTGAACTAGAGCGTTGTGCTTTGGTTCCCTGCACATAGGATCAATCCCACCTTTGGGGGGTGCAGATTTTAAATCCCAGGTATAGGACCAGTGCCCACTCAGCATCAAAGGAAATTGAGGATTACTTTACCTTGCATATGAGAGTGTGAGGCCAGCAATTTGGCAGGCTCAAGCCCACTTTGGGCTGTTACACCATGAGTTATGTTTACCTCAATTAATATGAAGTAGATTGAGAAATAACTGCTTGTAAGAATTGTATGTAAAGAAGTACAGAAAGTCATGCAAGTGTAACACATCAGATTTTTTTTAATGAATATAACCATTAGAAACTTCAGAAATATTATAAATTGTAAGAAATTGTCAGTCCATTAATAAATCTGATACAACACATTCAAAGGAATTTGCCTACTAATGACTGATTCAGTTTATTACATATTACACTTATAAAAAAGTGATACTTCTATCCAGGTTAAGTTATTTAAGATATATTATTTCCTCTACCAAGTACTAGTAGGTGGAGAAGGTATTATTCACTCCACCCAAAAATCTGATGTTTAAATTTTCCAATAAACACGTTTTGAGATCCCAAGAAGATAACACAAATTGTTGAAAAAAAGGTATGTGTATGTATGTGAATAGCATAATGCCAAAATGGAAAGTCTAAAATACCAAACTTGATATCATGTTCAGTATCTTCCAAAGATATGACACAAAATGTTTTCCAAAAGCTTTCCCCATCTGCAATTACTGCTTACACATATTTTTCAAAATAGTTTACTTTTTAAAAATTGGCTGAAGCAATTTAAATTAAAATACCATATATTAAAGATATTTGTGTGACAAATAAAATTTATATATTCAATCTTCTGAGAATAGCATCTGCTGTGTAACTAGTATGCATTAAATGATAAATGAAACCGTGTGCACCAAAAATGTATTGTTTACAAGACGTTTGGCATGAGACGTTTCAATATATCTGTTTTTAATGGTTCAAACTGTAGAATACTTTTGTCACTCTTTTAGAGCAAGCCACTCTGATAATGCATATGACAGTTAATGTACCATGACTCAAACCAAGGTAGCCCAGTGCTCTTACTATGGTAATATGAGTCTGTGGTTATGTCAGGATTCAAGTGTTTATCAACTCATGTGCTCTTCCCACAGACCTTGCTTGAGTGTTCACTTTACTGAGGGACTGTTTGTATAATTTAGTCATTTAGTATTTATCTTTTGTGTGTAAGAATGAAGAGAGGTGCTTCAACAGCCATCTCAGTACTTAAGCTATCTTGGTAGAGTCTATCTTGTGCAATTTGATGACAACAATGTTAAACGTTTAATATGCCATATGCAGTATGATATTATGCATCACTTAGCATTTGGCAATTCAGAGGACTTGAAAATGTACATTTTCCTGAAATCTCAACTTTTTTGGTGAAATGTAGTACTTTCTCTATTTACTGTAAGCACATAGTACAAAAAGCAAAAATGAATGACAACTTCCATTTAAAAAAGGAGAATATCTGCAAAGTGGTTCATTTCACAAACAAAAAGTGTTAAGACAAACTGTGATTTAATGAGATCTACATTTTTTGTAGAGGAAGAACTTATCTACCTCTTACAGTTTACGAGTTATACAAAGTCCTCCACAATGAAGAGGATTTCTGAGGAATTCCCAGAAAATTCAAGAGACACATTTCATTTGTTATGAAAATATGAAAATTACTAAGAGCTATTCAAACTCCAACAATTGGAAAAGGAAGCACAGATGGTGGGACTCCAAATCAATATCAACAAAACCAAGGAATTAAGAATAGGTGCCACTCAATCCAACCCTTTAACTCTGTGCAGTGGCATAATTGAAAGCGTGAAGGAATTCTCATATTTAGGTAGCATAGTTTCCCATCAAGGTGGTACAGATAGTGATGTGGATGTAAGAATAAAGAAGGCAAGATATGCATTTGGGCTACTAAAACCAATATGGAAGAGTGCTGCTTATTCAAAGAACACCAAATTGAGAATTTTTAACTCTAATGTTAAATCCGTGCTCTTATATGGGTGTGAAACCTGGAGAATAACTAAACCAATGATAAATAAACTGCAAGTTTTCATTAATAGATGTTTATGAAACATTAAAAGTATTCTGGCTGGTCCAGATAACTAATGAAAACCTAAGGACATAAACAAACCAAAAAGCAGTTGAATTAGAAATTCGGCATACGAAGTGGGGATGGCTGGGACATACACTTTGCCAACCTCAAGATGACCCCGCTAGGAAGGCATTGGTTTGGAACCCTCAGAGCAGCAGAGGAATTGGCAGACCCAAGATAACTTGGAAGCGAACAGTTCTCGCAGAAGCCAAGAAGATGGGGAAGACCTGGAGTGAGATCAGGGAGCTAGCCAGGAATAGAGTCAGATGGAGAAGTTTCCTGAGAGCCCTATGTTCCACTTAGGAATAATGGGAAATTTGATTGATTAAGAGCTATTAATTATGTAAAATATGAAGCTATTAACAGTGAAGCAAACAAATATATGCAAATATAATAATTTGTAACTTAAAACTTCACTTATAATAAATGATGAAACTTTTCTTATAAATTGAACAGGATCGCGATTTCGTGAAACTTGTTTTCACATCCTCAGCAAGTTTCATCATTTCTTATAAGATAAGTGAAGTTTTAAGTTACAAATTATTATATTTATATATATTAAGAGCAACTTTAAAGAAAATCAAAACAGTCTGGGATGGGGTGATTTTCTTGAAAACCTTTATTTAAAAAAAAAAAACACACACACACACACACACACACACACACACACACACACACACACACACACACACACACACACACACACACACACACACACACACACACACACACACACACACACACACACACACACACACACACACACACACACACACACACACACACACACACACACACACACACACACACACACACACACACACACACACACACACACACACACACACACACACACACACACACACACACACACACACACACACACACACACACACACACACACACACACACACACACACACACACACACACACACACACACACACACACACACACACACACACACACACACACACACACACACACACACACACACACACACACACACACACACACACACACACACACACACACACACACACACACACACACACACACACACACACACACACACACACACACACACACACACACACACACACACACACACACACACACACACACACACACACACACACACACACACACACACACACACACACACACACACACACACACACACACACACACACACACACACACACACACACACACACACACACACACACACACACACACACACACACACACACACACACACACACACACACACACACACACACACACACACACACACACACACACACACACACACACACACACACACACACACACACACACACACACACACACACACACACACACACACACACACACACACACACACACACACACACACACACACACACACACACACACACACACACACACACACACACACACACACACACACACACACACACACACACACACACACACACACACACACACACACACACACACACACACACACACACACACACACACACACACACACACACACACACACACACACACACACACACACACACACACACACACACACACACACACACACACACACACACACACACACACACACACACACACACACACACACACACACACACACACACACACACACACACACACACACACACACACACACACACACACACACACACACACACACACACACACACACACACACACACACACACACACACACACACACACACACACACACACACACACACACACACACACACACACACACACACACACACACACACACACACACACACACACACACACACACACACACACACACACACACACACACACACACACACACACACACACACACACACACACACACACACACACACACACACACACACACACACACACACACACACACACACACACACACACACACACACACACACACACACACACACACACACACACACACACACACACACACACACACACACACACACACACACACACACACACACACACACACACACACACACACACACACACACACACACACACACACACACACACACACACACACACACACACACACACACACACACACACACACACACACACACACACACACACACACACACACACACACACACACACACACACACACACACACACACACACACACACACACACACACACACACACACACACACACACACACACACACACACACACACACACACACACACACACACACACACACACACACACACACACACACACACACACACACACACACACACACACACACACACACACACACACACACACACACACACACACACACACACCTTTTTCTAAAACACTTGTATGTATTTCAAGTAAAATCTTGGTATTAAATTTTTGGGTGTGATACAATACTTTTCCTTTTGTAAAAATAATTGAGCATTATCTGTATAAAGATTACTTTTGGAAGAGTGTAATTTTCTTAAATGTTTTTATATTTCATAGTTGGGCTTGCTTACTTTAAAATACCAAGTTTAGTTCAGGTTTGACTCTACCTATCCAAAACCAAGTTTAGTGTTCATCAAGCTTTGGTTTTAAAGTTATACTTTTCATAAATAGACAGATGTTTTGCTAACAATGCTTTCTTTTTGGGGAAGAGAGGGGAAGCTGACTGGATTATTTCAAAATGTGCATTTCCATTGAAATTCCCACATCACATACTTCCTCTGACCACGGAATGATTCAATTTGTTCTCCAAAGTTGTAAAATGAACCCTTTTTGGCACCTGTCTCCCATTCATTTGCTGGCCACCCTTTAAGGAAATTGAATAAGAGTTTATGCCTGTAATATTTTATCACCTTTTTTACGCTTTAAAATCTTTTTAGCCCAATCTTCATCTATCTGGTTGAAGTATAATATCAAAATATATGCTTTTTCTCTGATATGGTAATAATTAAAAACCAAACAATGATAAAATTAGTGGAAAATACAGTGTAGAGCTATGACAGTCCACTTGAACAATGGCTGATGCCAACAAAATATAAATCCATTTGGAAAGTCTACTTCCTTAGCTTTGTGAGATTTTCCACTAAATGGCAAATTGAGAACACAGCAATAAATGTTGACAGGTTGCATTTACCAATAGTAATGCACATTATCAGCATGTGAAGCTGTCTTGTTTGAAAATTATGTTTGGTGAAACAGCAGCTCAACAAAATGTTCAGTTTTCCAAGAAAATCAGTATGTGGGAAAAGTTTAATCGTGACATGCTGCTCAACATGATTAAAGACTTAAACGAAGAATATTGTGTATTTGCTTTCAGTTGAACATAAAAATATGGTACACATCTATGAAAGCAATTGCATTGTTTATAGTGTCGTGTTACTCCTAAAGCAATTTTAGGAGTCAGATTTGTATACAAATGTGTTCTCGTAGTCGCATAAAAATTTTAGCAGCTATGAAATTAAACTGCAACCAAGGAAATTGTATAATTCAGCAGGAGGGTGAATTTTACATAGTATAGAAAAATTTATAGAAAAACGAAAAAAAAAAGGTTAGTTTTAGTTGTCTATGTTTGTAAATTGTAGCAGTGAAAATCCAGAGTATAATTGTTATGATATTGCTTTGTATTATCCTCCTAGCAAGCAACAAGGTAAAATGCCATGGTCTGTTCTATCTTTCTACCTAAATTTTTTTAATGTAATTTACATCCTTTAACTTTTTAAGTCATATCGGACAATGAATGGAATGGGTGAAATGATGCTCAAATGGGCCCAGGGTCCATGGAGCTTAATGTTACCTGACATGCATCTTTTAGGATAAGGGAAAACCCCGGAAAAAACTGATCCAGGTAACTCACCCTGCCCAAGATTCGAACTCGGGACTTCTTGAACGTGAGGAGACATGCTACCATCTACGCTACCGAGGTGGGCTTCCCACCTATTACTGATTGACACAGCACTACAGTGAATCCTGTTGGAAATGACAGATATGTAACAAAAGTCTCTTAACTTCAACTAATGGAATTGTAAAATAGAAATTTAAACTATGCATAAAAATCTTTCCATTCCCATGTTCACTAACATGTTCTCAAAATTTTACATACTACCACATGAATTAAGGCTACAAGCAACACAAAACCGAAGTAGAAGAGGTGGAAGCTCTGGATAAGAGGAGTGGTGCAGGTGACCAAGAACAGTGTTCCTTTCAGACCCACTTCTCATTAACCAGCACTTCTACTTCCTCTTTGTAATGCTCATAACTTGGGGATACTTGAAATAGGGTGAATAGTTCTTATTGTTCTTATCAATTTACAAGTATGAAGTATTTCAGTGCAGCCTCATTTTAAAGAAAAAAAAATTGCACTTACTTGTCATTCTTATTTAAGATTGATACATTCACATTTCCAAGGATTATTTTAAGGTAAAGTCCATTTTCTTTGGGTAATGATTGTTCCATTTCATGGAGTTGTGCTTTTCTTCGCAGTAGATCTTTTTCAAGTGCTTGTATGGCTTCCTTGTCATTATCAGCAGCATCTTTGGAAAACCTAATAAAAATAAATGTAGAGGAACATGAGGTTGATATATTAAAATAAGAATGAGATAGTAATTGAAAACATTTGTCATCATCTTATAGCACACAATTCTTACTTTTTCAGTGATCTACTAATGATTCCAAGCCGATAATTTTGGTGATTAATTTGTTTCATACATTTTCCTTGCAGCTCCCCAACTTCTTCTAATTTGGTAATGTACTCCCTATTTAAATCCTAGAAGTAACAAAATTGGTTTTAACTCTTAGAATAATTAATTCAGAATAACTTTATTTTATAATTTACAATCAGGAAGATGTCTATAGTAATGAGATGGTTAGATCAAAGTACAAGTGGTTCATTCTACAGAAAACTCACATTTGGAACCAATAACAACTATTTTGCACCTATGCAAACTAAAGTTGGAATTTCAGGTACTTACTTCTAAAATTTTATATTCCACGCCCAAATCATTAAAATCTTGAACACACGACTCCACATCATTGCATTCCATTCTGGAACGACTATCTTCCTCTTCGCAGGTTATTAGGGACAATTACTGATACGCACGGCATACACACACATTAATAGATTGTGTCGCAATTCAACCTCCTGTTTAAGTCCACCGCTTGGCAACAAATTACTCGACTTTGGATTTGACGAGTCGCTGGAACATGAGTTAACAAACTGATGTTTCTTCCTTTCTTTAAGCTTTGAGCTTTAAACTTCTTATAACACGGCCCTCCCGATAACCCATGTTCTTTCTGAGTGGTACTCAAAGTAGTAACTGGACATAGTACAAAGTTTGCGATTTAGTATGCGGTGGTATACGCCAAAACCGGTATTTTCTACAGAACTGAGAATACCAAACTTTTATCCTACGATACTTGTAATAGACACCGTTGCCATGGAGAAACTGTATAAGAAAACTTGAATTTAAACTCAGTGATAGTTATTAGGGCAACGAGTGGGTTAAAGTAAACAAAATTCACTCTGCTCCGGTAACGAGTGGAGTAAAATAAAGTAAATAAATAATAACTACAAATGTTCTATAACCGTTTAACAGCAGCATCAAACATTTTTATTCTTTAACTACATGAAAGTGAACTTGTACATTACCATAGAAGTTAATAACCCCAAATGAATTATTTAATTTATTACTATCCGTATAAAATCATTAACTGAATATTTACGGTATATTAATGTATCGTATCTATAGGATAAAATAATATACAAGTGGACAAACCTCTATTATCCACTCGTAGAACTTAAAACACTCCCCTTCGGATCACGTTTTAAATTGTTCGGCTCATGGATAAACTTCAATAAACATAGATAAATTATTATTATAACCCACTTTATTATTATTATAGCCAACTTCAAACTACAGAACCCAAACTTCAAACGGTAACCTCGCCTTTACCCATCCCATTCTTCTAGTATGTTTTAAACATATTTTCACTAGGAAGCAGATTCTTAGTAAATAAAGAAATAAAGAATATTTTCCACAAACACATACATGCCTTCAAAAAGGGGAAAATTGAATAAAGAATCATGAGCATAAGTATGAAATCTTATTTCACACAAAAACACAGACTTTGAAGCAAAAATATGTAAATATATATTTTCAAATAATCTCCCTTAAATAAATGAAATTGAGTTAATTTTTTACTTTTAAAAATTATCCCGCACAATTTAAATTTGTGCTATATTATAAATATATTCCATATATTTATGAATGACTTGTATTGCAATCAAGTATTAAAGAATGTTTGCCACGTGTACAAACGATTTTAAAAAACTGTGTAGTGTGGCTAAAATCATGATTTCAAGTGAATGTGTGTGTGTGTGTGTGTGTGTGTGTGTGTGTGTGTGTGTGTGTGTGTGTGGGGGGGGGGGGGGGTGCGCGCGCGCGAGTGTGTTTGGTAACATACCATTATATACACGTATTATGTGCGTATTATATTCATATCATATTCACATACTATTAAATTCATATATACAATATTCACGTCATCACGACTGATATTCTGTGATATATAGAGATCATTTTTATAATGTTGTGACTTTGTGGGTTCATATAATTAAAGGTTCAATTTTCAGAAAGCAACTTGTACAACTCTGATCTCAGCAGAATGACGTACACACACCAACACAGTCTCTCGTGTTTTCTGTACACGCAAATAAACAAAAGAATTCACTTTCGAATCACTACACGTTTATCAGTTCTCAACTCGCAATTCGATACGGTTTAAATGTCCATACACACGATAAACAACCTTCTGACTCTAACTGCCGTCTGCATTGCAACGCAACGCAGGTGCTGATAGGCTGTTAACAGCCAGAAAGTTTTTGCTGCATACCCAGCCAGGTATTGGGTTTCACCGCAGGTTGAAATTTTGGTGATGCAGGATGGGATGGAATTATTTTGTTGAGGAAGTGTTACAAGGTAACCTTTTCTTGCTCCTCTGATTTTATACAGGATGTAATACCATTTCTTTTTACACCCTGATGTTTATTGGATTTCAAATGGGGTAAATTGTGTAGCCAAACAGCTCATTGGATGACTGTGGAGTAGCTTTAGCTGCTTCTCGGAGCAGCTAACTGGTGCTCATCTCCTTTTATACCTCCAGCCACAGCCTCCACCACTCTTTCCAGAAACTTGTCCATTTGTCCATGGCCTTTTACGAGGCAGCGAGAAAGGGAGAGAACCATCCAGACGTCTCTCTGTCTCCTTCTCTCCCCGCCACTTTTCCTTTCTTGGCAAGCGCTAGCGCGCGTAGGCGCCATCTGCCTCTTTCACTCACCGCTTCTTTCTCTCTCGGCGTTCGCTTACGAGCGGCCTCGTGATACTGCTCTTTCCTCAAGGCTGGTCGTCTCGAACAGCACCATGTTAGCGGGCCAGACGATCCAGGTGTATCACCAACATCTTCCCTCGGGGCATCTTCTGGATGCGATAGACCACGTCGTGAGAACACGAGCGGCCTCGTGACAATATAAATCGCTATTTAGAGACAATCGGTACGCATTTGTGATAAGACAAGAATACTTTTGTTATATACTGAACATTCTAGAAGCTTCTATACTTTTAGGTTAATAATAATAATAATAATAATAATAATAATAATAATAATAATAATAATAATAATAATAATAATAATAATAATAATAATAATAATAATAATAATAATAATAATAATAATAATAATAATAATAATAATAATAATAATAATAATAATAATAATAATAATAATAATAATAATAATAATAATAATAATAATAATAATAATAATAATAATAATAATAATAATAATAATAATAATAATAATAATAATAATAATAATAATAATAATAATAATAATAATAAAATGATGGTGATATCATTTTTCCTCAATTCTGTAAATTTAATTATAACATTTTTAGTATATTTTGACATCTTTACGAAATATTTGTAAAAATTTTAGCGCAAAAAAGTTAATATTGCTACAACGGCGATCGCACCAGTTGGCAGTGAGAATTAATACGGTTTTTAAGGACAGCCATTAGTTGACATCAAGAAGGTGCAAGTAAGTCTGCCATGAGAGATTAACGCCATTAGCTGACGTCATGAAGCAAGGTCTATTGCGAGGATACCGTTATAGAGTGTAATTCGAGAACATTCGCCCATTGGAATATCTCCCGCACCCGGCAGGGCTATATAAAAGCCGATACGATGCTTCGACAAAATCCTAATAGAAATCCCTAACTGCGGTTAAACCTTTAACGGGTGGGCACGCAGTTAAAACTTTAGGTTGTATGCAACTTGCAAGCACCACGAACGAACAATGGGAGTGTAGAGTTTAGTTTTACAGTTGTTTGTGCGTGTTTCGAACTTGGAATGTCAGTCGACGAATGCAGCTCCGTCCGTCCATGGTGCTAGCTGTTTAAAGCCAGAAGGTTTTTGTGCGTGCCCACCCGTAAAAGGTTTTACCGCAAGTAGGTTTTTTCCGGGATGTTGTAGGATGGGTTGTCGATTTTTAGGAAGATTTTTGTTGAGGTAACATACATTTTATGTTCCTCGGGGTGTAGGAAAGGATGCAAAACCTTATGCAACCTGGTTTTCTAATTCATAAATTTTAATAGCTTCAACAATGTTGATGCCAAACAGTTTAGAAGAATTATGTGAAGCTCAGTTTTAGCTGCTGTAAGGATTAGCTCCTGGGTTATCTCGGGTGCCCGCAAGCCATACGTGTACCCGGAACAACCTAAACCGGCTTCTAGTGGGGCCATAACCTACCAATGATCTAACAGGGGCGCTTTTATGAGATGGTAAAGTTGCGTAAAATTATGATGTTCCACGCCTAATTTCATCCTCCACGTATGGAAGACCCGATGCTTCGTGAAGCAACCTGGTAGGGAAAGAGCAACCCACAGAATAGATGGACTGAAGTCCTCTATTCTGTGCACGGTGAATGCATGCCAGCCAGCTGTCTGCGGCCATACCCTAGATCTCGCAGGCATATAGCATCAATGGGATTATCAGCGCTCGGAAGAGGTGTAACTTCAGTCCAACTGGCATCGAACCCGGCCCCAAAATTTGATACAGGGAAGTGGTGTTGCTTCCTGCACCTTTGCCGAGAGGTCCCTGATGTGGTGGCGTTAAGTTAAATCTCTGTCCAGTTGGTTAGACCGCTTGGCTCTCACCAAGGCGGCCCGGGTTCGTTCTCAGGCGACCGCAAAGTGAGATTTGTGGTGGAAAACACGGCGCTGGGGCGGGTTTTCTCCGGGACCTCCGGTTTCCCCCGCCATCTCATTCCACCGGTGCTCCATCTTCATCTCATGTATCATCAGTGTCACCGCCTGCGGTGCCGTACGTAGTAAAAGCGGGCGTTAAACACTACACATTCATTCTCTGTCCAGTATAACTCCTAGGTATAGGAGGAGTTAGTCCACTCTATCCTTTGGCCTCGGAAGCTGAAGATGGGGCAGTCTACGGGGGTGTGATGCTTTGTGAGAAGTATGGCGTGGCTTTTGTCCGAGTTAACGGATATCCGCCAACGCCGTTGTGTGAGGCGGAGGTGTCGTTGCAAGGGATTGAACGCTCTGACCATGTGCAGAACAGAAGCACGTCGTCAGCATATTGTGCCATTTCGATGTTGGGCTCTGTGGGGAAGTTCGCCATAAAGACACTGAATAAGGTGGTAGATAGTACAGAGCCTTCGGGGACACCGCCTCTCTCAGGTCTTAGTGTAGAAGTTCTTTCCCCGCGACTTTGACTTGGAAGGTGGCCGGCCCAGGCCGCGCACTTCACACCTAAACACTTCCTAGACTGTCTCAACTTAAGTGAGGTATTTTGGCCCTACAAACCTAAAGCTATAAGAGGTTCAGGTTAGGGTACATGGCATACAAAGAACCGACTCAATGTTCCCCGCAATAAACAATTCAAATGTTTTAATTCATTATTACAATCCTTGATTATAACACTATAATATATTCATTATAACAATATGTGCTCCCTTTAAAATAGCACAAGGAAACAAAGAGCATCACAATCTTTATAGCTAAAATTACTCTAACACAAAGAATTTTCCTGAAAGAACAATAATAAAGTATGAGGGTAACAAGGGTCCCGGAAAACATTTAAATTAACGGTGTGCTAGCCAGTAACCACACAGTAGACATTTACCAAAGCAAAATAGCTGAGTAGAACAATTACATGAGTAACATCTAAAAACCTTTGAATACATAAATTACTTTAGAGTAAGCCGACAGTTAAATTCTGTCCCCCATTTAACGATCTAGAAATTCCAAGCTAGCTAGCAGTCACGTTTTTAAACCCAGAAACATAAAAAGGAAAAGATAATAAAGATTCTGGTCCTGGAACTGAAGGAAATAGCCCATTAAAACTAGTCAAAGCTCACCAAAAGCGATCATGGAAATCCAAAGAAATTTTACCAAAAACCCAAAACTTAGAGCACTTACCCCTGACTTAACCACTTCGACACCAAGCACCAACTCTCTTCCCGATCCGAAGCAGTACACCTAGGAAGACTTTCAGAAAACCCGCAACGCTCAAAGAGAGAAAAGCAGCGGGAATCCAAAGCGATCCCACGAGTAAACAGCGACTCGAATCTGGAAGACAAGGAAATGAGTGCTGGAATGGAGGGGGGGGGGGGGAGATGGCACAGTAGGAAGCTGTGTATTATGTTGATCATCAGTGTTAGGAGCCCCAGATGGATCAGATTATATAGGAGTCTGGCATGCCATGTCGTTGAGAAGGCCTTCTCAAAATCCAACAACACTGCGCCCGCGAAGGCGCCTTTCTGGGAACACAGTTTTTGTGGAGCTAACATTTCCTAGATATTTTTGTTATTGCATTGCATTTTGAAATATTTACCTATATACTTTTCTAAAATAGGAATCTCTTGATCATAAAAGAGAATGGAATATCAAGCTATTACATAGCAACCAGTTCCTAAGAGAATTGACTATCACTTCCACCTACTGCATCTTCCTTCCCTATTCTTATTATATCTAGTACAAAGTATGTAATAATAATATTTCTGCAAAATCTCTCTTGATTAGTGTGAAGTAGATAGAAAAATAAGTATTTATAGGAACAGTCATACAAGAGTGAGCAAAGAAGGTCACGTGAATGCAATGCCTCAGAATTTTTTCAGCAATGTGTGGTGTTGCAAATCCAGCCTCTTCTAACAGGATTTACGAAGTAAAGTTTCCACATGCTCCTCATGCAAACCATTAGGACCTAACTTGAACACTTAACAGTTCCCGCAAATTCAGTTAAGCATATTCACCTACATGGTTGCTAGCTGGTATCCATTTTACTTGTGATATACAAAGGGCGTCCAGAAAGTAAGTTGTGTTTCAATTTATCTCCGCTGCAGCGCTGCGATCGCAGTTTCGCACATGCGCGGTAGACGGTCTATATCAAGGAGAAGAAACGTGCGCCATTGTGATATCGCTGTCAGCCACGTACGCGTTGTTGTGCTTGTTTACAATGTCGGTGTTGATTGAAAATCCCGCCGCTTGTAAAATCAGATCTGTGATTCGTTTGCTGAATGCTAGGAGAGTGAAACCAATTTAAATTTATCGGCAAATTTGAAATATCAAAAGGTGTTGTGTTTCTTCGCGACAACACACGACCAGACACTGCAAATGCGACGAAAAACATCCTACAGGGATTTGGCTGGGACGTGTTTGACCACCCCCCGTACAGACCTGACCTCGCTCCTAGCGACTTGCATCTCAAATCTTTCCTTGGCAGTCAAAACTTCAACAATGACGAAGAGCTGACAGAAAATGTTTCCAACTGGTTGAAGACACAGTGGAAAACTTCTATGAAGAAGGTATACAAAAACTTGTGCCTCGCTATGACATGCCTGCAAAATTTCGGCAATTATGTGGAAAAGTAGTTTAAGAGTTGTAGAATTTTATGCAATAAATAATTTTTCTGTGTCTGTACACAATTTAATTTTATTACCAAACAGAACTCACTTTCTGGATGTACCTCGTATTATACAAATCTCTAAATTGACTATTTGGAAGATTATAAATATTAACTGCTTAAACTGAACTGAAATTTTGCTCTATTTTGAAAAAGAAAATTGAAATTAACACTGAAGTAATGCAATAGTTAAAAATTATGCACGAGTTGACTGAGACACTCTGTACTTCATGTACCTCAATTTGTATGTGAGTACAGTGTATCTCATAAGAGAAATATCACTATGCTCATACTTGTATTTGCTTGAGAGTGATGGCATCAATTCTGCTTTATGTGGGGCTTATGTGCCAAAAATCTGCTACAGAGTAAACTGCAACAAAGTGCTACATGTGACCACTTGCAAGTAGCTGCTGGACATCCCTCTTGAGCTCTGTGCCAGTGCTCCTTACATATGTGTAGACCACTGCCTGCAGGGGTAAACAATTCCTCTTGTAATATGCTCTGTTACTATGTCTATATGTTCCTATGTATTCTGGACTCTTTTTTGGCTACTTCCAGTTCTCTTGTCAGTCGAGTCATATATAAGTTTTAATTTTTGCTCTATTCTTTAAGTCTACAGCGATCCTAAAAGGAATATTAGCGCACATTCTAATATTGCTTTTATTCAATCTGCCTTTTTGCCAAAAACCAATCATTCATTTGTGCAGCCACATTTGCTCAAATCAACCTGACATACTGGTTTCTATCTGTTTTTTTTCATAGTTTCCTTGCTTCATTAGGTTTATTAATAAGAGGACTATCAATATTAAACTGAGATCGCTGGCTTCACACTGCTCTGACAGATTGTGTTTGCAGTTATACACAGTTGCAGTACCCACCTCCCACTTTTGTATCACTCATTCAACTCTCCATTTTCAGGATAATTGACTATCTCAAAATGTAGGACATGTTTTCTGTTTTTTTGCTCTTTTTAATCTCGATATTTTCTGCACTCAAATAGGCTAAAAAGGTAACATGTAGAACATTTAAGATTTTAATCTTATCCAATAATTGGAATGTTAACTACTTTTTTGTCCCAACAACAACCACAACAAAGTATTGGTAGGCTAGAATTAACCAGAGAGAGCAAACAAAGTACATGTACCCTTGATAGTGTTGAACCATTTATTGATACGGTATAGGGTTTGTAGCAAGGTGATGGATGTTGGTGAGTTGGGGATAATGAATGGTGGAAGGTCAATTGTTCCTTAACGACTACTAATCAGGAAAGAATAAACTTTCTGTATCACAGGTATTTGATTATTTTCCAAATTATTTGTATGGAAATTCTGTGTAAATTTTAAAATTTAAGCATACCATGGAGCGCTGGTGCCCACTTGAATAAAATACTGGGAGGAGGGAGCAAAGTGCACACCATTCACTTATCACCTAATATTTTGTCGTGAACCTGATCAACGGCTTGTGTACACAAAGAGCCGGCAAATAAACATAGCACTTGAGATAAAGGACTTGCCGGCACAGATTAAGTTACGCTTCTGGAAGGTGATAGAACATTCGATTCTTGTGTGGTCCAGAAGTCTCTCGAATTTATCAATGAGGTATTTAAGGAAGCGATGACTCGCCAAAAGTCAGTCGTGTTGGTGTTGTAAACAGAGGTAATCAGAAAGTTTGTTGTGATCATCGACCTTGGTAGACTGTGTGTATGTGACGTAATTCTGTTACGTAAGGATTGAACAGAGTGTATCTCTATGCAAATAAAGAACATTTAGAATTTCAGCAAATTGGACTTTTAATTCCACTGCTGTTTGACCGTTAACATAAATCAGGGGGGGGGGGGATTTGACAACGAAACCTGTGGTTTATTGTACCTAATCCCCAAGTGGGCATCCCCGGGAGGAAGAATGAGGCAAGAGGAGGCAAAGGGCAACTGACCCAAGGAGTCACAACAGTGCTGAGATACCCACAGACACTTCTACTTTGAAAGAGACCACCAGATGAGAGATGGTGTGAAATGATAAGGGAGATGAAATGGAGGGACAAGAAATTAGGGGGATTTAATTAACTTGCCCAGCATTTGCCTGGCATTCCAGGAAAACCCCTAAAAAACCCATGGGTCAGGTAGATCAGCCACGGGAATCGAACCCGAGCCTCCCAAATGTGGGCCACAGACAAAACCACCTGAGCCAGCCTGCCAGTTACATATACCTAATTAATTTTTCTTTGTTTAAGGAAAAAAGAGATAGCTCATATCTTCACAGCAGAAGTTATATAAACCGTTAGAGATTTGTGCTCTTAATATGAATTAGCCATATATCCATATTTAAGCTACTGGTTTCCCCTCAATGAACATTCAATTAAAACAGATGGCAGGTGTTTCTGGATCATTGTTGATCTGAGGTAGGTTTTCAGCCTCAAGTTTGAAAACAGTCTTTTCGCTGTGGACATTGACAGGTATCATTAGAAGTCAGGTGAACTTAATTCTGGAAGCATGTTATTTAGATGTGGATTTTTTTGAAGAAATTCAATCACAGATGCCACATTGCCAATGCTCTCATTGCTTATTTTCTAGATGTCTAGAAGCATTTCTCAATGCAATATTAGCGTTCCTTCTTCATCTTCTTCATCATCATCATCATCATCATCATCATCATCATCATCATCATCATCATCATCATCATCATCATCATCATCATCATCATCATCATCATCATCATCATCATCATCATCATCATCATCATCATCATCATCATCATCATCATCATCATCATCATCATCATCATCATCATCATCTTTAAAAGTTTACTGAGCTCCTGTATTTCTCTTCTTACACCAAATTCTTCTGCACTGACCATAATTTCACGATGTCAGAGTTGACTCAGCTTGAAATGCATTCTACAGGATATTCAGATTCAGATGTATACACTAACAAAATTTATACAGAATATGGGCTTCATTTAAAAAAAAATAAGAAGCACTAAGTCAAACTTTATCATATTTACAGTATATAAAATCTGTTTGAGATGTCAGAAAAATAAAACATTATATTTATGAAGTTAATGCACATATCTCTCAGCAATTTTCTGTAATATAAGCAGAAAGATTGGGACTTAACAAGAGTCGTTTCAGTGACATGAAAATGCTATTGTGCAAAGTAAAAAAACAAAATGGTTGTAATGCCACAACAGAATGCTCAGTGTGTCGTATGGTACGTGAAGTGTAATAGTGACCCAGAGAGCTCTCAGAAGTCAGTGTACAACTGTCAGTATGTTCAATCACATCGAGATATTGCTAGAAGGTCCAAAACTTTCTTGGGAAATGACCTGAAAATGCCATAGTCTCATCCCATGGCCTCCTAATAGCTCAGACTTAGCATGCCTATTTTTTTATGGGGTACATCAAGGAAATGTTGTATGCAAAATGACCAAAGGATATAGCCGAGGGAGATCACAGTGGCCTTTCAACAAATCACTCCATAAATGCTGCAAGCCATAAGCACAACATGGCTGCGAGGCATGAACTGTGTCTCATTCGTAATGGTGATATTGAGTGTTAATATGCTGGACACAAAACTGCACAATAGTATACCATTATGAACCAATAAAGTGAACAGTTTCCTTTATATACAGTTTTACTTTTCTGACATCTCAAACGGATCACTCCATTAAGTTAATTGATGGAAATTAATCATTTCTTCACACTAGCCATTTATATGCTAAGGTTTTGGATAGATAAGGGTCAAACTGAAAAATTCAATACCATGGCCGGGATTTAAACCACGGATCTCCTGGTTTCCATCCAGTCGCTCTCACCCATTGAGCCAACTTGCCAACCGTTCAAACCCAAGCCCAACAAACGTTTTTCAAATTAATGCCAAGCCTGGTCTAAGCTCATGAGTATATGTTATCACTCTGTGTTACTGTATCATCAACTTCATTGAAAACTTAGTAATGGAGGTCTTGTGGGGTGCCGAATTGAAAAAGTTTTCTGTTTTTGCATCATCCAATTAATGAGAAATCTTCCTTTTTCTCATAGCATTCATTGTGAAACATACAATTCCATTTCTTCCAATTTTGTATTTGTGTTATCCAAGAAAGTTTTATACTGTGTTCAAGTTCTATTAGGAGTAGCGTTCTGCTCGGTATACCTTGTGAACTTAACTAGCCTTATAGCCCCCTGCATAACATGAAATGTGTTAACAGTTTTTGATAGATAATCAACATGAAAAATTCAATGCCACAGCCGGGACGTGAACCACGGATCTCTCGGTTTCCGTCCAGTTGCTCCAAACCACCGAGACACCATGGCCAACGTGCCATGCTGACACTAAATTCTCCATTTGACTTGTATATTTCCCCGGTAAACCACTAGGGGCTCTCGTATTTGAGACCATTTGTGGTGACTTACTATCGTAAATGCTTAAGTTTCAGGCTTCATCATTTAACTCTTATTATTTTAGTTAATTGATGGAAATTAATCATTTCTTCACACCAGCCATATATAGGCTAAGGTTTTTGATAAGATGTATTTTGAATACGAGAGCCCCTAGTAGTTTACCGGGGAAATATAAGAGTCAAATGGAGAATTTAGTTTCAGGACGGCACGTTGGCCATGGTGGTTCGGTGGGTTGGAGTGACTGGACGGAAACCGGGAGATCCGTGGTTTGGGTACCGGCTGTGGCATTGAATTTTTCATGTTGACTCCATCAAAAACCTTAGCCTATATATCGCTGGTGTGAAGAAATTAGTAATTTCCATCAATTAACTAAAAGTGTTAGCAGTTGCTTTTGTTGCACAAATTCTGTTTATGAAGCATTTTAGACTATGGCTTTTATAGTGTAAATGAACTCCTATGTCATGAAGAAAGATAAATTGTAACTTTGTAAATTATTACTTTTTATAACTCAAATCTTTATACTCTTGTGTGTCTTGGTTTCTTTTGCATATCATGATAAAGTTTGCTTTGTATTTTAAACTGATGTGTTATATAACTATAATGTTTCCATGGATGAAATGCAATTTCTGTGGAGGTAATTCTGGTGAATATGATCTCTCATGTAGCCCAAGAGAAAATATTCATGGGAGTAAAATTAGGGGAATCTTGGAGGTCACGCTATGCAGTCCAGTCTGTTAGCCAGGATATTTTCTATGCAATTTCCTCTTTGTCCATACTATTGTGTGTAAAGGTTTGCCATGTCTGTGGCATATCCTCTAACAAAGTATCCAAAAGTTGTACAAGGACAGTATATCTGGAAGCTTTTGGCTATAAATTACTCATACTTGTCTGCCATTACATTTATACACTGCTCACACATAACTGTTTTGGTATCATAGCCACTACATGTTAACACATAGCCTGAAGCCCATATGTTGCTGTTGCACAGTAATACCTACTCAAAGAAGGGAAAATTGAATGTTAGGCATTTGGTCCTATTCATTGACAGTAGGAAACAGAATTTGAATAAGGAAAAAATTAATGGCAGATGTATGAAAAATAAAAAAGCCTTGAGTCCAAGATACTGACTGAAAGTGGACAGGATGTCATATCAGAAGAGAAGCAATGAAACAAACAGATACCATCACATCACATAGTATTATCGCCACCTCAGCTGAGGGATGTCAACCAATTGTCCTGGGGAACGACAGCTGGAACAGACCTATGGACAGAGGCTGGCTTGAGTATTGTATCTACAGCAGAGAGTAGTATAATGCAAATGAAATAGAAGAGAGATGGTTCGAATAGTAAGATCAGATTTAAAAGAGGCAGTCAAGTTGGAACAGTTTAGATATAACAGAAAAGCTTCTGTATAAGGGTTAAGTTCTCTTTCCATAATGGGCTGCAATGTGGAAGAGCTATACTGAAAATACACAATGGCAAAATTTAACAGAAAATTAAGTGGGTTGATATGTATGCAGGGGTAGAAACATAGTTTTTAAAAGACACTGAAATTATTATTAAAGGCCTAACTATTTGGAAAAAAAGTAGTGAAGGTCAAAGAAAAAGGTTGTGTGTACGATAAAGTAGGAACATTTGTCAAAAGGATTAATCACTTTAAAATCAAGATTGAAGGGAACTTCAGTAATGATAAATTGTTATGGTGTGTTTTTAATGAATTAAGAAGAAAGACTCTACTATGTGTAGGTATTTTTTATAACCCATCCAAACCTATATGTTGAACTGAATACACAAAGTTAAGAACTATAAGACAAATATATAGTTGCAGAAATTGTCTTAGTTGGTGACTTAAATGTAAGGATAGCAGAACAAATTAGTTGATTTTAATGGTTTAGACTCAAATGAGATAAACATAAAGGATTGTAGCAATGATAAAGTCTATTATAATAATAAGAGCAAAAAGTTAATAGTTTTTGCAAAGAGAATATTTTGATAACTAATGTTGGATATTAGTTGCAAGATAGATTTAAAGTTAATAAAGCAATCTTCTTCAAATCATATTCAAAATTAGCACCTAATCCTGATCTAAATAGATCAAATAGGTATCTAAATGGGTATCAAATGGGATCTCCATAAATGGAAAAATGATCAACCTGAGTTATTTTGTGTGAAACTAAAACAAGAAAGTAAATGATTAAAGGGAATAATTTTATTAAATTATTAGAAGGCAGAAAAACTGAGGAAAGTATGTTAAGTATTAAGGGAAAAGTTAAAAGAGTGAGAAACAAAATGAAAGTTATTAAGAGGATATTTAAAAGGAATGACACATGGTATGACAAATGCAGAGGTCTACGGAGAGTACAGAGTTATTGTGTTGCAGATAAATACACAGGGAAAATTATTGTACAGAAAGATGGAGATACAGATGTCTTTGGATGTAAAAAAGCAGGAGTGGAGTGAAAAGCTTAGCCAGAAATTAAATGAGGCAGCAAATACAAATGACAATAAAACAATGTTGGCAATGATATGTACAAAAGAAAAGGGGAGATGTCATATCATCTACAATATGGGTGCAACTTGAGTCTTCTGAGAATTAAAACTTTGTATTTCTTGAGGTTTTCACGGCTGGCATAATGAAGAACAGTAAAGTTATCTTCCAGGCATGTAAGCCGTGGTCCAGTGGGATTGGAATATCCCGACATTTAATGTATGAACTTTGGACAGCAAAATTACGTTAAATGAGACAGAAGAACAAATTACAAAAATAAAATTAGATGGAATCCCAGGGAAATTTTGGAAAGCATGGGCAGATGATCAAGAAAGATTAAAAATATTAGTTTGAATACTTACCTAATTTTTGAAAAGGAAATATATCATAAAAGTTAAAAGAGTATAACCATGTATGTTTACTAGATATAAAGGGGAAAAAAATGTTATTGAACTAAATTGGACTGTGTAAAATGCCAAATGAGCCCAATTTTCTCTTACAAAAAACAAAAGCATGTTATTAATAAAACAGCATAAAATTATAAGCCTTGTATCTTCTACAGATTCTTTGGGGTTAGCTTAATTCAGAGGATGCATAGCAGTTTCCACAGTAGCTCTAAGCAAATAATTTATTAAAAGACTTATTGAGCCATAAAATCTTTTTAAACTACTTGTCACATTATAAAAACACTTTAGCTCCACTTACATTTAAAATTAGGACATGTTTCAAGGACCACGCGTCCCCATCATCAGCTGATGTTTGACAGGTTCTTCAGGTTCTCCTGGCGCTGTTCGAGTTGAATGATGTCATCCACTATTGGTATTTCAAAATTCATGGCTCTCTTTCTATTCTTAAAAATGTGTATATTTTCCCAAACTGGGAAACTAGTCAACTAGTCAAACAGAGGCTGATATCGGTTATAATAAAAGCCTTCTCTCATGTTGTAAGTTCAAGTTCTGTTGTTAATGGTTTCAGTAATTTAATCTCCTCTCCGATGAAGTGGTTATCATCCCCGAAATGAAAAGCAACTGCCAATTTTTCTGTTTGTTCATATTTTATGTTCCTTCAATGTTTTGTTAATCTAGATTTTAAATTCCTTTTTGTTAATCCAATATAAAATTTGTCAGAATCCTCACAAACTATACTACGAATATATATGCCTGATATTTGTTCTGTTGCTACTGTTTTTCAAGGGATTGTTTAACAGCTTCTTGAGTGAAAATGGTTTTGTGCTGCTAGTTTGAGGTCACAAATCTTTAAATACTCTACTAAAATTAGGCAAGTGAGTCAACCTTGTATATACTTTTCTCCACTTACAAGTCAACCACAGAGCTGACGATAGGGGAGAAGTCCCCAGAAACTAGTCTTCATAAAAAAACTTGTAAGTGGAGAAAAGTATATACAAGGTTGACTCACTTGCCTAATTTTAGTAACAATGGCACTCCACTTTCTGAAATACTTCTTTTTATTCTATATAACTTTAAATACTCGTTCAAATTTAGAAAATGCTCAAGGATGGAAAACAAAATTTTTCATATTTCCAAATTATATGTTTTAATTTCCTAACTGATCATTTTTGTGGTTGAATTTGCATTAAAACCATTTTCTGTGCTGTATTTAATATATATCTAAATCCCTCATTATGTTTTGAATCTAGACGTATGTGTTAAGTCGATGAATCAAGCTTCCAAGAGCTAATTTATGTGAAAGAGGATTGAAACTATTACGTTTTATGTAATTATCCATGTGAGTAGGCTGTAAATTTTAAAGCATTATTTTGTCGTATGATCATTAAACCTAAGAAAGGTAAATTGTCTTCCTCAATTTCCATTGTGAATCTTATGCAATGATCTTGTATATTTAATTTTAAAGAATCCATTAAAACTTTTGAGGGACTACAGACAAAATATCAGTAATTTATTTCTTTAAAAAAGTTATGATAAGTGTGTTTTTGCAAGCATCCAGTGAATTCATTCTGAAGTGCTTTTCAGAAAACTGAAAATAATCTTACTGCTTCTATTTTTTCAAACTTTTCATAAATTTGATGATTTTTCTTCCACACTAGCAATTTGTATGAAGTAGGTTGCAAAGTATAATTAGACTTGAACAGCTAAACTTTTCCTTGATTCTTTAACCCTTTAATACATGCTGTTGCGAATGGCAGCATTAGACTATATTCAGCTAAAAAATGTTTTAGTGCAATTTCTTTGTTATTAGAATATTGTACTTGCCTTTGTCAGTTATACACACAAAATTTTGAGTCTTTTGATTTGTACATATTATATTATTTTTACGATTACATTGTAGTGTTCTTTTATTATAAAAAGGCAAAATCCAAGAAAATGCAGTCAAACGATATCCTCACAACTTCCATGTGTGCCATCACATTATTTTATGTAGGCCTTTCCCATCCTTTACCTCTGACACATTGAACTGGATTTGCTGAGATTTGAACTCCAACATTTGGCCTTGAATGGATGGCCCATCCATTACCTATCACTAACGACCATAGCTATTCGAATCGATTGTGTTGAGGCACTGCAGAAAGCGATATGAAAACTGTTTAGAAAGTATAGCAACAGTGGCATAAGTAGCAAAATAATTAATGCATTAAAGGCTTAAAGAGACTTAATCTTATATATTAAAATTATGTACTGGGGAACTTTCTATATGAAAAGCATTTGCTCCTATTTGATAACTGTCTTTAGTATCAGATTTTGCAGGAGTAACAATAACCTAAACTGGTGGAAATGATTCACAGTTTATACTTTTAAATACACTTTATTTTCTCTACACAAAAAAGTAAAGATTTTTACATATACTAAAATGGTAACAGCTGTCAATATGTGACCAGAGGAAGATCTACCAATGGCAATAACCATTTGCTATAAATGCTGCAAATTGTTCCAATGACCCAGGATTACATTACTAACTGCAACAATAGTATAGTACCTGGCAATGCACCTTGAAAAACAAGCCCGAAAACACATCTACTTTCAAAGAGCCAGATAAAATTCTGTCGAGTTATTTCAATGATAAATTACAACTTAAAATTCTACTTCAATAACTTAATGTGCTCATTGTAATATACAATTATTTACATTAGGAAATATTGTCATACTATTGGCTTAATAAACAGACTTTAAATTTCACTGTACATAACCAGCTCAAGAAACTGCAACCAATGTTATTCTGAATGACCATCATCCAGTTTAGGTAAGTATGGTTTTGTTGTACGGTTTCTTTTTTTATTACTTTACAATTACAAAAGTCAGAATGCCAGGACAGGCATGGTTGAATGGTTCTCCTGAATTAAGATTAGTACCTTTTCTCCTCCTATCCCCAAAAAAGATACATTATTTTTACAGCAGGACTGTACCATTGTTAATCCAAAAATGTCTGTGCACAGTTCTAAATATTAAGCTCATGGTATATTACATTATATGATCCAAGTCTGTACCTCATTTTCTCCTCTAAATGAAACATTTATATAAGAATATAATATTCTTTGAAAATTGGAAGGAGGGGTGGGGAGCAAAACTTAATGCGTGATGAATTATTATTTCATGACCCTATTATAACATGAGAAAGCACTGGTGTAAGTGAAGACCTAACTTGTGCATCTTGGTGTAAAAAATGGTAACAGACATCTTCCACTCATTACAATGACCACAATATTTTTTACTACCTGATTTAATATTTATAAAACTAAATGAATTTTCCTTTATGGAGTTGATATAAAATGCCATTTAATATTTCAAGCATAACTACATCAAATAATGAATGCAGCAGCTACTTTGCAGATCAAGAGGACTTAGGTTGATCTTTCAGGTAGTAACTTAAAAGAGTAGCAATACTAGCCTTAAGTGCTGCAATGAGAAGTCATGTTTTTGTATATAGAAATGAGTTAAAAGATAAATAATTTGCTTTATTATTCAGGTGACTAACTTCAAGCATGTAAAATTATATATATGAAACTATGAGTAGAGGTCAGAGCTTTTACTTTCACCTCTTTGCCATTGCTTCTCCGTACTCAGACACATCCTTATAATCAAACATGACTGACTCTCAAAGCAACATCAAATTTCAAATGTTTAAAGATGTTAGCTACCATCAATTACATTCAAGCACCTTAGTTAAAAAATAAAATCACTATCAATAAACACATTAAAATTGTTTCATGGAAAAAATCAAAGACAATAAGAATAAAAATGATCTCTATGCAGAGCTGCAAGATCTTTTTAATAATATGCATCATATTTGGAAATTACTCTAATGGAACGTTTCGATGTTAAAATGCCAAATAATGCTTGGGTCAAGACTTTGGCTGTGGACAGTATTCTGTCTGCACTATGCACCATATATAAATACTTATGATTTAATACAAATGTAATTTTCATGTTTGACAAGAATGCTTAACATTACATGGAAATGACAAAAATAAATAGGATTTTAATCACAAGACTTTATTTGAGAAAACTTAGCTGCATATTTATAAATTAAAGAACTACATTTTTTTTATAATTAACCTCATTTGCATTTAGCACTTAAGTTAGCTAAAACACTTTTGGAGGAGAGAGAAAAAAAAAAAACAGGGTTCTTTGCACCAACAATTTTACTGCACCTTATTAGCACCAACTGCAGTAACATATTTTTCTTTCTTTCTTTTTAGTGCCAAGTCTCTTCTAGTTGGTTAGTTAAATTCAATGTAAAAACAATACTGTTCTGCAGACTATATCATAAGATATGTTCCCTATATTCTTTACTGCTACTAAATGTAACTACAAAAGTTTATGCGGTACTAAAATGCACCAATAACTACCATTTCCTGACAAGAGTTCAATCACTGTGTATTCTTTTTAATCTGTCAGAAAATTTAAATTCATTCACTAAGTTTCTAAATTACATAACGATATGCTTGCTATTTAAACCCAAATATAAACTAATCACAAATAAAAATGACAAAAATATGTTTTCATGTTTAAATGGGCTGCATAGTTTCCTATTACAAATAAACTGATTTTGACTAAACAGCAGCTTTTGTAATGACAACTAAATGTTTTTGAAGCAAATTAATCTTAATGCCTTGCAGACATTATTTAAGCCTGCATATTAAACAATTTGTGCTTATGGTTGAATTTTTGCTCAGTTCTCCAATTCAGATATAAGAATTTTCATGCATGTATTACTTCCAGAAATCTGCTCACTAAATGTCTGGGGAAAGCGATACCATACATCACTTTATTGTAATTACATCATTAAAACAAATGAGCAACAAGAGCAAAGCATTTACTTATTTCACTTTGTAATATTTTCATACACATGAAGTACCATAATAATGCTATCCCATTATTTTTAAGACATATGCTTAAAAAATATGATTCAACAGTTTGACAGTTTTTTCTCTGCTTTTCAATTTAAGTATTCTCAAATGCCTAAAAACAAATTAAACATTTTCACTATTACCAGGCTTCAAGCAGAATGGAAGTCCCAGAAGCATGTTTTGCTTGGGTTAACTTACAATGAAATATATTAATTATACTCAAACTTTATCCTTTTTCATACTTCTTGAAGCACATCCTTTGGTGCACCTTTGTGCCTTAAGTTTTCCAAATGTTTTTGGTAAATACATGTCTTGTTGCAACGTCAACAGATCAAATTACCTGGCTAGCTTCAGGAAGTTAAAATGGAGACAGGAAAAACAGGCAGCAAATTATGCTACTAAAATTCAAGTAAAATGGCATCATATACTTAATATGAGAGTTACTGGTCAACTTTGAAAGTCTAATTTAGATTTAATTGCTGCACTAAACCCACTATTCTCATGGGACACCTTTTAGATATATTGTTAGATCTACTAGATTTCAACTGTTAGAAAATACTGTCAGTATCTTACATGCACTCGAGGTCTCCCTGTTAGATATCTGATGAATGATAGGGTGAGTTATCTTTAATGTAACTGCTAAATCTGCTATCATTACCACATAATCTTTTCTAAGGTATGAGCTGTTTAGGTGTTAATACACATTCTTTAGTTGGACCTTTTTCTCTGCTATGGTTCTTGTTGCAAAGCAGTTGTTACTGCTAATTTTTCAATTTGTTTATATCCAATGTACCAAGGAAGAGTTCTTTTAAGCATGTTCCTTTTTATAATTGCAATTCTTCTTCTTTTTAGTTATTTCAATTTTTTATGTGAAGCCATTTTTCTCATTATTATTTGACAAATTACTTTTTCATACTCAGTCTTGCTCTATGGAATGTTTGGTAGCCCTATGAAATGCTATTAATGACTGCATGTTTGTGTATCACCTAATTGACCTTTATGCGATTGTATGAGTCCTTCTGATAAACCTGAATTCTTTTTTTTCCATTGTTCTACATATATTACACATTCTTTTGCATGTCAGTTACAATCACAGTCATTAAGACTACAACAAAATGCAGTAATACAAAACAAGCTCATTGCAAATTTTGTATTGATATAATTTAATTAAGGAATGTGTTGTACTACAATGAAAGTGCTAAATGCTTAGTCTTATAATGCTAAGACTTGCACAAGCTCTAATCAATATTACTCTATATCTTTACTAAAACCTAATTTGTTTACGAGAATTACATTACATACTGTCATGTCCATTTTCTCAATTTCTTTAACTTTTTAAACAACTATTAAGGGCAGCAAAAGAATGCTATAAAAGAGAGGTAAGCAGGCAGAGTAAGTCAGAAATAAAAAATGTGTAATTCTGCACCTAAACATTTTAACCTTTATATTCACAGGCTTGCAAAGTAACTCATAACCACGCTACAAGTGCAATTTATTCAAAATGAGTGAGCCTGAGAAACATTCCAGTATTAAACTTGGACTAGCCAGAGTGGCAATCCATTCTCTTTTCATAATTCATTGATTCATAATACAATGCAGCTTGCTTAGCTGCAAAAAAACAGTATTATCATCAGACAGCAGTTAGTGAAAGAAAAACAATGATGATATGCTTGTAAATCTGAAATGAGACAGAAATGAAGATGAGCTGTTGTCAAGTTAACATAGTATAGCAATGACAAAGACTTCTCATATAGAAATATTTTCTATGGAATATGTTTAATGTGCATATAATCAATTAATGTAAATATTACGACAGAAGAAAAATGATTGGAAATTTGAATAAGGTTAAGAATCAAATGAGTGAAACTAACACACAAAATAAGTAACAGATGAAGCAAAAACATATGTTCTGAAAGAAGAGAATTTATTTGGACATTGAATGAGAAGAACCTGCTTTCTAGGAAACGTGAAATGATACAAGTTGACAGAATATTAAGTAATTCCTTTCTTGGAAGTGTTGAAAACAGTGTTATGATAAATTAAATTTAAAGTTGTTTAATGTCATTAATCAACTCCCTTTAAATTTAATTTAAGAATATTAAGTGTTTCCTAAGCAGACAGAAAGAGGGAAGAAAAAAAAGCAGAATAAAGGAAGCTCTTACAGTGAGTGACCTACTCTTGGGCAGAAATTATGACCAAATTATACTATATCTTTTACTACTTTAGGCTGTAAATCTGGTTTTGTTGCAATGATTTACCAAACACAATACCTTTCAAGCCTGAGTATCCTTAATTAATGCTGTACATCATTATTTACCATTCAGTTGCTGTTTAGGAAAGGCAAAGCACTGATGCAAGTAACCAATTCATAGATAGAATAAAAAGAAGTATTTCAGAAAGTGGAGTGCCATTAACCAATTCATATCTTAATTCATTGCGCATATATATTATATATATATATAGAGAGAGAGAGAGAGAGAGAGAGAGAGAGAGAGAGAGAGAGAGAGAGAGAGAGAGAGAGAGAGAGAGAGAGAGAGAGGAGGGAGGGAGGGGGGGGTGGTTGGTTCCAATTCTAACTATTCAACTCAAAAAATTAACATAGCCTGCATTTTTCATTGAAATAAAATTGCAATTTAAAAAGTATAAATTATTTTGCTTCATATTATAATATTCATTATGATGCAACTCTGCTGGAGAATATTTGTTCAATAGCATCATAAGGATAAGATTTTTAAAAGAAATTCTAATAACATCTGCAAGGCATTTTGCAAGAAATATTTATGTAGCCCAACACTTTTGTGTTTATAAATTGACATATTGTAACATAAAAAGACAGTTTGAAGACATACTGCAAATTCTCTCAGGGAGAAACTCAATGACCTTTCATTTCTTTTTCTTCCGTTGGTCTAGGTCTATTAACTCTCCATATCATTTGAATGAGTAGCTTTTACTTCTACATCAAAGCAATTACTCTTACATTATTAATTTACAGATCTTCATCTGAACCTTCTGAAGATGGAACTCTTTCATATAAAGCTGTTACTTCAATAACCATTTACCACCATACAGAATTTTTCTATTATCCATGTTTCAACACACACATACCAAATATAGACACTAGAACACTGACCTCATGAATTCAGTAAGCAGCACCAATTTCATCAATGCATGCAAGCAATTCAGTTTTAACTTTGATGAATAAGAAACTGTGGCAGATAAATTGCTGCATTTAACATCTGCACTTGAATCTTTCAAGTTTTCAGCTGCTTCTTATTTCCTTTCAAACATTTTTTTCTACTATTATTGTGCATGATCTGGGTTCATTAATATGAAGAAAAAAAATTTTACAAGTATGATAAATTTACTACACAAATAACTGTTTACAAGTTTCTCTGCTTTAAGAAGTATTGCTTGTTTTTATTTATCAAAAAGAAGGAAACAAGCATCATATAAATATTTTATAAAAAAAAAAATCATTTCTTAAAATGCTTATTTGTAAGCAGTAATGAATTTCCTTCATACTCTGATTCAAATTATGTTCCCTTTTTTAAAAACTTGAAGCAACAATAATGAATAACAACCTAATAGTTCAAAGTAAGCTTTTAAGTTACAAATTAGAAAAAGAAAAGTTTAAATTCATTATTTGGAATGTTCAAACTTCCCTTTCCATTTTTTTTAAATTCTTTCTTTCTTTCATTACTTACTGAAAACAATGTTAGCCTTGTTGCTGTATTGACTGTAAAGAAAAACTTTTGTTTTTGTGCAATAAATATACAAAATTAATACCAATGATTATAAAATGCTCTCATGTGATGATAGTTCATTTATTTGCTCTTGTGATCTATACATTAAAATGAATTAGTTTACCATTAAATAACAATGCCAGTTTCCTGAAACTTATCACAGTAAGCCACCCTTCCGCCCAAAGAGTAAAGAGCTTATGGTACCAAGGGTACTTGTTGGACCAGAGCTACCTTCATTTGAATCTCGACTTCTTTTGGCTGGTACAGAACCAAAAACAGTGCCTAAATCTGGCCTAACTTGGCCAGCAGCACGTAGCTTTCTGGAAGGTATTGCTGGGGGAGGACGATCCAGAAGACCTGCACCAGGCTTTCCTGGAACACCCAGTTCCTGACTTGCATCCCTCATTGGGAAGCTTGCCTTTTTATCAATTGCTGCACTTGTTATCACTGTATTACAGCCACTGCTGACACTGGAGGTGGAAGATGTGGAGGCTATGCTTGGAGAAGCAATTGCACCCTTGAGGCTTGTCAACTGAGCCATTGGACTTTTCAGTGTGCGCCGAGTGTATAATGTGCCCTGGAGTGTGAGAGGTGATAAAGATGCTGCTGTTGTCGCCATTATTGTCTCTAAACCGATGCGCTCCAGTTTCTCTACAAGACGTATTCCAGTCATTGCCTGAAATTAAAGGCAAACATTAATGTATATGATGTGTTACATATTTCAATAAACAAAGCTCTGATTTTATTATGTGATACTAATTCACTGCTGATTTCAATTGCATCTACAACACATGACCAAATTCATAACAGCTATAATGAAGGTAACATTGGCAATGTGTAACAATTTTGCACTTCCGAGAATTGCATACCAGTAAAATTATATAATAATGATAATTTATTCATCCAGTTTATCAATTTGTACATTTGGTTTTGGACATGTCATTTGTTAAGAATATACATTTTACAGTAAGTATACAAATAGTACATTTTACATAATAGTTTGTAATTTCTCTAAGCTGTATATACATTTATTCAACATATATTCTTTTAATTTATTTCGAAATTTTGATTTTGAGCTATCAAAGGTTTAATCATCAATATTCTTTTCACTAACACATTTTCTAATATTATACACAGTAGTGCCATAAATTCTGACAGTACTTTCAATGCATATAACTACTAAATAAAAACAATGCATACTCATTGATGTACTTGTATGCTGAAAGAACACAGAAAATTTTACAGACTCACAACTCTTATTCAACACAGCGATAAAGACGTTCAAGATGTTCAAGCTGCACAAATCATGTTCAGTGGAATATTTTTTCCACAGCCGACTCGATTGATTTTTATAACATATCAATAATGCGGTGCTGTTTTCAACATGTTATCGCCTTGAGCTTCTGCCATAGAGAATAATCCAATGGATTGAGGTCTGGACTTCTATTAGGCCAGTCAGCAGCTGCAATGAACCTTGGAACACTGGCTGCCAACCACTGTTGTGTGGTCTTTGCTTTGTGTGCAGGAGTGCTATCCTGCTGAAAAGTCCACGACTTCCCTTGAAACAGCTTAAAATTTATACATGGTATCCCCTTTTCCAACATTGCCTGATAGACAGCTGTGGTAGTCTTCACTCCACCTTCGCAAAAATGCAACTCTGAAGCTCTCCACCATAACATGACAGAAGTGGGGTGATTTCCTTGCTGCACACACTGAACTTTGTCTCTTGCTTCCTTGGAGGACCATGCATACACATGATCATTCTGCTTGTTAAACAACTCTTCAACGAACATTGTTTCATCTCTGAAAAGGATGTCGTGAAACTGACTCTCCCTGTATGTCGTTAAAAAAGCCTGAGATCGAACCTCCTTTAATTTTTCGGTTAGTAAATGCCGTGCGTGCCTTTTATATGCATGGACATGTAAATCATCCTTCAACATGCATGACATAATTAATATTCAATGCTCTACTTATTGCTAGTATTTACCTAGAATGCGTTTCGTTAGGATCTTCCTAACATCACCTATTGTCGACTAATGGATGTCAGTTCAGTAAACTCCTCGGAGGTGATAGGTGCGTCTCTGTCGGTATCTTGATGAACTTGAAATTTGGGTTTTCTTCAAAGGTAGTGTCGAAATTAAACAATTTTCTTTCATATTTCTTTATGAAGATTTTTTCCCACATGGTTCATGCAGCTGGACCTTGGACACATTTTAGTAAGTGAATTTCTCATTCTATCATGATTCTTCTTCCAAAAATGGTACGCTACCGCCAATTTATCTATTTCTTTGTTCCTGATGTTCCTAAACTGCTCTTTAAGCCTAATGTTCAAGTTCCTTTTTGTTTTTCCAATGTAAAAGTTGTCACAGCCCTTGCAATTTATCCGGTACACACCTGATTTTTTGTCTGTGGATATCTCCTTTGTATTATGTGACTTCAAAAAGTGTTGTACACTAAATTTGTTCTGTGGGGCCAAAGTAATATTGTGTAATTTTGTGCTTCATTGTATCATAGTCCTTACACAATGAAATGCATGACATAGTTCGTGGAGAAACAAGCATATCACGTGACAAAATTGTCTGTTCACGGAAAGGTTTGTTTCAAATCCTTGCACGAACAGTATTCACAACTTTTTGTCCGTACACACCTAGGACGGCCTGATCTGACACTCAACAGTTTGACCAGCTTGCTTAAACTGTGCTATTGTCTGAAACACAAATCGTTTGTTGATACTGAATGGTTTCAGCATTGAAAAAATTTCCTTAGCTCGCTTTCCACAATGAAATAATGCAAATACAGTGGTAGGGTTCTCATATATTCCCCAATTCATCTTTCTCTTGTGCCTCCTGCTGGCACGCTGCCAGCTGGTTACTCACGCTGTAGTGAAGCTCACATTGTAGATGACATACAGCATTGCCATACTTTTTCATTTGGAATTATGGTTCTAGAGCGAGTTTGAATTTTACTGACAGAACTTTTGGCAGTACTATCATTTATACTATGTGATAGCATTGTTTCTTGTTTGTTATGAATTTCATATCACTGCCAAAAATCCACAAACAAGACAACAGCATGAGACCCATCATCAATGGCATCAATTCACCTACATACCACATTGCAAAGTGGTTAGTAAGAAAATTAAAATCATAGGACAAATTTCAAAGTTTGGGAATAAAAAACTCCTTAGAATTGATAAATCATCTACAGAAGTACAACATCCTGGAAAATCACATACTAGTTTCTTTTGACGTTAAGGCACTTTTTACAAGCATTCCAGTAGAAAAAATACCTACATTCCTCAAAAAATGGCCAACCCAGACTACAACGGACCCCAGAGAAAGAGATGACATTATCAATCTTACAGATTTATGCATAAGGAATAATTACTTCATGTTTAACCAAAAATTCTACAGACAATCAAAAGGATTAACTATGGGGAGCCCACTTTCGCCTATTTTAGCAGACCTATACATGAGCTATTTTGAAACACACATAGTAAAGGCCTTCCCACAGATTTATAAATTTTGGCAGAGATATGTTGATGTTTTTGCTATCATTCCGGAAAAACTTAGAGAAGATTCTTTAAAATTACTAAACCTGCAAGATAATCACATCAATTTACTATGGAAGTAGAAAGAGACAACACCCTACCCTTTTTGGACCTCAAGATAACTAGAAATCGTCATGGTGTAGATTTTGGAATATACAGGAAGCCCACACACATAGATAATTACATAAAAAAAAATGAATACAACCCAGTTTCACATCAACTAGCTGCCTTTAGAAGTCTAATTCACCGGCTATACAACATCCCACTGAGTAAGGATGAAATTTTGAAAGAACAACACATAAAAGACATAGCGGTATTAAATGGATTCAACCCAGCCATCATCAGGAACATGATGAAGAGAAAAGAAAAACTGAAGATAATATCAATAAATACCACTCTCACACCACTTAAAAACACAAATTGGCAATATAGAAAATTCACCTACCATCCATGGGCTTTTAGAAAAGTTGAACGAATCTTCAAAAGACTAAACTTAAAACTAGCACCCCAAAACAAATTCAGTTTGAGGAACCTGCTAAATAAACCACTGAAAAATACAATCCCCAACAATTTGAAATCAGGAATTTATCAGATTAATTGTGAAACCTGTGAAAAAAGCTACATAGGAAAAACTAAGAGAAACTTGTTAACCAGGCAAAAAGAACACCAGAGGAACATTAAGTTGAAACAAACAGAAAAATCTGCAGTTTCACACCATTTTTGGACAGAAAACCACAACATTGGCCACAACATTAAACTGTTAAAATCTTTAAGTACACCCATAGAATTGGATATTTGGGAAAAAATATTCATAAACAAAAACCGTGATAAAGTTATAAATTTTGAAATTCCGGCATTAAATGAAGGATTAAAACTTAGTGCCCTTAACACCAGATGGCAGAGTGATCGGAGCTCTGTAGTAGTGGAAGAAGAGGAAGGTTCATTTAGTCACCAAACAGCTGAGGATGAGATCGAATGATCTTGAAGAATACTTCACTGTTAATAATGCTTCTGCTTTTAATATTTAAAAAATAGAAACCTCATAATGAATTTTGAAATACCACCAATTGATTCTGTTTAAGTTTGTTTGGTAATAAATACAAAAATGACACCTAGCAGCAGTAACAATGAGAACAAAAAATAGTGACTGAAGATGCAACAGATTTATTTGCGAAACCAGTCTCTTGAATTCTGTGGAAATTTCATAATTTTCTTAAAAAGATAAGTGAAGTTTGCAACAAATAATTATATTTTATGTTGCATTTGTGTCATCACTGTTGCTAGCTTCTGTTTTTTTCATATTACTAACATCCTGTTCCTCTCTATTTTAAAACAATGGTTTAATTAAACCAGCTTTAAGGTAACAGGAAATTGTCCATTTTTAATGTAGAAATTAATCAAGCGTGCTAGGTGTTCTACAACATCTGTTTTATATTGCTTTACGATAATGGGACAAATGTCATCGCATTCACTACTTGTATTGTTAGGTAATTTATTATATTTGATATTTCATTTTCAGATGTTGGTTTAAGAAATATTGATGATTTAAAACTGATGTTCACACTACTATTTGTATATAAATTAGGGGATTATGAATTATGTGAAGCTACATTTATATATATATATATATATATATATATATATATATAAAACTAAATTTCTGACATATTGCTAGATTTTGTACTATTTACCAACTATTTTTAAATTTGTTTAAGGTGCAGTCTATTACATTTCCTAGATTTATTGACAAAATTCCAGATTGTTGTACTAGTATTATTTGAATGGTTTATTTGTTCTCTACAAGATGTTTTACTTGCATTTTGAAGTCTCTTTAAATACTCATACTTTACATATTTGTATTTATTTTATACTTTTTATAATATAAGGCACACATGTCTAATTTTTTCTTTGGATTTAACAACCGGTAATGGCAATTTAATTAACTTCAGCGGTAATATGCTACCATTCCATCAAGAGTGAATAACTTGAGCTTTAACTGCGAAAACTAAGAAATCTAACACAGGTTCATAATAAACCAAGAACAGATTTAAATAACCCTTACCTTTCGATCTGAGCGAGATAAAGTCAATTTACTCTGCCTGTTTTTGCTTCGTGCTTTGGCAACATGTCGATCACTTTCTCCTGTTAATGTTCTTCGTAACAGATCTGCTCCACTCGTTAGGAAACCAGAACCTAAACAAAATCAATTGTTTATTATTTACATCAAAAAGGGCCTACAGGTTTACAAAAACTGAAATAATAGTGCAATTTGTATTCAAATATTCCAGCAGTAAAGTGCTCCAATATTGCAACATACTGAAAGCCTGTATCACCTGTGATTTAAATTTGATAAGTGGATTCTAGCAACAAAGTTCATTATCTTTTAAATGAATCACCGTAAATGTTTATTATATTTAGGTACCAAATTAAGCTCAATGCTATTTTCGAACAGCAGATAGTCAAATGAAAATTCAATTTAGTAATTACAAAGTGAGCTGTGCATTGAGTTTAGAGTGGTAAAAAAGCATTAACCACAAAAAAATTTGTGTACTTGAAAATTCTTCAATAAGTGCTCAGTAAGTATGGTAGTTTACAAAACTGAATTTATTTCAATATAATTTATTATTTAAACACAAAGTCTGTATACAGCAAAAAGATAAATCTTAATACTAATAGTAGTAGTGCATATGCTCAAGATTTTAAATTTTGCATTACTTACCAGGGAAGCGCATGGGGTTGTATGGAGGTGGCGAAGGTGGAGGAGATGATGGTGGAGATCCATCTGGACTGTTGCAGGGCGTTGCTGTTGGAGAAAAGCTGCGGTCTCCACAAGGTGTAGGTACTGCTGATGGAGTAAGAGCCTTAATTCCTCGCTCATTAAGAATTTTTGCAAGCCCCAATGTTGTGGAGAATGTGGATGTAGAATTGCGGCGACTTAGTGTCACTGGTGTCTGAGGGGCTGTAGTTTGCCTTGAGCTTGTAACTGTACACATCTGACTGCCTCTAAGACTTGAGGTGACATTCGTATTGTCATCAGGATGCAGAACAGTGCTCATGGTGAAGGTGTATACTGAGCCAGTATCTTGGAAGCTCTTCCCAGGGTTTACATGCTCTTCATCTTCCTCCAAGTCTGATAAAGAGTATAGCTCCAAACCAAGGTCCTCAAGACCACGACCACCACGCGTCTTCACACCAGGCCTTTCTTCCAGCAATCCACTCAGCTTGGGAGTAGCTAGTTGTGACCATGCAGCAAGTGTCAGGGATCCTTCCATTGGTTTCACTATCTGTACAAGTAACAATAACTGGCATTAGAGTATCACATAGATATAAAAAAAGCAATTATAATGTCAATCCAGAGTATATACATTAAGTGTAGACAAACATAAGCATGCATGCACCCACAAAATAATGAAGTACTAATTTTATATTTCCCTGCTTACTATCACAAATACGCTTTACAACTCTCTCGTCTCATTCTTGTAAACAGTAAAACAGAGAGCTATTTCTTATCACCATTTACAGTCTATTGTTTAAGTTAGATAATTAAAACTCCTGATTTCTTATTGAAGTGCATTAAAAAATGTTGTAACAAATACCTAAGGATTTTTAAATTTCTTTTAATCTATGGCACATCAATTATATTAATATTTTTTGTATTGTGTTTTTTACATTTCCTGTATTGTAGTTTCGTAAATTCTATTTGATGTTACAATTCATATATATGTAAATTTATCCAATTTAACAAATAATAGTTTACTATGTTCAATTTTGTCAGTACCTAACAGACTGATTGAGGATGTGAATGAATATTTGCAAAACTAATCTCTAGGGTTCTATAAAGAAAAATTACCAATTTCTTAAAAAGATAAGTGAAGTTTGTAGCAAATTATTGTATTTTATTTTGATTATTATATTCATATTGTTTCACTATTAATAGCTTCAGGCTTTTGCATATTACTCTCTAATCTATTTAGTTTTTCTTACTGAGTTGATTACTGACCATGCTGTCTTGTATTTATTTTCTGAATTGCTTGTTAGATTTTAATTTGCCCCCACTCTCTCTCTCTCTCTCTGCTTCTATTGTAGATTTTTATAGTGATTTCTAAATTCTTTGAAAGTCTTAGCAGTGAATTACTTGGTCTTTTCTTTTATACATATCTTGAAATATGTTTATTTTTCATTCATTCTAAACCAAAATTACACCAATTATGCTTGTTAATCTTGTTTCTATTTAGTTTGGTATTTACATTTTTCCTAAAATTTTTACAAGAATCGTGAAATGAACATGCAAAATTTTAAAAAATATATATTAAATAAAATTTGCTGAAACCTCTTAAGTGAAACTTTTCTTCCCAATTAATTGATATTAAGCTATCTTTAGTTTTATTTATATTCTGTAAACTTAGGTTTCTAATTTCTCCTAGATCAGTGTTTCAATCTTTTTATGAGACTTTCTTTTTTAATAAGTGCCTGAAAAAGTATTGGTTGATGATTCTGATAACTTATAAGCTAGTACATGTATAATAACTCTGTTGCATTAGATTGATCATAACATTATCTGGACATGCAGATCTTCTAGTAGGTAATCTATATGCACCATGATAAACCTATTGTCTTGCTAAATTTGGAAAATTGTCACATGTTTTAATTAATTCTTGCAACATCAAGGTGGATATTTACATCTCCACCAACAACTATATATGGTGAAAGTGAAAGACATAACAAGGGCATTCTTATTTTTTCCAAGTACAGTTCAGAAACTCCCATCAGTTAACAGATCCGGAATATACAAAATAAGTTGTAAAAATTGTGGAAAATGCTACATAGGTCAAACTAAAAGAAATCTAAAAACCAGACTCAAAGAGCACTTTATAAACATCAGATTGAAACAGGAAGAAAAGTCAGCAGTAGCATTTCATTTTTGGAACGAAAATCATGACATTGATCCAAATCCAAAATTATTAAAAGGAGTGATAAACCAAAATAAACTAACATGGGAGAACATATTCATATGGAAAAATAAGGACCGCATAATGAATTTTAAAATCCCACCAGTAGATAATTTGACAAAGAAGTTCATAGTTCTACCAACAGAGAGAGAGAGAGAGAGAGAGAGAGAGAGAGAGAGAGAGAGAGAGAGAGAGAGAGAGAGAGAGAGAGAGAGAGAGAGCAGACAACAGATGCTAGTTGGAGAGAGGTTGAAAATGGAGGCAGTGGCCTTTGAAACTAGTTCCATCAATAATATTTTGAAACTAGTACCAGCAGTAATATAAAAAGAATGACAGTGTCAATAAACCGACTACAAATAGTTTTTACAATTAAAAATAGCCCATTTTCAGTATATTGCAAACAAGCTTCATTTATCAGATGCAAAGGTCAATGAAAGCATGTTTGTGGGCCATAAATTGGAAAACTATGGAAAGAAGGTGCAAGAATACTGTAGAGCTTGTTACATGGATTTCAAAGAGACATTATGACAAAGTTGCTAGGAAATAAAATGTATGAACAGGACAAAATAGTGAAAAAATGTTGGAACACAAAAGAGTCCTGAAAATTTGGGGTTAGTGAAGGGATATGATATGCCAATAATAGCTGACCACTGTTGGTGTTTGAAAAGAGATGAGCAATCAAGATGCTGGGTATCCAAGCAGTCATACAAGGAGATATCTAGGACTGTTTGTATTGTATGCAACTACAATTTTTTCCTGAGTATCATAAGGTGGTGTTTTACACATAAATTGTTTTCTTTATGAATTCTTTGCTCAACTTAGTGCTAGAGCACAAAAATCACAAATATGTGTTTCAGCATTATATGAACCAAAAGATTCTGGTTCGATCCTAGGTAATGGCACTTACATAGGTGAAATTTGTATTTCTTTGACACACTCCTCATAATAGTAGTAGAATAGATATGTTGTGGACTGTATTTTAAATATCACTATATTTTTATATTTCCAAACTTATCTTAATTTGTTCAGTACATTTTACTCTTATATCTTATTTTGAAGTATCTATTGTGAGAAAACATAATGTGATATATGTAGAAACAAATATTGGATTCATGTTCAGCAAATCAAAATTAGTTTAATCTGTCACATCTCTTGCCGCAAGAAGAACATTTTTCAAAATGCTGGTTACTACATAATAATTTAATAAAACAGCTTCAGTTCCATAAGAAAATTATCTTTTTGTGTTACATTATTTTAGTCTCTCCCTTTCAAACATAGCTGAGATTATATGTCCATATTTTAGACCCATTTTCAAAATAATGGGTATTTTTAAACCACTTCAACTTTCTAGGAAATATAAGTGCTTTTATCTGTTTTTCTAGAAATGTATTTATAATGCAAATGATACTACATGAACTCATAACACAGTGAAAAGAAGATCTCTACTATTTGGTTCCTAGCATTGTGAGTACAAACGTGAAGTTAACACCGCAGTTATACCTGCAACTTCTCAGGAAGTTTCCAGCTGCCTGTGCTGTTGCCACTGAACCCACTGCTTCCTGTTGACATAATGCTATCTGGTGTTCGACAACCATATGGCAAATAGCTGGGTGGTGTGTTAGGACCTCCATCTGAATAATCATAACCTGAATATCCCAGTCCAGTTCCCAATGTAGCACGGCGGGCAATCACTTCTGCTGGAGTGAGACGACGTAAAGCTGCCTCCAAGTCTGCAGCACCAGGAGCTCCAGGCACACCTGTTCGTGCTCCTCCCCTGTAAAAACCTCCAATATTAGCTATGTGCCAATCTGACATAAGCAACTACAGTATACCACTAGAAAGAAAATTAGATATTACATAATGTATTTTAATGTCTGATGTACAAAGAATAAAGTTAATTCAAGTATGACTAAATTCCTTCAGTACAAATGCACTAGGAAAGATTAGGTGCGTGACTGAAATTTTAATGGGGCACACAATTATACTAATATACAGGAGTAGTAATAAAATGACAAATGATGGATGATACTCCTATGCTTAGCAGTCATATATCAACAGTTGATTTTTCCAAATGATGACAGCTTAAAGTGAGTGCACATTTAAGAGTAAAATGTATAGAACCAAAGAATTCTCAAATTGTAGCAGTAACCCTGTAGGTAGATCCTACAGGGGAAATGGGAGGAAAAAGTGGGAGATTTCTCTCATGCCATTTGCTGCAATGTTCCTCTGAGAAAACAGCTGTATTGACATTGATAACTCATCATTATCCGAGAAAGGATACAGCTAAACTTTGGATATATCAAGGCTTCTAGAAAACATAATCTTGTACTATACCTTGTTTCACGTAAGCTTGCCCAGTATCTCTTAACGGTCACGTGACCTTATCACCTCTCATTGGTTGCTGTTGTGGTAATGACTGTCGTGCGGTAAAAATTAGTTCGTTATTTAACATGGTGATATATCATTATATGTTGGAAGAGAATTGTCAAATTTATATTTTCGTAAAGAGGAGGTTCCTTTGCTCTCAAGCACATGGCACGATAGCACGTGATTTAGCGGTAGTGATGACATGTTTGTTTATATCACTTTTATCACTGACCTTGTTTTGAACTGGATTAGTCATGCATCGCCATTCGAGAGTGCAGGAGCTAAATTATTTTATTGATCGTTTATTGCGCATGTACTTACTATATGTATAATGGCAGAGTCTACCGCCAGTTTTTCGCTGATGTATCGCAAGGATAATTATTTACAAACAGGCAAAAAAAGAATTGTGTTGCATGTATTTAATGCACTCACAGAGAAGAATCTGTCTTTGTCAGTGAGAGAAGTCGGACAGCTGTGCTCTAAAGTTACAGGTGTGAGTGTTAGATCCGTAGGAACATCGCGACATGAAATTGAGGAAAGAGAAAAACTTACCACTCCAGGCAAAAGCAAGAATAAACAAAAGTGCGTGCTCGGAGAAATTACGTGAAAAGTGTTGTGCGTCGTCATGTGTGTAGTTTTTCTTTAGAAACGAACTCCCTAACATAAGTAACATTTCGTCTGCTGTAAATGAGGATACAGATTTACCAAATTTTAGCAGATTGCTTATACAGCTGGGATTTGTGAATGAAAAAAGAGGCAAGAAAAATGTGCTAAAAGACAGAGGCGATATTGCCGTGTGTTGAAGACATTACTTAAGGACAACCACACTGCACCGAGATACAAATCGCAAAATATACACGAAGAACACACGAAAAGTAAAGTATGGTGTGACACGACTTTTAAGACTGAAAGACAAGCATTTTTGAGAGGTATGTGTGCTGGTTTAAAAAATCCCAGTGGAAAAGGCCAAAGGCCTTTCATTATAAACTCTTTCAGTTTCATTGCTCAGTCATTCTGTTTCAATTTGCTCAGTTCATTATAAACTTGTATTTTTGCATGCCTTCATATCCTTATTTGTATGATTTTATTTATCTTCCCGACAATTATTACGATATTTACTGCAGGTCTAAATGTGACGGGAAGGCACCGCCTATGGCCTATGACGCGAAAGTATTAGCCAATTAGGGCGAGGGGAAGGGTAGTTGAACGCGGAGTGATACATTTTAGCCGGGCAAGGTTATAAGAAACAGAGATTAGTAATGCTGGGATACTAACATTGCACAATGTATTTAATGTAGATAGATTTATTTACATCATGAGCTGCCATTTCATGCTGTTTCCCCTTATCCCTCCAGAGAGCAGAGAACAGAATACCCCATAAACGTTTTCCTCATCAGAGGATTACAGTAAGTTTTTAAAAACTATTTTTGATATGATACAGTAACCCTGGTCAATAATACAGTGCTGGATGAGTTTTGTTTTTGTTTTGTTTTTTAATATACAAAGGTCTGCATGGGTTGAAATTCTTAGGCCTGAGAATAGCTCGTGCTATATTCCTTAGACCAAGCCTTGTCATTTAATTTTGTTTGAAATAAAATAATTTTGCAGTTACCATTATCATTATCAGTCCATGATGGGTTGCTGCCTGTGATGCAAAGGGACCTGGCTTTGATTTCTGGAGATTTTTCTCCTGCTGGAAGCTTTATAGGATGCAATCAGCTCCTTGAGAACAATTTGAGGAGCTACTTTAAGAAATAGGAGTGGCTGAGGTCTTGAAATCATATGAAATAACCTGCATGTTGATAGCACTATTTTATTGTTCATATTGATATGCCCAGAATGTTCTAGGTGCAGGTAGACGGGAGGTTGTAGCTGCTGTACTGTATTAACAATCACAATTTTTCGAAGTCAGCATTTAATATTACTGTTATAAATGTATGCATGCTGCAATAATTAAGCTTGTGTGAATCTGAATGTTGCATACCATAAAATGGTCCAATTAACATTTTTTATATTTATTTTCATGCCTGACAAACATTTTCAAATTAAGCTGAACCTGCCTAAGCCCATGCAAACTTCAATCAGAAGAGCAAAATGTGCAGATAACTGCAGAGCTTTCTCATGCTGCACTGCACTGTTAAATACTTACTAAAGAACAGAAGTAAGATAGTTGATCAATGACAATCTCATGTTCTTAATTTAAAGAGTGCTTAAGAATGACATGGAATCTTAGTGACCTTAATTTTCAACGTCAGGAGAATGCACAAACTTCTTAGGGTTTGTTCTACCAAGTGCTTAGGGGAACAGCGATGGGTGCTGATATTTCAATAAGCTTCCGCAAGTTCAATAAACTCTTTTTTTGGATAAAAGTGAAGCGCTGAAGCTATTGATAGTGAAGTAAATATAATTCAATAAACTATAATAATTTGTGACCTAACTCCAATTATGCATATCACTCGGATAACATTTTATACTATAAACATGTATAATCCATTAACCATCATATTATTATATTAATTATATAATAAATTAAGTAGAAGATGGGGATTTTAGTTCTCATATACCTACAAATATTTTATTGGAACACAGATACTTTTCTATAAATGAAATATTAGGAAGCACATAAACTATTGTATTATTTGTTCTTGAAAACTATACCTAATGGTTATTTCTAGTACACATTGTATGTATTAGGTTCTACCGACAAACTATGTTGATACAATTCCTTTCTTGGAAGTTTTGAAAAGTGTTGTTATGATAAATTAACTTTAAAGAGAGTCGATTAAATACACTAAACAACACTTACTTTTAAATTTTTCCGGAACTGTTTCTGAGGCTTTGCCTCTATCATCAGCCGGCTCTCGACTGGTTGTCGTTGGTGTAGTTGACGATATTTTGTCACAGGTCTCCTCTGGTGGCGGTTCAAGGAACTTGCTGAACAAACCTTTCTGGGGGATGTCGAAATTGAATACTTTGTTCCTATTTTTTGAAATGAAGATTTGTTCCCATGTGGATAGTTCTTGTTTTCCTGATGTATGTTTTAGTAGTTTTGGTTCTGGATTTATGTTGTGGTTTTTTCCCCCAAAAATGTGTGGCAACTGCTGATTTTTCTAATTGTTTATATTGTATGTTTCTAAAGTGTTCCTTTGCTCTTATTTCTAAATTTCTTTTTGTTTTTCCAATATAAATTTGACTACAGTCATTGCATTCAATTTGATATATACCAGATTTTTTGTTAGATGGAATGGCATCTTTGATGTTTGAGCAAATTAGGTTTTTTAAGGAGAAATGGTTGACTGGTGCTAGTTGAATGTTTTGTTTTTTGAAGACTTTTTTGAATTTATCATAAAACACACACAAAACATTTAACTAGCACCAGTCAACCATTTCTCCTTAAAAAACCTAATTTGCTCAAACATCATAGATGCCATTCCATCTAACAAAAAATCTGGTATATATCAAATTGAATGCAATGACTGTAGTCAAATTTATATTGGAAAAACAAAAAAGAATTTAGAAACAAGAGCAAAGGAACACTTTAGAAACATAAAATATAAACAATTAGAAAAATCAGCAGTTGCCACACATTTTTGGGAAAAAAACCACAACATAAATCCAGAACCAAAACTACTAAAACATACATCAGGAAAACAAGAACTATCCACATGGGAACAAATCTTCATTTCAAAAAAAATAGGAACAAAGTATTCAATTTCGACATCCCCCAGAAAGATTTGTTCAGCAAGTTCCTTGAACCGCCACCAGAGGAGACCTGTGACAAAATATCGTCAACTACACCAACGAGAACCAGTCGAGAGCTGGCTGATGATAGAGGCAAAGCCTCAGAAACATGTTCTGGAAAAATTTAAAAGTGTTGTTTAGTGTCTTTAATCGACTCTGTTTAAAGTTAATATGTTGATACAATTAATTGATGGAAATTAATTATTTCTTCACACTAGCCGTGTATAGGCTAAAGTTTTTGTTAGTCAACATGAAAAATTCAATGCCACGGCCAGATTTGAACCACAGATCTCCTAGTTTCCGTCCAGTCGCTCTTACCCATTGAGCTACCATGGCCAACTTGCCGTAATAAGATTAAATGCTCCATTTGACTTGTGTATTTCCCCGGTAAACCACCAGGGGCTCTCACATTCGAGACACACTGTTTGTGGCGACTTACTATCATAAGTACTTGAGTTCCAGGCTTCATCATTTATCTCTTTTATTTAAGTTAATTGATGGAAATTAATCATTTATTCACACTAGACATGTGTAGGCTAAGGTTTTTGATGGATAGATCAACATGAAAAATTCAATGCCACGGCTGGGATTTGAACCACGGATCTCCCAGGCTGGCATCTTTCTAATTTTCACTTCAACAAAATACAGGAGTTTATTAGAAGTGACATGCAGTTGTCAATAACTCAAAGAAGTTCATTGTTCCACCACCAGTGAGAAAGCTCAAGCAACATAACCAAACTATGGCAGTCAGATCTTTGAGGTTAAAAAGTGAACAATTGTTCATGAAGCTAGTCCTTCAAAAATTAAAAAATAAACACTGTATTGTGAGAAAACTGACTACCAAAGTTTTGCTGATTTATATTTTATAGCTTTTATGGGCAACATATTGCTAAGTACAAAGGAATGATGCATATCCATACTAAGATGGAAGTTTCCCAAAATTCATCATAAAGTGGTCTCTTCCTAAGTGATGATGAATTTTGATGAAGGCACTTGATCAAAAGAGCAAAAACAGAAATGATAAAAAATCTTGTTGCAAAGAAAACTCCTTAGTGTCATTGTTGCATCATCTTCCTCTTTAGTACAGTTAAAATGCATAGTAACATGTTTTGCTGTTAACTGCTCTCCATTATTATGACAAATGTTTCTCTTACTTCCAATTTGAGTAACGCTTAGAACCATATTCCTGGTGATATATGCCAATAGAAAGGAAGATTCCCAGAATTCCATACTGATTGTACTCTAACAGCCTTGCTTGTTGGGTATGATATTGGCAGTCCATTCCAATTAAGTGTATGAAGGGTATTTATACATGAGTAACAGTCATTCATCTCACTTCTCAAGGAAGTCTAGCTTAAGATTTTTATTTATTTTTATTTATTGATTCATTATTTTTTATTTTAAACAAGTATAGACAATACCTTCCGTCAGAGTTGAGCAACAAACTAAAATGGGAGACTTATGGATATTGCTGATACTATACTTACGGGTAAGAATCCTCACTTGTGTCTGTGATAACAGAGAACTCAGAATCACTGTGCTGTGAATCCATACTAGGGAAGCTGAGTGAACTGCTGTACAAAGAGCTACCTCGCTGACCAGGTCGGAGTGCCTGTGGGGCACCAGCAGTTGTAGGTGGCACAGATACAAAGGCGCTCATGCGAGGTCCACCTCCAGTTGAAGTCATGGAAGAGCTGAACATAGTTGTGCTGGTGGTTCCAGTGGAAAACCTTGATGGTGGACCTGAAGGATACAGTTGATGCACTGGACTACCTCCTGTGCTGCTGGAAGAACCTCGAGAAGCACATCGGACTGTTTCAAACACCTTCTTATAGTTGGGTCTAAAGAGGTTAAAAGAAACAACTTATGAATAATAATCACAGATGTGGTACACACATTGATAAGTACAAATATATTACCAAAAGAGCGATCAGAATATTGAAACATAACTTGTTTTTATGATTCACAAGCACAGTATGTTACTGAAATGCTGGAAGACATAAAAGATAGTTCTTATGGCAGACACAAAATTTAGTGATGGTTGGCATGAGGTGCTGGTCAACACAACATCCAATCAGATGCTTGCCGAACCTTGCGGTGTTGTGTGGTTCAACAAGTTGTGAAGTCGAGCTGTAAAGCCACTGATTGAATATCATTTGCACCCACAAAATTTATTTTTGCAACAGGAAAGAGAATAACCTGATCATGAAGAGCATTTTATTTTGAAACGACCAGTCTAAAAGCCAATTTCCTATGTTAACTGGTTGCAGAGATATGAATGCACATTGAATTTGTCTTTTAACAGAGACTCTGTTAAGATGCTTTCATCATCTAACGAAATCCTTTCGTTATCTACCTACTGTTTTGTTTATTGTGTCAGCTTGTGACTCAACGAAGATAACAGAACCACATGGCTAGGATAACGAACTGAAAGTTTCAAGCTATTATCGCTTCAGTTTGAATTTCTGCTTTCGTGTTAAAGGTGGTAATTTCGGTTCCTGTAATACAAATATACTGATTCTGTGGAGTTGTTTTATTGGTGTTTAACATTTTTTGCTGGATTAGTCAAAATGTCATAGTGAACTGCTCATAGCGAGCAGTAAAAGTGAACCAATAATACATAAATGGGAAGTGTTGTGTCACCAAAGCAGGAGTATAATTTACAGTGTTTATATAGTTTCTTTAAAATGCGAAGAAATATTGCAGCTAATTATCATCAACTCAGAGGAAGACAGCGAATATTCAGACATGGTCGTAAGCGAGGATGAAGATGAATACAATGATGACAAGGCAGATACAACAGCTTTGCCATAAGAAAGTTTCTGCTGGGCCTGTGGACATTTTTGTTACCATTTTAAGGTATGATTTTCAGATGACTTGTTAAATTAACATGCACGCCAAGTTTATGTTTACTTGATAGCTACAGTAATAATCATGTTTTCATTTTGTCTTGTTACTGCATATAGCTTCTCCCTGCCCTATGACATGGCTACTTTGCTGCTAGTGGTCAACGTTCAGCCGCCATTAAATTCTGTGTCTGCCACAGTTCTTAATACTATCTGCTGTTTTCTAGATGAAAACCTTAATGTAGTCTGCAGGCAGGATTTTGAAAATTATTCATTTTACCTCATTTCCAAATGACAATGTTTTTCTTGGCTGAAAGATACCACGACTACAGGTGTTAAGTTATACAGTAAAATATAATCTATTGCCTTCAATCCAGAAATGTTCAGTGATGGCAGATCTATTTTTTTTCACTTAATGAATTATTTTTTAAACTTTCCCTTTCTTTCTTTCTTTTTTTTTTTTTTTTTTTCCCAAAGTTTATCTTTGCTATCACAAAAATTTAGTTTGTAAATTCCTCCTTTTACTAGATGGATTAATACTGTTTCTGGATTCTTAAAATTAAATCTATTGTGTACAGCCTACTGATGTCAAAGGTTACTAAGCCAAAATGGAAGGTGCTAACAATGAAGAATGTTGCTCTTTGTAAAAATTTTTAATAAAGGTTTTTGTTACGGACAAATTTAATTGCCAGGTTAATATCCAAGCCCATGGTGTATTTCCTCCCGCAGGAGATATTTTACATATCTACTGACATGGGATGTTGCTTTTAAGCACACTTAAGCACTTGTCAAATCTATTTAAAAAACTTTGAGTTCCAGAGAACTTTCAATTTTCTGAATAACTTCTATTAATATAACAATTCCTCAATTCCAATATTCATATATACAGCAGGAAATTGTAGTTAAAAGGAAGACTAATTCTAGTTAAGTTAAACAATGGTTAATGTTCATAAAACAAAGTAAAACTTAAATCTTTAGTTTAAACTTACTTTGCAGCAGTGAACTAGAGTTATGTTATAAAATATATTATTTAGAACTCGTACATAATATCTAACTCAGAAGTGAACTTTCAACTTGGGAAAATTTTAAGACTGGCTTCTTGGCTCAGTTGGTGGAATACCTGCTACTTGGGCAAGGGTTCCTGGATTTAAATCCCCCTGGAGGTTAGGGATTTTTCTCTTAAGATTACTCCCAATCCTCCGCAAGTCTGGAAGTATGAATGTATGAAACATTCAAAACATAATAATAATAATAATAATAATAATAATAATAATAATAATAATAATAATAATAATAATAATAATAATAATAATAATAATAATAATAATAATAATAATAATAATAATAATAATAATAATAATAATAATAATAATAATAATAATAATAATAATAATAATAATAATAATAATAATAATAATAATAATAATAATAATAATAATAATAATAATAATAATAATAATAATAATAATAATAATAATAATAATAATAATAATAATAATAATAATAATAATAATAATAATAATAATAATAATAATAATAATAATAATAATAATAATAATAATAATAATAATAATAATAATAATAATAATAATAATAATAATAATAATAATAATAATAATAATAATAATAATAATAATAATAATAATAATAATAATAATAAAAGAATTAACAGCAAGTAACAAGTAAGCTAAGTATAAACTAATGGGTTCATACCCCGCCTATAGAGTTAATCTCTTTTCTAATGCCCAATAATTCGACAAAAATCCTCTTTATTTACATTAAGTCACATGTTCTAAAAGTAAAAGGCTGCCAATATAGGACTACTATAATTAAAGATGGAATGTAAATGAAATGATATAAAAAACTTTCATTTGAGGAAATCAAGATAGAAAACATTAGTTAAATAGTTTCCTAATAAGAATCTAGTTCATAAAAAGCATACAAAAATTTACATTATATATTATATATATATATATATATATATATATATATATATATATATATTTTTTTTTTTTCAGTGTGATTGATTACATTTGTTGTTATGAGACAATCATCAACCATTTCAAACTGTTCAGTACCTTAAATTTTTCTGAGAATGGAGATATTTCCACTGATTAGATCCCTTCCTGGGATAATTATTCAATTCTGAGTTCCACAATGGACATTTTTAAGAACAGTAGATCCCTACAAAAGACACTATTTAAACTCGGTTTTACAAAAGCTATTGTGACTAAATGATCACACAGATGCTGAACATATTATGCTAAATTTCAGACTGGGATCTTTCAGTAGACTCTCTACTAATTTACTAGTATCATAAATATGACAATTAAAAATTATATTTCCTGTATAACCTTATAATCAAGTTTAGATTTTGAAAACTCACGTTCTATGCTCTCTGGTATCAGCACCAATGCCAGAATCCAAACTCGTCTCCGAATGAAGTGAACTCTCTAACTCTGAAGCAATGGAGTCATGGTTTGTAGTAGTTCCCAAAGAAGAGAAAATGCCCCCTCGAGCTTGTGGCATGCCCTTCTTTCGTTGTCGTCTCAATTGCTCCTGTGTGTCCCTTAGTAAGCTCAATACTTCATTGTACCTGTCCTTCAGATCTGCCAATTCACTGGCCAGTTCACTTTGATTCTCCCTAGTTACATGAAGAACAGACGATAGCTCTTCGTTCTCGGCCGTTAGCTGTAAAAATGTTACTTTTTTAAGATATGCTAATAATAAGAGTAGTTTTAACAAGATTTTGGTTTCTTTTTTTAAATAATATGTAACTGTATTCACCATTGTATAATACAGCTATTAGCTTTTAGGCATCATGCTACTTACTCTCTGTATACGAGCATCTTGTTCTTCTACTTTATTGATAAGCACCGAATTTTCTTCATGTAAATAGCGGTTCTCCTCTTTCTGTCGGTGGAGCTCATCTGCTAGGCCATCAACTTCCATATTTGCACTAGCTGCAGAAAACATTGAAAAGTTTAAGCCAACTGACTATGCACCTTTGTTCTTATAATTTTGCTCTCTTTACAATCATGCAGCTATATTCATTAAACCACAATTTTAAATGCAACTATATTCTTGTTATAACCTGGAGTGTGAACATTCCAGGTTCCAATATGTACTAACTTTAATTATGCTTTTATCTTATAGAAAATTACAAAATATATGGAATGACAAGTTGTGGAAATGAAGGTCCTGTTCTGAAGAGAAATTAATGAGAGTATAAAGATTTTCTTGGAAGAAGACACTCAAACTATTTGCACATAGTAGAGAAAACTACTTAATAATGAAAAGTTGTGTTGACAGTTTATTAAGAGCAAAGGAAAAAGACATTATAAAACAGAAACCAACAATGACAATATATTTAGTACTGCTGGAATTTGTGACAGTGATGTGTACGAAATATAGTATTATTGAGCTCACTAAAAAAAAAGAAAAGTTGAAGCTGCTGTCAACAATTTGTAACAAACTTAATTTAACTGTTTTTAAATGACAAATCCTTCAGGACTAGTTAGTTTATGATGTATCTATCACATTTTCAGCTGGCAAACTGTTTGTACTATGGTTACGTCCACTAGGTGATGGAAACATCAATGAACTAGTCCTGGTGGATTTGTCAACTAAAAACAGATAAGTCAAGTTGTCACAAATTGCTGTAATTTATTTATAACATCACTTTAGTTAATTGATGGAAATTAATCATTTCTTCATACTAGCCGTATATAGGCTAAGTTGCCACAAACAGTGTATCTCGAATGCAAGAGCCCCTAGTGGTTTACTGGGGAAATAAAGTCAAATGGAGAATTTAATGTCAGGACAGCAAGTTGGCCATGGTAGCTCAAAGGGCAAGGGTGACTGGACGGAAACCACAAGATCCATGGTTCAGATCCTGGTTGTGGCATTGAATTTTTCATGTTGACTATCAATAACATCACTTGTTTACTTTTAAGCAAACAGTAAGATTATTGCCAAAAGCCAAAAGAAATCAGCACACTTGTGCTATATGAAATGAAAAGGAGGTATTCAAGAAATTCACATACCGACCTACAGTTATCTACAAATTTTGGGAAATCTTTAAGGAGCATAACATTTTATGACTACAAAAATAATTATGCCATTCAAAACCATATTAAATTGTAAATTAAAATATGATGTCCCAGAGGAAAACAAATCAAACTTTTTTCAACTTAGAAGTTGTCATTCTTTCCTTCATCTCTCGGTGATTCGAAGACAGAATTTGAGAGATATCACAGCAACCAGTTTTAAAGAAAGTACCTACAAGAAAATTGGCAGTAAGATATCTTTTGCAAATGTTAACTCAATTGACATGAAGCTATTAGAGAAATAAGTGTTTAAAAGAATAGAGAAAGTCATGTGTGTGAGACATTACATTTTTTATAACATATATTTATGTATGCAACTGTTGTAAATATTCAGGAAGTCATGAGCAAAGAACACATCTGCATGGTATGTTTAGGGTACAGATAAAAAGGAAGGCTATCTATAAGAATCAAATGATAGTATAATATTCTCACTGCAGAAGTAATTTGTGCAGAACAGTGATCAGAAAACTACCCATAATACTGCTCTTTTAGGAGAACCCATTACCTTTCCTGAACAAATGAGGAAAGCCTGTCTTACTATGACTCTTTCTTTTCCCTTCCAGACATTTACATCAGGACTGAAGTAGTCTGAGTTATGGTATGGATAGTGTGCAAGAAGGAAATGCAAAAAGTGTGGGGATAATGAGCTGCAAAAGCACACAAATGCATCTCATTCTCTGCAGAGTGGAACTATTCCCCATTTGAAAAAATTATTTGCAATAGTTCCTTCTAGCTATAAATATCACCTAGTTACAATGCTCTTTCAATGTAATTTTTAATGAAGAAAAAATTTAAAAGTATAAAGTGAAAAAAAGAAAAAAGAAGTCCATTTACTGTAAAAAAAAAAGTCAAATGAACAGATGACCAACAAGAATGGAATACTGAACTTAAATATATCTTACCAAGCTGGGATGCTATGTCCTGCACCAGCTTTTGTTCTGCCATTTCACAATCCGCTGTGTCTCGGGCAAGCTGGGTGGCTTCAGAACGTAACTGCCTGTTTTCCTCCTCCAAGGACCCAATACGACGTTGCATGAACTCCAAGTTGATGCATCGTAATGCAGTCGGTGTACCTGCAGCATTACTTACTTTTAAGTATATTGCTAAGAAAGCACTATTTCATATACGGATTTTTTAAGTTGCAATGAGAGCTAACAGCAGTTAAAACTTTGCTAGAGACAAATAAGATTTCATGAATAACAGATAAAAAAAAGTTGGTTTATATTGTAAAAGATACATGTATTTTTCGTTTCTAGTTCAGGCTGTATAATTTTATCCTCATGACAAGCAAATTTTTGAAGATTTGTGAGATACATGCTACTTTTTGAGCCATCTACCTTCAGTATGTAAAAGAAAAAGTTTTACTTCAACAAAATCAATGTCAAGATTTCACTGGAAATAAATTTTTATGGCTACTGAATTGTCTAAATATGTTATGATTTTCAAGAAAATTTCCTATCCCAACTAACATTTTACACGACACATTTTTTAAGATTTCTGACTTTCTGAAGAATGGCTCTAATGTAGTGTGCTGACTGACGATGCGAGCAAATGTTTGTGAAATCGATCTCCATCAGAAAGAAGGATTATCACCAATTTCTTAAGATAAATGAAGCCTTTATGACAAATATTTATATTTGTGTAATGGCTCTAATGATTTTGATTAGAATACCATATGTTTATGTCTGCCTCATGTTCAGGAGTTTGATTCTCAGTTAGCATGAGTTGTGTAGTTATGAATCTTTCGGGACTTTTACTGATCCTGAAAGATCAAATGTCAGATAAATCTAAGCTGTATGGATCCTAGACTCGCTTGAGCATCATTTCAACCATTTCATTCATCATCCGCTATGACCTAAGCGGTTAAAATAACATTAAATCTAAATATTATATACATGGCATTACAATGTATAATAAAATAGGTTTCTTCAATTTTCTGAGAATAGCCTAAGAAGTTCATTTCATATAGAAATGTTTCATAATTTTGTATAACTGGTAACCTTAAGAGACCAAACACACAACACTAAAATGTAGAGCTCTAAAAAAACATTTTATTTCAAATACTTTTTTTTTACATCAGCCATTTCAGAGATATCCGTTATAATTGAATTGAATTTTTTCATACTACATCTATTTTAAAGTAATGTCTTTGCTTATGTCTCTTAACATAAAAAGAGAACAGAATTTTATGGCCAACATGCGGCATCCCAAATTTAATTATCTGAACGATGATTTGACTTGCTCTGTTCCCCTTCTCCTCCACAAAATGGCGATTAAAGTATTTCTGCAAAGCTTTACTTTGATCAACATAAAGTAGATAGATAAGCTTTCTTAAGTTTAGTTTGCACAAGCTATATACAAAAACTATAGTGGGCAGAGGTTATGTGAATGTTAAGACAAATTTTTAATACTATATTCTTATTTTTTAACAAAATAATTGCCTTGCTGCACAGGCTTACAATAGTTACCTATAATTTGACCTACAACACTTCTCAATCTGGAAAAGTGTGGTGTTAGGTACTACATAACAGTAGCAGCAGGCTCTTTAACTGCATTGATCACGTGGAATGCTGAATATCCACAGCTGAATATGAATATGGATGTGATGACTTAAAAGTACTAAAGCTGTGTAGTATTTAACACCCGCTTTTACTACATACAGCACCACAGACGGTGAAATTGATGATACATGAGATGAAGATGGCGCACTGGTGAAATAAGATGGCAGGGGAAGCTGGAGATCCTGGAGAAAACCTGCCGCAGTGCTGTGTTGTCCACCACAAATCTCAATTTGCAGTTGCCTGGTATCAAACCCGGGCCACCTTGGTGAGAGCCAAGTGGTCTAACCACTCAGCCACAGAGTGGCTGCTAAAGCTGTTATAGTCAACCTAAGCCCTGAATAAAATGCTTACCCAAGAGCCTCTGGCCTCTCAACCTATATAAGTTTCAAAACTGATCTTGATGCTTAAGACAAAATAACATCATATAACCCAAGTGGTCAATATTTAGATATTAATTTTAGTTTTTGTTCATAATAAAACTTCCTATTTAAACTAATAAAGGATTTTAATGGCTTTTCCCTTCCACATAGTAACAAACTTAATGCATGTCTTTTCCATTTATAATTTTACATTACTTCAGAATATATATATATATATATATATATATATATATATATATATATATATATATATATATATATAAAATTAAAAAAACAATAAAAACAAAAAAACAAAAAAAAAAAAATGAGAGCTGTGAAGCTCTTTTTGTTTTGAAATGAAAAAGCCTTAAAATTCATTTGATTTAATTACTTAAGTTAAAAAATGTTATGCACTATAAAGGTGTTCGCATTGTTTTCATCTAGCTGAAGTATTATACTATTTTAATATTTTGTTACCTGATTCAGATCCGGATTCATCCACATCATTGGTGAGTATCTGAATAAGCTCAGTCTTTTTGGCAAGTTCATGCGTGAGCTGGGTAAGCTTCTCATTAGCTTGTTTGAGTTCCGTTTCCAATGCTGCCACATTGCTTTCCAACTTCTGATTATGTGCCAACAATTCTTTACCAATGCGTGCTGTTAACTCTAGGTCTTTCTCTTTCTGCAAACAGAAGAATTGACAGATATGCTATTTTTCCTATGGTATGGTCCAACACTGAACATTGGTTTGATGAAGATCATGGGGTAGTTTATTACTATTACATATTGGTACAACCATTTAATGTTAGGATTTTGCCAAAATACATGTTCTAGAATTCAAAGGCGATAGAAAGGTAAAAAAAAAAAAAAGTGGATAGATGATAAAATGTAAAATTTAACTCGCTTATCCAAGACTGAATCTTGCCTCTCAAACAATCCTTTATTCCATTACCTCAAATATGGCATTAATGTTTCAATTTGTAAGAGCAATCAAAGATAAACTAATTGTTTTAGCACACACAAACCATGAGAAAATTTTTTTTTTTTTTTAAAGTTAAATCAGAACCAAAAAATTCAATGGTATGCCATGATTTGAACCATCATAGATTAAGCAGCTGTTGAAACCGGTGAAAGACAAACTGGACTTCCAAGTTCCGGCCCAAATGACCTTGCTGTCGACGGGCCCTTAAACTCCACTCACTCCAAGTTCCGAGAGTGTATCACATTCCCTGTGAATGTGGGACACCGTATATACGACAAACTGGAGGGACCATCGCTACCGGAATAAATGCACATGGATGGAGCATTCATTTAATTACCTGAGAAGTCTGGACTGGTAGAGCATGGCTTTGATAAGGACCATAGAGCAAACTTTCGAAAGACAACCATCTTGGCAAAATGCAGCAGTTACTGGGAGCAGAGAGTTAAGGAGGCTTGGGCCATTTCCTCCGAGAGCACGCTTAATAGTGATGCTGGATTTCAGTTCAGCTCCTCTTGGAAACTGGTCTTAAAAATGGAAATCAATCGGCTTAAGCACAGATCTATACAGCTTGAACATCAAATTAAGTAGTCATGTTTCTATCACTTAATTAGTTTTCTAAACTCACACCCCCTCCTGATCTGGTAGGTATTTAATTTACTGCAGTCTTTTGCTCAGGAATGTGACTATTGGTAGTGTTTTGTCGTTGATTTTTTGTGTTCTCAATTTAGTGCTTATAACATTTCTTATAAATACCCAGATGATGGGAACGATGTACGCTCCTGAAATGTAGATTTCTAATTGTTTTTTACCTGGTTTGTTTCCCGAGAATATCTTGAATATAAACTTGTAATAAGTAAATAAATAATAATTATTAATTAATAATGTAATATAATTTATTTAATATGTATTATTATTTTGTTATCACTAACAACTTTTGTTGGTATTGATGCTGCTGAGAAGAATTTCATTCTATTCAGCAGCTCCAAAACTTGTTCACAATGTGATATGTTTGGAGTAGTGTTGCTCGTTGTATATTGCTGATTATCTTCACTGCTTTTTTTTGCTGAAATACAGTGTTTGCTTACTTATTTTATGCTTTTTACTTAAAATAATTTTATTCAAATTATGTAAATTTGTAAGTAAATTTTCACTCCTAGCCATCATTTTTTCATTCAGGTGGTTTACATTGTCTCGTTCAAACATGAGCCAATACAAAGACATGAATCTTGCCTCTAGTGTAAAAGTGTTTGTACTGTCACCGATTAGAGTTCAAAAATTTCACAAAGTCCTTCCAAATTGTCCTTACGTCCTCAGCCAATTTTAACTTGATGGGGTTCTTGGTTAAATGCTGTGTCATACTCGCAGCACATTTCATTGAAGTAAAAACAGTGTTGCACTCCTTAGATGCAGAAGATGCAAGCACCATTGCCACTGCACAGGAATGTTTTGCTAACATTGGCATCCAAGATTAAGATAGAGTATATCCACAACCGTTTCTCTAAAATACCTGCTATTATATTAGAGTTGAAAGCTCAAAATAATACCTTGGATCATTCACTTTCTTAAATGAAATTTCAGTAACCTTGTTCCACTACTAAAACTGCCTTTGAGAAACTCAGTACGGTATTAACGAAAAACCCTAGTTACAAAATACTGTGTAACATTTCTAAAAAGCTTTCTGGTACAGAATTGTATATTGAAGGGAAATTCACTCAAGAAGAACTGTAGTACTTTCTGCATGTTCCAGAAGCTTCATGCAACATTGAGAGATCCTATTCACTGTAAAAGTTCTTCACTGACAAATGCATGAGCTTCACACCAAAAAACCTCAAAATAACCTCCCTTGTGTAAGTACTGTAACAAGCTTACATAAGGTAAGAAATCCATGAAACAGTATGTTTATTATTCAATTTTTTTATTTGCTTATTTTTTATACTTATTTGTTTCATTTTTTGTGCCTATATGCTTGCTTATTTCACCATTTGATTGTGCTTACAAATCCGGACTCTATTATTATTATTCACATATTTTGATGCGCTTCTATCTCATTGTTACCAGGTTGCATCATTTACTGCTGATAGGACCAAATACAGCTTGTTGCCACTAATTCTTGAATCACTGTTAAGTACAACCACTGCAAATTTATTTTATACAAACAAATTTGAGACAAGACACGCACTCCTTTTTATGCATTTCATCCATTATTTTTTTCCACTGCTGTCTTCAAATATGTTCTGTCATAACAGAAAATACTCTGCATCTTGCTACCAATATCCAATTTACTTCTCTAAATGTCAAGACACTTACCTCTTCAAGAAGCCTTGTGACTGCTTCAATGTCATTGTAGGTCTTTGTCATTTGGCTCACTCGGTTGCTGCATAGAACTGTAACAAGAGAGAAACGATGTTAGTCTTACCTGCTTAGCTTACCAACATTTTAAACATACTCCATATGTAGAATCATGCATAATTATACATTTTAATATCGTATTTCATAAGCAGTAAAGTAATTATAAAAATTGTTTTAAGCTGTATGATACAGGATACCACAGATAATGTTTATTTTATTTTATTTAGTTTTTACTACATCTCAAGAGTAAAATTCCTGGGTATTTCTTTTTTATGTATGTCACTACTCACTAATCTACAAGCACTTCAGCATTAAAGCATATGAAAGATATCAAATTGCCATTTTTTTATTTCTGCTGAGATAAATGTCACCAGAAAACTAAACTAATATATAGTTAGAAGTCTCTCCATGCTTTAACTTCTATATCAAATAGTAAATTTAAAAATGGGTTATATTGACAAGACTTCCATTGCAATTCAAGCAAAAAATAAAAATGATAAATCCGATTAAAGAAGATTATTTAATAATCTTACAATAATTAAAGTTTCAAAAAAGTAAAATATTATAGTAAATAGCGAACTTTTTGAAGTATCTAGCAATGAAGCCACTAACCTCCTTAGTTTGAAAGGCTTTTGACTAATTCACAGTAAAATTAAAAATGTGATGTTACATTCCACCAGCCCACTTGTAGAATAATAGAAGTGAGGGTTATAAGTGAGGATAGTGTTTTTTCTAGTGTTCTGCATGCTGTGAGTGAGGCAAGTACAATGTGTTGTATATTGGGTTGCCAAGTTCTGATAACACTACTATGCGCTGCTTCCCCATCACTCCTCATTTCTCCTCTCTTGCACCTATGGACTTCCAGACATTTTACACAAGCTGTATTCACTCCTCTACAAACTATTCTTTCAAGACTTCTTTTGTTTTACAGAAATGGTTTTACTACACATTTTGTTGTAGATACGGGGGATTACAGTAGTCGAGTGATAACCACATCTTTTAAAAGTGAATCTTTATGTGATGGCTTTGAAATTCCAACACTTTGCAAACACTCAAATCAAAATAAAGAATATGTCAGAGTTGGTTAAAGCCAAAAAAAGATAGAAACTGTGTTTCAACCAGATCTATACATTTTTTTAAGCATTAAGATTTGGACTATCTCTTATGGTTATTAATCATACAAATACCTTAAACTTAATCCTTTAATCAAAATAGTCAGAGCCATTTTTGAGGCTGAAATGCTGAACATTTTACACTGTAAAGTTTGTGGTGTAGGAGTGTTATAAATTTCCATGTTGCATTCTTGGAAGATCCTAAACTTAAATAATACTAGGTTTGGCATTTAACTTACTCTTTTGTTTTTTACTTACAATGTATGTATATACACATACTTTGTCTTCCCTTAAAAGTGTCTAAACGCTTATACTTCTGATGCGATTTGTTCATCAAATTTTTGGAAAAGGGCAGTATTGTATGCATAATGTATGCAGTATTAAGTAGTAGAGAAGGTAAAACTGTACTGCTTATGCCTATAAAAAGCAACTTAAAAACATTAAATCTTAGATTTAAAATTAAACAAAGATAAGTGAAATATTAACAAATCAGAGACCAAGTAGAACTATTACACAACAATTAGACTGATAAGTCATAATTTTATAAAATAAATGAAATTAGAATTGATATCAATCTACTGCCCTCTTCGTAATAGACCTGAAGAAAATTTACTGACTAGAGTTAATGAAAAATGCTGAGGAGGAATGGTGGCTTCACGTCAAATCATTCTATTAGGAAACACATTTTCCATTCATCCTGTAATTACATGAAAAATGTCTTTTGCATTGTGAATTACGCTATTTAAAAAGAGTTGAGCAAATATATTCAAACTACCTACAAATCCATTTTATTTTAATTAATTCAAGGATTAATTAAAATAATTCCTTACAAATAAATTTAAATTATTTTGTTAATGTCAATTACTTCTGTGGCACTGCTTTGCTGGAATTTCACCCTGCAGGAGCTCTTTTACATATCAGTGAATCTACTAACATGGGTCTAACACTTTTAAGCACACTTGAAAACCATCCATCTGGGCCAGGTTTGAACCCACAACCTTGATATCAGTAACCCAGTCCCTAACCAAATGAGCCACACAAGCTGAACTAATTCCTAATAAGCTATGATATGCCACAATAATATAACTTCAGCACTTTTAAACCTTTTACCTGAACCTAAGCCAGTATTTTTTTCAATTTATTAATACCTAAATGCACATTTTACTTTAGTTACAGTACTTACTTTAATGATAATATATTAAATTTGCAAACCACTGTACATCTACATTATAGCAGAACGTGTTTGCACCTGTGTGTCACAGTAAGATCTGAACAAACAAAGACAACGCAACTGCCTCACAATAAGCTTGAGTATCATCAACTCCTTTGTCAAGTAGTCAGCCCTCAAGACTTCGCTTGGACCGACATGAGCATAATGCTAGTCTAGTCAGCATTATAAAAAACAAAAAAACTTTTTTGTGTTTCATTACAAAGATTTTAAAGGAAATAGTAAGAAAGGGCTGTAATTATGATAAAAAACTATACTTAAAGAGTTATGTAAATGTCCAATTCAGCTATCCAATTCCATAATTTAACCCTGCATAAGTACTTTTATTCTCCTCCAGAAAAAAGCAGGGAAGAAAACAACTTTAAAAGGTTTTCACAAATACCACAATCTGATTATGCAGGCATACATTCCTATATGCTTATTCATGGACAAATTGAAGAATTTAGAACTTGTTTGCATCATAGAATTATTTCAAAGTTGAGTTTTAACCCTAAATTAAGAAGTCTTATATCATTTGTCCGCTCAGACCAATACCAATATATTCATATTCAAACATCACTCATTTTGACATATATTATTGATATCTTTTAAGACAACCATAATCACAATAGATTAACTACTACACATGAAATAAGATTATTTCATCAAATTATCTAAGTAGATACATTTAAGCATTATCTATTCAGACAAGTTGATTTAATTATTACAGCAAAATTTTTGTCTGTAAAATACAACCAATTTTCCTAAATTTAACTACATGGATGGTTCAACTGTTTATCTTATTACTTGCAAATCTTTCAACCACAATGGAAAATATGCTGTATGTACTGAATTCCATCCAAACATTCAGTACTGAGATTCCAACAAAATGCATGTTTTGAGACACCCGGAATCCAAAAGTTTTAGAACTTTTTAGAAAAAGATTGTGTCTGCGTGCTTGTGTGTATAATTCAGTAACAAAACTCATTTAAATACCAAACCTGGTATTGAAGTATAATCTTCCAAGCACTTAATACAGATTTTTCATGAAAATCTCTGCACCCTCAGCTACTTTTGTAAATTTCAAGTTTCTTAAAAATTCCTCTTGTCAACTTGATTATTGTACCATATATTTAACATTATTTCAGGACAGATAAAATATGTCCCTGAATTTCACAAGAATATCCCTTGAACTTTTTTCCATTCTAAATGACCTCTGCAATGTTGGTAAATTTTGATGAACAGAATCTTACTACAAAAAAAAAAAAAAAAAAAAAATGTAAATATCACTAAAGCATACAATCATTCACTTTTATTTTGATGGAGCTAAACATTTGAGATAAGCCTCGTCACTTGTTTAAATTTTAAAATACTTTACTTTTCCAAATAGAAGTTGGTAATTTGTTTCCCTTCTCCTCCCTCCCCCCCTCTCTCTCTCTGTTGGTCATGAAAAGAGAACCGAATTTTGAAACATCACATAATGACAAGTTCTAATAAATATTTGACTATCATTTAAGTGTTATATTATCTTACTCCCCTTGCACCTACAAATAAATGTGCAATAAGACAATTTCTTCAAATGCTCATCTCGAATAAAAAAAAAAAAAAAAATACTGTCTGCCCAGCAGAACAAGGCAAGGCAGAGGAATGTGTAATATAATCACTTTTGCTGTGTTTATGAACTTTTCGGATATGATATAAACGCTGGGTTCAGTGTTGTCACATAATCATCCATGCATAATACCTATCACTTCATTTACTGACACGAGCATTAGATCTGGTAGCATGGGTGACTCATATGGACTATCATACACTCATTTTGTAGTAAACAGATCCACTACCAGAGCAGATAAACAGTGCATACTCCTCTCCCCTTCATTTCCGGCTTGTCTTCTTGTGGTGGGCAGACAATATAGACAGTTTATAAGAATAACTTTTACGGAACAAAGAATGTCACTGAGTGGCGCACAAGATTTTGTCATTAAGGTAGCTCATACCTTTTTCATGATCTGTTCATGAGATAGAAAACTGTCCACTTAGCTTTTACAGCAAAGGAAAGTATGCTTTGATATAACAATTACCGAATATAAATAAGAAATGAGGCCATAATGCTGTAAAATAAATTTATAATCTAACAAATGGATAATAGTTTATATATGCCATATTACGTTGTGTTCAAACCATAAAGGTTTATGTAACCTTGAGCCATAAGCGGTCTGGTCGGTCCCACTCCACCCTAATATACCGCGTTATCAAGCAAGAAAATGACTGATGCGCGTCCTTACAACCTGCCATCACTTCATCGATCAAACGTTTTACGAGATAATGTATAAGCTGAGAATTAACTTTCAATGTACATGGAGAATCATTTTGTGTTCATGTAAGTGCGAACAACCCACTGGATTGACATTAGCTTCAGGAGATCCTCAGCGGTGGGAAAATTCGGTAGTAAAAACCATTCTCATTAGCAGGTTCAGCCAGCAGAGACGCAGCATCCGTGATGATGAGGGTGAACGAACCCCCACGTGCATGGTCGTTCTATTGATCACACCCTTCCGGCGCCGAGCGAGGAACGACTAATATTCTGTCAAGGGCACCCACGTACACCTACGTATGCTTCATCAAACATCCAATCTGAGATTATTTGTAGCTCTTATAGGTCTAAATATATTTCCGAAGGCAAAAAAGGTTCTGTGGGAAAATAAACCTATAGGATGTTTTGTGTGGAGGATAAAACTTAAATTTGAATTACTTACTGTTGAGAATATACGTATCTCGGCTAACTGACAGTGACACTAATAGTACAAAAATAGGTATGTTCTAAAACCCACACTTAAACTGCAAAATCCCATACACACGAGAAAAAGTGTCATTCACTCGACAACATTCATTCAATATTATTTACCTTTGTCACACCGCATATTCCGGCACGAAGGCGAGCATGTTCAGTCAAGAAGGATAAAATGCACACAAAAACACATGCACTCAATCATCCTTAAACCTGAGTACAAACTGCTTTCTTACTAATTATCCTGCTACCTGTCCCAGGACGAAGTTGTTTTCAATCTTTTTCCATTTCTAAGTAAACGCATTGTATTATTCCAAATAATTAATAATAATAATAATAATAATAATAATAATAATAATAATAATAATAATAATAATAATAATAATAATAATAATAATAATAATAATAATAATAAATCCTTGGCCGACAGATTATTTGATACCCATTTGGCTTACCCTTGCAAGTTTCGGTGAACTCCATGAAATCAAAGGCGCAAAAATGAACTTCAATCTATCACAACTGAGGAGGTAAGATTAACTTCTACCAGCTTCAGGTAACACGATTTACCCGCTTCTGCCCTCTCCTAATTAACTCTTCACATTCAAGCAATTATAGTTTCTTGGAATTGGCATTCTGAGTACAATTATCAAGGTGAGCAAGTGTCACAGACAGTAAAAATAGATCCACATAAATAGTTATTTATAAACATGCATTTTTGGTTATTGTACAAATTTACACGCATATATACAATTCATGCTTATAGGCAACCAATGGTATAAAATCAATACTTTAAACAACAATTATGTAAGTTACTTTTTCAAAGCATTTTCACGTGAGATTTTATTACATAAAGGGTAGATATTAAATAGTTCAAACCCTTCTGTTGGTGTACTCCATGAGTCTAGAGTATGAATTTTCACAGAATAGCCATTTTCTACTTTTTCTATTACATAGTAAGCAGGCGAAGTATTGCAATCCACTCAAAACTTCTATGCCAAAATTTCACCGGAAATACACCCAGGATTAAAAAAAAAAAAAGACTGGATGTACAGCACTCACATGACTTTCTTCCATTTTGCGAACCTTTTTATAAGCTTTTTCATTTATCTACTTCATGTTAATCGAGTAGCACATTTTGAAGAAATAGTTATTTTTTGAGCGAGCCACAAGATCTCGTTATTTGTTTGTACTGTCCAATACTTAATACTTTTCTCAAACGAAAAGGCGTTGTTTATTTTATTACCTCCTGTGCATGCAGAGAGGAAATTTCAAAGGCATCACGTAACATCCTAGCTCTTAATTGATTTGACCATCACTTAAGTATGAAGAAGTATTAACTATTTAATTTTTTTCTTTCATACATATACTCCAAGTCTTCCAACGTTAAGTCATATCAGACGATGAATGAAATGGGTGAAGTGATGCTCAAACGAGTCCGGGTTCCATGAAGCTTAGAGTTACCCGACATTCGTCTTATCAGTATAAGGGAAAACCTCGGTAAAAACCTTATCCAGGTAACTCACCCTAACCGAGATTCGAACTTGGGACCTCTTGAACGTGAGGCAGACACGCCATCATCTACGCTACCGAGGCGGGCACTCCGAGTGATAAGTCGTCTTAAATTTATTCGCTTGCTTAGACCGTCAGCGAGGTTGGAGTAAGAAATCACTCTTGTTATAGTCCCGCTGGTGGAACGGTTACCACGGATTCATCTTTAACAGAAACCTCTCAGATAACGTAATGATTATTCTTTTAAGAGTGAGAGAGGTACTGACGCGCCCCTCGTTCGTGTGCTAAGCACCAATGAAAGCATCACTTCAGCCAATGGATTTCGCAGGAATCACAAATGTCAGATGTATGTTCATTCCACGTGGAGTAATCAGTGTGTTATCTGGGAGTATCTATTACCAAAGATAAATCCATTGTAACCGTTCCAGCAGCGGAACTATACTCCATGCACGAACTTCAGTGTTGACTATAACCTGTCTCACACTAGATGACTAGCACAATCCTGCAGAAAAAACACGGAAAGCAGAAAGAGGCATATTTTAATGTAACGCTCTTAGGCTGCTGATTGGTGAAGGAAAATGTGCCTTTGTTTTCACTGTTGGCTGGCTGGCCTTAATGCTGCAGCAGAAGACATGCTGCTGCTGCTGCCGCAGTAGACCGGTAGCCATCAATGAAAAATAAGGTACTGTACATGGTTGTTCATAGAATCGGCTCCCGCTACATGGGTGTTCATAGAGGCAGTTCTCGCATAAATACATAATATTTTTCTGTATTGCTCCCCAAACTGTCATATTAATATTTTAGTTATGGCATTTTCGCCTAACTCTGCAAAATTTCCAACAGATTTTAAGAAATATTTTATCAATTTGCTTATGCCGTATTTTATGTTAGCACGAAGGTTATTCGATTGTAGATGTTGAAATACTTAAATATCTTGTACAGCTGTATACTCTGAAAGCAATATTTTAACAATTTCTATTGGGTGACAGTCCAAAATATACAAAGTATATACCGCACGTCCATAAGCAATTCTAGTTTTTTTTTTTTTTTTTTTTTTTTTTTTTTGAGGTTTTACATGAATTGTTAAGGTTTGTTTTTCGCCTGGATTACATTTACCACAATTTAAACTTCAATAATGCACTGATTTAAGCAATGGATTACCGATTTAAGATTAAAAATGATTAAAAGCAAAGAATTATTTCACAAATTGCGCAGAAAAATGTAACCAACATTAGTCCTACATATTTCGCTTAAAAGAGAAGATCGTTAACACTTCTGCTACCCCTAAAGGCTCTGGGGGTTCTCTTAACGATCTCAGCATTCTCCAAGTGCTCGTTTACAAGCTGGTCCTGAGGTCATGCTTTGTTGCGTCATCTCTCAGCAAGTGACAATGCTATGGAGTGAAGGGAATCGATACCAGGATCTTCTTTCCAACAATGATCTTGGTAAACATAACAATCTCAGTCACAAAGTACACACATTTATACGAAATGTGTTTTGAATTGATTAGAAGCGTGAACAAGTGATTCATTTGTTGCGCAGCACGCGAGTACACGCACGGACACGTTTTCTACATTATTCAACGCAGTCTCTTGCTTAATTTCTCATATATATTTAATATGTGCATATAGCTTACATAGCTAAAAAACAGGAAATTTTAAAGCGTGCAGCATATGGTATTAAAACGTCACAACTTTTCTCTTTAAAATATTACTTGTTGATAGGCGGGGATTTACCTACGAAATAAACAGTATGTTACAAAAGCTTATACTCATTCCTCTAAAAAAATATCCTTAAAGTGGCAGCAAAGATCGTACAAACAGCTATGCTCTGGCTCAACTGCAATATCGATAACTGCGATATTTACGTGAAAATAAATATCCACCTGTTCGTTGTAATGCAGCACTATTAATGATAATATTATTAATACTAGTAAGATCGATATCGCTATTGTAAACAATTCTGTTTTCCTGTGATACTATGTACTGCCTGCCCAACACAAGAAGGCAAGGCAGAGGAATGTGTAACGTAATAACTTTTGCTGTGTTTATGCTCACCTTCCGGATATGATATGGATGCTAGTTTCACAGTGTTGTCACATAAGTCACCAATGCATGATATCTATTACTTCAGTTACTGACACGAGCATTAGATCTGGCGGCATGAGTGACTCATATGGACTCTCATACACTTAGTTTGTAGTAAATAGATCCACTAACAGAGAAGATAAGCAGTTCAAGCTCTTTTCCACTTCTTTCCCGCTTGCCTTCTTGTGGTGGGCAGACAGCAGAATATCAGGTAGCTCTTATCTGTTTGATAGTTTCAACAGAATGGTGATAGTAATTGATGCCCATAGTTTCCATTAATTTTCGGTGAGCAAATTCAATATGGAGTCAAAATTTATGTAGCTAATACCTGTCTCTCATACATAACTTCTAAACGTTGAACTTGACACATTAGCTATTCTAGAAACATAAGTACTAACAAATTCATAGCACAAAGCAGACAATAGCACCTTCCTTTAAAATGAGCAGCTATAAAACAAAAGATGATCTAAAGTGTGCACCACTATCATTTGGCATCTGCTGCACTAATCTACTACACAACATAGGCTACACAGTAACATTTAATTACACATTTAAAACATGCATTTTTGTAACCGCCATAGCAGGTAAAAAAAGAAACGTTGTTCAAAACAAATCTAATTTTGAAATTTCAGCAAGTCTGTACGTCCAAGCAACCAACGTTCTCAACAACATGGTACAGGTATCGCAGAAGAGAGCATGGTGAAGGGGGAGGGTGTCAAGCCCATTTTTCGCCCCTTTATGGAGTGTGCTTTACGAGTGCTCAGGTGAAATGCTGAAAATGAACACAATTTAATATTTTTTACTAAACTCCAAAAATTTAATTTTCAAAAGGGATGTTTGAAATGTTCTAAGGATTCATGTGCCCTTTGGGACATCTAGCTCCGTTAGAACATGACATGATCAAACAAGTCTTGTGCTTGCTTTACGTTGTACTTTTTTCAGCACTTTTGAATACACAAATGTTCTGAGTAAAAACTGCAACTGATTATATTTTTAGAACATTTGAAAATGAGTAATGGAAAGAATAGCATTACATTTAAACTGTTTTTGCAGTTGACAGCAATGAAAACAGTGCAAGCAAATAAAAATATTTCGTAAAACTGTAAATATTTTATATAGCTACAATTGTTATCACTTCCTGAACATAAAAATGCATATTAAAACGTTTGAAAACGTTGCACAAAACTGCTTAATAATATACAACATACGTTCCTTAACGTCTTAGCGAACATTACAGAATATTTTCACCTGTGCACCTCTTCATGAAAATAATATTACCAACATTTGATGGGGTTTTAAAAGCAGGTTGGAGACACAAGTTGTCCAGACAGACACTCACGCGACACCGATGGTTGTGCAGTACGCCAAGCATCAGCTGCAAACGAGGACATTTTCACGCCGCACACTACTAACTCATGTCATACACCCACCTTGAAGTGAGATGCAGTCTGGCCTGCACGCTACGCAACGTTACACTGCGAGTCGCATAACAAGCACCACGGACCGCGCTTATCGATCCAGACACACGACATTCACCCTCACCCCCACCTCACTTCATCATCGCTGCCGCTATAAATAGCCTCAGTGTCCTGTCTGTCCACTGATTCAATTTCAAATCAATCCTGTCCATATAACGGCAAAATTACTTTAATAAACATATTAACTCTGTAGATTTAGTTTGCCAAAACACAAAGTTGTGTTCCGCTCACGAGTGTTGACAACTCTAGCGTTATCCGAGGAAGACACGGCCGAATTTTCAGTGTATCAACAAAGCTTAGCATTCTTAGGAAATATATTCTCTTGTGTTACATTTTATTTTCTGTTAGAATAAACTGAACTCCACATTACGCACTGAGCTCAGACCTTGTATAGTACGCCACTGGTTAACATATCTTCACGTGCGCACGTCCGTTTAACTCTATCGTCATTGTTACATCAACCAGTGCATTGTTGAAAATCTGAGTGCTACTGTTTTTGCAATAATATCTTAGTATTTCTATAATTTAGTGATTAATGTTACAAAAAACAAAATCCTACACCAGCTACGGTTGACCATGTGGTGTTCTGTGGTGTTCAATTTTCTGCGATTAGGTATAAGTGCATAATTGTGGTGTATTACATTATATTGTTAATTCTATATTATAACTACTTGAATAGTTTATTGAAAGCAGGTAAATCAAGAAGCTTAATAAACCACGGAACTAAATTTTGGAAAAATACGGGAGTATTAAAACACCCCAGCCAATGCAGTTAATTCCACCACGTACTTCCTTGACATTTACTTTATTCTTACAATAAACAGACAATAGCAATGCTGAGATACAGCGTTGGACGATGTATTTAATATAGATAGTATCATCTGAGTTGGCATGTGATATTGTTCCCCCTTAATTCTTCAGAGAGAGAGAACATCCTACGTAAGTTCTCGTCAGAGGCTTACAGTAATAAGACAGGACGGCACTATGCCACATCTGACTGCAGAAACACTATTTTCCTCCGAGATTTTCAACTACCTAATATTCCAATTCGGCGATGTGGTTTAGCAAACTACCACGAAATCCATGGAGTTATGCAAAACATACTAAGGTTCATTAAGTTTGCCCGTGACTCTTCCAGCAGTATAAGGATGTGAAAGACGACAAACCTTACCATAAATGACCAATGTTGTTACACTTTTAGCAAGTTTTATGTTTTTAAGTGAGACTAACAGAGGTTTACTTCTGATTTTATCTATTGAGTTTTGCTTCAAATTTTACGGGGTAAAAAAGAGTACTACTGCGTCGCTTTTTTCAGAAAGAAAATAGCGAACTGCATTTCGAATGCATAATTGGCTCTCCAGCATTATTAAACCTATCGTTACCTTCAATAATAATGTCAAAAGATCTACCAGGATTTCAGAATGTACCGCCAGAGTTTCGTTGGAGAGGAGCGGAATGAAGCAGCACTGACGGCCACATGCCCGCCTTGGTAGCGTGGTGGTAGAATGTCTGCCTCACGTTCAAGAGGTCCCGAGTTCGAATCTCGGTCAGGGTGAGTTACCTGGATGAGGTTTTTTCCGGGGTTTGTCCTTATCCTGTAAGACGAATGTCGGGTAACTCTATGCTCCATGGACCCCGGATTCATTTGAGCATCATTTCATCTATTCCATTCATTCATCGTCCGATATGACAAAGTTGGAGGACGTAAATTAAAAAAAACCTGACGGCCACGCACAAATTATAAATATGTGCGTTATAAAAATATCTTTGGATAAGATAAAGCAGTAACAAACGCTTGCATAAAGTAATTTTCAGAGTGAGAGTAATCTTAGGGCAATTCATAAAACACTTGAAATCATTGGAAACATTCCTAATAAAGCACATTTATGAAAATACTGAACAGCAACACTAAGATGCAGATCTATCTATACTATTAAATATCTTCTTTCAATGCTATAGAAATAAAAGAGTTTCCTTTTCTTAAGAGAGTGGCTTAAAACTTGTCAAAGGCAACAGTAATACTGCTTTTTGTCTTAGGTATTAACTGCAACGGCACTCATTATTTTGATTCCTTTTGCCGTTGTGCAAAACTCTAATTTTTATCACAATACTTGAAAATTTTGATTCACACGGAATCCATAAATGCATTCGCATTAACAAAATTTTAAGTCTGAAATCTCAATGTTGATCCCCAAATACTTATAGCCCGAGCAGCATACTTCGCACCCTATTGGTGCACCATCCAACTGAACATTTCTCTATAATGGAAAGCACGCAACTGAGAAGTGCACTGCATAAATATATGGAAGGCGAGAAACAGACATACTGTAACGGAACGCCCTTAAGCTACCGATATATGGAGAAAAATTCATGGATGTTTATGTATACGGAAACCGTTCCATTAAAATATCTCGGTCTCTCTCTCTCTCTCTCTCTCTCTCTCTCTCTCTCTCTCTCTCTCTCTCTCTCTCTCTCTCAGGTCCCATATGTTTACAACAGGGCCGTTCCAGTCTCTATATACACTCATGAAGTTTTCTTCATCAATCACCAGCCTGAGTGTTTCGTCAAGATCTCTCTCGTATGTTCACAAGATCGTTCTAGTTTGAGACACTCACTCATAGCTGATCCTGTTTGGTTCCACGAAATACACTTTGATACGAAGCCATTTTGTGCATGTCATGGCCAGTTACCTTGCGCTAATTCTTCAGGTATATTCAACCGGGGGATAAGCAAGTTCGACCTTATTAACACGAACTACCACAATATAATAAGGAAAGCTCTTGGTGAACACTTCCACGTTGTTCCTCTTAGGTCACGCACGTCGAACTGTATCAGTACCTGCCGGCTACACTTAGACAAAGGTACCTAGAGCTTGAGAGGTGCTTTCATTCACTTTAATCTGGTTTGTCTAAATTCATATTGTTTAGGACTGATCAGTAAATGTATGGAAAAGAAATACTATATTAAGTTACAATGTTGTGTAGATGTCTATAAAGGTGAAAGATCTTGCTTAGTGCACAGCTCCCATTAGCTTTCTAGAGGCATTCATGAGTTCCTCCAAAGCGCTAAAGTGAATCACTGCAAGGAGGTACTGCGGGCTGCAGAGAAACACGGCGCAGCGAATAGATGTTTCCTCGACAGCGATCCGTTAGAGACTGTTACAACAAATTTTGAACTAGCTAGATATGTTTGCTTTTATACTTCTTACCTTTTTATGCCATCAAAAAATTCTATGTCAGATTTCACGAAAATATCGCGAATAAGAAAGCCACTTCAAAAAAAAAAAAAAAAAAAAAAAGCGCTGTGCGCCTGCGCAATGTTTTTTTTTTTTTTTTTTTTTTTTTTTTTTTTTTTTTTTTTTTTTTTTGCAATTTACGTCCTCCAACGTTGTCACATCGGACGGTGAATGAAATTGTAATGATGCTCAAATGAATCCGGGATCCATGGAGCTTAGAGTTACCCGACATTCGTCTTGCAGAATAAGGAAAACCCCCGGAAAAAACCTTATCCAGGTAACTCATTCTGACCGAGATTCGAACTCGGGACCTCTTGAACGTGAGCGCAATATGTTAGGTGGGTGTGAGTACTGCATATGTTAAAAACTGAACTGCTCTGTGAAGTTCATCATCTAAGGATAAAATAGGAAGATCTGTAAAGCAAATCCCTTTATGTCAAACTACACTTTAGATAGAAAGTTTTTTCTACAATGTTTACTTTCTCAAAAATGGCTCTACAAAATCTTTAAGTACATCTCGTTAACGCAGAGTGATTTTTTTCTTCTGAATTTTAAAACACACTTTTTCCAATGAGGAGTCGCTATTGGTTTCTTCTGGCTCTCGTGGTCATGCAATCATGGAATTGCAAGGCCACCACATGTTGACACGTTCTTAAAAAATCTAACTCGCTTTATCCAGTATATCGATCAACGAAATGTGTAAATGTGATTTTTTTTTAAATTAACATTCTTTAAACTGATTGTTCATACTGGATGAATGAAATGGGTGAAATTATGCACAAATGAGCCTAGGATCCAATACTTTAGAATTACCTGACATTCGTCTTCCAAGATAAGGAAAAACTCCGAAAAAAAACCTTATCCAGATAACTCACCCGACCGAGATCTGAACTCGGATAAATCACTAAGTTTATATGAATTAACACGTAGGCATCAGAATTATTTTTCCGTAAGAGTAATTTGTAGAAATGAAAACGGAGAAAACTTGATTATCAGACGATCAGACACTCCGTCAATACGGTTAATATTGCAAAAGCACACACATTTTCCTCTTGTGCACTACAAATTTCGATTAGCTTTCTTCAAATGTGCAAACTGATCGTATCATAGGTATCTAAAAGTACTATGATTTGTTGAATGGCAATATTTTTAAATGTATAAAGAAATGATAGGGCGTTAGGTAAATAATTGCAATAAATAATTTCTGTATGTTGGAATCAATGCATAATGTAATAAACGTGAGACAGTCACCAGCTGGCAATGTAAGATTTTGTCAGTGAGAGGCCCGCCTCGGTAGCGTGGTGGTAGAGTGTCTGCCTCACGTTCAAGAGGTCCCGAGTTCGAATCTCGGTCAGGGTGAGTTACCTGGATAAGGTTTTTCTGGAGTTTTTCCTTATCCTGAAAGACGAATGTCGGGTAACTAAGCTCTATGGATCCTGGGCTCATTTGAGTATCATTTCACCCATTGCATTCATCGCTCGATATGACAACGTTGGTGGACGTAAATAAAAAAAAAATAAAAAAAAAGACGACAGTGAGAGTCATTAAGGATGCAAGTGTACAAGTGTAGCGAAGAAAACCGTGCACGTATTCTGAAAACTAGACTGGAAATTAAATCCTTAGGAGCAAAGTCAGATCTCATAGTTCATATCTGGAGCAATTGCAGCAGATACATTGGACAAATAGATTGAAGACGGCGTTGATGAGGTAAAAGCGCATTCGTTGTAGTAGTCAGAATATTCTGAGACCAAAGTTGATGCACATAAAACGCAAATGAAAATCTGGATAAGGCTTCTCCAGGAGTTTCCCTTTTCCTGAAAGGCGAATGTCGGGTAACTAAGCTCTATGGACCTGGGCCCATATGTGTAACATTTCAACCACTTTATTCATGGTATAATATAACTTTGAAGGGCGTAAATTTAAAAAACCACGCGCGCACATATTAAAAGCAGATAGTGACTTCAGTAATGCTAAGAATTACTCCTATAATCTATATCACAGATTAAATCAAATTATCTGAAGATATAATGAACCAGTCTCGCCTTGCAATAACAGAGTGCAAGAAAATTTTTTAATATGTTTCAGGTCTGTCATAAATAATCCGATCATTTAAACTTAATAAGCAACGAAAACAATGCGTATTCAACACAGCATGAGGCGAATACGTGCACATTTACTGAGAAAAAGTTCTGCAAAGCAAATTAAAATACTGTTTGACGTTCAAGAAGAGTATAGTATACGGGCGCTATACTGGATCAATACAGAGCAGCTCCACCCTTACGTTGAAGCCGGTAAAATTGCGTCATGTTTGTGTTAGCAACGGGAAACTCCCAGTGGCATTTTCTGCCTTTTATATTTTTAACTTGTGCAATTTGAAAGAGTATATGGTCCCAGATTAATACCATACGAGTTTTGGACAAGAGAAAGGGAAGATAATATATTTCATATTCATACGTATTCTGTATTGTATTTCGCAATTACATCTCTTAGAACGGATTTTGCTTTCGACATTTGAAAGCTCTTTCAATATATAAAATTCTTAAGATATCAAAATTAACCTGGCTAAATGAAAACATGTGACATGATCAAAGTAAAGTGATCTTATGAGAATTCAAGGGAGCAAAATCATTTCGAAGGGTATATTCATTTTTATTACTTCCTTTATTATCCATTTAAATTACGTGACTTGTCACTATGATAATTAGGATACATATTGAAGTCAACTATTTAACTCACAGAATACGTAGTTTCTTATAATGCTGTGAAATCTCGTCAAATACGTGTGTTAAAGGGCATTCCGTACTTAAATTGCCATATGATTTCTACATTGCGACGAATTATCAACATGGATATGAATTAACCAGACTTATGTGCTTAACTTTCCAAGAACATATTTATTAAATGAAAAATCAAATCATTTTAAGGAAAATACGAAAATGTTAAACTTATAAATTAGGCACACAGTTACTTCAATATAATTCTGTATGTTAACGATTAACTTTACCTGACAAAAGGTTTAATTTAAACGTTGAAATTATTAAAACCCCAAATACAAAACTACGTTAATATACAAAGTGACATTCAGATCTCTTCACCCACCTTCAAATAACCACACTCCAAATTTGAAAGAAACTAAACAAAACTTGCACCATAAACATTTTATAGGAAAAAATGTAGGAACCAAATTTGAGAAAATCCAGTTTTAACATTTCTTGTCACCGAATTCCAATACCGTTTCGTTGAATACATTCCATAATATATGTTGGGACTTTAATGCGAACTTGGCATATATTCAATGACTTGGGGCCGTAGGACTGAAAAGAGAAGCTTTAAATATTTTTAAAGTATACTAACATTATGAAAATGTATTGTTGATATCAGGGTAATTATTTGATAGTCAACAAAGTGATCACTCTGAAATACGTTTATATCCATTTTTTGAAAATTACACATTTCTGACTATATTATTTGTTCTGGTGACCATTAATGAAAACTTATGACATTACTATATGTATACTTTAAAAGCGACGCAACACCATAACTTGACAAAACAATATAAATGTGGGACTGCCACAGTTCAATGGCTTTGGCAGAACGACGTCTGTCGGGTCAGCTAGTTCTCAATGAAACTTATCAATATTCAGAAATAAAAATGGTGCTGGCCCATTCTAAATTATTTTATAAGGATTTATATTAGATTTGTGTTCATTTCAAAAAAGAAATATTACTTTATATTTTACAAATTCTAATTTGGTGAACTGGACGTATTGAGAAATAAGTATTTTATATTAACAGAGTTTGGGAGGAAAGAAATTAGCAATTTTAAGTGGATCAAAAACGGCATTTCGCCGATTTGCACATTTCAATTCAATTGTGTATTACTTTTACGAATAGGAACAAATGTTACTTAAATGTCTGCTTAGTTAAAATTGTCGACAGTTTTCGCACTCTAGGTGAAAATGAAGTATTTCTTCTACCCTGTCAGTAATGTATAGCTTGTTTATAACGATATCTTAGCACTATCTAGGTCGCTATTAGGCGGAGCAGTCAACTCCGACATCCTAAATTCGCATTCGCTAATGTTGTGCTAGCAAAGCACGCGAGCGAAGCAATTGTGAACTCTATCGAGGAGTGCGATTCGATTAGGTTTCTGACTCACATGTTAGGTTATGTTGATGTATAAACTTATAGGTTATGCGTATTGAGACCGAAATTTAAGGGAAGCTACTAAGAAGGTTATGAATTGGGGTGGAAATAAGAAAAAGTTTGTTATTATATGCTAGGAATGTTTTGTATTAATTAGCAACCGGTGGTTACAACAAAACAGGAGAGCGAAGCAAACCATCAATCTTTTTTATGATCATGCTTATGAATGTCCCACAATGCACTTCTCTTAGCATTTACGTTTATATGGCTGGAAATTGAATTGCATACAATACTAGCTAGGTGTAACACACATCCTAACATTAACTTTTAAACAATTACTTTTTAGCTTTTCTCGAAAGGGAAGCAGCAGCATTTAAAATCCGCAAAACAAGCAGCTTCTACTCAATGTAGGCTGGCACTCAACATGTACGTTGGCATGCGCAATATCCTAAACATGGTGTCGTTGACCGTCTGCGCCCCTTGCTTTGGTTATAACGCAAAACATTAAAAGGGACGGAGGGTTACATGACTTGAGATGGGAACATGCACTCCAGAAGTAATTCTTATAGTACTTTCAATAATATTACTAATTTTTATTACACTTATCTTCTCCCGTGAGGTCCTACGAAAGCTTATGATTCAAAGCTCCAACACACGCATTTACTAATACAATCTACCTCCCCAATTTTGGCGTTACATTTTTTACGATTCTAATACGTTCCTTCTAACATAAGATTAGAAATTGGTGAGAAGGGATGCGACAGTGTACAAACTAGCAGAAAACAAGTCAGGTTCGAAAAACATCTAAAGCAACATAGCTGACGAGAGTTGGCTACAATATAGAAAACTATTATAACCCGGTACAATACTTAGAATATATTTAACCGTGTATGCTGAACATTAGAATTTTAGCATTTGTAAGTTACATTGCGTTTATCTAAAACGTTTTTGGTTTAGCCTTATTTCCAGTAACGTCTAGTCTTACAATGTGTGTATCCTAAACCCAGTTTGGAAATTCCCTGCTGTCAGAGACTACAGAAACATTTAGAAATGTAAATATGGCAAAGGCATGACTTTTCGTTGTTATAAATCATACGTGTGCGCACATCAAACAGCAAAAGTGAAGGCGTTTGTATAGTACTGAAAATAGCAGCTCAGTATTTGCGTCGCAGTAAGATAAGCAAACACTAATATTTACAGACCGTGTGCATGTTAGTTTTTGAAGAAACGTTACCTGTTTGATAGCAAAGGTTTTCCTGTACGAGTTAACTGCTTAAAGCTCGACACTGCCGAGGCCCCAGGGCAAGATGCATTCCAAATAGCTAAACCCTCAAAGCATAGAGTATTTAACCACAGGGGTGAAGCGTGGGTGAAGCCGATATAGGAAAAAATGGCAACACGAGTTGAGTGTGCACTCAGTTACCTTGGACCGCTAGCATACTGGACTGTGAACGGCAATTGACGGATCCAAGTTATCAGTCAACTTTTCAATTCGTTGTTTGGTGTTCTGTATGAACAAAAACCATCTTGGATTTTGGTTAAAAAAAAAAGTATTCCATCTGATGGATTTTCACCAGGACCAAATCAGAGAGGCAACTTATATATTATTTTTGCTTGAATATATTTCTGCGTAAAATTGACATTTTCCATTAATTTGGGTACAATTCGTAGCAATTAGATGTTAGGTAAGTTTAATAGCTTAACGTTAGTGTTAACACTCTGTAATTATAATGATTAATGATAATTGTATTAATTTTCAATTATCCATGAAGAGTGGGATACGCCTACGATGTACATCCTTTGCAACTGTGCTTTTTAAGCCCCGAATGGAAACTAAATCTGAAGGTACGTTATTATTCGTTAATGATCTGATTAATATTATTCAAGGTTATTAAACTTCAATTTCTTTAGCTAAGCAAATAGTGTCCATCAGTATTTTTAATGTATTGAAGCTTCTTAAGTCAATATTTATCACGAGAAATGCCATGTACTCGTAGGTGAAAAACCTGAGTTATGTAAATATTTGTAGGATACTTATGAAAATAAATTATAAGATGGCATGGCAAGCTGAGCATTCATTGATTTAAATCCCGGCATGGCATAGTTTGTGTGATTCTTATTGGTTCCATGTCTAACACGCGGTTTTATGAAACTTTTAAAAAAATGCATATGCTCGTTTAGTTTCATTACTCTCAAATAAAATGTATATTCCCTGCTACTTGTATCCTAATCCCAATTAATATTGTCAAAAAAGATTTCAAAGCACGTTTAATGATAATGTTCAAGTTGGTTAAGTATGTATTGTTTCTAATACTTCAATACTGAATATTTGTATAGCTTCCTTCTCATTTATACTTACTGCATTGTAATTTTAATTGCTTCTAGGACGTACAGAATAGCAAGTTGGAGTTCAAGTATTCCAGTGGTCTTTTATAATATACGTCCTCCAACTTTAAGTCATGTCGAATGATGAATGAAATAAGAGAAATGATGCTCAAATGAGCACAGGGTCCATAGAGCTCAGAGTTACCAGACATTCATCTTTCAGAATAAGGGAAAATTCCGGAAAAACCTTACCCAGGTAATTCACTCTGACCGAGATTCGAACTCGGGACCTCTTGAACGAGAGGCAGACACGCTATCATCCACGCTACCGAGGCAGGCATTCCTGTGATGTGAGGATACTGGATGTCCAGTACAGATGTTTCAAATCCAACCACAAAAGAACTTGGAATTCCTAACGAACTAGGAATGACATCAGGTGTTGGCATGTATAGCAATGGCTTTGTCGTAAAAAGTGGAATGCAATTACTCGTGTTAGTTACTCAATGATATCACATTGTGCTATCTGGACAGCAGAAAAAAAAATCAATTAAAGGATTATTCTTCCCATTTTTCTGTGAAATCCCAAATTCTGTATTTAGCTGGCTACAGGCTCACACAAAATTTGTGTACAAAATGTTTCTATGAAGCATATAGAAAAAAAAAAAAAAAAACATTATAGCAAGATCTTGAACTTTACACTCAGACAAAACTCAAAACTTGAGATTAGATGCGATATAATTGTGTGTTATTTATAGAAATCTTCCTGTAAAGAGAATTAGTGACTTGGATCAAAATTCATTACAAAATCCACCAGTATCACGTGAAACTGCTATGAACTACTGTTTATACGGTGTATTTTTCATACCCGCTTGGTGAGAACCAAGGCGGCCCGGGTTCGATCCCAGGCGACCGCAAAGTGAGATTTGTGGTGGACAACCCGGCGTTGGGGCGGGTTTTCTCCGGGACCTCCAGTTTCCCCCGCCATCTCATTCCACCGGTGCTCCATCTTCATCTCATGCAACATCAGTGTCACCGCCTGCGGTGCCGTATGTAGTAAAAGCGGGCGTTTAACACTACACATTTCATTTCCGCCTAGCTGTCTTGCTTAGATGCTCTAATACTTTATTACTACTGATAACTCAAAACTTCTGTTGTGAACTTTCGTAACTGACATGAACTATTCAAATAGTTTTCATCAAACTTGTTAAAGTAATTTCAATAGGTCGTGTAGTCACGATTACTGAAACTCACGTAACTCAACTTTTAGCACCGTCAGTAGCAATGTGTATTGGAACATACAATCAGCAGAGCTAGAGAGCTAGGCAGGTATGAAAAATATATAAGCAGTAGCTACTGGCAACGTAAACATTTGGGTGCACGATTTTTCATAATTTAGTTTTGTGTTAGGCCACTATGCGACGTTGCGATAACCTCATATTGCCAACGATTAACACGGGAGTTGCAATCCCAAAGTTTAATGTTCTGTGGTACCAACCTCTTTCTGAAAGGTTATACTTTGTTTACATACAGAATGCGTATAAAAATGTATAACCACTTTGAACCGTCATAGAGACTATTTCCCGTGCTACAAGGTTCTATTTCTGGGAGAAAGTAATATATTTCTTCAGTAGGTGGCAGTAGAATTGTCACTAGTTACTCAACCCAGTTAGTGGCAAGGAAGTTACTGCAAGATGGCGGACGTACCTTTGAGTTTTATTCTTCATGATCTCCATACCCTACACCGCTGAATTCCTCTTACGGGGCACAGTAAGAGATGTGGTGTTAAAAAAACAACGTTACCTAGACACACTTTGGAATGAAATTCAAGCTGTGTGCGCAAAAATCCCATTGTACACATAGGTACGATGTACGGAAGCAGTGGTACTATAGAACACAAGGTATTAATGTTGAAGGGCAATGATCACATTTACATGAGAAAGTGATTTTATGTTTCAAATTGGACTTCATGCTTTTCATTTCCAGCAAATGAACCTTGCAGAACAGAACATAAATGTTGTATGACGGTTCAAAGTGTGTATACATCTCTTGAAGCACCCTATATGCACGTCTCACTTTGGTAAACATGTCGACAACTATGATATTTTATTTACATTGTCGCTATGGTTTATTTAAAACCTTCAAGACAAGCTGTGGTTGTGTTTCTACGGAACAAAAGGTGCAAAGGCTGCAGAAAAGAAACAGTCAAATTTATTTAACAAAGCTAACAACTTATGGGGGTCAATATTTGCGTTGCCAGTACAATTACGTTCCGTGAGAGTTCTTTTACATATCAGAACATCTAGTTGTCACATTTAAGTTCATTTAGGTGTCATTGTCTTTAGTTGGAACGGAATCTGCAATTGGATACTAAAGGCCAAAGGGAAGAATACAATTCGAGAGCTTTTCAGAACCTTTTTTATTGTATTTTACTTTGATTGCTCCTCCTTAGTATAATTTATTTCAGGGACATTTTAAAATATGTACACCCTCTTCAATGCTCAAGAAATTCACAATTTACATATATCCTCTACGGTAGGTAGCTATAGTGAGCAGCGCACTAGCTTCTTAAGCACAGGTCCGGCAGGAGCGGGGATCATTCCCTATGCTCAACAGAATCTGATAGTATGAATGCGAGTGTTGAATATTTAATACCGATAAAAACCACGTTAAAAACACTGCTATCAGCTGTTTCTAAAGAAAAGGCTCCCGATATGATCATAGATGTTAAAATGCACTACGAAAATTAATTTTAAAAATTACAGACTTTATGAACTTTAGTCTACATTTTTGCAAATTATATTTTCGAGTGTGAAATAGCAAATTATTGCAACACTTCACGAAAGCATGATGTGGCATTATTCCACACAAGCTTACCTTCCAGGATGAGGTCGTCGTCGAGTGTGTTGCGACTCGACGGAACGCCGGGTAGTTCGTCATCATATTCGTATGGATCTTCCTCTTCAGCTCGCAAGCACTCCGCGTCCTCCGAGTCTTCGGGATCCGGTGAGACGTCCAGCTCGTCCTCCTGTAGACGTTCACCAAGCTCGTATTGCTCACTCCACCACATCTTCCCCCACCACCCCTCTCCCACCCACTGCTACATGTTTATAACGATAGTATCCGACGGCGGCCTTGGAAAATACTTGCCCCCAACCCAAGAGTACAACCCCAGCGAACGGAACAACTCTCAGAAGACTGCACCTCGGTAACAAATTGGGGATAAGGAAGACCAGCAGACTTGCTTATCAGTCCGTGCCCTGCATATCGATGTGCAAGACTCACGCTAACAGGTCTTCTTGCACGCAAATCATTAACTTGTACCACATTTCACCGAGGATGCTCCTCCGACAGTTCCTCTCTTCAGCGGCCATTAGAACACATACATACCTCATGACATCTCACGTCCACATTTATGCCAACTATCTTATCTGATCTGATACCGCAAACACTTCATTTCGGACAGAGTGGCTCGGTTGACAACCATGCAACGACCATGAACACTCAACGTTTCAACTGACGTAGAAGCACAGACAGAACTAACACTGATACTTTACCAAGGATGCATGTGTCACTTCTACCTTGATAACGAGATATTTAAATAACCTCACCAGAACTAAACCGCAAACATAAATTACACCACAGAGGTTTCAAACGCAATGTCGTAAATCTTAATATATTCATTTCTATTTTACCTGTCCAAAGATCAGTGAAAATACAAAAAGACTTTTTGCGGTCGTGTGGTGGGTGATCTTGCTTCTAGCCCCAGTGGTATCGAATATGGCTCCCCTGAAAGTTTCTTTTAACAAGAACTATTCCTATCCCCGTAAGTTGTAAATAGGAAGTGAATGTGACTGTTTACTTCTTAAAACATCAGTTATTTCACAATTAAAAGTCTCTGATATTAACAAACAAGTTAAACGGCACTATAAGGAAATTTAATAATAATAATAATAATAATAATAATAATAATAATAATAATAATAATAATAATAATAATAATAATAATAATAATAATAATAATAATAATAATAATAATAATAATAATAATAATAATAATAATAATAATAATAATAATAATAATAAGCACAAGGCAACAATTTTAATGAGAAAATTCACGAACGGCTGGAGATAAGAGTTGAAATTTTAACAAGATACAATTTGGTGACATTTGAATCGACAAGTGCAGGGTTATTAAAGAACGAAATAAGCACGTTCAGTTCCTCTTCAGCGCAACATTTGCCATTAGGATGTCTGCCAGTATTTCAGAAGTAAGTCTGTTCTTTGTCAAAACAGTGTACTCTACCTTGTAACAATGAAGTAGAAACTCTTATTTAGGATGCTGCGCTACAGAACGGGAATTAAGGCACACCGCCATAAATTAAGAAGCTGTAATTGCGACAGGATTTAGTGGCTGTAGTGGGAGGCATACGAAGAATTTCATTGACAAAAGTTGCATTTGGGGCTGGTAAGCCATAGATTTCGGCCACATGTTCCATTCTTTAAGAAAATAAATATAAAAATTTTCTTTTATACCAAAGAAACAGCGAAAAAAATTTCTGATCCAAATCAAAATGGTCCCTTGTTACCAAATTTTTAATATCACTCGTAAATTTACTTATGAAGTAAACATACTTTTTATGGATTACTCCTGTTTTCAACGTCCATTCTATACTCAGTGCGAAAGAACGCTTAATTTTGCTCAGAAACCTCTTTATCAAATTTGAGATTCTTTTAAGTGCGTACAAAAGCAGTAAGAGCATTCTTTCAAAGCATTAAATGCAATAACTTCAACACTACACTGGCTGCAGGTATAACAATTAATACTTTTATTATTGTCAGTATATCAGTAAACTGATTTGAATCAGTAAATATAATATGCAGAAAATCAAACAAAAACAAAACACAATTAATTTGTGCAACAAGTTACGTAATTATGTTTTCCAACGAGAATATTATTTGCTTATAAGCTTTCGAACCAATGCTTCTTGAACAAACAGTTTATTATGATCCAAGCAAAGTGCGTGTCTTCTTACCGAATAAAGAATTTTGTTTCTTTTTTTTTGGGGGGGGCATGGGGAACGACGAGGGCTTAGTGTACTCAAAATGCTTGCATTATGCATTATTTAAGGGAAGGGAGCCATTAGTAAATGAAATTAAATATACCTCATCTCAGAGAGCGTGAAATAACAGGTATATATTCGAAAAAACTAATTATAGTATTTGTAGCAAAACGCACATAAAAGTTAAAAATGTGACTTTTTAACACGTGCTTTTTTTGGCAAACTAGATGTACAACATGCACATGATTGTAAATTCTTTCCTTTCCTGTTTCATCAAATAATGGGATTGTAAATGCCATTCATGGGAATTCTAAGTGATAGCAATCGTCAAAGGTCTTATATAGGTCACGTGCTTTCCCTGATCTCTGCTACATAAAAGGCACTTCAAAGAACAAAGAGAAGAATTGCTTATTTCCTATCAAAAATAGAACCGATCACCGGTATTTTGTAGTTTCGTATCACCAGACTCCGATTTCAGGTAGCTAGAACTTTGGGAAGATAACTTTAACGGCCGCGAACCCTTTTTTTCCAGTTTCCCCTCAAACTTACATTTTACAAAAGCAAGTTTACTTACAATTTCCAAACTATCACATTATGCAAATTAAGGTTTTTATAAAGACACAGACTGTATCATGTTCCCTTATTTAATAGATGACTGTCGCAATTTGATACGGTTGTGGTGTACATAATTATAAAAAATATAAATGAAAAAAGTTAACCAAATTAATTTTATGCAAAGATTTTCAAATCAAAGACAGAAGCTATAGCTTTTCACCTATTCTAAACCAAATATCCTTAAAACAGAACGTATTTTGTGGATGTAAATCAAAATACAGATTTAATAAGTAAAAACTATCAACTAAAATACAAAATATACAATTTTTTTAATATATGCAGAGAAAACAGTATTTTAGCCGCAAAAACTGAAAGTAATAATAGGAATGTTGATTTGAAGGACTAATTCAGTTACTAAAACAGTTGCCTCAAACCTGTATGTTACACACACACGAGCGCAAGCACGCAGATTTTCCCCTTAATTTTTACTTAGTCAACTATTTAAAGTGTCTGTAAAGTTAGTTTTCAAAGTTACCCAATTTTCTTAACACTTTTGACTCTGCTTTAAACTAAAAAAAAACTCTTTCTGCAGTACAATTTATTACAGATAAGGTAATAAAAAGTTTAATTGCAACTTCAGATAGGAAAAAGTGTGTTCTTTAATATAAGAAGACAATTTAGGTAAGATTGAATCTTTCAAGTTCAAGATTCTATTTTTTCTTTAAATTCCCCTGCCTCTCAAAATCTGAAGCTTTGGACGTTATTTGGTACGTTTATCAAATATCACCAATTTGCCACTATTCAGAATGAACACTTCATTCTATTAAGCAGCCGCAAGAGTTCGTATCCATTGTATAAAGTCAGTTGCGATTTTCACAATGAAAATATGAGTTTTTCTCCGAAACTGATTTTACTCCATTACAGTTATAAACCTAAAACAATCTCAAGTAAGATAAGCACGTTCAAAAACAAACTTAATTTCTTTGCGGTATTTGCTTATCGGAAAGATACAAGTAATGCAAAACACGATAAAGCAGATGAGAACAATATCCCTTATCTATCATTATGAGGAACAAGTTTTCTTTGGCCTGTACTATGGGTATGGAATTCGAAACAGATAAGCGCAAATCAATCAAATGTATTTAAAAAGAATTGATATGCTCTACTCACATCGCGTTCTCTGGCCACTCTTCTACAAACTATTTTCCAAACAAAAATTATTTAGAGAAGTTCACTCTTCATATTTTTTATTTCCGTTTACACACTTTCCGAAGAAGCTGACTGTGCCATGTCAGCCGCCACTGGCTAACGCGATAGTTACATTTTAAGAAGCTGGTCGACTTTTTGGCATATACGCGAGAAAAAACGAATAGTGACTTAGCACTTTAAAAATTCTTTGTTATTTTCACAGGATACTTTATTTATTCATCAGTAAATTGTATTAGAAAGGCTTATTCTTCTATCTGCATCATGTCACTCGAGATAAAGAGTTGCAAAAATGCCTATATTACATTGGAGATTAGGGAAATAAGCTAAAGCTATAATCAAATCTTTTGGAGTCGCAATGTGATGGCTTTGAAATTCTGATCTAGGAATGGAATGAAAAAAAAAAATCTTTCCACCTGATAAAAAATAAACATGTTTAAAACTCAAACCAATAACAAAGAATATCTCAGAAATGGTAAATGCCACAACGCCTTCTTGCACTGCTTTAATGAGATCGGCATATTTTGTGCAAAAATATTTTGTCTAATCCTGACAATTTCTCTTTCCATAAATTCATTTAGAAGAAGACTTCACAGGTTTTCCCCAGAAAATTAAGATATATATTTTATTTGTCATTAAACTTCTTAAACCTACAAGCTAGGTAGTTTATAAATGTTAATCATCTTTTTTGACAAGAAAAAATAAGTTCCATGAAAAGATAGCAACAAAAATCTCTAAATCGAACTAATTTAGTGGGGTTGACATTTCCCGAAAAAAATTACTTCATCTGACTAGTCAATTCAGCATACACGTCATCCCGAATATTGTCGCATAAGTTGTGTTGGGTAAACTTAATTCCTGAAGTGATGGAACAAGATAGAACTTAACAGAAGATGCACTTAGTATTTCCGTATATATGAATGACTATGTATTAACCCTGATAGAACATGAATCATCGCGGCAAGGATTATATAAATGGTAAACAAAACTTTATTACAACTATGTTTTATTTGAGATATAGTTCTGTAAACTAGTATATTACAAAATACGCCCAATAACGGATATTTTTTTCCAAAAACCTTTGAACAAAATACCATACGGTTTTCACTCTAGCCAGTCCACTCAAGATAACCAACATTTATCTCCAATTTGGCTTTCTCTTTTTACACTGCCCCTGCTTGAAGCTGTCACTCTCACTGCACACTAACTGAAAGGAATGGGGGAAGGTTTTTACAAAGCGGGGAAAGTGACCTCGAATGGACTAGTGAACATGAAAATACTATAGGAAGTTGTTCAAAGTTAAATCGTAAGCATAAAGTACTATTTTACTGTAGTATTACATGCACTGATAGAAGCTACAGCTGTGTATATCATGGCGAGGTGGGCTGGTGCTACCCTATCTGTAAGCATGACTTATTTAGAAAAACCACAGTTTCAAATTACCCAAATTTTGGATTAATGGGAATCCTCTGTTTAGCTCAAACTATTGAAATTACATATTCACAATGCTTTGTTTTCTCCTAAGTTAGGACTATTTTATTTAATTAATACATTTATTTCGTTCCCATCTTTACTTTCGCCACCGTTCAACACTTCAAGATTTTCACTTTGTGTTGGATCAGAATATGCTGACCTGCCCTTGTGCCTCTGAATAGAGGGTGAATATATTGATCTATTAGCACAAACTCGGTCAGGGAAGCCATAAATACATTTCTTATACAAGAGTTACATCAGAGGCTTAGGTAATCAACATTGCACATCATGGTGTGGGGTAGCATGTACACCTACATTCAAGAGGTAACGAGTTCGAATCTAGACAAGGCGAGTTACCTGGATAAGATATTTTCCACGGTTTTCCCTTATACTGAAAGGTGAATGTTGGATAAATCTTAAGCTCTAAGGACCTTGGGCTTATTTGAGCGTCATATACCCATTTCATTCTTTGTCAGATATGACCTAAGTTGGACGTTACGAAAAAGGTTAAATCTGTATGGTGATTTTCAATTTCAAGTATCTAGTCAAAGCCGATGCACTATACGCTCTAAAGAATTTCAGTTTGCCAGTTTTAGAGCATCTCATCTCATATCCACACTGGATATTTACTGAACACCAGACTATGTTTTAAAGTCCGATATTACTGTCGTACATCCATTCTGTTACAAAGTGATGCTCACATAGATTTTATAACATTCTTTCTCCAGATCCAATTCTGTCCTCGCTAAGTTGGGAAATTTCTTTGGCGAGAAAGAAGACGACATAATCATTCTCTTTCACACATGGCTTGTACTGCGCTGTGACAGTGAACAGCTTTTCTTCTGTTAATCAGAATTTTAATGAGGCAGCGTGCTCTAAAGTGGTTTAAAGGCAGAAGCCACATAAGGCGAGAAAGAAAATGCATTGAAAAGCTCCGTTATCTGACCTCGTATTATGGAAGACAGTTTGTACCACTTTTCATTTTTGATACTATGGCATATGGTGAAACGTTTCTCAAAATATTCTAGAAGTTCTTGTGTATTAAACCTAGTACAGAAAGAGGTGAAATCCCATCACGATGGCCTGTTTATACAAATGCATATTTCTGCAAACACTAGATTGACGGTCGAGGTGGCTTGCAAGCAATCTTGCTAAAAGCTAATATAACTCTTATATTTAGTGAAATATAATCGTCAATTAACGTTTTAATTAAACACTTTCTTCTCTTTTCGCCTCCGCATATTTTTATTCCATTGCTGCCTTAAATTACACTGAGGAATCTTAATTTGTCATTGACGTTACACCTAAAATGAAACGTTTTTACTTATTCTTCTTTAACTGCCCTCTCATACCACTACGAAATGTTTTTACTTTGGACAAAAAAACATTCTTCGGCCATTAAGTGAGATAGTCTAGTTCATTATCACCCTTCTTTCATGAATAAACATGTAATGCACACCAAATGTTTAAAGGTACATGGGTTTCCACATAGGTCTACACCTAGTGCGTCCCAGCTTACACTTATGGTACACGTTCTCGACGATCAATCAAGATCGGAGCACAGTAGGCTATCTGACAACGTTTGTTCGGCTTCTGACAATTTCTCACATCGGTATATTGTATTTGAAGCGGTAAGGTCGGTTGCACAAACGGAAGACAGTTGGTGCACACCTGAGTTTGTTAAATTAGCAGAACACTGCCTTATGGGGTTTTTCTAGAAGAATCAAATCGAATTGCAGGAAAACCGTGCCTTAAGACACCGAACCTGGAGATGTCTACCCACAAGCTACAAAGTTTCACCGGAAGATGTTTTACTTGTAAACGGAAAAAATAATCAAGATTGGCCAGAACCTTTCAGGAAAAACAATATTGACAGAAGTGCAGCGACACAATTAAAATGTTTTTGAGGGGTGTGTGATCTAGTCTCATTAATTACTACTACTTTCCTAACTGCTTAATGAGCAATAGTGCAAGATCCCTCATTTTTAAAATGTCATTTCAATAATTTAAGACACACGCATACAATATATATGTTGGTCATATTGCCTTTAGTAACGACATTGTCAATTCGACAAGTTGGCATTATACCCGCCGACTTGTATGATCACTAGAACCCGGATTTGTAAGCATAATCAAATGATGAAATAAGCAAGCAAATAAGCACGAAAAATGAAACAAGCACCAAGAATAAGCAAATAAAAAGTTAATCATAAACGTATTGTTTAGTGGAATTTTTACCTTACGCTTGTTACAGTACAAGAGAGTTATTTTGAGATTATTTTGTTACATTTATACCCCGCCTGTAACTGCAATGGTCATATCGGCGGCCATTTCTTTTGGACCATATCGAAGATGTTAACTTGTATTCGTTGGGTTTTAATCACTGTGCACACATTTGCACTCTCATTCATACTTCCAGACTCTGGAGAAGATGAGAATTATCTTGGTCGAAGAAAAATCCCCACCCCCACAGCCGGGAATCGAACCCGGGACCCCGTTGAGATTTTCTTGTGGGGAAGCTCTTGCGTTTTTCAGTGGAAAAAAATTATACTGTGAAAAGGATCTCCCAACGTCGCATGACGTTACTGGAATATGCGAAGAGCACCACAGTTCTTTTTGAATGAATTTCCCTTAGATATACGTTTCTGTAAAAAAACGTTTTGTAGAAATTTTACAGTATTAAGTAACCAGGATTTTTCATTAATACCTTACTGAGTTTCTCAAAGGCAGTTCTAGCAATACTGTAAATCTCGGAAGACGTTACTGAAATTTCATATATCAAAGTAAGTGAATGCTCCAAGGTATTATTTCGAGTTTTCAACTGTGTTATAATAGCAGGTATTTTGGAGAAGCGGTTATGGATTTACTCTACCTTATCTTGAATTAGCAAAACATTCTTGTGCTGTGACGATGTTGCTTGTATCTTCTTCATCTAAGGAGTACAACACTGTTTTATTTCATTGAAATGTTCTGCATAGAATGACACAGCCTTTAACCAAGTATCCGATCGAGTTAAAACTGACTGAGGAGGTAAAGACAAATTTGGAAGGACTTCATGGAATCTTTCATTCTAATCGGCGACAGTACACGCTAGAGACAAGATCCACGTTTTTATATCGGCTCCTGACTCTTTCGGCGAGACGACGACGTCTAGGAGTGAAAATTTACTTTTAATTTAAGATTGGATAAAATAAGCTTTTTAATTAAAATAGGATAAAATAAGCAAGCAAACGCCATATTTCAGCAAAAAAGCATTTATAAGCATTTTGCTTAGAAATCACATTTCTCTTTCCCTCCGACATATAAGTTTGGTTATCTGTGTGATCATTCTGGGTGCTTACATGTTTCCCAGTCTTGGGTTCATCTGGTTATACACATTAAGGAGTGTGTATGGTGTGTCACATTTAATTTTAATTTTGCATTATTAAATTACTCATTTTTGCAATTTTGAACGCTTTTTCGCTATTTCGGCGAGTCCAGGGGATCTGGACAACCGCCGTCTGGACAACTCCTGTCAATGCAGAAGTTCCAAACTACATGAAGTATGCAGACACGGTAAGACATGCTGCTTATTTTTGGAGTTTAACTTAATCGGAAAACATTAAAACGATACATACATCACCTTTTTCATATAAGGCATACATGGCGAAGCGTGATTTCAGTCTACATTGGGACTCCTTCCGGCTGTACCCCTTTCTCTTATAAGTCCACCTTATTGTGTAAGTTGCACATTCCTATTCTTGAAGGCTTTCTGACACGAGTAACTGAAATTCTATTTGCACAACGAATACTTCAGATGTTTCTCAAAACCCAATATGTAGATATAAATGCGGGTCTTAACATTGGAAATCAATTTGTTCGATAAATATTAAAACAGAGGTACAGACTGTGGAACACGTGTTGTGTACGGAATCACCTGTTCACAGAACCCAAGACGCATGACTAAGTGCATTCATGTGTATTCTTGATATTAAGTACACTCAAATTCCCTGTGCCATTGTAACATGGTAAGACACGTGTGCACGGGTTAATACACGTGAAATAGCGGGCCCTGGTTTAAACATGTGAATAGCGACATGATATTGTTGAAAGGCATAACACAGATTCATGATTTACGACACTAAACCGCAAGATTATGTGCAACTGTCACACTTTCCTGTGGTCAGTATCATCTGTCAACAGGAGTCCTTAACCAGCCGTGCAGTCGATGACTCCATTTTCTGATGCAGTACAAGGAAGTGAACTGGGGCCATCGCCATCGAACGTTAGCAATGGAAAAGTACTAGATCAAGTCCACAAAATATACTCAGATTGAGGATTATTGCAACGTCAAATTTTAACTTCCAAGGAAACAACCGGGAGTTATAAAATCATTACTTCAATGGCAATTGCCACTTTTTAGGCCAACGTTTTGCTTTCCACCATTTACCTAAGTAGAGGCAATACTGTATTCTACCATAAATTCGATGCAGAAACTTCTTACATATCTCGAAGCCTTCTGAATATCTCCACTTTTGCTAATGAAAATGTGTGTGTCTTAAAACTTTACTGCTCAAAATTCATAGCCTATAAATGCAATCTTTCCATTACGTCAGGTACATTTTAAAAATGCAATCGCACATTTTCAGATTACAAAAATATTCCGGTTTTTAATAGCTCTAACAAATGTTTGAGATGGCATGTCGGATAATACTTCTTATATGGAAAATTATAAAATTATACACGGAAGAAAAAATATTCAATTTAAATCGAACTTTTATTGTAGCACAAATCATTTTGAAATATTCGCAGTTTATATGTTTAAATTTTTCCGACTTAAAAAATGTACTTGCATTCGGCATCTATGCTGAAATTAGATACCCTTACCGCAATAGATCTTATTACTCGACAGAGCGTTGAGGCATATTGATCTTCAGGTGACCAGCGCTGCGATGGTCTCTTATCGGGTCTCATCTGGTGGATTAGAAGAGTGAAATATTAGTAAGTTGATGTAAGTTACGAAACAGAAATAGAGCTATTGGAAGTTGCGCGTGTCTATATGATTTTTCGCGTTTGCCGATGTATGATACATTGATGTCCAAAAGACATGATTATATTTGAACAGAATATACATACACTGGACTCGTCGTGTATGTGCGATAAGCTGAGGTAAACATCTGAGTTGCGAATTTTTTTCCGGCACGCCTTCTCGCTTTGGGGTGCAGCAGCCAAACCCACCTCTCCAAACTCCCAAGTCCGAAACCACTACCTTCGGACTGCAGTTGCAGCCGAATGGTATATCCCAAATCACAATATCCATCTAGACCTATCCTTTCCAAAAAATTGCGACTACATCCTACAACTGTCCCACTCCTTCTACACAAAATTAACAAACAGTTTCAACAGCCTCATTCGAGGACTTGGGGAATACGACCTGGACCCAGGAGAGACACATAAGAGGCCAAGACTTGTCCTAGGACCTCCTTAAGCAACCAAAGTACATCTTCAGTAACTATACCATCCTTGACCATTTATCTTCTACACCTAAATTAAACCACCACCATTAACCCACCATCCATACTTAATAACCCTTCACGATGCCAGTCACTGTATGGCAAGAGTCGAAGGGCGGAGGACTCCCTTCAACGACACCTCTGTGCTGTGTGTCCGTGTAGTACTACGGATTTGTACGAATATCTTGGCATCCATATACATAACGATACTATTGACTAATTTGAAAACAATCTTGTAAAGCGGAATGCACAGATGAGTCATGTTCTATAGGAATGGTATATTTGGAATAACCGCTTTTGATTAAATCAAGAAAATCTCTTATCAAAGCCACTCCCCCTCAATTTGTTAAGCGTCCAGCATGTACGTGACGAAAGAAAATATACTTTTATCGAAAAAAAAATTAAAACGGAGACAATATGCCAGACAATTAAATACACCAACCCTAAAAGTTTTAAAAGACGCCCTACAGAATGACATAAAAGAAAACAATTTTCCTCGGTAAAAGAATTGAGCGCACTATCCACCTAAATAGAAAATTTACATTTATGTAGCCGTCATGCATATTTATCGTAATCTTACTCTCTTCGTTTACCAACTTCAAATTTCTAGAAGTGCCATGTGGATCAGAAGTTTTCCAAAAAAAATCCTTTGGTGGCGAAAGAAAGTTCAAATGCGCTGTAATTTCTGAGTTATCTATAATCTTACAACCATCCTTTAGGCCAAAGAAATGAATCTGTAAAACCTTCTTCGGTACTCAAAGGTTTCCACTAAGGAATATTAATTTAAATCGGAGGAAAATCTAGTAGTAATGTAATTGATATCACAGTGTTTTTAACCTGTTCGACGGTGAAGGAATAACTCGTATGCTAAGTGTACCGTTACCCTTTTAAGACACCCATCAATCAGTCCAGAGCTCTAATAAAATCGTTTACAGATACAGATAAATCATACCTAATAAAAACCGGAATATTTGGATTTCGTAGCTCTAAGCCATGTTAATAATAAATCACATGCGAGCAAAGAACTCGTTCATGAAGCGATGTTTCCGAAAACTACATAAGGCGTGAGATCGTAAACATGTTCTTTTTCTTCCTATAAGCTGGAGGAGAAAGCTCGTTAAGAGTAAAAACAGGAGTTTCTGTCACTGTTACGTATCGGTGCCAGCGAGCAATATTACTGCCCGTTCTAGAAGTATCCCTCTCTACACATAGAACGTGTCCGTAACAATCGGATCATTTTAACGTGTTTTCGACGAAATTTCTTCTGTATCTTACTTAAATTGCAATCCTGAAGATATTTAACTTAACGCACTGGTTTAACTACCATATGTGCAAAAAGTCTTACTGGATAGGGCAAACGTATACAAACTGTAAATCATTCCTGTTTAATGTAGCTAATACTTTTTATTCTAAATAGCTTATTATGAGCAAATCTCCACAATAAAAAAAAAAATTCTTAGTTCTTGCCATTACTGACGAAGCGCTAGTAAGTTAAACGACAAATATTTTTATTTTTTCCCTTATAGCTACTAATAAGAATGAGGAAATTGCCGATCAATACTGCATCGTACTAAGCTTACAGCAAACATAATGATTAGTGTTTAACTTACTAGTAAGTGATATGCTAAGACATACAATGGAATTTAGTTCAGAGGATTTCTTGGACTAAACGTTTACGAAGTAACACTAAGTCACGAGCTGGGACTTCCTCTCCACCATCTCATCCGACAGATTGCTCGACGCTTCTTCTACAATCTACGTCACGTCCCAGGAGCTGTGACGTATAACGTCAGCGTCCGAAGTCTTCGGCCAACGTGACTGAAGCGACGGCTACCACTGGACCTGCTTTACAGTGATGACACTTCTACTTCTGAATGATTTACTGTTCCACATCTGTTTTTCTATTCTTTTCTGCTGTATAAATTCTCACTATTGAAGTATGTATACCATTTTATTAGTGCAGTAACACATTTGTATGAGAATGTTATTACTCTATGATTATTTTGTATCTGTTCTCCCAGATCTGCAAAGCTAGTATTATTGCTGACCGATCTCATAAATAAATATTAAAAAAAAGTAACACTAAGTTTTTAGACTCGAATAAAACAAAACAGAAAATATCCATTATTTTCCAACTAATGGAGCACCGTTCTGAAATAATGATGACATATTTAAGCATTTTCATTTAAACCAGTTCCCCCCCCCCCCATGTGCTTATAATACTTTACCATGTCTTATTTACAAACCAAAAGCTTAATGACGATAGAATAGTTACCAACTAAACATAATTCTAACCCGATCAATGGGATACTACGATGCCACCATATTCTGCTCAAATTAAACTAGAAATTGCGCATTACAATCACTTTTGTAACTCCGCGGTGTTACTACTTTAATTTTCATGCCAATATATGGCAATGGATTTTTTAAATTAACTGAAATAGCACATTTCAAAATGTAATTAGAAGCTGCACATTTCAAAATTTTAAATTTAAGTGATCGTGATATAGGATAAATTAGTAGCGTGCAACAAAACCGCATCGGGAGGTATTCAAGTTAAAACTGCTTTTTGTAAGATCTGTTGCTGAAGTAAAATTAATATCCATACGATTTGTGTTAGTTTGGAATGAAACAAAACGATAAACGATGCACCACTTGTGTAGTTGTAATTTTACCCTCTTTGTTGACGACGCTGCCAATATGACAGGATTAAATCACCACCGCGGTTGTAAAAAGAATAGAATTTACAGGTACAAGTAAGTTAGCTGGCTAATATATACAATAAGCAAGTTATCACTGACGTTATTTTTCCCGGGCTTGTTCTGTTAAACGCTCATACCCAAAATAAAATATACCTGTTACAACCTATGTTATTACAATAAACCCCTCAAAAGTTATCAATACCATTAACGGTTTACTGGAAACTTATATAGATACGTAAGGCTATGTTGATTTTTTTCCGGGTAGATGTATAACCCTAACAGATTTTGAACTGAGTTGTATATTTTTTGAAAAATACATTACAGTTACGGAGAACTGTATTTACAGATTGGTTTACTTTCCAGAATCATGCTGTCGAGTTTAAAAAGCGCCGTCCTCCTCTTTGTACAATTAGGTATGTTGAAGGAGAAAGTATGCAATAAAAATCGCTGCATGTTTATAAATTTTGTCGACTACAGAATGCGAACAGAAAATAACATAAGGAGTACTCTCATTACAATAAGCAAATCCGTGCAAAAAATTAAGTTCCTCAAACGTCATGGCCTTCAGACAGTAGGGCCCTGAACACTAACCGCAGAGGTGTACACAAGGGTTTTATTGTATAATCTAAGGAAGCAAAACAACGAATGGCAAACAAATCGGAAATAAGCTGGTAACTCTGGAACCTGCGCCAATATTGGTAACTCTTCTTAAGCACTCTCATTGGTTTAGAAAACTCGAGAAAGCGTATGTGATCTCAAAAGCCGACAAAGATCGTCGACATACTGACTTTAGAAAGATAAGCTAAATATAGCTGAAGAAGCCACGTGAAGATAACGTGACTACATTTATGAAAAGTAACATGATAGCAAAGGGAGCATGTCCAACTAGTTTTTCCGGGCTACTTTGTCTCCCTCGACGGGTAAAAACGTCAAGGTCACGTGTGACTGGTACGACAAGGTTGAACTCCATTCAAATACACAAGGTACAAAATAAAACATTAGGATACTATTGAATCTCGCCTTCTTTTCTTCCAGTATAGTTCTGTTACATTTTAATGTGACTATCTGCACTCCACATTCTTTTCTTGTCTGTTGCTGCTGTTCACTCAGCATGTAATGGGAGTAAATGTAAAATGTCATGTGGTCTAGGGGTAACAAAGCTAGCCTCTGGTTCCTTGGTCACAGGTTCAATCCCGGCGGAGGGCCATGGGTTTTTCCGGCTGTAAACAATTTCTCACACTTTATCTTGAGCTTCCAGATGGCGCTATTGTTAACAACAGCCACGATGGATCCGCTTCCGGCATTTAATAGGATTTAAAATTAGTTTACATTTGGTTAAACACAAAAGTAAACAGGTATGATAACGGAAGAGAACAGTAACAAAAACACAATACACTAAAATTACACAAAAGGTGACAGTGAATATAGACCATGCTAAGTCGTTATTATACTTTGGCAAAGCATAGGGCTTGATTAGGATTTTCGTAGTACTAGATTCCAGGGCTTAGGATCGTATGCGAGTAATACAGAGCGATGAATATTACAATATTATCTATTAATATTTACTGATTGCTTTAAAACTATGGATTAATTTGATACCGAAATTAAGGATTGCAATAAGTCAAGAATCGTAATGGATTTCAAAGAAATAGTGTATCTTTGTTACAAAACGTGCAGGCAGGTGGTTGAGTCGTGCAACAAAAGACGCGGGAGAAACAGTGTTCCTAGCAGGGATTCTCACTGAATGACACTTGACTTCGTTTGAAAAGGTATTCCTACGACCCCTAATAATGGCATGACCGACACTAATAATCACAATGGACAAAACAGTCACAAAAGGGAATTTCGGTGAGAATAAAGGGCTTCAAGAGGTGAAAGTCACACACACGCAGCTGTGTGGGAGAGGCAGTCCGTGGCTGGCGGCCAATCAAGATGGTCATCTGCTTCTGTCTTAGGCGAAGGCAGACCAGAAGTGACGAGAAAAGATGTCTGTCGGTTCATACGTGAATAACGAATTAAGTGTTATCGCGTACTAGCAGTCTACATACGGTAACTCAAAACAGTGATATCAGAAACCCTTGGTCGGGAACTTCGAGTTTGATGTGGTGATAAAAAGCAGCAGTCATTAAATCAGTTTGAAACGGGCATTCCAATGTCATTAGAACCATCCTTACTCCATACGTATCCACACATACCTTGAGGATAAAAGTGCTCTACTCGGCTCTGCCCGGCTCTACCCATTCTTTTCGCTTCAAATTGGTGAAACTGTAAGAGCCTAACTTATAGAATTTCATTTAAAGCAGCAAACCAAGTCTGGAAACGCTATCTTATTGCTGATATATAGGTGCAATTCGCTGTAAACTAGTTTCTGGAAGCATGTGAATGAAGTTAATTTTTCTTACATTTATTTGGCCTACATCTCTACTTAAGTATGGCCTGGCACAATTAGGTGGAGCTGTTTATATAACCTGACTTATCTTGCAGAATTTACCGAAGTAATAATAATATTTGCTAATCCAGATAAAATCCTTTGAAGGCGATAAGTTGACAAAACACCAGACAACTTAATGTTTCCTTGTGCAGAGCATTTTATCTTTATTTTTTGTGCGCTTTGAAGCGGCGCAATAAGGAATGAAATATGTCCAAGCATGACAAGAAATGGACAAGATAAAGTGACGATATCGCACCTGAGGTACGAACAGATAACAGAGTTCGGGACTTATTTACAGACGTGAAACAATATTAGATACATTAATTTAAATATTGGAACAAAGCATCGAAGACTAATAACCAGGTCACTGCATTCAATTAATTTCCTTTTTATAGCTACCGATTCCATTCATTCCCAAGCGCTCGAAATGTCTTCTATTAGCAATGCAAACGATATAAATTGTATCAAACTAGAACCACCCTGAGATGTACATATGGGAGGGGGGAAGACTAGCGGAACGCCCATGGCTGCTAATTGGGGGAGGGAAATTATTATTAATATTATTACTATTATTTTAATTGTACACTAGCGTCCTGCCAGTTAGATAACTGCGGAGGCCCGCAAGTGCTGCCATTTCATCCAATCCGATAGAATTGTCAGAACTGCACATTTACTTTCGTAACTTAGTATTGTTGTTGTACACTGTAACCAACCTGCTTTAGAATTCATATCTTTCTGCGATTCAAATACAACTTTGCAAATTATGTTTTACATACAGGTCACATTTGTATAGTTCAGTAACAAGTAAATTTTGGCAGAAACACAAAGCAAGCATTATATAATATACAATACAATTCCTGATATTTATACTGGAAACCCCTTTTTGTGCTGCCCTTCAAAATACACATACATCTTTTTTGGGAATATCCTTTCCTGAGCCACACAAACATTAATGCACCATATGAAAGGACTACGAACTTCTCTGTGCACTTGATAAATTCAATTTCAGTTTGCAGTTAGAAACATTTCCTAACCAGCAATTTAAAGTTATTTTCTAGCCAACCTTTTACAATAAAATATATTGTCCAATTTGTTTTATCCCGCCCTCATTCTTCAGGCAATTAAATGAACACATTGGTTTAAAAATGCAATATACGAGCACAAAGTTTTAAAATAAAGCTAACAATGATCTGTTACAATTACAATTTCTGTTACATACGACTGATTGCATAAATAACAAACGATCTGCTCTAGCAATAGCTCGCGATTGCTTTATGTTTATTTAGTTAACTGCTGCATCCACGTATTGTATTCAGGGTTGCAAAAGACTTCGACCCCATCAGGATCAGCACACAATTGATCCTCAGCGACGTCAAAACAAGGCATGCCGTAGATCACGTAGTGTAAAACCAATCAGATACTGTGATACAAACCTAATGAACACGCTAAATGTGGAATTAAGGTTACATTTAACAGTTCTACCAATACAACCATTCTGCAAATGTGCAAATGTGGAAGAAACTAGCAGAGAAAGCTAAATACGATTGCTTTCAAAATATACAGCATTAGAAAAACGACAAAAAGGTGCGTCCTCCAAACTCATCAAAACTATCAAAGAATTGCATGGTTTGCATTTTTAACACAAATGCAATACTTGATGATCTTGCTTTCCATACTTCCGGAAGCCGATGGCATTTTGCAGAAACGGATCATATTTAGAAGTATAAAAGTGCCGCTTTGAAGTGTGTCTATAAATTGTTAAACTTACTGAAGGAAAAAATTATATCCTTGGTTTAACCTTTAGTTCTTTTGTAACTCTCACGGAATGTTTAAACACTCAGTACGCAACTTTCATCTGTTAAAAAGGGGGGAGGGGGGACAACGATACGACAGCTTAGATCTTTTCCTAAGTTTTCTGGATAGGTCTGTGTGGGCCCGTTGTCTGACCTAACCTTGTGGTGTTCTAATAAAGTCTATTGACTGAGACCAGATCTTGCAGCATGCAGTAGCTGAAATCAGGGAAATGTTTCCCGCTTCGAATGGGTACGATAAAGTACATACTACACATTGATCCATCATTGTCTGGAAGTCAATGGACATAAGACTAATATTTTGGATTCATAGCTGTTTATTGAAAACGTTTTTTTAAGGTATGCTGTGTTTATTTGGATAGTGATTAAATATGTTATGATGGTGATTAAATTCATCCATTTATGATAAAAGCATCATTGGAAAAATTAAACATATGCAAAAATAATGCTCTAGTTAGATTATTATATTTTCTGTTGACATAGGGGAGCAGCGAGTATATGCATTATTACAAAATATGCGTTGCATTGCATGAAGATAAAGCTACCGGCAATCCCTAGAGGCGGCATTCCCTTAACAGCATTATTTATTGTCCTGTTCGGCTATGTGCTAATAATGCTGGCAACTGTGTCGCCTCCAATTTCAGTGTTATTAACACACCGAGTGAGCCGTCGAGAACGTCCCAGGAGTATAACCGTACTTCGATCGCGACCGCCAGGAGTCCAATACCAATGTCGGTCAAGGATACTTACTGCTTTTATCTTCTTCCAGATGTTATCAAATCACTGATACAGATCTTTGAATTAAATACTCAAAGACATACATTTACATACATTTTACGGCCCACGTACATAGTGATGACAAGTACTCTTATTGAAGTGCTGTTTAACACAACACACGTATAAAAACTTGCTTCCCTCTGCTGCTCCTGGACGGAATGTAAACTAGATAGGAAAGGAGTCAAATCAGAAACTCCACGTGCATGAATTTCTGTGTAAGAAATTGCTGTTCCGCATTTTACACCACCCACATCGTGGTGTGGGGTAACGTGTCTGTCTTCTTACCAGACGTTTCAAGTTTCTGTTGGCGACCAGTTACATAGATAAGATTCCAACTACCTGGATTTTTGCTTATCTTATTTTCAGAGATGCTGCATTCAAATACAGCTCTTTCTCACAGATGAAACGTTGACTTTGTTCTTAGCACATCTGGGGTTTCTCTTGGGTTAACCAAGGGGCTCCAAGACATCTCTTGGTACTTTGTACGATGGCAAGCATCTTTGCTCCCTCTGGTCATATCTGGCCAGGATGTTCACCAAAGGGTTGTTGTGGGTTTGGATGTTGTCGTACACTGATCGTGCCCTCTCGCGGATGACATCGACAATGTACGGGATCTTGGAATGTTCATGAAGGATATGGGCCGGAAATCTCCAGTCTGTATCGTATATGATTCGAAATGCCCTGTTCTACAGCGTCTGGAGCCCGACGAAGGTGGTATTAGCCACTGTTCTCCAGATCTCACAGCCGTACAGAATCATAGGCGGAATGATCGCCCGATACAGCTGTAGTTTGAGACGGAGGGGCATGGTTGAACGGAATATAGGGTATAGGTTCCGGAGCGCGACGTGCCCCAGCTGGACCCGTGCGGAACGTAAGTTAATTTACGGTCCAGCGTCACTCCGAGATACTTCGCCGTTTGCACCCATGGGATTCTACGGCGCCATAAAACGAAGTTCTGCTGTAACCGGTTGGCCTTGGTTTTCGCCAGGAGAATTGCAGAGCTCTTCTCCGGGTTAATTGCCATTCGCCATTTTGCGCCCCATTCGCCAATGGCCCGAAGCTGGGTTTGGATTTGCCGGAAGCTGTACCTAGGGTTTCTATTTACTGCGAAGATCATGAGATCGTCAGCATACTGACAGCAGGTACACAGTATTATATAGCAAGTGTTTGTAAGGGAGGCATTATACTGCATCCGTCTTAAGAAACTTTTTGTACTATCCCGCGCCCACGTGCACAAATGTGACAGACGACAGTGACACTTTCGCCCATGTGTTAAGTCATATTACATTCAAACAGGCTGTATGCACAAGAGTAGCTTACCAGTAGGTTTTGTTTTGTGGGTTTTGTTCGCGGAAATTGCTCCCAGAAAAGTGTGCTTCTTACGATGGCAGCAGTATAGTGGTCTAGTGCTTATTGGTTGGTTTAAGATTGGTAAATCTTTTGTTTCGTATAAATTAAAAGATGTACCTACCTAGGCTAGGTTACCACGTGGAGTGCTAACACTGCTTTCTTCTCATTCACGTTGCTGAGCACTATGACTAGACTAAAATCGTACATGTAGGGGGGAACTAAAATTTCCTATTGACAACACTAAACAGAACAAGTTAATGATTACTAATGGAGGTGAAAGTAATGCACATGTGCTCCTTGCTTCATAAGCTCTCAAGCAACATTTCATTAGTATGTACAGGCATGGGAAGCAAAACAAATGAAAGTTAAATGTTCAGCAGCCATAATTCCGTAGATGATTACGGAAAGATGCTGGAATTACGTGGATATTCTTGGTCCAATAAGTAAAAATCAAAACTGCAAATTCCAACTCGAAAGCAAAAAAAAAAAAAAAGTATTCCACTTTTACACCATTCTCTATTGGATTATTTAGGCAATAAATGTAGATAAAATAGCTGCCCTGAATTTCAAGGTGCCTTTTTAACACATGCATTCAATAGACAATAGAATGATTACAAAACACGCCACTAAAACATATTTTAAGATCCTACTACAAACGTAGGCTCCTTTCTGTCTACGGCACTGAAAGGCGCGTCTAATTATCTATGATGTATGACATGCAACTCCAAGGTTAAAGAAATGTTCAACTGGATCAATAGCAGGGTTCCGTGATACAAATGGAACAAGACGCTTATGGATGAGACGAGCATTAGAGGTGAAGAAGATCCATTACTTTAGTTACATGTCCTGAGAAACATGATATATTACGCTCGTGGTTAAGAATACGTGCTTTATACGGAAACATCCTCTCAGAACTTGGTACTCGACTAAAAGTGGATGGAGGATCAACTTTCACCGTCACAACAATGTTACTTTAAGATGTGTTCCAAACCACCATTTCTATTGGTTGTATACGGTTCGGATTTCCAATGACATTCATTTGAATTCTTTTCCTCTGGAGAGAAGTTACTTTCTCGACTACGTATCTATATAAGTAGTGAAAGTAGTGAATTCTACACAAAATGTGTAGAGATTTCACTGAAAAAACAGATATTTAGAAAAAGCCCCATGTGTGTACATATAAACCACAACTGAAAATGAAAATTCGGAGAAATAATAAATTTATTTTAATTTCAGCATTTTCTCAAAAGTCGCCAACAATTTTGATAAAATTTCCATATGTTTAAGATATTTACATGGCAAAATGTGAGATCAGCTTCATTCTGGACGACTTAAAATTGATACGCCATAAGAGGAAAAAAAAATCTTAATACAAAAATTAAAAAGTAGCTCGTTTAAAGCACACAAATATGTCACATTTTTCTGGTGTTACTTTTCAACACATTCTTCGTTATTGGTCATATTTTTTAAATATTTAAATATTTTATTCTTTTGTCCCTCTCAAAGTGGATGGAATTTCAAAGCCATCAAATAGCGATGCCATTTTAATCTACTGCATCCTTATATTAAAATCTTTGAAATGTTTAATGAAAGTTTATCTCGATCAACAAGAAGTAAATAGCAGAAATAGCTAATGTGAATGCAACACAATTTCTTTTCTTGGCTGGCCCCGTAGCTCAGTTGCCACCTGCCTGCCGTGCTAGGGGTCCTGGGTTGAGGAGATAATCAATCTGTGTGCGATATTTTACATTACACTCCTGCATTGTCTGTTTTTATTTATTTGCCTTTTAAATATTGATCAGAGAGTAGTGATTACAAAAATGGCCGATTTCAAGAAAAAACGATATAAGTACAGCCAGCGTGTGTGTCAAAGGACATCTTAATATAGCGGCGTACAAAATAGTTAATCACCTCTGGCAACTCCATGCACGTTTCACAAAACACATTTTCTTTTCTTTCAAGAGAAAGAATTTCCTTACTGCGCATCAACCCTTCTTAAGAAAATCAATGAAGAGACCAGTTATTCCTCCGTCTTTTTGCTTCTTCCTTTGAAAAGTCCTGAACGGTTTCCTTCATAAGGATAAGTGCTTACACTTCAAATGGCCCGTACCCCTTCATTCTCTCTGTGCAACTGCAAAACCTTATTGACTTTGCACTCACTAATACTTCAATAGGTAGTACTGTGATCGCCAATGCTTAGAAGACAAAACCACTGGCGGACTTTTATCGCTCTTTCAAAGCGAAATGGAATCACCACCAAGTGTTGTGAACAAAAATCGTTATATCTGACATGTTAATTATTTAAGGAAGAGCAAAGTGCAACGGAATTGCGCGATAATCTCGTATAGAATAATGATATTAAGGAAGAAGTGTCTCAGAACCATCTCCACAAACAATGTTAACTCCACAACTAATGTTAACGGAAATATAACTGAAAACCTGGCTCGGGAGAAATCTTGTGAAACCATAAATGGTTAAAATTTGCCTTACTTCTCAGGAAGAGCTTCAGAAACAATATGACTATCAATCAAGGAAAATAAATTTAAATATTATTTTGCTTTAAACTAATTTTTTCCAAAAATCAGAGACTGAAATTAAGCATATCAAATATCAGTTTCATATTTTAATGCGTGAAGGTCTTATTGATGACCTAGTTTTGGTTAAAAATGTAGGACCACTATTATTGGTTTCTCGATTTATTTTCCTATAAAAAGCGACTTTACTTATCTTTATGCTAATGACGGGCTTCTACTCAAATTTAGAGCGATTACGGAAGTTAAAGAAAGTAAGATTAAGAGGAGTCAACAAAAGGAACACAATGAACAATCCTGTGGATATCCAATTAGAATTTTTGTTGCGCTTAAGAAGTTTAAAGTGAATTGCACATTACAAATTCAAGTAGGATATATTAAGATTAAACATTTTCTCCATCAAATCACATTTTCAGTTTCTGTCTCTCCTTGTAAAAGTAGTCAGTCCCTCCCGTTTAAAAATTACTGGTATAGAACATTATGCATTTAGTGTCTGGTTCAATCCTAAGCATACAAAGTATGCAGTATATGTGAGCAGCAACGTTTATCTTAACATTTATTTGTGAGAAAATACTTTTGCAAATAAACTATGGAAACAATTACCAAACTTTTTGACAAACTGAAAGTATGAAAGCTGAAACAATACCCTTGCACATATAACCTGTCTGAAGAATGAAAACACCCGAAGTGGAAGCTTGCGTAAATACAAACATAAGCGGTATTACGTCACCATTCCCACCGTTCGGCAATACTGAAATGCAACAGTTGGATTTAAAGTGGGCGGGTTCGAATCACCGCCGCGCGAAGTGATACGTTCACGAAGGAGAAAATATTTAATGCGTTATAATTTTGTAAAGAACAAAAACGTCAAAGTTCAATTATTCCGTTAAATAATGCTATAGAAAGGACGGCAGCGTCAGTGGGATAAGTGAATGAGCTGCAAATAATAAATTGAAAGGGGTTCAAAATGCAAAATATATGGAAGAAAAACTTTCAACACTTGGTAAACATCGCCCATATTCAAAAAAAGTTCGAACTTGAGTTTGAAAAATGTGTTTGCACAGAACTTTTCTCTAGTTTTACAAACAGAGAAGAGAAATTCTTAAAAGTACATAAACTCATAAATGAGAAGAGACATTCTTAAAAGTACATAAACTCATAAATGCTGAGAAAGAAAAGATTCCTTATGAAGATCGGACACATTCTGGAGAATACTTAAAGGCTTGCGATATCAATTCCACAAGAAAAGACAGTGCGACATGTGATGTGTTCTGATGTTTCGTACTGCACCATATTCTCGCCTCCTCTCACATCTCTAATTTGAAGCATTCTACACCAGCGACCTCCCCAACAATTGTACTCATTTGTCGACAGGTGATATACAGCACAAACTTAAAATTGGAACACTGCAGTTCACAGTCTAGGATCAAGCAATTCGCGTTTGGGGGTAAATGTTCTTTACACCGTTGACTGGTTTCCATACTAAAGATTAATTCCATTGCGGAATGCTCCAAAAAGCCATTTGACGACCGCTATTTTTGCCAATTTGTGGCTTGGAGAAATACACTTTTGAATCAATGTGGCGATATTTGGACGCTTGAAATGTATACTTTATTCAGCAACTATTTGTGATGACTCATGCAACCTTGGTTGTTAAAGCGGCTCGGCTCTAGGTTTTTATTGATTCCTAGGGTTATTTAAAATTCTACTTCGAATGTGTCATGCTCCATGCACCTGGAATAGGCGCAGCCTTCTCTTTATCTTACGTCATCCCTTGTTCTGAACATAGTAGTTATTTACACGGTCATGGTGATTTGGGTCGGCGGCTTCTAAGGTGAATGCATCTCTTAATATTCCATCCCTGTCTATTTCAGTTTCCTAACACCAGCATTTCCTCCCATTATAGTGCCTTCAGTTGCAATATATACAGATGTGATGTATCATATATGTTTATGGGTTACATTCGATTGCAGCGTCAGGTTCTTAAGGGAAAAAGCCAAAAATACCTCGACTTTTACATAAAAATAACTGTGTTAAAACTGCTAACTCGAGTCCAGTGAAATGCGAGTCCTTATACAGATTTTCCTATCTCTTTAACAGACATGTACGGACCCTGTATTTCCGAGGGGATCGAGCTGATAAACTGCCAAACTTTTGACAGCCTCCAAGTTGTTTAGTTCGCCTCACTTGATTTGCGACGTAAATGTCCTTTTACTCGCACCAGCTGTTCCTTTATATAGAAGCTGTTTTCCAGAGACTAAAAATTCAAAAAATTCTCAGCACACGAAACTTTCAGATAACTACTCAGAAAACCTCATTTTCGCCGGACTTATACGGACTTTCTACATCCAAACTACGATACAGGGATATCAGCTCACCGGTGCAGATCGCTGTCGTAAGCGATCATTCCCTCTGTCCCTGTTTTCTACTCTACCTTGACGGATATAATATTATCTACAAAGGAGTTCCGAACTAATTGCGTAATGTCAGAGGAACTATGAGAAGAGACAACTATTCAGCCAAACCGTGAGAAACACAAAACAATACGAGTTTTTTCTGAATTCCAGCAGAAACCCAATACTAAACCACAAGCAGTCCTAAGGTTACAGCACATTACTGGATTACATAAGGTCATTCCAGGTCAGGTCACTTTACTAGGTCGGCGCGTGCATTGCTCCCCACCTGGTACACACTAGCTTTTGTTTATCTGTCCGTACTTCCGTTCTTTAGCGACAAAAGATCTTTGCACGTCGCCATTCCGGATAGCAGGAACGTGAGACACGATCTTCACAGCACAATGCAAGTACCACTTCACATTTTTTTAATTAAGGAAGTAGATCAGAGTGTTTTTGTACAAATTAACTTCCACCTTCCAGTCTCCCTATGGAAAATACTCTGCCGTAACACTGAGTACACAAATGTTCCTCACTACATAGGACCACGACTAGGATATGGAGTAACAATGTAGCACATAAACCATTAAATGAATTATAAGAATGGTTCCAAAATGTAACCATTAAATTCATAGAATATTGCCATACGACTGTGGAGAATGCATTATTACATAATTGAGAAATAATAATAATAATAATAATAATAATAATAATAATAATAATAATAATAATAATAATAATAATAATAATAATAATAATAATAATAATAATAATAATAATAATAATAATAATGTCGTATATGTTGTATTCCAGAGAACCTTATGCACATGTGCTGCAAACTATGTTGCATGATCGCAGGTTTTGAGTGAATAAAAAGAAAGAATCACCATGAACCTATCCATGGTCAGAATGCTTCAAATTCAATAGACATAACGAATACGATGCTTTAGTAAGATACTGCAATTCAGAAGATTTTGGTTAAATTGCTTGTTGGCTGATGCCTTAAATCAAAGTGGAAATCACGTTTAGGATTATAAGAGATTCAATATTTCAGGACTAATTTGAAGACTCAAGTAGAAAAGAGGCGTGAAAAAAATTGGACTGCATTTTACTTTCAGTAGTTATTTTTAAGTTATTACTTTGCTGTAATGTTTTCTACAGTCAATGGTCTGTGATAGTGATGGGTTTCCATGGAATTCATGTATTGGACTTCTAAATTACCTGCCGTGCAAGGCCAGAGAAGATGAACGTAGAATAATCGTGCAAAACTGTTTATATGACTATATATTTATTAATCTGACATCGCTTCTTGCCTGCCATCAATTAAAGCAGCTGATGAAATGGTCTGTAAGCCGCGCCATGGGTGACTGAATAAACCGCTTGGCTCTCACCAAAGCGGCCCGAGTTCGACCCCAGGCGATCGCAAAGTGAGATTTGTGCTGGACAACACGGCGCCGGGTCCTCCGGGTTCGCTTGCCATTATTCCACCAACTGCTCCATCACCTTTCCTATCATTCATCTCGTCCTCACACTAGCATCTACTTCTCTCGACCTCACATCAGGCATCGGGCTAATCACCTATCCTGATTTTCTATCGGATCCAAAGCTTCTGTTCCTGAGGCACGACCTTAAGCAATAGACGAACAAGAATCCCTTAACACTACTAAGTGTACTACTAAGGATAAGGTAAAGAAAATGAAAGGGTCTAACGTAATACCTTAATATATCTTCATACGTTTTAAATGACCGTCATAATTTGACTTTTTAATCTGCATTTGTTCAACTTCTGGAGAAAATGCCGTCACAAATATTCATGCTGCCAAACATTTGAAGTGTAGTAGAGGATATATGTTATCTAAAATTTTCAACTTTAAATATTGCTTGAAGGATGGAATTACAGTACAAATTAATAAGTTGTATTTATTCTTTGACGCTTTAAACCATAATAGCAAAGAGGAGAAACAAAATATTAGACAGCAAACATGTTTAATTCTTTACTTCGCTTCAAAAGTACTGCAGAGCTTTGCTTTTATAGAAATGAACACGTGGCAGAATACTACATTCAACGTTCTTTTCATTCAAGTGCATAAAATTAAGGTATATTTACGTTATATTTCATGATTTGCATGTCAACATTCGGCTCCTTGTAATTTAATAAGTATAAAGTTCACAAATTAGGGCAAGTTTGACTTTAATCTTATCGTGCGCCTCGCAGAATTCCATGGCTGCTTGACATACCAGGTAAAGGCCGGCTTCCTCGCAGGAATTTTGCAATTAACGACACTTACATTGAAGTATTTTTCACTACAGTAGTTTAGATTTCAAACTAAAGCATATTTTACCAGTCATTTATTTTTATCCATTTCTTGGCATCTCTAATGCATAAAAATCATATATACACTATGTGGCCTTCTTCCAAAAACCTTTTACTAATTAAGAACACCCTTCGGAAAGAAATGCATTCATTGGAACATGGATATCTTGGTATTCCATGTATTCCTGGGTATTCCATTCATGCTATTTATTTGGTAATTATTTGTTCCAGAAAGTCTCACAATTTAAGCTAAGTGAGCGGGAGCCCCATCTTGTTAAATACAGAGCTCGTCAATGTTTTATCCACCCATAATGCACACCCTGATATTACATACGCACTGTGTGTATGTTTCCAATCGTTCGTAGTTGCCTCCCTTGTCATCTGTTTAATAACACACAAAGGCACAGAATTATGCAGCAGCTTCTATCTTTTCTGAGAATTATGAAGACTAGGGAGAATTCCATTGAAATTGGTTGGCACACGGGATTTGGTCCCGGAATTTCTTGAACCACGACCCCCTGACACTATTACCTGAGCATTTCCTAGGAGTCCAATTGATTTCGTGACCAAAATTTCAAAATGAATTTAAGCTGCTTAAAATAACATACAAGTGTATTTGATAAAGATATTTTCTTTTTTACTCCACTTACAAAATTGTACATCCAGAATCCATGTCAAATGCCTACAGATTTTGATTTCCTCTGAACCCAAAAAGGGAAACAATATATTTTAGGAAAAATGAACGTAAAAAAAACCATACATCGTATCTAGGCCAAACGTTTTTATGCAAGCCAAATATTTTCCTCCACACGAAATAGCCGTTTACATGCAACATCTTTTGGTTACACTTTCTCCAAAAAATATTCAAATGAATGTTATTATAATATCGTGTTTGTTTACTGCGTTCATGAATAAAACATACATACAATTACTAAATGGAATAATGCCATTTCTTTACTTGCAATGGAGAAAGTTTGAAAACTTCAATTTTGTCTTAGGCAGGTAGATAATTAGCGAGAAACCAATTTGTATTTAGGTATAAGGATGATTGAATACAAGTGTCATGGAGTCCAAGTGTCCCGCACGCAATATGACCTACGTCAATGATCAGCTTGTCCCCCGGACCGTTTTTCCAGGAAAGATATTACAGTCTTGAAATGTAGGATAGTTTCCTAATTAACCTTTTAATAGTTCCTAGTACTGCACGGATGAATAGTTCCCTTTTCAGACTTACATGGCTTCTAGTACTGTGTTTACAAGGTATTAAATGTATAGTACAGGGAACTTGAACATAAAAGACTGGTGAAATCATTTTTTCTTCAAATCAACCTTTCAACCGCGAACAGGCTTGTATGCCAGAGATGTCATACCCCACCCTGTGTAAAAGTATATCGAAAAGCTAATTTTTAAAGCTAATGTGTCCAAGAAAATCCGTAAAAATGACAATTAAAATGTAGTTATACCCTACACATCCATTTAGCTGTTAACTTCGGCAATATTTAAATTGAGTATATAATTAAAGATTCCTATACCTGGTGCCCAAAATGACGTTTTGAAATCTTGCCAACGCTCGTTTAGATAGAAACAATTTCAAGTTAAATTACAGGTATATTTATCCCTCTATACTTATATTTATTCAATATAGTCAGCTACTTCAGCTTATTTTTACTCTCATCTGGGAACCACAACATTTAAAGAGTCCATAAAAAATAAGGCAATGGGATAAACGTGTTTCATCTTTAACAGCATCTGCGAAATTGTAAGAAACTGGGAAAGTCAAGTAATCACATCGTGTATTTTTGTTTTTTATTTTATAAGGTGAGAAATTGCATACTTTTAAAGTTCAGATATATTTTACACGTGGGAATATGTAAACATGCTACGCCAAATATTTCTACAACTTGAGAAAAATGTTGACGAGGTGCTTTTAAGAAAATAGGCACGCTGTGGAAAATGAAAAAAAAAAAAAAAAAGTCACACTGATAAGCTGTATCGTAAGGTACATTTTAAGTGCCCAGAACTTCTGAGAACATTGGTTATAATGGTGTATTTTGTATAAACACACAATATACAACAGGAGCTTAACTACTTACAAAATGCGGGACAGAAGAGGAATAGAGATTTCGAAAATGTTATTTACCTGCCACGTCTTATCACGTAGCTCTTTCAAATTCACTAAGATTGACTGTTTTCCACATAACTGTCCCTAAACCATAAGTATTAACATTAGATAAAAATAAAATTTAATATTTTAAATATTTTCCCCAGCATCCGCTTTATGTACTTATATGCATATACGTTTAGTTAGCGTAATTATGTAGTTAACACTAATGTTTTGTGAATATTAGTTTGATTTTTTCCTTCGTTAAACATGGGGTTTTGTCTAATCCTGTCGTATTTCCTTAAACTCATTAACAGAGAGTTCCTTCCGTGTCTCTAATGGAAACTGACTGTCGGTGGAATAGGAATACACTGTCTCAAACTTGTCAAGAATATTTGGGTCAAATGTCATCAAAATCTGTCAGGAAGACCCCACTTATTTACATATTTCAAGTGCACGTTCAATAAGTACGTGAAAGAGCTTGCTTGCACTGTATCAATAGAAAGCAGAAAAAGCACATACTATCCAAAAAGTTATTCTTTTTATTGGTTTATATTCAATATGGTACGTCTAACTTATTTGAAGTTTAATGAAGTTAATTATTTTTACAGCGTATAAGTACTCAGAGAATAAATTAAATTCTTACACCTTGTTTCTGTTTACCTAGATGTTATAGAGATTAACGAAAGCAAACGCAAATTTTCAGATTATTTTTGTGAAATGCATCTTCACAAAATGGAAGTAACTATGTAACATTAAATATATTATAAACAGTTGATGCTAGAAACAAAGTTGTTTTGAGTAAACTTGAACGAGCATTTTAAATAGCATTGTTTTTAGAAATACGAAAACGTTTCCATGATTAAAAAATATAGGCATCGTCCAACAGCAAAGTTTAGATATTCCAGGCTATCCGGAAGTCCAGGGCAAGACTGGGATAAGCATCTTGTGCATAAAGTGAGTGCTCTATTAAGAGAAAAGCAATCCCATCTACCCGCACCATGATTTGGAATTGGCAACTCATTAATATTAGAGAAGTTTCCAGAACACTCAGGTAGAGGCTTCAACTGTGCGGAAATGTTAATTGTTTTCTTTTCGAGTCAGAATGTCACTGCCCAGAAATGACACAGCATATTTTTTTTTAAACTTAATTATAGGAAGGCATGAAAAAAGTATTCCATCTCAAAATTCAATACCGGATTTCATCAGAAATACGCCTTTTATGTTCCCTGAAAAGGCATTGTTTTCTACCACAAATCTCGAGGATAGAGAAAGTATTGCATTCCACCCATTTTTTTTCGATCTGGAGAATTAATTGAAAAAACATGTCGTCCCCTGAATTAAATTTTAAAATATTTATAAAAAGCCGTATGTATTTGTGTGAGAGAGCGCGCGAACAGTATAATTAAAAAACGAAATATCAGATAAATATCTAGTTTGGTATTTAAGTTCATTTATCTTCCAAAGACTGAGTCATGTGAATTTTTGACAAAAGGCCTACCTTAAAACTACTATTACATGAAAAACATTTCAAAATTTATTTTTATTGAATAAGCATATCATCCGTTTCCGGGATACCCGTTATTGGTTTGAATTTTTAAAAATATTTTGCCATGCTTAGTCTGTCACATTTGTTTCTCAGCGTCATGGCACGCATGGGATTTCACATCCAGAGCATAGCGACCTACTCTTAAAACAGTTTATCCTTCAGTTTGCTGTATCCCGCTTATATGTAGGAAGAAGTGTGTAATGTGCGTGTAAGGAAACTATTTCTGCAAACGATTGTGTCTATTAACCTGAAGTAAATAGAAGAACAGTATGGTAAATGAAATAAAAGTTGACGCTCACTTTTTCAGATTTTAAAAATAAGCTTTTGCAAAAATTGCTTTTAGAAGCTACATTAAAATAAACTATAGTGAATACAAAAGGCCATATTTGTGTAACATCACTTTTTTCAACAAAAAAGTGCATATCTATCGTTCATGGGTGTTAAGATCACAGAGAACCTCCGTGGAAGAGCTAGTAATTTTCAGATCTTCGGAGACAATTGTGGTATTTTTAATTTCCAGATAGGTAATGATGTGGAAAACCGCTATTGACTTCTTATACAGTAAAATATCCCATTTTTATTTTTAACTCTGAAGTAAATTTGGTCACAGTTTGAATCGAGTTTTCTAGGCGAGAAAACATGTATTCAGCCAATTAAGATGCCTAAGTTCAGCAGAAAATTGTGCTAACCGGAACAAAAAAATCATCCACTATTTTTGCATTTGAAATGTGTGCCAAAATAACAAAAGATACGGGAAGAGGTCTTCTTTTTCCCTCGTCGGTATGATCACAATCACGTGTGAAGTTGCAGTTCGGGAGGTATAATAAAGTTATTATGGACTTCCGGCGCCGGATTCTCTAGAATGTATTTTGATGTACCGCAAGATAACAATGTGAACCGTTACGATGCTTTATATTTTGTAAAAGCTAACGTTAACCGGAAAGATTACGAGACTGACAATTTTGTTCATGCGAATATAACTGCAGTTCCCCAACAATGGCCAACATAAAACAATATAAACCATTTTGCAAATCTCATGGGACCTTTTGAAACAACGAATTAAATTTCACAGATTTTTTCATGCATTTGCCTCGTGAGATGTATATAAACGGAACGTTCTCATTTTTATGCATATAAAGAGGAAACATTACACTGTACGTGTTCTAAATTGTTTCAATTTTTTTCATGTAAGGCTTATACAAAATTACATTAATTTATGCAACAATGTAGCACAGCAGACAATGTGTAGCAAATGGGTTTTGATCTAACCAAGAAGAAATGAAAATGTTAAAGAGATTGGCTACAGTTTTAAACTCCGGATTAAAGACTCGGTCTTTACTTTATTCAATTCTCTCCCTGTTTATATATTTTTGTGATATTGTTAGGCATTATATAAAAATGAATCTACCAAAGATGGTTAGCTAGTAAAATGTTGTACCTTCACATGAAAAAAAAGTTGAGAAATCGATATGTACAATTCAAAATACAATTCCAAAAAAAAAAAAAAATAGTTCGTCCGTTAAGAGTAAGTTATATCAGACAATGATTTAATGAAATAGCAATGACATTCTAAGGTATGGACATAAAAAAGAATGAAGGAAGAAAGATTATGTAGCGTTATTAACTGGACAGTTCCTGGAAGAAGAAAACGAGGAAGGGCACGCTTGACATGGATGAAGTTAATAAAGAAATACAGAAAAGAGGACTGGAAGAAGGGCAATGGAAGAATTTAACAGGAACTAAAGGCAACCACTGAAAATTGGAAAGTCTATTACAAAATTCAATGAAACAGTTGAAATTATGTTCAAATTAGTCCAGGGTTCATGAGATTTATAGTTATCCCATATACGTCTCTTCCCGGATAAAGGGAACCTCTGGAAGAAATTGAGAACACGCTATAATTCGTTCTTGTTTCTAATGAGAAATTTCTCTCCTTTAATGACTGGTAGGAAGACGAATACTTACTAGACCTAATATATATCTATTAGTGTTGTAATTCCAAATATGCTGAACGCATTTCTGCTCCGAGTCCAGCATTAAGAAAATGCTACAGATCAGAAGACAATGAACATGAAATATCGTGGCAGCGGCATATCTTTTTCGATACGTGGAGACCAGTTTTTACAATATTAGCCCCTCAATGCTTCGCCATTTACATCACGACTTTACTTTCCATGTTAACTTATTTTACTTTTTACCACACACACTATAACTTATGAGCACTATGGACTGGCAACAGAGATATGGCTGTTCCTTTTGATATACTGTACACACTATATTTCTCAAGTACATTTACTATCGTAAGAACAGAACAAGTAGAAAACATTATTTTAAAAACCTATAAGGTCTGCATAGCCTTAATGCTTAAAGTTCAGTGGAAAACGTCACTGCGATCACACGACCCTGGACCACAAGTTGAGAATGAATCATCTGGTGCATTCTACGCATTACCTCATATGTTAATATTCAATATGCGTTATTTCCGAACTTTCTAACCTTTCAAGGTTTCGCTAGATTTGCAAGTATGATAAGAACTCTTAATAGTGTTTGCAGGTTTCCTGTTTCTATTCCGCCTACTGTTTCCGACCTCAAAACGTAATAACTGCTGTGGCATCTTGCCTTGCTTATCTTTTCCCACAATCACTTGGACCGTAAAGAATGCAATTATCACAAACATCACATTAAGTGTTGTAGTTTCTACTGTAATAGGTCATAAGTTTATCCTCCGTTGTATTCCAGAATTTCCGGAAGATGATGCAAGACCAGTTTCTTCTGGAATCCTTTTAATACTAAAATGTCTTTAGGGCCTTTCAAATAAAATATTAATATGAACCGAGGACAAACATATGAAGAAAAAATTGCTTTGCCATTCACAACCTAAAACGTTACTATAAAATGAGGATAATTGAAGTGAGAAGGGAATTAATCATGGAGAATGGGATGATTAAGCACGATGCTGCAGTTAAGATTTCATGTCATTGACTCACTAGTAACACGTTTGTACGATTAGGTTTTTCCGTACATAAAAGAAAACGGAATAGTTTATATTCTCTAAGATCCACATAATGTCGAAAGGCACTCTAGTAATAATTAAAACCTCTTCAGGTCATTCGAAATGTGTTTCCAAATATTTTGTTTAAACAAACTAGGTTTATAATTCTTTTTACCATAAAATTGATTTTCGATCGGCAATTAGCTTCTCGTCAAATTATTCAATTTCACAGCCTTTCTGTTTTTGTTTCTATATGGTGGGAAAGTCTCTCTCTCTCTCTCTCTCTCTCTCTCTCTCTCTCTCTCTCTCTCTCTCTCTCTCTCTCTCTCTCTCTCTCTCTCTCTCTCTCTCTCTCTCTCTCTCTCTCTCTCTCTCTCTCTCTCTCTCTCTCTCTCTCTCTCTCTCTCTCTCTCTCTCTCTCTCTCGTTCCCATTAACTCTACCACGAAAGCTTGGAGGACGCAACATTTGGCGTTAGCGTCTTTGATAAGTATTCATGTTAAAGAAACTCACTGTGGATACTTAACCCATTTATTAACCTGGACACAATCTAAATGTTGTTATATTTGCGTTAAGTTTCTATGTGAATAGGACTTATATCAGATACGAGCGAAAGTCCTCAGATTATATCAGTTTTCTTTTGCAGCTTTACACACAACTCTTGCAAATAAAGTTACTCTTCAAATCTTCACTTTACGATTTTCCGTGCCAACAAAATACCTGAACGTCTTTAGGCCTGTTCCGTTTAATTTGAGAAGGTCTAAGTTTGAGACTTTTTGGTTTTAGTATCGCCAACAGCCTTGCACTTTCTTGAACCAGAATTTAATCTTAATTATGCTGTTTGGAATGCTTACGCGTTACTATAAAGAGTGACGAAAATGACCTTAAGGTTATTGCTGTCTGATGAATAATGAATGATTATGCACCGTTCCAAAGCAAATGTAGAAGCTGTGTTTTAATTATGTTACTGGAATTATTGGTATATATATATATATACTGCGTAATGCGAATAGTGTTTGTTACAAATAAAATTTATGAAAAATGTTTGTTAGGTCAAATTATTAAACATGGGCTGTAAATAAAAACAATAAATATTTAAATATTTTCTGAATGATAAAAGGGAATATTTGCTTTGCAGAAACATGCGTTCATAAAATACGCCTAAAATTAGTATGTGAAAGAAAACAAAAAATTTATGACAATAGGTACTCTTGGTACATCGTGGTACTCTTCTGCTCCGGTGAAATCTGGATGGGAGGCAACTGTTACTTAGTATACATCTTTGAAGAACATGCATAAGAAAGTTAACAAAACCTTCTCTGGCGCGTATCCAAAGAGTCTGGATTTGGTTATTAGTCACACAGCAATGCAGAGAATAAACAGAACGTACCCTGAGCAAATAGCGGCACTAATGATCTATCATTAACATGCACAATCAAGTGTATGACACAATTATTCACATTACAGAACATCAAATACGCCCAAAGCTGAGTTATAGATGTTACATGTTGCCTTTTATCTCGAAATATTTTCAGTTTACTCTACTATTTACAATTATAAAAGAAAAGAAATATATCAGAAAGGTAGTGGTATGTTAACTACCTTCGTACAAACTATCCTATTAGCAATTAATATGCTAAACCACGAAGTAAACACAACAAAGTACTCTAATTTTTTTATAATTTTCTGAATTTATGGCCAATTTTTACCTTACTGTACCATATATCTAGTGGATAGAGGAAGTATGAAATTCTAACAAAATTCATGATTTTTCAAAGAAAGTATGTTTTGGGGACACTTAAACAGAAAACCAAAGAAAATATTTCTGGGGCACTTCAAAAGAAAACAATGCATTTTTAGATGAATGTACGTTTGTGTGTGTACGTGCATTTGGAACAGCATAAGTAAAATCGAAAGGTTAAGACATATGCCATATTTGCTTTAAGTTCAACATTTTTTAGAGAACTACATCAAGAATTAAGAAAATCTCGCTATCGTGCACTAATTTATACGGAGATTTTTTTTTTTTTTTTTTTTTTTGCAGATTATGTTTCTTAAAAATGGCACTTAAATGAGATTGATTCAAATATGTATTTAAGATCTTCATATGACAAACGTACTTCTTGAATTTTTGGGAATAACCTATGAAGAAGTCCTCTTCCTTCAGTCCCAGTTGCTCAATGTTTGGGAGCTGGTCTACTGATCCCGGGGTCGCGAGTTCAAACACAACCTGAACCGATGATTTTAAGTGCGTTTAAGGGCGGAAAATCTTGCCAATAGATTCACGGAAATGTAAAAGAACTCCTTGCGGAATGAAATTCCGACACACCGGTGGCGTTGATATGATCCTGGCAATTGGCATTGGTAAGACTTTCCCCCTTCATTCGGATGAAATGTTGGAACTTTAACATCTCTCTTTTACAGACGTCTTTAGAGAAAATTTTAACATTAAAAAACTTTGTGGCGTCAGCCGTTTCCAATATATCCATTAGTACTGGTTTACTATTCAATTGTTTGTCGCGGTATTACGGAAAGAGCAACTTTAAACATTTTGAATCCATCTAGTATCTATAAAAAAAAACAACTAGGGAACTTAGATACTATCTAGGCTAGAACAAAAAATATGCACTAAGAATAGTAACCAACCACTAATTAGAATTAGCGTGCAGAGTACTTTAGACAATTAAGCATGCTGTATGTATATAGTACAAATGAAAAAGCTAAGAACAGTTTGTAAAACAGATATACATATAAAGAATAGTGGGTAAAGAAAGTGGCGTAAATGTAACATCACATCATTTTTAAACCGCTAACATCTCCATGGTTTCCTTCAAAAGGTGGAGACGAAATAAAGGGCTGGTTGCTTATTAATTTCAGACTGTCGCTTTAGTGTCTGTAAAGGAAACGAAGCCCTATTCTCCTATGTGTTCACAGGGAGGGCCATTAAAATGTAAGTATGAGGAAGGATCTTGTTGACTTTCGCTTCCGGCAGGACGGAAATGCGCCGAGCACTATGTTAAGTTCGCGATGACGAACTGCTTGTCATCTGTTTCTGCAAGCCGGCTTTGTGGGCTATTTCTGATGCAGAATAGTGTTTGTATTTTGGGCTTCCTTCAAACATCCGAAGCACGTAACTGCTGGCCAGTACGAAAATAAAGTTCCACAGGCGAGTTTCAACTGTTTACACTGGCTATGACCATCTGATGACACGTGTTTTATTTATGCGTTTTTGTTATTCGACAGAATTATTACCTAAAAATTATTACCAAAACCTTATCAAGCATTCATGATCACAGTTCTCGAGGCCCACCAAAACAATTCAGCCTATTATCACACTCCAAATATCAAGAAAGACTAAATAGAGAACTAGGGGGAAAAATCAAACTGGCTGGAAACTTGCATCAGATTTCATAAATGCTATACCAGCGGACTTACAGTACGACGCTTTGCCGTGAGGACGCCAGAACTCTGACGCTCTTTAATTCCTGTGGGTTTTGCATTCCATTCTATACAGTCTTGATTTACTTAGAGAACTCTATATGGCTTGGTTCTTTTACGTGTCTAAAATGAGACGGGACCACCGGCTTTACTTCTCCTCCAAAGGATATTTACACCCGTAAAACATCCATTGCACTCCGCAGGGTTTGAACCCGTGTCCTCGGGAACCAGAGGCTAGCATATTACTCCCAGACCAAGACACCAGAACGTACATAAAACTTTTGGCTTACGATTTGTACGTTCCCTTGGACAATTTTACTCTAACCACTATCTTCAAAACGCAGAGAAAATGTAATACTCCATGCAAATATTCTAAATCGAGATTTCCCAGGATGTACACTGCGCTTCTGTGTGTGTACTCAAAACAAAACATCGGACAAATACCAAATATCTTGTTGAAGCATGCCAGGCGAACAATTTTAGGAAATTCGCCAACCCAAACTTCCCATTATAAGGTACATATTCGTCTTTCTTTTTTCTCTCAATTGCTAATGATTTTATTTAAATCGATAAGATCCATGTACATTCAATAACATCTTGAATTACGTGTGAATGGTTTAAGAATGGTGTCTTTATTCTAATTAATTTTGCATACTTTGGGGAGGGGGGTAGATTTTGACGTCCTGGTAGGTCATACGAATCAGATAGGTGAAACGATGCTATAGAGACCCAAAGAGATTAAAGCTACCTAACGTTTTCTCACTGGAGAAAACCGGGAAGTCTTGTCGGTTAACTTATCCTAACCGTTTAGAACTCGGGACCTACTGAATGCCAGTAAACACACTACCATCACACCGCAGAGGCGGAATGCTTACCTCGTAGCTGGACGCCATGAAAAAAGGAAAAACCGGATCAAGAGGTGCAACTCATTAAAACGTCTGTTTGTACGTTAATAGTTTGCACACATTTTGCGCTGCCTGTTACAAATGTAACATCTGACGAAACAATATGCTTGAATGTTTCCCATTCCCTTCAACCCTTCTGGTAGTTTTTAAGACTTATGAAATTATTCACTGCGCTTGTGTTAAACACATTTTGAATATTACTTAATTGTAAATATATGTATGGCTGGAAATTTGTAAAGGGAACAGAAAGCTGTAACATCTTTTTGCATTTCAGCAATTAAATAACCAATGACTTAACAAGATAACTTTTCTTTTGTATTGGTAATGTAGGGTATAAAGCTGGAAACTTGAATGAGATTTGAAGAAATTAATGTCATATGAGGGACTCAAAACAGATACAAGGCTAGAACCTACGCTCTCGACAATTTATTTAGGAAGGATCATTTCGTTTCTTATAGAAATGAGCCCCCTATTGCTTTTCAATGGATATGTACATTTGCATTTTATTACCACAGACTAAGAATTAGAATGTGAAAAAAGTATGGGGAAGTTATTGACTTTGCCCTCAGATATCTTGGATAATTCAAGGGAATGAGCATACTGTTTTCAGTTTCTCCTTTTTTTTCACTGCTTCTTTTCGGAACAAGGACACCAACGAACAGTCATAGAATGAGTAACGTATTTCAAATTGCATGTGTTTTTATAAGGCTATGCCCTTGCATTAACCGGAAGGGTGGAAACTCAAAAACTGTCAACTGTCGTGAAAGCAAGGAGGATATCTTTAAAGCAATTACATATAGAAAGCTCCACGAACGATGTAGCCCCGTTCCGATCCGTGGGGAACGTGAGACTTCCTTTCTCGGCAGAGGAGTTCTTCCTGTCTTGCTGAAGGCGGGATCTGAAGACTGCACCGAGACATTACTTTTACTCTCACTTGGATGATTCTGCCTTGAACCTATGTAGCACATGTGAGCATATACTTTTTGGAAAATAAACTCCTTGCCACTGGAGTTATAAACTTGCATCTAACATGGAGACAACCAAAATCTTTGGAACATATGATTGATCTTGTGAGTTATTTGAATAAATGCCTTTCTACATTAATATCCAGGTTGAGCACCGGAAGTTCGAATATGATCTCAGCGTAGCCGATATGGCAACATTTTCTCCTGCAGGAGATCTTTTACGCATTTATAGCCACCGTCCTGGACTACAACCTTGTGGCTACCACGCATCTAGGGCAACGACATGAGTAACTGCAATGGATAAGTAGGAGGAATAATTAAGATCAGTGGAATATTACGCAACATATTCCCCACGCTTTTAGACCAGTCTTGCTTGTACACAGTAAATTATTGCAAATGGTGTAACAGCCACATGTTTCACCGTTGTTAAAAGTTACCTTTTATTATTATTATTATTATTATTATTATTATTATTATTATTATTATTATTATTATTATTATTATTCCTACACATATATACAACTTATCTATTCTCAAACTTTAAGTTACAGGCTTGAAAACAAATGAATTAGCATCTTTGATGTATAATTTAACAACAGAGCCATATTTCGACTATATAATTATAAAATATCTGTATTATAAAACCTCCAGCGAGTTTGAAGATATGTCCATTTTGAGTATTTAGAATAAATACATTTTTTCTATTCAGTATGTTGGTCTCGGAAGTTTTTTAAATACTGTTTTATGAAACATTTGAATAAGTCAGCGAGTTTAAGAATATGTACATTGAGTATTTAGAATAGATAAACATTTTTCTTTGTATTCTACAAACAAGCAGTAGAAGTTTCAGATTCTTAAAATTAAAATTTACAAATCCATTTAATATGCACATGTATTCAAATTTGTTGTAATTTAAAGAGCTTTCAACTCTTATAAGGCATTAAAATTTGTCCATCATACATATTAAGGTTTCAATCAGATCCGATCCTAATCAAGTATTTTTATACTAAAACGAAAATGCGTTAATTTAAAAAAAATATGGCCAAAATTTCATCCAAGGTCCTTTTCAAAACCCACAGTGGAAGGAGAATTATTTACAAATTTTAATCGGTATTGTATAAGTTATAAATCTTTATAAAGGATTCCCAACTGTGACTAAATTTATTTTTAATCTTCAGTTACTTTTTCACATTCCTGTGTGTTTTCAACGGCCATAGAATCACGCTCTAAGTTTCTGCAGATCCTCAGAAGTCTGAAACCAGTACATAACTTTTTGCTTGCCTTTCGGTGTATGAAGGATTTTTATACAAGTTAGTGTTTTGTTTCGCATATGTTCTAAACGGCGACCTGGTGTTTCACGAAGAGTTTAAAACAAATAGTTGATTGTTCAAGAGGTCCCGAGTTCGAATCTCGGCCAGGGTGAGTTACCTGGATAAGGATTTTTCCTGGGTTTTCCCTTATCCTAAGAGGACGAATGTCGGTTAACTCTAAGCTCCTTGGACCCTGGGCCTATTTGAGCATCATTTCACCCATTCCATTCATCGTCCGATATGACTTAAAGACGTAAATTTAAAAAAAATAGTTGATTATTCCAATGTTCCATGAAACAAGCGATCATTTAGTATCCTGCTTCATTAAGTGTTCATATAGTTCGCGATTTCGCTTCTCAAAACTTCACTGTTCATTTGATAACCATATGAGACTTGTATAAATCATCGCTTTTTAAGATATGCATGTCGTTCCCTGTCTTGCTGTTAAATTCTGGCTGAAATTGCTAACAAAGTAATAAATATGTTCCGAGGCATTCTGGAAAAATTAAGCTTTTAATTATGGACGCTCTTTAACTGCTATGATTTGCAACGTTCCATTTATATTGGGCGTTAAAGATCGTTTTATAAGTCTTCTGTCGATAACTAGGCATACGCGTGTTTAGAGAAAATGTTTACCCAAAATCTTTTGTTACGCTACGCTGCTGGTCACCATTCACATTTAATGATCGTGCCTTTGCTGTGCTCTATTTAATCATCAGTATCATCATTTGCAATAGGGTTGCACGTTTCTCATCGACCCGTTACAATTAAAAACGTGACTCAAGTTTGGGATCCTTTCTAATTCTGATTGATGTGTCAACTCATCAAACCAACGCAGTTCACTCTCTAGGCAACTCTGTCTCCTTTGTGCGCCTGAAACTTCCCTTTAAAGCAAACGTGAATAACTTAAGACGATGCCTGCATTGCCAATCAATAGTTTTGCGTCATGGAAACTTTATATTAAATGCTGCACACCACAACGCGGGGGTCTTTATTACAGAAAAAAGAAGCTACTTTCCAGTTTAAGTGAAAATCTCTACGGTCTCACGGGAACGAACCTCCAAAATGTCTTTCCTTCCTGAAAACCGATAGGTACAGGTTAATTTTTGGGTTCGGAGCAACGTAGTATAGTGGTGTAACCAGTTTCTTCCCTTGTATTCATCAGGTTTCATTGTTAAAAACATGGATGCATGTATGCCACTCTTCCGGATGCTGTACATACTTAGGGATAATTCACATTCGACGCACTATTAAAACAAGTGGAATAAATGAGCCTTTTCTATGGATTGGTTGGTATTAACTACAATTCTCTACCGACTTTATAACAATTTACGCATGAATTAAATTAGCACTACAGCTAAGAAACTACAAAGCCATTTCAAAGCTAAGACTGCTACCATAAAATTAAGTTCCTGACTAGGCTAAAACAGTGAAATGCTGGAAGCACTTTCGTTCTTTTAATCCTTCGATTAAATCCTTATTCCGACGTCTATTACAAACATTTAAATGTACCGCTATTCTTTTCCGTACTAAAAAAATAACTGCGGTTATCTGGTAGAAGATGTCACACATATCACACGACTACATACTGTAGTTAATCATGTCAATTCTGCAAATTATTCGATAAAACATTTTTGTTCCCAATCTGCTTCATGTTAATCACCATAAATATTTTTCGAAATGACTTACTCATTTTGTTGTAGCTACATAGAAATATGTAGAACGATACAACTATCTAATAAGCATCTTGCTGCCTGCCTCGGTAGCGTAGATGGTAGCGTGTCTGCCTCACGTTCAAGATGTCCCGAGTTCGAATCTCGGTCAGGGTGAGTTACCTGGATAAGGTTTTCTCCGGGATTTTCCCTTATCATGATAGACGAATGTCGGGTAACTCTAAGCTCCATGGACCCGGACTCATTTGAGCATCATTTCACCCATTTCATTCATCGTCCGATATGACTTAACGTTGGAGGACGTAAATGGCAAAAAAAAAAAAAAAAAAAAAAAGCATCTTGCTACATCTGGTCATTATATTCTTTGAATATAAAGGAAGAGAAACTGAAGCGCAAAGCTTCGAAAACTAAACTCAAAACTCGTCTCCTAAATGGCCAAAGCTTAAAAAATAAACTTATGAAGCATTCAGGATTTTGCCGTTACATAAAATTCTCTAAAATGCAATAAGAATAAAGACCATACAATAGGCACAAAAATCTAAAAATACGCATTACATTCTGTATATTAATAATTCAGTTATGAAAATCCTTAGCCATTTTACAAAACAAAAAGAACGAAAACCTTCCATGTAAAACAGTTTGGAATGATCGGATTGGATTCATTCTCTCTCTCTCTCTCTCTCTCTCTCTCTCTCTCTCTCTCTCTCTCTCTCTCTCTCTCTCTCTCTCTCTCTCTCTCTCTCTCTCTCTCTCTCTCTCTCTCTCTCTCTCTCTCTCTCTCTCTCTCTCTCTCTCTCTCACACACACACACACACAAAAGCAACATTTTCTGTAGTTTTTTTTTTTTAATTTACGTCCTCCAACGTTAAGTCATATCGGACGATGAATGGAAGGGGTGAAATGATGCTCAAATGAGCCCAGGGTCCATAAAGCTTAGAGTTACCCGACATTCGTCTTTCAGGATAAGGGAACCCCGGAAAAACCTTATCCAGGTGACTCACCCTAACCGAGATTCGAACTCGGGACCTCTTGAACGTGAGGCAGACACACTACCACCACGCTACCGAGGCGGGCATTTTCTGTAGTGTTCAGGGGATCTCGAACCATGTATTTTAATGTCTACATAGTAGTACGTAAAACTATTGAGACTAACGTAGATAATCGACAAAGAAAGTAAACATGTGCGTTCTATTAGTGTTTCATAAGCAGCGGTAACCAACCTTGTCTCTTTTGAGCTAATGACTTCTCGACTACGCCACCTCATTCGTTTTGTGTATGAACAATTTCTCCACGTAACCAAGCATTTAACAGATTTGTTTCTGAGTCCCATGAATTCGTTACATATCGGCGAAAGGTAGGTAAGCGGCCAATCCAGCCTCTCTCCGCAGATCATCTGATTTTCCTTGATAACAAATCACAATTCTGGATTGCCATCTTTTCGCATTACGAATTCAATGCAAAAAAGTTGCATCGTACCAGAAACATTGGGTAGATTGCTGGCGGAATTTTTAAAGAATTTATAGTATAGATGTTAAACGTTGAGGGTTACAATATTCACATGTAACCTAAGTAGAACTTTTTCTCGAACTTGATACTGCTTCGTCACGTTACCCAAGTTTCATCATTGCTATCACATATACATTGTTGGTCGTTTCCTGCTCTGCTTGGCACTATGGCAATGAGTTTCGAACCTTTTTGGAGTATAAGAATTAGATACTGTCTTGGTTCAGAGAACTATGTACATTGGCGTATGATCTTAACTGTTACATAAACTGGTAATCCAGGTGTAGTCAAGCTTAGATATCCCTTCTACTTTGAAAGCAGACATATTGAATTTATGCGCTAGTAATAAGTTAACCAATTGACTTGCACTGTTATACCTAACTAAAATCTTATTTGGTGTGTAATCAAAGGTTTCTTTTAAAATTAGCAACATTTACATGACAATTCAGCCGCTTTTTGTTGTAATTTTACATCTTCCAGCGTTAATTCATATCGGACGATGAATGGAATGGGTGAAATGATGCTCAAATGAGCCCGGGTCCATAGAGCTTAGAGCTACCCGACATTCTCTTTCAGGATAAGGGAAAATCCACGAAAAAACCGTATCCAGGTAACTCAACCTGACCGAGATTCCAACTCGGGACCTCTTGAACATGAGGTAGACATGCTACCACAGGTCCTTCTTCAGAGATACTTTTCGCTGCATTGTTTTAATTTTATCCCGTTCAAGCCATCTATGTAATATTTTCGGTGCGAAAAAGTAAATTTTGAGAAAGAGGATGTAGCATTTTTGAAAATTCGAGGTTGAGCAGAATAGTTAATCGTGAATGAGGAGAGAGGGAGAGAGGGAGAGAGGGGGAGAGAGAGAGAGAGAGAGAATAAAATAAATACAACTCTTTTCTGTTAAATTTTGTATTTTATGTTAAATTGTGGAAATTTTACTTTAAAGAACTTATGGACTTAATATAGCTTATTAACCACAAATATGGTAGATACCAAGATTTCACCGACTCACAATTTGAAGACTGATTTCAGAAAAAAATACTTTTTAAAATAAGGTACCCGCGCTCGCGTAGAAACAAAATGTAAAAAATATAGACCCACACAATAGGTCAAATAATTTTTGTGGCCAGTAAACCATTTCGAAGATGTTCCTTGTTATTGGTTTGAATTTTCAAATACTTGTCAGCTAGAAAATAACTTTTTAAATCGTCGTTCATGCAAAGAGGTTGCAATTTCAAAAGACATTACATGGCTACATTATATATATATATATATATATACATATACTACGGCGAAAAGTGTGAATGTGAATTTAAAGAGTATCTGAATTAACAACAATATACAGAATAAGAATTCTGCAAGAATGGTTGGCAGAAGAGCGAAAATAAGATTATACACATCAGATATTTTAAACAGTATTATTTGATCCACCTCAAAAGCTTCACATGTATCCCCTGAGGGTTATTTAGTACCTACCTACTTTCAACACATGAGTTAAACGCTGAGATAAGAGAGAAACAATGGTTAAATGGTTAACCAATGTCATTAGAGTTTACATACAATTACAGACTTCAACATATAAACACCGTTTCCTCAAACCGCAATTAAGCAGGAAAAGTGAAAACTTCCCGAGTACCATAAACCTGTCTGTTTACATCATGTGTTTGACATCGTATTGCATATACATGCAATTTGTTGGACGTTACGGCTCTTCAAGGTTAAGAGGAAAGATGACCAAAGTTATTACAAAACAATTCATCCAACAATGTCGAAATACCTCCCTTTCTGTAAACAGGTGATAGTGATTTCCTTTATCAGGATGCACAAACTTGGGCTTTTTTGCAGCACCAAAGAAAAAAAAAAGTTATGGAACTCTTTATATTGTTGTTCGCTTTCAATTAAAAGTCTGCCACTGCTAGAAATGCGGGAGCAGCCAAAGGCGACAAAGTTAACATGAAAAATGGAAAAGTTTAAGATTACTTTCTATTATGCCAAAGCACCAAATACTCTGGCCTACACAATTCTACTTTTATTTCCAAGGAGCTGCCTCCTTCCCATCGAATTTTCATTTGAAAGCGATGCAAGGAGTTCGTATGTTTAGCATAACTCCGAAACAAGAAAGATAGATTCAAACGCAACTCAGCTAAGTTTTCTGTGCTACCTGATTAAAATTCTTGACAGGAGCGAACTAAAGGGCGTCTTTCCATGGTATCTCCTCAGTAGCCAGTTAAGCGCAATTATACAATTCCGTACTACATTCCTAAATCCCAAATGCGCATTAAATGAGGTAATATAGGAATGTGACAAGGCTAAAAACTTTTTGGAAAATCAACAAGGATTTAAACAAATGTAGACGATTTGTTTTTTTTTTTTCAAAAATTCCCCTTTAATTAATAGTTTTTACATTGGATGACACCAATATTTAGAGCAATGATGCTTACTCTTCGTGGGGCACTTAGAAACCAACACATTATAATACTCCACTGCATCTGATGACAATTTATTTTTAATTTTTAAAAACAAAAAGAAATCACAAGGTGTTAGTTAGGTCAGCACTGTATGATGTCGTGTCCATAGAAATGATGTTTAGGCATCTAGATATTGTGTTGGTATTCGTATATATAGTTGCTGATGCACTGCCATGTAAAATTATTTTTCCTTTTGGGCGTCTTTTATGAAAATGTTCAAACATTTGTCATAAATAGATATTTCAGTGAAGAAACGCCTGTCTTCTAATGGTAAAGTAAATGTGACCCTTTCTAGCAAAAAAAGGGAGAAACACTTGTGTGTTTCAAATGGGAAGAGTTCTCGCCTGTAGCGAATCAGATGCGTTAGCACATTAAGCGTTGCCAGCTCGTTATCCCCACTCTTCTTATATTTCCGTCTCTCTCGCACACTTGCGAGAGTTCTTGGCGCTAGACGTAAGACGCAAACTGAATTTTCCAATTTTTATAATAATGGAGTTGTGGATATTCGTATATTACGCAAATGGTTTAAATATTTAGTTTAAAATTAATTATAGCTTATGAATTACTTATTTTACTAATCCAACGAAAATGCCTGCGGTACATCCGTATAGCTGTGAATGTTACTTACGTTAAGAGATAATTCATCAGTCATTCTCTTCATCGTCAGAGTACTGCAAATTTATGATGATAGGTTCCAAAATCTCGCTAGTGCTGTTTCTTTCCAAAAATCGTCTTCTAGTAGTTTATCTGCATGCCTCACGCAGTTTTCCCAGCCTTGTGTTCCTTGTCAATTTCTTCGTGAATAAGTCGTTCAACGTCAGATTAAAAATATTTCCGTTTGCAACATAATTTGAGCCTATTTTAACTCAATTGGACTGTTCTGGCAGTAGTAAGGGGTAAGGTGGATCGTGTCTCTTTACAATAAATTCTAAAATGAAAAATTTCAAATTAAAATTTGAATTACAATCCTCGTGTAGTAAACAAGGTCCGGAATGGCGTGGTTATTGTGGATTTTGTCAGTATCCCAGTAACACATCTCAATCCAGTGCATAATCAAACGTTTATAATAAAGCAAACGTATTTGGTTTCTACTGCCGAGGAGAAGTCAAATCCGAATACCTACGACGTCCTTTATAAAAGGAGATGTGTAGAAAACCAAGTGACATCAGAACACGCGCAGTACCTTGCAGCGAAAATGTGTAAATGTCAAGCAAACCACTTCTTTATTCTTAAAAGGGATGTAGCGCCCTTATTCCACTGCAATATGCAGCTCCAAAATCCCTACCGTAACACGCAGAACGTTCACTCTGGTAGCTGAAAGCCGCAATATTGCCGCCGTTTATCATCAAGGTGAGATCTAAAATGGGCTCTAAAACTGTTAGAGAAGAGTGCGATCTCTCTCCTGGGAAATAAAGGGAAGGCGTGCCAGTTCCAGAACCACTACATCTTCCAGCACAAAAGGTCATGGAGTACGTAGAGTCGTGCATCAACATCATTCTCAGCAGATTAACTTTAACCCAGTTCTGGGATGGGCAGCATGCTTTTACGTCTTAAATGACCCGCAACGATCCCTGACGGCCTCAGTTGCAATAAACAAGGAGCTGTTACACACAGGAATTGCTTCCCACGACAACAAACAAATTCAGAGCTTTTATTAAACCTTTTATTACTGTAGGAAACGCTACGTACAGAACAATACCAATGTCTGAAAACAAAAGCCACCTGGGATTATGGGTATGCAAGAAATATGATGCAGCTCATTATGAACATAAATTACTCCAGGGAAACAAATTCTCCGTTTTATTCACGTCAGATATCGTTGTAAATACTGTTAGATGTTTTGCGGCTAATTTGAAATTCTCACTTTGATGACGTTACGGTTGATGCGGTCTTGAATATCCCGGTTCTTGATGAATCTGCTGCTCCAGTGATAAACTACGAAATCACTTTCTTCCTCCAGAAGGTATGTGTGAGCGGATGTCAGGATAACTGTTTCCAAAAGTATGAGCAGCCTAAATAGCCGTCGAGTAGCAGAAATGCTCATCGGAAGTATCTCGACGGCGACCACTAGTAATGTATATCCTGAGCGCGGTCTTTAGCGCTATGGCTGCCGCTAATCGATCACATGAACACTTCTGCAAGATCGCAAAATACGAAGGAAGAAATGCGAATTTTAGAAATCTTTTCATTACCATTATCACTACTACTACTACCAAAGTTGCTACTTAAGCTGCTAATTCGTCTCAAACAAGCTCGCCTCGACAGCGTAGACGGTAGCGTGTCTGCCTCACGTTCTAGAGGTACCGAGTTCGAATCTCGGTCAGGGTGAGTTATCTGGATAAGGTTTTTCCAGGGGTTTCCCTTATCCTTCAAGACGAATGTCGGGTAACTAAGCTCCATGGACCATCGACTCATTTGAGCATAATTTCACCCCGTCCGATATGATTTAACGTTGGAGGACGTAAATTACAGACACACACACACACACACACACACACACACACACACACACACACACACACACACACACACACACACACACACACACAAAAAGAGGTCTCAAACAATTTTTCACTCGTAACTTGCTAATGCTAACAATTTCATCCCATTCTAGTTTTAACAATTCGTCTCTATGGCTTAGTAACTGCATCTTTTACTTCTGAACATAACTGATTTCTAGGTATGTCTTGAACTATTGCTTTTGATTTCATTGTAACCTAATTACCCTAGCGAATACTATTTTTTTTCCCACTTTAACACGTTAGTTAGTAACCTCTTTTACCCAATTGCAACTTTCAGCCTGAGCTCCTTAACTTATGCATGAATTACATACAGAAATTATAATTATTTCTCCATCATTTCTTTATAAAATTATTAATCTTACGCGTCAGTTATTCCGATATCACTTTACCATATGTTTTAATGACCCTAAATTACGATTCAGCTACGAGCAGACGTTTTATCCGATAAAATAACATCCTTCCAAGCATAATATAGACCGAGACTAGATGGTATCCGAGGCACTGCAATACATTTATCAACATTAAATGAAGGGATATGAACGGAGTATTTCCCGATCAGTATTAGCCGTCCAAATGTTGAGACACCGTTCAAATGCTGAGACATCGCGGACATTTTGGATACGCCACAGAGATGAGATATGTTTTAGCCCCATAAGTGGCCTCTCGAAATACAATTTAATCACGAGGCTTTCTCTACTTCGATTTACTACTTTTCTTAACTTTTAAAATTTCAGATTACTATGAAAAAGGTTATTTTTATTATTTTGCTATATCTACTAATAATGAGCCTGCAAGAACTTGGCCATGTGGAAATATATTTCAAGGTCAATTCATCGAAACATTTTTAAAATTTATTACTCTATGAACGAAATAAGTCACTATTAATCACTTATAACCTATGAAGTTGCACAGCAAGGTGAAAATCTAAAGAAACATTTTAAATGTTTGGAAATATCTTGAATGATCAAATACTTCACCTTTGTAATCATTCAAGACTTAGGTTGCTGAAACATGGATTACTAGCAGATGACGGCGCTGCGGTCAATGCAAGTGTGTGTAACTTTACGTGGAGGGTATGACATCACTGCGAAGGAAAACGGGAATGACGTCATTTATGAATAGATTAACGAGGCAGTTCAAGATTCTTCCGCCAAACACTCAGTCCACGAGGCTGTGAACCACTGATTCCAACTTCAGTATTAACAATAGCATCCATATCAGTACCCTTTTACGAGTATTATGACAGAGAATTTAATGTCATATCGGCACGTTGGCCATAGTAGCTCAATGGTGAGAGCAGCTGGACGGAGACCAGAAGATCCGTGGTTCAAATCCCGGCTATGGCATTGAATTTTTCAGTCTGACTCTACGTTTCCACAATTTAGCCTACACACGGCCAGTGTGGAAGAATAATTAATTTCCATTAATTGACCTAATAGTGGTTAACTATAAAGCCCGGGCCTTAAAAGTATTACAAGTTGTAAGTCGCCATTTAAGCTGACAGTTCATAGCTCTTTATACTCATGTTTAATGCTCCTATTGAAATGTATCCTTAATAAAAAAAATTATAAAATTGAAAATTTATGGTTTGCATAACTTTTGTTTTACTGGTGATCTAAAAATTTAAAAACAGTGCAACACAGAAATAAACCATGAAGTAGAAATATGCATTAAAACACTTAACGATTTTTCATTTGAACCTAATTTATGATGCATTGAAGTTGAACCTTATAATATGTTACTAGTGTGCAAAAACAGATTAAGGGAAAATTATTACTGTCTTGACAAAGAGAAAGAATGAAATAAAAATAAAATTGAAATTGCCTCATGTGTTTATGAGAACTCCTAAGTGGTTTACCGGGAAAAATACGAGTCAGTTGAAGAATTTAATGTCATATCGGCATGTTGGCCATAGTAGCTCAATGATTAGAGCAGCTGGACGGAGACCAGAAGATCTGTGGTTCAAATCCCGGATATGACATTGAATTTTTCAGCCTGACTACGTTTCCACAATTTAGCCTACACACGGCTAGTGTGAAAGAACAATTAATTTCCATTACTCTAAATTCAGTTGTAAATAACAAACGATTTTAAATCCTAGAAGCACTCTGGTTAATTTCAAGGTCCGAGATGGCAAATCTTGGTTACTTGTATCGAAATTTTGGCACATTTCAAAGCAATGAGCCCAAAAAATCTATGTTCAGTTAGATAGCTGCTCTCTCTCTCTCTCTCTCTCTCTCTCTCTCTCTCTCTCTCTCTCTCTCTCTCTCTCTCTCTCTCTAGTCAGAGAAAGCAGGGCTTGGTATTTTTATTTTAACGTATTTGCTTTTTTGAATTTTTAACCTATAAACCGTTTATCATACTTTTGTTTTTCAGGCTCACTAAAGGACATTGTGTGAATCCTCTGGATCTTAAAAAAAAAAAAAAAAAAAAAAAAAAATAAATAAATAAATAAATAAATAAATAAATAGAACTTGAAGACCACGATAAGGCTGAACATATTAAAAAGGGAAAGGTTTCTTTTTCTTTGCAGTAAAATTAGAAACTCCCGTTATCCACAAGAATCTCTCGGCTTTTAAACCGACTGAAATGCTAAGCACGTTCACAAACCTTCCAGGTGATGTTGACATACTGAGGAACGAGGTGCATCGTTCACTGAAAAATACACTTTTGGCATTAAGGTTAATCAAGTTTTACTTCTCATCGCGTCACGAGTGATCATTTTCAACTACGTAGGATATTTACAGCACCGTTTTGAGCATTCCAAATAGTTAATAGGCAGTGAATTAAGAGACAGAAATATTGCAACAATATTGTCTGGCGTTAAAAAGTAAAATCTGAAGACCAACTGCTATAAATTATGTTTAAATAAAAATGTATGTTCATAAACTCTACAAATGTGAAGTGTTGGATCCTGATAATGTTCAACATTTCGTCTTGCCATAAATCTCAATTAAGATAAAATAGTTCAGAAACTTGGCCTTAATGATAAGTTATCAGAAATATTCATTTTTCAAAAATAAAATGATGCAAAATTAATGTTTGGCTATTGTTTACCGTAACTTCAAGAGTCGTTTAAGTACATTTTATGTTCAAGCACAATGAGGAATGGAAATGACAGGTGAATGCCAAGCAAACATAGTTACAGTGGCAGATGTATTAAACAATTTGACCTGAATATTAGCTACTCCGGATTTCCTCTGTACAATACATTTGTAAGGTCTCAAGCAATTAGCTGTTGATGGATATACATGTTGGAAACCCTTAATCACTACTACCGGTTCAACTACACGATCCAGCTTCACTATTAATACCTACGTACATGACATGGAAGATGAGCATTGTTCCTGACCTCTACTCAAAAACTGAACTCTTCCCCTCCCCTTGCAACGCCAGTGTGTGATGGTTATGACCTCAAGAAAGCTGTTTCGTTGGACGGTGAACTGGGTTTGTTTCTTGGTGGGCGCCAAGAGGCGAAAGCCGTTACTTCTAGTTGATGAATGATGAAGTTCGCCAACATGGGCACTGAACTGTTTTCATGTACAACAGAGGAATATGCAACTGTCTCTACTATTTTTATTTCTTTTAAACAGTGCGCATTAATGCATGCGCTAACCGTTATAAACGTGTATGCTATTTTTGTTTTCAAAGTAACTAAAATATTGATTAAAAAGATAAGTTATTTCCAGGTCCTCTTGCTTCTAAACATCTGCTTTCCAATAACATATTGATTGGAACTGAAATGTTCTACAATGTTAAGAATAAAAACACTTAATAAACAGAAGGAAAGTTAAATATTATTGCAATGGTTTAGAAACAAAACAAGTCAACGCAAAGGTCTCATTTGATCTCCATTTGGGAATAGGATGATCATTTTAATTTTCTTTGCTCTGTAAACTTTAAAATGTTAAATTGTTTGAGAAAATCATTAAGTCAACTGGTAAATCATCTCAAGAAATAGTTTCTAGTGGCAAAGCTGCCGTTACGAAAAAATCAGTTAAACACTGCTGTACAAATGAGAAAATGTTCATATACACGTTGGAAATCAAATCACTGAATGCAGGTATTTAACACAGAAAATCAGTTTTTTCTAATATATTCCAAATTTTACTCCCAATATACCCCAATTTTGATTCTATGGATGTATTTTATAGCATTTTTAACAGCAAGTCATTTGTGGCCAACTTATTTCTTTACATTACTTTCGTTGCATTATCGAGGAGCATGACTCACTACAATCTGTCGGTCTAAATTGGTTAAGCGCTGACCTATTAATCCCAGCTCATGGGTTCAAACCCCAATCAGCCCGATGGTTTATAAGAGTGAAACGAAGTTCCGGCACACCTGTGGCACTGTCATCGTGCCAATTGACAGCATCGTTACCAAACAAAATATATATCTATTTCGCCACAAATTTATAAAAATTAGAATTATGATACAGAAAATAATTGACTGATTATATTATTTACTTAAGTCATAGAAAGAAAATAAAATTTCGCACTAATGAATCACTGATAAAAATGATTAGTAAATAAAATTCACTAACTCTTATTAATGACCAACTTTAACATTTTACAAGGAAAGTATTAGCTTTACCACGTTCAATTCCTATACCCAGTCTTATTCCTGCATATTAGCCATGAAGCCAGGAGAAACAATGCTTAATGATGATTTGAGAATACTCGTAAGACATTTCCAAACCTATCTTACTTTTTTATTTTAACTAGGTCTGTATTTTTCGTCTTGTCTACTTTTATCAACTTATAGATTATAAAGAACTTAATTTTATACCGTTTAGTCACGCATTTACTTAAAATGTTCTCCTAAAAATTCGGACCTTAAAAAAATAACGAGAATGAAAATGTATTAAAGGGAAAATTCCCCGCAAGTTTAAAACCTACACCCATAAAATGAAACTTAAACCTATTGTGTGAATTTTAAATTTTGGAAGTTAAATTATACTTATTAGCAGGATTATGTAATAAATGATTATGAATTATCTATAATTCCATTTTAGTTGTTTAAGATACTGAATTAAATTTGGTAGTAAAGGTTTGTAATATTTTCTACTTTGGTAGACGCGTGGGCGAATGAATTACTTTGCCTATACCTTCCTCTTTAGTATTGGGGAGCTTTGAAACATGCACGTCTGATGAAATCGGGACTTCCAACTTCTGCGTCGAATGCGTTAGGTAGAAACATAAACGGGTCTTCGTGCTGCGACGTAATTGAAGAAATGGACCATGAGCAAGTAAACATTTAAGACTAACATCATCTTCAGAAACGCGAATACTTAACCAAGGAACATGGATTTCAACGTTCACTTTTAATTAACGAATGTTTCCAGTTAACAATAAAGGTTCGTTTTCATTCTTCGTCCCAGACGTTAATTAGCGGCCGTGTACCATTCTAGCGAGTACAAAAACCAAGGGAATAGTCGATATTCGTAGTCGGACACCGAACATCGATCCCTGCGTGGGTCACCCTGTCTGACCCAGAAATCACGCGATGCCTACTACCAAATATAACCTACAATAGCAGTCCTACCGAGAAATACTGTGCCAGAGTGCCATTAATAATATACAATTGTGGAAACTACGATGTCGATTCCATTCATAACTTCAGTGAGCTCCTTACTTAGTGGAATGGACAATATTCTTCGTTCAGATCAGAAATAAACGTCAGAATTTCAAGGTCGGCAAAGTTTCCTTCACTTTTAGTCAATTTATGTTCTATTGAAACGCGCGTTTAAATTGACGACGTATTTGCGCTTCTAAGATTTGTTAACTCTTTTTTCCCTGTCTCGTATTTAATAACAATAAAAACCCTTAAACGTTAAAAGGCCAATTTAAATATTACAAGGACGAATGCCGGCATTTTAAGTGTAATGTTTGGGACATTTTAAGCTCATACTGACAATCCGCATTTGAGTGGTACCTGCGAGGTGAAATTTGCCTCTTCTGCATTTCCTCTGACGATAAAATACTGATAATATATAATATTAATAAACTGAACGTTATATTATCCAATAAATTGTTGCAGAATATCTTCACTGCATTAGCGGAATCCCCTGTTACGTTTGACAACCAATGCAAATTTTGCTGTAGAATAATATATTTTCATTTCCAGTTTTTAAGGAATAAATTATACGTTATAGTACGTCGCGACAGGGAAAAATGACTGTAGTTGTCTCGAAATTGGGTTGAATATGACAACATAATGCTGGAGTATAGCTCACCTGGATACTGTTAAGAGATGCGCGATTGAAACTTTGCATTTATAACAAGTTTAACTGTATTTACTTGGCATAATCCATTATATAGCAATAATTTTAAGCAGACCACCGAAATACGTGCCAGTAAACATAGTTTTCCAGAGCTTAGTTTCATGCGGTGGTATTTTAGTCCAAGTCGTGTACTGACAGGCTGTTAACAGCCAGAAGGTTTTTGCTGCGTACCCACCCAGGTTTTGGGTCTGACCGCAGGTTGTTAATTTTGATGTTTGTAGGATGATGTGATATTTTTGTTGAAGAAAATTTTTGTTGAGGTAGCTTTTTGCTCCTCTTTAATTTTGTACAGGATGCCAAACCGCTTTTTTGTTTACACCCTGGTGTTTTATTTTTCTAAAATGGGGTAAATTTAGTGGCCAAACAGCTCTTTTGGAGATTTGTAATTTAGCTTATGCTGCTGTAAGGATTAACTCCTTTGTTACCTCGGAAGCCCGCAAGCCATACGGGGTACCCGGTAACGCCTGAATCGGCGTCTCGCAGCGTCGTAGTCTCCTAGAGACCGAACCAGGGCGCTTCTATGAGCTGGAATTTTATCGTAAAATTTTGTTGCCCGGCGTCTAATTTCGTCCTCCACGTATGGGAGAAGGGAAGCTTCGTGAAGTAACCTCACGGGAAAAGAACGGCCCACAGAATAGATGGATCGGAGTCCTCTATTCTGTGCACGCTGAAGGTATGCTATTCAGCTATCGGCAGCCGTGCCCCAGATTTCACAGGCGTACAACATGAGTGGGATTATCAGCGCTCGAAAGAGGTGTAGCTTTAAGCGGACTGGCATCGAGCGCGAACCCAGCATTGGGTACAGAGAGGCAATAGCCCCCTGCACCCGTGCCGATAGTTCCCTGATGTGTCCGCGGAAAGTTAGGCCTCTATCAAGTTGAACGCCCAGGTACTTGATGGAATTAGTCCACTCTATCCTTCGGCCCCTGAAGTGGAAGTTTGGTCGGTCAGCGGGGGTGTGGCGCTTCGTAAAAAGAATGGCGTGGCTTTTGTCCGGATTTACGGACATCCGCCAACGCCTGCACCATTCTTGTGTGAGACGAAGGTGTCTCTGAATTGGGTTGAAGGCTCTGAGTATATGTCTGTTTTTGCAGAACAACAACACGTCGTCAGCGTATTGTGCCATTTCGACCTGTGGTTGAGTTGGAAAATCTGCCATAAAAACACTAAATAGTGTGGGGGATAGTACAGAGCCTTCGGGGACTCCGCCTCTCACGGGTCTCAGTGTAGATGTTTTCCCCGCTACTGTGACTTTAAATGATCTGTGCCTGAGAAAGCTGTGTAGGATGTTGATTAGCTGTGTAGGTAGCCCCAGTTGGATAAGTTTGAAGATCAGACCGGCATGCCATGTCGTGGAGAAGGCCTTTTCGACATCCAAAGATACCACTGCCGTGAAGGCGCGTTCCTGGAAACCCAGGGCCGCTGTCTCCACCACACGTAGCAGCTGTTGGGTAGTCGAGTGCCCAGGACGAAATCCGTAACTGGTGGTCAGGAATAGCTTGAACATCTCCCAAGATGGGAGTCATTCGGGTTAGGATTAACCTCTCGAATACCTTCGAGAGGGTAGAAAGGAGACTTATGGATCGGTAGCTGGAAGGATGTACAGGATCCTTCCCAGGCTTCAATATACATATCACCCGAGCCTCTCTCCACTCGCGAGGAAAGTGCCCCAAGGTGATGCACATATTGAAGATCCTGGTTAGGAAAAGAACGGCATTGAAGGGAAGGTGACGAAGCATGAGGGGTGTCAGCCCGTCCGGCCCCGCCGCCTTGTTTGGTTTGAGGCGTTTGAGTACGCCCTGGACTTCACTGGGGCGAATGACGGGAAGTCGTTCCGCGTCCTCGGGAGGACGTCGAAAAAATCGGCGTACCTCCCTACGAACGCGTTCGGAAAAGATGTCGTCCTGGGGGTCCTCTCTCGGACATAGAGTGCGTTCAAGATAGTCAGCGAACGCATTTGCTTTGGCTTGGGGTTCATAGGCGAGGCCTTGGGTGCCATGGATGGGTGAGGTGTATTGACCTTTGCGATTCCTGAGGGTTCTGGCGATACGCCACACGTCGCCATTTTCAACGCGCAGTCTGGCCATTGTGTCCTCCCACGCTTGCACCTTGTGCTCACGCAGTCGGACCCTGACCAGTCGACGTAAACGTCGCAAGAGCGCGCGATTATGTGGCGTGCGGTGTCGCTGGTACAGTCTCCGTGCCGCCCAGGAGCGGCGGATAAGAAGGGTGATGTCTAAAGGAAGAACGTCTGGATGAAGAGGTGCAGGTCCGTGAACTGTTAGATTTTTGGCAGTTCGCGTCAGGATAGAAGTGAATGATGAGATTGCCCTCTCAATGTCCGGGATGTTTGTAACTTTTGGGTTCTGTGGAATGGAAGTGCGGAGGCTGGTATTTTATTTTATAAGCTGGTTTATAAATGTCCGTTATAACGCGACGAAAAACGATAAATTGCAGAAAATGCATCACATTTCCACAGCTTCTACCCCCAAGCTCTCTGCGCAAAAACAGATATTAAGATCTGTAAGTAAAACCTTTGTTTCCTGCAATGACAGATAATGGTATTACGTTAACTCGAAGGAAAGCGCCTTTTAAAAGGCGACAAAATGCTGGTCGCCAGCCAGAGTTTGAACCGCACATTTCACCATTTAGTAATAATAAACCATACTTGTTTATATATCTCTACATTATTAATTGCTGAAATATTTGTTAAGAAATTAAACATAATAACAGCAAAATTTAAAATCAGTCTGGAAAGTATAGCAATACTTGACTGTGGTAACAGGTCACACAATCTACTCCAAATACTGTCAGAATTATATTTCCTAATTATATTTAATTAAATGTTCCATTTTCTGAAAATGCCATTTTGATACAAGCAGTTTAAATAGCAAACAGATTGAAACGATAAAATGCTAGCACCTCGTGCCTCCGATGTATTCTTTACACTAATCCTCTGCAGTTGGTGTTTTTTTTTCCAACATTTCTAAGGCTGTACTGGAGCTTTGCCTTGGAAATAATTGCTCATCGGCAATGATCTTCACTTGTTTACAATTGTATATATCTAGGTTTGCTTACGTTGAGACTTCTTTATATACATAACATTCGCAGATCCTCCTCATTTCCAGACTTTAGGTAGAAAGAAAAATAATGCATGCTCCACATGCCACCCATCATACTAAGGAACCCTGTTATTTATGCAACCGATCCTCGATAAATATATGCTTTCTGAAATAACCGACAGTCTACCTATAACAACTATCACAAAATTGAGTATTGTTATTTGATCTGGTGTACTTTGACAAATTAGCCTTTATATAATAAAGAGCAATCCAACAGGTCACGTTTTTAATTAGGTGCTCTGCACTTTTCCCGCATGCAACGGCAGAAAGGGCTGATTGCTTATAATTGTTTGCCTTAAGTAACGCCACATTTCTGAACTTTATACAAAGCAATGTATCTTTGAGAAGCTTCCATGTTCCAGGTTAAAGAGTTTCCTGACGTCAACATTCAGCCGGAACAAGATGGTTAATACCGGCCCGAATTAGCACATCTCTGATAACAGGATTTTACATCATGATTAGCAGCATCTACAATACATGCAAATGAAGAGCATGGAGCATCTTCACACGAATTTGGGTTCGCTTCCAGGGATAGCTTTCTAGTTATGTGTATCTATATAAAAACTTAATAAGGGAGTTGACAGATGACTATTTCCATCCTAATAATAGCATAGGTATATGTAAGAAAATTAAACTTTATTTTACAAAATGAAGAAAAGCGATGGTATACTTAATAACAATGCATTTCAATATTACTTAAGTATTTTATTACTAAATTTTGCGATTTCATCCACGCAAATTTTACTCATTTCCTTCGCTAAAGGTTTTGAAATGTTTTATAAGATGCTACTATTTATGGCAGGACTCCAAAGAAAAATAAGTTTTATGACAGCTGGAAAAAATACACAGCTTTGATTACTCAAGACTGAAATGTGTAGTGTTTAACGCCCGCTTTTACTACATACGGCACTGCAGGCGGTGACACTGATACATGAGATGAAGATGGAGCACCGGTGGAATGATGGCGGGGGAAACCGGAGGACCCGGAGAAAACTCACCCCAGCGCCATGTTGTCCACCACAAATCTCACTTTGCGGTCGCCTGGGATCGAACCCGGGCCACCTTGGTGAGAGTCGAGAGGTCTAACCACTCAGCCACGGCGCGGTCATTCAAGACTGAAGAAATCTAAAACAAGCTATTCAAAATGATATTTCTATGCATAGAATTTGATTCAAATTTGAAACGCTGTTGCATCTTATCAGTAAATTATTGAAAACTATTATTTGAAGTGTATAGACACCTTTAGCAGCTCGTCCGGGCTCTGAATATCACTTATCGTCTCTATGTACAGTCACAGACTAGCCTTAATGTTTCCTTGATACGATAAATTGAAGAAAAAACTAATCAGTGGATAAATGCTTGGAAATACGCAATGCAGTACATTCATTGAGAGTGGATGTAAATATGAGCACCGGAGCAACTGGATCTTGATAAAGCTGCTTTGCTTGTTTGCATAAAGCTTACGTTACATCTACTTTATGAGAAAGGCACCAAGGACTATATTAGTTGGTACTGGAAGGTTGGTCCTTTAAAATTAACGTGCGGTTAATTCGGAAATTTTTTTGCACATAGCTATACTACCTGAACGCTTTTTAACCATCGAGGGTCATGCATTTGAATGATGCACTTGCTGTCTTAGACGGATTTCACAGTTTACGTCATAAATCATATCCTCACCATCTCTGTTGGTGTAAAATGTAGAAAAATCAACGGTTCAGTGGTTGCAATAAATGTTTCAGAATTCAACGCATTCTTGGAGCTCGGCCTTGCGTAAATATTGGGATTAGTTATGTAGTTGTGCTTGGAAAAACCACACAAAAAGGCACCACACTTCTTTAGTCGTAACCTGGGAGATGCAGTTTTCCCAGACTGCCATCACTCGATATTTAATGTCGACTTTGGTTTCCCCTCTTTCACTTGAGCAACGGCTATGGAGTACGGAACAATAGGAAAATCGATGCAAGAGTAATATAAAATTCATGAATAGGAACTCCTAAGTCTTAAGTTTTGTAGCTTTCAACTACAGAACGAAGAGAAAAACTGAAACTAAAGGGAGTAGTTAATTACACTTCCGCCGCAAGATAGGAGACGCAGCCAGCCGACTTGTAAACATATTTAGGTATTGCTCCAAATGTATTCTTGGCAAATGGATAAGGTATTATTAGTAAGCATATGTAAGGTGAAAGGTGCTGTCTTGTAAGATAGATTCTATGTGCAAAGACGAATTAAGAAGGCCTATTTCAAAAGAAAGAAATTAAGTTTTTCACACGCAAGCGGAAACCATAATGCAAATTTTATTGTAGTGCGTTATAGAGCAGCCTCACCAGGACCTGAAGTTTGTGACCTTAACATTTTTTAACATTTTTTTAAGGACAGCATTTAAAGTGACAAACTGTATTAAAATGACATTTGCAAAAATTAAGATTTACCAATTTGATAAAATTAATATACAAAAAGTTAATTCACACGATATAACAACCATATAAGAAGAAATATTACGCGTAAGAGTAACAGTTTTGAACTTAAAACAAAAATTAAATATATAAACACATGTTCCATGGTCTTGTTTGAAGAATTAAAAATGAAAATTTGTTTTTGAGGCAGCCCTTACGAAACCATATCACTGTCATGAGTTCTCAGATTATACAAAATTCATTGCGAATAAGACTTTACATTGTATGACGTAATATATGGTACAACAGCAACCTGTATTATTAACGCGATAAAGAGAATACTGGTCTGCCTCATCCCTAGTTTCGGGCATGAATAATAATTCAACATTAAGTGTGGGTTTCCTTGACTGCCACACGAGACTAAATATTAATTAGGCTATATTTTCCTTAAGAATGCAAAGAACAAAGTCATTTTTAGTCAAATAAATGTTTAAAACGCCATTCTTACACGAAACGTGGAAGCTATGGGGAACAAAAACGTATGCCCGCCTCGGTAGCGTAGATGGTAGCGTGTCTGCCTCACGTTCAAGAGGTCCCGAGTTCGAATCTGGGTCAGGGTGAGTTACCTGGATAAGGTTTTTCCGGGGTTTTCCCCTTATCCTTAAAGACGAATGTTGGGTAGCTCTAAGCTCCATGGACCCTGGACACATTTGAGATCATTTCACCCATTTCATTCACCGTCCGATATGATTTAACGTTGGAGGACGTAAAATTAGCACACAAAAAAGTATTATAACTAGGTTTATGGAGCGGGATGGCTCAAGTGGTAACGTTTGTGATACGTATTCAAAAGGTATCAACTTTATCCCATGGGCCGACCAATGAGTTTTCTCGTGTTTCTCTTCAGTCGCCAAAATTAAACATTCAATACCAAGCTAAAAGTTCCACCTAAAAGACTTATGTCACCATCGATCCATATATAGCTTCTAGCGGATCATTCCAATATTACCACGTAGTTAAAGCGACATTAAATGAATACAAAAAAACCATTATGAGTACTAACAAGTGAAACAACGATTAAGGAACAATGTGGTGCAGAGGCTGTTACTACTTCCTTTTGTCTGGAATGTTAGCTTTGTGACAAAAGGGGGGGGGGATAAATAACTTGTGTATAATTTGAAATGAGCTATTCAATTACGCTGTCGTAAGCAGAAGTCACGCTACGTCATCCATCTTCTTCGAATGGCACGACATTCAGAAGACTTCCAAATTCATCAGTCTTGCTTACACGCAGGTTATAAAAGTCGATTCTTACGGATCGCTGCTAAAAGCTCGATGGTTCTTTGAAAGCAACAGCTACCTTTTGAGCTTGGTTTACTTCTCTTCTGTTTGTATGGCAGATAGCTCGTAGCTTCAACAGATATGAAAATTTACTAAATCACCAACAAACATGTTATCTAATCCACCTATTCTAAGCCTATGTACAGCTGTACTGAAGGATTACAAATAAATATAACTTGGCTCAATATAACACATATTGTATGTGCCCTTAGAAAGGAGAATCGGTTGCTCTTCTCTTTCATCCCAACCCCCCCCCCCCACATACATATAGCAAACATTTATAATTTTAAAATTCAGAAAATATCCGTATAATAAAATGGCTGTAGAAAATTAATATTGTTTTATGGAGTTACAAAAATTTCGCGAAACTTCGACAATGTCATCAATGATTAGATATGATACAGATTAACTTATTTACGCTTTCTGTTTTAAACTGCAACTAATATTAATAACTATGGCTCGGATTTTGATGGGGTCTTTTTTCTGAGTAGTAACAGACGATGCTTATTGGAAATTATGTACATTCTGGAACAAATACGTTAGATGTATATGGTTTTTATAGGTCATCAAAATGCACTCTTTCCACATTTTTATAATAAAGTCATTTTTTAACATTTAGATGTATTTTCCGGCCATTTTCTTTCTTTTTCACGAATTTATTGGGAATTTTCATCTGTAACCTCCATTTGGGAGGCCCCGGTTCGATTCCCGTGGCCGACCTGACCCTGACCCCATGTTTTTTTTTAAATAGTCTGTGATTAAAAGTTCATTTATATCATAATCTTTTATGAAATAGTAACTTTGTAAGTGTTGTAAACGTGTAATTAACACAGTTCAGCGTCCTAACAGTGCTGGTGAATTTATGACGTATCAATTCGAGGAATCGCCGGTTACATCATGCAATACGTTTGGATTGCATCAGGCAGGACCTCAGGTGCTAGAAGTGTCGCAGTAAGAAGAGTAGTTTGTGAGGTGTGTGAATTTGTTGTGTTGTGAAATTGAAATGCCGAAACAAAAACAGTTAAGTGCGTCCCGTTTGATACAGTATGTTTCATGTTTCAGAGTTTGGCGGAAACATATATTTTGTAAAATTGAAAATCACCTGATGAATTTTGAATCTATTATTTAGTAGCAATAATTGCATTATTTACTCAGAAAGTTAATTTTAAAATGTGGTTATTCGAACCATATGTGCGTTATTAATTTATTATTATGAAAGAAATTGTAATCACAACACACTTATTTTACACTCTGTTTATGTGTTAGTACGAATGTTTAATAACAGCTCCAAAAGATAAAAACACAAAGGCACGATGTTTTGCGCCATTACTAGTGCGTTTCTCCAACAGACAACATCGTGAAGTAAACATGGGTTACAACATCTAGAAAGCTATTACTGGTATAACAACCGTGATGTTTCCCTTTTCATTCGCGTTTATCTTCACCTTAAGTTCCACCTCTATACATTTGAAAGACAAGAGGAAATTTTAGTTGCCAATGTTTGCTTCTCACGCGTTGTGGAATATCTGACAGGTGAAATGCAACGAATGAAACCGTTTCACAGCTAGAGAACTGCGCTCGAAACTAGGAGTACTTTATGCGGTAGATTACTTACATTAGAGATGATATCCTCTAAAATGTTCTCTCTAAAACGAGTTTTCCTCCCGTTAAGAACAAAAACCCTTTTATAAATGTTCACCGTCGGCCTTTTCCCCCAACTCTCTTGGTATCTAACCTAAGTTACGGAATTAAATGACCACTCAAATCATAGTTTTCTATTTAAGAACAGTTCCTTCACCGTAGTCTTCCCTTTGCCTCGGAAAAAAATTCATTAATATAATTTGGTGCTTCATTGTATCGTAGTCTTTACTCAAAGAAATCAATTCATCTTCATATTGCCTGTCATTTGGCATCATCTGTGCTTAATATTTTATGCACATTCGCCATCCTTTCAATGCTACAACTTCTGCCCGTCAACAGCTTTCTTCACCCACTCTGCAAACATTTGTCTGTCCCCCCCCCCCCCACCAAAAAAAGTTTCCTTGTTAATACATTTCAAATGTTTCCGAACAATTTTCCTCGTTTATTGGCAATGAACAATTTTCTGCACTGTAAGACATCACTCCCACATACCGGGGCATACAGAGAAAGTGAAGGTTATACTGACATATTCGGTCCATATCAACTGAATTTATCAATCTGCTTTACTGTCTTACTGCTACTTAGCAAATGTATCATCTTTGCCTTATTTCCGATATTCAGAATTATATTCTCTCCCTCTCTTTTCTGTCTTCATTAATGTCGTATTAGCAAACGTGATGTACAGCAATCTCCCTTAAATGAAGCACGTTCATTCCATACACTTTAAAAATACGATTTATTCTCCAACTTCCTGCTGCCCCATGTTATCTGGGTGGTCTTTGGCAGAGCTCCAACAGAAACTACCTCTCATGGGATTCAGTGACCTTTATTCGACCACTTTTTACAGTTTATTAAAGCTCACTATCTCTGTAGCTATGGGGCATCCCATGCGGTAATAAGTGACACTTCCTAAATCAGCTGCTATGACAAAAATGCTAGATGCAAGGGCATGTCTGATATTGTGACTCACACCAAAACTCCTCTAACCTGGCAACCATACAAATCAGATTACTGCATTCGCATGACTTTCTCTACTCATTCTTCGAGATTTCTTACATAACTGTATTCCGCTCAAATCTTTGTAATTGAGATAACAAAACTTTCATTATAAATTTGCTGTAGATGTAAGCAAAATACAGCAGCATAAAGCGAATGTAGTAGGTTAAAACAGTGAGTCTGAAATATGATTGCTTTGAAATTCCATGTTCTTTAGGTAACAAAAAAGAAAAAAAGAGCTTATGTAATGTACTGAATTATCGACTTTCTCTGCCTTAATACAAAGTATTCTTACAAACGCTTATTATACTACTTTGTTAACGAGATGAAATATTTCCAGAAATTACCTTATTTCATATTTCTTTGTCGGTACTATGAGATAAAGGCAATACAGTAGGCTTTAAATAGTCAATATTTTAAGAGCGGGTCGCTATGTAATGACATTCCGTTCTCTTAACATGGTCAAGAGGAAAAATAGTAATTAAATAAAATTATCTATTAATTCACATGAATTTCTCTACTCGTTCTTAAAAAACTAAGCTCATACATCCACTTTGTCTTAGCCCAGATAAACATTTGGAGAATAAAGTGCAATGGTAATTAGGAATAAGAAGATTACGCAAGTTAAGTGATAGCATTGAAATTTCATTCTCTGCATGAACAAAGCGAGAGAGAGAGAGAGAGAGAGAGAGAGAGAGAGAGAGAGAGAGAGAGAGAGAGAGAGAGAGAGAGAGAGAGAGAGAGAGAGAGAGAGAGAGAGAGAGAGAGAGAGAGAGAGAGAGAGAGCTAACAACTTCCCATTTGAGAAAAGTATAAGTATCGGAAATTTCAAAGCAATAACAAGGGTTACATATATTAGATATGTTTAACTCTACAAAAACATTTGGCATACACCGTGTACTTTAACGAGAGTATAAATTTAACTACAACAGAACTCGTTTACCCGGATCAACTGGAACCAGAGCCGATCCAAGTTAACGAAAATCCGGGTTATCCAGAAAATGACGGAAAACGCTAAAAACAGCATGTAGGTATATCAAAATATTTTTAATGGAGTTCAGAAATGACTATGTACTCTAACAGCCTAACTAGTCGGCAGTAAAAAAGGTAGCGAGCTTCTGCTGTCTCAGTTCAGTGGATCGCTTACGAGCAGTGCGATCTCGAATCCACTTGTTTGCGTCATAACCACCGTAGTTCAAGACTGACTCTGAATACCCTTCATTTTCAGAAACACTACATAATGCAATAATGCCTTCCTCTGTAATCGGTTTGTAACTTCCGTCATTGCCAATATCTTCTTCAACATCGGAATAGCCATCGATATTATTAAAAATGTCTACAAAACCTTCTTCCTCACTTGTTCGTTCTTTCTTTCTCTTTTCTCTTCAATCTCATTTCCACATACACCAAATCACGACTTTTTCCATGACTATCAACGTTTTGGTTCCAACCTAGTCGCAAGCAGGTAGGGTGAATACAATGAATTCGGCCGCTGGCAAGAGAATTCAAGTAATGTACCTACTGAAAATAGCAATTTATCGTCTGTAAAACAAGTATCCTTTTACTACGGGGAACAAATAATTTTATTTTTCAAAACTGGTCCGGGTTTCATTGCACACATATTCTTGTGCATTAATATTTTAACGGTTACCAGTTATGCAACACATTTCATTACTGTCAAGATATCTTAAAATATATGGCATTTTAAACAAAATCGTTAGCCAATTTTAAGAAAATGAAAATTTTCTATTTAAAGAGGAGGGGGATTTCCTTGAAAATATTTGTGTCATATCAATTTGATCTCAAGTTTAGTATTTGACCGACTTTTCGTTGTTGCGTTATTCTGTTCACGCGCGCGCTCGTGTACGATATTTTTATAAATGAAAATTAAATCGGAATATGGGGTTGGGGGGTCCAACATTTCCGGTGAGATCTTGGCACTTAATTTTTGAATGGAATACAGTAATTCCTCTGTTGGGTGTATTGTAGAGAAAATAACACAAAAAATACTGAATAAGTAAATGTATTTGAAAAAAAAAAGTAACAAAAATAGCTCGGAAATGAGTAAACAAAAATAAAGAGAGAAAATCCCGTTTTATTAAATTATATTTTATGCAGAAAGATTGACAATCTTTATGGTTTAACGATATCAGTCATTCACGATAAAGAGGATTTTGGAGTATTTCCAGAAAATACCAGACCCACATTTTGTCATGAAAACTTAAACATATTACACTTTGTTCAGAATTGTTACTCGTGTTTTGAAAAAATCAAAACCAATTTCTTTCCCATGTAAATGTAGTTAGGTATTGGGGAATTTCTTAGAAATCTTCGTACGCATTCTTGAAGATGTCGAATTCAAACATGACATTCAGTATTTAATTAACTTTTCGTTTTTGAGATACACAGAATGAGTCAAGAAATCTTGATATAGACATTTTAGCTGGAATGCAATGCATGCTTCCTTACAATTGTAAAAATGGTGAAGGCTCCCCTGTGTGAGGTACTTTGTATTCCAGTTTGTAGAGTAAACCAGGATTCTTGGTGAAAAAGTCATGTTAGTATTTATACATATTAATGATATAGTATCAACGATTGCTCATCCAGCGTAGAATATTAATGATTGGTCGCTTTTCCAGATATAAATTAAATGTATTCCGGTTATATGTCGAGCCTTAGAGATCGTGATAGAAACCGTGACCTTCGGAGTCACGGTGGCAATATAAATAAGGGAGAATAAAACAAGTATGAATGCAAATTGCTGGATATTAATTGATGTTAATATATTTAGAAATATTATTCGACACGTTCTCTTAATCGTCGAATCGTATTCAAACTGAAGGAAAATCGAAGAATAATTTTTTTAAAATTAAAAATTAAGTGGTTCGACTATGTCCTTTACTTTCGAAATATCACATTGGAATTAGACCAAAAAGAATCGATTTTACATACTTATTATGTAAAAAAAAGCCTCGTACATATTAGTAAAATTTATGAGCACCGCTGGGTATTTCGAGATTCTCAAACGCTAAGCAGTCCGATGCTTCTGGCCTAAATAAGCAATATTATCTTACGAACAGAAATAACAACTTGATATTTTTATCAGCATATCGATGGTACATAGTTTAATGTGCATTTACAAACTAAAGTCCTGGAACTCTCAAGACGATAAGGTATGGTCTATTAGAAACAAGCTAACTGTATTTTGAAAACTTCAATGTCTTTATAAATAGGCGTAAGATTAAAATACTAGTAATTTTTCTCTTTGTGCCTGACATAAAATTATACCTGAATTATTTGTATTTCCTAGGAAGAAAATATTTCACCAGGATAAAAAGAAACAGTGTACTGCACATACTGCACATTCATATATTGTTCTGGTTTCCGAAATAAGTCAACGTTTATTTTATAACACGGTAATACAGGTATGGTTCACTAATTACATTAGTATTAATGTAAACAAATGAACGAAGCACGGCTAAATCAAAAACAGACCCCCCTTACACATGTCCATTGATTTTATATAATGCGCTTTAAAACCATTTAAATTAGGGAGGAGGCAATTTCGACGGGTCTCCGCCCACCGGCGCCTACGACTGGTTGTTCGACCTGACTTATCTTCCATCCATTAGGGGTAAGATAACCACATTTTTTTTTTTTTTTTTTTTTTTTTTTATATTCAGCTATTTGCTGCTAATTTAAGCTAATTTTGTGCTCCAACACATAAAGTGCATCTATACATGCATTTATAACGGCATTTTAATTATTTTTAAATATAGCACATGTTTAAAAGGAATCTCAATTTGTTTAATGACATACGAAAAAATTAATCCAATTATTATTTAAAATGCTCTTACATCCACTTTAATGACGAATCATTTGCAGACAAAATTCATATTTTGTTCAACACATTCCACTTGGTTTTTTAAACTATGTATAACCATAACTGTTTTATAACCCTTGATAAAACAGGCAGAAATTGTTTCTGTACTGCCGATCAATGTAAACTATAAAGATGTATCAGTGTGCTAAACAAACCAAACTGTCTCCCTAAAGAACTGCTTTAGCCCTATTAAATTTGCGTATAATAAAGCCAGACATTTCTTAGAATGTTAAAAACCAGTTTCCTGAGCGATGAAGTAAACTATGCTTACATAAAAAACATACTTTAATAAAAGCATGCTTCTACATAAAACTGTACCGGTTCTGGAGTCTGTTAGGTTATATAAATTTGCTTGTCATTTAGTTGGCACTGATGCTGTCAATTTACCTGGGGGTGGGGCTCCCTTACAATGCATTACAGAATGAATTAGAAGATAGATTTATAAGCCACTACACCAGCTGGAAGTTGATTGGAAAGCGAGAGTATGAGTTAAGATACAAAAGACATATAGCGTTAACCAGTTCATGAAATGTCAAATGACAACAGCTGTTTATTGCAAAAGCAATATTATTACTCTATTCTAATTCAATACTGCTGAACTATTCCAACATTCCATTCCATTAGCCAGATACATCCGTTGAATGACTCAAGCGCTATTCAAACAGCCACCAACTGACCCCAAGATCAAGATTAACAAGCCCAAGGCCGCGAAGGATGCGTTAGCCACCAAGACATCCCCAAACTACATGCTACATTATTTCCCACCACCACACAACAATATGTCACACGTCAATCTCATTTGTTTACCTTGAAGAAATGATTGTTACAGTCAAAATCCCAGCTTGCTCCCGACCACGGTGGTTATGTAATCTTCACGCTTGTTTTATACGACAAACACCACTTCATTTCTACACACGGACACATTCGATTGACAACGTTACTCGAGTGTGAAGACCTTATACACACAACGTCCTTACGTATGTTCCGAATGAAACATTGACTGAAGGGATCCAAAACGTGAAACGGGCCGTAGCAAAACCAGTCCTGGCCTTGCGTGCAAACGTGTAGAAACCTCAGCGACCCAGCAGCCATCTATCCGGCCCATTTGGAAACAAGTAGCGATCGTTATACCGGCTACTTCTGTTCAGTCAAATGCACTTTTCTTTAATAGCAAAACATTCAATTTTTACTCCATCTCGCAAATACCAGCAATATTCCGAACAAATCATAGAATATAAGACGCGATATGAAAAGGATGTAATTCAATCTGTTGGGCATTAAAAAGGTTTACTTCACTGTATCATTATATCGGTATTGGCAAATTAAAAAAAAAAAAAAAAAATGAACTGAATCAGGCACGATTCAGAGTACAGGCGGAGTACATTTCAATTTTTCGAAGATATTCCCCTACACTCAAGAATCACTGTACGATTGCACTGTACTGTATCTATAAAATAATTTTGGTTTCATTTAAATATATTGGACTTCCAACTACTTTTCCAAAACCAGAGGATTAAGGGGGCTAATGGAAAGCTTAAATTTAAACCAAAGGTGAAGTTTAAAACAATTTTTCTCGCAAACTGTCTTATTTGAAAACTTTCAGTAATATGATATAGATAATATTATAATAAAACTTGTATTTTTATAGTAATTCGGATTCTGGATCGATTAATTAATAAGTATGATGCACTTCCTTGAAGTAAAAATAATATTTTTAGAATATGTGAGAGAGTTGTTCTTTTTAAAACTTTTTACGCAAGAATAGAACATATATTAAGTCCTACTTGAAAAATAAACTACCTATATAAAGTATATTCACTAATGTGCAAAATTTAACTTTTTGTCTGGGGTCTTTGTTTTAATATGGGGTTATCCCGAATTTTGGTAAGCTGAATCAGAATGTGAACGTAGTTTTTCTCCATCACGTACCATCCTTCATAATAGAAGTCACAGCAAAACATGATTTTTTATACTCTGCTCTATCGAAGTTGTTAAACCATTAAATAAAGGTTAGTAAATCCACAATTGTCAACTCAATACTCTTCATAATAAACTAATATTTCATACCTATTCTAAATAATCTCGTACATTTGAACATTACATCAGGTCCCCCCTTTCCACGATTTTGCCTTGGAATGAACGCATTTTAGAGTTCCTACTACGGAGGAAAGAATTTGATACATCTCTTTTCAGCGACCAGCATTAGTCAGCTATCATATTCACATTCCTCTTCCCCTGGTAACATCTTTCCATTTCCTTTGTCCCAGTGAAATCGTTCATCCTGCGCCTCGCTGACACAGCAGAGATTTTCTGGAAAAAAGTCCAAATAAGGGTGCAGGAGATGTACATTCACGATTATATTGCAACCGAGCTTTCGAAATTCAATATTTTTGTAGTTTGGATCCTAGCAATTTCTTAGAAAGTTTTCGATGGCACTCTTAAAACCAATCAATGCTTGTTTTTCAGTATCTGTCATCCTTTCTTCAAATAAGGAATGAGAAATAAATTTGCTAATTTGTGACTCAAAACTTTAGCGTTAGATATTTCATGGAACTTCTTGCCGATGTATTTGTAGCTGTTGCCCCTCTTGTTTAAAGCCTTAACAAATTGCTTCATTAAGCTTAATTGTATGTCTAAAGATGGTAAAAGAACACTTTATTCCTTGCACGAGTCTGACTCTCTGCGTCCAATTTTTTCTTGTCCAGTGTTTTTAGAGCAGCCCGATTACTGACCTAGTAGCATGCCAATAGCTTTTAAATCTCCACATACCTGACTCTTATGTTCTGCATGGTTTGTTTTCTAGAAGTAATTTTAGGTTATGATTTTTTTAGGTGAACTGAATGGGTTACTGGAACTGATGCATATTTATTCCATTATCCAACAGTACACCTTTCAGACTAATTTTAGAGGAATCTATAAAGTCTCCATTCAACTGGAAGGTATTCAGCAGCTCCTAAGGCAATCACTAAACCAGAAATATCGTGACAATATATAAAAGAAATACAGAACAAATTCCTCTTCGCGGTGGCTGTACCAAGAAAATGACGTTCCTGGAGAGTGGGTCTTTTTCTTTGTCTCGAACCCAATAACTCCGCACAATGCTTAGGAAGATTTAAGTTTCTAACCAAACCATTAAGTAGTGATTGTGCGAATTGGTGTGATTGAGGATGATGAAAATCTTGTTCTTGGACTATTATTCTTATTACAATTTGCGTCCTCCAACGATAAGTCATATCGGCCGATGAATGAAATGGGTGAAATGATGCTCAAATGAGTCCGGGGTCCATGGATCTTAGAGGTACCTGACATTCGTCCATCAGGATAAGGGACAAACCCGATAAAACTTTATCAAGGTAACTCATCCTGACCGATATTCGAACTCGGGACCTCTTGAACGTGAGGCAGACACGCTACCATCTACGCGACCGAGGCGGGCAAATATTCTTGGACTACATCAAAATCACTGATATTGTCTTGAGAACTTTCTTCAGAATCTGTCGATCATTCCTTTCCAAACGCTTCTAATGGAGAATGGATAGGAAGATCAGCACCATGTGACAAATGTGGATACGCGATTCCTTTCATAATCTTAGTGTTGTAACATCACACATACAAAAATAGCAACTACTCGTGGTTTCGATCATAGGAATAGCAAAGGACACACTAGCATCCTTACTTGATCCCATTTCCTTAGTTGTTCTACAAAAGTATGGTATACTTTTTGGTGCCCATTTTTTTGTCAAAATCTCCATGCATCATATGAAAATGGGCGTTGTAGGACCTTTTTTTTAACAAACATGTGTAATACGTTGTCTCCTGTTTCGAACAACAAAATTGCCAAAGATATGACAAAATATATCAGGATTATGTTTACACTTTCTAGAAGACATTGCTTCAAATGACAACTACGTATGACATAGCACAACTGCCACTTACATAAATAGATCCTCACTATTTGAATATCAACCACAGACCGAACTAAATTTAATAGGATTTAACTTAAAATAAACTTTTTTTTTTATTTATTTTATCCATCGATCAGCAATTATGCTTTACAGATGTTTGGTATAAGATATATAGGAACAGGACACATAACAATGGAGGTAGCCATGAACGACTCCTCTAACTAAATATGGAGGATAACTGTAACACAATTGAGAAGTTAAAGTCTGATGGTAGTAATCACGTGTCTGAGTCATCTGTGCTGGAGACGTCACTCAGGAGAAGATCTTGGGGCAGTCTGCGCTTCAGGCGAGTTGGCTGGCGAGTGCGACAGCCGAGACGGTAGGTAACAGCTCCAGGGACCTCCTGGAGATTGTAAAAGAATGGACGTGCCAGGCGTCGGATGTATTGGTGAACGGGTAGAAGACCAAACTCATGGTGAAGCTGCTGGTTTCGGATGAACCATGGAGCGTTTGTAACTGTGCGAAGCACCCTGTTTTGTAGTACCTGCAGTCGGCGGAGATTAGTCTTACTGGTGCCACCCCAGACTGGAGCTGCATAGGTAAAAATGGGACGGACTAGAGATGTGTAAAGAAGCAGGGAGGATTCATAACCAAGTGAAGTGCGCCTGTTGAGTAGAGGGTACAGTTTTGATAATCGGGCAAACGCAAGCGTAACAGACCGACAGATGTGGGCGTTCCAAGTAAGTCGAGTGTCCAGTAACACCCCAAGGTATTTCACTGGCACATTGCTTGGTAACCATGAGAGCGGTTCCCCCAGCAGCCGTAGTGAAGGAGGATCCCTATAAGGTCGTAAAGAGAAGATCTTAACCTCTGTCTTGTTAGTATTGAGGGAAATGCGCCAGTGAGAGAACCAATGAGCTAATTGATCTAGGGCAATTTGCAGTTTCTGAATGGCATGAAGAATATTGGCGTGAGAATAATAGAGAGCAGTATCATCTGCGTATAACGCCGTACAAACTGGAGCTATATCAGGAAGATCATAAGTGAATATATTAAAGAGGAGTGGTGCAAGTACTGAACCTTGAGGTACACCTGCTAAAATAGGCCGTCGGGTGGATGTGAAACCAGCAATGCGCACCACAAAGGTTCTATTGGTGAGAAAACTTCCTATGATTTGTATCAGATAATAAGGGAGACCAATGCGATATGCTTTAAGTAGTAGTCCACTGTGCCACACCTTGTCGAATGCCTGGGCGATATCTAGGAATGCTGCTACGGTGTATTGCCTGTTTTCGAAACCTTGAATAATAGACTGCGTGATTCTGAGCAATTGGTGAGTGGTAGCATGCTTCGGGCGAAAGCCAAACTGAAAAGACGGAATTATCTGATTATGGATCAAAAAATGAGAAATACGTTGATGAATAATCTTAGAATAAACTATGTATTGTATGTTACGTTCTTGTGATACATCAATTTCAACAAAGATAAGGTATTTATGTACAGAACTACATTTTTACTACAGAAAACATTTTAAATATAACTGCTAAATGTAAAAAATGGTACATACTTGGTAGAAAAAAACTATTGCAGTTTTGGAATCAGAAAGTCAAATTTAGTAGGTGGAGGAAACCACAGAATCATGTATATCAGTACAATCATTGAACAATAATAAGATTCGCTAAGAAAATTACAATGGGAGAAACGACCCTTCCATTTTTTTTTTATTTTAGCATAATAACTGAAATGATTATAATGCGAAAATAATTTCAATATTTTGTAGTTTTAGTATAATCACTGAAGCGGCTTACTCGTTTCATCTTTCTTAAAACATACACTAATTACAATAGGTTTCATTCCAAAGATAGTCTAAGTTAACCAGTTCAATTAGTGGATCAACAAATCTCATTGTTTACATTTTATGACAATTACCAACAGTAAACAGGAAAATGCATGACAATAAGTTTTCTAGGACATAAGTCGAATGAAATCAGAATTACAGGGGTTATAAAGCAGCTTTTAAGCAGCATGGTATGAAACTATTATTCTGATTGAATAAACAAGGTAACAATGAGATCGTACATGGCATGAACGTTCTAATCTTCACAAATACTATTTCTATATAATTAGAACTCATCTATATGGTACACCGCATAAAGGTAGTTTGATTCAACGTCGGAACAAAAACTCCTTCCCACGGATAGGCTTGTTTACATTATTTTCCCTCATATTCCCGTATTTTGCTTCCTAATTACGTACACGAGAACTTACGTAAAACAATTCACTACCCGCACGCATTTTAACCGTAAGTATGTGATGTAACATGGGAATTCTTGGTCTAATGCACTGCCATTATGTCTAGGACTACTTGCAAGTTGTGAGAGCATACGCCAATGTACAACCGATCCTAAAGAGGAGGTACTGAAATCAGAGCCTTTTGCCTGACAAAAATGGGGTTGGCGTAGAAGTTGGCTTTAATGTCGCTTAAGGCGCGTTCTTAATGAAAAAAAAAAAAAAAAAAAAAAAAAACGAACCTACTAACGGTTAAGCGGCCCGCCTCGGTAGCGTGGTGGTGGAGTGTCTGCCTCACGTTCAAGTGGTCCCGAGTTCGAATCTCGTTCAGGGTGAGTTACCTGGATAAGGGTTTTTCCGGGGTTTTGCCTTAACCTGAAAGACGAATGGCTCTATGGCCCCTGGGCTCATTTGAGCATCATTTCGCCCATTCCATTCATCGTCTGATATGACAACGTTGGACGGTTAAGGGTACTCTATACTGCAAGCGTTCTAAAATAGCCAACTTGAAAATTTATGCAAGAATTTCGATGACACTACAAATTTGGTTCCAATATGTAATTATTTTAGGAGAATTGCTGCCAGTGCAGCTTTTAAGGTCTTCCTTAAGAATACAAGTCTGATATTTATTGGAAATGTCTTTTCGGCCTACGCTAGATCTCATTTATACACGCGCATCGCTATTTAACTAGTAACAGAAGTAAAAATAACCAGTTTGTGGCTTCAAATATTGGAATTTCATTCTTTAAATAATAAATTAAGTATTAAAACTGTCGATGGCATACATCCTAACATCAAACATTCGAAAGTATTTTGTGTTCGTCTCTTTCTATCGGGATATAACTGACATAATGAAATGTTTATAAAAAACTTAGAATCAAGAACATCGCAGTTTTATTGGATTCCGCATGACGTCATGTCATGACCCCACCAGTGTCAAGGTCAGTTTACCGCGTTATTCCTGGCATCTTAATGTCATCCTCCTCCCGAATGCAAATAGCCTTTCACGGCAATCTCATATAATGGAATTATCTACCGTTGACGGCTCGCCTTGGTTATTTCAGGCTTCTATTCCAGATTTGTAAGTTCGGATGAAGCATTGGTAATTTCTATTTTCCTCCTGGGATAGATTACTAAACGCTTTGACAAACATTTCCGATAAAGAACTTTTGAAACATTTTTGCTTTCTCAAACATCTCAGGCAGCGAAGCTGTTGCATTCTATAAAAAATCCAAGCAATTCGAATTTATAGAAAATACTTATTTTCAGATCCCTGAATTGAAAAATGCCCAATAAAAATGTCTATGAACACCATAAATCAAAAGCAATCTTTTATTAATACCAAATTTAATTCTTAAATAGTGTTTTCCCAAAATGACAACTATTTTGACTAAAATGCCATTACTTAAGATACTTATTTACATGACAAGGTGTATATCTCCAATTTTCTGAGAACAGCATGTTGTTTTCTTGTACGTAAGGCATTTTGTATAAATGGCGACATCTAAAAGCCAGACGAACGCGTAATATACAAAACATGTACATCTTAAAAAAAATACAATTAATTCCAAATAAATTTGTTTGTGGCATCAAGCAATTTTGAGATATCCGTTACTATTTCCAATTTGTCATAACTGATATAGTACTGTCGTTATTCATTTATATCTTATATCAGAAAAGAGTACAAATTTCAAGGCTGACAGTGTGATTAGCTTTTTAACATAATTCTGTTTTTCTATCAACTTGCACTACACGAAATATATAATAGAACAATGTAATGGTGTATCTCGATTAGCACGAAGTACGTAGAAAAATAAGCTTTCGTAAGAATGGTATATAAAATAAACGATATTGGATAGAGAAATTCGTATGTACATAATGCATAACATTTTTACTTTCTCTACCACGCAATTAGCAATAGAAGCATAGTTTCTCCCAAAAACTCGATATAAGCCTGGAACGAAAATTAAGCAGTCAACATTTATGGAGCTCCAATGCACACAGCAAAGTGGCCTATTGATTTGAATTGTTCAATGGTTTGTCATGTTTTGAAGTGCTCTTATATCTAATGTAATCGAACTTTTTGCGAAGCTTTACCTCGATTAACATGAAGTAGAGAGAAAATTAAGCGATTTTATGTGTGTGTTTTTTTTTAAATTAATAAGAATAAAGTAGTGGTTAGAGAATGTCAAATATAATGCAGTAGCGAGGCGTGATTTTCAAAGCAGGGGAAGCTCCAAATAATTTTCATTAAAATAAGAGAGAATAATGAATCAAAGGACTAAAGCTTATCTTTAAGACTTCATTGTACAGTCATGCGTAGGTCCTTGTATTGAAGACTGGTCACACGAAAAGCAGATATATACCCTCTTCACTCAAACGATTCAATTTTTCCTACAGCTAGCCCACACCGCGGGAACTGTTAGTCTAAAATGGAGAAAGTATGCAATTCACACACTTTTGCTAATAACTTAAAACTTCACAAGAATTTCCTATTTGTCACCACTAAGTACCGATCTACGTGAAATACCACTGCTATACTATTGAAATGTACTTAGTTGTTTTTAAAAGCGCCACATAAAAAAATAATTTTCTTCGCGCACTACAGAGACTTCACGTGACAAAATCTGTAAGTCCTTCCTAACTATTGGAGAGTCGCGATTGTTTCAGAAACCTACGAAACATGGTATTCAAGGTTACGAATGCGTAAATACAGAAATATTCGGTATTGAATGAGCTAGCTAGTCACTCGAATCTAAGCAGCTGCCAAACTGTTCGCAGCACCGCGGATGTTCGCGAATAAATTTTGAAAATGTATACAGAAAAAATATTGTTTGGCATAAATTTTCTTGTTTTTCGTATTTCTCCTGAAATTCTTGGGGAAGCGGCGCTTCCAGCGTTTCGTTGCACGCTTTGCCACTAAACACGTAAGATTTGTTTTCCTTCGCAAGAGATCGTTATGTAGAGGTTCACTTCATGCTTCCTATAAACATTTGAACGTTGTTTCTCTATTGTAACAGGAGTAACAATGTTGGCAGAACAGTGGTTTTAATAAATTCTTTAATGTATCTATGCGAAGTTGTGAGAGAAAATTTAGGTAGAGAAAGTTGAATTAAAATTACTTTGTGTGAATAGGAGCTAACATAAAACAAAAGAATATCGTTACCAATAAGTCAGTAAAGAGCTGAAGCAGAAGACGTGGGAAATTTTTACATTGTGGTCCAACGGTCATTTTTACTCACAGTGGAATATATCTTGTAGGCCTATGAGAGAAAACGTCTGTTCTCTGAACAAAAGTGAGCGAAGATGTTCACGACGATGCCACGAATATACCTACTGTTTACATTAAAATATATAGACCTAGCATTGCCAGCACAAGAGAGTATGTTATCTAGAACCTGATATTCGAAAGTATTGCTGTAATCTTTCTCAGATAACACTAGAGTTGAAGTCCAATACATTCCTTAAGAGTCACATTCTCTTGAGAGGAACGCTTTACTGAGTTAATTACGTGTGAAAAATCAAAATGGTCTTTTCAGAGTTTATCACTTAAAAGAGTTTAATTATCTGGAAGGAATTGCCGAGACAGTAATGCTACATGACATCATGCCATTGCCACACAAGGCAATTTCTAATCTCTGCGTTAACGTCATCTCGCTGCCGCATCATCTTGAACACCTGCCTCTGCTCAAATGTTCAGCTCAACAGTCAAGTTCGCAGGATAATTTTATTACAAAGGAGGGTTTCTTAGCAAATGCCGTTTACAATGCACAGTCACTCGGCCACATAATACTTTTTCGTATACTCAAACACTCCAGTATTGAAGGTCAATGTTGCATTTTTCATAAACGCTGCAGCTTTTCAAAACTGAGCAACATAGATCTATGTTTCGAGTGCTGAACCATAATGATGAATCCCTATTCATGTCATACATCAACATATTTAAAAACTGTAAGTCGTAATACATAAGTTAAAACGAAATAGTGAAATTTGATTTAGCCTATTAAGAAATATACGGCAGCACTAATACTTCTGAAATATCTGTAACATTTTTACTCTCCATTCGTTCTCTCCCATTACTGCCATATGATTCCCTTGAAATTATGCATAATTCTGCTTTTTTCTCCTAAATATTTGTCGGCAAATCTATTACTGTTTTGAATATCGAGAAACAAATTAACAATCTACATTAAGTTCCCTAGATAGAAAATTCACTTCACCGTAATTTGGACAATATTAACTTTTGCTTCCAATTTAAGAGGTCTTTATGTTCAGTTTCAGTTACGATACTTTATCTGGATTTTTTCCTTCGCCGGTGTTTTTCTCTTATTTAGAGAAGTCCAATATTGAGTAACCCTCAGTTCTAGAACTCCTGGGCCTTGAGCATCATTTCATACATTTTGTTCATACACTGTTCGATGACGCTCGAATCACTTAATTGTATTTTTATAATTTTCTTTTAAAATAAAAATATCTTATGAAACTTATTTACGCCACAAACTTAGTAAATCTGCCAATGTTTCGTACGTTAGAATTGTAAGAAACGTTCTGCGTGCAAATGTGTGCCCATTTACATTTTTAAATTCCTATTACATATTCTCTTGCATGCGTAAACATTAACTTACAGGCTGGTACGTCAATCTAATGGATACATAGCATAGAGAGTGGGTTCAGAGTGCTTTATTTTACATAGTAATTAGTTAATTACCATGAACAAACAGATGACAGAGAAGCCCTATTTACACTGTAATGATTAAAAATCAAGAGCATGGAATTAACCTGATGAAAGGGAACAAATGAATGGGAAGGAACCGGTTGTCGTGAAGCATGGACTTGCATTTAACATATGGTGAAAGTGGTACGCTTCATCATCTTCATCTACACCAGAAAAACCAGCCCATCGTGAAAGCAACATTGTTAATTTTGTTATCTTCTTATTGGAGTATGCATCATTCCATTTTACTTTCGAAATGCACGTGGCTGTGAGGTGATGTCACCTGCCAACAGTGGTTCGAGTTCTTAGTGCATCGGCACATTAACCGTTATCACCTTCGTAACCGCGAACAGGTGAACAAAAGGCGTATATTACTCATTTACACAGCAATTTCTCCCCAACATTTCCTTTCATCTTCGGTCAATCGCAACGGGTACCATTATGCTCTTTATTCGAGGAATAGTGTGCTGAAGAGATGGTGTTCGTCGAGTAATGCCTTTCGCGTATGAGTAACCTGCTGCCAGATCACTCCAGTTGTGTAATCCCTTTGTGATATCTACATGGGACAGCGATGAGGTGTATTGACCTTCAGTGACTGCTTCGTTCGTTATCTTGTTTATAAAAGAGCGAAATATTAGTATTTAACTTGTAACGCAACACAAGCAGAGCACTTGGGAGCTGTGTATCTGATGTGAAAGGTTTGGAAATTAATTATTATATGCAAATGTAAATTACCATTGCAGCCGCCCGTTTTCGCTTGACATAAAGGGATTTTGATTCCCCCTTTTTTCTTCTTGTCACATATTCAATTGCGTTATATATAAAGGCCAGAGAGATGCCCTCGCATTCGATACAAGTTAGCTGCATGCAAAGTATGAATGACGTCAGATGTGCAGCACAAAAAATGTGCAAACATGGGAAAATTGCAGCATTGCCTTTCAAGAGTATGGGGAAGCAAGGTCAAGGTGTTGTATAACGCGACAGTTTTGTTTCCTCTGACAATGAGGCGGTTGTCATGGACAAGCTATACAAACCTGCAGTTGTTTACATACGCGACCATACCAGTACAGTCCATGTGCAGTATACCTATGGAAAAATGCACACGCCTCCGGCCTATGATTTCTCGCGTCTGCCGATGTATGGCACGTTGCAGTTCAGAAGACATGATTGCATCTGAACAAAATCTACATACACTTAACCGCCGTGCATGTGCGATAAAACGAACCCATGGCGTAATAGCCCAAGTGGGCCTGAGCCTGCCAACCCGACTGCCGATCTCACGCCCACATACGCTAAGCAGAAGTGGGCGATCATCCAACCGATACGAGGAGATGTGGTCAACAAAATTAGTTTTCTGGACCAGGGTTCACTATATAACGTAGCTCCTGAATTTCCTCACGATGCTAAGTGGGCACAGCCCTATACCCTGAACTTAATCCGCACCCCACAGTGGTGGGATCGATCCCGGTCGCATTCCGCACGCAGGGAACCAAAGCGCACGCTCTAGCCCACTACGCCACGGCGCAGGACTGCATGTGTGATAGGCTTGCGTAAACAATCCTGTTGTTGACATTCCTTCCGATACGTTTCCACGCTTTGCGATGCATGGTGTTATGTGATCACTTGTGATCCTTGTGGTTGCCATCCTGCATCATCTATTTTATTTCTTTTAACCAATGGGTGAAACCAATGATCATAGTAATATTTATCTAATCCGGCAAACTGAAGAAAATGACGAGAGAGAGGTTTGTCAGTACATGGGATTTGAGCACCGATATCCAAAATGCGAGTCACCTCGCTCGACTGGCCAACTGATCTTGAGGTGGGGGGTTCAAATCCGGCCCATACCCATGGGTACATCGACAGTGCTGACATGACACTATAAATTGACAGCCTAGTCACCAAACAAAATATGTATTCATTTATTTACCTAACTCGATAGCATCTAAGAGCCTATTTTTTACTTCTAACCCCGCGTTTAAGACAAAAATAAGAGTTTACTAATTTGGTTAAAAGAAAGAAAATTGTCTTCATTGTACACATCTTCCAGGAACTGAAGGACCACTTTACATTACAGGCATTTTAAAATATTAATTTGTAACAATCACACGACTTTCTCTATTCATAATTATTTTGTTTTGTCCTGGATCGTATTACACTGTGAAAGAATCAAATGGTTCAAATAAGCCAGCTTTCCATAAAGCTTTGAAGCTAGGTGTCCGCTCAGGTTAAAACTGTAAAAAGCTAACTGCTAGTTCACCCCAATCGAGATTCAATTGCGGATCTAACTACATATAATTTCCATAGATTGCAAAATTATTCAACTAAGCTGTTTTTATATATCTCGCATTAGTCATTTACTTGGAGAACATGGTGACAAATATATTTTTCATGCACAAAGAATAAAGAAAAGCAAGAGAGGCAAAAAAAAAAAAAAAAAAAAAAAAAAAAAAAAAGAGGGGGGATAATCTGTACATTTACAAGACTTTCTTCACCCAATGTGTTTATCTCTTTTGAACCAACTCTTACAAGCACTTTTTTTTTTGTTTAATTCATGTTAATCGAGAAAAATGTTTGTAAAAATGGTTTTATTACACATTTATTGTAGAGTAAAAGAGGATATAGAAGACTAAGCGAATGACAACTTTGCATAACACAGTGTGAAAAGGACTCGATATAATATAAAATATCAAAAAAATCAACTAATAGCATCGAAAGCCTCAGAAATGGTTAATGCTACAACAGACATCAGTTGTACCACAAAAGTATATAAAATTAATGAAGAATATTTCAACAAATATTCGGAGAAAATTCAAGATGTACATGTGTCGGTTTGGCTATATAGCTCAGTTGCTTAGATGCTGGCTTACTGATCCCAAGGTTACGGATTAAAACTCGGTCCAAACCGATGGTTTTTGAGTAAGTTTAAAAGCAACAACCCCATTTCAGTAGATTGAGGCTTGTAAACGAACTCCTTAGGGCCGAAATTCCGGCACATGACACCGATATGATTCAGATCTTAACAAAATGTATTTAAAATGTACATGCTATTCTTACAATATAAATATACTGTGGCTTTGTGGGTTCGTAGAATTAAACGTCCAATTTGCAGAAAATAAAAATCGTTCTGTATTTGCGTTCAATTCTCACGGAACATTACGTCACATACACACAGTCTACAACGTTCTGATTTGCTCAACACTCGTGTTACACAACTACTACTGTTTCAACTCGCCACTTCCTTAAATACCTCATTCGTAATTCGAGAGATTTCCAGAACAATAAAGAACCCGAAATAATCCAGATTTTACCAGAAATTTCCATTTATCGCAGTTTGTTTGTTTCGGTAAGTCTTTTATCTCAGCTATCTTCATTTGCCGTCTCTTTGTGTACACTAGCACCCCTATTGTTAACTGCTTATGCAAGCTCTTTATTACCGTGAAACATTATCCGCCGTTTGTTTTTTATTTGTGCCGAAACTTTTATGCCGGCTGCCGCGACAATACTTTATCAAATCATTAGTGCCATTTTTCGAGTAAATAAAAACAATGAAAACTTTCTATGCAAAAGGAAAGTTTGATGGAATCTACTGAAAAGTTTCATTTTACATTCTTTGAGGATGCTGAACTGAAGTAACAAATTTGGTATCCATTAGGCGTCTTGTTTTTTGAGCGGTCCACGGATGCCAATCCTTTTCTGAAGCTATTTTTGGAACATTCCAGAGACTTGAACATTTTCAATGGAAGCTCTATAGTCTAGTACAATAAATTACTACACGTACGTGGTAGAGTAAGTTAAAAGACTGCTGTGTTTATGTACATGAATTAAAACAAAGATATACTTGCTAATTTCGAGATTCGAAATGCACCTATTTACGCATTCGAACCTGATCTGTCTATATAATAAGTTCCTTTAGATAAGATCTGAATTATTTTCATTTATGTCCTGAACACCTGCAACAGGAGAGAACGTAAGAAGTTAATGAACCGTAACGAGGTCTTTACACACGATCTCCTTATAAGGCTAGAATCAACTACTGCAACAAGGGGTGAAAAAAAAAAATGTTGTTAGAGAAGATGCATCCGTACAGGGAAAAGTGAGAGTTGACTTCTGACCATTGTGACTGGTGCGGAACTAACAGACACCTGACAATCTGTAGTTGTTCAGGTCAAAAAACTTAATAAAGGTGAGGTTCAGCGCAAGCATGTGCTCCGCTTTCTTATTTGCGATTTATCGCAGCTGTATCACCTTTTGTTTTGAGTTTGAAAGACGAGTAACTACAGTTAAGTGAACTCAAGGGTGTTCTGTAACAACATGGAGCAGAACTTACGCTTTTACATATAACCTAATACTTGCAGACTGGTATGGTGTCATGCAATTGTTTCACTTCAGAAATTAATATTAGCTTGGTTTATATTAAAATTTTTGAAGATAAATAAGTAGAAGAAACTTAGTACCAAACTATATGCAATTAAAATGCAAAACATAGAAACAACAGATGAGTAAGGCAATTAAAGAAAATATCTTGTTGTATTCATAGAGTCTCAAACTTCTACAAGCTATACTTACTAAAGCTTATTGTTCTATCCATTCTTGCTAATCCAAAATATATTTTACCATATTTTGTTAAAGGTAAAGGGGTATTCATATTTTCAGAATGTATCACTGCGTGATGGTTTTGAAATGCTACATACTCTTTGCATGTCTGGGAAGCAGGAAAAAAAATAGCGAATTAGCCGTTGAGAAAGTTAAGGATTTAAAAGTTCAAACTAATAACCAGGAATGTCTCCAAATTAGTTAACACCACGAAACTTATTGACATAAACTGCATGCTTAAACGAAATCAGGACTTCGATCTTTTAGGGTTTACCAAAATGATATATGCCTATACATATAACACAGTAAAGATATATTTTAATCAAAATCATGATTCATTTTAGGGGAAAAAAACGAAAATAACAATTTTCCCCATGAAAGGGGTAGTTTGGAATGGGGATATGCTTGAAAATATTTCCTGTCGCCCCTTTGGAATATACTGAACTTAATTCCGTAGGAGAGGGGATCCATCCCCTTCAGCTGCTATGGTGCGAGCGCTGCGGACCCTTAGCACTCGTGGACATTACTAGAGGAACCTCGGGCCGAATTGCCAAGCCCCTCCCGTCGGGGAGTTGTTCGGATTTGGTTGGACTCGAGGGGGCAGTGTGTTCCCGACACCCGCGGGAAATCGGGTACCTCCGGCCAGGAGGGAGTAGAGGGTTGCCTCATAAGTCCCGGGTACTATGCAGAGCTATTAGGTGTGCTAGATCACCAGGCGACCCCACCGAGGTTTTCGGTAGCCTTCCCTGCGGGGTTGACGCGCGTAAGTGACGTGTCCACGTCCATGTCTTGACGCTGTTGTCGATGGGGGGGGGGGGGGGAGGACATTTTTAGGAAACCAGGTATTGTCCTATGGAAAGAGCCCCGGAGTTATCCATCGCTCCCGGGTAGAAGGAGGCCAGGGTCTTCGGACGTTTGGGTAGATCCTCTGAACATAAAAAAAAAAAAAAAAAAAGAATACTGAACTTAAATTTTGGTATTTAAAGGACTTTTGTTTAGAAGTTACGCTTTCTCTTCTCTCCCTCACACAACCCGTCCCCCCAGACAGACACAAACGAGCACGCAAGAACTAATATATTAATGCATCTAAGAAGTTTCAAAAAGTGCATTTCCGGTAAAATCTCGGTATCGAAGTTTCGGGTGGAATGCAATACTTTTTCCACTTACAGGAAGGTAGAAGAGAAAGTCAAAATGTGTTCCATTAAGATCTGATTAACACTAACGAAACCTTTAAAGACATTTCATATAAGGTATTTAGAAGAATATTTGTATTAAATTGTAAATGACTAGACGTATCAGCAGATGAATGGATATTAATGTATGGTTGTGAGTGCAGGTTTATGTAGACGTTTTTTAATTGAATACGATGGATGGTTTACTATTAGTGCATAATTTGCATTGTTATTACTTTATGTTTTTGGTTTGGGTTACAACTAGAATTGAAATCAAACCATAAAGATTAGCCTTTGGTTCGTACTTCTACTTATTGCGTGTGTTTATAGAGTTGCCAGCAGTTCCACAAACGGACATGGATACCAATAAAGTCGACCTCAGCAAGACACAACGTCCAAATTGCCAAGACAATCTTCGTGGCGTATTTCCTGACATCTCATTTTTAATGTTGAAGGCATTGCTTGGTCTACACGCTCCATGAACTAAACTTCAGTGGAAACGAGGATAGAACGGCTGATAGCCCTTCAAAAGAACCTTTGACACAGTATGTCGAATATTTGCACTAGTGTACACAAACGTCGTCATTGTTTATTCTGCTCACCAGCTGAAACTCACCACCCTTCATGCTGATGCTGAAGAACCCAATTCGGAACCGGAATGGGTAACCAATCAGTGAGATCGATACCATGCTTTGTTCAAGTCACCACAGAGACAGACTGGTCAGTTTGCGGCCAGTGTAATGAAACCACAAGGTAGAACGTGTCCGATACGCCTCTGGGTGCCGCGTATATCTTTTTACGATAGGCTTTCCACTTCTGTGGCTTCGGCGATAAGGTCACAACCCTAAGTACTTCAAAATACATTTGTTTACTACTTGCCTTCCTCTTCCAGGGACGCCAGATACACGCCAATATAAGCGTTTAGCAACTTTTCAATTGTATGAATTCCAATGGAAAGGGGGAGCGCTAAACTCTCTTGCCAAATTTATTAAAATAAGTCCATGCCTCGGTTTCTCCAGAACTAAACAAAATACATTTTCTGTAGTTCATGCTGCATCTAAATATTGAATTCCATTGAGGTACTGAGGTATAACTTAAATAAAATAGTCTGGGTTTCGCTCAAATGTTCCATAGCTTTATACACTGCCTAGTTCATTAAAATGGCATTTATAGGTAATCAATTTCAAATTTGTGGCATATCAGCACGGTCCCTGATAAAATTAGCAATTTTCTTTACAAAAGAATCGAAAATGGCCAGACATCAGCTTTAATGAAAAGCACAAGAGGCCTTAAATCAGTGCTACAAAATAATTAAGAGCATATGAAAACACTTATCTACTAAAACTAATAAATGACATACTAAATTAGTCACGGAAGACTAACTGCTCTGTTTATAAGCATTCTGTTCTGTATTGGGAGTGAAAGGCAGTTTCATTTTGCCCAGAGAACGCTTTATTATACTTGAGGTTCTTGTATAACACGGGAACAAGGCTTTACAGTACTTACGAAGGAAGTCATGTTATTTTTACGTCCAAAAACCACCGTCCACCGCCCTCCGCTGGGCTTGAACCCCTAACTTTGGGAACCAGAAAGTAATGCTTTAGGGAAATCTGTCTGAAATTCCCAAATTCCATAATTTCAGTTTGATTAGTTTGAAATGATAATACAACAATCGGGTTTTAACGTGTGACGAGTAGGAACGGATTTCTATGTGGTAAAGAAAATATTTTTGTGTTAAAAAGGAAGAAAATATTTGATATAAACTTTACAATATTTTGCTTAAATTCAAAAAATGAGAGAAAATTGTTCATTTATAGTTTACAGGTTTTTTTTTCCATGACTTGTGGATAGTGTGTTCCGCTAAAATTGTTGTGGACAACTTCAAATAGCCCATCACAAGTGCAGGCCGATTGTCTCTAAATAGCGCCTTAGATTGTGAAAAAGATCTTTTCAGATCAGAGGATGTCAGAAGAGCATATTTAAATAAAGGGATATCGCAAACATCACATTCTAAATCACGTTTGTTTACCTTCCATGATTTGAGCCACTAGATTTTTGAGAACTATTGTTTATATCAAACAAATGTTTAAATCTGTGCTGCTTTTAGCTCTAGTAACAAATTAATTTTTATTTCAATTTTGTTCACTCAACATATTTATTGAAGTTTCAAGTTGTATGTAGTCACACAAAGAGGCTTAGATGATATATGAATGTCAAGTCATTTTTAATTGGCCATTTTTCAATAAACCCTGATTTATTTCACTAGAAGACGTATCATGTTTTCCCAATTCATTTACAATACGTGCACAACTATGTGACCACTAGCCCAGGGGGAAGAGGAAGATTAGGGCTTTTTGCTTTGAAGAGATCAAACCTCAATGATTTAAGAAAGAGTTATTCTTTTTCCATTTGATGTAAGCCTATAAGAGTATAGGAGTATGTTGCATTCACAAGTGTATGAACAGCAGGAACTACACAATCGATGTGAATCATTTTTTGGAAAACTCACGGATAGGACTTGATATGTTTTTATCACGTATTGTGCACCATTTGTGAGAAAGAGTAATATGTTGTATTTTATACAATTTTACCTTTCTTGTACTTATTTTCATTGCGCAATTATTATATTATTTGGTGCAGATATTTTTTTTTACACACTACTAAATCCAGCTGTTCACTATTTTGTTATTTTCAATAGACCGACAACATTTCTCGTTGTTTTGAAATTTATATATAAGATATCTTGTTTCATCAATGCTCATTCGAACTCTCATTTCTCCATGCTGCCCTAATTTTAAGCAGTTTCATCATAGCACTTAGAAAAGTAGTTACTTTTTAATGTTGATTCTTCAGAAGGCTTAATGTCAATATATTAGTGGAAAAGTTCAAATTCGAAACTTTAATTTCTTGTTTTTAGTGTGAAATAGGCCATAAAAATGCTGTGCACAAATCTAAATTATACTGGGAAACTTTTTGATTATTCAACACTCAAAGAAACCGATTCACCCTCAATTACTACAGTCTGATTTTTAAAAGAAGATACGTGAAGGTCATCAAGCAAGGGATGCGAAGGGTTAAGAAGGGAAGGTCGTTGCTATGGAAACGTAAACAAAGGTTGCCAGATTGCTTACACTGGTAAATCACATACTCCTGAGGTCAGTTATCGCTAGATGTATGCGGGAAACACAGTTTGCTTGAGTATTCAGTGCGCTGTGTATTGTTAGCCTACTTTACTACGATTTTATGGAAGCAAGACGTAGTGGCAGTAGGATTAGAAGAGGAATCATGGCCCAAGGCAAAGATAGCTTACGGTTGGGGTGTTACATTGCACAGCCAAGCTAGAGAATCTGTCCGTTCTCTTAGAGAATTCTTCCAACAGGAAGACGAGAGTTTGCTCCTTATCAATGAAGAGCTTATTCCGTTTTATCCAAAAGCGACAGTCCCATGTCAGTAGATAAGCTTGCACGTAAAAGAATTACTGTGGGTCAAAATTCCGGCATATCGGCGGCGTTGATATTACCATGTCAGTTAACTAAGTCGTAAATAATAGTATATTACAATACTAATGTGGCAAAAACTTAATACGGAACGAGGAAAAGTTTGAAAAAACCAGCCGCTTGCACCGAGTTTTTTCATTTCTCGAGATTCCATTATGTGCTTACCACATGTGTGTTGCACATTATTTTTTGCACTATCATCTGAATTATATAAATCTGAATTTTAGTACTTTAGATATTAGCTGAAATATCAATAAATATAATTGAAGATAAATGTTAGATTTTAGAACGTGCATCGCCTATATGTGTTTCTATTTTATTTTTTATTTTTTGTTGTAATTTACATCCTCCAACGTTAAGTAATATCGGACGATGAATATGGGTGAAATGATACTCAAATGAGCCCGGGGTCCATGGAGCTTAGAGTTGCCCGACATTCGTCTTTAAGGATAAGGGAAAATCCCGGAGAAAACCTTATCCAGGTAACCCACCCTGACCGAGATTCGAACTCAGGACCTCTTGAACGTGAGGCAGACGTGCTACCATCACGCTACCGAGGCGGGCTATGTGTTTCTATGGCGATATACCACACTGTGCGGGAATGTCAACTTAAAATGCCTAGCTAAAAGAACGGTAAGTACTTACATATTGCAGAAATCATTTAAAAGAACTCACGTGTGAAGACGATACAACGTTTTGAATGTATGAACAACTTATTATTTCCGTTGTTAAAGTAGGCTAATACAGATTAACTGTGCATGTTTTTGTTGAGGTGTGAAACTCGAACCCTTGTTTATGTTTCGAGTGTTGAGAGGGTAAAGAAAGGGGATCTGGTTGGCAACATTGCAAGCACCCACGTGGAGAAACAGATGACCTTCACGTATCTTCTTTTAAAATCAGGCTGTAATGGCATGCATTCAGACGAATTACAGCAACAATATATTTGTTTTCAGATAAACGCCGAGTTACGTGTGAACGTTGATCTGCATTGTTTTCCCGTTTGATTGGCAGAACAAATAAATATGCTTCTAAATTCGTCTACGTATTGTTGAAGAGACAATTTGACATTTTGTATGTTTTCAAGATGCACAATTTATACAAAACACACCGAAGAAGGAATGCGGTTTGTATTATACAATCATTTGCAAGCACTGGCTGGGTCTGGAATTATCAATTTACGTACGTATTATGAAATTTACGAGGAATAACTGGAATGTCAAGTGTTCTGGCCTAATCTTTTCAGTTTTTCAGTTTTATGGAGCATAAGGTAAACATTCCCTGATAATATCTATGATGCCGTACAAGCAATTCGTAAATATATTGAATACATTTATTCATACAGAAATAATAGCATAAATACAAATTTGTGATTTGTGTATTCCTTAAAGATTATATATGTATTTGCATATTTTTTCTTCAAATAATGGGAAACAAGATTTCATATTTATGGCCATGATCCTTTATTCGGAGTTTTTCGCTTTTTGGTAGGCACTCACATGTTTGCAGAAAATATATTTATTTACGCCAGACACCACTTTCTAGTGATCTGCACACCATTTAATACACATCTTTCCTAAACAGCAATATTTTATAATGAAAGCTTATGAAGCATATTAATAAATTGTAGAGGAATTTTGATTTTTTCCCCTAGTTCTTTATGTAGTGTCGCTGACATCTGCATCTTAGAAAACATAATTCTACTAATGTAGTTTTGGATAAAATGTCAAATGAGACTTCAATTTTTTTTGGCTTTAAAAATGTACACAATGAGTACTGTTTAATAACAGTCACAACTAAGTATGCTAACAGAAATGCAACCTTTGTTATACTGTTATTAATAAGGAGATATAAAAATGTCATTAATTTATACAACAAATACACCGATTAAAGCAATCAGAAAATGAAAATATGTCCATGAATACAATTCAGAGAAAACAGAGCTTAAAATTCTTTAACTAAAATAACAGTTTCTAACTTCATGCTACTTAAAAAGCATTTAGTGGACTTAAGACCCTCCTCCGCCTATCTTTTTTTCTCTTCATTTCACTTACTGTTTAGAGATTGAGGCTTCATTTGAATGGTGTTTTTAATGTAATGATTTCTCTCCCAAATGTATAGGAAGCTGGCTTACAAGCTATATGACATACGTCATCGCTATATGACATATTACTCGACAGAGCTTTGAGGCGTATTGACCTTCAGGTGACCAGCGCTGTGATCGTTCCTTATCGGGTCTTATCTGGACGATTAGAAGAGTGAAATATTAGTAAGTTGATGTACAGTAAGTTACGAAACACAGAGTGATTGGAAGCTGCGTGTGTCTACAGTCTGATTTTTAAAAGAAGATACATGGTAATCAAGCAAGAGGCGCGAAGGGTAAGAGGGGAAGGTCGTTGCTATGGAAACGTAAACAAAGGTTGCCAAATTGGTTACGCTGGTCAATCACGTACTCATAGAGCTCGAACCATTGTTTATGTTTCGAGTGTTGAGAGCATAAAGAAAGGGGATCTGCATTACTTCCTGCCTTCTGCTCGGCAACATTGCAACATCCCACTTGGAGAAACAGGTGATCTTCACGTATCTTCTTTTAAAAATCAAACCATATATGATATGTTTCCTCGCGCCTGTCGATGTATGACACGTTGCTGATCACAAGACATGATCATATCTGAACAGAGTATACACACACTGGACTCACCGTGTACATGCGAAAAACTGAGGTAAACATCTGCGTTGCGAATTTTTGTCGATACGCCTTCTCGCTTTGCCATGTAGTACATTTTATCACTAAACCCAACGTTTATGAATTTTAGAAATGTTTGGACCTTTCTACACAAATCTGTATTTTTAGGCACATAGACAACAATGGGATTGGGTGACACGTGACGGTATAAAAAAACACGCTCTGACGAATTGTAATCTACGACACCACGGCGTGAAGTAAAATAACATTCAACTTCATTTCTTTTGGTCCTGGTTTTAATGCTTGGAAATTCTTATACTCATATATGTGCTAGTTTATCTTTTTTAAAAAATAAGTATGGGCTAGTTTTTCTCAAACCTTTCCCTTTCTTTTGTAGTTAATTTATGCACTAAATAAAACTTTTCATCTATAAGTTGGTACGATGGTGTTTATAAACATTTAAAAATGTCATTTCTAATTCAATACCTGTGCGACGATATACACCTTGAAATGTATATAACATTTCAAAACCACAATTAGATCTGCAGATACTGTACACATGTTTTATTATTTTAATTACCAGTACATTTGTGTTGATATTTAGGTAATCACGTTTTGCTCTTCACTCTCTCTTAGCCCATGTTGCAAATATTCGTACAAACGAATGGACTCCTACAGCCACAACAATTTGCCGCCCTACCGTAACTTGCGGTTCAATTCCCGTGAGAGCCTTTTTCTCCGGAAATCTGCTGCGGGTACACGCATTTTGCGACGCTTTCCTCGATAAATTACCGTGAATGACTCCGAAAGACATATTTCCGGATAAAGAAATTGATTAACATTATGGTAATTAATGCAACGCTTGGCAACTGTCACGGTGAACGGTTTGACGTAACATCGCTGAAAGGTATTTCTTTTGACATCACTTCTCTCTTTTCGCCGATGACAGTGCTATAATGCTTCGCTTTTTATTAACAGTACAAAACAATGTTTCAATTAACCTTTTTGTCTTCTGGTTACCAAAACATGAGCTGATACTGGCATTCAGCGACGCAGTTCGCCGAGAACAAAAGATACAACTTGCATACGTGAGAAGCTTTCAATCGAGTACCTATTCTTTATTTAGCTCATAGTTTCAAGCTTCCTGCTGATAACCCAAGGCTTCTGGTTAAAAAATTCAACTGTCGGTTTCAATGTTAAAATTCCAATGAAATATGTTTTACTTACAACTTCATCACAGCACTGATAAGATATAAAACGATTTTGTGAATCCTCAATGAATAAGTATAAGACATTCTGGAATACGTTTCAAATTTCTCGTTTATTTTAGCGAATAATGCATGAGCAGAACTACTTACAGATTATGTTACCTGACCTTAGTTGTTTACTACCATTCCGCTGTTAAAAATACAGTTTCGTTTAACAGAAAAGATAACTTAGGTATCTATAATTCAGTAAACTTCAGAGGGCCTTGCGTGAAAAATACAACTAACGTTAATACATTCCGAAGTATGATTTACTTTCAGCTTCTGCTCTTGTATTATTACTTCAAATTTAAAGCAAGTTGGTGCTATTCCTTAGACAAAAACATAACGTCTTGTAAGATTACTTATGAAAATTACTGTATTTCATTTGCGGATATTAACAATACAGTTCTATGTGCCTTATACGTAACCCCGTTATACGTAATTCGTATTTATACGTAAATATTTGCAGGTCCCGGGGGGGGGGGGGGAGTAATTGAGAAACATATTGTCGCGAACCCGTTATCGGGATAGCGCGGCTTGTGCACACAAAGGAACCGATAAAGATAGCGCGGAGATAAAAGGTCTGCCGAAAAATAAAGTTAGATAAATGGAAAATTCTAGTGACATCTTGAATTGATAGGGGACATTCTAAAACAGTGTAGAATTATAAATGGATATAATTGTTGTAAACAGTGGAAGTTGAGTGAACTCTTTTGTTTGTGGTCAACGGACTTAAGCATTGTATTTGTGTATATTACGTAATTCTGCTAATGTAAGGGTTGACCAAAGTGTATTTCTACGGAAATAAAGAACATTTTGAATTTCTGCAAATTGAATTTTTAATTCTACGAACCTACAAAGTCACAATCTTAATAGAACCTTATTTATATGTAATTTGCAGTTATACGTATTAAATTTCAATTAAATAGAGCTGAGTTTTCCGTGATTAAATGAGAGTAAGTCATACGCAATAAAAGAAACTGGAAAAGCATTTTCTTTATCGCTGCTGACAAATAACCTAGCTGAGCGGGTGGCTTTCAACCACGGAAACAAAAGACATCGTGTACATCGTTCGGCAACAAATGATAAGTATGTGTTGCATACTATTGAGCAGCAGTTCTGACTTTAAGTTCTCAGTTGCTTTTAATCAGAGAAAGGAAAATGGAAACGCTATACGCTACATCAGAAAGTATAATTCATACGAGAGGTGGCGCTTAATAAACACAAAACCCAAACCGAAATTGCTTCCAACTTATGAATTGCTTATACACTATGTACAGTCAGTGACAGAAAACTGTACACATACCCAAAGATTGTATTAAATAAATAAAAAAATAAAAAAATTCATATATATATATATAATAAATAAAAAATAAAAAACTACTACTAAAACAAAACGAAACTATACAAAAATATATATGATATTAAGTAAATAAAGTACAAATATGACATACTAACAGTATTAGAATTAGCAAGTAACGACACATTGTAAACACATGCATACGTAACCTAATCAAGCGCAAAAAAAGGCCATCCCCCTTCAACTCCAAATAAAGTCATGGCTGAAGAGGGTACACCCCTGAAGCAGCCATAGGGCGAAATAAGCCAGGGTGAAAAAAAACCCATGGACGAAATAAGCCCTAAAATCTCCCTGTAGTAGTAGTGGTAGTGGTAGTGGTAGTGGTAGTGGTAGTGGTAGTGGTAGTAGTAGTAGTAGTAGTAGTAGTAGTAGTAGTAGTAGTAGTGACAGAAAACCCATAAGAACTTATCCAAATAAATCATTTTGACCGAGATTCGAACTTGGTACCTCATGAACGCGGGCTGTGTAGACATTACATCAGTGCAAAAAGTTGTAGTGAAAAAGCTCTAAGTTTTAGAGTGAGTTGTTACAAGTAATCTTTGCTTTCCCCTTTGTTATTTTTTTATTGTTTTGTTTTTATTTATTTATTTATTTTGTAATTTACGTCCTCCAACGTTGTCATATCGGACGATGAATGGAAGGGATGAACTGATGCTCAAATGAGCCCAGGGTCCATAGAGCTTAGCTACCCGACATTCGTCTTTCAGGATAAGGGAAAACCCCTGAAAAAACCTTATCCAAGTAACTCACCCTGACCGAGAATCGAACTCGGGACCTCTTGAACGTGAGGCAGACATGCTACCACCACGCTACCGAGGTGGGCTTTCCCCTTGTTATATGTATAAATCAGGTTCAACTGTTGTAATTTGTTTTAAATTTCGAAGGCAATGATTTGAAATCTGAGATGATAATTCGTGAGAATAAAGGATTAAGTACGAATTACAAATGCATATGAAATGACGGAATAAAATAAGTAATTAAGCTGTCTTAATAGCAAGTGAATGACAACGCTGAACATTATCAGGAGGAAAAGAAATTTGCTGAAACATTGGAGATGCACTGGGAGGAATGCTGAATGTAACAAATCTGGGATGAGACTCCACAACAATCATTCATACAATGAAGAATGCTGGAATAATTTAGTGTGGTGTAAAACAGGATAAAATTGTATAAAAATAAACAACACCCTTAACAGAGTCTTGCCTCTTTAGAAATGCATGCTCATAAACAACAAACTAAAATCCAGCAATCTTTACTAGATTCAAAGGGGCAACTTCACTCGTATAGATTTTCTACGACAATTATTTTGTTGTACATGCTATATTTGGAATATACATATGAGAGAAGTGAAACTTGCGTCAAGATGATCGATAGTGTAAACTTTGTTGACGCCCTTCTACTTGTCCAGGGTGGGTAACGCCTTCTGCATGACCCCTTCACAACGAGGTACGGTAAAGTGCGTTCACAAACTCGATCTCCTTGACTGGATTTGTGATAATTGCCGTAACGGTATACAAATGTGAGAACATTGAAAACAGTATGACTCAAATCTCGGTCTATCACAGTTATACTGCTATATTGGTGCTTTACGTCATCTCACCAATGGCAACTTATTCACATTACTTGTCCCTTTCTATTAAATGTAGTTATTTGTTCAAAGTGGAGGATTAAAGAATAACAGAGACCAAGAAATCAGATTCTGACTTTTGGTGCTATGCTTATCTTATGATACATTTTAAAAAAACATAAAAAGTGTTGTGCTTCTTCCTTTCTTTTCATGCGGGTTCTTTCAGTAATATGCTCCAAATCTTCACTCAAGACGATTTGCATTGAAATTGCGAGTGTCTATCTTTATGTTATATTGCATATACCATAAACTATTTTAAACATTTCGTACTACTATTTTTAAAGTACAGGATGGATACAAATCCTATAACAATCACGACTTTCTCTGTTATTATTGTAATTCACAGTTATACTACAAACTATTTAACAAATAGGTTTATTTTCCTTCTAGTAATCCTAGTTTTGACATAAGAAGTTACAGGTACAGCAGTCGTAATTAATCTTGATATTCTAAACTCTCTGAAAGAGCACATTTGAAACAGATCTATTGAATATTTCTTCGCAGAATACCTACTGCTTCAAGTGTTGAAAAATTATGCCAAACAGAAGCCCAGTTTTTACTTAGGAGGAAGTGCTGTAATATGTCCAAACATTCGATATAAAATTTCAGCGTAAATATACATCTTGAGACACTCTGAATTTAAAAAAAAATTGAAAAAGTTCTTTGTGTATATGAATAGCATCTCTCAAAAATAAAAAGTCAGTTAAATACTACCATTCCAAGAATGTGACACGAGCATTTTTCAAGAAAACCCTTTCACCACGAAACTTTACACGTAACATTTTTCGAAATTTTTCTTTTTCTCCAAAATGACTAATGATTTGATTAAAAAAACGTTTAAAATACTCTCATGCCACATGAAAGATTAATTTTGAATATTCTGGGAATGTCCTCATAAGTCGTTTAATTCCGGGAGACTTTTGCATAGCCTGTAAACCATAAGAAATAAACACAGTAGCAGGTGGTTTAAAACCATTAGAAGTATGAGGATTTTAATTAACTTTTGCATTAATAATTGCTCATTGTTTTTTCTTCTTCTGGTTTATTTTGTTTAGCTAGCATTAGTCATAGCATCATTAAGACGGAACTTTATTAATGAGTTAAGGATTATTACATTTAATCATACTACACATTCTAATTAAAACATAAATTTTATGTTTGTTTTAGAAGTCAATAATTTCCGAGGCATTCCTTTTGAAATTTCCCATATTTATAGTTTAGTCAAATAGGATGATATTTACTCCTCTCTCTCTGCCATGCAGAAAGAACGAAATTTCAATGCTATCACATAGCGACCAGTTCTTAAAAGATTTGACTATCACTTAAAGCCTACAGTATTCCCATATTCCCCTTGCACTTGCAAGAAAATTAGCAATGTGATAATTTTTTAAAATATTAATCTCAATTAACATTAAATAGATAGAGCAATAAAGGTGTATAGGAATACTTTGTAAAAGAGTATAGAATGTCATGTGAGTGCAATAAATAAGATTTTAAAGTTTCATAAAATAATGAGAGATGTACTCTTTTGGCTGCTGTAAGTTTGTGAAATCGTTTCCAATTATTACATAACTTCATTTATTCGACATCTCAAATACGATTTACAAGGTTTCAGTCAAAATCGTTAGAGCCATTTCTGAGAAAATACAACGATTGACATTTGTTTATAAAAAGGCTTATTTGATTTGGGCAAAATTCGTTGAAAAAGTTTGCCTTGTACCCTCTGTGAGAAAAGTATGAAATTTGATATTTATACGACTTTTCAATTACAATGTTTTACCTTAATTTTACTACAACCTATTGAACAAAAATGACACACGATTAACAAAACAAGTTCGCTTGAAATTGAGAAGTGTCAATCCAGTAAGTGCCAAGTTCCCGTTCAAAATCGACAAGCAATTTACTTACAGTACAACAGAAGGCATTATTTATATATGAGTGTAGCAGATATTTACCTTCATCTAGTAGAAGTGATCTGACCACTTTGATGCAAGGTCTTCCCTTGTTCTTGTAGTCCCTGCCGAAGTAGAACAGGAAGCGTGACCATTCCCCAAATCCTTCGTAACGCTGGCAACAGGGGCACCAGGGGGTGTCATCGCCGTCGCCCCCGTCGGCCTCCTGTGCTGGACTTACTCCCTCAGCCACCTCTGAAGTGTGTCGACTTCACTCTGATCACATCCACTATCTCAAGACCAATTGGCGATAAACATCCATTGCATTCAGCGAGTTTTTATCTCGCCAGTGACCGAAGCACATTCTGCCTGTCGTTATCTGAGACTCACACACGTAACTTCCGTTTTGTTCATCACTGATGCATCCAGCAGACTGCGTGAAGCCGCACTTCTCTGTCTTCCGCCAATATTTTCGCCCGTGTCTGCTCAAGCATAACCGCACCTTTTTATTGGTTGAATCACTGCATAGCGTTTCCTCTCCACTACCCACAATTTTATGGACTATAACACACAAGCATTCCGATGACATTAAGCTCAAGGAAAGACTAACGTGCCTTCTAACCTCAGAAATGCCTTCATCATTCCTCCACCAAATTCAGCTTTTGGCCAAAACCATCTACTCTCCCGAATTCACTTCTCACGGACCTATAGCCATAGCAACTAAGCTGTCCACAGCAGTAAAGAAAAATCAACTCACGTGGGGAAGATAATTCTTTGTCCCTGATTTGTTCAAGTTAGATATGAACAGATTTATATTGATGGAAACAGAGTAACGGCGTAACTCTGTAACGTAGGTAGCAGTGTGTCTGCCTCACGATAAAGAGCTCCGAGTTCGAATCTCGGTGAGGTCGAGTTACCTGGGTAACGTTTTTTCTTGAGGTTCCTTACCCTTAAAGATGAATGCCAGGTAACTCTGGAGCTCTATGGACCTGGGAGCATTTCACCCATTTCATTAATTGTCCGATATAACCACCTTTGGAGGACGTAAATTTTAAAAGACGAACTCTACTCCAGCCAACGAAAAACGAGCCGCGGCTTCAATAAGGTTTGCTTTTTCAGCGAGTATCTATAGAAGTCAGAAATAAAAACTTTTATTTTGGGTAAATATTTCTAGAAATTGTTTCAAATAGTTAATGCCACAGTTTGTCTACTAGGAGTGCTACAAATGCATTTTCAGACACTTCGTACTTTATGAAGTTCTAGGTCCCCATTCGTGTCTTTCACTAGTCGAAGAGTGAAATTGGAAAACCAAATCCTATCGATCTGGTATTTAAGTATTTGGTTACCGCTTCAGCCTCTTGAATTCCCTTAGAAACTACAAATTCGATGTGATTAGATTAGCAATGTTAGATTAGCAATTAAAAGCTTCGCGTGAGTTAATGAAAAGTAAAAGAAGGAAGATCTTACGTTGACACTCAAGCGCATTTTATAATATATTAATTACTACTTTAAGAAAAATAGGGAAATGGCAATAGATTTCCATCATAAGGTAATTGTGATAACATTTTAATATTTCACATATATTTTAGTTTGAAAACTGCTATTTACTTTAAATATGAAATGCAAGTTTATCCTTTTAATCAAAGAAACTAAATGAAAAATGATGTTCATTTGGAAGTAGAGTAGGTCGGGCATTGTCCCCCTTAAATGACACCTATGCGCCTTATATTTCCGTTCACCTACAATTACAAATACTAGATTTTGAGAAGTTTTCAACTTCTAACAGTTTAACTTCCTTGGAAATATATACAGCATATAAACGAAAAACTGAAATTGAGATATGAGAAATAATTTTCACAATCGTACTTTGTTCAAGATAGAGTAGTACAGGGTTACCAAATCCTCCTAATTGGGGCAACCCAAACCCTTACTCGTACTATCAAGTGTCAATGGTTTTAGTTTACAACTGATGCTACTCTATGACAGTTCCTATGTGCTCAAGTTATGTGGTTTGTTTATTTATAAACATGTGAGTTTTTTTCCTGTACTCCTGCTATGAACAGGTTTTTCCGTGAACGACAATTTATGGAAATATATTGTTTTCTCAGAAACTATGAATTAAAATGTAGGATGAGAAAACCAACCTAGTACTGTTGTGGTTCTACTAAAATGTTAATAACAAGGATTTTTATTTAAAAAATAATTGCTGATAAATTTTAATCAAAAGGTAGAATGAATAAATTAATCTTATTCTCCTTAATAAACTAACTTGTTGCATATAGGGAGGTATACACCTTCATCCTGAAAAATATTGAGTATGATATCGTTAGATACTGACAGTGAGTCATAGATGTAGGAGGATGGAGCTTTTATTTCTCCTTTAAAGTCTGTGGGATAAATTCAACAACTGATATCAAAGAAATAAGTATAATATGTAATTAATGTATGAACTTGGTCCAAAATGAAAGTCTGCATCGTAGAATCACAAAGAGTATAGGAAAATCTAAATAAGGTTTGGAACATAAAAGGAGTCCGTGAAATCTTTACATCTCACCGCGGAGACAACGAGTTGACGGAGAAACCAAATCATGATTAATGATACACAAAGAACTGGCCAGATTGATAAAAACGTGGAAGCATGCATTAGGTTAATATCCCATCAAATAGCAAGTCTCTGTAAGGAAATACCCGTGGGCGGTTTCAATCTTCATCTTGACAGGAGAAAGGTATCACGAAGATGGCCTTTACTCTGGAGTAGGTGCCAGTTGCTCTTGATCGCCGTACCCTTCACTTTCCCAAGCATATTCAACATATCGACAAGAATATTTTTAGCAACTCCGCGTTCCATTGCTGCAAACATTAGCAGGCCGGCAGAAAGAGTTCACCAGGTTTAACCTTCAGGAAACAAATGGGGAAATGAGGGGCTCAGGGGTCACTACCAGCCTTCACCAAGAACTGTACTACAAAGAATTCCAATATTACAGTGCTTTCATAACCTGTCAATAATATCCGAGTAACAATCGGTTAAGCCCAAGGCACTGGAAAAACGCATAGTGGTACTAAGTTTCGCGAGAATTCGTCGAGATTTTCTTCGTCGCTGTTTGTACGCTATAATTAGCTGATCTGCATTTTGCCTGTCTAGATTTGACGTCCTATAACGAGGTTCTAGCTATTCTACATTCACATTCTCAGGGTTAAGAGAAACACCAGCTAAACATTATTCAGTTAACTAAGCGAGGTTTAAACCTGGAGCCTCTTTTTCCAAAGAAATATTTCACGGAGCGTTACGCTTAAAGATTCCGATATTAAGCATATTATGTCTATAATCGGACTCTTACTATGCCATACACTTTTACCAATACTATGCTATAATATGTCTCAAACTAGAACCATCTTGTAAACTATGGAATAGGAGAAAGAAATAGAAACAATGTAATGGAGTGCTCTAAGGCTATTGACTGGCGGAGGGAAATTAATAGTTGCTTTCTTCTTTATCGTATAATATAAACACCCATGGTTTTCCCTCCACCAATCAGCGGCCTAAAACCGCCCCATTAGTCTTCTCCTTCTCCCTTCCCAAATGTTTACAGCTAGATCGTTCTAGTTTGAGACAGATTATACAAACGTGTTTTGACTAATCATAGATGCTTATCCCAAATTGCTATTATCCCACTAGCATTTGCTTCATCACTTCTCTAGCATCGGTACATTTGTTTGCGATTATCATTTGTTTTCCACACGTCTAAAGTTAGTTCAACAAAACGAAATAGAAAGATGTGGAAGCACAATTAATTTGGAAATTATTATTTTATTGCATTATTTCTGTGATCTTTAAATACTTTCTTTTAAGCGTGAGACATCATTTAAACGCACTCAATTTTGAATTTCTCTAGACGAATCGTGAACCTCATGAAAAACTACACGGGTCGTGATAAGATGTCAACACAAAGATATACAATATAAGTGACCATATTTTTGGATATGCTTTAATATGCAATAAAATGCATATACCATGTGGCGAAAGATTAATGCGTAGCATTGCAAAAAAATAATGTACCTCCCGAAAATTCACCACAGAAGTGATTACACCTAGAGTAGGTCTCTGGAAGTTCTCGTCTTGAGTACAAACAGCTTTCACATTTGTGGGTTATTAACTCGAAATCTATTGTTCAGCACATCCCATAGAGAGGACTGTATTAAATATGAATTATTTGTAATGTAAATTACTCTGGGAGAGATGAACCTAATGAGTTCGTAAGAGGGCCAATTTGGAGATACATAACGATGAGAATATTTCTTTAGATTTTTAAAATGTTTGTTTTATGCTTATGGAGTATGGCTTCGCAAAGAAAACGATAAAAAGACATTCATTTCAGATCAGAGGCACCTACTACCTATACACGCGTGTCTGTCCCAAGTTACGCAAATGCATACACCACGTTATTGGCCACTTTCCCAAAGCCTAGTTCATCAGCCAATGGCTGGCCACACATGTGAGTCACTAACAGGTGAGTGACCTCCAATGGTCAAGATGCCAATGACATGATTCTGGATGTGGAGCACAGACCTGAAACAGTGGATGAGGGCTACACCATTTATCCATCAGTTTTATCAGCTTTACTGTTAGACTTTCATTCTGTTTACTCCCTTCTCTTGGGTAGGGACAAAAATCTATGTCGATGCCATGTCCATCATTCCCTAGGTATCCATAAATTAGCATACAAAATCAATAACTGAACTCTCCATCTAACGCACTAAAGAACATAACTGAATGATTAAAAGGTCAAAAGCGATGTTTAAATGTTATTTTTCGAGGACTTATCGATGTCTTATCTATAGTCCGAACTTGACTAAAAATTTATGGTTACCGCCGCCCAATAAATGAAAATACAGATAGTAAATAAAATTTGCAATAAATAGTTTAAGAATTCAGATTTTCAGACTATGAAAATAATTTATGCAACTGAAAAATCGTTTCTTCATATTTATTTACTTAGTGTTTTTATTCTTTTTTAATTTTTATCTTATGCATTTTTGTGCAGCTAAATTGTTTAGTACAATCGTTTATGCAAAAGTTTCAGCTTAAGATATTCAATTAAAAATAACATTACGTTTCGCTTCCGTATGATATCAACTTTAATTCTAAGCTGCGGCACATTACTACCTCAGTATGCATGGAAAATAAAACAAACACAGCATGCTATATATTAGGTAACCGCTATATTCTCTCAAAACCATTTCCATTTGTATATAACAAGAGATTGTGTGTGTGTGTGTGTGTTCCACTATACTGTTATGATAATGTAAACTACTAAAGAAAGTTAATCGATTCCCATACGACTGAATTGTTCATGTCAAACCATAGACGAATTAGGGCTTCTATGTGTGTAAAGAAACGCCAGCTTAATACTAATTGTGTAATATACTTGTACTTTGACTTATATCATGTAGAAATTTATTGTTCTTGTTAAATCCTGGAAGCAACGTTTCATATGCAAACAGATCAGGGAAGTAACAAATGTACCTAGGTTGCACCACTTTGTTGTCTGGTTTGGTTAGAAAGATGATACCGAAATTAAGGTTTGCCAGAAGTAAAGAATCATGATGGATGTCAAAGGAATGTTGGTTCTTTGTTACGACAAGGGCAAGGCCAGTTGCGTTGGGGGAAAGTGTTGTAACAAAAGCAATGTAAGAAGCAGTGTCCTTAGAAGATTTCTAAAGTGGCACACTGACTAGCATGAATAGGAGATTCTTTGGATCATTTACAATGTTGACAAAACAGCCACAAAGGGATTTTGGTTGAAAAGGAGTTTTGAGAGTGAAAGTGATGCACCACACGCAGCTGTGGTCATTCATAAGTCTTCGGCATCAGGCCGATGAGAGCAGTCCGAGGCGTGAAGCCTATTAGGGCGGTCAACCTGTTCTGTGTTTGATAATTGTCGGTTCGTATATATATGAGGAACGAATAAATTTATCGAGTAATAAACATTCTGCATTCAGTAACTCTAAACTGAGATTGGTAACCCTTGGTCGGCAACTTTCATTTCGATGTTTGAAAAGAAGCAGTAAATAAGTTGGAAACGGGCATTCCAGTGTTATTAAAATCTCCTTCTCACACATCCACGCATACCCTGAGAGAAACCACATTGCTCGTCAACGTATTTGCATCAAATTGGCGTCACAACGTGGAATTGTGTGCACCCATAAACATTTTAGTTACAAATTGGCGCCGCAACGTAGAACTCTTTGTTCGTCACCTACAAATTGCTTCAAAGACTTCGAGAATTAGCAAGCACTGAATTAGTGCTATCAGTTTCTTCTCTGTGAAAGCGCAACGATTGAAAAAACGCTATGTACATACTTAAATGCGAGACCGCACTAAAAATATTGCTCTGTAGTCTGTATATATTTTTATTACGTATTAGTCTGCTCTAATCTGAAATTCGTTTTCTACTGACATACGCTTGAAAATAGTTCTTGAAAAATGTTAGCTGAACTAGGGTAATTTGCCTTGTGGTGGTGCCGCAAATGAAACCGGGAGAAGCAGATATAAACTGCGTGTAAAAGGCTGTAATCCAACATGTGTTGTTTAATAATACTTTGTCATTTATTTTCAATTCAATTCATTTGCACGGGATTGTTTTAGAAGAGGGGGGAATAAAAAATATGACATGCCAAATAAAAATTAGACATTTGTATGCAGTTACATCTGCCTACACATGAACAAATTGCTATCCCACCTAAAAAGGATAGCTTGTTTTCAGTACGCAGGCCTGCGACTGTGCTACCTCTCGCCGGATAAACAATTAACATCAGCAGCTTAGCTGAGCTCCTTCCTATACAAGGCATCCAAGAGATGTTTGGACATATTACGATAGCAACCAAACAAATAAAATGTTCCCGAACTATCCAACAACGGTGTGATACAGCCGTTACATGGCCAGTGGCCTTCAACATTTCATTTAGCCATCGTGTTAATACCTATTTTTCATGTTATTTGATGTTTTCGGCAGAAAACATAAATACATGATAGTGAAATACTTCAGTTTAGAGTTATCCACATTTAAACTGTTCAATATCACGCACATTCCAGTTTTTAAGAATAGTCTATCTTATCTTTCACCTAATACATCTGCTTGTTAAAAATTGCGCCATTGTGTCCACGAGGCTTCGCTATCGTTATCGTTTGTGCACAATATAATCCTCTAGTTTAAAGTTAACTGCTGCAGACAACTTAATGCTCATAATCTATGTTTTCATTTATTGCCGTACTTTTGTATTATTAAACTATATCGTTAACATCTGATTAGTGTCAGCTCAAAATAAACAGTGGATCGATGATGAAATAAAACGTTTCCAACATGGATTACGATTCAGTAGTCTGGGTATGTATAAGATTACGGTTGTAATTGATATTCAATAGCATACCTACTAATAAAAAGAAATGTTTACTTTACAATATTTGCAGCCATGCAGTAGTATTTTGTAATCTGTAGCTTCAAAAGAATAACCACATTACATTTGAGAGCAAGTGATGCAGCAAATGAACATGAGTAGCTCGCTATGCCTTTAAAAAATAAATTATTCTTTCCATAAATTTGCAAAATATGGTCTAACGCAAGCATGATGAAAATTTCTTGTTCCCTCGAGTCTCACAAATAAACAAGCTGCATGGTACCATCTACCAACGGATGAAATGCACATTGGAATCAGCAGGACTGCAGCTCAGAGGAAGAAAAACGAGGAGGGCGGGAGGGAGGGATGGAGAGAGGGAGAGAGAGAATATAATCGTCAAGGACCTCTTCCTCACCCTGCTCCAGAAAAAAATTGCTTTAGAACTTGACATACGAGTATTTGATCTAACTGTAAAATATGGAGAAAATAGACATACGGAGTATGTGTACATCCGGGTGAGCGCGTTATCAGTAATCAACATTATGAAGTACTGGAGAAGTGGAAATGTGTTATATTTAAAGATATGAGCTATGTTCAAGCAATGCAATAAAATATATTTCTCAATTATTACAATAACCTAGTATGTAAATTTGGCTATTCATATAGGTTCATCCAAAACTCAATAAATCAAACACTTTTTTAAAATATTATGGATTTTGATACAAGAAGTGAAAATTGGGAATGGCAATTCGGGAAGAAAACGCTCACTTAATTCAATTATTAGCCGATTATGAGGGCTGAAGAAACCTTCAATCAAGGTGGATGACTGGCGTGATTCGCACCTTGAAACAATGGTTCAGAACCCACGTATTTCAACTCCGATCACTTGTATTAGTATTGGAGTTACAGAAGGGTTGCTACCCTCTATCCTCTATCGCAGATCTTGCAATAACTAAATCATTACCTAAATGAGAACATGAAATACAGTAAGGAAGGGGAATAAGACAGCTGAAGCCTGTAGTTCTGAAGCCGATTTAGTTGAAACGCTATATTGCACTTTTTTTTCTCTTAGTCTTGCTTGTTAAGTAACCCACTCTAAACCCTTAGGTACATTTAAACTTGACAGGGCTGAAATCCATGAAATCAGCTGAAAACGTTTCCATCGGGAATGTGGCAGAATGTGCATACCACTACTTTAAAAATAAAACCAAAACAATTATTCTTTTTGTCGCGGGGTAAAAGTATTTCCAGTCCATCCTGTTATGTCGAACAATCAAGCAAAACGCTTAATGTTCATATAATGTAGTGTGACATGGAATTTAAATTACTCCGACAAATCCATTGCTAAGAAAATGAATTTCTAAAAATAGTTTTCCCCTTGGAAACAGTAATAACCACAGAGATAATACTTGTTTCTTTCTCTCCGGTTGCTGGGAGGGATAATTACATCACCCGAATTTCCTGTCCCTCATTTAATTTCACTTTTCACTCTGGTTGGTTATATTAAGGTTCTACATGTCGGTAGCAGTTTTGGCATAAATGAGAGAATTTACTCGTCCTCCGGATCGGCGGGTTGCCAGCAGGGGTAGGGAAGTCGGTTGTACGACCCGTCACATATAGAGCAGTTAGGGACCTTGCCCTCTGCTGTCATCTAGCCTCAGGTCCGACCACCGTTATCTCCTCCTTCCGGCGGGGCACAGACACGAAGATCTACATGTACAGGTCGAGGCGCCAAGTGCCTCCCCCCCCCCCCCGGATGTAGAGTTTTAATGAGTGTCCCTCGCCACCTAAATACGCTGTTGGTTGTATACGGATCACCGAACAAACATAATAGCAGAGCCAAGAAAGAAACTGTTATCCTACAATTCGACAACTGCCAGCTAATCTCCGTAACAAGATTTAGCAGCAATGGGATGCGCATGGATGGATGAGTCAGTCAACTGCCTCATAACGGCTTACTGGTAATCTCATTAACGGTGCACTCAACTCAAAATTCTAGCAGCTCTCAATCAATAAAATTACTCCAGAAGTCGGGAATCATTTCTTGCCTACAGTTCGTGACAGCAAAATACTGTTTTGATGTGGATCAGCATTTCCAAAGGCATCATACAAATAATTTGAAGATCATAAATTCACCAAAGTATATGAAATAGATGCGAGTCTTTATGTAGCTGAACAAAGAGTATTATATTTAAATGTTCAAATCTGTTTCGTGTTTATACAGGATAATAATGGAAGCTCATCACAAAATTTCAGAATCGAAAGCCAAAGATGCTGAAGCTTATATATCATGGCATTTAAAATTGCTAGTAGCTGTGGTACCTAACATTGAAATTAAGTCCATTTTGAAGGTCGTTTCTAAGAATAAAGAGAAGATAAATTTATTTCTTTTATATATATACCTAAATCCATATTAATGTTCAAATGGTTAACTTTACTATACATTAATCTAATTATTTATTTCTATTACAGAAGGCACTCTTTATTAACTAAATCACACTCCATGTATGCCCCGCCTTAAATATCTAGGACATAGGGCAGTTTTGCCTCAGGAACTTGCTTATGGTAGTGGTGTTCATCCATTTACTGTTTCTGTTCATTTTTGATGTTTTTTTTTTAATTCACGTACACATTCACGCTTATTCATGCTCCAAAAGGATAGGGAATAAACTTCGCTAAAGAAATGTTTCCAGCCTATAGCTGGAAACTGAACCCTGAATACTCGGATGTAAAGTCTAGCAGAGAGCACAGGCTCGCCTCGGTAGCGTAGATGGTAACGTGTCTGCCTCACGTTCAGGAAGTCCCGAGTTCGAATCTCGGTAAGGGTGAGTTACCTGGATAAGGTTTTTTCCAGGGGTTTCCAGACGAATGTCAGGTAAATCTAAGCTCAATGGATCCCGGATTCGTTTGAGCATCATTTCACCCATTTCATTCACAGTCCGATATGACTTAATGTTGGAGGACGTAAATTAAAAAGAGAGAGCATAGAGACAGTCTATAAGTATCTCCATTGGTCCAGGTAAACTGAAGAACCTTTCTATTTTTTAAGGATCTGGCATAGTATTAAAATGTTAAAATGAGATTTTGAAAAAGCTAGTATTTCACTGCACAAATATTTCTATATTAGCTGCTTAGATGTGAAAGGAGTGAATTTTAATTCAGCCCAGATGATATAGGAACTCTGTACCATAGCCTTTCCGATTCCATATGAATCACCTGTTAGTTAAGCATTAGCTCATCGAATCTCTTCTGCGATGACGGTCATCTACGTCACCATTGTCCATCTTTATGAAATAAATGACGCTACTAATGCACTTTCTTTTTGCCAATGGTAACCGTCAATGGGATCAAAGTGACAAACTTATATGAAGAGAAGTTGAGAGAAAAATAATCCTTAGCTGACGTGAAATTAAGTGATAAAACCTGCGTACAGAAGCAGATTAAATATGTAGATAGGGTTAAAATATGTCTCCATGTACTTTTTTTCCAATACATATAATACAATAATTCCCATGATTATTTTATTAAAATGCCTAGCAGTACTTTTAAATTAGGCAATACGGGTCTTGTTATAATACGTGGGTACGACAGTTCGTCGTAATAGGCAGATCTTAAGAAAGAAAAGAAAAAAAAAAAAAAGAAAGAAAAATAGCAGTCACAAAACATGCCCCGTCAGTTGGTGCTTATAACTGGTACAGAAAATGTAAGCAAACATAGAATACTTTGGAAACACTGTGGTTAATACTGTAATTCGCCATAAAGTGTGATTTTCGAATAAGCCCTACATTGTTTTAAGTAGGCTTTAACCATCTCTTGTGGATTCCTAGATACATTAAAATTTTCAAATGTTTCATGAGTAGTTTTGAAAATAATTTCACAAGTACAATAGGATAGAATCTTACAGACGGGCTTCGGTACATCGACCATATTTGATCTATTTATCTATGCCCCAAGTAAGGTACCCCCGGGAGGAGGGATGAAGTGAGAGGAGATATGGAGAGGCCGACCCAAGGAGTCACAATAGTGTAGAGGGCAGAGTCCATACTTCTGACCAGTTGGAAACTCCCCGGCAGGCCAGTACAGCCGGCCTTCAACCCACCAGACCGGCCCGGAAAGCGGAGAACGTCTTACCGGAGGAGCTGTTTCTCAGGGCATATCATTCTGCCATGCAACGCCGAGACTCGCGTCTACACCTCTATCCTTAAGGAGACCACCAGGTCAGAAATGGTGCGAAATTATAATGAAATTAAATGGGGGACAAGAAATTTGGGGGATGTAATTAAGTTGCCCAGCATTCACCTACCCAGTGACGCGGGAAACCCCCCGAAAAAACATAGGTCTGGTAGACAGGCCACGGGAAGAAAACCCGCACCTCTCGAATGCGGGCCACAGACGAAACTGACTGAGCAATCCCGCTTCGTCCACACACACACACACACACGCACACTTTTCTATTAAACAATTTGGATTGCCAAGATATTTTTGAGAAAATGAACTATTTGACAAAATTTGCATCTAAAGTTTGTGAAAATATTGCTGTTGTATCCTTGATACATATGGACATAAGTTCTCTGTCTACCTCCCTCTTCAACCACACAGGTGGCTCAGTAGTTTTGGCGCTGGCCTGCTGACTCCATAATTCGCCGGCTCAACCGGCCCAGACCAATGATTTTCAGTGTGCTTAAATGCGACAGCCCCATGTCAGATTTATTGGTATGTAAAATAACTGCGAGAAGAAATTCCGCTACAATGGCGGCGCTGATATTATCCTGGCAATTGACAGCGACGTTGACAAACAAAATACCTTTTTAACTACCTACACAGAACTTCAAAATGTATTTTCCCAGTAACATTTCAATATCAATTTTAATGCTTCTACGCGTTATAAGGAAACGGCAGAGGAACTAAGCCATTTATTGCTTTGTAATGCATAGCAAAACTGGTCATAGCATCCCTTCTTACTGCGGTTCGAACGTAGAAAAATAAAGGTTAAAACAAATAATAAAATAATCGAAGTCTGAAAGGCAAGGACTCGTGAATGGTGATTCAAAATCCACGGAAACTTCCCTTATGATGGACGCTTTTCTCCAGGGTTTCCTCGGCTTCATATGATACACACCGGGGAAGTAACCTGAACGTGGGCCTCCAACTTTTCCTCTTCAAATACAATTTCATTACGTGCATCATCAATGCCTATGCCTGTGGTGTATACCCAGGTTTTCATAGCAATATTAACTCCTGAAGCTTCCAAACTTGCTCTGAACTAATAATTTTACCTTTAAAGGACGGAACTTTCTCAAGTTGTGAATCAATTACTCACCGATATGTTTACGAGCGGAAACACGCCTTTTCTCGAGTATTATTCATCAGTTTATTAACAACCTTGCATTTCACGAGCTCTGGAGCTACATCGTCACGCCATTCTCATTATTCATTTCCATCCGGCGTCTCCAAAGGATACCCAACAATTAGAGCTTATCTGAAGTTCCTTACTTCCACTCGTTCTACATCGCGTTAATTAATCACAAGAAATCGAAGTAGACCGCAACAAATCCGGCCCGTAAAAATTTAGCACTTGTAACTATTACACTGCACTAGATATATTTACCTATTTCAAAACTAATATTAGGCTTATACAACGTCTATTTTAACCGCCTTTTACGCTCCGTCTATGAATGACCCATGGAAATACTCCCACCTATTCAGTCACTCAAGGTCTGAATGCTCATCATGGATCTGACGTAATGCAATGTCCAGACAGGACGTTCCCAATACAGGTGGCAAAATCTTACGCTCGTTTACAGATTTCCTGTTATATTTGTTTTAGCAGCTTGTTTAGTTACTATTATTGGTTATAATAACAATAAAAGTGAATTTTACAGAAGTACTCATTTAAACATCCGTAATACATCGAAGTTATGATTTATATAGCAAGATGCTGCATCTTGGACATTTAGAAAACCATTTACTTTTTTGTACATTATTAGCGAATGTGTTAAACTATACTTGCTGGAAATAGAATATCCTCAACAAATGAAGCACCACACAATGCTACAATTATAAGTCGCCACGAAATTTGGGAAACGTAACAAAATTTGATCTTATAGCTTAAAAGATTTTCTCCCGTAGAACACCTTTACCTATAAAAAATTGCTACTTAATACAAACCTATTAGAACAAATTTAATAAATACTTTGTGTACAGCCATCTATGAAACGCTTACAGTCCCTCTGTGGTTAACGTGGGGACACACAGTGCTGTAGATTAAATATGTACATAGCGTTAAGGTATATCTCCATGTACTTTTTCCAACACATATAATACAATAATTCCCATGATTATTTTATTAAAATGCCTAGTAGTACTTTCAAATTAGGCAATACGGGTCGTAAACGTGGTAACGTTTCCGGCAGTCAGCTGTTTACATCTGATTCCCATCACAACCGTCATTTCTTTCACAACTCATTTTTTTAAATGTTTCTGAAGTTGAATTACAGCAATTATTCAACCCGTTCGTTACTTGAATGTATCAAATATGTGATAATATACCAATGTAGTAACGAACTATTTCCACTCGCTCGCTCTAAAAGTGGTGCTAAGACGTGATGTAGACACCCATACACAATTTAAGGCTAGATAGAGTATAAGTGAATATAGTTTGTCGCACACATTAATTTTCAAAGCTGCTAATTTTCTAAGGTAGCTGCTATCGATTGGCCTCGGGTATTCGAAAGTAAGGCCACTGAACGGTAAGACAGCGGCCGAACTACAAAATTATTGGCAGGTTCGAGCCTCAAGGGATAAATGAAGTTACTGCCATCTCAAGATCAAAATTCCTAGTGCAAACTGATCATTTTCCCAAACATTGATTTGTTATAACTTTAAACTGTCAGTTCTAGTGTCTTTGTGAGCTACAAATGCATTCTTACTCTCCCCTTAACGGATATCGAAATATCGAACCCATGGCTTACGCGCCCACAAAGCGATTGGATGAGCAATCCCAGAAAAATTCGACACTCGGTTCTGACCCACTTCTGAAGGACAGAGGAAATTCTCGCTTCTTGGAAGCAAAAGTATCCTTGGTGAACAACAATAACTCAACTTAATTAAGCTCTGTTCGCGCTTCAAGTGACACAGTACGTAGGATTCAGGTTACTTTCCTGCTGAAGAGGGCCAGATTCGATCCTCGATCGCTGCCCTGGCTCGTTACGCAGTATGGCAACCCGCATCCTAAAGAGTGGTAATTCAGATTCAGTTGTTCCACATATTGTTTGCCATTCACCAAGTTTCTACACGGCTTCTCCCACATAGATAACATCCGGCCACTTCCTCATTTTTCTGGTACAGATACTACAGGTATTAACTCTCCTCTACCTTTTCCGTGGTTAAAGAGATAAGAAAAGCAATGAGCAAAGTGAATATTCAGATAAACGTAAACAGATAAATAACACAAAAAAGAAAAAATTGGCTTAGTGAAATGCCGAGAATCATATGAGGCCATTAAGTGAAGGGAAGAAGCCATATTTCAACAGAAGCAATGAGTACAAGCAAAAGTTGCAAGCATGAACAATGAACGATAACTCGACAACTACAGTTCTCAAAAGAGAAGAAAGCTCCAGGATGAATCGACAGGAATATTTAAATACTCAATTTACAGTTTCCTTACTAATGCAAGCTGCATTGTCAATTAATTGTATTGCAAGTTCGCTGCGCCAAATGCATCGAGACAAATTTCATTCGCTTGTATCGCGGTACTCTGCAAAATATAGCAGGAAAAAGTTTCGGAAGAGGATTTCTATTACTAGCATCCTTGTCATCCGCGGATAGTATTCCGAACCTTCAGCCATTTAATATTTCATAATGCATGAGCTTCAAAAGTTTGTTTCACAAGCAGTTCATGAGCCGCTGGGAAGCATTCAATGAAACGCAGAAGTTTAGAAAGTTTTTTTTAGTTTCAATCAAGTTTAAAAACTTTTTCTCAAAAACGCCCCAGAACAAGGAAAAGAAAACCTAGCCATGGAAGCAGAGAGGGAGAGTGTGGAATATTTTGTTCTTTGCTCTCCATCAATGCACTAATGAGCTATAATCATCTGTTAATTCGCCAATGTTTTACCCTCTCTTTCTGTGGATTAAGACTCACTTTTTTACGTCCTCCGACGTTACGTCATGAATGAAATGGGTGAAATGGTGCTCCAATGAGCCCGGGATCATGGAGCTTAGAGTTATCCCTTTCAGGATAAGGGAAAAACCCGGAAAAAACCTTATCCAGGTAACTCACCCTGACCGAGATTCGAACTCGGGACCTCTTGAACGTGAGGCAGAAACGCTACCATCTACCCTACCGAGGCGGGCAGTGGGTTACGACGATCCTCTGTAGCGCTACAGATGACTACAGCAGATTTACATTTCTTAAACATCTTTTCCCAACTATACTTTAACAGGTGGAGTGGAATTCAAAATTTAAATGACTAGACGCGTTACTTTAATGAAAAACTTCGAGTGCTTTAATTAAACCGAGGGTCTACTATAACGAAATTTAATTGCTGCAAACAAACTAGAACAACACTTCCACAAAGATCAAATTTATGTTTAAAATTATAATGGTATAGAGATCGAGATAGTGTCTGTAGCTCTATTCTGGAGGTAGTGGATTCAAATCCTGCCAATCGTGGTTTTTCTCCTTGCACGATTACATGCTGAATGTCAGAACCCGAAGTTCCATCCACTGAAGACTAAAAATATAAAAAGATGGACGTCCACTACGCAACTATGGCCATCTATATATCTAGGGAAATTAATCGCACCATAACAGAACACTACGCGAACACCAACATACTATGTGGCACAGAAAGGCGACTAGGCAACTAAGGTAATGAGTCTGGCACATGTATTAAGTGCATAGAAGTGGTAACTTGCGATATGACCCAGATAAGTCTCCACCCAACAAAACGAGAATGCATGTATCACTCATTGCTGAAGTTGTATGTCTCACAAGATTTTTTTCTTCCACGATTCATTCAACCGTGGCTGTTGAAATCATGTCTCCTTCTAGATGAGTCACAAACACTCCTTAAGTAAATGGTATTTCAACATTTACATCGGTAAAACTGTAGGTGTAAAATATTTTATAATATACATTTACTCCTAGCTATGAGAAAACTGGTTGTCATAATCTCATCATAATTAAAAAGTCCCGCAATGTTCCAGGAAGTGGGTGTAAACCAAACTGTAAACTTCACGTATAAATTAAGGGCTTATGCAATGTTTATCTTGCCACATTAATTATGTGAACATGATTCGTCAGCTTGCATCCTATTTTTCCATTGTGTTTTCAAGAGTGCATGAAGAAATACCAAATACATACTTATATGGGACAAAGGTTAAAAGTTGTACTAAAAAGAAATTAAAATACATAGCTTCTGCAAAAACAGATGTTACAAAATAATTACAGCTAATCCTATGAGAGGTTAAGAGTTTATCTTATGAAACTTTTAACCTAAGAATTTAATGGGATTTATTTAGACTATTACATGAATAAAATTTAACTACATAAAAAGTTACGTTCTATCTTGTGTTCAAAATTAAATCATCATTGCGTTAGTTGTCATTTCATGACAATACAACGTATTGCTAAATCAGAATGCAATAAAGACATTTTTTTCTGGAAATTGAAACTGACTGAATGTGCTATGATGAAAAACACAACTGAATGACGTAACCTATTAATAATTAATGTTACCACAGTTCGGTACTGTCCGATAGCATCATTGCAAGCATAACAGAAGACAACGGCCGTGATTAGTCGATATTCAGAACATTACTGGTCTATAACAAATACGCAATGTATGTATCCAATAGTCAATAATAACACTTCTTGATCTAAGACGTTTTCTTTGTATTATGTTTCATCTCCCGATAGATGTTTGCTATCACAGCTTTCCTATCGCAGTGCTGATATATACAAACACTCCAGTGCTACTTTTCCAGGATTGCCTGTTTCTGCTTCTTTGCTTATGGGACCGACTGATGAAAATTAGGCAAATATGGTGAACTTTTACAACCTATTAAGGTATATTTTCCGAAACAAGTTTTTCGAAGTTGTATTATTCTAGTGAAACTGAAATAACGATTTAAATAGACATGACAGGAAGGCATGACAATGCTTTGCAGATTTTTTTTAAAGACTCTAACGTCTACCCACCAAAATTGTTCAGAAATTGGTGCATATGAGTTAATTTCCAAATCATGCACTTTAACAAAAATTAAACAATTTCTTCCTTTCTTTAACTGTCCTCTTATACCACTACGTGGTGTCAGGGTATTCTGCTTCCTTTTAACCCTATGCCCATAGGAACGGAATATCTGGACCAGTGAGAGAGAGAATCCAGGATGGGTGATCAGCCCGATGCCTGGTACGAGAGTGATGTAAGTGGATGACAGAATGAGGGCGAGATGAAATTATGATAGGAAAGATGGAGCAATTAGTGGAATGCTGGCAGAGGAAACCGGAGGACCCGGAGAAAACCCACCCCAGCGCCGTGTTGTCCATCACAGATCTCACTTTGCAGTCACCTGGGATCGAACCCGGGCCGCCTTGGTGAGAGCCAAGCAATCTAACCACTCGGCCAAGGCGCGGTTTTTAAACCATTTAATAAAAAAATTGCAAACAAAAATTACAAATTTCTGGTCAATTAATATGTGCAAATTTTCAAAAGCTTAACAGTTTAAATGTTCTTTAACAAAATAATAAAATGTGCTTCTAAAAGGAAATTAGTGAGCCTATAACTAAGAACTGCCTCTGGAATTTGACAGTTAAAAATAAATAAATGGCGGCTACGAGTCTGAGTGGTTTAGAACCTTATAATGGAAAGCTTATTACAACAGATGAAAGAATTAGGATTTATGCTTTCTTCAATTGCCTCTGTGTTCAGTATGGTTACATCCAAATCCGGAGGTCCGGGTTCGATTCTAGGCTGGAGAATGGATTTTTTTTCGCCAAGGAGTCCGAATTTAATGTTTAAAAACAAAACCCACTAAAACATCGCAAATATACACTATATTCAATAAGTGAACACATTCCAAAGGCAAAAACCCCCATTATGACTATATGTTAAAGCGACATATATAAAAAAGAAGGGAAAAGAAAGGGCTTCCTTCAAAATTCTGAAAGATTGCTCGTTCTTTACCTACGGAACTGGCGCTCCCAAACGAAACCGATTATTTTATCTACAAACATGAACGTTGCGGGTGACCCTTATAACCCCAAATTGTCTCCAGTTAGTGGCCTAGGTGCTAAATCGGCTTAATTACGTTTGAAAACATTTCACATATCATGTAGAGCCAACGGTAGGTACGGAAGGTGTTAATGAGGCGAAAGCTACACCACATTCGTTCTATACTTTGGACTAATTGGTTGAGGCAACCGCGGCAGTGTCGCCAACACTTCTTGGTGAAGAGAAATGGTTACATTTGGAACAGAGTATAAAAATAATAGTCATTAGGTTCACATTACTGAGATGATAGGCATTTCACAACTTTGCTAAATAATTTACCTGGTTTGTTGAAAGGAATGTCTCGTTCTGGAATAATGCACTCACTGCCTTCTCATTAAAATAAATACCGTAATTAAAATAAACAAATAATTAATGCAAAAAGAAATAGGGAAATCAGTGCTCATCGGCCACACAAATGTTATGTGACATCATCCACAAAATTTTAACTTGTGGCGCGGAAATGTCCGCAGACTGTGAGTAGTTATATGACTCACTTGTTTAACTTGAAATTATACACATTTTAAAAAATAGCTAAGATTAGCTCAATATGTTAAATGTCTGGATATGCCTTTAATGCAAACTACAGGTTAAACATCTCTACAATAAGTCTAGCTTTAGTCATAAGACTAAGTTGGCATCACTGTAAGCATGTGATAAATATTATGTTTGAGAGATAACTTAGCGAGTAAACCAATGACGAAAATAAGTGTGACGTAGTAATATTGCACTCATACAGCACAGCAAGGCCAAGCATAATGCTAACCTATCTGCTTTAAGTCTACAGCACAGCGCAATTTTTGCTATTTTCATGCCAAAAGTTTCCTTCTTTTTGTCCATTCATCATGCTCAAGGAAGACTCTTAAGGGATGTTTTAATTCTCACTAGGAATATACGTATAATGAAAGAGCGTCAGGTTTCACATTCCCGTTTCCAAGCAACAGCATAAATGATCCTGTGACAGTGACAGTAGATTGAAAAAGTCAAATATACGGGAGGGGGAGAGGAATCTAATATGCTGAATAAAAAAACCGTTACAGTTTACCTGTTCCAGCGTGTTTACTTAGTTTTATAAGCTTTCTGTTAGCAGCACAATTTTTATATAATATGTAACAATTCTCTCTTATCTGACAAAGGAAGCAAATATATTTAACTACAAATTATTAATCTTCTTCTTTTGTAATTTACGTCCTCCAACGTTAAGTCATATCGGACGATGAATGGAACGGGTGAAATGATGCCCAAATGAGCCCAGGGTCCATAGAGCTTAGAGCTATCCGACATTCATCTTTAAGGATAAGGGAAAACCCTAGAAAAACCTTATCCAGGTAACTCACCCTGACCGAGATTCGAACTCGGGACCTCTTGAACGTGAGGCAGACATGCTACCACCACGCTACCGAGGCGGGCTACAAATTATCAATGCTTTTACGTCTTCAAACATATTTCTACGTCAGTTTAAAGAACATTACAGAGACATCAGATTTTATAAAAAAAAAAAAAATCCCTACTATATACACGTCAAATAAATATGTAAACATTATACACAAAATAGTAGAAAAATCAGAATACTTTAAAAGTAATTTTAAATCCAACAAAATATCCAGAATAATGTAACAAAACGTTAAAAGTTCACAATTTTCTTTGTATTTGACTACCAGAACTTTTTAAACAGGTCAGTGCTTTCTGGAATTACTGTAACTGCGGTCTATCATTTTTGACGTGTTAAAGTTATTAGGAAATATCTCTCAATATAAAGGAATGGAAAACTATTGGAGAATTATAACAGGTTAGAATTTATTGGTAAATTGGCAACCTTGCACTTTGAAACGGTGATAAATTGTTTAAGCATGTGCTGTAATCAGCATGACTAAAACCTTGATTTTCTGATTCTTTCGCTTCAAGTTAAATCGCTTTCACATTTTGGTAAACATTAATTAACTGCACATGTGCTAAATGAATCATTTGGAAATTAAAGAGCACTGATGCATTAACATAATGGATTTCAGATTTCCTAGCTAGCGGCTCTCGTAGATTTCAGTTCCTTTGCCACTCCCAGTATTGACGGGGTGGTTATTGGTTGAGCGCTGGCTTTCTCTGCCCAAAGGGCTATGGGTTCAACCCAGGCCTAGAACAATGGCGTGTAAACTTCGTCTCAGCGGAATTACTGGCGTGCAAAACAAATCCTGCGGGACAAAATTCCGGTATACGCCAGAGACGCTTACATAATCCATGCAGCTATGTAACGTTGTTTTATAACAACTGAAAGACATTTGTGACTAGGAAAAATGTAAAGATTTCGAAACCTAAATCAATACTGCAACAAGCTTTAACAATAATGCAGACCGAATATACGTAGATATATGCAGGTCAATATCAAGATGCTACCTGCAATTTAAAGAATGGTAAGAAGAGAAATTCACGTGTTAAACATACAATTAAAACTCTCCCACTTCCAGTACCTATTTGTAAACTGCTTGAACTCAAATACAAAGGAACAAGTTTACACTCTTGGAAGCCATTTTTAAAATCATAGGTTCAAAAGGGAATTTTGTCCGTAGTGCACAAATCGCCATTGGCGGTGGACACCGATATATCAAATAAAATTATATATGGGAAACAAAATTTGAGAAGCAATCTTTCCAGGACAAACCTCATCGGTATTTGCCACTTGAGAGGCTCGTATCAACTAAGGAAACACTTTAGAATAAAAAAGGGCGTTTCACAAAACTACATATTTCATAGAATGAACTATATCTTAAAGATAACCGAAATTTATCATAGGTAATGTCAGGAGTTTTGAAATGCGACAAAGGGAAGTTCAAAATCACGAGTTGCATTTGTAGAGCCTATTTCACGAATAAAGCAAATTGTTAAAGGAAACAAAAAAATTGATTCTCTAAATCACATAGGCCTACATTAGCCATGAATGAAACATAACCTCATAGCCCGCCTCGGTAGCGTGTCTGCCTCACGTTCAAGAGGCCCCGAGTTCGAATCTTGGTCAGGGTGGGTTACCTGGATAAGTTTTTTTCCGGGGTTTTCCCTTATCCTGGAAGTCGAATGTCGGGTAACGCTAAGCTCCATGGACCCCGGGCTCATTTGAGCATCATTTCACCCATTCCATTCATCGTCCGATATGAATTAACGTTGGAGGACGTAAATTAAAAAAAAAAAAAAAAAAAAAACTCACAAGTCACGGCATACACGATTAATAGTTCTTACAGGCCGTGCACAAGTTAACGCTGGTCAAAGCAACTTTCGTCTTAAGGCCGTCAGGTGGCGTGATTATAAGAAAATAATAAAGTAACACAACCTCTATTTTCAAACAACAAACTTCATTTATAAAGCAATAAAGATGCAATTATGTCCAAATATATTTCCTATTCATTTCGGTACTCTTTGGCTTTGCTGAATTAAACGATTCATTTCGTTCCTTGTCGCCTGGCCAAACCTTTCAGCCGCCATGTTATTGTTTGAATCTCACGCTTGTCTTTACTGCTCATATGATCGTTATACCCAACGTAAAGAAACATGTGATAATTGTTGAGCGATAATTGTGCATGATGTACAATTAACGATTTAGAGATCAGCGATTGGTCGGTATTTGACGAATCCTAGTGGTCTATACGAGGATAATGACGTATGTGTGAAATTCATGATCATCATTAATATTTTTCTTTCTTTAGAAAAACTTGTTTGTGTCTCCTTTAAATCTCTCACCCTTTCCCCAGTTTGGTAACCACTGCACTATGTAAAAGAAATGCCTCGCTCCCCTCCCCACTTCTTCAGAGAGCAGAACACACAGTTTTCTCGTCAGAGCCTACAGTATGTGTATTCCATAACCTCAGAAATTTCTATATTAAGTAACATTAAATTTGATCGGATAGTTATTTAGTTATTAATGTCCGATAAAATTCAATGTTACGTAATATAGAGATTTCTGAGGTTATGGAATACACATACAGTAGGCTCTGACGAGAAAACTGTGAGGGTATTCTGCTCGCGAAGAAGTAAGGGGGAACAACACAGTGCAGCATACAACGATGTCAAATACTATATGGCAAAGCGTGGAAGCATATCGGAAAGTATGAGAGACAACGGAATTGTCTGTTCTAATACAGGGTCAATAGTGTTCAGATGCAATCTTCTGGATAGCAAGGTGCCATACATCGGCAGCCGCGAGAAATCATATATAACGTGACTGAAAATTGTGGCAAGAAGAAAGAAGAGGTAAGCAAAATTCTAATGTGCCAAGCCACAAAACGAACGGCTGCAATGGTAGTTCATATTTGAGCATAGTATTTATTTGGCTAATCTTAAATATCAGAAACATAGCTCCCAAGTACTCCTTTTGTGTTTCGTCACTTACTGTACGCCGTGTTACTAATATTTCGCTTTATAGTAAGCAACATAACCAGCGAATACAGCGCTGTCACTGAAAGTCAATACACCTCAACGCACTGCCATGTAATACTCGCGCAACGTTAATATCTCAGCATTGTCTGCACAAATGTATGTTTCCTAACAGGCTTGTTGATATGTTGAAACTTTAGGTGGTAATCTTTCTCAGATAACGCTCGAGTTGTCAACACATTCCTTACAGTCACTTTCTCGTGAGAGGAACAGGAACACAGTATTACATCCCACTGCCTGGAAAAATATGGGCAAACTGTATTATGTTGATAATTTCAAGAAAACGCTCCAGCCAATATCACCATCAGATTTTTAATAAAAATTTCCCGCCTCCAGAACAACATATTTCCACAAAAATGAAGCTACACCTTAGCACATTACGCCTTTGCCTTTGACCTTCAAAATGCTACGGACAATAGATTCTAGCATGATAAACGAGCGTTGTGCATGTTATTATGGTCATGGCATGTCCTGTGTTAATGATAATATGGAATAGCAACACAATCGATACATAAAATAGCGACCATGAAGGCAATGGCCACTTTTCCTTTAATATTCACGCTCAATACTGACCTCAGTAGCACCAAATAAAAGGGGCATGGTTTCTGTGGCGTAAATTGGTTCATATAGCACACAGTTACAAGGAATTGATACTATATACTCGTACACCCGTAAATGAACATTAATTTAAGAATTTTCTCTCGTTTCATTCAAAATCTTGGACCTTAAAATTCAATCCCAAATTAACGAAAAAAAAAAAAAAAAGGCCACATACCCGTACACAGCTACTCTGTTACACTGCTAACATAGAGGCTTTAAAGGAAAAACACCAGCACGTGGAGGCAGACAGTTAAGCGGCGTATAATGCTATTAGTAAAAAGTGTCACCTAGTTTCTTCAAGTAGCTTTTCCTGTCATTCACCGATATACTATACTGTTCTTACACAAGGTTACATTGGGTAGGCAAGTGGATCGAAAGTCAATAAAATGCAGAGAGCAAACAGCTTGCATTATTGCGTTTTCTGTACGCATTTGTTAAATTTTCGGCAAAATTGTGAAATATATATCGCTGCAGAATCAGAATTCAATACCTTTTGTTCTTCTGGCCATTTAATTACCGCCCAATATGCGATATTTAAATGACCAAGGTGCAGTTAGACTCATGGAATTTCATTTCATGTCATTTTCTCTTCAAGTATTTCCTTACGCTTTCCTGTCATTTTAAAACGCTCACCATTGTACAATTTTAGTTTGGTTTATTTATGAATTTCAATGCACGCTTGTATAAACGTTGAAACTCCATATGCGCAGGGGAGAAATGAGAAGCAATCACACATATTTTGTTTTACAGCGCATATTATTTTTTAAGTTAACCCCTAGCACGACAGCCCTAAGAGGGACAAGGCCTACCAACCCGACTGCCGGCCTCACGCCCACTTACGCACGGCAGAGGTGGGCGATTATCCAACCGATACGGGAAAGAGATGTGGTCAGCATCACGGCATCCTCCAGCCGGAATGTTGGTTTTCGTGACCAGGGCCGCTTACCTAGGTAAGCTACTGACTTTCCTCACGATGCTGAGTGGGCACCGGTCCTATACCAGGGACCCAAAATCCGCACCACATGGGTGGGATCGAACCCGGGCCGCTTTCCGTAAACGGAGACCAAGGCATGGTGCCTTAGCCCACTACGCCACGGCGCAGGACACAGCGCATAATACTTATCACTAAAGGCCGGAGAGATATGCGTTCACATGCGATACAAGTAAGCTGGACACACAGTATGAATGACGTAAGATGTACAGTACGGCCATCTAAAGTGTAAACGCGAAAACAACGTAGTCGAACTAGTGAAGCATTGCCTTTAAAGTGTAAGTAGACACAAGGTCAAGGTGTAGCATAACGCGACTGTTTTGTTTCCTCTGGCAGTAAGGTGGTTGTCATGGACTCATGGTCAGGCTATTGCAGTTGTTTACGTGCGAGACCGATAGCAGTACAGTCCATGTGCAGTATAACTATGGAAAAACGCACAAGCCTCCAACTGTACTTATCACACATCGAGTGGAACATTGACCGTAGCTTCCCTAATTTCTTCCTCGTTCTCGTTTGCCAATTTCTCTAGTTCCGGTCCAACCTTTTACTATTATCAGAACATAACATCGAAGAGGATAGGTCAAAGCTATTGCCTTCTTTGCTTCAGCAATGGGGGATATCACGACGTTTTACATAAGCTGTACGTCCTTTCAAGTTGCATGCGGTTTAAGCGGTCATACTATAACTATAGTATAACTATAGTTTAGGGTTTTAATAACACATGATCGAATTTTGAATAATTATGTATTACAGGACTGTTAGATTAGTCTTTATTTTTCAAAAATATTTTCTTCAAAGTTAGGTAATTAGAATTATGGATACTTTTAACGACAAAAATTACGCACAATTCTGCGAAAAGCGATTTTTTTTTTTTTTGGTAATTTATTCCATACTGTTGATAATGCACTTGAAATTTTAATTTAAACACATTTAAGTCTGTTCTAACCAACTTCTGTGGTGTGGGACATTCAAGAGGTCTCTAATTCAAATCTTAAGCCGAACCTGGATAAGATTGTTTTTCCCGGATTTTCCCTTATCCTGAGATGATTGATTGTATACGGTAACTCTAAGCTGTAATTACTTTAGACCCATCTCTCATGACAAAGGAAAACCCAGCAAAAGTCAAAGGGTTTCTTTCATTGAGAACTCAATGTACATGACATCACAGATGGCGCTGCAGGGCTAGCATGCCCGCCTCGGTAGCGTGGTGGTAGCGAGTCTGCCTCACGTTCAAGAGGTCCCGAGTTCGAATCTCGGTCAGGGTGAGTTACCTGGGTAAGGTTTTTTCCTTATCCTGAAATACGAATGTCGGGTAACTAAGCTCTATGGACCCTGGGCCCATTTGAGCGTCATTTCACCCATTCCATTCATCGTCCGATAGGACAACGTTGGAGGACGTAAAATTACAACTACAGGGCTAGCGATTTTCCGAAGAGCGCCAGTGTACGCACACGCTCTGTATTGGACTTGCATAGAACTCAACTTGGTTAGAATTCAACCTGTCCTTTATTTTTTGTTTTATTAGCTTACTTTTTTTCTTGCTTACATTAATGAGAGATTTATTGATTTCATCTTTAGAAGATAGTTACAAAACTTCAGAACAATCTTGGCGGTCTAAATTGGAGACGTCAAATATGAAATGGGACGAGAGCAACGTCGTTTCCAAAATTATTTAGATACTACAGCTCTATAAAATGTTCACTTCCTGAAGAAGGCCACAGAGCAAACATGGCCGAAAGCTCGAGCAATTTTGTAAATATCTCACGGCTAGTACCCCGAGAAGCTCTAATATTATCGCCGCTAACGCTTCAAATCTTATACTATAAAATGGTTTATTTATTTTGATTGAATCGGACGTGAATTGACAGATATTAGGGTCTGAAATTACATGATTTTATGATACTCTTGGTGCCTACGTGCATTTATTTACCAGTAAACTCTATAAGCAACCCACTCTATCCAAAATTTGAACTCGGGCCCTTGAAATTACTTAGATGTGTTCAATTCAGGTTTACATCTCGTGAATGGACAATTGTATTTTATAAACATATTGTAATATTTATATTTTTAACGAAAAAACCTGGTGAATTATTTTAGCTCGTCATCTGTATAGCCAACAAATGACCTTACATCCTACCATCCTACTGCACAGCCATTTGAATGAACTCGGCAGGCAGATGACGGTAGCGATGATATCGAATAACACTAAACGATAGCTCGCGCGAGTATCGTGAAGCCCATGTGTGACCTCGCCCTAGCGAAAGCGAAACCCTCTCCGTGCTGTTGAGTCAGACAAGACAAAACCGGAAGCCATTAAACACGTCCCTCTATAAGGGCACAAGATGCACCTGCCACGCCCCCACTGACCTCGTAACGGAATTGCCAGTTTCCTCAACAACACTGCATTCCAGTGTTGGTGAATGTCTGCAGATAAGTTCAATACAGCGCACGACTGACCTGTACCGTTACAAATAAAACTATGTTATTGTCTAGATAATACTTAGTAACACAGTTTGCAACTAGGGCAATTCGTGAGTGGAGTAGGAGTGGTTTGGCTCCTTGAGAGGAAGGAAGAATTCTTCCCTATTTGATGTGTACAAATTTAAATACAAATCTGCAAATGTTTACTAATTTTGGTACGAGTTATACAAATAGGGCCAAAAAAGACAATCGACTATGAGCAAATACACACATACTAACCCTTCTACAAAACAATTTGTTTCGACTCAGTACAATTGGTGTCGAAACGCTTACAAAAGTTGCATTACCTTTTGTTAACGTTATACTAAGCAGCATATTAAGCAATGGTACGAAACAAATTATATTTCCCAAAACTCAGTATTAATTGTTATAAAATTGAGGTTAAATGTATTTCTTATGTTTTCCCTACGCCGGCCATTACTGAATTAAAGTGTTAAGTGACATTCTCCAACTCTAATATTACAAGAAAAAGTAACAAACATACAACCTTCTTTATTATTACGTCATAAATATTTACACTTTTTTTTTCCACATTTATACCCCGCCTTTAACTCCAATGGTCATATCGGTGGCCGTTCTCCTTTGGAACATATCGAAGGTGTGGGACTCTGGAGAAGACGAGGAATTATCTTGGTCGGAGAAAAATTCCCACAACCACGCTAAGAATCGAACCGGGACCCCCAGCACGGCAGGTAGGTACTCTACCGACTGAGCCATTTACACATTTTGTTGCTGGTGTACAACCACATAAAAGGGGCAGAAACGAATAAACAGTCAAATGCGAGCTTTGTTATTAAATACTCTGCACAAATCTACGAAACAAACGAATGGCCATTTAATATTTCATGAACTGTTTAAAATATCGAAAACTACAAACTAATATTTCTCTGAAAGTTACGAATACAAAAAAAAATATTTTAATATGTATATATTTTAACGAACTCTAATACTTCCAATTGAATTTTTAATATGTATATACTTTGTGGTTTCTAAGGAATATAACATTAGGTCTGAAGAATGCTTCGTGCGCTACTCAAACTGTAAGCTAATTTAACCAAAACCCCTAGAGCTGGTTTTGAGAAAATAAAAAATAACGAATAATAGCAGTGCGTATAAAACAGTTTCAGGTAGCGGAATTTCTGAGAATCATTGAATTCTTACTTCAAAGGTCGGTCCGTCTCTCTCTCTCTCTCTCTCTCTCTCTCTCTCTCTCTCTCTCTCTCTCTCTCTCTCTCTCTCTCTCATGTGTAAAAATGTTTGAAACTTTGTTTTATACTCGGAGAGTCTCAACAATATAACAGGTGAAATATCGATATCGATTTTTTGTACCGACTATATAATACTTCCTCTTAGTTAAGCGATAGGCTTAACTTACACATATAATCCAAATAAAGTTGAGGAATCCCTACCGATAATGAAATACAATTTTAAATTTTCTAAGGGCAACTATAATCAAAGATCTATTCAGATTTATAGATCTGCAATTCTGCGAGTATAAAGACCAATCACGCTTCAAATGTAAGGGTGTGGGAAATACTTATAGATTTTCACTGTGTTTTAAAGTTTCTCACGTAGCTCTGTGCTAAAAGTCATAGCGAATAGTTGACCAATCACGGAGCGAACTGTAACTTTTATTGTAAAAACATCACTGGGACAGAATCACACAAGCTGTCAAATGCCTTAAGCTGACAGCTTCCTGCTGATTTATCCCTCAAACATAAAACACGCCGCATAGAAATCAGGAATTCCCTTTCACTTTAGCAAAAACAATAGACTGCAGTAATTTAATTACACGGAAGACATTCCTGAGGATACACACTTTTTCTTCACTTCGATAGCCGTTCCGCTACCCATTTATCTGCGGTTAACATAGATATAAGTTATATATTTATATATGTCATAAATAATTTGGATATTACAAGCCTAGTATAAAGCCCCAAAATGAGCACCTTGTTGTTGAGAAAGTCCTAAATTGCAATCTTGTTGTTGGAATGATGAAGACACAATAGGTTGTTCAAGCACACGTGCACTCTTGTTCACTTGATCGTACAACGAAGGAAACAAAACACACACCACTACCGCTGTATACACTGCCAAGCACACGACTGAATAGCGAGCGCTGCCTCTCCTGGCCTGGCCATGCTGTTCATTACATCAAGAGATTGAAGGCTGGTTTCTGTGCACACCAACAGCTGTTCACTAAAGACGCGGCCGCAATTGGCGCTCTTCTTCATTCATAGGTTACCTAAGGAAGTCGTGTAGCATTTTTAAGACAATCTTACGTCTTGCCTCGGCCTATGCTCATTGCGAAGATGAACATTAGCTATCCTTTGAGTATTTCGTAATGAATTTTTACCCTAGATTGCGCCTGCCAGTAAAATAAAAGCCACAAAACGCTTAAAACCTGCAGACACAACATTCGTTTAGTTTATAAACCAGAAACACTATTTTAAATTAAATCATTTGTGTCTATTTAAGCCCCAACTTCACTGAGTGCTTATCGTTTGAAAAAAAGCAAATGTTTTTATGAGTTCAGGTAGAAATGGTGCAAAAGGGAAAGAGAAGCTGCAATAAATCAATCAAGCTGAGGTATCATATTCCAAATACTTCTAGCAAAACTAAAATTTTCTTATGTTTGGATTATAACACAACTTTAATTTGAAAACTTTAAGGATTTACATGCATATATATTGCTAACTCCCTAAGATTTCTGAGAAAAATACATTATGAATTCATTTTTGTCACATGCAGAAGTTTAATAATTGTATGCTTTGTTCCACATTCTATTACAATATTTTATACTTTGTACGTCACACTCCATGTTCATAAAAACAATTACTCTAGCCTGGAAGCTCACATATACTTCCAGCATAAAAAAGTGCCTGGTTTCGAGCATCTGCATTCCTTTAAAACAAATAAATTGGTCATTGAGACTTCCTGCATAGTGTAAATCCAGATTATATGTTCATAAATGTTGATCTGGATGGCTCAGCTGGGTAGGCCCTGGCTCAGTGATTCTAGGGTCCCAGGTTCAAATTAGGCCCAACTGAGTTTTCAAGTGTGCTTAAAAGCGATAGCTACATATCAGTAGATTTACTAGTATGTAAAAGAACTCCTACAGGATGAAATTCTAGCACACTGGTAGGCATGATCTTGGCGATTGACAGTGTCATTAATAAACAAAATAGTTTAATTTCAGGTTATGCATATTCTGATGCAGCAGCTATAACCCAAACTTACTGGCAGTTTGGATAGCACATTAAGGTAATAACACATATTCAAGCATCTAGGGTGAGTGAGTGTGTGGTGTTTTAGGGCCCATCGACAACAAGGTCATTTGGGCCTTCAAGCATCTAAGTGACTATCTTAAGGTAAGATAAAATTTGACAAAAAATTGTGAAAATCTTTAAAAAAAAACCATTATAAAATAAGAATACTACATTTAAAAATGAAGCTGAAAATATACAGGCACATTCTTATTAATATGCACAACAAACTTAAAATCTTTGTTTTCTCACAAACCTTTACTCAAGAGTTTTTCCATACTTAAAATGCTCCACCTGATGTGAATTTTTACTAATTTATTTCACAAATTTTGCACTACATAAAAGGTACATTAAAGAAAATTATCCTACGGTTTTAAAATAATCCTCCAAATTTTCAATTTTTGGGAACAGATTAACTTTACAAAGTTCAAGAATTCTGCGCAGTACAAAAAGTAATAATTTTTCTGTAATAAGTAGGGGTTAATATAAAAAATATCAAATGGTAGATAATTTTATAGTCTTTTTACTGTAAAATCTAAATTTTTGATGCAAATAAGTTATCATATGGAGCAATTTCTTAGTACAATGAATTTACACAATAAAAGCTTAAGTCTAAAGGAACAAAGCTAGACATTTAAAACATGATGAAAAGGATTAATGTTATTGTGTATAATAACCATCATAATTTTACAAAATATGCCTTATATTCTGGGTTTTTAAAATTTCATTGATGCATTACTGTAACATGTAAGTTATTATAAACATCCAAATAAATCTAGAGAATCTATACAATGAATATTTTAAGAAACTGTTGTAGAGATTAGATTATGAATTCTCCACTGATTCTGTAAATTAAATTTCTGCTTTCAGAATATTGCAAATGGAGGCTCTTCTGGTGGTAAGAGCTGCAATGGCATACAGCACACTTAGAAGAAAACAACTGACGTGAATGATAATCAATTGAATATGTTCTCTAATTAGCTATAGTATGAACAAATGTGTTTATTCATAAACTTTTACATACAGTTTTATTACAAAAATATGTAAACTTAATACTCTTTGATAACATTGTGCATATTTTGAAATTTATAATATAATAATTTTTTTTTTTTTTAAATTTAAAGGGAGTCCATTAATGACACTCAAGGGAGTCATTAATCGACTCCCTTTAGATTTAATTTATTATAGCAACACTGTTTTCAACACTTCCAAGAAAGGAGTTATAATACTGTGTTTATGGAGCTGCATATCCTCTATCCCAATGCATTTTAGTGTATGTATATTCAATTCCAAATAGTGCCAATTATTAAATTCTCTTGCAACCTCATTCCAACCTCATAAAACACTGTCATTCTTATCAATACTGTCCACCTTCCATAGCCATTTTGGTTTATCTTACCAATTAATTTGCCAAGTTCTTTGATGTTTTTAACTCTTTTTAAATTTAAAATTCTTCTATGTTGTTTCATTTGATGAGCTTTCCCACTTTTGTAAAAGGAACTGCCTCTTCAAAATTTAGGTTTGTATTGCAAAATACAATGCCAAGCATTATTGACTCCTCACATGTAGAATATTTATCCTTCTAATGTCCAGCTGTATGATTAGAAGCCACAAACAAATACATGTGCATTTTCACATCTATTCAGAAATGCATTTTTGAAAGCTTGGATGGTTCAAAGCTTAAGTATCATTAACAAATACTACACTCTTATGCTTGGGGATTCATGTGTTCTTTACATGAAAATAATAAAAGAATAACAGTTTTCGAGCTTCAATATTATATATATGGAAAACTGTTATCTATGTACTTACAGGTTTTGGATTTTCACCACTGCATTATTTTTAAAAGAGACAAGTGCCTAACAACCACATGGTTTTCTTTACCTATCTTTACCTATTGTAAAACTTACTTCTATCAAAGCTTATCTTTGTACCTATTATTCTGCTGATCAAGATAAGATTCAATGAAATTATTTTATTTTGGTTATCCTAAGCAAATATGTTTGCTGAAGGATAAGACATCAGTCATTTCAAAAAGAAGACTATAATTTTAAATTAATTGCAATATTCCATTTTCTTTGCTCACAAGAAATTAAGAATAGTTACTTAACATTTTCAAGTATTTAAGTTAATTGATGGAAATTAATCATTTCTTCTCACTAGCCTATTTTCAAGTATACTGAATAAAATGTGTTATCATTTTAAAGCTATGCAACGAATATTTCAGAAATGTTTTAAATCATAATTTTATTTGCCTGAAATATCTAACAATAATCTTTTTTATATCTTAATGTTTTGCAATTACAAACTCAGTAAGTATGAATAAAATTTCAGAGGCTACAATTATGATTCACACTTCATGTCAAACTAACAGATTATTATAAAAAACCGAAAAGCAAAATACTTTTCCATAAATTTAGAGAGCTCTTTTCGGAATCAGAAGACTTTAAAAAGTAAATTTCATATACAATTTAATACTTATTTTTGGGTTGTATGCAATAGTATTTCTACTTTAGATAGCTAATGTAGACAACATAAAAAGATTAATTACTAGTTTAATTATTAGATTAATTACTAGTTTACCAAAAATTTATGTATATTACAAGACTTAAAGGGACATGTATGCTTTACTGGATTTCTTGCCTGGTGTATGCGTCACAAGCTTATCACCTGCACTTTATATTGACCTTTACTCTGAGTTTCCCACATGTTGACAACTACCATTATGTGTACACTATTATGTAAGCCCTCACTTGTCTATGCATAGAACACTTACACAACCAATTCTCACAGAGCATGAGAGAGGAATGTTTAATAAAAACAAGACCCCTTTTCTTTTCTGCAGACCTGAAGCTAGAAGAGAATTTGTTTTCCTATAGGACAATTCTTTTCAATGAACTTGTAGTTGAACTTGCAAGTTAGATTTGACCAAATACTGAAATTCACTGCATGTGCCAAGAAATGTATTTTCTTTAAGACTGATATATGTGCAACAAAAGCAGAATTATGCTATTTAAGAGTATACACTGTTAACAGACTCTGGCAAGATGTACAATTTTCAAAACATTTACATGCATTTGAAAGATAAAAAGTATTTATTTTATTGACTTAATTTCTTTCGTAGCATGAAAGAAGGGATTCTGTAGGACCGCACAGGAAAATAAAAATGTAGTGTAGAGAAAAATGAGATGCAATAAAATAGGTCGAGAAGGATCTGCCTAGTCGAGACATGGAGTTTTATCTTTTTAAAGGTTTTAAGACATTACAATTCAGAAAAATATCCAATATTCAGAGCTTGCTGTTCATTGTACAAATGTTCTTTCACATTGCTTTAAGTGTAGGTTTAAGTTGGAAAGATAGAAAAATCCAGTGCCACAACTAGGATTTGAGCCACTGAACTTTGGCTTCTTGGCGCTGCTTTAAACATGGCAACAGGCTAATAAAATACTAAATTTCCCAATTGATACATTTTTCCCAGTAAACCACAAGATGATTTCAAATTCATTTTTTTGAGATACCATAATTTCTGGTAAGACAGTCTTATATGCCTGCCTCTGTAGTGTAGCTGGTAGCGTATCTCTCTCATGTTCAAAAGGTCTACAGTTTGAATCTCGGTCAGATGAGTTATATGGATAAGGTTGGTTTTCCCTTAAGCTAAACAATTTCAATTTTAAGCTTTATGGCTCATTTCACTCATTTCATTCATTGTCCGATATGCCTTAACATCGGAGGTTGTAAATTAACAACAAAAAACAAAAACACAGTCTTATAAACACATCTATGACAGATTAATCACCATTAACTGTTCTTTTCCATAGCTATGTGCATAGACTAAAGTGATAAGGTTGCAAGAGTCTTATATCAGAGCCATAACTAGGATTTTAAACACCAATTTATGCAGCTACTCTAATCATCTAAGCTATCATGATTGTATGCCATCATGAGACTAATATAAAGATTGTATGGAAACCATTACGACAAAGTTACAGAGAAATGGCTCAGATTGGTTGAGAGGAAACTAGAAGGAAAGGTGTTTCTACAAGAATAATATGTCAGATAAGATCACAAAGGACAAGATAATACAATAAAGATATGATGATCAACAGTGCATTAATGACCAAGTTGTTGCAGTGGGACTAAAATATATGCTAGCAAATCTAGAAAACATACTATTTAGAGATACGTATGTTTATTCATTTTAGAATCTAGTTCATATTACATTGAATATATAAAACTATATGGTTATCTAATGTTCTACTGAACCCACCCATCTACCCATCTATTGACTTGATAGCCTCTGCTGTGCAAAGTAATGCCCGCTTGAGGTATGAGGGTAATGTATTAAATTTAAAGGGAGTCGATTAATTGCACTAAACAACACTTACTTTTAAATTTTTCCCGAACATGTTTCAGAGACTTTGCCACCATCCTCAACTGGCCATCGACTGGTTCTCATTGGTGTAGTTGACGATATTTTGTCATAGGTCTCCTCTGGTGGCGGTTCAAGGAACCTGCTGAACAAATCTTTCTGGGGGATGCCGAAATTGAATACTTTGTACCTATTTTTTGAAATGAAGATTTGTTCCCATGTGGTTAGTTCTTGTTTTCCTGATGTATGTTTTAGTAGTTCTGGTTCTGGATTTATGTTGTGTTTTTTTTCCCAAAAATATTTGGCAATCACAACATAAATCCAGAACCAAAAGTACTAAAATATACATCAGGAAAACAAGAACTAACCACATGGGAACAAATTTTCATTTTGAAAAATAGGAACAAAGTATTCAATTTCGACATCCCCCAGAAATATTTGTTCAGCAAGTTCCTTGAACCCCCACCGAAGGAGACCTATGACAAAATATCGTCAACTACACCAATGAGAACCAGTCCATGGCCCATTGAGGATGGAGGCAAAGTCTCTGAAACATGTTCCGGAAAAATTTAAAAGTGTTGTTTAGTGTCATTAATCGACTTCCTTTAAATTTAATTTATTATAACAACACTGTTTTCAACACTTCCAAGAAAGTAATTGTAATGGGGGTAATGTGTTTGCCTGACGTTCAGGAGGCCCCGGGTTCAAATCTCGGTCATGGTTAATTATTTGGATAAAGTTTTCTGCAGGTTTTTCCCTTATCCTGGAAGGTGAATGTTGGTTAACAAATCTCTATGGATCCTAGGCTCATTGAGCATCATTTCACCCATGTCATTCATTGTCTGATATGGTTTATATTGGAGGACATTACTTAAATAATATAAAAAATTAAAAAAAATTGCATAATTATGATTTAGTTGTTTGAAATTAAGAAGCGGATGGTGCTATAAAAATTGTAAAAAAAGTTATTTTCTTTATAACTATACAGTGCTAGATATTATTTGTTTCTCCTAACTGGTACTATTTGCTGTTTGGTATCGTGTCTATCCAGTTTACAAAACGGACCTATATTTCAGCATTAAAAGCAGTTGTACATATCTAAACATTTTTCTGCATGCATTAATTAAAGGTTATTGTTTTTAATCTAAAATGTATTTGATGAAAAATACCAACCTATGATATTAATACATAACATTCAGATACCTGCCCTTTGCTTGATGTCATATTTCATTTGAGAACTCCAATTTTTTCCGCCATTTCTTAAGTCAAAATCATCAGCAGTTGCAAAGAATAAATAAACATTTATTTATATGCTTTTATTATTTGAAAATTGAGCTTGGATATAAAAGGTAGCAGAGACATTAGGATTTAAATAAAAATAAAAAGATGTTGATTCATTTGTTGAAACAAATTAATGTATAACGTGTTAACTGTTGACATTAAAATTTAAAAATTGTCGCAGATATTCTCTTTGTCATTGACCTATTTCCTAATATTTTTCAATTTCAATTTCAATTTATTTGCTTATAGACTCATACAAGTTTCAAGCATCGTCAAGAATCATAAAATATTTACATTTCATCAATACTATATAGGCACTTCTGTATTAGGTACATTTTTAGTCTTTTTTGAAATTTATTGCCTCTTAGAGCTTTAATATCACTTGGTTTCATATCAATTAGTATCAACTAATATCAATTAGTTTCCGATGTACATTATGCATTTAGCACAGAGTTTTATGATATATTTGTTATTAAGGGCATGTGAATTAATAGCAGACAGAGTTACCAGCTGCTAATTGTGTTACACAAAGAAGTTTATTTGCTTGAGAATAATTTTGTACTGTTGCTGCCATAAATAAATTTGAGCCTCCGTGTCTTACTTTGTTATATATTCACTACATAACATACGTAAGTAAAACGAGCATTTGGTGTCCTACAAAAGCCAAGGACTTATAGCAACTAAATGCAAATTTCTGTGAATAAGCCTGTGAAATGCCCATTGCTTGTAACAACTGCACTGACATGGTTTTATTACAAAGCTGTTTTTTTTATTTTAAATTTCATATTTTAAATTTACATATTTTAAATTTGTTGGCTATTTTGTTACTGGGAACTTTGGCTAGGGAAACAGTTGGTTGCATTGGCATGATTATTTTTACTCCCAGACCTGTGGGAACATGAGATGATATAGAAAAATTTCCTCCCAAGTTGGGAATCAAACCCAGGATATCTGGGTACAGAAAATAGAATGTGACCACTTGAATACAGAGACAGTACAGCCAGAAGTTTGTATGTTTGTTCTTAGTTTCATACTTTATCATCAAGTTTTGTGTTACATCCATAATAAAATTCATAAATTATACTGTAAGAAGGTAAAAGTATGTTACACATCATCATGATATAGTGTAAAACATTGAGTTGTGGGTGCTTATAGAATTGGAAAGTTTACATAGATATGTATGTAAACTTTTCTCTTTATATCACAAGATACCAAGGAACTAATGGGGAACAATCACTTAATCCTTTTTGCATAAAGAAGCATCGTGAGTTTATTTGCATTTATGCCATTTAAGTAAATATGAGTTTCACAACCTTTATGCAAGCATCTCTGATCCTCTTGTGCTAAATATATTTTCTATTCAACAGTTAACATTAACACAAGACAAAAGCTGTCTCATGTCACAACAAATAAAACTGTATGTTGGCCAAGATCCACCGTGAATACCACAGGTAGTATAATTGTATGTAGTAACATAGTATCTTGCTATTGACCCCAGCAGAGTGGAGTGCAGCCAATTTATTGCTGTCACTAACATTAGGGAACAATGGAGCTCATTAAAAAGAAATGTCACATACTGACAGCAGCATAAAAGCTACAGGAACAATAAACCTATGCCATCTGTGATTTTAGGTTAAGAGGGTGGTGGGTAATATTTTTGAATTAAGCACATTTTACATAGCAGGTTTCATTCTACAGTTTACAGTTTACCTGAAAATATATGTAAACAAAAGTAATAATGTAAAACAAAAGACGATGGCATTTCCATTTCAATTTCAGTTGTGTACATATAGCAGTCTTTGATGTAATGTTCTCTTAATATTTTGAAATTTGTGATGTTGGTAGATTTAAAATGTAAAGTCCGATGATTCAGACAATACATGTATAGGGATCTCAGATGTCCCAGTTTTACCGGGATAGTCCCAGATTTTAACCTTTTAGTTCAATTGTCCCAGTGTCCTGAAAAGTTTTTCCCGAGATGCTAAATGTTCCGGTTTTTTAGAGGTTTATTAGCGCTTAATATCTTAAATACACAAAATATCTCCAATTTTATTGCACTTGCATTCCTTGGCATGGAGAAATATGTTTTTTCACATAACCAGGTAAATATCAAAAGGGAAATATTTTGCTATTTGATTGTTACGTTAGTACCAAAGTGTATTTGAGTTTGATTTATGAGTCACTATGTTTACACTCAAACTTCACTTACTTGTTGTTGTATAATTGAAACGTTTTCAAGATCATTCGATCTCATCCTCAGCTGTTTGGTGACTAAATGAACATTCCTCTTCTTCCACTACTACGGAGCTCCGATCACTCTGCCATCTGGTGTTAGGAGCACTAAGTTTTAATACTTCATTTAATGCCGGGATTTCAATATCCATAGAATTGGATATTTGGGAAAAAACATTCATAAACAAAAACCGTGATAAAGTTATAAAGTTTGAAATCCCGGCATTAAATGAAGTATTAAAACTTAGTGCCCCTAACACCAGATGGCAGAGTGATCGGAGCTCCGTAGTGGTGGAAGAAGAGGAAAGTTCATTTAGTCACCAAACAGCTGAGGATGAGATTGAATGATCTTGAAAATGTTTCAATTATACAACAAGTAAGTGAAGTTTGAGTGTAAACATAGTGACTCATAAATCAAACTCAACTATGAAGAATAATCACTGTTAATAATGCTTCTGCTTTTAAAATTTATACCAAAGTGTATGTTTACTATCGGCGGAAGTTGCATTCTAGTTTCTACAGATGAAGTGGATGAGCTTGTATCTCATACTATGTGCGTGCTTCCAAGGTGAATACATAGATACTTAAGTTATTATTCGGTTTAATTTGTTTCTACTGTAACTGTAAAGTTAATTTAGATGCCTAAGCGAAAATGTATTTCTAGTGATTCTCTTAAAGAGCAATTTCCATGTTTAAAGGAGAGTAGTATTGATAGTACTGGATCTGGATCTGAAGTAGAGTGTAATTTCTGCCACAATGTGTTTAGCGTTAGCCATGGAGGGAAATTTATCATGGATCATGTTCAATACAATCAAGCTCAGCTAATGGTACTGTGCTAATATCAATATTAATTCATTATTTACCTTATTTGTATATGTAATGGGTCTTTCGGTTTTCCGAAAATACAGTGTCAAAGTGTCCCAGATTTTTCATATCAGAATCTGGGATCCCTATACATGTATAAAATACTAAGCTGCACTGCTTAATCTAGGAGCTCTAAATTCTAGCCATATCATGAAGAAGTAATTCAATATCATTGATTTAAAATTAAACACCAATTTTCATTTTAAGTTATTTTAATTCTATAAAATTAACATAAAATGTTTAAATGTATACCTCTAATTTAAATTTGGCTTGCAAGACTAGTACAGAAGAGATATGGATTGTTTAAAACATGACAATACCTCTTTAGGCTATGTTATTAAAACTAATCACACAAAATACTGATAAAAATTATCTGAAAAAAAAAAAAAAACAGTGTTTAAATATGGTTCAAAGCAGTCCACCCTTATTCTTCTATGCTGTGAACTGAACTGTATATGGAACTAAAGAGATAAGCTGTAATCTTCAGAAAACTGTATACTTGATAGTATTGTGACTTTGTAGGTTCGTAGAATTAAAAGTCCAATTTGCAGAAATTCAAAATGTTCTTTATTTCTCTAGAAATACACTCTGTTCAATTCTCACAGAAACAGAATTACGTCATATACACAATCACAATCTACCAAGGTCGATGACCACAACAAAGAGCTTACTCAACTTCCACTGTTTACAACATTCCTGTTACAACATCTGTTTATGACTGCTTACTCCTCCTGTTTACGACTGACTCTTGACGAGTCGTCGCTTCCTTAAATACCTCACTGATAATTTGAGACTATTCTGTAACAATCAAGATATTGAATGTTCCGTCACCAGACGAAACTTGAATTTTCTAGACGGGAAACTTTATCTGTGCCGGCAAGTCCTGTATCTAGCACTATCTTTATTTGTTCCGGCAAACTCTTTATCTCCGTGCTGCCTATCAGTTCCTTTGTGTGCACAAGCAGCGTTATCACGATCGGGTTCGCGACAGTATTATTAGCAATTTAATCTTTATTTTTTCTAATAAAAAAACAATATAAATATGTACTGAATACTGCCTTTATTGAATGCAGTAATCTGAAAATTGTATTGAATACTGCAGCATGGTACCTGGTTTATAGCATTAAAAGTTTGCTGACATGCTGCACATTCCTGCTTTATTGGAATTCCACTTTTATTAGGTTGACATATATCAATTCTATATAATCCCTAGTGTATACTTCAGCATATAATAGATATAATTCTTTTCTGAATTAATCAATTTTTTTTTTTTGGTTCATGACTGAACTGGTATGATGAACAAAATACTTTTTTAATCCACTTGGTTTATAGCAGTAGTAAATTGTTTGTGTCTTTCACAGACAGTACATGATTTTTATGAATAGTGTTCATGATAAAAAAATGCATGTCTTTAGAGCCTTTCTATGACAAAACTTAGTAAATTAAAAGATACAAAAGGAAGTTATATGTACTCACTGAAGTAGTTGAGAGCTTCACGGATTTGATCCGGGGTAAGGTTTAAATCAACTTCGTCAGGTTTCAATGCAGGACTTGGAATATACCAGTCCTCGTTTTCGTATCCTGTAACACAAGTGTAATTAAATCAGTTGTATTACCTACGTAAACACCTAATAGCTACATTGTATCTAAAATAGATAAATCTCCAAACTCAAAAACTATATTAAGAAATGATAATGAAATCTGTGATAAAAGTAAAATTTGTTTTGTAAATGTATTGTAAATACACTATTCTTTTAATACCCACCAAGGTTTTAGATCACAACAATATGGACTAAACAAATATCCTTTTCTCCTACAAGCTAATAAAAAAATTACTCTTTCTCTCTCTTCAGTAACAATGATTCTAATTGTTCACAAGCCTTGTAGAAATGACTCTAGCATATTTCAGTATATTGTAGGAAAACAAAATAATGGTAATAGTATTTAACGGGTGTGTGTTAATAAGCATTTAAAAAACATTGTTTAGAACCTAAGCTGAGTTAAGTTTTAAGATGAATATTTAGAAGTCTCTCTACAAAATATAATCAAATACACAGTGTATATAAATGAATATCGGGGTTTTTACTCTTTATAATATTTATTACATTAAACTTAGTTAGTGCGCATGTGCATGCAATGTTTCTGCAGCAATCTGCTAGATGGCGGTAGTAGCAAAGATGGCGACTAGTAAACAGAAAGCGTTTTGTGTTTTGCAGTTTGCAAAGACCGAATCTGTAGTTACTGTGCAACGTGCGTTCTGGATTAAGTTCGGTTGTGATTCTCCTAGTGATAATAACATTCGTAGATGGTATCATCAGTTTGAAGATACCGGCTACCTTTGTAAAGGGAAGAGGACGGGACGACCAAGAGTAAGTGAAGAGACTGTTGAGCGAGTGAGAGAGTCATTCGCCCAAAGAAATCAGTCCGGAAGGCCAGTCGTGAATTACAAGTTCCTGTGTCGACTGTTTGAAAAGTTGGAAGAAAACGCTTACGGCTACCTCCTTACTGTTTACAGTTACTACAAGCTCTAAAGCCAGCAGACCTCAGATTACGTGCCCACTTTGCAAACAACATGTTGTTTCATGACGATGACTATTTTATGGATGGTGTTGTCTTCAGTGATGAATCGACCTTTCACCTTAGTGGACATGTTAACACTCACAACCCTTGAGCTACCATGTTAGAGCGACTGGACGAAAACCAGGAGATCCGTGGTTCAAATCCCAGCCATGGCATTGAATTTTTCATGTTGACTCTATCAAAAACCTTAGCCTATATATGGCTAGTGTGGAGAAATGATTAATTTCCATCAATTAACTAAAACGATTTATGAAATTGATCTCATCAATTAATAAGAAAAATTTACATCATTTTCTTAAGATAAGTGAAATTTTTGTTGCAATTAGTTATAATTTGTAGGGAAGAAAGACATTTTGTTCCAGTGGAGATGTGTACCAGGTGACAGATACTAAATGCAGTATTTCACTAAAGTGCTCGAAGTCAGTGGTGAACAATCAGAGAGAAATTTTTTGTTTGTTTGTTATTAGCGTCCTCCAACATTTAGTCATATCGGACGACAGTGAGAAAATGAGTTGGCACCCACTAAAATGAGTGCTTATTTTAGTTGGGAACATGTGGCTAACATATGGTTCAGACTTCCCACAAGCACTAAAAATAATCTGCAGGAAAGGAGGTTGTTAAGGGAACTCTAGAAGCAACAGCAAAATTTGTTGGAAATTCATCACAACATCATGAATGCCTTCACACACAATATACTTCCAAAACAACCTCAAAACAGGAAACAAAACACTTAACAAACATATGCTGAAGATGGGGACAAGTTCTGTTTGCAAAACACATACAAGTATTTATGTTAGTATCTCAACTAACTTCCTCTTCAGTTGCATTACGTTTTAGTTAATAGCAAAATTGCACTTAAGCGGTTTTAAATAATTGAAAAAAAACTATTTGTAGTCTATTTTTTTACACTTAAAATTATAAAATATAAACATGTAAGTAAAGAAATGTCAAAAAAAAACAGACTACAAATATTTATTAATTTTTAGATGAGTCGTATTTATTACACATCTGCTTCACTTTCGTACCTATTTTGAGGACATGTTTCGCAAAGTGAAGCAGATGTGTAATAAATACGACTCATCTAAAAATTAATAATTATTTCGCTTCACTGTGGTGTTCCAATACAGTTAAATCTCGAGACTACAAATAGTTTTTTCAATTAATTTTGACATAACTCTTATCAAATTCCTCCAATTGTGCATAAGGTTTTAAATAATTGATACTTTCTTTAAGATTAACACGTTGAGGTGTTAAAGGCACATCAAATGAAAAGGCAATGATTTCAGGACTATTAGCCTAATATATTATTTGGCAAGGATTCCACGAAAATGTACAATCAATGATGGAAGGTGAATAAAAAAATGGTTAGGCTAGAGAAAGACAAAAGGTACAGAAGATCCAATAGAACAATTGGTCAAATGGAAAAGATAAACATTATGTGTGGCATTTGTGGATCTGGAAAGGAGAAATGATAAAGGAATCTGTAGACCGAAGACTCCTAAGAAATCTCTATATGAAGCAAAAAATCATAGAATACATAGAAAAATTTTATTTAAGAAGAATAAGGACCGAGTAAGGGGATATAATAAAGGGAATAAATCACCTAGATCCCAATGAAATCAAATAACTTTGTTCCTGCTTTTGATAGCGTAATGGCACAATAAAATAAGTTATGAATTTAATTTTGGCACTAATACTAGCACTTAGTCTAGGATATTCAGTTATACAATTATCAACAGATCGTCGTTATGACTAACTAGAGGCAGTGATGCATTAAGCTGAAGTAATTGAAATTTAGAAGCCTTAAGCTCATGGTACACTATAGAAGAATAATATGTATTACAGTGCTAATTTTGAGAGTTGGTATCTGACAAGTGCCAGTGTGTGCAACACTTAACCACTTGACATGTGTACATTATTATGGGGCTTTGTGACCCTAATGTAAACATGTACCTTTGCTGCAGCAATTGATTATGCAATGTTTATTTTTTAAAATAAATATCTTTTCCCAAAACATTAAATCTATCGGACCATTTAATTGTTTTAATAATTTAACTTCAGCATTTATTTCATGGTTAAATGAATTTTGAAATACCAGCAGTTGATTCTGTTTTTAGGTTTGTTTCGTTTTCAGATTTTGGTAATACTGAAAAAACATAATAACATGGTAACCGGAATCCTTGATGACGAAGTGTGTTGATGGACTGACGATGCAAGCAATTTGTCTGTGAAATCGATTTCAATTAGAAAGAAGAATTAACATCATTTTCTTAAGATAAGTGAAGTCTTTGTTACAAATAGTTATATTTGTGTAATATTCATTGCTTCACTGTGGCTAGCTTCATTTTCTACGTAATCCCAAAAGTTAACCTACTGGAAGCAAGAAAGGAAGCTCCCCTATATATTTCTGAGATTTTCAAGCATGGAGTTATACTATAGAGACCGACAGAAGCAAGTTCCTTGAACTGCCACCGAGAAGACCTATGACAAAATATCGTCAACTACACCAGTCGATGGCTGGTTGAGGATGGAGGCAAAGTCTCTGAAACATGTTCCAGAAAAATTTAAATGTAAGTGTTGTTTAGTGTCATTAATCGACTCCCTTTAAATTTAATATAATATTTATTTAGTAGTACTTATTTTTTAAACATATTCACATTACCTTGGGGGTATTAGAAACTATACTTAAAATATCATAATTGATGTATTCATCACACAATCTATACTGTATGCATCTGTAGTCCCACTTGTAGAATGACATAGGTTTTGGAATGTACCGAAACATACTGAGACACACCTGATTGGAGGCATACTTTAGGTCCCTATCACACAGCCCTTGTATTCATACTGTGATTTACAACATAGCTTGCAGTTGCGTTGTCGCAAATGTTCAGAAATGAACTGGAGCATAAAGGTAAGGAGACAACTGTGGAAGATTTGTTGTAATTAATCTGACAATTAACACAAATCTCTCTCTGAGACTGCCAGTGCAGTCAACAGAAGGAACACTATGGTGCTTTTCATCATTCAGCACTTCCAATATACCAACAGTATTGTGAATATGCTGAGATGTGGAGCTCCTTTTAAACTTACTGCTAGAGACAGGAGGCTAATGATAAAAATGGTGAAGCAGAATCCAAGGGTGCCAACATCTGAGATTAGAGAAAGTTTTGAACAATACTGTGTTTTACACAAAAACATGTGAATGGGTCAAATGCCCATATTCCTAGGAAGAAACCATAAGAGAATAGTGTGAATCAGAGAAAGCTTCTAAAATTTGTTAACCACTATGTGGTGAAACCAAAAGAAATCTGGGATATGTTCTCTGGTCGGACAAAAGTAAATTCTTCTTATATAAGGACAAGGGATGTGTTACAGAATGGAAGCAACCAAATACAGAATGAGAACCTAAGAACATGGTAGTTACAGTGTAAAATGGAAGCAGCAGTGTGATGGTATGAGGCTGTATGGCTTTATCAGTCACTGGTGTTCATAGAGGGAATCATGGATAAGTTTGAATACAAGAGAATTCTTGAGAACAATTTGAAGAAGAGTGCACAGAAAGAAATATTACTTCCAGCAGGCAACAGCATTCTGCTGAAATTGTGAGGCTGTAGCTTTGTACAACACCCAAACACTTCGAAGATGCTGCTCCAATCATCAGATTTTAATCCAATGGAAAACATGAAATAACTCGAAGATCATATTAGGAAACACCACATCAGAAGGAAGGACTGTCTGAAAGAACTTTTTCAGAGTGGCAAAATATGGACTCTGCAACGACAAAAAACATGTACAATCAATGCACATAAGACTCAGCAATATTCCATAGAAAGGGGGTGATAACTAAATGCTACTGTTTTCTGTTCAAATACTTATGTGAGCAAACTTTTTTTTGTCTTGTCGTGGAAATAAATTTTACTGATTTTTATGACTTTATATTGTAACGCTTTATTTTGTAACTTTCTTTTTATTTCTTTTCTTTTGTTCAACTTTATTTTGTAACAGTTGTACTTATGTACACCTTCTGTATTATGTATACCTTCCTACTGTAAATCTGATAGAACTAGTAAACATGTGTATGTTCAAATACATAAGTCAGCCTTGTACGTGCAATGTTTGTATGTGCAGTCTCAAACTTCGAAAATGATATTGCACTTTTGGGCCATCCACTCCATAATGTTTGTATGATGCATGATGGTGGGCCTATCCTTATCTCGTAGAAAGTAAATGCACTGAAGGTTACAGCGATAAGCTGGCTGTGAGAGTTTCAAATGCAGATAAATACTGTGTAAGAAAAGGGCAAGCAGTCCTATACAGATCAGTCTATGCTCCATAATAATTCAATAGTATTAAATTAACAAAATCTATGTATAAATATTTACAAGCACACAATGGCAGATTCATCTTTATTTAATTAGCTGATATGTTGCATGCAAAGTTATCCTGAAACACATCATGGTGGGTTCACCCTTTTCATTCATAACTCCTCATGTGAGAAGGTGTTTCAGAAATGTACAAAGCAACAAATAAAATACAAATGCCATAGGGGGAATCATAAAAATATTATATATATAAACTCAAGGGGGAAAAAAAACTGGACACTTTTACATTTATGCCTAATTGGAAGAATTTAGTAACAGTGACGTCAATATTAATTGAAATCCCACCAGTAGATAATTTGACACAGAAGTTCATAGTTCCACTGCCAGAGATAAGAGAGCAGACGACAACAGTCAGTTGGAAAGAGGTTGATAATGTAGGCGATGGCTTCCAAAATATTCCCTCAATAATATAAAAATGTAAGGGACGAAGTGTCAATTACTTTTATATTTGCTTGCAGGTTGCAATACATTAGCTTGTTATTAAATATTATGGTAGGCATTTGTTGTCATGGAAATGTATATGCTAAGTTGAATGTGTTTTGTTTTATAAGCAAACCATTGCAGTCCAATATGTGTAATTATTGCAGCTGTATGTAGGAAGTCTCAGTTATAACAAATTTATGTTAACAATTTTGTGTTTAATTATCACTATTTTGTTTTTATATTTTCATATTGTGAGTGTAAGTGGGACTGTCACATTTGATCTTAAAAGCATGCAACCTGAAGATGCAGTACGAACAGTAACCCTAAACGACAATGGATGCAGTGTATGTTACATTGCAAAAGTGATGATTATGGCTAAAAGCACAGTCCATTATGCCATAAAAAGGTTTAGAGAGGCACAAGAATACACCAGAAGACCAGGTTTGGGTCGTCCGAGAGCTACAAATCAACATGAAGACAGGTACATGGTGTTGATAGTTCTTCGTAAATTGTCAATCTGCCGGCTATGACCATAGTTCAACAATTTGTTAACATGCATGGATGCTCGATTTCAGCCAAAACAAAAGAAGGCTGAAAGCAAGTGAAATGATATCCAATAGACCTGCAACCGGTCTGAAGTTGTTCATGAGGCACCGAGTTGAACGATTGCACTTTGCAAATGATCATAGATGTTGGAGAAATGAACAGGGAAGCCGTGTTCTATTCACAGATGAGTCTCGTTTCAATCTGCACGCACCTGATGGACGTGAGAGAGTCTGGAGACAGAGGGGAGAATGATTTGCACAATGCTGCATTTCTGAAAAGTTACCATTTGGAGGTGATGGAATAATGGTTTGGGGAGGAGTTTCTATGGATGCTCGTACTGAGTTAGTTTTGGTAGAAAATGGAAATCTAACGGCTAATAGGTACATACAGGATTGTTTGGTTACTCATGTAGTTGTACCATTTGGCTCATTTATAGGCAATAATTTTCTTCCAATGCATGACAGTGCATGCCCACATATTGCTCACGTGGTAAGAAATTATCTGCAAGAAGTGAGAATCCATGTTTTACCATGGCCACCAGGGAGTGCCGACTTGAATCCCATTGAACATGTGTGAGACATGCTAGAATGAAAGGTTAAGACAAGATTTAAGCGACCAGAAACTTTACAGGAGTTGAGGCACACCATAGCCCGCTCACATTCCTTTAAGCCTCGGCACTCGCCAGCTAGTGTGTTATGACTAAAAGTTACAGATTTCTCCATTACCCACCGTATGGCGCTGGCTGATGATCCCTCTGCACTTCTGTTCCAGCGTACAGCTGCAATGTGTTGACATTACAAACGCAGAACTTTCCGAAGCAGTGGTTTACAGTTTAGGAATTTACATTTTTCAAACACTTCCGTTGTCGCAGAAGCAATGCACCTTAATATCACAGGAATATAATGTTTGCATATCAGTTCACTGACAAATGCACGTACGAACAAACTCAACAATTTTCTATAAGTCAGTACAATTAATAGGGTACGCAGATGATATTAATATAATGGGAAGAACGAGGACAGCAGTATCTGAAGCATACAGAGAATTAAAAGAAGGAGCAAAAACAATAGGCCTGGAAATTAACATATCTAAAACAAAAGCCATGATACAAAGTAGGAGAAGAAAGTATACAGGAACACTGGAAATGGACCAACATAACATAGATATAGTAAGGAACTTTAAATATCTGGGAACAATAATTAACAACAATAACGATGAATCGGAAGAAATAAAAACAAGAATCTTAATGGCTAATAAAGTTTATTACTCACTTCACGCAATACTTAGATCTAAACAAATCCATAGGAACAACAAAATTAGGTTATACAAAACATTAATAAAACCAGTACTGTGCTATGGAAGTGAAACATGGGTATTGACACAGAATTTGGAAGATGCCCTAAAAACTTTTGAAAGAAAGATTCTGAGGAAAATATATGGACCAATACAGGAAGGAGGGCAATGGCGTATAAGATGGAATGAAGAATTGTACAGCATATATAAAGATATAAATATTGTTCAGGATATTAAAATCAGGAGGATGAGATGGGCAGGTCATATAATAAGAATGGAAGAAGGAAGAATACCAAAAAGAGTCCTTAATGGTAAATTCTACAACACAAGAGCAGTAGGAAGACCGAGAATGAGATGGGAAGATGCCATACAGAGAGACACACAACATATATTGGGAATACGAGGGTGGAGGAAGAGAGCTGAAGATAGAGAGGAATGGAGGCACCTGCTGAAGGAGGCCAAGGCCCAGAAGGGGCTGTAGCGCCACTCGAGAAGAAGATATCAGTTCACTTAGTAGTTCTGAATGCTTTCAGTTCTCTGCACACACGAGATAAGAACAATGGTGCATTGCTGGCATTATGTCTTCCTCTAGGCTTTTTCTCACACATACTTTAGGTAGCTTAGGTACAGCAGTTGTTATAAATTTCTCTATAACTGCCAAAAGAGAAACAAACTCTGGAGATGGGTAATAGAACGTGGAGTTTCCGTCCCTTTTGAATATTAGATTTACAAGGGATGCTGTACACTTGGCGGTAGACACTTTAGTAAGACAGATGACACAAGAGAATTCGGCCGCTATTTTTTTAACTGTAAAACCTCCTATATATACCAGTGATAAGTGGACTGTTGCATGAAACGAGGCTGTCTAGGAAAAAAAGAAAAAAACTAAGTAAGTAAACAGTTAAAAGCAGTTTAACAATAGATGTTAGTAGGTCTTATAAGATGGAAATTCACATTACCTTTAATGTTATTCAATTCGCCCAATATTACAATTATTGTGTCTGGAAGCTGTGTTGCATTGTACAATGGTGTCTTTTATCAATAATTGAATTGATTTATGAAAATTATTGGTTTCATAATAAAGTAATCTTTCTTCATTTGCTTGCTGCTTGTTTACAAATTCTTTGTGCCTTTCATTTGCTCCCCATAATTTACATCTCAAGGTGTTATTCTCCCTTTCCAATCTCTTTAATTTGGAAATTATGTCTTCCTCAGTCTGAATTGCAGCGCAGTCGTCCTCAGTAAAATGCAAACTGCACACGACTGTTGAATTAGATTTATCATTTACCACGAAATTAGAGCGTGATATAGCTTTTAGCCATTGTTTATGTAGTTCTTCTTTTACTGGAAATTCATGGAAACTGATCCCTTTTGATTTTCCTTTCTTACTTTTACAGAAGGGTACGCAACAATACACCATCTGAAATATAAAGTATTGAGCTCATAACTGCTGCTATGCTGTTTGTTGTAATTATTGCTATTACTGCTGTTATAATGATGATAATGATGATAAAAATAATATAATATAATACGTAATTCTTAAATTTGGAGCACTGCTATGTATGGTTCGGAGACCTGGACTTTGGAAAAACGGAGAGCTTTGAAATATAGTGCTGTCTATTGTAAATTTTGGGACTATAAAGCTGTCTTGGAAAATCTACCTTTTAAGATAATAAACTTCCATAATTTACGGCACAACAGTAAAAGTAATAATAATAATAAACAATGACATGTTGTGCTCATACTTATATTATCTCTTATTTACACCCAGTTTTCTTATTGTCTCTTATTTATGCCCAGTTTTCTTGTTCGCTTACTTTAGATTGGTGTCAACAGCACTTCATGTGAAATTCACTTTCAATACTAATTGAGACCATAAAATTTGTTCAACCGTCACCACAAAACTAAATGTCGGCAAGGCCACTTAGGGGTCAGCTTTGAGAGCTCCAAGCGGCAAAAAAGGCAAACACCGCTCGGTCGCTTAAATGCGTAGGAATCCGACTGAGTGCCGAGGCTTTAAGGGATGTGAGCGGGCTATGGGCAAACAATTCTTGAAGAATGGGAGCATATTCCTCAAGAAGCCATTATTTACCTGATCGAAAGCATGCCAAGACGTATGCATGCAGTTCTTCGAGCCAGAGTGGGTAATACCCCTTATTAAAGTGTGTTTTTGACACACCTTAAGCACCTTTAAATATTTAAAGCACCTATAAATGTATTTGCAGAAAAAGTTTCATTGTTTTACGTACTTCTAAGGTTTGTTGTTATAGTACAAAATTGAATCGAGAATATATTGACACATTGCTTCACTCACACTGTTTATTCACAGGACATGTTTCAAGAGCTCTTGCTCCTATCCTCAGCTGATACTCGACTAGTGTAAGTTGTAGTATCAGCTGAGGATAGGAGCAAGAGCTCTTGAAACATGTCCTGTGAATAAACAGTGTGAGTGAAGCAATGTGTCAATATATTCTCGATTCAATTTTGTACTAATTTGTGCTTCACTGTCCCTACGCTTCTTTCAAGTTTATACTTTGTTGTTATAATTTAATGTACTTAAGAATACAATTATTTTTTTTTAAATAGATATTCTTTCATTTTACAACAATGAAGAATAAAATATTGGAAAGGCAAACAAAGGCACATATTGCAAAGGCACATAAATGTGCAGTTTTTTTGTCCCTGAGTATATATATAAAGCAGTAATAAAGTTGAAAATGATATGGAAAATCAATGTAAATGAAAAAATAAATGTCCATGGAATAAAGTAGCCTCACAATCAAGTTCATTTATTTAAAATCTTTTAACAATGAAACTGATGTCAATTATTTACAAAATTTGGAATTCAATGTGGGATAATTTACTTCACTTATTCCATTATGGCACAGAACATGTTTCTAAAGGTTTTGCTTTCATCTTAAGCTTAGATTGACTAATGGCCTTGGGGCATCTTTGTTCTGTACTATGGAAAAACCCCAAATAAGAACACAGCCACACAGTTTGAATCAATTAGAATTGAGTCAAATATATTATTCATAGAACTCAATAGTTTCTTCTGCATTTACAGTTCTCTTTCTTTATTTTTTTCTGTATACATTTTGCCCAGTAACGAAGCATGCATTGAAGCACTGGAAGAGCCATTTATCCAAAATTTCAGGAGAAAAAGAAGAAGAAAAAAAAATTGATGCCAAACAATATTTTACTTGCTCTGGATACATTTTCAAAATTTATTCGCGAACATCCATGGTGCCGCAGACAAATTACAGCTGCTTAAGCTTGAGTGACTAGTTCTGCGAGCTCATTCAATACTGAATATTGCTGTATTCACACATTTGTTGCCCGCCTTGGTAGCGTAGATGGTAGCATGTCTGCCTCACATTCAAGAGGTCCCGAGTTCAAATCTCGGTAGCAGGGGATCTAAATCTGCCAAATGTAAACTGGGACGGACAGTTAATAGGAGGTGAAGCTCAAAAGCTCGTTAACTTTCTGGTTTGGGAGCAGGGGTTATTTCAAGTAGTGAAAACTGTTACTCGACAAACAGCATTACTGGACGTATTTTTATGCAAACCTGAGTCATTGTTTTCTGCATGCGATGTCTTGCCAGGTATAAGTGACCATCAGTGTGTGCAATTAGACATAAATTGGAAAGGGCAGACAAACCGGTTTGAAACGGAACAAGTAATTAGTTGGGATTTCCATAGGGCGAACGGGGAGGCTATCCAAACATTTCTCCGGGAAAAATATGGGATATTTGTAAAATCTGCCACTAGTGTAAATGAAGCATGGGTTAATTTCAAAACATTTATCCTGGAAACAATTAGAGAACACGTACCTTTTAAAGTTATTAAACATAAAGCGGATCCAGAATTTTATACAAAATGTATTAGGAAACTTAAAAGAAAGACTAGGCATGCTTATAATAAAAGGAAGACATCAGAATGGCATCTTAACAAATTTAAAGAATTAGCTAAACAATTACAAGACGAAAAGTTGCAGGCGCAGGAACGATTCTTAGATAACGTTTTTAGCGGGACAAATAATTGTTGGAGATCATTTTACAATTATGTAAAAAGACGCAGGGGAAATAAAGAGAGCATACCAGATTTTAACGTTAATGGGATAGATGTATTAAGTGATAGGGACAAAGCTAATATATTAAATTCACATTTTGTATCGGTTTTTCTTAAATCCGACGATAGTTCCGAACAGGAAATTGGGGAGAGTGGAGAAACGATTTTTCAAATAATGGCGCCCAAATTACGCAAAAGGATTAAGATGCTGCAAAACCGAAAATCAAGGGGACCAGATAATATACCTACTGAAATATTAAAGCTTGGGGGTGAAGCCATGATTCCCTATCTAATGCTCTTGTTCAACATGTCAATTAACAACTGTGCCTTACCGGAAGACTGGAAAACAGCTATTATAGTTCCGATTTATAAAGGGGGTAATAAAACAGAAATAAATAATTATCGGCCAGTTAGTCTAACTTCAGTAGTATGTAAATTAATGGAGCATTTAATTGCAGAATATATACGAGAGGAGTTAGAAAATAAAAAGTGGTTTAATGAAGCGCAACATGGATTTAAACCTGGGTATTCGTGCGAAAGTCAAATTACTTCATTATTTCAAGATTTGGCAGATGAGGTAGATGCAGGGGGAAGAACTGATGCAGTGGTAATTGACTTTTGTAAAGCTTTTGATGTAGTGCCACATAGTTTACTTATTTGTAAGCTAGCTAATACAGGAATTGACAAACACGTAGTATTATGGGTTAAACATTTTTTGAAAGGGAGAACGCAAAAAGTTAAAGTAGGTAAAGAGCTGTCTGATAGTGGAACTGTTAGTTCGGGTGTGCCACAAGGCTCAGTACTAGGGCCTTTACTGTTTCTCATTTTTGTTAATGACATTGCTGTTAATATTAACTGCCAGATAAGGTTGTTTGCAGACGATTGTATCATTTATAATAAAATTCGGAATACAGTGCATGAAACCGCTCTTCAGGATGATTTAAATGAAATCTGTAATTGGGCTGCGGCTAACAAAATGTCAATTAATGCCAAGAAAAGTAAGTCGATTGTTTTTAGTAGAACTAAGGGCAAAATTATTGTTAACTATCACATGGGAGGGGTGCAAATTCCACAGGTGGACAGCTGCAAATACTTGGGAGTGTACCTGGCAAGTAATGCTGGATGGGACGAACAAGTAAATTCCACAACTAGGAATGCGTGGAAGGCATTACATTTCGTAATGAGAATATTGAAAAAGGGGAGCGCTAGATCCAGGGAAATTGCCTACAAGGCCTTAGTGCGGCCGGTTATGGAATATGGAGTAGCATGCTGGGACCCGTATAGAGCTAACCAAATCGATCCATTAGAAAAAATACAGAAGAGGGCAATAAAATTCATAAAAAGAGGCAAGTATTTTGGGCCTATAAAAGGAGATGAGACTAAATGGGAGGAATTAAGAATTAGGCGTAAAAAACATAGGTTGGTAGCGTTATTCAAAGCTAATGCTGGTGTACAGGCATGGGTGAACGTTAATGTAAGGTTAGATAATCCGGATTATTATGGACGAAACGATCATAGGTATAAAATTAAGGGTAGAAGATACAGAACCGACGTAGGAAAATTTTCTTTTGTTAATAGAACCATTGAAGAATGGAATGAATTGCCTGTAGCAGTCTTTCAGGGCTGTCCCCTGTCGTTGAAGAAATTTAGAAAAAATCTAAATGGTTTATAGTTTAACTTTTGAATTATAATGGTATATAATATGTAAATAGAGAAGTAATTAGATAAGTTTTAAGTGACTAAAGTAAAATAATATCATGTTTGTATTGTTTACTGTATTATTGTTGTAAATCTAGTATATGTAATTTGATCTGTATTCTTAACTCTGCCACCGGGTAGTACCCAATTGCAGTTAATAAATACATACATAAATAAAAAAAAGCACATTTGTAACCTTGAACACTATGTGAAGCAAAGTTTATTTTTTTGTTTTATGTGGCACTTTTAAACACAACTATATGTATATTTCAATAGCAATAGCAATAGTAATTTACGTAAATTGGTATATAGTGGTGACAATCAGGAAAATCTTGTGAGTTTTAAAAGTTATTAACAAAAGTGTCTGAATTGCACACTTCCTTCATTTTGGTCTAACAGTTCACGGGGTGTGAACATCTCTAGGAAAAATTGAAACGTCTGAGAGGAGAGGGGAAGCCTGATTGTACTGTGACCAGTCTTCAATGTATGACAGCGTGACATGGAGTACTAAAGAGTAGCTTTAGTTCTTTGAGCCATTATTCTCTCTTATTTTAATGAAAATTACTACTTCGAGCTTCCCTCGCTTTGAAAGTCATGCCTCGCCACTGTTTCTGCCTTCTTTTATTTATTCCTCTACTTAACCCTTTGCTGATGGCTATTAAAACCTTATGCTGGCTCTGCATGTACCCAATAAATAGAGGCGGGCATTTAAATTGAACAGCAGTTTTACCTTCTGATTTGCAGAAGAACACATTTTATAGGAACAAACACAAATATTGAATTTACGAATATCATAAGTCTTATGCACTGACTACACCAGTTATGTAGTCTTTATTTACAGAAGGTTGAAAAATAGCTTATGTATATCAAATGTGCAAAATGAGGCTTTAGTGGATGAATTAAATAATTGGAATGAGGTGTAAAACTTGTCTCAAATACTGAACAAATCTATTATATATTTTCATACATGATACGTACAATAATTTTTACTAAAAGCTTTTCTAATTATAGGTCTTATTAGGTGTAGAGATCTTTTAGCATATTTTCGCATTTGTCTAAGTCCTGCATTATGAACTGTACCAAGATCTCCGTGGAGGTGTTGACCATAACAATAAAAGGCATAAATATAGAGGACATTACTCAATGCTCCGCTTATTGCTAGTATTTACCTAGAGAACGTTTCGTTAGGATCTTCCTAACATCAGCTGTTGTCGACAGTTGTGCTTCATTGTATCATAGTCCTTACACAATGGAAATAGATGACAGTGCTTATTCTGACCACTTGTTTCTAAACAACACACTTGTGAATGAAAATGTGTGAAAAATTTGTGGAAATTTCAATCTGAGTAAGAGAAACTGAACCAGAGATGCTCAGCCATCAGATTTAACTACATTTGTGAGTTCAAGCAATATGGTTGTCTCCATTTAATATCTTTTATAATGCTTTTTAGTTATGCTTAAGTTTCCTGGAATGTTTATTATGGTGTGTACTACAGATAATTATAATTGGTGTGACTTGTTTAAGGGCCATGCTGTGGCTGAGCGGTTAGACCACTTGACCACAGCAGGCTGGGTTTGATCCCAGGGCACCACATGTGAGATTTGTGCTAGACAACATGGTGTAGGGGTGGTTTTTCTCTGGGATCTCGGTTTCCCCCCACCATCACTCCACCAATTGCTCCATTATCATCTTTCCTTTCATCCACTTTGTCATCTCATACCAGGGATTGGGCTGATCACCCATCCTGGGTTCTCTATCTGATCCAGAGTTTCTATTCCTCAACACGACACTTAAAGGCATAAAGGATAGAGGAAGAAGAATCCCCTAACACCATGATAGTGGTAAAACTAGGGAAGTTGAAGAAGAACAAAAACAAGAAGTGACTTGTTTAAGATGTGTTGAGTAGCAATTATAATGAGCAATGCATAATTAGTTGCAAACAGTATGTTATGATGTACAGCATGATTGAATATTGGGAAGAAGTCTAAGAAAAGAATGTTCCATTACATTGGGTTTGAAAGACCACTAAATTTTGCTCTGAGCCACTATATCAAGTTTGAGGTTCATTTACATGCCATAAATCTGCAATACAGAACCAATGGCTTTACTTCTCTCAAAAAGAAAGACATCCTAAGGATTTTTATGCCAAAAAATCCATTGCCCCTGCTGATTTGAACCTGTGACCTCAGGAACTACAGGCTAGCATATTACCTCTAGACCAAGAAGCTGCCAGCTGTGGTGGAAGTAACACATCTAGGTAGATATGCTGAGGAATGTACCTGCCAGCTGGCAGCAGAGAGAGGGCAGCCCCCTCACCAGCTTGCACAGTGCTTGTAACATGGCCAGGGGATTTCATTATTACTGAAAGTCTACATAATATAAGCGTGGGGGAAAAAAATTTACGCATGACCAGGAGAAGAATTAAGGACAAATGACAAGGAATATCGGAATATTTAAACTTGGTAACATAGAATGTATGAGGGTTATCCAGTAAAGAAAGAGAACTCCAAAATATATTAGAAGAGAGAAAAATTGACATAGCTATTGTAACTGAAACAACAAAGAAAATTAAAGGAGTCAAGACTTAGAAAAATATAGATTAATTTATAGTGGTGTTATACAAAATCAAAGAAGTCAAGCAGGAGTGGCAATACTTATACATGAACAACGAAAAAGAAAACTTATTAGTTATAGCTGAATTAATTAAATAATATGTATGGTAAGATTCAGAATTCATAGAGGCAATTTAATAGTCACAGCAGTCTATGCCCCAGAAGAAGGTAAAAAAGAAGAAACAGAATATTTCTATAACTATTTACAAAACACAGTAGATAAAACTAAAAAAAAAATGATTATATTAATATTGGAGGAGATTATAATGCTAGAATAGGAAGGAACCCAGTTGAGAATACTATAGGACATAGCAGAGAACATACGCTGAATCAGAATGGACGCAGTTTGAGAGATTTTGCAATTTTTAATAATAATAATAATAATAATAATAATAATAATAATAATAATAATAATAATAATAATAATAATAATAATAATAATAATAATAATAATAATGATAATGATAATGATGATGATGATGATGATGATGATGATGATGATGATGATGATGATGATGATGATAATAATAATAATAATAATAATAATAATAATAATAATAATAATAATAATAATAATAATAATAGAATATTAAACTCATACTTAAAAAAAAAAAAGAGATCCATATGTATACATGGGTGGCAAGAGGATCCAAGTCATTGACAATAACAGCTTTGCTTCCGGCTGAGGATATGTAAAAGTTTTACATGAAATCGCGATCCCGGACAATTTATAAGAAAACCATCATCATTTCTTATAAGATAAGTGAAATTTTAAGTTACAAATTGTTATATTTGTATATATTTGTTTGCTTCACTGTTAATAGCATCATATTTTACGTATTTATATGAAGTGTATGTACCATTTTCTATTTCTAAAATACATTTGGTCAGTCTTGCAGCCTTTAGCAGTAATCATTTGTTTTTAAATTGTTTATTACAATATGGTTAAGGTTAAGAATTTTGAGTAATCAAAATGTATATGTAAAACATCCCAATGGGAAAATTTTGAAAAGTAGTGAAAAAGCTATTGTATTGATTCTATTCAATAAGTTTTGTATGAAGTATCTGTTTAGCTATTACAGACATCATTAATTTAACATCCAAGTTGAATGCTGTTTCCGTAAAAATTCCACTTATGTGGAAAAACACAAAACTGGAAAACTTATCACCTTCATAGAAAAGGAAATGGGGGTGGGGGGTGGAGACTGTACTTGACACAAAGTGTTATGACTTTATAAGAAATAATGTTAGCGCGCCTCGGTAGCGTAGATGGTTGCGTGTCTGCCTCACGTTCAAGAGGTTCCAAGTTCAAATCATGGTGAGTTACCTGGATAAGGTTTTCTCCAGGGTTTTCCCTTATCCTGATAGACGAAAGTTGGATAACTCTAAGCTCCATGGACCCCGGACTCATTTGAGCATCATTTCACCCATTTCATTTGTCTAATATGATTTAACGTTGGAGGACAAATTGCAAAAAAGAAATAAAGAGCTGTGGTTGTTAATACTAATACAACCTAACCTGACTTCAAACAGAACAAGCTTTAATATTCTGTTGAAGGAAACTGAGTTGGAGTACATGTCCTCCGATAGGGTGTATGATCTGTATAGCACATAGTAATGCAATTTGCTGAACAGTATTTTGCATGTCTTTATGTTTACATCAGGTTTCCTTCTAAGGCTGTCAGGATTGTGGATTGGCTGATATTGCTCTATAGCATTTACCATTCATTGCATTTCCTATATTGTCTGTATATATGCCACTGCCTTTCTCACAGTCTTCAAAGATGCTACAAAGTTATAGTCTTATTTCTTCAGGACTGATAACACCAGGTAAGTTTATATAATGGGTGCATTAAAATAGGTTCTTTCTTAATTCTTCTTCACTGAAAAGCTTTTGTTCATGAATAGAAGCAGGATCATCTTCAGAAAATAAACTGATGACTTCAGCAACTATCTTGAAATCCATTGCATAACATGAAACAGCAGCAATCCAAGTTTTCCATCTCATTAGAATTGGTTGTGGAGATTGGGCAAGATTAGGTGTGAGCTTTTTGAATATCTGGACATGGGGTGGTTTTTCATGGAAAATCATGTACAGCCCATGGCTCCCAATGTTTATACAGACTATATGGCCACTAACTATGTATATCTGGTGTCTTATTGATAGAGATTCATTTTTTCTTTCACCTAAACCAATGGGGAACTTGTTTCACCACATCTACCTAATGATGATGCACAGTAAGTTTTTCTAAGTCAGGGTTCACTATAGGTATTTAGAGTATTTCTCAAAAATAGCTTCAAAGATTTGTTTCCTAATTTCAATAAAGAGAGCTTGCATCTAGGTGCACTTTATACAAATTCATTTGAAAAGGTGACTCATTCTTTAAAGCCAATGATGCTGTACACATTTTCTTTTGGTTGGTTGTCTTCACTGCAACGAAAACATATTTAGTTGTTCCAGTATGTTGTGTTACAAAATATTTCTTCTTATGGTTTACAGACTTTTGACGTTCTTACAGAGTAAGATGGAGAAAGTTCATTCCATTTGTTGAAGAATATTACTTCAAAACTTCTGAAAAATTTGTTGTTTTCAGCTTAAATGCTAACGTTCTTGACATGGTGCAAAAGTTGAATTAAATTATTACTATAAAGACTATTACCAAGCCACTGACTTTCCTTCTTAAATTTATTGTAAACAATCAGCACACTGTAAGTGCATAATCTTATTAAATGTAACAAAGATGTTACCTAAATTTATCAATAGTTTTAAATTGACAAACATTTATGACAATGAGGTGCAAATTATTTAAAATTGAACACATTGTTAAAATATTTTCTTTTTTCACTAGATAACACTTGCATTCGGCAAACACTTGTAATTCAAAATAGGCAGTCACCAATACAAAAAAGGAATTTTGCTACATTTGTACAAAGAAGGCAGAACAAATTAAGTAAAGTACAAAAAGGGGGGGGGGGGCAAGATAGATTATGTATATCAATTGTTTCCAACAGTTATAAATAACATAAAAGGCATTTTGCTTAAATTTGGTTTCTAGTTACATTTATTTCCTTTTAGCAATAGTCACATATATTTAAACCAGAAATAAAATTTAGTGTTCCTGAGAGAACCTAATTTATATTCAATGTGTCATTACTTCTCTCAGTATTAGGAAGCAAAGGTTTTAGCTCCTGGTGAAAACTAGGTAATGAGACAGTAGCTTTTTGGAAGCAAATACAAACATTTTTCACAGTTGGAGTAGAAAGTTCGAACCACATTGAACTACCAAAGGATATGAAGACAAAGACTGTAATGCGAACAGAAATTAAAGTAGAAGAGTTTCCACTTTTTCCTTAGAATTATTGCTTAGAAGTTGCTCAGCAAGCCATAGAATGGATATACAATATGAACTGCTTGCTAGCTTTGGTAGCTATAAACTTCCACAAAACAACAAAACATTTGGACTTCTGTATATAAATTGCTTGCAGACTAATTACAGATGAAGAAATGCACAGGCTTATATGCAAGGCACACAGAAACCAAAGCAGACCCATATCTATCTCTTTATTTATTTATTAACCAATTTTTTGATTTCTATTTTACTCAAAGGTATATTAGAAATATAGTTTACAAATGTATGAATAAAATACAATTTACAAAAACATAACAAAATTCAATATCAAGCTGACAAACAGTAAACATCAAGATGAATCATTTAGCTTAAGAAAGATTTTGTTTAAGAAAGCCATGAAATATTGATAAATTTTGTAATTTATCAGAATATGTGTAAGTGGTTTTGAGAAAGTGTAACCTAAGGATTGAAGCAATAATTCAAGTTTGTATCTTTCAAAACAGAAAAATGGGCAATAAAATAAAATGTGATGGATATCTTGAAGATGATTTCCACAAATACAATCAGATGTGAATTTGATTTTGAGTCAAAATAAATAAGATGAAAATTTGCCATGTCCAGTTAAGAATTGAGTGAGAACATAGGATTAACTAATTTACATTATGTCTGTCAGAAACTGTTGAGAAATATAAATCCTTTGTCAAAGCACCACAATCACTTTTTAACCAGTATTCATTCCAGTCGTTGATGATGATCTCCTTTAATGTTTGCCTCACATAAAAAATAGGGCATAGAGTGTTAAGTCTCTGGAAGATAGGAAGTCGCAGCTCTCTTTGCAAGCTCATCTGCACGTTCATTTCCGGTAATCCCCATGTGCCCTTTGACCCATGAAATGCACAGATGAGAAGCACTTAATAATTGATTTCTTATTTCAGCTGCAATAGGACTGCTGGTTTTGGTATCTTTCAAAGCTGCAAATGTTGCTTGTGAGTCACTGTAAAGCAGACCCAAAGAAAAGTATTTTTCTGAAAAGATACTGCCAAAGGAAAAAAGATGACATTCATTTAGAAAGTATATGGTATGTTGCAAAAGGGGAGTGCAAAGAAAATAGTAATTTTATTAAAAATAAAAGTAATGTTTATTTGAGATGTTGTGATCACATATTATTATTACCTATGCTTTGAGGAGTGTCATTCAAAAACACAATGTTTAAATATAAGTGTGGACAGAGACTACAAAGAGGTGCATAACTCTTACAGAAAACCAAAAGCAGAGGTGAAATATGGGTAGAGATCAAGGAGTTTACCAATAACAGAGAAGATGGAGAAGTTTCCAGGAGTCTTATGTTTCACTTTATGAAGATCTGTGATATCACTAATTTTAGGTCAGCAAAATCCACAGCAGAGGAGTAAAATCTTCCACAGTATGTTTAGTCCCTTGAGTGTTTAATGTTAGAGAAGAGACGGTGTGTTTGAAATTGGTGTCTGGTAACCAGAACACATGATTGATGTGTTTACTTCGTCATTCATCAGGTACGGAGCCTAGACTTGCCTGTAAACTGAGTAAGTGTGTCTGCCCGCAGACGATATCGTGGAATCTGCTCTTCCAGGAGGCTGATTATCTCGACCTCAGGAAGTTCACCTGAACTGCATACGTCTGCAACAACCACCACAACAAAAATTAGCACACAATCAGCATAGCATATTACTTTAATTCACACCTGAAATTTTTTTTTCTATTAAGTGGAAAAATATCAACTATTTTTATAATGGAATCAACACATTGATGGAAAAAAAAGTGAGAAACCTAGAGTTTTCTATTTTACAGTTAATGTATATCTCTACAACTTTTTAAGGAAATGTTTGATTGGTAGTTAAATGAATTTATTTTATAATTTAAATAGATCCCTGCTTTGCAGCATCTTTTGTTTATTTGAATGAAGAACTTGTAATATTTGCTGATTTTTCTTGTGCAAGCAGGAGTTTTGGAAAGCTCTATTTCACTAATATTAAATTAACTAAGTGATTACATATTTCCAAAAACAATCATTAAGAGTTTTGAAACTTAATTGAATTATCTGCTTCAGAAACTTCAACAATAAAACTTTCATAGCAATTGATATAGTGGTGTTTTTTTTTAGAGTATAATCTTGAAAAAATTATAGTTAAGGTTAGAAACATTCACTCACAACTCCATTAATAATCTTAACAGTTTACCAGTAGCATCAGCTCTCAATAAGAAAAACACAATCCCCTTGCACAAATTGACAGTCTCAAGTAGTAATACTGCAATTCATATTTGAGTTTGATTTATGAGTCACTATGTTTACACTCAAACTTCACTTACTTGTTGTATAATTGAAACGTTTTCAAGATCATTCGATCTCATCCTCAGCTGTTTGGTGACTAAATGAACCTTCCTCTTCTTCCACTACTACGGAGCTCCGATCACTCTGCCATCTGGTGTTAGGGGCACTAAGTTTTAATATTTCATTTAATGCCGGGATTTCAAAATTTATAAGTTTATCACGGTTTTTGCCTTAAACTTAAAACTTAAACTTAAAACTAGCACCCCAAAACAAATTCAGTCTGAGGAACCTGCTAAATAAACCACTAAAAAATTCAATCCCCAACAATTTGAAATCAGGAATTTATCAGATTAATTGTGAAACCTGTGAAAAAAGCTACATAGGAAAAACTAAGAGAAACTTGTTAACCAGGCAAAAAGAACACCCGAGGAACATTAAGTTGAAACAAACAGAAAAATCTGCAGTTTCACACCATTTCTGGACAGAAAACCACAACATTGGCCACAACATTAAACTGTTAAAATCTTTAAGTACACCCATAGAATTGGGTGTTTGGGAAAAAATATTAATAAACAAAAACCATGATAAAGTTATAAATTTTGAAATCCTGGCATTAAATGAAATATTAAAACTTAGTGCCCCTAACACCAGTTGGCAGAGTGATCGGAGCTCCGTAGTAGTGGAAGAAGAAGAATGGTCATTTAGTCAGCAAACAGCTGAGGATGAGATCGAACGATCTTGAAAACGTTTCAATTATACAACAAGTAAGTGAAGTTTGAGTGTAAACATCGTGACTCATAAATCAAACTCAAATATGAAGAATACTTCACTGTAAATAATGCTTCTGCTTTTAATATTTACTGCAATTCATGTTTATGAGGATATTCTGCTATTATATCTATAATATCTGGGATGTGTATTAATACAAGAGAAAATATGCATTAGTAAATATTTACTTATTTAAGTTAATTGATGGGAATTAATCATTTCTTCACACTAGCTGTGTATAGGCTAAGGTTCTGGATAGACAGAGTCAAACTGAAAAATTCAATGCTATGGTTGGGATTTGAACCATGGATTTCTGGTTTCCGTGCAGTCGCTCTTGCTCATTGAGCTACCATGGCCACAGTCGCTCTTGCTCATTGAGCTACCATGGCCAACATGCCGTCCTGACATTAAATTCTCCAATTGACACATCCCGGTAAACCAGTAAGGGCTCTTGTATTCGAGATACACCGTTTGTGGCGACCTACAATAGTAAGTACTTGAGTCCCAGGCTTCATCATTAAACTCTTATTATTTAAGTTAATTGATGGGAATTAATCATTTTTTCACACTAGCCTGTAATAGGCTAAGGTTTTGGATAAACAGAGTCAAACTGAAAAATTCAATGCCATGGTCGGGATTTGAACCACAGATCTCCTGATTTCCGTCCAGTAGCTCTTACTCATTGAGCTACCATGGCCAATGTGCCATGGAGATCCGTAGTTCAAATCCCGACCATGGCATTGAATTTTTCAGTTTGATTCCATCCAAAATATTTACTTATGCGCTTATTTATAACATCTTTCAATGAATTGCTTAGTTATTCAAACTTCAGTGCTCTGCTAAACACAATTAGATAGTGTTAATGCTTGAGAGCCATCAAAATGATAGAAGCTTGAACCATCCAGTTAGTTGCTGAGGCATGAGGCACAATATCATAAAATTCAAAAGCAGCCTACACTACACCATCAATGGAAAGCTGACGTGATAATTCAAGCTAATAAACTCTATCCTTCAAAAACCTTGTCCTACACTTAGCTAGTGTGAAAGAACAATTAAACCGTCAAATTTGTTTGGCAAAAATGCAGATAATGTTACATATTAAATGGAAAATATACATTATATAGATTATTAAACTATAAAAAATTTATAAATGAAAATTAATTTGAAAAGCACATTTGCAGGGCTACCACATTGCTGGTATGATGATTTAAAAGTCTCAAGATTTGTGACAGGTGACTACCTCCCAGTCTATTTGATTTGTTAACAACTATAATTCTGAAATGCAAATGCTTTAACGTTTGCTTCATTAATTTTGGATATTACGAATGATTATAAGCTGTATATCATGACAAAAATGGTATCATATACCTATTTCAAGAAAATATTGAAAGCATTCTATTTCATTTTCGGAAAAAAGGAAAACAAGAATCATTTTACTTTGCAATTATATAACAGTTTTTAAGCTATACGCTATGTCAGACAATAAATAATTAAAACAAACGTCACTTAAGTTATTTGAGGTCCTATTTGAAGTAAAAACAGATAAAAACCTAATTAGAACTGGCACAGGATTTTCAGTGAGATACAAAGCATTTGATATTAATAATTTGGTTGCTCTTCTAACAAAACATTTGCAGTTTTGCAGAATATGTAAAATGGTAACTCTTTTTTGGCAATGTTTCAGGAAAACTCATGTTCATTTACTACAGCTTATATGAGCAAGTTTTTAATGCAGAGTGCTTTCTATTTAGATGTAAACACAGAAATAAAACAAAATTACAATCCCAAACAGCAGAACAGCTCACCAGATTGCCATGCTTCTAAAATACTTTTCCTTCTTTCTTGAAGGTCATTGGAAGACCTCCTCCTCCCATTCCTAGGGCAGGTGATAGACCCTAGGAACATATCCCTGCAAGGTTATGAACCCTTATACTTCAGTATCAAACAGGTCGGATGTGACCATGGACCAAACTGGGCACTGAGTGCTGATCTCAGCCTTACACTGTTTGGCAGATAAAAATAAGCCTTACCTGGACATATGCCAGAAACGTTGCTTTGCTTTCGAGGTTAGGAACCTTCCTTTTTATCTTTTCATTGTTTTCAAAATAATGAATGAATGCCATTTTAAGCAGTTTTTCTATTTCACTATTCTGAGCTATGGCAGGGGGAAGGAGATAGAAACTTAGTTAAGAATTCTGACCCAAAAAAAATTGCGAAAAGGATGCTTTAGCAAATGCGAATTTGTCAGTGTTGAATGTTCTTCAGACCACAATCCCTGTTTTGAGATCTGTGCACTGTATTTTCCCTCTTAACAATTTGGGTAAAAAGGGGTTCATTTACATCTGAGCGGAGCATCCCAAAATTCTTTAGGGAGCTTCACTAAATTTATATTGTATAGATTGTATAACAGTAAATTTTCCTTTGGCTAAGCTCTTTCTGCATCGATTCAAGTAGATGACAAGTTTTAGCTCTTTCATTTCTTAACCAGCATTGTTTTATACCAAGAGTTTTGTTTCAGATAATTAGTGTTTTTTTTCCTTGCATTAAAGCTGCTATTAGATCCATTAAAACCCAAGATCATTATAACATAAAAACTAAGAGTTCATTACATTTTCCTGAAAAATTATTTTGCAAAACAAAATCCATGAGAAAAAAATTATACTTGTCCTTGAATGTTTGAGTATACAGATAAGAGGCAATAGCAAACACTGCAGGTAGATAAGAGAGAAAAAGAACAACAATGTCAGTTTTTTGACACAATTACGATCACTAAATATTAGAATCATGTTTTTATGCATATTATTCCTTCTTCTACTTAAATATCTTCTCTGTTTCTTAACTAAAACTGTGAAGAAAATTATCATTTTCCATAGTTCTGTATTATCTCTCATTTGTCTGCACATTTCTTATGTAACTGTACTAATGTCTCCATGTCTGCCTCTGTAACCTAGATGGTAGCATGTCTGCCTCAAGTTCAAGAGGTGCCGAGTTTGAATCTCGGTAAGGGTGAGTTATCTGAATAAGATTTTTTTTACCAGGTTTTCCGTTATCCTGAAAGATGAATGTCTGGTACTTGTAAGCTTTGTGGACCTCAGGGTCATTTGAGCATCATTTCACCCATTTCATTCATCACCCAATATTACTTAATGTTATAAACATTTTATACTGCTGTTGGTATCAAATCACAGCTTCATTTAATCTATTTTTCTTCCAAAAGCTTAACATATTACATTCTTATTAAATTATACATGAGTCGTATTTATTACACACCAGCTTCATTTACGTACCTATATTGAGGACCTGTTTCGCGAACTATTGTTCGCATCATCAGCTCTAATGCGGCTAGCTTGATCCAATGGTGTGAACGATAGTTTGTGAAACATGTTCTCAGTATAGGTACGTAAGTGAAGCTGATGTGTAATGAATATGACTCACCTATAATTTAATAACTGTTTCGCTTCACTGCAGTGTTCCAATACAGTTAAATTTCGATATATTACTTTCTGTTTAAATTGACAACAAACCTCTTTTCTGAGAGTCATACAAACATGACCAAATTCTGTATCCATGTTTAAAACTAACAGGTTTAACATGAAAGCTGTTTGTTTAATTAGTTCTGATTAGCTGCAGTAGCTCTAAGTTAGATTTAGACCAGCATTTGGGCTTCTAAATAATGTTTTTGTGTGTACAATGTTGGATAAATGCTCACATTTACCTATATCTCAATAGAAAATGCGTGACTTGCTTGTATATTAGCACACACAGATGACACACTGGAATGAACCCTCCTGGACGTTACATTGAGTTGTTACTTCCTATCACTTTCCTAAACATTTCTGCATATGTTACATTATCTCATTTGTTTTAAAGCGCTTACATGATGTCAGATACCGATCTTTTCCCTTCCTCCAAAAGGTGCTTACAATAAAAGACATTTAAATGCATTATCTATTTGATTAAATATTTAAAAAATTCCATTTGTTGACTGTGAAATGAATCGTATACTGTCATACCATTCAGCATGAATACATGTGATTTTATTCAGGTAAAGTTAAATTTAAAACAAAAATATTATTCACGACATATTTTCAGAACTGTGTCTTGTTTCACAAATTTAAAGTAGGAACTATACCTGAATTACACCTGTATGTATTTTGTTAGATTTTGTATTAGCTTTAGGGGCAAAATAAGTTATTTTATACTGTTTTATATTGAACATGTTTTACTCATGGTTATAGAAATGTGGAAAAAGTAACATTTGCATATGAAATTTAAAGGTCATTTGTGACAAAATGCTTCAGCTGAGAAATCGTGAAGTAATGATGCTGCACACTTTTCCACTAAAACAAATGATGATGTGGCTTTTTCATTCTATGTATGTTATGAGGTAATTTCCTCAGAGATACCTCATAATTTTCTTGCAGAGAAAGGGATCTGATGTTGAGATATTATAACAGATAGCTCTAAGCACCATAATGCAGCAAATAATCATTAGACACAGCAGTGCCCATCATCATTAATCCAGACTCAAGTCATCATCATTACAGCTCGGTCATCATCATTACAGCTTGGTCATCATCATTAGGGAGCCAGCTGGTAACCTGAAGGGAGATCTCCCCCATCCCACTCTCATCATCTATCCAATAAGGGTGAAGACATTCTGTATCTGAGTGTAATTCTTGGTATATAATCAAGCCAGAGCAGGCAAGGGACTTCAGTTGGCATCTACAGTTGCACTGTGTGCTGCAACAAATAATGCATGGAATAACACTAACAGGTCAGTGATTGTACTCTTGTCATTCAACAGTTTCCAGTAGAGATGTTCAACAACCATTCAGGTAAGCTGTTTGTTTTAATCTTTTAATTTTTAACGCTCATTAGAATGGATATTTATTTTAATCACTTTGCTCTGAAAAAAACTGTTATGCTTTGGACATGTTTATATCTTTAATATTTGCTGCACTTTTCTCGTTAATTTAAATGAAAAAAAAAAACAGGAGTTTATTTCATCATTGTGATGTCAAATACCTCAATACTCAAGACTGCCAATCACCATTTATTTTATGTGTATCCGTCCCCTCCTTCACTACAAACTTATACAATCATTTGAGAATTCCAAACTTTCCTTCGCTAACTGACAAGGGGTAAAAACAATTCTTTGGATGTTATCACAGTATGCGATTATAACCTTATATAGTTAAATATACAATATATAAATAGCTTTGATTAAGTTTGTAACAGATCGCGTCAGAATTACTACTATTAAACAGACCCTAAATGAACGGAAAGTAAACATAAAATCTTTAAGTTATCTTTAATTTCTTGTTGCAGGCACATAGTAATGTAACATGTTATCCAATTATCCAAGAGCTCATTAAGCAAAGTCAATGATTAGCGCAAAATGAGGGCAAGATTGTAAGGACGATTATTTGATTATCGTAGTAATATACACATCGGTGTTGGAGGACATCCTTGCAATATTTCTTCCAGGATACAGTTAGCGGATCATTACACTCTTAACGAGCAATGATACGCGGTATGAAATTCTCTCACTGCGAAGTGAGATCGGCCACGCCGCGCGCTCGCTCTCGCGCTCTCTTTCTTTCTCTCGCTCTCGCTCTCACTGTAGTAGATGTTACGCAGGTTTCAGCTTCAACGACGAGGGCCTATGCTTCTTAAATACCCATTAAGCAAAGAACGACACCGCAATGCAGGAGATGTTTGATACCACATCATCATGGAACCGTATTTAGGTACATTAGGCACACCATACTCATGTTGAAATTTTGTTTGGACGTAACAATCTCCAACGTAATACAACAAAGAGCGTGTGGCACTCGCTGCTTATTTGTAGCCGATTTTCATTTGATATTATGCTTTCTTGATTTTCATTCTTTCCATGAACCGCAACTTTCATCTGTTAAGCAAAATACTTTTGAGTTGACTGCTTAACAATCAAATCCCCAAATAAGTAATTAAATAAAATAAGCAACATATAATCACCACGAAATATCTTATACAGTAAAACCTCTCTAAAACGGAACGCCATCATTTCGGCATTTATTTTCCGTTTACACAGGTTTCCATCTTACAGAGGGATGTGTTTGAATACAAAGAAATTACAAAACTTACAGTCACACAGGTTTATAGTGTAGGAATAATATAGAATGAAGTGTAAATAATAAGAGACTGATATGTATTATATACTATCTTTCAACTTATATACAATAATTGTAGTTTATCGCCTAGCTTTTCTGTCTGTTCCCAATCTGCAACTGATTGCACATCAACATCATTTACGTCGCCAAACATTCAAAATAAAGATATGGCAATGCTTGAAACACTCGAGCCATTCATTGGAAGCTCTGAAATGGTTTTTGCTTAATTTTCTCAGTCTCCAAAGCTTAAGTCTGAAGCTATGGTCCAGAAATGGGAATTTCTTTACCGCGCGCGCGCACTGAAAAACCACGCGGACATAGCACGATTTAACTCGTCATACTCTGTACATCCTTTATGCCTTTCACATGCCCTGCTGTTCCCTTTAACCGCTCGTCTTTGTTATTTTGTTTTTCAAAATCTCACAAATCTGAGTTTTTCTTTCCTCCAGTGATAATGTCTTAGGTTTACAACTCATTTTATAGAATTTGTGTACATAAGCTATGTTTTTAAAAATCACCAAAGATCATTGTTTTCTTCCACTCGTACTTGATCATTTGTAAGAACGAAGTTGAGAATGAAAACATTACATACAGTCGTGACCTTACCATGTGTGTTGGAAGAGGGTTGAGAGAGTTAATGGTTTGTTTTCTCTTTTCCTCGAAGGATTTACAGTTTATAGCTTTATGGTTCACAGAACCTCGGTGCATGTGCAGTTGCCCTCAAAATTATTTCACTTTTTAAAATACGTTCGTTGTAACCCATTACACAAAATAACCCATTTTAATCAGGTTATTTCTGTAAACGGTTCCCGAAAAATATTTCCGTTTCCGCGTTCGGTAATTTTCCGGCTTAGAGTATAATTTTACATGGGAAATAGCTCCGTTCCGAAATTTATTTTCCGTTTTTCCAGGTTTCCGGCATATAAGGGGCCCGTTTTAGGCAAGTTTTACTGTATTAGCTTTTATAGCATTTAATATTATTACTATCCAAACAGATCGCTGAGCATTACTTTAGTAATTTTCATAATCATGTTAAACGGAATAAACAAAAATGTGGCATTTTAAGGTACAAAAATAACTATTCCTGACCTAAGCTTATCTTAGTGAACAAGTGTTTTTTTTTTCTTTTCAATTTTTGTTCTCCAACGTTAAGTCATATCGGACGATGAATGAAATGGGTGAAATGATGCTCAAATGAGTCCGGGGTCCATGGAGCTTAGTTATCCGACATTCGTCTATCAGGATAAGAGAAAACCCCGGAAAAAACTTATTCAGGTAACTCACCTTGGCCAGGGGGTCCAGACCCCCCAAATGAATTATCATTTCAAACTTTTAATAAATGGTTGAAATAAGACTTAGTTTAAAATAAATCGAAAAAAGTTTATTTAAGCTTCTCATCTTAACATCTCTATTCACTGTCAGGCAAACATGAAGTTATTTAAGAGATAAACGAAAAGTTACTGCACAGCAATTGTAGAACTCGTTACAATACACAAATAATGTCAATTACAATAAGGATTGCAAAGTTAACCAATTCCAATATATTATTATTTGTTGTTTAGAATTCTCAGATACTTAAAGATATGTAATTTTTAACTTCTAAGTTCCTAATTCCTTTTTCATTCAAGGAGAACTAATATTTCAAATGCATCAGTCAGTGGTTCGCTTTATAAATATCTGATTGCTGCTTATATCACTTTATCCCAGGTATAAGAACAAAAACTGTGCAATATGCAAGGCCTTTATACAGATTTTATCCAAAGAAACAAGGCCAAAACAAACTTTTCTAAGAACAATTTGCAGAGGCTTGGGTGGAGAAAGTCATGTGAATATATTACATGTGGTTTTTTTATTTTTTACTAATATGATAAAAAAACATCCCTGATTAATTATTTATTAAAAGCAAATAATTCAACTAGATTTTTTGGACCCCCGCCCCGGAAACTGACTTCCGAATACGTGCCTGACCTTGGCCGAGATTAGAACTCGGGGCCTCTTGAACGTGAGGCAGACACGCTACCATCTAAGCTACTGAGGTGGGCTTAGTGAATAAGTATAGTATTATTTTAAGAGAAACTGTGGTATTGCAGATAGTGTATGAGGAAACGTTATTTATTCAGTCATGTTTTTTAATACATTCAGTGAACTTTTACGGAAAATACATATTTTAACATAATTAACTTAGCAAGATAAACTATAGACAAAAGTGAACTTTTGGAACCTTGTATACTATCCATAGAAATTTCAAAATAATTTAGTGAGTAATAGCAAATTAAATTCAGCATGGTGTAACTGAGTCGTCCAAAGCAACGGAGAAACAATGTTTTAAACCTGTGAGTGTCTCGGCGTCCCGACGTTGCTCTCCCGCAGACTCCAGGGCTAGCCCAGTGTTGGGTCCTGTTGGACCACTGTAGCTGCTCCCTGTAGTGGCCAGCTTGCTGGAGAACAAGGGGATGGAGGAGACACTCGGCACCTCCTCTTCCACCTGAAACATCAAACACTTCTTTCAGACATCTCGACTAAAATAGAACAGACATAAAACAGGAGTGAACTGCAGGATTTCCGGCTTAAGGAGGGTAGGAGACGAAATGTTTTGTCAGGCTACTTTCTCTAATTATCGTCACTTCTTAGGACTCCACGGAAAATGAATAATTAGATTTAATCTTATTTTCGCTTCATACTAGGTACAAACATTCGTAGGCGCAACAATTACGTATACCTACAAGATCTGAGTTTTCATATATATATTTGTAATATTTTCTACAGAAGGCTCGGGCCTTATTTGTAATTTTAATGCCGAACTTATAAAGTTCTTAAGAGAATAATACAAATAAAGTGTAGGTTGCATTAGAAATGTATAGATATGTCATTTACTAACTCGCCAACTTCATAAAATTGAAGCTCCCAAAACTTTCCCTCATTCAACAAAGCGCAATAATTTTGCGATGCCATGACATTTAGAATACGCAAAATCCTCAGAATCACAAGTAAAATAAATGAGAATTCCCTTTGATTTTTTTAGTTGAACAAATTTAAGATACATATTTGGATATGATTATTTATCATATGGTTTAGTAATATTAAGATTTTGAATTTGTGTTCTTATAATTATAGCAAGTTATTCTGTAATTCGTTATCAATTTTTTAATAAATTATTTCTATTTATGATTTTAATATTATTATGAGAAGGACGAGGTGTGTCCGTAAAATAAAGTCTCCAATTTTATTTAATATAGAAAACATGTTTATTGTGAATGAATGTTAACATTGATGGAAAGGCGGAACTTACAACTATTTTTCAACGTAATCACCATTGCGATCGATGCACTTTTGCATGCGTTGTGGCAGTTTTTGTATACCATTGTCATGGCACTCTCTCGCCAAGTTGCGCAAGTAGAGCTCAACCTCATTTTTCAAATAATCGTCGGTCTGGTAATGTGTTCCACCCAGGTGTGACTTCAACTCAAGAAACAGATGATCATCACTAGGTGCTAGGTCTGGACTGTAGGGGGAATGGGTGAGGATGTCCCATCCGAACTGGGCCGTTTATGGTCTTCGGTGAGCATTTTGGAGAACCACCTCACACACACACACACACACACACACACACACACACACACACACACACACACACACACACACACACCTAGCGATAATGCAAATGTTCGGTCAAAATCTTGTCAATCGTAGTCTTACTGACTTCAGGGATAAGTTTACACAGCTCGCGATCTGTCACATGCCGATATTTAAGCATTTCTTGCTCCATTTTTGCTACTGTTTCGGCTGAAACCGAATGCCGACCAGAACGCTGTTCGTCATGGACGTCTGTACGTCCCTCTTTGAACTCTCTGACCCATTTTCGCACGCTTTTGACGTCCATACACTGTGGCCCATAACTTCGCATAACTGACGATGAATTTCAGTGGGAGTACTGGCACTCAAAAAATGGATCACTGCACGCAACTCGCATTTGGCGGCGGAAGTGATAGGAAGCTCCATCCCAAACGGCTGCCCAGCTAAGACCAATAGTTGCAACGGGTTCGTTGTGGTGGGGATTTGAAGGAGTGAAACCAAGCTACACGCCAGTGTTGCCGGATCTCGCGTAATAGCGTTCCTCACTGCTCCAGCGCCTTGGAGACCTTATTTTACGGACACGCCTCCTACCTTCGAAGATGTGGCAATAATTTACTTTCTTCACACATGGTGAAATTCTTCTTTGTACTACAATAAACATGCATTGAAGTAAGGAATTTAATGCAGTCATTTCGGTGGTGAAAACCGTTAACGCTCAGAATCTGCCCCCCCCCCCCCAAAAAGCGTAAAAACTTCCCTTTTACCGTTTAATCGTAAAATTGCCACAAATCCAGTACATTTTGCTGGCAAACGATAAAAGTTAACCAGTATGTTAACTATGTATGAATGTTAACTTATTTAAACCTTAGAGTTCCGCAAATTTTACTTTGAATTATTCTATCAAATTAGTTAATTTATTTCAATAAGAAATTTACAATTTAATTGATACAAAGAGTTGCCACAATGGGCAAAATTAATAGAAAGAGATAATACTTGACTACTTAATTTGAAATATAACAAATCTGAAAATGCAACCCCAAAAGTTGACTATGAATTTCGATGTCATCTTCGTTTTTTAAATGTAAGACACTGAAGGTCCATTGAATAGGAAATGGAGTGTGTGCTGAAATTTCGATATTAACCTTAGACTGTTAGTGCACAAGAATCAACAAAAATCAAGCGGGTATCATTTTAACCAATGCCAAGATAACTGTTCCCTTAATAGATGATTCATATTAAATGCAATACACATTATATGGTTCATATAATGATTCCAAACTTATATTTTAAATAGTTGAGTTTTTTGTGCAAACACGGAAGATTCTACCAAGAAAGTTGTGTTCCCCTCCCCCTCTCTCTCAGACACAGATCGCGCCGTGGCTAAGTGGTTAGACCGTTCACCAAGACGGCCCGGGTTCGATACCAGGCGACCGCAACGGGACAAGGCGCTGGGGCTGGTTTTCTCCGGGATATCCGGTTTCCCCCACCAGCTCATTCCACCGGTGTTCCATCTTCATCTCATGTAACAGTGTCACCGCCTGCGGTGCCGCATATAGTAATAATGGGCTTTAAACACTACACATTTTTATTATTTTTCAATACACACGCCCGCGCGAGCGCGCTCGTTTTCCATCTCTTTTAACCCGCGAAGCCTGAATTTATGCATTTCACTGAGTTCAAAGGCTGACGTAATCTTTCCTTTATAGTATGTGACACAAATCCACTAGAATCATTAAAACATTTTTTTATTGTCGATAAACTTTATTAATTATAGTTGTGAGCAAGAGTAATGTTACATCACTTGAAATGTGTGTTAGGATGCTGTTGAGTAACAGTCCTACATCAGTTACATTTTATAACATGATAAATTAATTAACAAACATATTGATAACTAAGCTGAAAAAAAAGTTACTTCTTGTCTTCTTGAAACACTTATTTCTTTTAAAAAAGGTTAATAAACTGGTATATTCTTCGTTGACTAAAACTTGTAATTTCGGACAAAACATTAGCTATAGTTTAAAGAACTTAATTATTATTAACTTTGATAACTAACCTTCTCTCACACCTCTTACCAGTGAATTTTTGAGTTACCTCAACGATGAATGGCAGAAAAACACGGTTGGCCGGACCTGGTACAAACATCAGCAGCAAACAGTATACATATTTTCTAGTACAAGTGTGGCGGCAGAAGGCTTTTAATTTGTTACCTTTTTTGGGTTAAGTTATAACACGAGGACTGTCACTTTTTTAAAGCATGTACGTGTTCCAAAGAGTGATGCTGGAGAACAAATGCCCAAATTCGTCTATACACTTTGTAATCACAAAACAGCCTGCTGTACACCTCAGGGCATTTTCACAACGAAAAGTTTACAACCACTAAAATATCAGTATCTTCTTAACTAATCTATTTTAACAGCAAAAAATCATTTACAAAATCAATTGAAATTATAAGCTACGCCACTTCTCTGAGCGACAGCACTTTAAACAGAATGCCAACCCACGCTCAGTTCTAACCGCAGATTTTATAAATCTGTAGCAGTTTAAAATAGCATCACATCTTCAGTGTCTGGAGGAAGAGGAACCTGGAATTAGACCATATTTCTCACACCGACGAGTTGAATTGCATTGCATAACAGGATGGCCGTTCTCAAACAAGATAAAGTAGAACATGGGTCCAGATGTATTTCTGTGGGTCTTCAGCGGAGATTAATTAACTATGAAAATTTAATTTGAAATATGAAAAAAAAAAAGTTTATAAACAGAAAGAAAGGTAGAAACACTTGACATTAACTTAATTTTAAACACTTCTACGGACATTTAAAACTATCAACTGCTAAATTATTACTCATAAGGAACAATTTTTTTCATAATCATTATTCTTATTATTGCTTTTAGAAATATCGATTACATACCATCAAAATAATATATAAAAGAAAGTGTACTTCGAAACCTTTGTACAACTCATGAAAATCTGATATTACAAAAACTGAAATGACGATTAATGCCAAAATCAGCCGACTTAAGACATTTAACTCCCCCCCCCCCCCCCCAAAGAAAACGTAAAACTCCGAGAAAAAAAAACATGAAGCGTGAGTAAATAACTGGACTAAGTCGAAAGGAAATTAGAGCTGCAATGTCATAATTTTGCATGAAAAAATGTTTTGACAAAAGTACATGACAAGGTGATGTCAAAGGTCAGTATAAACCTTGAGATCCAATATTCCCACACTATAATTGGCCTTGCTTTTACTTTTGTTTTAATCTTTAAACATTTAATACGCAAACCTGGAAATTAAACTTATGACAATATTTAGGAAACAGACTTACACTGTCGCACATTTGACATACATTCTGTACTTTAAATGAAATTTATATACAATTTTTTTGTGTAGTGAGAATCAGTCTGATTCTTACGGTTTATCAGATACCTATGCCGAAGTTCTTCAGAATGAAGAGGGCTTTGTCTAAGAGTACATTTTGTCATGCAAATGTCCAAAACGTATTATATTTCAATGAAAACCATTAGCACCATTTTTAAGAAAATAAAAAAGACATAATTAAATGTTTGCAACATTTCAATTAGCGAAGTTTGATGTTTTAGCTGAGCTACCGCCATAAAAAGATTTAGAACAATCATTCGAGGTATGCTTTTAATAAACTTTTGAAAAAATAGCGAAGTCAGACACAAATAAATGTATGAAAGGATAACATGCATTACAAGTGTGTATTTGAACACAAATATCTTAATTCTCTACTAGTGAAAGAAAAAACACATTCAAAATCGCAACATAAACTGATTAGTATGTCAAGTATCTCATGCAACGGAAATTACATTTAAAAGTGAGATAATTTCTAGATTGCGGATCTACAAGATAACTGCATTAGAGATGGATAAAGAGCGCGCCTGAGATAGAATGATGATAAAACAGCTGATAAGTAAGTTTCCTTTTCTGATCAATTGAAACGGAAAAGTACTGATCATTTCCTAATTGTTATACTATGAACATATTAGATACGCCCAACACGAGAGGCTTTGATTTCATACTTTTAAATGTAATATATAGTATTACGCACGTACGTATTTCGAGGTAGTGTGACAGACACTTCTCTTGTTAGTTTTACTTTCTTACCAGTACAGTGCATAGTGGAAATATTGTAGTCTATGCAAAAATTCGATACCAAGATTTCGCCGGAAGTACATGTTTTGAGATTTCCCGAATCCATAAACGCATTCGAAAAATTGTGTGTGTGTGTGTGTGTGTGTGTGTGTGGTGTGTGTGTGTGTGTGTGTGTGTGTGTGTGTGTGGACAGCATAGCTCAAATAGAAAATTCGGCTAAATACTAAACTTGGTATTTTAGGCCAGCATTTCAACACGAAGATTTTAAAGATATTCAAGAAAATCTTCTACCACCCAGGCTACATTTTTCTAATTTTTTTCAAACATTTATTAACGATTTTGTTTAAAATACCATCGTGTAAGATATTTTCATACCAAATGATATATATATATATATATATATATATATATATATATATATATATATATATATCATGTTTTGGGAATGTCCTCCGACTTTGCATTACTGACAAATTGGAAGAAAATAGAACTGAACTGCACAGAAAACTAAATGTAGATTTCGTTGAAGCACACAATTAATCTCAAATCTCTTTGTGCTTTTTTATATTTTTATTTTACGTCCTCCAACGTTAAGTCATATCGGACGATGAATGGAATGGGTAAAATGATGCTCAAATGAGCCCAGGTCCATAGAGCTTAGAGTTACCCGACATTCGTCCTTCAGGATAAGGGAAATCCCCGGCAAAACCTTATCCAGGTAACTCACCTTGACCGAGATTCGTACTGGGGATCTCTTGAACGTGAGGCAAGCGCGCTGCCATCTACGCTACCGAGGCGGGCTGTGTGTGTGTGTGTGTGTGTGTGTGTGTGTGTGTGTGTGTGTGTGTGTGTGTGTGTGTGTGTGTGTGAACCATATTTAGATTTTCCAATACACATACTTCTGTCAAATGGACAGAATGTTTTAATATCCTAGACATGCATAGAGAATTGAATATCAAAGTCATCATACAGCCACCAGATCTTAAAAATACTTGACTATTACTTAAAGCCTACTGCACTCTGTCTCCTCATTGTATCTGCAATGGAACATGTAATAAATTCATTTATACTGAATGAGTAGAGAAACATGTCAGTGCATACATCAGTGTATTTATTCTATTTACATGCAGTCTTTTAACATCTAAGGCCATAGTGGTGGCTTTGCTTCTGGAATAGCTAAATGGTAATTATATTCACTCATCTTGCGATTTTATTAATCTTTGGGTTTGTCAATTTTAGGTTTCCTTTATAAATATTAAATTCATACACATCCACACTTCCAGAGTTTAGGAATGTTAGGGAATAATCCTAGCCAAAAAATAATACTAATTCCCACCTTTCTGTCGAGAATCGAACCCGCACTCTGTGGATTTGGAAGATGGCATGCTAACCACCTGACAGTGCGGTAAGTTATGTTTTCTTAAATTTAATAAATCGTTTCACATAGTAAAATAAAAGATAAAATAGCTTTGTTAAATAGCATATATACCCCAAATAACGAAACAGCATTAGAAAATGTTTAACATTTTTACTAAAGGTAGGTTGACAATACAAAATGTGCAGTTGATCAGCAATGAGAAATGAAATGTGTAGTGTTTAACGCCCGCTTTTACTACATACGGCACCGCAGGCGATGACACTGATGATATGAGATGAAGATGGAGCACCGGTGGAATGAGATGGCGGGGGAAAGCGGAGATCCCGGAGAAAACCCGCCCCAGCGCCGTGTTGTCCACCACAAATCTCACTTTGCGGTCGCCTGGGATCGAACCCTGGCCGCCTTGGTGAGAGCCAAGCGGTCTAACCACTGAGCCACGGCGCGGCCACAGCAAGGAGAGACCCAATATTTCATTCAAATGTTTTTTTATCATAACTGACAAATGCACCACATCAATATGTAACACGTGTACGACATACGACAATATACGTACCATATATTGGTCCATGAAGCTCTGATTGGTAGTTCATGCAGGATGGAGCCCTATTTGAATCGATGTTCTCTAGATGATAGATCGTGTAGCATGGTGGCAAGAGGGATATCGAAAGATCTGATTTGGAAAACTAGGGGACAATCACTGCATCCATTATATTTAAAAGGGTAGGCTAAGCGAAAGGTAAGTACATTGATCTTTGCTAATCTATTATGCAACATATTACTACATGACAAAGCAAGAAGGCGTACCGGAAAATATCCCAAACACAGAGATGTTTACATAACGCTATCGCACATACACGGCGAGTCCAGTGTATGTATACTCTCTTCAGATGCAATCTTGTCTTCTGGACAGCAACGTGTCATACATCGGCAGGCACGAGAAATCATGTATAACATGACTGAATATTGTGACAAGGAGAAAGATGGGAGAATCAAAATCCTTTTATGATTCCTCAATAGATACTGCTGATTATTTGTCTGGGATTCTACCTATTGCACTTTAATCCTCCAGGTACCTTGAATCAGTCTGCAGAACTGTTGTTTATCTTTCATTTTTCGTGGCATTTTTTGCATAGCGCATATCATTCAGTAGCAATGTTCAAATGGGGGATTTATTAAATACGTGATGTAAACCAAAACTATGAATATGTCGTTATTTTTATTTATATTTTCTATGAGATTTATCTTTATTAAACATGAATTGTGTTTCATTAGTAATTGCAATAATAGTATCTAAAATTACATAGACATAATTTTGTACAGCTTAACATTGTGGTACAGGGGCGCCGGGGTAGCGCGGTGGTTTAGTTCGCGGCTCCCGTTCTAAGGGTCCCGAGTTCGATTCCCGGCTCTGGGGTTGGCGATTTTAAGTCGGCCCTATCCACGCCTTCACCTCTGTCTAGCACACGTGAAGTATCCCCTATGCCCAACGTGGTTCGGAGTCCACGGTAAAAACTGTAGGTCCTCTCACCTCACCGCCATCTTCACTATCACCCTATCATCGGAGGTAATGGACACCGCCCTCTGGGTGCCTCCACCTGAGAAATGGGTCCGGTCATCACTTGGTGGGGTGAGGTTACCCCGAAGGCCAAGGTTGCCATGTGGGGAGTGTTAGTAACTAACTAACATTGTGGTACATTTAAATCACGTGCTTTGTATTACGGCAATGGCCTATTTGTGCAGACTGATCAAGATTCACAGAAATTATTTAATACGAATAGCTTTCCCCTAACGACAAAGGCTTTTTTTTTTTTAAACCAGAAGACTAAAATAACTGATAATTATTGGAATAAGGAATGGATTACTGAAACATGAAGCTGGAGGTTGATGATCTGTGCACGATATTAGCAACAATGACAGTGAGACATATTTCAGTGTCGGAACATTGCTGAGATGCCTATATTTAACATTACGCCAGTTCAGTAAATTACATTTTTAGAAATTATTCCCGTTGTACAGACTGATCACACTAGAAAAACTTAGTTATATTACCGTGCACTTCTTAATATTGTAATAATCATTTAATAACAAAGGCGTAGCAACTACTTTAGTTGTTTTTTTTTTCTCTCTTGTTTTCCGTTGTAAAAATTGCGGAAGATAGGGCTGTTTACCCCATTTTCATTCTTTGAAAAATATTACAATAAAAATTACGTCGGTCACATTTAATGCATTTATAATCATTAAGGTTATTTTTTATGATTATGCACCTGTGTTGCGTACAGTAATTGGCTAACTTCCATATCAGACACGCAACTCGCACATATTCCATTTGTGTTTTGGCCCTTACTGTACGCTACTTATTAATACGTCACTCTTCTAATCATCTGATAAGATGACCACCGCAGAATTAGTCACTGAAGGTCAATAGTCTCAACGGTCGGTCTGTAGTAGCTTCCCGTAGTGGAGGGGATCCGTCCTCTTCAGCTGCTGTGGTGCGGGCGCTGCGGACCCTTAGCACTCGTGGTACCTCTGACGTTACTAGAGGAACCTCGGGCCGAACTGCCGAAACCCTCCCGTCGGGGAGCTGTTCGGACTGGGTTGGACTCGAGGGGGCAGTGTGTTCCCGACACCCATCGGGGAATTGGGTACTCCGGCCAGACTACGGCCGCCCGGAGGGGATAGATGGTTGCCTCATAACTCTCGGGTATAATTGCGCTGTTGGAACGGTTACCATGGATTTATCTTTGTTAGCAAAAACCTCTCAGATAACGCACTGATTATTCTTGTAAGAGTGAGAGGGGTACTGACGGGGCTCCCAGTCGTGTGCTAAGCACCAATGAACGCATCACTTTAGCCAATGGAATTCGCAGGAATCACAAATGACAGATAGATGTTCACTCCACGTGGAGTGATCAGTGCGTTATCTGAGAGGTATCTATTACCAAAGATAAATCCATGGAAACCGTTCGAACAGCGCAACTATACTAACCTGTAGGGCTAGTAGGTGTGCTAGATCACCAGGCGGCCCCACCGAGGTTTTTCAGTAGTGTTCCCTGCGGGGTTGACGCGCGTAAGTGGCGTATCCACTTCCATCCAGTCTTGACGTTGTCAACGGGGAGCTTTTTAAGAAATCAGGTATTGCCCTATGGAAAGACCCCGGAGTTATCCATCGCTCCCAGGTTGAAGCGATGGATTGGGTCCTTGGACATTAGGGTCTTTGGACTTTTGGGTAGATCCTCTGCACTTAGCTGTCTGTAGTAGCTACCATGTTCTTATAATAACACCAAGGATGTTTGAAACTTGGTCGGTTTTATGCTTCAACACGGCTAAATCTACTTGCCAATCAAGTCGTTAGTTTTAATGGAGATAGTGCAAGTAAATTCTGGGCTGTAAAAGATTTACGGTTTAGTTGTTGCAGTATAAGCAGTTGAATTCAGCATTCGCGTACTAAATGTTCAAACTTGATATTTTTCTTCAAGATAGCAATCTTTATTGACAGCTTGTATACGCGAAGGAGCCAAAAGAATGGCAAATACGATCGAAAACATTGTATAACAAAGCTAGGATTCAGTGGAAACTCCACCACACCGTTTTCACCGCCCTCCCTTTCATCCCTACTCCTCTCCGCAGGGAGGAATGTAAACATTACCGGTCCGGAACAACGGAAAGCCAAGATTGCGTTTACACAGTAATCTATATTAAAACGCGAATTTCTATGACCCCTGACCTTTCATATCTTACCCTGGCCAGTGGATAAGCAGACTCTTTAATCTATGTAAGGACTAGAATAAAAATACAAATGCAAAAACCTATAAACTAAAACAATAAAAAAAAAAAAAAAAAAAAAATGTAATTACAAAGTGCAACCAAAATGCCACAAGACAGTCACACAATAAAAGAGAAACTGTTGTTTCTCATTCACACTACTTTACCTCAAACCATCGTTTATGTTTATACAGATTCTAGATATGCATAATTTTCTGCCTTTATCATGTTAACTGAAATACATGTTTGCTTCATATTTTTTAACCGATTTCTTTTTGGGCACAAAGGGAATACAGTAAGTTGAAGAGATAATCTTTTTACATGTCATCTTTGGAATTCCATACTCTTTGCCGAACATTGGGAGAAACAACTTAAAGACAACTTCTTCAAAAACTGATAATACATTAAAAAATTCAAAACAATAACAATCGATATCACGGATATGGCAGATGATATAAGTGAATTGAAGTTTGTGTTTTCAGAGAACTATATTTTTTGTGTAGTATGATTTTGTCCTCTACTGCCTCCGTTATGGAACCTCGAGACACGTGTATGTCTAGTGTTTTTAAGTTCATACTTCGTCTTCTAATTTGGTGGGCCTTACTGTTCATGCGAACTCTATGCACACAGCTTACTAAACAGACATTCGCCTTCTCAACATAGGGGAAATCCACCGCAGAGGAAGAAAACTTATCCAGATAATTCACTCTAATCCAGTTTCGAACTCGGCACCTCTTGAGTATGAGACACGACACGTTATCCCAATTGTTCACTTGAGTGGACCTGACAATTGTTTCTACTCCTATTTTAAATTCACTACGTTCTTGGATACTTGTTACAAGAGCATTTAGAAGTCACGGAAGGTTATTTTATAATCTTAAATTGTAGATTTTGTTAATACATTCGCTCATAAATCTGTAATATTACTTTTTAATAACTGGTGTTTTATGGATTGCCTGGTAGTGATGTATTGTAAAGTTTTTTTTTTGTTTTTTTTTTTTTAAAGCTGTGAAGATATCTGACGAAGTTCGAAGAAGCTTTAATTCGTTAAAGTTGTTTTGAGTTACTTTAAAAGATGATTTCCGAGCAGCAACGTGTGAACTCCTATCTCAAGGCGTAGTTAATGACGGAATTCGAGAAATAGTTTATCCAAATGAAATCAATTATTGAATGTCTTTTTAATTATACCGAGTTTAATTTTTGTTTAAAGTTAAAAAAGAGCTGTAACATAAATGAAGTAACATTCTCTCACTTATTATCACCCTTAAAGCGTTTTTTGTTTGTTTTTAAAATCTTGAGCTAAAAGTTTTTTCGTCTTTGCATTTCTGAAAGTCGAAATGATTCTCTCCATTGTGAGGAAGATGAATGATTTTCCTTTTCCCATGGCAACCACATATTTCCTTTTCACTCTTTCTCTCTCTCTCTCTCTCTCTCTCTCTCTCTCTCTCTCTCTCTCTCTCTCTCTCTCTCTCTCTCTCTCTCTCTCTATACTACATCATTCGTAGCAACCAATACAAGCGTATTATTTAGTTTTGTTATATAATTTATCTTTCTAAACTTGTTACACATCTAAGCCCATGTGTGTTAGCAATTTCCAAATAACAATAGAAATCACAGCTTCTAATAAAAGAAAAGAGCACTCGTAACAGGCCGATCCGATTAGCTAAATTACTAATTTCTCGCAATCAGAAAGTACGAGAGACAACTTCAACACCTCACTACAGGAAATCTGAGGGATTTAAGGAAAATCCAACATGAATCATTGGAAAGCACACGTGCTACACTATTTTAGGAAGGGATGTTCATGCTGGAGCTCCACCACACACTGTGACTCACGCAATGAAGTATATTTCTGTTATTGGAATCAAAGGGGAAGACGTGGGAGACCAGTATTTAGTCACAACACTGCACCACCTTCAGCCGCCATGTTTCCTCATATAACTTGCTTTACTTTATTACATATCCTTTAAGACAAGGCTATTTAATAAATAACCCGCACACATATGTGTATTGTTATAGAAAACAAATATTGCAAATATTTTTCCCTTTTCAAAACCTAAATGTCCTTTTTTTTTTTTTTTTTTTTTTTTTTTTTTTTCAAATATAGTATTTTATCCACTTTTTATTCATGTTGACATGCTTGATAGTGATGGTATTCTAACCACTTGCATGGTTTTTATATTTTACAGTAAACATATGTATGAACTACATTGGGTGTATTAAATCTTTTATTTTCTGACAAATTTATAACTGCAAACATTCCTAATTATACCTGATAGCAGAAGCTTACTATGTTAATAAGGGTCTTACTTAATTTTTATTTGTTAATGTTATTTACACTTTAATTCATGCAGCAGCTAAATATGTTTACCGACAGAGATGATTTTTACAGAGCAAACAACAGAATTCAATACAATTGTGTGCATTGGAGAACTCTCGGAAGTAGAGAGTTCGTCTTATATTTTCACTCTTCCTTTTCCTTCAACGATTCACGGAGTATCATGACACACTACCATAATGTAAGAAACACTATTAGGTACTCACTTTCTTTATGTTTTGAAAGTGTAAATTAGGGAATGAGTATCAATATTTCAAATACAAAATGAATAAACTAATGTTAAAAAAGTAGTTTGAGTTAAAACAAAAATCAGTTGTTTCTCAAGTATAAGCCTTCCCAACATAGTTAAAGAAGCTTACACAAATAAATAACGAATGTGCTATATTCACATGAATTACTTTAACCGTTCAGATTTTTATAAACATTTATTGAAATTTTATTAGAGATTTCTATGTACGTACAAAGGGAATTACGGAATACTGAAAGTAAATTAAGTAGTGTTTAACGCCCGCTTTTACTACTTGCGGCACCGCAGGCGGTGACACTGATAATATGAGATGATGATAGAACACTGGTGGAATGAGATGGGGGGGGGAAACGGGAGATCCCGGAGAAACCCCGTCCCAGCATCATGTTGTCCACCACAAATCTCACTTTGCTGTAGCCTTGGCCGCCTTGATGAAATCGAGCTATCCAGCCACTTAGCCATGGCGCGACCCATACAGAAAGTAGACTTTAGCGATAATTAATACTTTTAAGAGTTAGCGCCAAGTGATAGCTCTGAAATTCCCTTCTCTTTTCATAGACAGGATGGGGAAAATATCTTATTTGTTACAATCTCATGCCTTTCTCTACCCTCTATTGTTTATTACTGAGTATATAAATTATTCTAACAAAAGTTTATTTGCAAAGATCGAGTTTGAAAAATGCAATGTCATAGACGGGATTTGAACTACGGATCTTCTGACTGCACCCTCGCAGGGTGTTGTTGAAGGTAAAAACCCTTTCTGGGAAAATCATATACATAAGAAATAACATACCTTAGTGGTGACTTACAATTCTGTAAGTACTTTGTCCCATGCTTCATTAATGTATACCATATTAGCTCAACCGCAGAGTTAACCTGAAACATTCACTGTCATAACTGGCATCTGAACTACGGTCTTTCCTATTGCACTACCTACTAAGCCACAATGGCAACACGCCAGCACATTATGAAATTTTCCTACTGACTCTCATTAGAAAAAATAAAAATAAATGGTTTAATTATTATCAACTGTGTTTTAATATTATGGTGCCATATATTCATGCAGTTAAGCGATGAAAATAAAGAAACAGAAGGGAAGATGACATTGTACTCAAATAACTGGCAATACTATAGTATGAAGCATAATTGAGAAGATGCAGGCCAATGAAGCAGAATTGATTACACAGCCTCCAAGCTTTTGACACTCTCATTTAGTGCCGAAGCGTCGCTTTAAAATTTCATTCACGCCATTCCATCAATCAAGTTGAACACACTTTCACCTTTTATTTCTGAAACATTTGCTACTTTCTTTGAAGCTGCGATAAGCTAACTTATCTTCTTTGAAGCTAACAAGATCTGTTTTCGATGGTCTGCTCGTTGAAGTATACGTTCACCCCACTCCAGTGTCCTATTTTCCCGAGTTTTCCCCTGAAGGGGTCACTTCACTGTTCCATATAAACTTTGTTCTCGCGTTAAGTTCTTATCCCGAAGTGCAATATCTGCAGTCCTTTTCTTCGTTCTAACATAGCCATCTTAATGTCGCCCTTACCTCCCCCTGCCATACCGGAGAACATGATTACTATTATCCTTACTTCATCCCCATCACGTGTCAAAAGTGCTTCAGTCTACATTCTTCGATCTCCTCAAAAGTGCTTTTTCAACGTTAAGTATCGCCTGTGCTCCTCTTAATTTTTCAAGCTGCTCTTCGCCGAAAATTTACTTTAGCAACAAATCATTTGTCTGCTTGTGGCCTGGATACTGTCCAAGATCCTGCGTCATGGCTTAACGCGCTGTGCGAATGATTTATTTGGTTTCGTTGCCCCTCCCTATTTAGCGTTACTTTTGCTAAGTTCATGATTATCACGGCCTTATACTTAGGCCAAGAGAGATACGCTTAGTGGCCAATAATCTCTCTCAAGCTATAACAATCATGCTGCAAATATACTGTATGGAGAAAGAGATACTGAAACAATGAAACGTAACACTATTAGGCTGCTTTTTATCCTACAGCAATCGCCTTTATGAACGAGCACCCATGAATTTGCCTCCTTAATCAGCGGCGTAAGAGTTCTATTATACTATATGTCAGACCATTTCAGTTCTGATGCAAACGTATGGGAAGGAAGAAATAGAGACAGCTATAGTAAGACAGATAATCGTTAGGCTGTTGTTTGGATCAGAGAAGGTATGCAAATAAAAGATACCACCTATTACCTTCCCTGAGCCTATCAAAACCCTAACGTCATCTTTCTTATTATCGCTGTCTTTCATTCTTCCTTCCCAGACGTTTATATCAGGAATGTAGTCTGACATAACATCATACAGAATCTGCATTTCTGTTTCTCCCGTTCCCTATTTTACAACAGGATTAGTTTAGTTTGAGACATTATAGTTACTTTCTGCATCATATGTTTGAATGATCTGATGATGCACTTGTTGATTTGCTCAGAAGCCTTTCCGATTCTTTTACTATTTCATTGCTATTTATCTAAAAGAAACCTGGAGCAGCGGAACTGCCGTTCTGTAGCATATGGTACACCTATAATCGTTCCACTTTAATCTGTCTCAAACTAGAATAATGCAATTATTAAAACAAAAGTTATATAAACTCCTCAAACGTTTAGTGTTATCGATCCACCTACTTTGCATTTCAGTCATCTGATGATGCAGATATATTTGACATTCAGTTTAAGAAATCGCTAGTGGAAGTTCTTTGAATTGCAATAGGTATAAATCTGTGATTTGCACAACAAATTTCTGAACATGGTCCATGTAAACATATGGCACAGGGGCCTACCGCCTAAAACAACACATTTGTTGGCTGAAAAGTAATATTCGTAACTTTAAATGTGTTTACGCCAGTGGGAAGTGACACGACCAATCTCATTCAAGTAAAAAAATTTGGATTAGCAGCTTAATACTTAAATAACAAACGTTGTGATTTTGCAACCTTTATATAAGTAATTGCATAATAGATTCTAGGTGACGAATCATGAACAGTTTTATATGAGCATGAAGGAATAATTTTCAATTTCAAAACCACAGGCTAGATAAAAGAGAGGGGCAGACATTAAAAAAAATTGGAAATCAAATTGTAGCCGTAAGAAAAACAACAAAGGCTGCAAAACATGTTTATCAAACATGTAGGGAGCGATTCACATTTTTAACAAAATAAGAAGTGAATGATGGTAATAATAATAATTAATAATAACTTTGCAGACTTACTATATACGGTACCACGAGCATGGACACATGCTAAATGAAATGAAACATTGGGAAAGGACACTTAGGAAGGAAACGTTCCAGACCTAAGTTTAGCCTTAAGGCTCCTCGTATTTGCCAATTATGAGAATGGGGAAAACCTGAAAAAAAAAAAAATCCTGTCAAGGAGGACGACCTGGCGGAATTTGAACCTTAGATCTTCCATGCCTAAGCGACATTGATTACCTACGCGCGCGCGCGCGTGAGAGAGAGAGAGAGAGAGAGAGAGAGAGAGAGAGAGAGAGAGAGAGAGAGAGAGAGAGAGAGAGAAAGAGAGAGAGAGAGAGAGAGAGAGAGTGAGAGAGAGAGGTCATTCAGGAAAATTTTATGTAATATATCTAATTCAATCAATTTTTATATTTCTTACTTCTAATGTTACGTTTAAGGTGAAAAGTTGTGCGAAATATATAAAAAAAACTCAATGTTTGGTCAGCTATTAAAAATGAAGCATGTATTTGATGTACGTTACTATGACTAGATATACTGGTAAATTTATCACGATAGCCTTTAGAAACTGTTTTTATGACTTAATGCTTTTTTCCCTACATTTTTCCCGCGTTCAAAATGTTTCACGCGATGCAATTTTTGTTCAATTTCTTTCAATTTTACTAGAGAAACTCTAATATATAATATAAATATCGCGAGTGTTTTCCTTTTTTGGTTATCTTTGGAGAAATACTAATTAGAATATCTAATTAATAGACTAAAATAAGCGAAAAATGCTGTTTCTTATAGCTTTATAATATATTCTAAAAATATTACAAATCAAAATATATATTTATACTAGTACATTTTTAATTTTTTCAAAGTATTGTAACGGGACCGCTGGAGCACCCTGTACCAGCTGCGAACGGAAGGTAGGGGAGGACCGCGTTAGCCACACCTCTCCCTCGTTTGTCTTATAGTGGTGACAGCCAGTGGTCGGAAAGAAACATAATTGTGCGTCTGTTTTCCTTCCACCTGGTTCTCGATCTTTCTGTTACTAGAACAATCTTGCAAACACCAGAAGTCGGGATATTCCTATATAAAGAGGGACAGACAGACAGTGTGAGTCAGTTGTTGGTTGAGTTGGTCAATCAGTTGGTTAGTGAGTGTGAGCGAGAAGACAGTCGCAGTTCTTGGTGTAAGAGTTAGTCAGTGACGTGTTAATGAACGAAAAGATTGTGCAACGGAAGACTGTACGAACCGTGTATGAGTATCGGAGTTTATGTGATCGCGAGTACAAGTGAAGTTGTAACGGACGAACTGGTGAATCGTAATTGGTGTATTACGTAACTTTGTGTAATTGGCAAGTGTTAAACTGTAAGACGGTGGAAATAAAGAACATTTTTGAGTGGTGTAATTGGACTTTTCATTTCACGAACCCACAAAGTCACACTGGTGTCAGGAAGCGGGAAAACAACATCACCGAACATTACAACGATGGAGGCAGCATTAGAAAAGATTTTAGCGGAACTAACAGAGATACTGGAGACTAGAAATAACCTGGCCGCGGAACTGAAACTAATCAGGACGGCTAGGGACAACATCGCCGAGAAGATGGAACAAATGAAGGCCGAGTTAACCACGGAAATGAGAGCAGCGAACGACGGTCTGGCTACCGAAATGAAGGTGGCGAACGAGGCTCTCGCCGCCAAGTTTGAGGAACGGTTGGCCGGCGTGAGGGATGACGTCGCGAACCTGGGCAAACGGAAGGGTCAAGTAGACGACCGCCTTAATGATTTAGAGGAAAAGGCCGACAACATCGCAAAACCCCTCACCCGCCTGACGGAGGAAAACCGGCCTTATGTGTGGACGGAGGACGCCGGAGACGCTTTCCAGCACCCGAAGGGGACCCTGTGCAGTGCTTCAATTTTGGGTTTCCCACAACCGGGTGGCGCCTTCATTGTGGACACCGACGCCAGCGACCATTGCATTGGAGGTGTCCTATCGCAGATCCAGGACGGCCACGAGCGCACAAGAGTGGAAGAGGAGGAGCGTGCCGCAGCAGTCCGAGTAGTTGTGGCAGTGCCTGCTGAAGGCTGGGATAGCGCAGGCCTGAGGAGGGAGCAGCTGGCGGACGCAGACTTGGGGCCACTCTTGAGGGAAGTGGACGCAGGGACGAGGCCAACCTGGGAGGACATCGCACCGAGGAGCGCCACCTACAAGTCGCACTGGGCACGATGGGACTCGTTGAAGACCAGAGAGGGCGTGCTGTTCCGGGTATGGGAGTCACCCGATGGGAAGGCGCAGAGAGGACAGTTGGTACTTCCCCGGAGTAAGGTCCCGGAAGTCTTGGAGGAAGTGCACGCCGGTACTTCAGGAGGACACCTGGGAGCGAACCGAATGATTCACAAACTACGGCAGCGCTACTTCTGGCTCAGACTCCGGGCAGATGCTGGTGGTACACCTGGACCGCCTCGCACGCTACGATGGGGCTGTTCGTGGGCGAACAGCTTTGAGGAGGGAGCAGTGTAACGGGACCGCTGGAGCACCCTGTACCAGCTGCGAACGGAAGGTAGGGGAGGACCGCGTTAGCCACACCTCTCCCTCGTTTGTCTTATAGTGGTGACAGCCAGTGGTCGGAAAGAAACATAATTGTGCGTCTGTTTTCCTTCCACCTGGTTCTCGATCTTTCTGTTACTAGAACAATCTTGCAAACACCAGAAGTCGGGATATTCCTATATAAAGAGGGACAGACAGACAGTGTGAGTCAGTTGTTGGTTGAGTTGGTCAATCAGTTGGTTAGTGAGTGTGAGCGAGAAGACAGTCGCAGTTCTTGGTGTAAGAGTTAGTGACGTGTTAATGAACGAAAAGATTGTGCAACGGAAGACTGTACGAACCGTGTATGAGTATCGGAGTTTATGTGATCGCGAGTACAAGTGAAGTTGTAACGGACGAACTGGTAAATTGTAATTGTGTGCAGCAAGTAATTTTGTGTAATTGGCAAGTGTTAAACTGTAAGACGGTGGAAATAAAGAACATTTTTGAGTGGTGTAATTGGACTTTTCATTTCACGAACCCACAAAGTCACAGTATGAATTACTTTTTCCATTAAATCATTAATTAAACTATTTATAGCTTGAAAACTACTGAACATATTGTACTGAAAATCTGCCAATGGTTTGGTGCGTTACTTGTAGTATAAATTTCAAAAAAAGTATATCGTTAATGTAGAATTTAGAAATTTCACCTACAGTGTCCTCTTAAACGAAATACAGCATTTATTAAGTTAATCCTATTCGTGAATGTATCTCCTTGCTCGGTCCAACCTCACATGCTCATATGCAATATATATGCAATGTTCATGTGCAAAATTCTGAATGACCTGTGGTCCCATGATCGCATGTTTTGAGAAACCGAAATCCAGCTTCTTCGTTAATTGTTGATGTAATTTCTTATTGCCTTTTTCCTGTATTATGCTTTGTGTTTACTATTTTTATATCATAGGCAACAAAGAGACATCTATTTGCTACAAAATCGAACTCATTTGCAATTTGATAACACTCTGGATTAATCAACAGTCTAAAAGCTACATGTATGAAATTGACTATTTTGCCTCTCGCAAAGGCCCAATGTTACATTGATGACACGTATGAACTGTGATTTTTTTTATAATGACAATCATCGAAAATAAAAATACCCTATTAGGGCAGAATATAGTTTTCTGCGCAAGAGCACTGATCCTTAATTGTAAACCTGATGCTACTTCTTTTCCGCTTTCCCTTTCGTCTTTGTACACTGTATCTTAATTCTATCAACTGGCCACTTTTTCTGCCTAGAAAATATGTTTAATTATACATATAGGAACGAAGATATTACTATTATGTCACAATAAATATGCAATGCTACAAGCTAGGCTTCCCCAATAGGTATTTAGTTTCTTCTCATCAAGAATAATTTATTAAAACTAGATAAATAAAGAGCAGCTAATTTTAAGAAATGATTACGAAGGCCTCGTAACCGTAGTTACTAGTTCACCTCAAGCGTCCACCGCGTAGAGGGTCAAGGGTTTGAGTCCCGCCTTGGGCTGGGTGTTTGTGTGTGTTGTGTATATTTGTAAAAATACAGAAAACAAATAGTAAACAAACGGAAACAATAAAAATGGTAAAAATAAAGAAAAAGAATATATACGTATATATGTGTGTATATACATATTTACTTAGGGAAACATTTTGTTGCTAAAACTAAAACGCACACAACTTTTCCGAGAGGAAATTACTTTATGTTGCTTCTTTACGATATCAGCATAAACTAGTGTTTTATTGTGCATGTCACTATGACACTTCACTAAACCAGTCTGCTAGAGCTGGCTGTCCACGCTCAAGGTTAAGGTTTCGATCCTGGCAAAGAACAATGGCTAAATTTGACATGTCTCATACGATGCATACCGGCATATAAAAGAATTCTGTGGCACAAAGTCTCGGCATATATGCACATATAACCTTAGTAGAAAAAAAATTAACAATTCATTTTAACCGTAGATAATGAAATATCCCTTCAGCAAACCGATCTCCCTCCCCCCCCCCCCCTCTCTCTACCGTCTTTCAGAATTAAGGAACATTAAAATAAACCATTAGTTTAAACCATTTTTATACACTATGTCGTACATCAACATTGGAAGAGTAAAATGTGTTGGTAACATTAGAAACAGAACTGAGGGAAACTATAGCTAAAAACACAGAAATGTGGGCTGATAATACAGTCTTATGCTGCCTCAATCTTCAAGATCAGTTCAATGAAATTAGGAGGGACTCAATATTTATTAGAAGGCTTTCCAAATTAATATTCATAAAACATTACTGTTCCAGGTTCCTAATTATTCTTGGTCTCTTCACCATCTTCTCGGTGCCCGCCTCTGTAGTGCAGGTGGTAGTGTCTGCCTCACGTTCAACAGGTCCCGAGTTCGAATCTGGGTCGAGGTGAGTTAACTGGATAAGGTTTATCCACGGTTTTCCCTTATTCTGAACGATGCATTTCGGGTAACTCTAACCTCTATGGCCCCTGGGTTCATTTGAGGATCATTTCACTCGTTTCATTCACTGTTCGATGACATAACGTTGGAGGACTTAAATTAAAACAAAAATAAATAAGTAAAATAAAAACTATTACTCTCTCCCCCAAAAAGATGCACACGCAGTAGTTACCTTTTGTCCATTACGTGTTTTATTTTACGGTTCAGGTATATTGATGGAATTTCCAATTTTTTAAAATTTTTATTTGAATCGAATACAGTAATTTCTCAACTTCAGTATCCAAAGCAAGAGAGTGAAAGATGGGGAAACAGTGGGGAGCTGCTACGAAATCCAGACTTAATGAATGCGTTTGTTCATTAGCTTCTAAGAAAACTCTTTTCTTGCTTCTTTAATATTCATCTTTTATCTCATCCCAGCGAATATTCCATCTTTCTTGGATCTCATCCTGCGTAACCTAGAAGAATTCAAGTAGTTAAACATTAGAATTACTTCATTAGCTAATTGGAAATCATCTGCCACTTTTCTCGGCATTTCTTTCTATCCTTGAATTTCCTTTTCCAGAATGCGAACTGATGTATACGGGAAGTGATCGATAGAATATCAGGGAAAGAGTCCAGGATTTGAGGGCATTGATTCTTTCCCAGGGAATACACATTACGCATCTGCGTCGTTAATGAACTCCTGGCTTAATTGAAACGGTGTCGAAAGGAAACGTGATGCTGAATGTCACCCAGTGAAAGGTAGAAAAACTGTAAATGAAGATACCCATGTCTCCAAAGGAACAAAAGAGCTACAGCACAGAAGAGCAAAAATGTTGGATCCCCAAACCATTTAAAACACCACTTGCAATGTTCTTACGAGTAAGATTAAAGCTACGCAGCCAGCATAGGTACTGAAGGGTCGTTTAAAGGATACCAATTTATGAAGTAAATCACAAACAGTATTAGAGTTATTATCTTCAGGTTTCTCAAAAGTTCTGCCGAGTGATCCGACTTTACAGACAAACGATACATTTCAAAAATGATAATCTGATATTTATTTTACCATACAATTGCACTCAAAAAAGTTTTACAGCCCCACCTTTGTAGTCTGATGGTTTTAGCCTCCAAATACAAGTCCGGTTTTGGTTCTAGGAAGTATTTATTTATCCAGGAGTGTTCCCCGGCAGTGTAATAAACATAAAGTTATTAAAGTTTCTTTCGTTGTAAATACAGGTCCTGCAGGGGCAAGTGCTGTTGAGACTGCGGCAAGAAGGTTTTGTGGATAGAATTGTCATCTGCAAGGAGCCCACACTACCATATGACACGGTAAAACTCAGTAAGGCGCTAGTCTGATGTAAATAAATTACTTCTGCACTCTGCAGAGTTCTACAAGGTGATTATATTCTGAACCTCTTAAATTATGGATATGGAAAATAAATTGCTTCCTTTCATTATTATGTGTTTAATGCTAATCTTACTATATACAGCAACACACGTGGTAACATTGGTTATCATAAAATGAAATGATAATTGGTAAAGTAAATTTGGAAGGAAATGTTGCAGAACTTTAGGGTACTTTCCCAGCATGTGCCAGTTACGAGGTCTTAAGCAGTGTAAAAGTCCTGTCAGGGAGAATGATTCTGTTAGAATATGAACTCCAAACATCTGGCTATGGTGCTCAATTACTTATAGAAGCAATTATTTCATGTCCTTTCATGAATCATTAAGAGCTGTGAAATCTTATATTCTCCACTCTGCTCTGTAATATATATAATTAGCAAGGATGTTTGCTGATTGGCAATGATTTTAGTTTCAATAAAATAAGAGTGCTTTTTATATGATAGATGACTTAATGAACACTGATCACTTAACTGTATGTGGAATTATCAAATTAAGGAGATATAAATACTGGAAAATAAGAATGATTTTATCATCAAATTCTGAGAATTTCACGCTAAAGGTGGTGCGTGCATGGGAAAAAAAACTGAAGCTGCTGAGAGTGAAGCAATACAAATATAACAATTATAATAAAGATTGTAACAAAACTTCACTTATTTTGTGGCATAACTGTAAATTCTCCAGGACTAATTATTGGATGTGTAACAATCGTTTTAAATTTGTCCCCGAAAAATCAATGTATTTATTTGATAATGTTTAAAGTTTAAACATATTTAAAGAATGTATTACTTTTGTGAAGTGAAATAACAAAAAAAAAAAAAAAAAAAAAAAAAAAAAAAAAAAAAAGTGTGCCACGAGTGACATGAATATAAAGGAATGAATGGTTGCTATGGAGAAAAATCAATCTTCGGAGGGACGCTATCACAAAAAGCTTGACCATAAGAAGATAGTTTCATGTGAAAAGCCAAGAGTAACTTGAGAAAGAAAATGTATTAGTGGTTATAATTTAATTTGTATTATATCACTTTATGTCGGATGATCAATTATTACATTTACAGTATAGAAAAAGGAAAGATATAATTATTTTATTTCGAAAAATAAACCAAAACATCGAGGAGCCATCAATCCGATAAAGACCTCAATGAGACGAGATTCTTCATGCGCCGGCTCGGAAAAAGAAATTAATAATTTCTACATGGATTACACATCATCGCCAGATTAATGAACTGCGTGAACTTTTACGACATATTACGTCCCGGGAGTGTGTAGCCTTCCTCCTTAAAAAAAGTTTTAAATTTATTCAATTTAAGGAGTTTTATTAAAACGCGATAAAAGTACTTAATATTTAATTAATCTCAAACATTAAATTCCTGACAAATATTTTAAATATAAACCTTCAGAGCTGAAACAGAAAGTCAGTTATTAAACGAATTCCTGATGGTGATGCTATCCGTAATAAATCCCGATTCGTGTTTATTTACACAAAGAGCTGATCTCTATATATCGTAAAATCTGATTTAGAAGAAATTCCAGCTAATATCCCATAAACATTCAGCAAGAAATGTATTCTTCTATCCTTTTAAAATTGTCATATTCGTAGACTGAGTCGCTAGCAGAGTTGAAGTTCATCATATCCCTCTCGCAGTGAACCAGGAGAAAACATTTTTAGCCTAATCTCGAAGCCAGAATTACTGTTTTTTCAATACTATCCATGGAATTTCCTCTCAACCAGCTTTCGAAACTATTATACTCCGTCGCGTATAAATACCCACTTTTCATTGGCAGTTAGTTTTCTGTAACTCCATTAGCTTTAGTTACAATTTCTTCAGGAGTTTCACAAAATTCCTCGTTTGTTACGTACTTATTTATTCACTATTAAATAATAAAAATTCTTATTAATCTCTTATTAAATACAGAGTACTTAAATGCTTTTTCTAACGAAAATGAAACGTAAGAACCGAAATTTTAGCTAATTGCTTTTATGTAAAATATTTGTGTAAATGACATAAAACTTAATTGTGCACCAAGATAATTATTAATGATTCTGTTCGGGGGTTTGTAACCTCTCATGTTCAGGGCATAATCAGTATAATACGCTTGGTATATAACTATATCCAGCTAATAATAATTATTTCAATACACGAAAACGCGTTTACTCTGTTTCTATAGGGCCTGCAAAAATATCGATAGCACAAGTCGGAAAGAGTTTTGGTAAAACAGCACTACTTAAATAGCCACAGCCCGCCTGTGTAGCGTAGGTGGTAGCGTGCCTGCCTCACGTTCAAGAGGTCCCAAGTTATCTGGATAAGGTTTTTCTCTGGAGTTTCCCCTTATCCTGAAAGATGAATGTTTGGTAATTCTAAGCTCTATGGACCCTGGGCTCATTTGTGCATTATTTCACCCATTTCATTAATAGCCCGACATAAACTTATGTAGGACGACACAAAAAGACCACAAAGTAAATGTTAGCTAAATGTATGCGAAGAGGTAGGTTGGAAGACAATGGAACGCTAGTCATCGATATCAGCGGCTCTATAGCGTAGATGGTAATATATCTGTCTCACGTTTAAGAGGTCCAGTTCAAAACTTGATCAGGGTGAGTTGTATGGATAAAATGAAAGTTGGGTAACTAAACCATTTCATTCACTGTCCAATATGATTTACGTTGATAGGGGTTAATTAAAAACAAATTAATATTTTCCAATATAGAAGGTAATTTTCTATTTAGAATGAAATTAATGCAATTAACTGAAGCGCGTGTGCTAAAACATGAAGCGCTCGGCTTTGCGCTCTGAAGACTCCCCCGCCCCACCTTGAATATTTGAAGAGAAGTTGAGTGCTGTTCGCGGACATAACGTTCGTTTACTTTAAATATTGTCCTTTCTTTAACAGTCTCGTTAACTTAGGCACTTGAAATTGGTTGATTGCAATAAATATAGCCCAAATCTAAGGGAACGTACCCCATTGGTAGGCGTCCAAAGACAAAGTCCTGCCGGTATGGGAAAGTAGGCTAGAAATGGAACATACGGAGTTCAGGAACACATGCCTATAAATCAGGAGGACCTCGGTTCGAATATCGCTTTCATACAGTTGCGTGACCAAGGTTGGTGTGTATGACCATGACCAATTCCTGGAGAAAGCGTAAAGCTCGCACAATCCAGGGTAGCAGATCTGATGTAGTGTTATGCTACATCTCAATTACACCAGCAGAAATACTGGAGCTGCTTTTTCACTGAGAGGTATCATATTCCACAGAATGTTAATGTAAAATCCTAAGGCTGAGAATTATGTGCATTTATAGTTCGTTTTTATAGTTTCACTTGCACTAATGTCTAACCATGAAGCTAATCATATGAATATGAAATAAAGTTTTCTGCACTATGTCAGAAACCTCACTGCGAACCCAATCTCTTACATTATTCTCTATAATGGAATGCAATGCTACACTGCCAATCTAAAAGTATAGGAATTTTATAGTAATATATATCTGCCCATTTATAAGTATTTTAAATTATAGTTTTTCTGAAGAAAAAAAAAAAGATTGGAAAAGCGAAACAATTAATTAAAATTGGTTTCCATATCTTTACTTAACAACATTTTTAATCAGGTTTACTGCCTTTTCAATATGTTCAGAAATGCCACTGTATAGACATTTAGTTATTTTGCACATTTCAATGTTTTATATGTTTATAAATAAAAATTTAAAATGAAACAGTTAAACAATTATTAATTGTATATTAATCTGGTTTACTATATTTATCATGTGAGGGGGCCGCGCCGTGGCTCAGTGGTTAGACCGCTTGGCTCTCACCAAGGCGGCCCGGGTTCGATCCCAGGCGACCGCAAAGTGAGATTTCTGGTGGACAACACGGCGCTGGGGCGGGCCCTCTCCGGGACCACCGGCGCTCCATATTCATCTCATGTACCATCAGTGTCACCGCCTGCGGTGCCGTATGTAGTGAAAGCGGGCGTTAAACACTACACATTTCATTTCACATTTGTGAGCATAAATAAGAATATCAGTATTGTAGTCAAACATCTTACTTGTTACATTCACATTACATTCTATAACCAATACCATTCATACCTTCTACAAACTACTCTTACGCAAGTTTATTTTTCTATTTTTTTTTTAATTTGAGCGAGATATCATTTCAAGACATGGTTTCATTACATACTCGTTTAGGTACAAAAGGGGTGGAGAAAACTGAATGGATAGTCAGGTGTTTTTTATAACTTCACGAGAAACAAATAACAGCAATACGACATTAAAAATACTTACGAAACAAATATTAAAGGCAATCTCTAAAATGATTGACACTATAAGAATGTATTTGTAATAAATTTTGTTTTAAATACATCTACACGTTTGATTAGTAACTTTTTGTCTATTATCTCAAAATGTTTAAAAGGTACACAAAATAATACAAAAGTTCTTCCAAATGAAGTGGACTTCATAGGCCATTCTCATAAAAGAGTCAAGATTTATATTTTATGTGGCATATAAATAACTTAAATACACGATACCTTAAACAAAATCGCTAAGTCATCTTAAAAAATTGAAAATTTCGATAAAAGTTCCATGTAAACAGTAGTTTGGGTGGGTGGATTTCACTGAAAGTCTTCGTATGGCATCTTTGGAAGACACAACATAACTGCGCGCGCCCCTTTTTCTAAAAATGAGTTTTTTTAGACCCAAAGGAAACCCCGGTATCGAATTTTTATGAGGAATGCGATACCTTCTCTAGCTACTAGGTAGTGGTAAAGAAAAAACTGTGACCCACATTAGTGAAATGTTTTTTTTTGGGGGGGGGATACACTCAATTGAAACAAATGGGAAGAATGACCCAAAGAAACGGATTTCGGTTTGAATTAAATAGCTCCATATTTTATTGCCATGACGAGACATGGCATTACGCCTATGCATGTTCGCACGGAACAAGAGTTCAGCGTGTGATGTTACCGCGCTCTGTACAGCTGCCGCAGGAGAACAAGAAATATGATTCATGTCTTTCCTACATTGCTGCATCCCGCGCGCTTCATTTCTTCTCCTGTGGCAGCAGTACACAGAGCGTGGTGACGTCACACATTGAACTGTTCAGTGCGAGCATGCACAGTGAGCTGACGTCATACCGGTATTGCCTGTCATTTGACGTAGGTCGTAGACCATTAAAAAGCTTAGGGATCTGAGAAAAACAAATGTCATGTGTTAGACTCAAAACTTTCTCTAACCATCCTTCAGCAAACTATTACTAATGCTTATTCTAAATACTTCATTGGAGAAGAGAATGCAGATTTCCATTGTATATTCAATTGTAGTCAAACAAAGATATGGGGAGAGCAGGCTTGGCGACGTAAATGGGACAATTTGGGGGGTGAAGTAGTAATTAGAAAAATTTTGTCAGTAAAAGGGGAAAAGAACAGGAGAAATATAGGGAATTATTTAGGGAAAGTTAAAGAGAGATGGCTAAGAACAATTAAGAGAAAAATGTAGAGTGAGATAGGTGAAATGGCAGAAAGTGTAAAAAGGATTAGAGGGCCTTCAATACACAAAAACCTAGGGTTAGGTATATGGGGACCGAATTACTATTCAATGGTGGGCAACATGATAGGATTTTCAGGATTTAGGAATATATGGCATATTTCAGTATGGATTTTATAATTGTAATCTTGATTTTGTATTTCCATTTGTTGATGTAAAAGGAAAGATGAGAAATAAATTACTATCAATTACTATCTACTTCATAATAATTAATATTGGCAGCAATGGTTTTTGCAACATTTCGTTGCAGATATACAGGGACTACGGGAATGCAGTAGACTTAAGCGATATAAACTTTGAAGAGCAGGTTGCTATGTGATTGCTTTGAAAATATACTCTCTTTGCACGAACACTGGGAAACGCAAATTGTAATATTCCTCTTGAGCAAAACAGAAGTATTTGAAAGTGTAAAGCAATAACAAAGAATATCGGGATGATTAACGCCACAAAAATATTTATTTCTTATAAAAATCTGCTCTTTAACAAATCTAATTTTTTTGTGCAATGAGATTCTGTCTGAATTTTAGGTATGACAGTTATATAAACGCCATTCAGAATGAAGAGAAAATTCGAGATATACACGTTGTCATTCACTATACGACATATTGACAGACGTAAACAAATGTAACATTTCCGCGAGGAGGCCTACATCACTGGAACCAGTCTTGCCCCCTTTTTGGTTCCTATCGATTGTTCCATGACCTATTTCTGAGTGAAGCAGAGAGAGTGTAGTGTTCTCATCTTCAAACCATTGCACCTCGTTTATCACGAAACCGTTTACGCAAAATGTCACAAAGTAAGATGACGACTTACACAATTATAACACAGTGTGACCTGAGGAACGAATTTCTATATTGTAGAGCACTTACTTTACCTAACACCTGATAATGTCGTAAAAGTAAAGTACATTTATAAAGTGAAAAATAAGGTTTTATGGGTCTTCGATAAAAAACAATATCTGAATGACATGTTTTCATCAGCCAAATCAATACAGCATTTACTAGTATTACATCAGAATATTAGCTATACGAAATGCACATAAAATAGTACTATAAGCAAACAGGAAAAGCTGAAAAGTCAGTGTAATTTAAAAAATAATATAACAATAAAATAACATTTAAAATTGCGAAAAATATTACAATGTGTCAACTGCAATGCCATTTGTTCTTTCTGCTGCTTAAATGAGCATTTTCTCTCCATTTACTTGCTACTAGACTTCTCACCTTCTCTACTACGAATCTAGTAGATAGAAGACGTATATGTTTCCTCCACTCAAAATTGTGCCCCTCTGAATTAAAGAATTGTGCCCCTCTGTGCACAACATAAATAAAAACAGAAAAAATGGGACACTCCTAACCTAGTATGTACTATTTAAGTTCAACTTCTTCCAAAAATACGAAAAGAAACTTTGTAAGAAAATTTCATTAACGGAAATTATTTTTATATAGAAATTTTTTCATATACTTTATTTTCTTAAAAATAACTGTAAACATTTCAATTAAAATGGAGCATAAGTCATTTACATGGCAAATAATATGTACCTATATACTACATGGCAAAGCGAGAAGGTGTATCGGATAAAATGCGCAACACAGATGTTTGCCTCAGCTTATCGAACATACACGATGAGTCCAGTGTATGTATACTCTGTTCAGATACAATCATGTCTTCTGGACAGCAACGTGTCATACATTGGCAGGCGCGAGAAAACCTATCATATAGACACACGTAGCTTTCAATCGCTCTATTTGTGTTTCCTAACTTACTGTACGTCAATTTACTAATATTTCACTCTTCTAAGCGCCCAGGTAAGACTCGATAAGGAACGATCACAGCGCAGGTCACCTGAAGGTCGATACTATTCAACGGTCTGTCAAGTAATACATGCATTATTTTAAAATACTTGTTAGGTATTCTGGTAAACCAAACAACACACAATATCTTACAACCAAAAATGAAAATCTTTTTAACATACTTTTTTATGGCAAAATGGTTTGGCATCAATGATTTGCAAGATATCCTGGTTATTGGTTTAAAATTTTCAATACTTCGCCATTTTTGTAGCGTGTCACCATTTAATTGTTACCTGTAATGCTAAGGGAGAGAGTGTAATTTCAGGGCCAATATATAACGTCCCATTTTTAAACAAATGACCAACGATTCGCTTTAATTTACTCCCCTTATACCTGCAGCGGAATGTGGAATGAATTAACTATTTCTACAAGCCTTTAACCAGATTAACACGAAGTACGAAGAAATATAAGTTGTAAGAATAATTTGTAGAAGCTAAATACGCGACATCGATTAACTAAAGTGGAACCGAATACTTTCGGAGTCGCTGTACCTATAAGAAGCAGCTTGAATCTAACATAGACCGTATTTCCACCTCTCAGAAGGTAAGTATCTGTTATATTTCACACACTGAATACAACGACGCCTTTGTGTGAGGGGAATCTTCCCTAACGCACCTCCCCTTTGAAATGTATACCACGTATCAGGGGCCCTTCCTTTACCTCACTCAGCTAAAGAAAAAACACTTATCCAGCTTCGAGCTTTCGGGGATGTAAACAGAAAACGCGGCTTAACAAAAGCACCGCTAACAAAACTTCTAATTTCTATCATTATATGATACACAGGGGTGACTACCACCCATTTGGTATTTTGGCCTTCATAGCATTACTTTGTTAGCAAAATTATTAAATACTTAAAGGTCATTTCATTCCACATCAAAGAAAACCTGAACGCTCTTTTGAAAATTAGGTAAGAAGCAGCAACGAATTCGAAATCACAAGTCACAGAAGTTTCTGTTATTTTAATTTTCAATGCTAAAGATAAGAGAAGTGCTAGGAAGTATCTTAAAATTCTCAAACATTTTCCGCTTCCCATTGTTTAAAACTCGTTTAACCTTCTTATGATGAAGTTCCATATGTTGGAAGGAAAGGTAATTATTTATACAACAAAAGTTATAACACTGGAATTACTGATTTATGTTTGCATTTATATAAAAAAAACCAAAACATATTTTCACCAAATGGTATTAAAAAGACTCCAAACAAACAATCCCCTTCATTCGATTTTCATTCTGAAATATGCTCAATTATCAATCAAGCAAAGAAATTTAAACACTAAAATTCAATTACTCCTGAATATTTCAAGTCTTAGAAATTTAACAGGATTCTACAAGCATAGTCAAAATTTAGTTCAGAAATTAAATTAAGGCTATTACTTTCGTTCCTCACGTGTAACATGATATGCACCATAAACTATTATACTCCCAAAAAGGCTACTAACTCTGCAGGAATAAGGATTTTTATATTGGTTTATGTTAAGAAGTTTTCACAATATGCTGGTAAAATGTTAATATTTCATGAAAATATACTTTTTTTAATAAAAATTGCAATTAGTAACTTTTAAAAAAGATCAACTTTCATATTCTGAGCTATTTTTCTTCCGTTAGTAATGAACCAGGGTTGTATAAATAGTATCGCGATAGTTCTCCAACCAAAACTTCATATGACACTCCAGTAGGTAAAATCTCTTGGTCTAAAATTAATCTAATGCTGCTCTTCGTGAATTGTAACATATGTAAGTATTTTATTCTTTCAATTACATTAACCAGAAAATTACTTCATTCTCTTATTGCAAGATTTTCTCAGTGATGAAAGATGTGAACTCAATGTGAGCTTTATATATAATTTGGTACCCTATTATGTGTGAACCAAATGTAATCCACAAAGGCTTATTAAAATGAGCCTTCAAACATTAAAAGCATTAAAAAATATTTCATGTTACGGACTGGACTGGTCAACGCTATGGAGGGGATTCGGTACCCAGGTCCAAACATGGTCTATTGTACCTATGCCCCCAAATGAGACATCCCCAAGAGGAGTGATGGGGCGACAGGAGATAGTTATGGAAACTTCACTACTTTGCTAAAAGAAATTTTCTAAAACAAGAGTCAATTCACGAGAGAAAAACTCAAGTTTTTCGTTTTGTACTCTAGTTATGTTTCTACAACATCGTTATCATATCTGATAACTTTCTTTTCAATATCTTGAGTGAAAGTGGTCGAACTTAGTATTTATTTTGCAAAATGTACTGTAGAACAGAGTTAAACTACAAACTGAATACGGGGATCTTCTCCATTAGAAGCTTATCGAGGAAGTGTCACAGCATTCAACAGTAAATCTCCACATTGACATATCAAGAGAATTGCATGTTTTAAAATCCAGTTCTTGGTTGTTTCTTTGCACACAGCTGAAATGGTTTATTTATTATAAAAGTTAATAAATTTGCTTAGGCTTTTTGAAATCTGTTGGTCCGCTGAATTATTATTTCCGAAAATGTTTAACATGAATATGAAAAACCTGATTTGTTACATTCAGTTGACTTTCTCTATCCACAATCGGTATTTTTATATAAATTCTGCAAACTATTATTACAAAAGTTTGTTCTTCATTACTGTATGTAAATTTACAGAAATACTTCATTACACATGTCATTGTTAAGTGCAAGTGGGATAGAGGAAACCGAAATGCCCTCTTTCCACGACATCGTGAGAAACAACTAAATAACCATTGTGTTTCAAACAAATAACAAAGGAATCTCTGTATATATGGTGGTATTTTCACATCGAATTTTTGGACAGAATGCAATACTCCACTACCTATTATGTACGTGGCAGAGAAATAAAAAATACAAGGTAAAAAATTGGATATCTTTTTATTATGGCTTAAGGAAGATACGGAGCAAAATGCAAGTAAGTTGTTCTATAATTTTTGTCGTAATGGAATTTCAAAAGATGATAGAAGCGCCAAAAATTTGGGACTGATATAAAATGTCTTAATACTAAGCTACATACTGCAAATCTTCTAAGCAAGTATTTGGACAATATAGAGAGAAACCTAGGATTTGTTTTTGAAAGCTAAGAACTAAAATGCTTTCCAAAAGCAAAAATAACGTTATTCACAATTTGTTCGTTCTACTCAGTGATCCTTATCTTGGCAACGAGCAATGGACACTGCAAAGCCAAACGACATATTATATCGAATTCTGTGCAGCACTGATACAAAGAAACGAGACAAGAGGGGGAACAAGAAGTTGTAAATAACTCTCACAACCACGCCCAGCTTTATCTCACTGTGTACAAATGCTACATTTAGAAGACGAATGTAAACGTGAGTACTGTGTAACTTGTGTGCGGTTGTAGAGAAGACACAGGGGGATGGATACATTGCTGAGCACCGAAGCAAATCTGTATTTACTAAAACACATAGCAGCCCGAGATCATTACATTTCTGTTTTCTTATCTATACTTATTTTAGTAGTAATGACGTCTTTGATTACACTATTTGGAGAACCAGCCTCTCTGATCGTCATCACAGTTTTTATCTTGTTCACATTATCTGATCATTGATCAAGCGCTTCATTTATTTTAAACCATGTTTTGACTATGGATTTATGTCTGACAAATACCTGCAGCTTTCAACAAAGATGCAGTTTTTAATCGTACCTACGAAAGGGCAGATTCAATTCAAATGTTCACATTTAATATTTATATTTTCCTCATTGTTTCTGTTGCTCAAGTAATTTCCCTGAAATTTGTATTCAGAAATTATATCGTAACATGCCCTAAATTTAATAAAATGTCAACAGATATTAATAATTTATAATTAGCAACTTTTCTAGCTACAAAAGCCCCAGAACTAACTGATTTCATTATTATATTATGTAGTGTTAAGCATCCTCTTGGACTTGCCAACCTCTGAACGAAGACCATGCTGATTCTCAGGGTTTATATGGAGCATTCTAAAGTGAGGAACAACAAAGCTGTTGTCGCTTTAGTTATATGAACCTAAACTTTGCCCTTTGTTATCCATTTTTTTTCAAAGCGCAGTGTCCATATTTCACAAACTATAACATAGATTTTGATGAAAATTTCCAAGAATTGTACACAAAAGCTTCAATCCTACGAAGAACTTTCGATAGTGCTATGCTTATTTCATAAATGATAGCAACGCACAGTTGCAAATATATATATATATATATATATATATATATATATATATATATATATATATATATATATATATATAAACATAAAATAATAATTAATGAATGAAAAAGAAATACTGACAAGAAATTATTTTACTACAATTAAAGAGTGTCAAAAGCTCAAATAATTATCTCAGAAGCATATTTTTAAAATGGCACATAAGGCAAAGTCTAATTATGAAAAAAAAAATGCATATATAATATTTTCAAAGCTATTCATTCAATTTTATTGCAATTTACCAGACTGTGGTATCACATAAGTGCAAAGCACATCAAAATCTCATAAAGCTGTGACCAAAAATAAGTAATGAATTTATTTTGTACTTTTAATATCCAATATTTTAATTGACATCTCTCGTTAAGATTACTCAGTCTGATAAGCAGGGGAGAGAAGCTTTTAGGAATTCACAAAGCCAGCACCGACATTTAATTAAGTAGTTCTAATACAGTACGCCACTGGATAGCTATGATATATACCTCGTGTGCGCAACACTAACACTGCATGAGACATGCCATACGTCAGCACTAACAATAGACACTTCACTCGGGACTGCTTCTGTTTCCTGGTGTTACATCCGCTCCTGTCTACCGTCGATACATCTTCAAGTTAAGTCAAATCTGCTGAGTGGTCGAATTTTATTAAACATTTAGCAAAATAATTTTATTAAATAAAATTTAAAGCTTCAAGGTAACCATATGGTGACATTTTAAAATTCCTTAATTCATAACAATTAATTTGAAATTTCAACGACATTCTAAAAAAGGTAATCGAATATAGTCCATTTTATAATAAGAGTGATATTCTGACTAAAGTATTCATAATAGTTAAGCAAAACCAGCTTTCATCATGTGATTTGTTCCAGTGGGAAGATATTCTGATCTCTCTGACCGACTCAAGTTAGACATGCATCGATTCCTATTGGGTGGAAGCGGATTAGTTAGCAACGAACTTTACTATGCGGTCGCAATAATAATAATAATAATAATAATAATAATAATAATAATAATAATAATAATAATATAGCAATAATACATGTGACGATACTCCATGTACCTACCACCAAGCATAAGAGACAATATGCTTTGAATATGCAAAGCTCATTATTCTTTATTCTGCACTGATAATATTTACTTAGATCATTGGCAAGCTGTTAATTTATGTATACTGATGGAACTAACACATTGATATTTCACTAAAAGAGTTAGAAATTTTGTGGCAAGGAAAAATGATAAACAAGAAAGAAATAAAGAGAAAGAAAACCAATTATATTACATGAGCTTTGTGTAACTATTACAGGTGGACAGAAATATGAATAGGGGGGAAATGGGCAGCAAGAAATAATAAAAGTAAGGGTTTCTGGAAACAAATTAGAACAAGAGTCCAGGATATTGAAAAGAAATACATTCTAAGCAATTTTAATGAAAAATATCATTAATGGATGACATATTTAAAAATAGAATGGGAGAGAAAAAGTACATCGAGGTATGTAACAAAGAAGCTAGAATGGGATAAGCATGTGCAAGGACAGGTTCAACTAAAGTGGCTCAAGAGGGAGGAAATAGGGCAAGCACGTACGAAAAGTAATAAATTGAGTAATAGTTGGCATTACATTCTGGAATGGAATGAATCTGGAATGGAACGAATCTGGAAAAGGAGGAGAGAAAGTAAAACTAGAGAAATGGAAAGATTTTCCATTAGAGCTAGAAGTTAGAAAGGTTTTAACTCAATTTCAGATGAATATGCACAGAAAGCACGAAAATATTTAGGAAAAATGACGTTAAGAATGTGAAGAAAAACGGCGAAAATACAGAAAAAGGATAACGATCTGTGTATAGAAGTATTAGCAAGTGTTGGCACCGCCAAGAGAAGCAAGTTTCATAGGCATCACACAGTGCCACTTCTTAAACAATTGTCTATCCTTTAATCCCAATGTATTCCCATATTCCCTTGCATCTAGAAAATTTAACGAGATAAGATAAGGTTTATCTCAATACGAAGCAGGGGAATAAGCGTCTGTAAAATTAGTTAGTACAAGAGCAGAGAGAGCCATGTGAATGCAACACATTGGATGTTTTGTCATGATTGTAAATAATTATTACATGTTAAAGCACAAGTACATAAACCATATAAACCTGACCATTTCAATAGGCCATAAGTTTTGAACCAATAACAGGACATACGTGCAACCCTGGGAGAATATAATACACAATTGGGAGATTACATTAACTACACTATTTACACATCAAAGAAAATATTGGAAGTGTCGTCCACCAGCATCTATGGATCGTTGGTCCCATTTTCTTTGATACGACTGTAGACACTGAAGTTTATATAGGTATCTTCAAAACATTTGTAGAGCAGCTGGATTATATCAAATTTAGAGAAGGTTATTTCCAGCAAGATGGAGCAACGTGTCATACATCTAATGACACCATGGAACTTGTAACCAGTTTCTTTGATAATCGAATAATCTCAAATGTCTGTGGCCCTCCAGATCCCTGACCTAACCTTACCGGATTTTTTCTTGTGGAGGTATCTAAAAATAGAGTGTACAAGAATAGACCACGGACAATTGATGTCCTCAAGTAATCCATTCGAACCGAAATAAGTAACATTGGAGAGGATACTCTCCGTAAAACTTCAGAGAATATGGTGAGACGAGTGCAAACATGTATAGAATATAATACATATAATACATGTATGTATTATATTCTCCCAAGGTTGTACGTCTGTCCTATTATTGGTTCAAAAGTTATGGCGTATTGAAATGGTTCAGTTTATATGGATCGCACAATACAGTTTAAGACCACAGAACTTGTACCTCCTCATGCTTGTTGTCCTATCAGAACTAATTTGTTTCCTGTGTTTCTGTTTTTAATTAAATACACGAATATAAGTATCAAAAACTTTCAAAACATGCAGTAATACAAAAACCGTTCATTTTTTTAATTTCTATCAGAATCCCCCTTTAGTAAGTAAATGAAGTACCATATAGTCTAAACTCTAGGCAAGACTCGAAATGAAATGTGAAATGTGTAGTGTTTAACGCCCGCTTTTACTACATACGGCACCGCAGGCGGTGACATTGACGATACATGAGATGAAGATGGAGCACCGGTGGAATGAGATGGCGGGGGAAACCGGAGGTCCCGGAGAAAACCCTCCCCAGCGTTATATTGTCCACCACAAATCTCACTTTGCGGTCGCCTGGGATCGAACCCGGGCCGCCTTGGTGAGAGCCAAGCGGTCTAACCACTGAGCCACGGCGTGGCCTTCAAGACTCGAAGGATGTTACATACCCAATGAGTGTAAAAAACACTTAGTTTCGGCTTTCCTTGAAAAAAAGGGGGGAGGGAAATACCTACGTACAAACACATTTAAAAAAGTTATATTTTGTTTCTAAATAGCCAATTTTAAAGGTTAAGAGACCCAGGGATGAGATTCCCATAAAACGGCATTATCGAATTCGACATATAAAATAAATACATTTAGACACATACATACGTGTCCAATTTGAATTCAAGGAAATTACCTAATCCTGACAAATTATGTTCACAAAACTACCCATTGTCTTTTACTTAATATCACTGGTTTGGTCAAAACAATATAGAATTAAAACGTTAAAGCGTTTTTGTAGTGGAAAAACTTGCAAACAAACAATTTAATAATTAAAAGCACGATTAAGAAAGCAACAACTCTATTATGATAGGTTTAAAAATATGGAGAAGTATTCATTTCTCTATTTTAATTTTTATGTTACAAGAAGTCTGTCTAAGATTACCAACATCTTGTATAACATGTTTATAACAATTCAGATCGCGTAATAAGTCCAAAGTTTTTATATTACTTAACTTTATCACGAGAAAACGCATACAAGATATAAACCTTCAACAGTATATGGAAGTGTTTTTCCTGTAATGTTCGCTGAGGATGCTCTCCTTAACGACCCCGAGCCGTGTTCCATAATTACCACGTATGCTGCTCGAGCTATTCATCACCGACGCCTTCTCAAAAGACCCTTATAAGGCAGTATCCAGCCTTAAGACGGACGGACTGACTCCGTCATTTATCTTCCTTGTTGCGCTTTCTCTGATATGAAGCCCGCCAACTTTTCGACGGGAACTGTCCTTCAACCTTGAGTAACAAGTATTTACAGAAAGTAATACTGATACGAGGACCTTCACTTGACATCAACATCTGTCAGCTCTGCAATTTTTATAATTGCAGAAACTCTGAACAGCTACTTGTGGCTCAGCGCTGTGACGATGAAAGCAATATGGCATTCAGAAATTCACAATTTAATTCTGTAGCGGCTGAACTAAATTCAGACCTATGTTTATACTATTGCAACTCTAAACAATCTCGGAAAAAATTTCAAGAATTGAAATATTTAGGGATAACAGAGTTCTAGTATTAATATTCCTCGGTTTACTTAATGACAAATTAAGGTCAAACGCATTGGAAACTTCGTCCATCGTATTTTGTAATGCAATTTGGTAAAAATACACATTTGATTAGGCTTTCTTATACCCTTAAAACGTAAATTAATAATTCCGGTGTTTTAAATTTGTCGTAGAAATATTAATTTGTAACACCGTACAGTTTACTTGTGATACATGGAACATCGTGAGATGCAGGGTCACTCAAACAGCAAGGTGAAACTAGTTTTAAAATAAGTGTATGGTTAAAAAAAAGTATTTTCGAAAGTGAAGATATTTCCTGAGTTGGCCCGTACTTAAGGAAGGAAAATAATACTAATTAGAGAAAAACTTATAAGTAAAACATTGCATTTTATTCAATTTTGCCTTGTTTTAAAAAAATCACTCAGTTCACTTTAAATGTTTTATAATTTTGTCCAATAACTAAATGAAATGTATAGAAATGCCAACATATAAAATGAATGGACAAATTATATTTTTTCCCATCATTACAGCACAATATTTATTGTTCACTGACGATATCTGCAAATCGAATCAAAAACCATGGGAAGAAGAGAGTAATAATACACAGTAACGCTTATAGAACTTGTCAGATTAACAATTTTGACGTATGTGCATTGATTATAGAGGGATTAATCAATAACAATTTAAATAACAAAATGTTTGACAATATTAATTACTCAAACGTTTATATCTCCAGATCTGGTTCAATGAATTAAACGATTATTTAACAGGTGTCTTAAAAATTTAGTGCTGCACTCCAAGATTTTTTTCATGGACATCAATACGCAGATGTACGCTAATCCTATGATTAAGTGCTAAAGCTAAATTAAAGAGAAATGTAAAATATCTGAACTAGGTTGACTCTTAACCATGAACTGAACCCTGGGCAACAGGATCATCACTACATATTACACTTATATGGTAAGAGATAGCAGTGTTTTCATGGCAGGCAGATAAATATCAAGTCGACGAAGACAATGTTAAAGCATGAATGATATAAAAACAAACTGCTAAGATGGATTCATAGACGGCATGCAGATGAGTCAAGATTCCCAAAGTCATAGCAAGCTTGTGAAACCTACATCGGAAATCTGCGATCTTAAAGTTGGACAGGAAGTAGATGAAACTCATGGTGAATCTAATGACCGGCCATGGGAACTTCAAGAAACATCTCTACACAAAGTAGATTGAGAAAGAGTCCCCAGATGATGAAATAGCTCTGTATCTTACAATCCAATGCGGTGCGTTGGGAAATAGACCTCTTAGGGAGTTCAGACCCAATAAGCATTTGAAACTTTTAAATAGATTGACTGACCAGATACCACACAATAAATAACTGAATTCTATGCAGGCAACACATAAGACATTTTGTCTCCCAGACTTTATCAAAAAATATAAAGGCCAATTATTTGTTTGGACATAGAGGCAGCTGAAAAGCTCGTAACTTTACTTACTTGTACAAGGAAATTCCAAAACGTTTTATACAAACTCCTATGGTAGATGGCCTAAATGCACAAACTAATATTTTTTAAACACTCCTAACACATCAAAGCAACATACACTTACTGAAGTGATTCACTAAATGAATGCTCTAAGCTCCTCATAGTGGCATGAACAAAACCTGTCTTTATTTTGAGATCAGCACCCTAATGAAGGCAAGTATATGACTAACGGATAGCAAAGTTCACCCCACAAATGACACAACGTTGAAGTAAACAAGTCCCCTATTGCCTGCTCTACGGTAATTCTGATGATGACCTTACTGAAGTATAACCAACTACGGGATGTAGGTTAAGGTTGAAGGGGGAGCGTGACTAACACCAATGGACACAGCCATTGGGAGATTGTTCTTTCCACAACTTCAAACTTATTCCGAAAGGAATTCTATTTCTACCAACTTAAATTCTGTGTATTACGGTTACAATATGATGCACCCCATTGCCCTTAACTTTAATGTTATAGTGATGCTGATTTATTTTATCATCAGTAACATAACGAGAGCTTCAAATTTTGTCTATTATTCCTGAGCGACGCAATTCTCATTTCATTTATCTTGAGACCATATACGGCTATAGTTTGCATTTACTTCAAACAAAATAGTAAAAATCAAGTAATGTGTTCAAAAAACGCACTTTTTAAGATTCATTTTCTAAAAACCTACTATTTCGTCATGTAACATTCTCTACTCACAATCTTAGTTTTTATGCAGTAGCTACACACTATTCTTGATAACTGCTTCTAAGCGTTTGTACGAGTATAATATAGTTTAATTATAATTTCAGTATAGCTACAAAAGAAATCGCAATAGCCAAATGTTTTAAAATCGGTCACTAAACGCTGGCCTTGAAATTTCACATTCTTTCCATGTCATCGCGAGATACAACTGATTAGAGACACCACTTTAAAAAGACAAAAATTTTGAATATTTTAAACTAATAATGAATATATCGGAAATGGCTAATGCCACATGTATACTTTCTGAAATAAATTAGAAGTTTTAACGAGATCTACATTTTTTTGCGTAATAAGTTTTTACCTATTTGTCATAGTTTATAAGACAAAATTATACAAACTTCCTTCCAAAAGTTATTTACAGCTCCTAGAAAATATAAATATATGTATTTTGTAATATAAATGTCTTAAATACCTATACCTATGGTATTTTAATTAAAATCATTACAGCCATTTTAAGAAAAACAAATATTGAAAAATATGAAAGGTAGTTGGATGGAATTTATTTATTGTTTTAAATTGGCACTTTTTATTCTTTGAAAAATACCTACGATACATAAAGTAATTATAAGAGTTATATTTGCCCAGTCCGGCATTTTAAGTTTTGCGAAGAGCCTAAACTGAGAAGGTAGAATTAAAACGCTTCAAGGGATAACACAAATGGCAGCACTAAAGGAAGGGGGAAATTATCAGGATAAAAATCGGTAGGATAGACAACTACACAACAAAGCGCTTTTATCTCGTATGGATTATACAGGCAGGAATGAAATTAACATTTATGCACTATGCTTGCAAACAGTCCTGTCTAAGATTTATTTGCATTTATGTATTCCTGACATCAGACGTATCGGCAGCTAGAAAATAATAGCAAGAGTAGGGTCATTCCAAGCGTTAAAAACGCAAACGTTTAAGAAAAAGAGAATTGTCTGAAAACATGGTCATATTTATTAAAAAGTTATGTCTATTATTGTTCTTCTCTCGCTCTCTGTTGTAAGATAGATGTAGCATTACCTACACTTCATCCGAAAGTTTCATGTCTCTAATAATCCGAAAAAGTGACCCTGATTGACTAATTTGGCCACTTTACTAAGAAGCAAGTGTGATCTTCCAATGACTGCTTTCAGACCAATTACCGCTTTAATCGTGAAAAAAAAAAAAAAAAATCATTATCTTTACTAACAGGAGGGATCACAATCCATTTGCCTTTCAAATCCAAATGTTACATTTTTGGGCGGAATACAGTATCTGCCATAGGTAAGCGGTAGAGAAAGTAGTAATTAATAATCTTAGTAAAGAACATTTCATTTATTTGCCGCGTATTTGACACAGACGAACAGCGATTAGAACTGCATCGGATATCGATGAATAATGGTAGTTTACCTTGAATTTGTTTGCAAGAATCAATTTTATACAGTAAAGGCCAACATATTAATGAAATGTATCAGTATGCGGTGATTAAAAGGTCATGTCATCAACATCGACAGTGCAATCAAATGACTTAGACTGAAATACAGGAGCAAGAATTAGTAAAAAAGTAACAGGTCACGCCAACATCTTCACTGAAGTCATTTCTGCAGATAAATCAATAATTCCATTCATTAATTATGCAGAAATCTTTACATCCCACTACCTCAATATACAATTCAGTTTCCATTACCGAAACCCAGCAGACTATTTCAACTGTTTAAGTGTACAGTAGTCATTCAAATAGTGTAAATTTCCAAATATATTTTGTTCTTAATAAAAATGTATTAATGGTTTTCTAATTTCCCGTATTAGGTTGGTAGCATTGTTTTGTATTCCATATCACATAAAATTGCAGACATTCGCTTAATATGCGCTGATCTGACATATGTCATGGTTATTTGCTTTTAAAGATAGATAGTCGATTTTAAACAAAATACTATCGATAAACCTCGTAATGTCTCCTGATATTACCGGTAATAAACGGAACTGCTTTCAGCATTGCTATCTTCACTTCTTATTAATATCGATAAAGAATGCAATAAAATATGGCTGTCTATAGGTATTTGATCTGGGTATTCACATACATCCGTACCTTGCAGTCTGAATATTAATAAGATTCCATCTCCATGAGGAAACGGGATCTGCTTTAACATATTCCGCTAGGAAAATTCCATCGACCGGAACAGAGCCCACGACCCGTGGACCAGAAGCAAGCGCACTGGTGTCAGTCCGTGGGCGCCGAACATCTGACCTCTTTGTCAGCTTTCGTCGTCGAAACAAGAAAGAAAAAAGTAGCTGCAACTCTGGAAGTGTATAGATGTTTTTGAAGCTCGCTCCAGTGACTGTCTGTGACCACTTTTCTGGTCGAAAAAATACGTAATTTATCATTCAAGCTTAAACAGCGATTGTTTGCTTTGGCTTACGTCTAAAATGGTCAAATTCTTTATATACTTCTGTACTGAAACTGTAAATGAGAGGAAGAGGTGGTTGTACTAAGAATATAGGTAACATTTTGAAAATCGCAAATATCTTGGTCTAATACTAGCAGAACTCGCAGTTATGCTTACATTATCACACTATTCTCTTTCGATCGTTTATCTTCTGTGTAAGCTTGAAATAAATTGTGTAGATGTGTTTGGAAATTAAATTGAGTTATTTATGTTCGCTTATTAACAGCGACCCATTCTATACTGAAAGTAATTTTGCTCAATGTATCGTAATCAGGCTTGAAGTTCTCATATATGTCATAAATCTAGGGCACGGGTCCACTGGCTTTACTTCCCTTCCTAAGGAAGCTATGCTAAGGATTTTTACGCCGAAAAAACTCCATCGTCCTTTGCGGAGTGTGAACCCGCAACCTCGGAAACCAGAGGTTAGCAGGTTACCCCTAGACCCCTAGTTTGGATAATTAAATTATAAAGCTATCTGATATTCATCTTCAAGTATAAGGAAAAACGCTGAATTATAACCAACAGATGTAATTTTCCGGAGTTACTCGTAAGCTTTTGTAAAGCAATTTACAGTTTCGCAGAGTGAAAACAGTACAGCAGAGTTTTTCACACAATAATTAATATTGGTACAACTACTTAATTATCTACTCCACCTGAACTGCTTTAAACAGTCAAATGCCAAAGTTTAGGCTTATAAAGTTTATCTAAAACCCAATGATAATGGAAGATATACTCATATTATTGCTGTTTTCATTACATTCATCGGAAATGAATACTTTGAGGTTCTCTCTCTCTAAAAAAAAAAAAAAAAAAAAAAAAAAAAACTAATAAAAATACAAAGAAATATAGAAAGAAACCATTATAAAAGAGGTGTGCGCGCATTTGTTTTTTACCTCCTCTAACTTTGGGTTTTACGAATCTAACATGTTATTCATTCGTGCAAAATATTTGGAACACAGAAAAGAGTAAAATTTGTTTTTGTAACTTCGTTTTCCCCGTAACAGCAGCTTAATTGGAGTAATATTACGAGATATTTAGAGTTTATCGATATTTTTTTTTTCCTTGTTCCATTTATACTCCGCCTTTAACTGCTATGGCCATATCGGCGGCCGTTCTCCTTTGGAACATACTGAAGGTGTTAACTCGTTATCTTTGGTTTTTAATCATTAGGTCACGCGCACATTCACACTCTAATTCATACTTCCAGACTCTGGGGAAGATGGGGAATTATCTTGGTCGGAGAAAAGTCCCCAACCCCACCGCCGGGAATCGAACCCGGGACCCTAGCATGGCAGGCAGGTGCTCTACCGACTGAGCTACGGGGCCAGCCAGTTTATCGATATTACATTCAATGCAATAAAAACATTTTGACTCTTTCAGAAATACAACTACAAAAATTGCACTTTTTTTTATTTACTTCCGCCCCAACGTTAAGTCATATCGGACGATGAATGAATTGGGTGAAATGATGCTCAAATGAGTCCAGGGTCCATGGAGCTTAGAGTTACCCGACATTCGTCTTGAAGGATAAGGGAAAGCCCCGGAAAAAACCTTATCTAGGTAACTCACCCTGACCGAGATAAATTTCCAATACGTGTTTTTAAATTTCCTCTAAAACTGACGAAAGTCGAAATGAGAACAATTTCATACATTCTCTACTGCCAATTAAGAAACACTACATTTAATAACGAAAGAGCATATTTTGTAAGTTCATTTGTTTTTTAGTTCATAGATAACGGCATATATATTCAATACATTCAAATCTCTAGAAAGCTGCATTTTGGTGTACCTCGTGATTCATGAGATAATCGGCTGACCACTACAAAAAGAAAAGAAAAGAAAAAAAACAAATGCATGCGGAGTGATCAAATTAAAACAATGAAATTACGAGAATAACAGCTTTGATTACTTCAAACTTAAAGCATTGCTTTCTTAAATTGGTCACTGAATACGTGAATGAAATAGTGAAACTGCGAGTACTGTTGTTTCGGTGGTCACGTGAGCTACCTAATTGGTGTAAGAATGTTATAGTAACGCGCGTAAAGGAAGAGATAGACACAGTGTCACTGAATGAAGGCCCGAAACTTGGCAAGGAAAAGGTCCAAGTACTCCCACGCCCTGTTTCACCATCTCCATTATGTAACAGAGGGCGCCAGATATCTCGTTCAATGAGGGAGGCCATTGCTCCGTCCTATTGGCCATTTCTTGCGGAAACAGACACATTCTTACGACTTTATCGATCATGTACATCAAGAGACATACGTAGCTAACACACAATTTTAATTTACAATTAAAAACTTCACGCTTTAAAGAATGACTAACAGTAAAATAATTAACTGCTTATTTAAGATCGCTCGTGGAATCAAAATGCATATGAAATTAGCAGAGCTTTGATTAAAGTTAAAAATGACATTTAACGTAAAATTTATCCCATTCTCTATACGCAGAAACTTTGTGGACATTTAATTCGCATATTTGGTATATTTTTGTATTCAATTAGAGAATATTAAATCTTATAATAAAGTGAGAATTAGATTCATAAAAAATCACACTATACACTATAACCAAGCTTCCACGAATTACTCTTACAAAAGCACATTTTGCGTCGACTTCTTAATCAAGATAAACTACAAAATGTTTAACGCCATAAAAAAGGCTTACCGTCAGCCCATTACACTAAAGTTATCCAGAATAAAGTCTACATTCTATTTCCAGAAAATTTAAATTTACCTTCTATTTAATCATGCAAATATTTTAAGCATATGGTATTTGAACCCATGTCGACAATAAGAGAAAAGAGCAAAATAGGAAATAAAAATAAACATTTGCGCATCAAGTTACACGGAATCAGAGCTCCCCAACATTCTGCTTAATTTGAGGTTGAAAACAGCTCATTTAAAGAAAAAGTGAACAAGTTTTACATAAATCACTCTTCATTAGAATATCGCTCAGCATGTCTAAATTTACAGCATTTAACACTTTAAAAGTGCTCTAATTCATTTGTAAACATTAGTCTTCGAAATCAGCATTCATTACATCAGCAGGCAAATTCCATCAAATTGACCTTCACAATCTATAGATGTCGAGGTTTTAGATATCGGATTGTAATTTTGATTGGTTATTTAAAGCTACAACAGTTGAATAAAGGAAACTGGAGTAATTCCGAGATCCCGGCTGAAAAAATAAGGTGCAAGTGTCAGTAAGTATACTGCGCATGGACAACAGTAATTCATGTATATTCTCAATTTTTTGAAATTACATAAATCTCACTGTTTAGGCCACACATTTATAGGAAATTAATTGTTCTTTCACACTGGCCGTGTGTAGGCTAAAGTATGGAAAGATAAAGTCAGACTGAAAAATTCAATGCCATAGCCGGGATTTGAACCACGGATCTTCTGCTTGCCGTCCAGCCGCTCTAACCATTGAGCTACTATGGCCAACGTGCCGACATGACATTAAATTCTCCAACTGACTCGTGTTTTTCCCGGTAAACCACTTAGGAGTTCAAATAAACTCATGGGACTACTACCTTAATGGCGACTTAAGTAAGTACTTTAAGGCCCGGGCTTTATAGTTAACCACTATTAGGTCAATTAATGCAAATTAATTGTTCCTTCATACTGGCCGTGTGTAGGTTTGTAGGTTTGAATGAAACAATAAAAGAACATTAAAGTTAGTGGTTTATTTAAATTCACTTCCTACTGTAAAAGCTAAGCAGACTTAGCTAAGCAAATGCAAATCAATTTCACTTAGTTATGAACAGTACAAAAAAAAAAAAAAAAAAAAAAAAATGCTTTTTTTTAACCAAACATTGAAATTTAATAAAATAGTGATGCATGTAAACATTTTTTTTTTTTTTTTTGTAATTTACGTCCTTTAACTTTTTCTATGTCATATCGGACGATGAATGGAATGGGTGAAATGATGCTCAAATTGGTCCCGGGTCCATGGAGCTTAGAGTTACCTGACATTAGTATTTTTAGGATAAGGGAAAACCCCGGAAAAAACCGTATCCAGGTAACTCACCCTGGCCGAGATTCGAACTCGGGACCTCTTGAACGTGAGGCAGACGTGCTGCCATCTACGCTACCGAGGCGGGCATGTAAACATTTAATGAGCTTCAAAGTCATTTCTATTTAAACAATATATATAGCTCCAGGGTATCTACCAGGGCAATCCACACAAAAGTGAAGACTGATCCCCCCTCTAATGACCAGGGAGTTACCGAGGTGTCCCAAAAGGGCGCGTGGTGCCTCCGTGGGGCTTTCCATAGGGCAAGACCTAGAGACTAATAAGGCCCCCCCCCCATCTGGTCCTGTGGACTCAAGACGGGATGGAAGTGGATACGCCATTTACGCGCGCCAACCCCAAAGGGGAAGGCTACCAATTGACCGATTGACCGCCAGGTGATGTAGTACACCTTCTACTAGCTATGCAGGCTAGTACGCGGGAGTATATGGTTTCCTCAACCCCGTCCGGAGACGTACCCAATCTCCCAGGGTATCGGGAACCACTGCCCCCTCGAGTCCAACCCAATCCGATTAACTCCCATTTAGGGAGGGGCTCGAATGTTCGGCCCGAGGTTCCTCTAGTAACGTCAGAGGTACCACGAGTGCTAGGGGTCCGCAGCGCCCGAACCACGGCAGCTGAAGGGGATGTATCCCCTCCCCTACGGGAATTTAAACATTTAATCGTTATATGACCAATACGACTAACAATTTTGGTAATGTTCTTGATGCCGATATACCTCCGCGTGATAAACGGATGGGAATACCTCAGCCGTTAATGTGTGCGTGTGATGAGTCGTACAACTACTGACTTTCTAACTCCAGTCTGAACTACGAGTTGGACAAGACAAAAATGTTAGCTAAATTTGCGAAAAGAGACGCTTAAGGAGAATGCTTAAGAAAGGGAAACATAAGAATTGTTGCTGTTAAGAATCCTAGGAGTCTTGCCTTAATGTGCTCCTTGTGAATTATACGGCCATAAAACGTGTGCAAAATTCTTACTAATTAAATTAATTATGGAACTTAATCGTTCCTCCATACTAGCCGTGTATAGGCTAAGGTTTTGGATAGACAGAGTCAACCTGAAAAATTCAATGCCATGGCCGGGATTTGAACCACGGATCTCCCGGTTTCCCTTCGGTCGCTCTTAACCTTTGAGCTACCATAGTCAACGTGCCGTCATGACATTAAACCGATACACCGAAATCATACACTATTTACCGAGAAAACATACGAGTTAATTGGAGAATTAATGTCATGACGGATCGTTGGCCATCAAAGGGTAAGAGCGACCGGACGGAAACCGGGAGATCCGTGGTTCAAATCCCGGCCATGGCATTGAATTTTTCAAGTTGACTCTATCCAAAACTCTTTCTACTGAAACGTGAGCACTAGCACACTAAAATCGTTTTGTAATTATTTATTTGTCTCGACCTTGTTTAACACTTCTTAGTAAAGAGTTCATTGGTCCTGGAAATTCAAAGACATTCAACTTCCATTCTCGGAAGGTGAAATGCGAGATTTACTATTAAAAATGTGTACGTTTTGGGTATAATATCTTGAGTTCGGACAGAGACTAGCTTAATATTTTCTCAATTTTTTTTCCTTGGATTCTTTTTAATATAATTTTGGAGAAATATAGATATCGCTTTTGGAGTTGAAGCCCTATGACCTGTACTCTAAGTTAGGGAAGTATAGGAAACTTAGGCATAGGTCAGGCAAATAGAACTTTGAATAGGATTATAATCTGACATTATATTCAAATGTTTAATTATAAAAATAGGTAATAAAATGACACTAGCTAAGAATGGAAACACTCCTCCAAACCTTTGTATTGTCTCTCTCGGAAACAAACGTACTCACTTTTATTGCTCCAGCAACAGCTTCGCGCTTTGTTGACATTTGTATAGCGTGTCTGAAGCAGGAGAAATCGTAAATATAGAATTGCATAATAGCCGCGAATGATGTTCGTGAAAGCTCTAACGTGCAGCTGCTGATAACATGGAGACCTGTTAAGATATTCTCTCTACACATTCATGTATGCAACACCAAACAGGAGTTTGAGGTCATACTTAAGGTTGTGGAACTACCTTTTATTTCAGAATGTTCTTCTAATACCTGTTGCACTAATTCCTACAAATTCACATGTTAGGGTACATGGTTTAGTGGTCAGTGCATTTCGCTGCTATATCTAGGATCTGCAACCATTTCCAACTGAAAGGGGAAAAGTTTTCTATGTTGAGAATCAAACCCTATCCTATGTGAAGTTTAGAGTGTGCGCGCGCGAGCCTATGTGTATGTGTGTGAGATAGGGATCACCATATTAATAAATGTATACAATGAAAGCCCTATAATTTTTGTATGCCCATGTAAGTTTTTATACAAAATAAAAATATATAAAAAAAAAAAAAACACAATTTTTCGGAAACAGTCTTTCACTTTTAAAATGGCTGGTAAATTCTCTACTTACGATGCCACAGAAAATCTTCATGATATAAAATATGAAGAAGGATTTCCTTTTAATAGCATGGTGGAACTTAACCCGACTTTTTAACAGCCTTATGCAAAATGTCAATTTGTTTAAAGTAGTATGTTTCAGATAATCGACATGGCAGATAAAATGCTATTTTTTATCGACGTCTTCCAACGTTAAGTCACATCGGACGATGGGTGAAATTGGTGAAATGATGCTCAAAAGAGTCCGGGGTCCATGGAGCTTAGAGTTACCCGACATTCGTCTTAGAGGATAAGGGAAAACACCGGAAAAAACCTTAACCAGGTAACTCTCCCTAACCGAGATTCGAACTCGGGACCTCTTGAACGCGAGGCAGACATGCTACCTACACGCTACCGAGGCGGGCTTTATCACGTCATGTCAAATGTTTACGTTTCAGTTCTGAGTAATTTCAAATACGTTTATGCATACATGCCAACCAACAATGATACTCCTTACAGTGCTTACGTCGCAATGTATTGTTATAATATAATGGTATCTATTTATTTGTATTAGGAAAGTCCGCCTCGGTAGCGTGGTAGTAGCATGTCTGCCTCACGTTCAAGAGGTCCCGAGTTCGAATCTCGGTCAGGGTGAGTTACTTGGATAAGGTTTTTTCAGGGGTTTTCCCTTATCCTGAAAGACGAATGTCAAGTAGCTCTAAGCTCTATGGACCCTGGGTTCATTTGAGCATCATTTCACCCATTCCATTCATCGTCCGATATGACTTAACGTTGGAGGACGTAAATTACAAATTCGGTTATGTTAAATACATTACTCTCTCCTTCCTCATGGATCAGTTTTTGCAAAATCTGAATTTCTGTCTTAGGACGAATAGTATTTATTTGAGATTGAATAGTTTGCCGCTCGGCACACAGCACACCGGCAGCCTGAGCGGCTTAACCCAACAGATCAGAGAAACCTATGCCCCGACATAAACGCTTGAGACAAAAGACTAAAGACTTCTACACCACCCAGATAAAGTCGCAGAAAGCGGCTAGGTGCTGGGCGAAACCATTCCGTCCAGGTAAACTTGGACGACTCGATTCTTCTGCTGGTCTGCTGGTTGCACACCCCATTTGAAACACATATTAGTTATCTGACATTCATCCTTCAAGATAAGGGAAATCCCGGTAAAAAACATCATCCTGAGAGCTCACCTTGACCGAGATTCGAACTTGGAACCTCTAGAACGTGAGGCAGACACGCTACCACCTACGCTACAGAGGCACGCATGCCAATCTTTGATATTACAAACAGCCTATGAAGTTCGCACCATTTTTATGACACCATACAGAAACAAAAATTGAATTTACCAAAGATATGAAATCCATTAAAATATAAATTTATGTCAAATAACTTCTTCTTTGACTGGTCTCTTATCCACTAAGTGGTGTCAGAGTAATCTTGTTCCCCTTAACACTTATGCTGGTTGAGGAACGGAATCTCTGGATCCGTGAGAGAGAGAGAGAGAGAGAGAGAGAGAGAGAGAGAGAGAGAGAGAGAGAGAGAGAGAGAGAGAGAGAGAGAGAGAGAGAGAACCCACGATGGGTGATCAGCCCGATGGTATGCAAGTGAGAGAAGTGGATGGCAGTGAGGGCGAGATGAAATGATAGGAAACAAGAAGCAATTAGTGGGATGCTGGCGGGGGAAACCGGAGGACCCGCAGAAAACCCGCCCCAGTACCATGTTGTTCGCCACAAATCTCACTTTGCGATCCCCTGGTATCGAACCCGGGCCGCCTTGGTGAGAGCCAAGCGGTCTAAGCGCTCAGCCACAGCGCGATGTCAACTTTCTTTGATATATTTATTTTGACCGCTTGTTTTACGTTCTTTTTTTTTTTTGTTTACACTTTTATTTCAAGTATACCATATTTTAAATGCTCATTTTTTCAGCACTGCCTTACATCAATTTGTTATGCAAATAAATGCTCTTTTAGCATTCTACATGTAAAGTATTTCTAGATATTTATTGTGATTAAGTAAAGCCATTAAGTAAAATGGTTTAATGGGTGGAAAAAGTAGAGTTAAACATTAAAGGGCCAGCTTCTGGGTCAGCTTGTTCCTAATTTCGCATATTTCGGACCTATAGTTCAATTATTCAACAGGTCGCAAGAGCTAATAACATCGACGATATGCTACCGATCAGGAAAAGTTTATTGAACTGGTGATCGATCGATATTGTCCGACCGCACATTGATGACGTCATAGATGCTGTGTTTTCTATTTCATCTACCTCTCTTTCCTCTTAATATCCGTAAAATATGCAAACAACACCTGGAAATTATTATACAAAATGTAATATTTCCTATTCTACAATCTTAAGAGAAGACCCAATATACTGCTGACAGCGATTATATGTTATACTAAAGCGTTAATTTGTGGAGAAAAAGTGTAAATTTAGAAAGTCGACCAATACAGGTAAGGTTTGTCGGACGTGCAATTATTACTAAGTGTAAAATACCAAAGTGAACAACGACCGACAGGCAGAGTACACGTGTTCAGAGGCCTTTAAAGCAGTAAACAGCGTGAGAAGCTGCACGAATGGCGGGTATCGAGGAGCTGAATAGCAATAAATTATTTTCAAACTTGGAAATTAATTGTTCTTTCACATTAGCCGTGTGTAGGACGCACTAGTAAAGGGTAGAGTCAGACTGAAAAATTCAATGCCATAGCCCGAATTTGAACCACGGATCTTCTGGTTTTCGTCCAGCCGCTCTAAACCATTGAGCTACTGTGGCCAACGTGCCAACATGACATTAAATTATCCATCTGACTCGTTTTTTTCCCGGTAAAACACTAGGAGTTCTTATAAACACACGAGACAACTACCTTAATGGCGACTTACTATGCTGTAAGGTAATGCTCATTGGTACTAATTGGCAATGTACTATGCTAATAGGTACAATTGTACCTAATAGTGGTCCGAACTATAAAGCCCGGACCTTAAAGTACAAGTGTTTATGAAAACTCCTAGTGGTTTACCGGGAAAAACATGAGTCAGTTGGACAATTTATCATGTCATAGTAGCTCAATGGTTTAGAGGGGCTGGACGGAAACCAGAAGATCCGTGGTTCAAATCCCGGCTATGGCATTGTATTTTTCAGCCTGGCTCTAACCTTTCATAGTGTGTCCTACACACGGCTAGTGTGAAAGAACAATTAATTTCCATTAATTGCACCTAATAGTGGTCCGAACTATAAAGCCCGGGCCTTAAAGTACTTACAGCATAGTAAGTCGCCATTAAGGTAGTTGTCTCATGTGTTTATGAGAACTGCTAAGTGGTTTACCGGGAAAAACACGAGTCAGTTGGAGAATTTAATGTCACGTTGGTCATAGCTCAAATGGCTAGTGCGGTTGGACGGAAACCAGAAGATCCGTGGTTCAAATCCCGGCTATGGCATTGAATTTTTCAGTCTGGCTCTACCCTTTCATATTTTCAAACTGTTCATAACGGAATTGCTATAATCAGTAAACGATACGTTAAACAGCAGAAAATGTACTGGGACTCTCGCAAGCTAGACCTGCCATAAAAGTAACTATATTTCACCAATAAACGCCAGTGTACTTCTTCATTCTTACTTATGTTCAACCTCCCATGTCAACGTATATAGCATAAGTCTCAACCAAATTGTTTCTTCTTTGATTTATAAATTAGGAATATTGAAGAATTTACTGAAACATTTCGTATACGCTTGTCTCTTCATAATAGTGACATGTTTATTGTAGTTTTCTGATTACCATGGGAAGCATAAGGAACAGCGTCAAGTTTGTGTAATGTTTCACTTCTCTTTAACTCCTCAAAGGAAGCAGTTTTATTGATGGTTTTGAAAGTATCACGTATTAACATTCTGTGTGGTAAACAAACAGAAGAGTGGGAGAGAGAAACAGGAACAGAAATGGAAGGAGTGACAGACTGAAAGAAGAATGCTTGCACTAAAGCAATAAGTGAACAGAGCTGTGGATTCTACATCTCTCAGAATAAACGCAGGACTATCAAGTATCTCAGATAATTTATTTTTTTCTCACGGGATTATCTAGTAAATGTATTTTGGCAAGAAAGTGGAGCTTTTTGAAATTATCTCCTCTATTGATCTCAAATTCTTAACGGAAATAAATACATTTATACTATAAGTAGAAATTTTCTCTTTGTGGATTTGTTGCAAATTCATCAAGTTGTTAGATGATAGGAGGCTTATAAATTGAAACCGCAGTATCAGGCAGCGATTAGGAGGCGGCGAATTAATCGAAATCATATAATTAAAAAAATATAAATTAATAAAATGCTTTGCTAAACTAATATAAAAATCTTGTTATAACAATATGAAATTAGAATGGATAGAGTAATGATTAAAATAGCGGTTGACTTAAAGAATAAGAAGGAAAGAATATAATTTAATATAACATATACTAGCACCCAGGCAAGGAAGAGAGAATATTCTTGTAAAAAAATCTGTACACTTTGGAGAGACAGGACGGGAGGTCCCTTATCTTCTTTGTGCTAGTAAAGGTTCAATGTCTGAGAACTATAGAATACTTCCAGCCAGGAATGTGTTGGGACATAGGGCTTTCAAAATGCAGTTGAGCATGAACGCTAAAGGGATTTACTTCGCTGATATGATAACGATGTATACCGTTACAAACAACTCAGGCTGGGCTGAACGTTAATGAGTTAAATGCGCTTTGCAAACCAATGCGAAAATTCGAAATAAATGAGAAAGCAATAATAATAATAATAATAATAATAATAATAATAATAATAATAATAATAATAATAATAATAATAATAATAATAATAATAATGTAACATTTGAGAAGGGTGAGCTAGTTTGGTCATGTGATAAAGTTAGGGGATCAGGATAAGGTTCGAACTGAATCGTGAAGTAAGAAAAACCTTACTTACAAGTTGATACTACGACAGGAAGGACGTGTTCATGCACGTTAAGAAAAGAAGCGAAGATTTATAAGTCTGAAATGTAGGGAAGTTAAGAATAGCGCAACCAGCGTAAGTGGAAGCAACATTAGAAGTTTATTAGAGCGAAGTAGTCGCCGTATAAAGAAGAAATAGAAACCGCGCGGAAGTAACTTTAAACAAGTAATCCAGGGTTTCAAGTAAAATTGAACTTATGTTAGGAATTTTACTAACAGGTGGTCACCGATCCAAGTCGATAAGCAAACTTAGTAGGAATTAAACCAATTAATTCTGCAACAAACAAAGTGTTATTAATACGACTGAGTGGCCAACAACCACGAAAATCCATTTCCTACATCCATTCACCTGAGGATAAGAGAACTCATAGCTCCAATTAGAACACAATCAATTTAATGGTATACGAGTTTGCCGCAAAATCCAACTACCAAAGAAACTACCAATGTTTGTTGAATCTACAAATATTTCCAGATCAAAGTAGTGTATCTGTGTAGATTTGCATGTTGCAATTTTGTTGGACAGAAAAGCTTGGGTTTCAAGGAAATATAAATATAAATTAGTAATAAATTTTAGGATAAGTAAACCGTTCAGTACATAACTATCATCAAACGTGATGGTACATTTATACTTGAGTACTATATCCAATCACATCTTAAGAGAACCACATCAATGTAAATATTGTAACCTAATTAACAAATCGAAAACAATTCTTGAACACTAGACTGTTTTCTGTTGCTATTAGAAATCAGGAATCAAACTTTGGCCAGTTCCAGAAACGTGTATAAAAGTATATACCACATTACGAAATAAAGACTCGATGAAAATGACTGCTTGTAACTGTGACAGCTGACATCTTATCTATTGCTGAGTTTATCTCTATGTGTACGTACATCTCTGTTAAAAAGTGTTTGCAGCACTTAAAACGAAGGTCATACTAAACCAAACAAAGAATACAAACTGTTAAGCATTCGACTATGAATAATATAACCGTACAGTACTGTACCTTGCGCTCCTTCACTGGCGGATGAAATGGTGATTTACAGATGCGGCACATTTCTAGGAATTATCAAGCACGTCCTGGTCTTGAATATTCGGGCTATAAGTTTATTTCACACCCGACAGTCCAACACAATTTTTTTCATCATATGACAGCCACACTTGATCAGAAACACTTGTCAACTGAGACATAAATGACACGAAGGCAGACTGCAGTCGACTACAATCGCAGAGAATCTGATGGCCACAATCCTTCCAGAAAGTGAAGTGGTTACAAACTGTGCCGGTTTGTCAACAGAGGCGGTGAATCGGAACACAGGTTCACGGAGAATGAAGGTTTAATTCCCTTTTTACAGCCACACCAACGTGTAAAGCGGCACGTACGCCACGGTCAAACCCGCCGATGATCACGTCCCATATTCATCAAACAAGTTTCACTTTACCGTCCGTTCTTTTCCCCCTACAAGGTCTTGAAAATTTATGGGCTAAAAATGCCCCTAGCAATTACGACAGACCGGCTAAAACGAGGCGAATTTAAAATAGTTATTAAGGTGTTAACGCTTTAAATAGTTTGCGTTTAGATTCTAGATGTCAATGGCAGCTGTGGCTAATAATGACGATTCTTTGTAGAGCACCGAAGACCGTAACCTGCGAGGATGCACTTCAGGGAGTTCGTGGAAATAGGTGCAGAGCAAAGCAGGGAAAACGTGATAGGTGGAAGAGTGCCACTTTTTCCCAGGATAAGAGTATGAAACCTTTTTGTGTGCAAACCAGTGCCCAACAAAGTAATTGAAGCCGGGACGCTACCATAAGTAAGTTTATTACTGCTACACCATGATTAAAAACTGCTATAAAAAACGAAGTTTCTCGACGCTTATTATGCGCACAAAAAGCAGTGATAAAGCCCTGTGTTGTGTATCACGATCTTACCATACCATTCAAGAAAAACAATAACTTCATTCGTTTCCATACTTTGAGCAACCGATTATTAAACAATAGTTTGTAGAACTATTGATTTTTTACTTCCCTATGTACTTCAGTAAGCAGAGGAGGTATTGTATTCCAGCAAACAATTCGATGTCAGATTTCACCTAAATTATATGCTTTAATGCCTTAGGAACTTTATATATAATTCGTACGGAAAACGGCTATGTTCTACATATAGCCTGCCTCTGCAGCGTAGGTGGTAGCGTCTCTGCCTCATGTTCAAGAGGTCTCGAGTTTAAATCTTGGTCAGGATGAGATGACTGAATACATTTTTTTCGGAGTTTTCCTTAATCCTGAAATATAAAGATCGGGTAATTCTAAGCTGTAGGGACACTGGGCTCATATGAGGTCCATTTCACCCATTTCATTCATCGTTTGATGACTTAACCTTGAAGGATGCAAATTAAAAAAAAGTATGAGTGAGAAGTATATATAACTAAAATAACTACATATATACCAAACTTAGAATTTAAATCCAATATCTTTCAAATGTGTAATAGAAAGTTAATCAGAAGTCTTCTATCCCTTACATTGATTTTTTGTTTTTGTTTGAAAATTATGATTCTAGCTCACCTCTGTAACGCACTGTGTCTGCCTCGCGTTCAAGAAGTCCCGAGTTCGAATCTCGGTCACGGCTATTTACCTGGATAAGGTTGTTTTTACGGGGTTTAACGTATCCTGAAAGGTGAGCTGGGTAATTCTATGGAGCCTGGGTTCCTTTGAGCATCATTTCATCCATTTCGTTCACTGTCCGATATGACAACTATGGAGGACGTTGACATTAATTAAAAAATACATGGTTCTATTTTGATTTAAGCATCATATGTTTAAGATCATAATAAAACGAACGTCTTGAATTTTCAGGGAAAAGCCTATCAGTCTGCTTCATTCGGGAGAAATTTCATATAATTTCTTATAATGGGACTGGCGGAATGCAGTTAGCTTAAGCAATAATTAAACTTTACGCTATGCAAGACATAAAATTCCGCTCTCTCTCTCAGCAAGATTAGGAGAGAAAGAAAGAGAGAACGGGGAGATTTTCCATTTCAGAAAAGTATTTGCAAATTTAAACGTACTACAAGAAATATATCAATAGTCAATTAAGAAAAATAAATACAATTAAAAAAGAAAGGTTAAGACAAGAAAATTTGCGACTTTAAGGAGATCTAAATTTTTATAGCAAGATTTTGTCCATCTTTTCTGGTATATCGGAAGTTAAAAGTTATTGAGATAACTGATGACTTACCAAGCACGGAATCACACAAAGAGGTAATAATATAGGTAACAAAAAGGAAACAAAGAAAATGGAATAGATGTCGATTTATTGGCGACAATAGCCAAACACAGACAATACAATCACATGTCTCGTGATCCATGGTTTACACTATAAAATGCGTAAAATAGAACATCGAGTAAACATGATAGTGTGCGCAAAATATGTGAACACAAGTGCGAGTAATACGACTTCATTAGTGTAATAAAAGGACACAATCGGTTACCGAACTCATAAAAGAGTGAAAGCACATTTCTTAATGCTTCTTCGAGTACAACTTTGTTGTTCATTGAAGTCATTCAGAATGATATTACCGAAAAATTCAAGATGTATCTACATTTCATATGTCAAGAAATTGTTTTAAAATATGGTATTTTAATCCAAATCGTTAATAAAAATGGAAATTTAGTTCCAAAGAGTAATTTTGGATGAGCGAATATTTGTTGTTTAAAATATTGGTATCCTACCTTGGAAGATTTTTTCATTAGCCCGTAATGGGGAGCTATGCTGCATAGAAGGCTCCAGTCAGATGCCTGGTAAGACAGTGAGAGGCAAAATGAATGAAAAATAATAAGCAATTGGTGGAATGACGACGGGGGAAACCCGCCCAAGCGCCGAGTTGTCCAACACAATTCTCACTTTGCGGCCGCCTGGGGTCGAACCTTGGTGAGAGTCAGGCGGTCTAACCACTCGGTCACGGCGCGGTCACTTTGAAAGATACCCAAGTTAAAATACCAAGCATTACATTCAAACAACTTTTCGTTTTTGAGTTCACAAACAAAAGCACCGTTTTTTTTATTATTATTCAGGGAGTCAAAACTGCATTTGCGGTTAAATCTTCCTATCAAAGTTTCGGTATAATACTTTACTTAGCGGGTAAGTGGTAGAGAAAGTAAAAACAAATCTACATTTATGATAAAAATATTGAAAACAATGCACGAAAAAGTACACAATATGAGAAGCAAGTCTATGGGATATTTCTGACTTCCTGAATCATAAAGCACTTATTGTATCAAAAAGATTCCTTTTGGCTGTAGGTGATAGATAAAACTGTTTCTATTTACGATTGATTGCTAGCCTTACCAATTTGACATTAAGTTGTGGAATTAATATTTACCTAACGGAATACTCGAATTACACTCCATGAGAGGTTTTCAGAGGAAAGCTATACATACATGATGCGACTAAGATATATACATAAATGATGAGGTAGCAACACCTAAGATAGGTTTTAAAAGTACTTTATTGGAAGAAACCGTGCTACGTGAACAGTTTATCAGCAAGGACATTCTACATATTACCTGTCATGTTTTACTTCTCTGTACTGGGATCATGAACGGTAAATTTCATTCTCGCTAACATTTGGTTGGTAAGGCATAACCTTTCGTTTTTTTTTTTTTTTTTCTAAAATGTCTAATGGACACCATACTCATTTGGGCATTGCGCACAAAGGTCACAAACAAACAAGCTTTGTAATAATATTTTGTTTGTCAATTTCGTAGCCAATTTGCCAGGATCATATGAGGACCACCGGTGTGTGCGAATTTCGTCGCGCAAGAGTTGTTCTACTTGCCAGTAAATCTACTGACATGGGGGTGTCGCTTTTAAGCGCACACAAAAACTATCGGTCTGGGCTGGATTTAAACCTGTGACCTCGGAATCAGCAGGCCAGACCTATTGAACAAGTCACAGAGACTCTTTTTAAGGGATGATATGATATTTTTTAAGGGATGATATGATATAGGAAGAAAAGAAGACGGGAAAGCCTAATCCATTCACTTATCACCGCTAGCATCACCACCAACAACTTGTAAATGATTCCTACAAGTCAAAAGAGGAAAACGCTCGGAGAAATTTCAGAAAGCACTACTTTCAGCGATTTTAAAATTTATGTCCTACAACGTTAATTTATATCAGACAAAGAATTAAATAGGGAAATTATGCTCAAATGAACACAGGGTTCATAGAGCTTAGAGATAGCCCGCCTCGATAGCGTAGATGGTAGCGTGTCTGCCTTACGTTCAAGATGTCCCGAGTTCGAATCTCGGTCAGGGTGAGTTACTGGATACGGTTTTTTCCGGGTTTTTCCCTTATCCTTAAAGACGAATGTCGGGTAACTCTAAGCTCTATGGACCCCGGACTCATTTGAGCATCATTTCACCCATTTCATTCATCGTCCGATATGACGTGATGTTGGAAGACGTAAAATTAAAAAAGCTTAGAGATACCCAACATCTATATTTCAGAATAAGGGAAAACCCCTGGAAAAACCTTATACAGATAACTCACTCTCATCGAGATTTGAATTCGGGGCATCTTCAACGTAAGTCAGACGCACTATAAATGCACCAGAGAGGCGGGCGTTTTCAGTGATTTACGCTGTACTGTTTAAACTGAACCCATATAGTAATATGACGTGTTTCCTAGCATCGATATACCTTGTTTCTCCCTTCCTCACCAATGCTGGTGCTAGGAGTCGCTCGGGTTCCCTCAGAGCGAGGAAGCCGAAGCATTTGACCTGAGATATCAGGGTTGAGGGGTCGGCCTAACGCCTGGGATGATGAGATGAATCATGGAACAATTGGTGGAATGATGATGGAGGAAACCGGAGGAAAACCACCCCAGCGCCATGTTGTCTACCACAAATCGCACCTTGTGGTCGTCTGGGATCGAATCCGGGCCACCTAGGTGAGAGCCAAGCGATCTAACAACTCAGCCATGGCGCGGCTAGTGTATATATTTATACATATTGGCGCCTTGAAGCCAATGCCTTGAGTGGGGCCGGAAATTCATTATAATTCGTTTTCATAACACATTTCCAAGCCAAATTTGGAGAGGCTCGCCAGCTAGTCAACGTTAGATGCTACCTTTCTCGGCATATGGCCCAGGACTAGTTTCAACAGCTGAGAAACGCGACGATATTTTTCTATCAAGAGAAATCAGAATGCGTGTCGCGGCTTGTTAGCAGACCTCAAGTATGTTTAACATCCTCGTCTCGAATGCAGATGACTGGCCAATCAACTCACTGCTCAGAGCAAAACACTTCTGTTAACTCATTCAAGTGACAGTAAAAACAGCTCCTTACGTATTTCGATTTTTGTTTGTTCTCTTGGACTTATGTTTTTATTTCTGTTACTATGTTAATCGATATCAATTTATCTTTTATCTGTACTTTTTAAATTTGTTCTGATACAACCGATAAGCTAGATAAGGATAGGACATCTGTTAACTTCAACGAAATCTTTCAGACACACTGTCTGGGACTTGCAAAGTGATTACGAAATAATAGGTCTCCCAATCCTCAGGTTTATGGAGATGTTTTTATTGAAAAAAAAAAAGAACAACAAATTTTCCCTTAATCTGAACAAGCATAACTAAACGCCAGCATCAAAGTAACATCCACTAACACGAAACATTCAAGACCCCCGCAGTTGTCCATTACCTTACAACTCCATTAAAGATACAGTCAGTGCATAAAGGTGAAAGGTAAGACCTTCATCTGAACAAAACCTGAAGGCAATTTAACATTTAATCAGGCATAAAACGTTTCCGGAGTTTTGGTTCACTGCATATCTATTGTACCGGTCAGAAAACAAGGTGAATTGTTTTATTGCACTGCTCCAATTACACGAAGCTGGTCTCTAAACAACGACCTGTAGCTGATAATCTATGATTTAATTATGCCAAGGACATAGGCTTTATATTACTATAAATGACGCAAAACAGGCATAATTGTCCGCAAGATTCTACATAACGTTATAACCTAATAGCAATTGATACAAAACACAGAATTTAATATGTGATACTTTCTCAAGGAGGATCTACAGTTCAGTCTTTGTAGTCATAAAATGAACCTACCTGCTACTCCAATTATATAACATTTGTTGAGTAAACCTGAGATCTGGTTTTAAGCATCTAAATGTTAATGCTGAATAAAACACTGCAATGGAGTTTAAGAAAATACAGTGTCATATTTTGTAGTATTTTCAGGAGAACGTACATTAATGATTTTAAAATGGACTTGCTGAAAATTGAAACCAAGGGTAATCTGTAAGCCTGCATTAAATTCTAAATAGGTTTAATTTAAACTGTGGATGACGAAACATTAATATAATTATGCAAGATAAGGAGTTGTTAGAATTTATCATTTACCACGCGGCACTTTAGAAAGATTGCTTAAATGTACAAGAAAAGTGAATTCATTCAAACAACTGGCTAGGTGAAATTGGGCACCAACTTGTAATAAATTTTATTAAAGTGTACTAAGGATGAAACAGGAATTTGCCCTAAATGCCGGAATAAAGAAAATGCAATTCACATTTTCTTGGGAGGCAAAGACACTAATATATGGAGAGTCATGCAAAATAATGGCTGAAGATTTTAAAAATTGCAACATTCAAAGAAAATATTTTTCCAAGCAATTTCACATTAATAATTTAGGAGATTTCTTATTTACAGACAGTACCAGTGGCGTGGTCAATAAATTAAATTGAGGTAAGCAGTACAAACCAGTCTGTATCGTAAAGTATAATCGTAGTTTGGCAACAGCAATCAATAAATATTATAGAAAGTAGTGTTATTTAATAACCTGTATGACTTGGACTAGAACCTGGGTTAGCTCGAGGCCATATGAACACTGAAGAGAGACTAACCAAATAAATATAGCAACATAGCTGAAACTATTTTCTAGGACTGACAACGAACAATTTGTTGGAAATTAATAATAAAAAAAAACTGGGCTATTATGCATGTGAGTATTATGACTTTGTACAACTTGTATTGTCACCTCAATAATGTAATCTAGAATAGTTAAAATTTTCCTTGACACTACACTTATCTCACTGTCACTTCACTTTCTGCATGACTTAGCGGCATAATGATACACGCACGACTCAGCCTCTTTTTCGAATGGCTCACCCACTGGGGACTCAACACATAGCTCTCTTAATCCGTAGTAGCAACATTTAGGCTAGGTCACGACTAGCTATCAAATTTGGATAGCCATCAGTTTGTGTAATGCCAGAAACGCTATAACGTACTACAGCTGGAGCACTCACGAGAACACTTTCTAGCCATTGAAAATATCCACAGAATTCCAGAATGTTCCAGAGGCGGGGAGAAGGAAAACTTCCAGGAGACTGATTATCTCTCGACTGCATTACTGGGGTTAACGTTGGAGAACACTACTTTTTCTATCCTTATCCTGGCAGATCACGCCATTTAATTGATAGCTGGCACCAGTTGCGACACAACATGCACATCCTAAACATTACATAAATGATGTTACATTCACATGCTTTTCTCTATCCACTGTCATTTATTTTATGCAACTTCTGCAAACAATTCTTACAAAATCGTATATTTCTGTCTACCACAAAGTATGTATGTAGACGTTTGCAGAAATAAGTTTTAATACACATTTCTTGGAATTAAGAGAGGGGTGGGTACAGGAAACCGAAGCGATAGTCAAATCTTTAAAGCGAGTCTCTTTCGCTAACCTTGAACGCCCACATTCCTTCCAAAGGCATTAAAAGAGCCGGCCTCGTAGCCGTGGTCGCTAGAGCGTATGACTCTCGCGTTTCGCCGCGTATAGGGTCGCGGGTTCGAGTCCCGCCTTGGGATTGATGATGATGTGCATATAAGGGCGCTCAACTGCTCGGTCATCAGCACCCTTACGAAAACTAAATCATGGCAATAGCCAGAGATAAATTACTCAGAAAATAAAAAATAAAATAAAAACAATATGACAATAAAATAAATAGGTCCAAATGAAAAAAAAAGACAATAAAATAAATAGGTCCAAATGAAAAAAATAAGACAATAAAAACTATATTTAGCAATAAAGTACCAAAAGGTATAAAAAACAGTTTTCAATATTAACTTGCATTCTCAAAACAAACTACCAGCCCAGTGGTAGTCGAATCAATTTGTTCCTTTTCTTAGGGGCTGGGCTCATTTTCAGCAGGTTTATCCTGCCTTTTCCTCACTGTCGCTTTGGTAGTGAGGACAGGATTTTCTCGCTCCACATCCCCAATGGAGGACCGCCGTGGGCATGAATGTTTATGTGTATAGTGTGTGTGAAACTACAGAAAACAAACAGCAAAACACACGGAAACAATAGAAAACGGTCAAATAAGGAAAATAAATATATATTTATTAAAAAGAAGCAAGATGAATCTCAGTATTTACCATTTTTATTTGCCATTCAAATATCTTACATATACTTTAAACTTGTTAATAAAAATCGATCGAGACAAAATATAATTTTGGAGTAAAAGGTAGTTCAGGCTGGAGGGGAGTTCTTGAAAATCTTCTTGTCGCATCTTTTGAAAATACTGAAGTTATTTTTTTCTAAAACAAAAGCGATTTTTGGGGGAGAAGGGCGAATTCAGGGGCGCTAGAACATGTACTTCCGGATAAAACTTAATATGGAATTTGTAGTAATACTGTTCTGTGGTAGTATAGGTAACTACTAGAAAAAGTAAAATCTGAAAGTGTTGATGCTTTCAGTATAAGGAATGTTTTTGTTCATATGCATTATAATCGCCATACTACGATAAGCGGCCGAAAAGAGAGAATTTTGCAGCAGACAGATTTCGAGTTATATAAAGGTAGACAGTTCATTCATATTCAACATGTTGTAGCATCACTCTTTACGTTTGTCCTAGACGCGACTAGTAGCCATGTTTTCGAGTCTTTACAAGTCATTCAGAGGAAACACAAAGAAGCATTTGGGCTAGACTCTCTTATCATGATACTCTGTTGTCAGCTTGACGTGTTTCCATTGAGGTGAGACCTGACTGGTTCCAGCTGGTATTCGTGTTTGTACTCGGGTGCAAAAACAGAAGCGTTTTATACAGAACATACTCATTTATTGAACCTGTCTTGGATTTCTTTACTTTCTGTACGTAACTGACCTTTTCCCCCCTTCAAAGTTAGGTTATTTCATACGACGTATTAAAGTTCACTTTATTTGTCAAGTAATATGTGACGCTATCTTTAAATTCTTACATGAGCACTGGTTGGTTCAGCTAGGCAAATGGCGTCATTTATATGGTAACCCTCGAGCGCCATCTTTTGCAATTAACTGATTTAAGTTAATGGGACATGCAGTTGTTATCACGACGGAATTATGACCTTATTTAAGTACAGTACATATCTACGTTTTTCTTCCTTCGATTATTGGTTATATGCAATTTTGTAATAACATTTATTCAGCAACTGCCGAATCAAAAATTGTGTGGGTTGGAGAATATTGATTACAAGCAGAGTCATTCTGGGATTACCTAGTGCAGCTCCAAATGAGGTAACCAGCTGAATTAGAAATACTTGGCAAATAAGACAGAGGTTATACGTATTGCAACAAACGAGAACACATAGTATTTACCAATTACGTGCACATCCTGCCTGATCTGGGGTATCATGCTAGGCTTTGGTTCTTGAGGCCGCGGGTTCAAATTAGGGGAGCGATAATTTGTTTTGGCGTAATATTCTTAAAACAGATTTCTTCGGAAGAGAAGTAAAGCCGGTGGTCACGTGTCCTAGATTTACTGCACTTGATAAAGATACCTCTGAGCAAAATTAATCGGTCTTTTAAGCCGAATGTAGAATGGAACACACAATAGTTGAACGTCGATTAAAAAACTTAGGCACTTGGTATAGTAGGAAAAATTTCACTTGTGACTATTGACACAAAGTTGTAGCAAAACAAAATTGATCCGTCGAATCAAATCCTACTAGCCTGCTGAGTCACAAGTAGAAAACTAAACTGCACTAGTACTGTCCACTGAACTTGAATGAACTGAACTCTACTATCAGTTACCTGTCTACTGTCCAGGCCAGGCACTAGTCAGCTTGCCATACAAATTCCTACATAAAACTACGCTCTGTATTATCAGCTGCCAAAAGGAATCCTTTGGAGTAGGAAAGCGGCACACAATGGTTATTCCTCTGTGGGAGATCTGCCATTAGCTGCGTCGCTGAGTCTATGTCCAGATAGCCCGACGGATATGCGCCAACCTCAGCGGGTTAGCTTCACGCTGCTTCAAACGAAGGAACTATTATCAAAGACTTTAAGCATACAAGATAAAATAAAAATGGGAAAGAATTTGGCTATCTCAACAAGAATAATGTAAAGAATCGGAAAATCTGAGATATATATGAGGGTAGGCTGATAAATCCCGGGCCTTAAAAAAAAAAGTTATTTCTCAACATAATCTCCAGAAAGGCTAATACATTTGTCATATCGGTGTTCTAATTTAATTAAACCACCTCTGTAGCGCGATTTAACATGGTCCTCTAAACAGCTGTTTACTGCGTCAATGACCTCGTTGCTGTGAAATCTTGTTCCTCCAATAAATATTTTAAGTTTGGGGAACAAGTGGTAGTCACTGGGTGCTAGATCTGGCGAATAAAGTGGATGTTCAAGCAATTCGAACTTTAATTCGCACATTTTTCCCATTGCAATGACTGAACGATGGGTCGGAGCATTGTCGTGAAGAAACAAGTTCTTTTCTTTTCCAAATGAGGTCTTTTTCTTTTCACCTCATCACTAAAATGTAGCAGTAACTAAGCTTGAGTAGTAGCTTTTCCAAATAAAAAATAATTTCCTGTGCATCCCACAAAACAGTCACCATAACCTTGTTAGTTGACAAAATTGACTGTCTTTTTGAAGTTGGTTCACTTGGCTCAATTCTTGTTTTACTTTCTGGAGTGTACTGATGTATGCAAGTTTCATCCATAGTAACAAGCCATCTCAAAATTTCACTCGGATTTTTATTGTAGAGCCCCAAATTTTTAACAGAAACAGCTTTTCTTTGCAACTTTTGGTCAGGTGTCAATAAACGCGGCGTCATCTTGCACAAACCTTGTGAAAGCCCAAAACATTACTTAAAAATTACCTGCACTTTCTTTTGATGTGTTTATAGCCTCTGCTATCTCAAACTAATTTAATCTGCGGTCTTCCAGTAATAAACGATGATTTTTTTTTTTCAATGATTTCTGGAGTTGTAACTTCCACAGGGCGTCGAGAGCGAGGCTCATCACTAGCGCTCGTACGTCCAATTTTAAACTCTGCAACCCATCTTTTAATCACTGTATATGAAGGGGCAAAGTCTTTCAATGTACTGTCCATTTCCTCCTTGATTTCTTTAGGAGTTAAGCCTTTCAAATGGAAGTATTTAATCATTGCTCGTTTTCCCAAATCCTCTATTTTCGCGAAACCTTTACACTTGTCTTGTTTAAAACGCTGTCATTCAAAAACTAAACAAGATATTGACCTTAACTATGGATACAAGTTAGTCTAGAGTTAAGCTTTATGATGCCAGAGCGCCATCTCTATGCGAGGCCCCAGACTTATCAGCCAACACGCGTAATAGTCCGTAGATAATTATTATTAGACGAGGAATAAGGAATAAAATGAAAAAGAATAGATGAACTGAAGAGAGAAGAGCACTTTGAAATATCAAGAAGGTTTAAGAAAGAATGGAGAGGCAGGAAAATATGTGGATGTTTGTAATAAACTAGAGGAGAATAACATGTTTGGGGTAGAGCAGAAATGTGATTAAGAGGAGTAAAACTGACAAACTAATGATGTTTATTATGTGAAAGTGTATATCCAATCCACATTTTTTTTTAAATTTATGTGCTCCAAAGTTAAGTCATATCGGACGGTGAATGAATTGTGCGAAATGATGCTCAAATGAGTCCGGGGTCCATGGAGCTTAGAGTTAGCTGACATCAATCTTGAAGGATAAGGGAAAACCCCGGAAAAACCTTATCCAGGTAACTCACCCTGACCGAGATTCGAACTCGGGACCTTTGAACGTGAGGCAGACACACTACCATCTACGCTACCGAGGCGGGCAAATCCACATTGTACAGTAGAATATCCAGTAACTGAAATATGGGGAGGGGTATGGAATAAAAGGAGAGAGATAATCTATAGACAAATTTTGGCACTACACTTTTTAAAACCAGCACCCAGCTTAAAAAATACTGCGGAAGAAAATGATTAAGGCAAAGGAATAACTTAATTAGAAAGATGAAGAGAAAAGGAAAAGTTAAATATAAATATCCACTTATAAATTACCTTAAGTGAAGTAGGATCCTTCATACACAATAACCAAAGATTAGTTGTATAGAAACCAAAATACTAGCGAGCATTCTAAGAACAGTTTATTTGTTACTAATAGTAAAACTTTACAAACACTGCGGTTTATTAATTTCGTATGAACATTTTTCGGAAAAGTGAAGTAAACCTTCAAGTAAAGGGTAGTTTAGGACTCAGATGTTGTACGCATAATTTTCTTTTGAACTACTCTGTGCAGTTGTTTTCCTCTGGCTCAGGCAAATGCTAATACAGGCAAACACTACTTCGGTTCAACGACTGCTAACCCATTAATTTTCTCCTATTCGTGGAAGAGTGTGTATGCTGCAGAAATAAAAATCAATTGTCACACGAAGCTAATTCACGCAAACGTTGATAACAGAAGCTGAAACAAGAGCGGACACAGCCTTTACGAAAACAATTGTTATAATAACTATTGTGAATAATGTGTTTCCAAAATAGGTGGAAAGAGGGGGGGGGGGGGGGCTACCAAGTTTTGCTTTCCCTAACACTTTGCTATTAAAGTACTGAAGTGCTAAATTTCGCCTATAAATTCGATGTCGATATTTTGCGAGAAATACATGGTCCTCTCCCACAGAAAAAGTTATGTCTGTATCAATCGGCCTTGAAATGTGCAACTCAAAAATGGAAGAAAGAAGTCAGTCTGTTTTAAGCATGATGAAGCTTTCAATTTCAAGCAACTGGTTTGCACCAAACAATTCTCTTTATCTATATGGATAACTCAGATTTCTTAGAGGGAACTGCACAATTAAATGGACAATGTCCTAAGCAGTGTATAGAAATACTTGAACAACGAAGTGAGGCAGATCCAACATGTCCTTGCTACTTTATGTCAGTAATTTACTCTTATTTTTAGGTATTTATGTTGTGTGCGTAATATCTAGTGGCAGCAAAGCTGTGCAAATTATGACTTGCTCGCTCTCTTTCATTCTCTTAGTCAATACGCTCCAAATTAATGGTACTGTCGCCGACCGCATTGTTGCGAGGAGGCGCGGCCGACGCGCACAAAGAGATAGTTCAGCGCAGAGATAAAAAGCTTGCCGAAACAGATAAAGATAGATAACTGGAAAATTCTAGTGCCGTCATGTTCATCCGATTAATTCCTAGAAATATGAGTAGAGGTATAAAAAGGAAGCCGGGGTGAGTTGTTAGAGTGTCGAAATGAAACTTAAGAATCGTGCGCGTACAGCTTTCTTTTGAAAGTGAACTCTTGTTTGTGGTAGACGACCTTACAGATCGTAATTGTGTATTTACGTAATTCTGCTACTGTACGGGTTGACCAACGCGTGTTTCTATAGAAATAAAGACATTTTGGAATTTCTGCAAACTGGATTTTTAATTCTACGAACCCACAAAGTCACAGTACATTCATTTATTAATTAAATTCAGACGCACTGAAATGTTTGAATGGAAATTCGGCGTAGATATTCTATAAACTAGATACATTAAATGAGTTTAAGCACCAAAGAATATATGAGCACTTAAACTTATCCCGATTTCAACTAATATAGACTTAATTGCTTGCATGCTACGGAAAACAAAACACAAGTGTTTACTTATCGTAAGTTCCCCCGCCCCCGGTGAAAACATGACAAAACCCTGCCATTTTTGTGGACTCCTTGTCACCCGACACGTAACCTCTGTGTGTGTGTGTGTGTGTGTGTGTGTGTGTGTGTGTGTGTGTGTGTGTGTGTGTGTGTGTGTGTGTGTGTGTGTGTGTGTGTGTGTGTGTGTGTGTGTGTGTGTGTGTGTGTGTGTGTGGGGGGGGGAGACGTACAATATGGGAAAAAAAACCACACACACAATTGGAAAAACATAATCTGTATAAAACATACAGTTTGTATCACATTATTTTTGCGCAATGAACTACTTAGCAAACGTAAGCCGTTCACATTTTTAGAATGTATCAGTACGTTTTGAAATGCTAATAGGTGGTTCTTTTGTTCCTCGTAATTAGAGCCCGGATTTCCAAGCGAAATGAAATGTGTAGTGTTTAACGCCCACTTTTACTACAGACGGCACCGCAGGCGATATTTCTAAGCGAAGTGCTTATAAATGCTTTTTTACAGAAATATTGGGATTGCTTACTTATTTTATTCAAATCATGTAAATTTAAAACAAAGTTTTACTCCTAGCCATCATTTTATCACTCAGGCAGTTTACATCGTCTCGCTGAAAGTTAGGAGCCAATATAAAGACGTGTATTATCTTGTCGCTAGCCTAAAGAAAGTGTTTGTACTGTCAACGATTAGAGTTAAAAAAATTCACGAACTCCTTCCAGTCCAGCCAGTTTTAACTCGATAGTGTTCTTCATTAAAGGCTGTGTCATACTACCAGCACATTTCAATGAAGTAAAAACAGTGTTATACTCTTTAGATGCAGAAAATGCAAGCAGAATTGCCACAGCACAGGAATGTTTGCCAATACTGGCATCCAAGATAAGATAGAGTACATTCATAACCGTTTCTCCAAAATACCTGCTATTATAGCAAAGTTGGAAGCTCGAAATAATACCTTGGAACATTCACTTTCTTTGATACATGCAATTTCGTTACCGAAATTTCAGTAACCAAAATTTCAGAGACTCGCGGTATTGCTAACATGCCTTTGAGAAACTCAGTAAGGTGAAAAACCCTCGTTACGAGACATTGTAAAATTTATAAAACGCTTTCTGGTACAGAAACGTATATCGAAGAGAATTTCACTCAAGAAGAACTGGGGTGCTTTCCACATGTTCCAGTACCGTCATGCGACGCCTATACGCTTGCTTATTTCACTATTTGATTTTGCTTACAAATACGAACTCTACTCACGAGCTTATGCAAGGTGTACTATCATGGGCAAAACACTATGGTCTTATTTCCTTTATGCACTCCTATATCTGCAACTATGTACATATGTATCCGCCTTTGAAGCTTGGTGGTAGCGTGCCTTCCTTACATTCAAGAGGTCCCGAGTTCAAATCTCCGTTAGGGAGAGCTATCTGCATACGGATTTTCCCGGGGGGTTTCCTTACCCTGAAAGGTGAATGTCGGGAAACTCTAAGCTCTATAGACTCTGGGCTCACTTGAGAATTATTTCCTATAAGAATTACGTTAGGTAAAACTATGCATGTCTATCGAAACTATTTCTGGCGAATATATATGTTGGTTTAGAGGAAATAGAAAGGAAAATAAACTTTATCATAATTTTACAACATATATGAAAATAAATTATGAACATATGAGGTTATTGCATGTCAGAGTTTTCCATTTTAGTTATGAAGGATTAAAATTGTGGGCTTTTCAAATATAACCCTAAAATTTCCTGAGTGTATAACAAAAGACTGTTTTAGGATGACGTGTGACGCTTTTCTTGGGTGTGGCTGTTTCATGTTGCAGCTCGTGTCGTGGTTAACTTCCTCGGATGGATGTAAAAATAAAGTGCTAAAAAATGTATTGTGAATTATGAGCAACAAACTATCAAATGCAGAGAAGGCTTAAGAGAGACATTAGCTGTTTTGGTGAAACCATTAACGAGAAATTAAAAGTAGCATTTTGGACTAATTACACAGGAGGTTATTGCCACAAATATATAAACACAAAATCAGAGATTGTTTAAATCGTGATGCTTGCATATTTTAACGAGACCTGCGACCTTTCTTAAACGTTAGTCTATTTTGATCGTCTCCCACTTGCTTGAAATTTCACAAGAGTGAACGATAAGACGCATTTTATGCATCATTTAAGATAACGAGAAAGTGTACATCCAAGTATATCTAGTAATACAAGAGTATAATAAAAAGGTGCTACAGCTACAAATATCAAATTTTTGTGAGGTATTAAGAATACTGAATATTTTTAGTGCTTACTGGCATAAAAACATTTGAATAAAAATAACATTTTGTTAATGGCTTAAAATGCTGTAATATAATCCTGCATTTTTATTAAAATGCGATTGTGAAACTGTGTGTGTTTTATACAAACCACATATAGCATAATCCTGGAAACTAGAATTACTTAAATATTACTATTAGTTCATTAAATCCCATAACAATAAGTGACCAATATTTATATATTTTATCAAAATTTAAAAATCGGGCAATTAACACTGAAAATTATTCTAGTTCACATTCATTTTTTTAATGGACGCTATAAACTGCTGTGATTCTCAGTGTATCTTTCTATATTGGGCATGAAAGACCACTTAATTTTTCTCAGAGGCCCCTTTATCAGGCTTAAGGGTCTTTTACGCTCCGTAAATCTACGACAGGGGATGCCTTCTCAAAAAAGTGATGCTAAGGATTTTTACGCCCGAAAACAAATCTATCGGTCTACGCCAGGTTTGAACTGGCGACTTCGGGAACCAGAGGCAAGCGGCATTACACCTAGACCGTGGAAGACGATTTCTAGCTCACAGATATTATCTTATATTATACTTATACTTTAAGTATTACTAGTGTGAGCAAAAATAAAATAAAAGTTGTACAAATTCGGCCAATAGTTTATAAATGTGTGATAATTTCACAACGTTTTCAGTTTTTAAACGGTCGTTTTAAATTCGTTTTAAATATGTGGATTAGATAGTTAAAAATTCAAGCGCTTATTTAATAATGCCTTATTATCTTAACGAAATATCATAATGATGGCTTTCGAACTTATTGATTTACAGTGCAAAATGCGAACGGCTGCATTATTTACTGGATGCACACAACCTGCCTGATTACCTAATATTTAGAATTCTTCGAACCATAATCTCAAAACTCTTACATTCGCTTCCAACAGCTAAATGCGTGAACGTTTGAAGATCTCGTGATGCACTGGATACAATATACAGCACCTGTGATTTAATACCTACTGGCAACAAAGTTGTTCACATTTTTCTCTCTCATTCTCTTTGTAAATAGATATTGCAACCTGTCCCAAATTAATGGTACGACCATTTGTTAATTAAATCCTGAGGCAATGAAATGTCTGATTGGAAATTTGGTGCGGATATTCTATAAAGTATATAAATTAGTTTAAGCACAAAGAAACTCCTAAGAGTTTTAATTAATCAATATAGACTTGATTCTTGCACGTTATGGAAAACAAAACACAAATAGTTTTAATTCAAGGCTTAAAAACAATGAAAACATATAAGAAAAGAAGAATCACATGTTTTCAAAGACGCTCTACAGGATGTCGAATGACAGTTAAAATAACTAAATATATAGGTATTAGGGATAATTCAAAAACGTCTATTATAAAAAGATTATATCAAGGAACATTTCAGTGAGCTTTATTTACTTTTGTGTTGTTATTTTGTCTAATTCTCATGACTTGACAGTTATTACAAGAGTTCAATTAGAGGCTTCACAAGTATTAACACAAAAAAGTCCACTAAATCATTTCACTCTAGTGTAAATATGTAAAAAAATATTAATTAAAATTGTCAGACCTGTTTTTGACAACTAAAAATAGCAAGAAGTTTTCCATACCTATAGATTAAGGTAAGGTAATTTTGTGAAAATCCAGTGTCCTTGAAAAATACTGGATTTAAATATTAAATTTGGTTTTAAGACACACACGAATCTTTTTCTAATATTTATTTGTATTTCAAGCGTAATATTCATATCGAATTTTGGGCAGTAAAATACGTCTTCTACCTTCGATTAGAAGGTTCCAGAAACTGAGCAAATAAAAATTGTTACGAAATTTTAAACTTGTAAACTGCTTTTATTCCAGTAGTCTGGATCAATTTTTAGCACTTCCAGAAGTTTTACAAATTACGTAATCTTTATACTGTAGCTTTTAGAACTTAATTTAAGAAGTAAAAGTAGGCTAAGAATATTACACAGTGGCACTAACTTACCGAATGTTTCATCATAAGTCCAAATACAATGTCGACATGTTCCTTGCCCGAGAGCCATGAAACGAACAATATATGCAACAGACTGAATGGCTTGGTAACTATAGTGTTTGTACAGGCAGCATGGGTTGCTAAAGCATTCATTTGTTTACTCAGTGTTCGGTTAGTGATGTCTCGCTCGTTTTCTTAGCAACAAACTCCAAGTGCAAACCCAAATCTCTGCAAGTAACCATCTGAATACGTTTTTCGGCTTCTGGAGGTTGTTTCTGTTGCCCAAAATAACGTATAAAAAGTGGTCCATAAAGGAACGTAGCTGACAAATACAGTTCGTCAGAATGAATGTTCCGTTCCTCTAGCGTAATTCTAACCACTGGATGGCAAGAGTAATTTAAACTTCTCCAAAAATGGCTGAACTGCCGAAGAGTAATATTACAAGCTACATGCTCACACTTGCGGAGTACCTTTAACGAACTGCATAATTTAGGGGCAAAAATATACTAAAAAAGCGGAAATAAAAACCAAAAACATTTTGTTATCATCTCTATGTCGCCGGTAAAACACTCTCGTGTAAATGTTACAGCTGTGATTCAGTTTAACGACACACGAAAACAATTCTTCACCCTTTCCTCTAGAAGGTTGAACTATGTTAACTGCTTTAGCGTTTAGTTGCAATTTAGTACAAATTTGTCATATAAATCAGCATCCGAACCAGCACTTCTCTTTATAACTTCGTTCATTCGCTGGATTTTATATGGTGAATTGTTTTTCAGACCAGTTATAAGAACTGATATAGCTGGGAGGCGCCAAAGGTTACCTGAGAAAAGAAACTTTTTTAAAATGTAAACCAGTAACAACGAATATCTGGGAATGGTTAGCTCCCAAAAGCAATTATTTCACATAAATTGTCTGCTTTGGCAACTGCATGTTTCACTCATTTAGCAATTTAATCAAATTGCTAGAGGCATTTTTGAGAAAATAATATGTTATAAAAAAATTCCACGTAAAGGGTAATTTGGGATGATTTTTTTTTAAATCTTTGCCTGCACTTAAATACCAAGTTTGTGATTTAGCTTTTTCTTTTCTTTTCAATTTAGAGAATTTCAAAACGTGCAATTCCAATGTATGATGAAATAGAGTAGGTTACTTCATCTACTTCACTATATAGTCGAGAAAGTAGAAATACGAGCACTATGTTTTCCAAAATAGTGGTATCTCGTGCCTTCTGGATGGTTTTCACAAAATAACTTTAGATAGAAACATTCAACTGGGATTAGCTATTCGTGCTGTTGCTTTGGTCAACTGAATTCCCAACATGACGGCACGACATTAAATTCTTCAACATGACTGCATACGGCATGTGTGAAAGTGAAAATAATGCACTGATGCCCGATTTCACCAACAGATGTTAAGACTTAACATGAGTTTAGCAATAGTTAAAACAAAAATAGCATTTCGCCAACAAGTGTTAGCGTAACACTCGTGTTAAATCTTTTGTAAAACTAACAAGCCAAATTTATGATATTAAGTCCTTAACAATTGTAAATAGTCAAGATGGCCAGCATGAACTCAGCTGTTGATGATTTGCTATATTTAAGACCGTCTAAATGGCATTCGTAATAGAGTACGGCCTATGAGGAGAAACGATTTTGAAGAGCTATCCGAAGAAAAATTTTTACGGAGGTATAGACTGTCCAAACATATTGATATGAAGGTTACTGCGGAAGTACAAGAGAGGTTAGGACATGCATCCAAAGGAATATGGCGATCTCGCCTTTGCTTCAAGTATTAATAACCTTGCAATTTTATAATTCACTGAATTATGTGGATAATACATTGCCCACCTCCCGTCTGGAAACGTTCAAGTCACCCGTCACTTGCTCTTCTTCGCACCTCGGTTTAAATTTACTTAATATTGAGTTAGGACATGCATCGAAAGGAATATGCCGATCTCGCCTTTGCTTCAAGTATGAATAACTCTCCGATTTTATAATTCACTGAATTATGTGGATAATATACTGTCCACCTCCCGTCTTGAAACGTTTGTCACTTGTCCTTCGCACCTCATTTTAAATTTACGTAATACTGACAAGTTGTTTGGTGCTTCTAGTAGTGACACATGCATTTGAATTAGATTAGTTTCCAATATTTTCCCCGTGACATCTTTCTCTTTTACATTCACCGCATCCGTCCTCTTATTTTCCATGATATCCTTACACTTCGTCTCCAATTCAATTAACAATTCTTTCTCCATCGCTGAGAAATTTGTCTCACGGCTTTATTTATGATTTTCTTCATCCGCCATTTTTCAGCTTGTGCAGACGAAAATGACAACAAAAGCGCATCGCAGTACGTTCAGAAAATAATACGATTCATCCATAGCCTTCTATAGTTGAGATATTTACACGTTTCTTGGCGTTAACACAAGTTTGTTAATATTTTAAGGAAACAGGTTGGTGAAATGCAAGAAATTTAGCAGCTTTGTTAGAGCTGTGACAATTGTTACGTTACATTTGTTAACGTGGATTTTAACATCGGACATGAAAGTGGTTTCTGAAAGCAACGTTTTGAATCAAATTGATATAAAAAAACACTCTGAACAAGAAGTCAGTAAAGTTCTGGAATCATTTGCGCAGAAAATCTCTACACCTCGTTTTAAATCATCGACAAACGCATTGAAGTGCATAACGTTATTTCCTGAACTGTTAAAATGGCTAATAGCACTGCTAATTGAGTAGGAAGATTCCAACCTCTCAACAAATAGTCACAGATACGAGCCCAACATCCGTCAAAGGCTAATACGTACACGATGAAAACTTTTAGATGAACCCATGATCCCGCGGTACCTCAAATTTCCGTGCTACTGTATGTACTACAGTACACTAACACGTTCTGCCGAGACCAAACTAATTCCCAACTTATGCAGACATCTAATGGTAACATGCGTTAAGTTGTGTCGCTTTCAGAAATGGCGCTCACACAGTTTGGATAATTCTTCTGATGTAATATGCGCTGAATTCGCGGCAAACCTCCCGCTGGTTCACATTTTGTCGCTGGCTATATCTTTGATTTTGACTGATCAGTAGCTAGTCTTAATGTATCGTTGTAAGGCAATGACCAATAATTTGGTGTTATCTGAAGAGAGTTTGTTGATGGTAAAACTTGAGTTCACCTAATGCGAATCCAATGAAAATATTTTATACGCCGCCTGTCGCGCACTTCCCTTTAGGTCTTCTATGTATTCTAAGAAGCTACCTTAGTCTTACCTGGTGACCGAGCGAATGGCTCAGGCGGTTTCGACTGTGGCCCGCATTCGGGAGGTCCGGATTCGATTCCCGTGTCCAGCCTTCCTGACCGATGGGCTTTCTCGGGTCGCCAGGCGAATGCTAGGTAGGTTAATTACATCCCCCGAATTTCCTGTCCATTTCATCTGCATTATCATTTCATATTATCTCTCATCTGGTGGTCTTTCAGGGTAAAAGTGTCGGCGGGAGTCTCAGCGCTACACTTTCTCCTTCGGTAGGACGGTCTCCGGGCCGATCTGGTCGGCTGTTTCAGGACAACGGTGGGTGGGATGCCGTCTGTACTGGCCTGCCAGGGAGCTTCCACCTGGTCAACTGTTAGGGACTCTGCCTTCTCTGGCCGCCCTCTTGTCTCCTCTCACTTCCCGGAGATGCCCTATTGGGGCATAGATACAATAGATCATGGCTGGAACTCCGTGTCGAGTCCTCTCCGTTATTAGTGTTCGAACAGGAGAATCTTGATTTTTTTTTCAGTTTTTGAGCTTTATTGAACAAAAGCATCTTCGCAACAATTTTGAAGCAACTAGGCTATTATGTACTTTCTAACTAGAATTTCAGAGACGTGCGAGATGTCTGACGTGTTCCGTACAAAACGTGTGTCATGCATTTCCGAAATGCTCGGGAAATACTCCCGAACATCCGTCCGCTAGCACAGAACTACGCTTCTTATAAACAAGATAGGAGGTTATTTGGAAACTAAATGTTAAACATCTATTTGTGCACTAAATAGTAATAATTTAAACAATCAATGGGCAAGACATCCATTTTTTTTAGAGTTCATGTGTTGCTGTACTCGGTACATAAACAGACCCTGAAGATAGCATTAACGAGTACATGGCATGCCACGGAACCATGGGAGAGCAAATTAATGAATGGAAGAATACCTGATGTTTCAACATTTGATACCGTGCCACGAGTTACAAACACGTAATGCAAGAACTTGACCACAACAGTGGTTACTAAACAGAACATTTAACTACATGGTAAGTTTCTGATCTCTCTCTCTCTCTCTCTCTCTCTCTCTCTCTCTCTCTCTCTCTCTCTCTCTCTCGCGCACACACACACACACACACACACACTCACACGCACGCACAAACACACAATGAAAAACAGGCTCTTGTAAAATGAAATGCAATCACATATCACTGACTGAAATGGTTTGAAGATGTATTTCACGATGTTCAAATATATACATTTAAAGCTTAAAGATCATGTGGAAAAAACATACTTATTTTCTTCTTTACTTTTTAACGTTTTTAAACAGATTTTGGTGGTATTCAAAGAAACAGAAAACTATACGCTAATGTTCTTAAAGTTATACCGTTTATATTATATAAAACTGCGAATTCAAAATATTTTACAATCTTAAGTTTTAATCTTACGAGGGCGGTCCAGAAAGAAGTCGCCGTTTGAGTGTAGTACGGGAAGTGGTGGAGGTAGCGTCGTGATCTACACATCAGCGTGCGCAATGGACAGTGAGCTTCTAGCCGTCGTACTGTAGCGCATTTGCTAGACATAACCTCAAAATATGAGTGCCAAAATAGAAAATCCCGCCAAGTGTGAGGTGCGCGGTGTTATAACATTTCTTTTGGAAAAACATCACTCAGCAGTCGAAATTCATAGTGAATTGTGTGAAGTATAGGTGCTAACATTACGGTGGTGTCCGTAAATGGGTTCTATTTATTTTAAATGGAAGAATAAACATTCACGAAGAAAACTGGAGTGGCAGGCCTAACCTGATCAATAATGAACCTATTGAACAGAGTGGATGGAAAAATTCGTGAGAATCGTCGGTTCACGATAACAGAACTTTCCGATCACTTTCCCTAAAATTTTTAGTCTTTTGCACGAGACAATGAATAAGCACCTCAGCTATCGCAAGCTTCTTGCCACGCCGTGATGGGTTGGCTAGGTTCACAGGCGGTAGAGTGTTACGCGGAGGGTATTTCGAAGACTTTCAAAAGCTATGAGAAGTGCTTGAATTTGTTCGGAGAATATGTAGAAAAATATAAGAAATGTAGTTTTCATATATAATAATACAATTTTTATATCTCAAATGGTTTCATTTTTATTTCCAAACGGAGGTTACTTTCTGGACCACCCTCGGAAGAATGCTTTCAGTAAGTGTTAATGTAGAATGCGTAAAAACTGAATTCACAAAAATCACAAAAACTGCCACAGAAAGTTAGAAACTGTTGATATAAGTTGGTCTATTATGTACGCAGTTTTCGAGTGGTCTAAGAAATTTAAAAAGGGTAGGAAAGACGTCGGGAACGTTATCTCTATTAGGAAACTGAAGAGAATGTGGTTAAAGTAGCTAAAACTATTTGAGAAGATCGCGGATTGATCATTGAGGCATCGGCTCAACTTAACATGAATATGAGATGTGTTAGGCAGATTCTTCGAGACATTTGGGTATGAAATAGTGCCAAAATTCATCATATCCATGCAAAAGGAATATCGAGTGAATTGCTGTTGAAATCCTTCTAAACATTGTAAATAGTCCTGGTTTCTTTAAAAACTCAATTACTCCTATGTGCGACGAAAACTGGATTTTCTACTAGATATAATCCAGAAACTACGCGACAATCCAAGCATTGGAAGTGTCTATCCCGCCAGAAAGAAGAAAGCGTGCGTGAGCAAATCAAAATTCAAAGCTAAATGACTCCATCACTATGTGCTACGAAGCAGAGCACACTTGTGTAAGAAGGCCTCATTGGAGAATGCTCCAGCCCACATTCTATCTGTCGCAAAAAACAACGTTCCTGTGATGGACCATTCTCACATTCACCGGACGTAAGCGGCTTATTTTCTTCCTGAAAATCACGTCCGGGCTCATAGGAACCAGGTTCAATTCCTTGATGCAGTGAAAGCAAAAGCAACTTCAGTTTTAACAGCATAAGACAAAATGGGCTGCAGCACTGCTTTCAACAGTGGAAAATTACCTATAATTTCCCTCCTATATTATTGATATCTTGTCAATTAGTTTCGTTGTAATAAAAGCTTATTTGAGATAGAATTCAAAGTTTTGTATGGAAATGACACTGAACATTGCTTTGTTTATGATCGTTATTCTATGCATGTTTTCGTGCGATTCCGAGCGTTCGAGGTCAAAGGTGTCCTTTGTTAGTGTAAAACTCGTTCACAATAAGAGAAGGAAACCAAAACGAGAGCGAAAAGTAAAATAATATACCGCAATGTGAGCGCTTTCAAGATTCTAATTTCAGCTCTGTAGTTGAGCGCCCTTAAATATGCACAATCAACCATTTAGCTTAGGGGTAAGAGCATCGGCAAAAAACCGAAGATCCGTTGAGTCACAGCCATGGCATTGAATTTTTTTTAACTCTAAGCTTTCCAATTCAATGCGAAAGAATAATCAAATGGAGATTAAATAACCGCAATATCGGTCAATTATTAGTCCTGGACCGTAGGACCAAGGACCCGGGCCTCCTTCGACCAGGGAGTTACCGAGCTGTCCCAAAAGGGCGCCCGGCGCCTCCGTGGGGCTTTCCATAGGGCAAGACCCAATCTGGTCCTGTGGACTCAAGACGGGATGGATGTGGATACGCTACTTACGCGCGCTAACTCCAAAATGGGAAGGCTACCGATATGATCTCGGTGGGGCCGCCCGGTGATCTAGCACACCTTCTACTAGCTAAGCTGTTTAGTAGGCGGGAATATTATAGCTTCCCTCAACCCCGTCCGGAGACGTACCCGATCTCACACGGGTATCGGGAACCACTGCCTCCTCGAGTCCAACCCAATCCGAACAACTCCCCATCAGGGAGAGGCTCGAATGTTAGAACCGAGGTTCCTCTAGTAACGTCAGAGTTACCACGAGTGCTAGGGGTCCGCAGCGCCCGCACCACGGCAGCTGAAGGGTACGGATCCCCTCCCCTACGGGAGTTACTTCTGCACTCTCTGCACTGTGAACAAGACTGTTTAGAAGTGTTCACACGAGCGAGTGTAATATGCCTAGGCAAGATTTAATATTTCTGGAACTCGCCATTAGACATGAAAACTTAAGTTGGACAAGTACGAGAAAGAATGCACGTGGCCATGTAAACAGCAAAGGGGGGGGGGAGGGGAATCACTATTTGTTTGTGACCGATGGATGATCTCTTTTTAACTGATTCTAATTCACCCAACAATATGTTTGGTTTTTGCCTTTTTAATTGACGTCCTCCAACGTAAGTCATGTCGAGCGATGAACAAATGAATGAAATGATCAAATGAGCCCATGATCCATAGAACTTAGAGTTACCGACAAATATCCCACGTACAATAGTCAAAAGTCCATAGGGTTCATATTTTCTAAATGCGAAGCTATATTTCTGATTCCTTTGGCCAAAGTGTAGTGTCAAGAGTCATTGCTTTTGGCGTGCACTGTAGTCATTATTATTGCATTGTTACTGTTTTGGAGAAATGACTTTGTGAGTTCGTAGAATTTAAAGTCCAATTTGCAGAAATTCAAAATGTTATTTATTTCTGTAGAAATACACTTTGGTCAATCCTTACAGTAGCAGAATTACGTCACATACACAATTACAATCTTCCGAATTCGTTGACCACAGTGAAGAGCTCACTTTCAAAACACATCAGTTCCAATTACAACTCTCGTTACGACTGTTTGCAAGAACTCTCGTGACAACTCCGTTTACGACTACTACGCTGGCGTGTCGCGATCTCTTATATATACCTCCATTGATAATTCTAGACTGTTCTGTAACGAACAAGAAATCGAATGTTCTGTAAGATGGCACTAGATGAAACACGAACGTTCCAGACATCTAAGTTTATCTGCGTCGGCAGGTCTTTTTATCTTTGCGCTATCTTTATCTGCAGGCTCTTTATCTCTGCCCTGCACTGTTTGTGCGCGTCGCCGCGCTATCGTAAATAATGGGTTCGCGACAGAATAAATCGACAAGTGATGCCCTCGCTATAATTAATGCTCAATTGATATGAGAGATTCAGTTTGCAGGAATTCCTTCCAGTCTGATTTTACCATCATGCGGTTATAGAGAGTTCCAGCAACTGCTTCACGTTACGGCCGCCTTGATTAATAACTACATGGAACATGAATAAGAATGTTTAACCAAGCGTTATTTTGCTTCTACAGCTCGTTAAACATACATTTTTAGTGAACCATTTTGGGATATTCATAGTTATTTGTCTGAATTTTCTAATATTTAACACTTTTCTTATATAAGTAGTGCTTTTCCCCCCTTAAACTAATAGACACGTAAAGAGAGTGGTATTTCATTGCCACCACATAGCTCTTAAAAGATTTGACTACCGCTAAAACCCTACTGCAACCCACGTTCTTCTTATATCTACAAATAAGGATAATTAAAGATAACTAAGGATGCAGTAGGACACTTTTTTGAAATCTTTAACTCCTTTAGCGTAGACAGCGTTTGTAACAATAGTTTCTACTAGAGCAGAAAGTCGTAAGTGCATTTCAACAAATTTTTTTTTAATTGATTCAATTTTATGGGAATATAGCACTCTTTTTACACATCAACAACTATATAGTCAAACGTAATATTCAAATCATCCAAATCTGTTGAAAAGGTAGGTATAATGCAACTGTGAAATGGTTCGATAGTTACGTTTTTGACAGCTGGGAGAAATAAACTGGTGAGTAGATGATTCTGTTAAAAAAGAAGGGGAAAAAAGAATAATGCCTTCTATAAAGTCACAGGAACCACAGTGTTTACCCAACAACCTAGATACTTCAAATCTCCAGCATTTAAGTGTTATTGCGCAAGTTATGCAGATAAGTTGTCTGCAAATGTTTGTCACCTAAGGCTAGTTCTATGAGTGCATTTCAATTGCACATCTATGTATTTTTGTCTCTTTCCAAGCTCTTTCACCGTCATCAACCATCTTGCTACCAATAAAGGAGTCTTGGAACGGTTCTAGTCCAGGAAAAAATTGACTTCACTACAACACCGTAGTGTAATTGGGAACTAGAAATACAGTTCCTTCACTGACATTTTAGCTAGCGGGATGGGCTGCCCTTACAAGCAGGTAGGGGTTGAACTATTGATGGGAGGGACTGTTGAAGCAACTGAGGGGTAAAGGCGCGCGACAGAGTGAACGAACTGTTGTCGGTAATATTAATTTGCGAGTTCATTGTCACCAATTTTAGGACTGTCATCCTCCGACTCCGAGTGATGTCTTGCAGAACTGTTAACTGTTTTACACTGTACACGGCACGGGTTCAGCATGCTGTGTACCCCTTCTGCTACTTACCTGATACACAAGCCACCCCAATCCATTAATAGCTAAAATATCCATGAGCGAACAGCACAATTTTTGGAGGAAGAAGTGGTTGAAACTTATCACCAGCACTTTTATAGCAGTAATTCCTCGTAAAAATAATGACAAAAGGTGAAAGTCGCTAATTTTGTCATCAAATTCTTTAAAAAATAAAGGAGTTAGGTATATCGTCAGATGTTAGTTTTATTTACTTTTCGAAGTTTACAATATTGGCAACACTGCTTGTTCCTTCTCCTTCAGGAGCTACACATGAAATTGCAACAAATTTGTACAGGCTTTAACGATCTTGAGTACAAGTGCAACTTGAAGGCCGGATGCTGAAGTTTCTTTGATAGCTACATTGGTTAACACGCACATTTCTACGCAACCTATTTTCTGTTTCATTCGCTCCAAATGTATTTGCATTCCACTGTTTTTAAAGGAGACCGGCACATATCGCTGAATATTTAGCAGAACATTCTCTACGCAGGACTTCCGACATTTGACCTTTTGTGGACTGAATATGATGCAAATAGCAAACTGCCTTTAGCACTTTCTAATGCACTACAGAATACGAGTACTAGTAGTGATAATACATAGAGTAGAAATGTTCATGCTTACATCGTCAATCATACAGTACAAGAAGCACCTAATAAACAGTTTTGTTACAGGAAGAATTTAATGAGTATAAATATATTTTACAATGAGCAACCGGACGGAAACAAAAATCTGTGGTTAAAATCCCGGCTATGGCATTGGATTTGTTAAGTTTTATTCTAACTTTGAATACACTATGAAGCCAGGAACTTAACAAAATTCTAAGTAATCTTTACAGTATGTTGTTATACGAAACGCAAGATCTTTGTTTTAACCGGAAAATACGAGTCAGTTGGAGAATTTAAATGCCATGCAGTCATATTACCATGGTAGCTGTGTAGTTTGAGCAACCGAACCAAAACCGGAGACAAAAATCCAGGCTAGACATTGAATTTGTCAGATTGATTTTACCTTTCCAAAACCCTGACCTACACACGGCTAAGAACAATTCATTTCCATACGTACGCTTTCCTCTTCATTAGTCTCTGAACTTGTACGCATTTGTACGCATTTAAAGTTTTCTATTACGAGCTCGAATTAACGTTTTAAAATATTCAAAAGAAGGCTAAAATACGTTACCTTCGTGTGAAGATGTTAGTGGACATTTTCCCATATCCGATTCGTCTGAAAAACCATTATATAGAATTACTCTTTTGCTTCCTATACTTAACACGAATCAATTATGCCACGTTCATTCTCGTTTTTTTCCCCATCCAACTTCGTGTATTGGAGATGTCGGACTTTACAGCGACACAGAAGCCCTTTGGAAGGTAGTAAACCGAAGAACAAAACATGGAATGGGTTAAAACTCGGAAACCCTGGAATCAGACGCTCTGTATCAGGACAGTATTGTACAGTATTGTGCAATTTAGTACTTGGTTAACAGGGTAAAGGGGGGGGGGGGAGGTCGCAGTTGTAAAGAAGAGTGGGAAACCCTTGAAGGCAAGCCTCTCATCAGTTACACTAGTACGTATCCATAGAGCACTTAATCTGTACTTGAAATATGATCCAGCAAGCACCATACTAACCTTATTGGGGTTTTCTCGTTAATGCCCCTTACGTAGCTGTTTGTGTTAACTAACAGAGAACTGGATGGAACAACTCCACTTTGGATTTAAATTCTTATATTTGCAACTACGATACTCCATCTAAACTAAGCAGGTGCACAAGTATTTTTAAACATATCCCGAATTAAATATAGTCGATTTAAAATGCTGTCGTTTTACAATGGCTCTATCAGAGCTTGATTCATGGAAGTTCTAGAAGATGCTTTTACACTCGATTTACAAGATGAAATTGCAGAACTGATTGTAACAGTTAAGTAGGAAATATTAGGCTCCCTTATCAGCATTAGGCTTATTAGAATCCCTGTTCAACATTGATTTTGGAAGTTACCTGGAAAGAACACTTTGTATAGTTCTGCATACTTACTTAGGGTTACGTATTTGTTCTCAATAAAAAGCGAAGAATAAGAATGTGTTAACTGAAGAGAAAGAACACAGAAATTAGGGAGACAAACCTCTGTTATTAGAACTGGAATAAATATTCGGCAAGAAGTTGATTTAATAAGAGGAATTAATACCAGAAGTATGTGGAAGTATGTAGAAGGCAAGCGGGGATTGGAGGGGAGAGGAACTTGAACTGTTTATCTGCTCTGTTAGTGGATATGTTTAGTACGAAATGAATGTATGAGAGTGCATATGCCAAATCTAATGCCTGTTTCAGTATAGGTATCATGAATGGGTGAGTTATATGACAACACACTGTATTTTAACTGAATCTAGCATCCGGAAGGTGAACATAAACACAGAAAAAGCGGCTACGTACACACTCCTCTGCCTTGCCTTCTTGTGGTGGGCATACACTGCATACTTCCACATACTTCTGGCATAGGTTCCCCCTATTAAATCAACTTCTTGCCTAATATTTATTCCAGTTCTAATAATTAGTTCAAATCTATGTTCTTTCTCTTAAGTTACCACATTCTTATTCCTCGCTTTTTATTGAGAACAAATATGTAACCCTAAAGACTTTATATGAAACAAAAACACGTAGGAATCACGTGTACTTGCAAGATGCTGTATAAAACATGATGGAAATGAGTAATAACATATGAAAAATGTTATACGCATAAAAATGTCCAATATAAGACAATATATATGAAGGCCATAAGCTATGACTGAGGCGCATGCAGTGAGAGCACTGACAAATCGCGAATTACCGGGAATCCGTAATTAGCAGGTCTTATCGAAATACATTACCATATCTCTGCCCCTAAAGTATCTCTGAGGATGCCAATTTATTGAAACGCTTCTGCTCTTGGAGCTTTGGAGAAATACAGTGGCCAGAAGTGAAGAAGCCTCAATTTATTACGACGATCTGAAAATCAAGCGCAGGAAGGGTTTGGAAGGAGGAACGTTGAGTGATTACTCCGAAACGGAGTTCAAAGCAATCTTCTGCTTTAAAAGCATATTTTTACTGTGGAATGACATGCCTAAATCAACATATAACATCAAAGATCCTATCGCATCAAATTTCTGCAACAAGTTTTAACTCTCAAGTTGATTAAAATTGCTTTGTGTTGTTTTTAAACAGGTTTTCTTCGAAATGAGGGGAAAAGGTACTGGGTGTTACTTTTGTTCCAGTAATAAAAATCAGCTGCTCACGATTATGGAAGTGTGACATGTGAAGTGTATGCTGCAAGCAGTTTATAATAGTTATAGTTCAGATAAGTGTTCCAACGTGTGTCACAAATTCAGCATCTTTATGTTTCGAACAAACAAGAGGGAAAGGTTCATAGTATTTTGAAAATATAATTGAAAGTATAATGAGGACGGTGCAACATGTCCTCCTGCCATTAGCGATTATTTTCGATAATAGCCACGTTTGTAATGAAAACATATTCCACAGGGTGGTAATGTAGTTTTGGTAAGTTTTGCTTTGATTAATTTTGCGTGTGCTCATACACATCTACTATATTTTATATATATATCATGCACGTGTTCCTCGGTTTACTCTGGTGCAAAATGTACTCCCGCCATTACCGATTATATATAATCTTACAAAATAGCATTACTGAGAGAAAATGTAGATAACTGTCGCAGAATCAGCGTAATTTTTCAACACTCCTAAACTGTGCAAGCTTCTTATTTTGTCATTTTTGCTTTCTCTACTACTTATAGCAACTAGGAGAACTATTTCTTTGGAAATATGTCTTCGGATTCCCTCAATCTAAATGAGGCATTTTTAGAAAAAAGAATGCCTAACCATATGCATGGTGTAACAGCATAACTTAAAAACAAAAGTCCATTAATACCAAACTTAGTATTTAAGTTCAGCATCTTCCAAAAATACGAGACAACGATTTTCAGGAAAAATTTCCTACCTCACACTACCCTTAACGTGGAATATTTTACGAAAATTTTGGTTATCTGAAAAATGGCTCTAATGATTTTGACCATGTGTTTGAAGTATTTACATGAGAAATGAAATGAGTGTCTGGTATTTTCTGATAATGCCCTCAAAAGTTCTCTTCACTCTTTACGTAACTGTAAGCCGCAAAGAGATAAACAAAATCTTACTTTATAATTCCAAGATATTCAAATAGCGACCAGCTTCAAACCATGACTACATTATTGCCTTTTAAAATTCCATTCTTCTTAGACGGCCAAGCGAAAAATAAAAGAATAACGATTTCTCTTTTGAGAATAACCCGGCCCATGGGGCCAGGTTTTTTTTTTTAGAGGGATTTCCCGGGTCGCCAGGCAAATGCTGGGTAGGTTAATTACAATCTCACGAATTTCCTGTCCCTCCATCTCATCTTCTTTATCACTTCACATCCTCTCTCATCTCATGGTCTCTTTTAAGGTACAGTGTCTCGATGCCGCATTGCAGGATGATATAAGCTCCTGGTAGACTTCCTCCTTCTGTAGGACGGTTTCTGGTCTCCGGGTCGACCTGTTGGACCGTTTCCGGACCACTGCCGGTTGTTCTGGCCTGTCGGGGGATTTCCAACTGGTGAACTAGTAGGGACCCTGCCCTCTGGTTGTCGTGACTCCTCGGATCGACGATCTCTGTCTCCTCTCACCTCAATCTTCCTCCCAGGGATGCTCTAATTGGGGCATAGGTACAATCACCTCCATAGCATAGTACAATGAAATCTCATTTGAGAAAGTATAAGTACTGGAAAATCCAGACAAATAACAAGCGATATCTCTGAAATTTCATTGCGAATAAAAAGGGAATATATCAGGTATAAATTGTGTGCTTTAGGGAGATTTATGAGGTAATATTTCGTCAATCTCTTACTCTTTACCAGTTATACAAAAGTCATACACAATGACCTTTTTAGGGGATTCCTAGAAAATTAAGATATACATTTCATTGTCATAAAACATCTAAGACATCGTATTTTAAACAAAATTGTTAGTCATTTCTGAGAGAGTGAAAATATTCGAAAAATGTTTTTCTTAAAAATCATCGTGTCGCGTTTTTGAAAGAGGCTGAGCTTAGATACCAAGTTTGGTATTTATCCGACTTTAAAACTGCCCTTTCCTTCTTTTTTAATGACTCAGGGGGGAGCTGAATATCGAATGTTTGCGTGGAATTCAATACTTCCCCTACTTATTATACACAACACAAAAAGTAATAAACGATAGCAGTTAGCATTTTGTGAATGTAACATCACAGACATTTTTTTAAAATTAAGTTGCAACACCACAACGAACTATTTCAAACGATTTATTGCAATCACCAGAAAGTTACAAATACTGTACGGAAGTCATGGACTCTTCTTAATACATTTCTAGTTTGTACCGTAATTAGATTTCTTAGCACCAAGTTGTACTGACTGCCTCTTGAATGTAAGGAGTTACTTGGCATGCACATCACGTTCACTTGAAGCTAAAACAGAGAGAGCTGAAGATTCACAAGTTCACAGACCGTCAGGTGACTCGGTACACTTCTGCAAAATCACAAAGTACAACATAAACTTCTAATATTATTGTAACTTTCACTGTTATGCACTTGAAAAAAAAAAAAAATACTAGAATATTTTCTATTTAGTGGTGTTCCTTACGTTACATTGAAAATGAACGTTAGGTTATCACGGTAGAAGTGTATGTGTTTAGAAATTATTTTAACTTGTGAATAAGAATTGGATTACATGCAAATTGCAGAAATACCTTTAACTGTTTATATTACAAGGTATACTTGTTTGTCGTAAAATGTTTCAAACGTTTAAAGATGGCGTATAAGACACATTTCAACCTAAAAAGATTTAAATGCACTACGAAAACAGTTCATTTTCGTATTTCATATAAACTATATATTTTAAATGACTTCCATTTTTTTTATTATAAATTACGTCCTCCTGTGTTAAGTCATATTGGACGATGAAGGAAACAAGTGAAATGACACTCAAATGAGCCAACGGTCCATAGAGCTTAGAGTTACCCTACATTCGTATTTCAGGATAAGGGAAAAGCCCGGAAAAAGCCTTATCCAGGTAACTCAACCTGACCGAGATTCGGACTCGGAACGTTTTGAACTGAGGCAGCACGCTATCATCTACGCTACCGAGGCGGGCTCCACTTCTTTGTATCGGACTATTATTATTTTATTTAGTTTTCAGTGGTTCATAACGCCTTGGTAAAACTGAAGCAGTTTTATTCGTGTTGTATATTTGGTGATTTGGTGAACAAAGGCACCATAACCATTCCTATCATACACTGCCTAAGAAATCGGCGAGAATGACAAGTTTCTTTACTTTACATGCAATTGCCATGTGCTGTTATAGTAAAAATCCTCATTTTTGTTTGAGAAAACTGCAAAAAAGAAACACTCATTGCAAAGGTTTGCTCAGAAATAGGGTAAAACCTTACAAGCTACCTAATTTTACACTATGTAACAAAAAATATGTTTTTTTTTTTTGTGTTTTTGGGTAAAACCAATACGCTGTACACAAATACACCAAGAGTTTTTCCCAAATGTTGATACTTCTCGAAATATATACTTTTTATTGTAATATTGCCAATAATTTGGAATTTACCGCTTTTTTTCTGACAGTCATAGTAGTTTAAAGCAATCACCGGTACATGTCATTGACGTTTTGCATTAGTATAATTAGTATACATTGACATCCCTAACAATGCCTATATATGCATCTTGCAAAATGAAGTCTTCCTGTTTGTGAATTTCAGTTGCAGTTCTGTGATCATGTTGGATTGATTGTTCTCTTCTTTAAATGAACCATGTCAGTATCCAGACGTTGTAAATTGCCTGCAGATACATTGTTATTTTTTGTAGACATATCGGAACGAAATTGGTAAAACAAAATGGTGTGTTGGGACGTATAAGGTTTTTTCCGGGGTTTTCCCTTATCCTTCAAGACGAAGGTCGGGTAACTCTAAGCTCCATGGACCCTGGACTCATTTGAGCACCATTTCACCCAATTCATTCACCGTCCGATATAACTTAACGTTGGGGCGGACGTAAAAATTACAAAAAAAGTTCTGTGACGCCTACGAAGCGGCCGGCCCTCGTCCCATGATCGCTAGAGCGTGTCTCTAGCGTTTCGCTGCGTAGAGGGTCGCGGGTTCAAGTCCCGCCTTCGGTATAGGTGTTTATGTGTATATTGTACATGTGTGAAACTACAAAAAAGACAGAAAAATAAACGGAAACAATAAAAACAGTTAAATATATTGGTGTACCATTTGGAGACCAAGAAATTGTATGGGCTCCTTATATATCATGCAGAAGCTATAGGCTTGCGTTAGAGGGTTGGCTACGCGAAACAAGAAGATCTATGCCATTTGCAGCTCCTCGAAAATGGAGGGAACCAACTTACCATCACGATAACTGTTAGTTTTGTATGGTTGGCATTACACATTACAAAGGTACCAAGAACAGAAAACATGTTCAATATCCTAGGATATTCAGGTTATGGAAAGATGGTATTAGGGACGTTGGGATTCTGCAATGATAGAAGACTATGTATGGGGGGCATAGTGCGTGCAGTGTTTTTTTTTTTTGGTAATTTTACGTCCTCCAACGTTAAGATTCGAACTCGGAACCTATTGAACGGGGAGGGGGGCAGACACGCTACCATCTACGCTACCGAGGCTGGCAGCAGATGGTTCAAAACATAAAAGGAAAAGCCGTTCTCGCGTCTTTTTTAATGAAAGTATTCTTGTATTGATTTGCAGTGTATTTCAGCATTAAGTGTACTTATGTAAACCTATAGAACCATTATAGAATGTATTGAATGTTTTCTCTTTGTCTCTAAATACACATGCAATTTTAGTTGTCTTAAAGAATTTTGAATCGACTATTTTATCCAAAATATTGACATTAGAACAAAACTACTCATATATTCGTAATCAGCACCATGTAATTAAGCAATAAACCCTAAAAAATATGTTGAAGATATTCTCGGGAAACAAGCCAAGTGAAAAGACGATTAGAAAGCCCCGTCTTTTCACCTGGCTTGTTTCCCGAGAACATCTTGAATATATTCGTCGCCAGGAAAGCTTCAGGTCTTATTAAAAAAAAAATTAAACAAAAACTTCGTCAAATTTTATTGGGTAGTGTTATTGGCATTCATTCATGTCTTAATTCCTGAAATACGCTATCACTCATATTTTTTCCCCTAAATATGCTCTCGTTTTGAGATTTAGAGACCTCAAAATGTGTATACCGGTGAAATTTTTCTGTCGAATTTGCAAGTGTACATTAAAGGTATCTCAGCGATGGGGAAAATAGGTATTCAGAAAAAAAAATTCTGATGTACTGCAATCACATGATTTTCTCTATCCACTCTTGTACAACCTATTCTTACAAACGTTTATTCTACTACTTATTCGAGGTATACATTTATAGAAATGGTTTTATTATACATTTCCTGCAGTCACAATGGAATAAAGAAATATAGTATATTATATTTGATAAAGTGTGTACTTTAACAAGATATACATTTTTGTGCAGTAAGATTTTGATTATCTCTTACGGTTACCAAGCTAAGCAAAAGTTATTCAGAATGAAGAAGACTTTAGAGCTAGTCCCAGAAAATTCAATATATAGGTACATTTCATTTATCGAGGGTATGTTACAACATATGGTAATTTAATCAAAATCTAAACATTTTTGAGAAAATGTTCAGTGTTGCATCCTTGGAAAAGTACCAAGTTTGGTATTTAATCGACTGTTTTTTCAGTTTTTACGCACACAACAGATGTTTTTCTAAACATTGCCCTTTTTATTTCTTTTTTATTCAGATACTTTCATTACACGTATTTCCTGTGGAATCTCATGACTGAGTTTTTGGTTAGACTACAATACATTTGAATACATCGCCTACATACTGTAAGAAGTAAAACAACAAACAACCTCTCTCTCTCTCTCTCTCTCTCTCTCTCTCTCTCTCTCTCTCTCTCTCTCTCTCTCTCTCACTCGAAATTCAAATTATACATACCACCACACCCGAGTCCCGAGTAAGAATCTCGGTAAAGGTGAATTATCTGGATAAGGTTTTTCCTGGCTTTTCCCTTACCCTGAAATTTGAATGTCGGGTAACTTTTAAACTCTCCGGACCCTGTGGGCTCAATTGAGCATCATTTATAAATACGCTTTACGAAGGCTGGAGAGTTATCAAAATCGAATAAGTTAATTTCTGGGCAAACTTCTCTAGTGTCAGCTTAGCGTCTCTGTCTTCTCATTCGCAGGGTCTGTGATGAAATCCCGGTTCAATTCAGTAGTCTGGGTAAGAGCTTTGATCGCCTTGACTCCTTAAATTATGAAATTATGTCGGGTAACTTACGAGCTGTGTACATGCCTGTACAGTAAAACCTCTCTAAAACGGAACGCGATCCTTCCGGTATTTATTTTCCGTTTACACAGGTTTCCATCTTACAGATGCTTGTGTTTTAATACAAAGAAACAACGAAACAGGTTTACAGTAAAGGAATAATACAGAATAAAGTGTAAATAATAATAATAATAATAATAATAATAATAATAATAATAATAATAATAATAATAATAATAATAATAATAATAATAATAATAATAATAATAATAATAGGCTGATATGTGCTATGTACTATATTTTCAACTTACGTACAATAATTGTAGTTTATCGCCCAGTTTATCTGTCTGTTTTCAGTTTTCCCTTTCCCATCTCTAACTGTCTGCATATCAACATCATTTGCTTCACCACACATAGAATTCAAAATAGTATTACACCGATGTTTGAAGCTCTCCGGGCATCTATTGGGAGATCTGAAATGGTCTTTGCCTAATTTTCTTACTATCTCTAAAGCTTGAGTCTGAAGCAACGGTCCAGAATTGGGAATACCTTTATCGCGCGTACTAACAAACTACACAGCACGATTTAGCTCCTCATACTCTGTAGATCTTGTGATGTGTTTCACATCCCCTGCTGTTCCCTTTAACCACTTGTCTTTAATGTTTATTTTCTCAAAATCTCCTAAATCTGAGTTTTCCCCAATTTAAACAACTGTTAATTCTTTAGCTGGACGTTTGTTCTTTTTGTGTTCTTCAATAACCCTATTTTTCCCTCTAGAGATAAATTCTAATGTTTAGAAGTTATTTTACAGAATTTATGTACACAAACTATATTTCTAAAAATCACCAAACTTCAGTTTACTTCCACTCGTACTTGATCACTTGTAAGAACGAAACTGAGAATGAACACACTGCAAAACAGTTGTACCTTTACCATGTGTGTTGGAAGAGAGTTGAGAGAGCTAAGGGTTTGTTTTCCCTTTTCCTCGAAGGAATAGTTTATAACTTTAAGGTTTTTGGAATTCGGTGCAAGCACAGTCGTTCTCAAAATTATGGCACCTTTTAAAATACGTGCCTTGTAACCTATTACACATAACGTAATCCGTTTTAATCAGGTTAATTACGCAAACGGTCCCCAAAAATATTTCCGTTCCCGCGTTAGGCAGTTTTCCGGCTTGGAGTATAATTTTACATGGGAAATAGTTCCGTTCCGAGTTTTATTTTCGGGTTTTCCAGGTTTCCAACACATAAGAGGTCCGTTTCAGGCAGGTTTTATTACATATACTACAGTTTTTATATATTAAGAATACAGGAACTTTAGAGATTGATGTATAAATTGTACACATTTTTCCAGCACATTTTTCTAGAAATTTTCATCAAACATTCTCTGTTTGTGGGGATGAGCGGCAATTCTATATTTATATGTACATTTTGGAGCAGTTGAGGCAAAGAAGTGGTAAGAAATCCCAGCAGAAACGACTTTCCACACGTCTGAATGGTACTATTTTGTGTTCTAAGAAACAGTGTACGTGAAGCCGACAAAGGTTTGTATCTTTGCCCTTAGGATGGGAATAAATGAACTTATATTCAACGTAACGCCAAACTTCAGACTCCTTGGCATTAAAGTTAAAATAATGTCAGGTTAAATAAACCTTAAATACCTTAATTTAATAAGTATTAAGCTTTCAAGTTAAGTGACGTTGCTTTAATTCATTGTTATCCAGACTTAGGTCTTGTAATTGCATTGCTATTGTCTGTAATATTATGCACATTACCCATTTAGTCAGTTTTACTACGGAAGAGTGTGCCAGTAAGTATGCGAGTATGTGAGTAAGAGCCTAAAACAATAACCCACGACGAACTGCAGCAACGGAGTTGAAATTTTGTACAAAAGTTTTAAGAGAATATGAATGAAACTGGTATAAAATTATGGGTAGTTTATTAGCAGATTATTTATAAAAATGTACTAAGTAACGAAATGTAAGTTACATCTCTGGATGCATGTGTAGCACTTTAATTTGAAGGGACGTCATCTTCATCGGTTTACTATGTAGCAATTTCAATCACATTATTCCTCGTCTCAAATTGATATCTAAATGTATATGCTTGCTTAACGTATTTTATTTTCCATAGGCTTACTGGTACGTGGCCTCAGTGAACATTATGTACACGTTTTAGTCGATGACGTCATGGAAACAGATGTTTAAAGATCGCTAAAGTGTGCTCAAGGTGCCAGAGAGAATACTGCAAGATACTGGCCCCCAAGAGATCTTCACATCGTTAAAGCTAATTTAATGTGACAGTTAATTTATTTTTTTAAACGTGCCGCATCGTCGGAGAGGTCATGGTCAATAAAATGATAAACATGACTGGATGGGCTCGGTTTTTGCGAACTTGTTATCCCCCGAAAATGTGTTTGTAGAGAAAAAAAAAAATCAATTCCATAAATAAATTAAAAAGAAAAAGCTAAAATGCCTATGATTATACAGTAAATCAACCTGTATTACTAACCATGTTTACATTTGAAAGTAAGTACTACTACTATTCAGTATTCAGAATATAGACATATCTGAATTAGTTTATGATTGGTACTAAATGGGACTTGTGGGTATCGAATCAGGTTTAAGCTTACCATAAAACCCATATAGGCACCGACTTAGTGAAAGGGGCGGGGCGCAAAGCATTTTCTACCCTCTAACTCACAAAACCAGGGGCTTCGCCCACCCCAGGTTTACTGAACCGACAAAATCTGGAAGATGGATCGCCCAATTATAAAAAACAGTTGAAATAGACGGAGTTGCGAGGTATTTACCTTTATTTTCAAATGCAGAATTCAACTGGTCAACAAAAGAATGACGACCGTAACCTTGGTTTCACTTAACATCGAATCAGAATTGGAGCATTTTTGTTGTGTTCACATGCGTTGTTTCGTTCTCTATTATAAAAATATTTTGGGGATTTATTTGTGATTAGGTATCGAAGGTGTGATGTAAAATGGAATTCATTTTGAACACTGTGAGAAATCCACCTACAGGAATACCGTTAAATCCATTTTTTCGAGTTTGTGACTACCCTTATACTTAAGATGTAAGTAGTAAGCTTTTAAATTACTTTTGTCATTTGCGAGGCCACAGGAAAGTTCTTTCTGTTCGTCTTAACGCTGTTACTGTCATGTAACCGTGAAGAAGCTACGAACTTAGATATTCATTCAGTGGCAGATGAGTTTATATGCTGGAATGAATCTTGTTTAATAGTTTTAACGCCCTTATATAGTACCGACCACAGGCCGTGGATATGGTAGTACACGGAATTAAACAATTGGGAAAGGAAATTTGGGAAGGATACGTTAAGAGCCTAAGTGAGGGGTAACTCGAACATTTCCAGTTATTTTTCCATAATTTTCAGCGAGAGACCTAAGTAACTGTGGAAAATGTTACACGTAATATATACGTACTAGTATCAGTTCTCTGATAAAATTCTCTCTACTAGTATTTATAACCTGCGTGGAAAAACGGTATAAATGAATTAACGTTTAACTCAACTTCAACCCAAACATGTCACTCTCCAAAATGTAATAAGTCGACGCACATGTCCATGTTTAACCACACCATCTCCTTACTGGGTATCCTCGAATCTTTAAAAAATACGAAGGAGAAAGGGATGCATAGAAAGTAGCAGTACTTCTTTCTATAATAAAGCTGCAAAACTTAGCATGATCACTCTTTTTGTCCCATACTTTTTATAATGTAGAGAACCATATAAACCGGAATGTAAGAAACTGGGGAACCTGCTACACTTCCTAAAAAACTATATACGAGACAATAATTCACTCTGAAAGTTAATAATGCTTGACTTTTCACAACTTAAGTAATATTAACATTTGTTATTCACAAGAAACTGAGCTTTAGTTCCTCCTGTTTGTAAAGTATGTAATAAAAGGGAGTGCAGGCAAGTCCTCAGCATGATGTGTTACAATATGGAAAACGACTGATAGCCGAGGTCGTTAAGGCACTGACTCGTAAACGGGTTTACTGTTAAAATCCGGGCAGGACCGTTCTGACAGGATATTTTCCCAGTTTTCCTTACTCTTCATAACTGGTAAAGCAAGGGAAGTACCCTAAACTTAGGCCTGGAACATTTTTTTTCATTATTTCCTTTCACACATTATCAGTGTCAACTACATGTGGTGCAATATAGTACGAACAGGTGTCTAACACTATATATCACTCACAGGAGAACAATGAAATGAAATCAGTTGGCAGGTATTTTTAATGTGATATATTTTAGTTAGGTATTCTGGTAATGTACTTGAATTTTGCTACTAGAATTTCTTATATATTTCTTACATTTATTCTGAAAACTTTCAGTTTCAAATATGCATTTTACCAGTTTCATTTTATTATGCAATTGGATTGGACTGTAGAAAATTAACTGATATTTTGAATTTATCCACATTTTATAAATGATCAAATTATTTGTTCATCTTGGATTCAAAGTCTGATTGCATCCAGCACGTTAAAGGAATCTTTAGCATTTCTGTAGTAAAGCACAGAATATATTGTTATTAAAATATTGAAACACTATGTTTGACAAAAATAGAATGTAATTGGGAAGATATATAAAATATGATGTATATAAAGAGATTTATTATATAATCACCAGTAGCATTTAATATAATAATAATAATAATAATAATAATAATAATAATAATAATAATAATAATAATAATAATAATAATAATAATAAACATCATCACTACATAAGCATATAAAATGTGAGGACCATTTCAACCAGACTTAGGAATATCCAGAATATTTGGACTTCTCATCTTAACAAATGACCTAAATTTTAACAAAAAGTTATTTTATAATTTCATAAAAACTAATATCCTATGCTGTAAATTTGAACATCTTCCCGAGTCAGTAGAAATTTTAAAAAAACAAGGAAGAAGTGCCTTTTAATTTAATATTATTCTTTATATAACTGTGCTATATGTTCATTTTTTAATCTATCATAAAACTTGATTACAATATGCTGCACCTTATGAGATAACGGTCTACAAAATATCCTGTGTGTTCCATCTATTAATTTGCTCTGGGACCTGCACAAAATATAGATATTTCTGGTAAGAAATAAATGCAGACAAATATACTGCAAATTATGTCCAGCATTTGTAAAATTTTCAGTTTAATGAAATACTATACTTTATTTGCATAATTTAAGTTTGTAATTTTCAAATTCTGAAAAGTGCAAGTGTACCAATCATTTGCCACAAGCAATATGGAAATCTGATTAAGTTATTGATATAACAGGTATTATGAGCTTTCTTGTCTAAAAATGTTTGACATTATTGAACAAATGATAATTTTAAATAGATATCTGCCTAAACATAAAGTTTTAACTGCACCTGAATTAAACATGCAAAAAGAAGTGTAACCCTTTGCCTCCCCATTAAAAACGATTAGTACATTGTCAGAACTAAGCACATCTGATACAGTGCAATATAAATGTTTTATCATTACAACTGAGTAGAAGTATTAGAAACAGTGACGTACTGATAATTTATTATAGTGAGTTGAATTAGAAACACTAAAGATTAGTGATGTTTAGTGTTTCTAATCCAACTTATCTTATAAATTAGACCTGTTCTAGTGTTTACCATTCCTAAGCTACATTACAACAGGTCTGTACTGTTCATACAAATGACCTTTAAAACGCAAGAATTACCTATATTTCACTGCCAACTTACAATTAACAAATGCATTGTCTATTCTGATTATCTGCCTATAATCACTGTATTCTTTTGGCAGTTAAAATAGCATTATGTGTACTTAGAAGGGAAAATAAATATAGTTTAAATTGAACTTGAAACTGATGACAATTGAGAATCAGAGAAGCTCACCTTCAAAGCCATTGACTCCACGAGCTTTTAACACAAATGTTTTCAACTGTGACTAGTATAGAATCTGCTCACTCTTGGCTGCTACACAAAATAAAAATTCTACCAAATAGAATTGATATTTGCATAATTAATATATAAACTTAAATGGAAGAGCTTATTTCCCCTAAAAATCTATAGGCTAAGTGCTTCTTTAAGAAGAAACCTACTTACCCCAAAATTAATTCTTTGCACCTACTTCACAAGCTCATCCTGAGCTTTGAAGGGCGCATATGGTGAAAACAGTTCTCACATGTTTATTTTTTTTTTTTTTTGTTATAACGAATTTTTCTCTTAAAATTGCTATTACATATATAACAAACTTACAGATCATTCGAACAACATCCGAATTAATTTTATATATTTTTTAAAAAGTTTTGCTAAATTTGTTAACCGAAATATTCTACAATAAAAATTCGCGCTTACCTTTCAAATTCCTACTGATGATCCTACCACGAACCCGAAGAGCAGTTACAGTTGAAATATATGGACATTCCTAGAAAAAATGACAAATCTTCCATTAAATAAATCTCGTTTTGTTTATCAACTATTGCAAGAAAAGGAAATTTCAAATGAATAATTTTGATCTTTAAAAATTATAAGAAATTAACAGATAATAGAAACAATCAGAAGTTTAATGAATGACATTGGTGAGCTATGAGGGAATGATTAACAAGGTTGCATACAGAAATTAAATTATCTTACTTTTTTGTTTTTTGAGGGACATAACTGAGATCATTTCTTAAAATTAAAGCACCACTATGATTGCACTCACACACACATAACCAACTGACACAACTCAATCACAGCCTTCTCTTCATGTCCACCTTTCGGTGTGCACGTATTATAACACTAAAATGTACAAAATATGTTCATATGAAGATTTGTAGGCCTCATCATTTGCAAATCAGAGGTTCTGCTTAGTTTCAGATATCCCGAAGTTTATTCGAAATATACCCCGATTTTATGTGAAAACAGAATTTATTTGTATTTCTGATCATGAAAGTTTTCCATAGTTGGAAGGCTTTGAATTCCCCAATCCTTTTGGGTTCTTTCAATAGATGGCAGCATTTTACCATGCGTCAATAATAAGTAAAAGGGTATAGTAATTTAGTTACCGTGTTTTATAATTTAGAAAGAAAATATCCGTACGTAGATTTTAAGTAGTTTTTTAGAAATATCTACGGACATAAAGTTAGGTATAACGCGACAGTTTTGCCGATTGTTATTATGCAACTTTAAGATTCCTTTTAAGACGGTATTTTGATAAGGTAAATCTTGGTTTCAATAGTGATCTTTTTTTAATCTTCAGGTTTTGTTGGTATATGTTGCTGTACAGCTATAATTTGGCATGTTTATAGCAAGCCGCTAAAAGAAACAAGAAATTCTCTAATATAAGGATATTTTAATCAGTGATACAATTACAATATTTTTTTTGCAGGTTTTGAGCTGTATAACATGAGCGAAGAACAGCAATTTTGCTTACGATGGAATAACTTTCAAGCTAACATAACATCACAGTTCGAAGCTCTGAGAGATGAAGAGGACTTTGTTGATGTAACTTTGGCATGTGATGGGCAAAGACTGAAGGCACATAAAGTGGTTCTCTCTGCTTGCAGCCCTTACTTCAAAGAACTTTTCAAAGTATGTAAATATTATAAATACATACCAACAGTAAATGTGGTTATTCATTCATGAAAGCTCCAACCTATTTTCATTACAGAAAACAAAAAAGAAAAAATAGCTTGCTGCATCTGCTAAATTAGATTGTGTCTTTTAACAATGTCACTATGCATTGTATCTTTACAGAGAAAGAGAGCAAAAAATAGTTTATATTCTTTTAGTGCATTACTTCTTTAATGTTAAAGTTGGTGAAGTTAATTATATTTCCTGCTGCCTTTTATTTTCTCTTATCCGCAAATTTGTATCTGAATTACATAACTTCAGCAAGCTTTTCATTAGAAAACATATTTCACTGGAACTGAGACACTTCTAGCATCTTTTTACCAAATAAATGGTCACAAAAATAAAGGTTGTGTAGTTAACTCTCATTATGTATTTCATTCTTCCTTTTTTTTCAGTTTTAAATTTATCAGCGCTTATTTTAGCAAAATACATGATATCATAAGTTATAAAATTGAAAATGTCAAATTGCTCCCTTTGCTAAGCATGAAACTTTATTGAAATAAATTTCACTCAGATCCAGAATACCAGATTCTTTCATTTGTGCATTTCACTGAAAAAGCTTATGTTTCTATGTGCATTACCTGCTGCTGCAAAATAGTAGCAATAGGTTAGTTTATAATTTCTTTTGTTTTACTTAGATCTGTAGACTTGAAGCTTTCCCAACGTTGATTATGAATAATTTCTTCTCGGGAGATAAGTTCCCTGATGATGGCGACAGAGTGCATCGTTGAAAGCTTGGACAGCGATTTAGCATTTACCTGGCTGATATCCCGAGAAGAAATTATTCAAGAATTGGTGTGTTTAAATCTTATTTTACCTTTAAACCGAATATGTGAGCTAGTCATATGACCTTGGTATGATTCAATGTGAAGCCAGTGATCTTCAGAGTTAGCTTTAGGTAAATCATATTTTAGTTATTATGTATATATAAGTACTCCTTTCTACCTGGCCGTAATCTGTGTTGTGTTTGGTTTCAATTGTGTGTGTGTTACAGCTACTAAAGCTTGAAATTTCAGCATAGTACATATTAATTCTGAGTTAATGAGGAGTAATTGGATATTATTGGGATTTAACCACATTGACGTTTCTGTTACACTTTCCTGTTACTTCACTTTTGCACCCAGAGTATCTTTGGTTTATATAAAAGTATATGTATAATCATATAAATTATTATACAAAATCTACTTATATAAAACATCCATTGGCTGCACTTTGCAGCTTAAGGCCCTTAATACCCCAGCTATGCTTTGCAGCTGGGGTCCTCAGCACATTTTGCTACTTGTTTATTACCTGTATACCTTGTAGTTGTGCAATTAGTGCATTATAGATAGTGAAAGTTCTGCCTTGATTCCCTGAAGAGTATGGAACATTAACAGGCATCTAAACTTTAATATTTGATTTCAGCACTTATCAGTTATTATGTTTATAGGTTTTCAAGAGTTCTTGGTGACAGTAACTGCTGCAATCACAAAGCCTGAGTTATCCTTAGGGCTGTAGATAAGTAGGACGAGTAGATGGGTATCAGTGGACCTGATAGTTTTAGGGGTTTATAAATTAAAAAATAGCTTACTGAGGTAATAAATTTAGGCAATAAAACAGCAACATAGTGGTAATGCCAGTTTATGTGATAAGTCAGTCTCAGTGGTGCAATCTCTTGACATCTGTACTCTATCGTACTACATTTGTCTTTTTTTTGCTAAAAAATGTAAAGCAAACAAAAATATTTAGTGTAAAATACAGTAAAACCTGTCTTCAGTGGAATCGAATGGGACTCTTGAAAATTTCTGTTGACAGATTTCTGTTTAACGAAGGGGTTTTTCCATTTTATCTGACATAGGAAAACAGTCAGGCTTTTCCTGAGCAATTTTCCTTCTGAACATTTCTCCCCTTTTAAATGCAGTTCTTTATTAATCGCCTCAATGATAGCCATTTAAACCCTGCACAGGATAGGAACGGATACTCACTAAACAGAACAAGACATTTAAATGGTGAGAAAAGCTTAATAAATGCATATCCATTTCTTCTGTATTTATTAAGTTATTTAATGGAACAAAAACTGGTTTAAAACTTGTTAAAGGCAGTATACTTCTACAATATCATTAAAGTCGAGACTATATTAATAAACCGTTGAAATTTCACTACTTTGTTTCACTGTAGTAAAAGCCATTCTCTGCATCGAACACATTTAATATTTGAGTCATTTTGTTTTTGTGCATATGAGGATATGCACATATGTATAGCTGGATAAGCAAGTTTTCCGGTTCAAGATTTTAGGATTTAATTTATGCTACCAGGCGATAATCGTTGTGTATGTTGAGTCACACTCAAGAAACAAACTTCTCTCTCAGCATCTGTATGTACCTCTTATTACAGTATTCCACTCTGAAGTTTATGGTAGCCTTATGCAGCTGTTTTCACTCAATATTTTAGTTATTTATACTCAATCAGTGTTCAGAGTGTTTCTTATAATATATATTCGTGCCTCAACCACTGAACTATATACCCTTTCAAACCATTTCATTTCCATTTCAAGTGTTTTATACAAACATCCTCTTACAGCTGCCATTTGCTGCTTTCTCTTTTGCTAGTGCATATTTCTTCTGCTTCTCCCATTTCCCTCCTGCATCAATTTTCATTCCTAAATAATTACATTCACGTACTACTTTATATTCTATTTCCTCTTTCTGCCACTTCTCATGTTTACTCAGTTTAGTACCTTTTTTAAAAACTACAATTTGGGTTTTAGCTCTATTCACATTAAGGCCCCAATCTGCACAATATTTATCTATTTCTTGTAAAGATATTTTTAATCCATTTATAGTAATAGCACTAATCACCAAGTCATCTGCAAACAATAATCCAGGGATTTGTATATTATTAATTACCGGCAAGAAATTATTATTATTGCTTATATTTTTCAATATATCATCTATGAACAAATTAAACAAAACTGGGTTTAACTTGTAGCCTTGCTTTATTTTCCTGATGTATGTCCCTAGTTATTTCTTCTTCATATTTTATAAAAAAGTGTTTCTTATAGCTATTGAGAGTTAAATGAAAAGCACATTTAAAATTGTTAAATTTCAGAGTTGACCATGGCTTATGCTAGTAATGTAGCAAATAAATTAGCTTGCATAGGATGTGTACAGGCCTCTGATATCACTTTAGAAAATGTGGAGGGCATTTTGCTGTTTGACATGATTTGGATATTGATAGTGATTATGAGGGAGGTGTTGAGGATATAGGTAGCAGTGAGGAAGAAAATGACCTGCTTCCTTCAGGTGCTCTTGAAAAATCAACATTGTGTAGTGGTCAAAATTAGTCAAACACAAATAGCCATATAGACAGACATATTTTCTGGTGTACAACTAACTTCTTACAGCCAATCAACTGATATTTTCACAGATTTTTTTTTGTTTACTGCTGACTTAATGTCTCATTATTATAGAAACAAATGTATATGTGAGTAGAGTGAAGGAAGCCCTGATCAAAGGCAATTTAGGGCCTAAGAGGAGAATTCAGAATTGGAGAGTGTGCGGGTTATTTGTAAACTCACGTTAGACATGTATTGGTCTACAGATGACAGGTTAGCTGCTCCATTTTGGGGGGAAATAACGGGTCAAATACGGGTGGGCTGGATTACTTATTACAAGCTATTCCTGTTTATGAAAAAGTTGTTGTTTTCAAATGCTAGCCTTTGGCAATGAAGCCACTTGCTCTCCAATATTTTTGTGTGGTGGATCTGGCAGGTAGGGCTTCACAGGTTAGAAGATGTTCTTGTCATTTCCTCTTCTTTGTTGCACAGAGGACAATTTGGACTTGTATAAATTCCTATTCTGTGTAAATGTTTGGCCAAATAATCGTGTTCCATTAGTAATCTAAATTTTGCTACTGCAGCTTTATGTGGGATTTCTGGAATAATTTCTGGGTTTTTAATTAAAATGTTCCATTTTTTATCTTTGGCTTTGTTAGATATTGATTGGTTTTGTTTGTTTTTATGTTTGTTTTTAATTAGTCTTTTTATGGATGTAAGGGATAAGTTTTTATTTTTGTTCTGAATTAAATTTGCACCTTTTTTGGCAAGAAAATCAGCAGATTGATTTCCAGCAATTCCACAATGTGCAGGTATCCATTGTAATTTAATTCTTTTTTGTAGTTTTTGAAGTTGTTGGATCATTTTGTGACATTCTTTAATTTGGATTGACCTCATTTTATATGAACTTATTACATATAATGCTGCTTTAGAGTCAGAAAGTATGACAGCATTTTTAAATTTATCTGTTCTGTGTAGAAGGTGTTGGAGTGAAATATGAATAGCCGTAACCTCTACATCAAAATTTGTTGTGTGGTATCCTGCTAGTTGATAGAATGAGAATCATGCACACGTAATTCCTGCTCCTGAGTTGTTATTCAAGTTAGATCCATCTGTGTAGATAAGTAGCCATTCTTCAGGTCGGTATCTATTGTTCACAGTTTCTAATGCTAGTGCTAGTGCTATGACGTCCAAGTTAAAATGCCCCAAACCTATATGGACTTGTGTAGACATCCTGTGCATACATGCATTTAATGCTTATTTAATGCCAATTATTTTAATCTTCCTATTTTACAATAAATTTAAATTAGTTCTATAAGGGATGAAAACTTATCCTTAAAGGTTTCTTTTTGAATGGTATACCTCAAAACCTGGATAAACACACAAGGGCACATCTTCAGATTCTTGGTAAATAATATTGGTTTCCTTGCAAACTTCTTTTTTGCGACACACTAGACATTTTTGAAATGGTCGTGACTTTTTCGGTTTTTGGTGGTATCCTTTTAGTAAAGTTTTTTCTCTCAAGTATGAGGGGTGTTGTAGTGGTGGATTTCTTACCTCCATTATGAACAGGCTTCTAAATATTATAGTACACAATTAGGTTACAAGCTATTGAAATGCAGAAGTCCAGGTAGGTTATTGTCTTACATGAATTTAGAGCTCTGTAAGTCACTAAATAATTGTGTATGGTTACATCCAGCTGGTATAAAAGTACTTTTTCTAGCATTTTACTGGTTTTTGTAAAGAGGGATAGCCTGTAATAACTGATTCACCCCACCCATGTTTGACCTGTCATTTCCCAAACAATAGAGCAGCTAACATGCCATCTGTAGACCAGTACACGTCTAATGTAGGCTTACAAATAAATATACATTGTCCTGAATTCTCTCCTTAGGCCCTGAATTGTTTTTAGAGGTCAGGGCTTCTGTCATCCTACTCGCATATACATTTGTTTCTGTAACGATAAGAGACACTGTCAGCAATAAATAAATATTTTTTGTGAAAATGCCAGTTGGTTTGATGCCAAAAGTTAACTGTACATCAGAAAATATGTATATTTTTCTACATGCTTATTTGCCTATATGTTATTTGTGTTTATTTTGACCATTGCACAATGTTGATTCTTCACCAACACCTGAAGGAAGCGGGTCATTTTCTTCGTCACTGCTACCCATATCCTCAACACCTCTCTCATAATTGCCTTCAATATCCAAATCATGTCAAACAGTAAAAGGTCTTCCACATTTTCCAAAGTGATATCAGAAGTTTGTACAATCCTACAAAAGCTAATTTATTTGCTACATTATTAGGATAAACCATGGTTAACTGAAATTTAACAATTTCAAATGCGCCATTCATTTAGCTCTCGAATGCTATAAGAAATCACTCTGAACACCGAGAGGGTATAAATAACCGAAATACTGAGTGAAAACAGCTGTATAAGGCTACCATAAACTTCAGTTGTGAAATACTGTTAATAAGAGGTGCTGAGAGAGAGGTTTGTTTCTTTCGAGCATGTGTTTCATACAACATATAAAATGATTATCGCTTGGTGGTATAAACTAGAGCCTAAAACCTTGAACTAGAGAAGTTGCTGACACAGCTACACACACACACACACACACACACACACACACACACACACGCACACACGCACATGAATGCAAAACAAAATGATTCAAATATTATGTGCATTCGACGCAAAGAATAGCTTTTGCTAAGTGAAACAAATTAGTGAAATTTAACCGATTTAGTAATATTGTCTCTACTTTATTGATACTGCCTTTAATGGGTTTTAAACCAGTTTTTGTTTCGTTTAAATAACTTAATAAATACGCAAGATACGAATGTGTATTTATGAAGCATTTAACAATTTCAATGTCTTGTTCTGTTTATTGGGAATCTGTTTCCGGCCCGTGAAGGGCTTAAATGGCCATTGGCTAAGCGGTTAACCAGGGTGTGTTGAATGCAAGTTTTACTGTATTTGTTTTAAATGCTGTTCTTGCTGTCCTACAAGATTATCTTTCAACTTTAAAAGACTTAATGGGGTTTTGCAATGAACTTGGAAAGGGCACCTACATTTCTACTTCTAAGGAGTCTTAGAATTTGAGCAGCCAGGGTTACTATTGAAACTTGATTTTTGTATTGTACTCTTTCTCAACTGAAGAAATCTACATGCAAAATTTAAGTTTCCTAGTGCATGCATATACTTAGCTTTGTATATTACTTTTACTTAATTTTATTTATTTTACAGCTTTCTTCATTTGTAAATAATAATCACTGGAAAAGGAAGTTACAGACATAATTTAAGATATCCTGCTTTTGAGCAAAAATGAAAACTGAAATGTTTGTTTCTGTTCTTACTGGTGTTTAGTCTCGACACTTACAGTACACTGTACCACAGGTGATGGGGGAACGGTCTCAGTTGTAATGTCATAACTGATGTAGCTTAATAACTGAGGAGGTCACAGTATGGCTTTAGACCAAGCAAATTTTGCATTGACACCTTGAAGATAATAATGGAGCAATGGAATAATATACTATAATATTATACCTACTATACCTAATATTGTTGATTTTATCAGGGTCTTGAATCTGCTAGATAGTCAATTTGGAAAGGGTTGAACAAGATCAGAATTCCAAGCAAAATTATTAATATTGTTGAAGACCTTTATAATATTTGTTGTATTTTCACATAGTGGGAAACTTTCTGACCCTTCTACTACTAAGGGAGCAGTTAAACAGGGTTGCCTGTTATCCCCACTTTTGTTTATTTTGGTTATGGATGATATAATGAATAGTGTAAGTGGTAACAGGTGTTGTATACAATAGGGGTTAAATGCCAGATTAGAAAGTTTAGAATATGCAGATGATATTTGGCTACTAACATATAGATTCAGATATAAGCAGTAGCAGCTCGTGCCGAAAAATAACAGCGTGCTACGGGAAAAAGTCCATGCAGCTCACCTAGTTTCAAAAAATGAAGTCCATGCGCTGATGTTTCTTCATGCAGAATTTGTTGATCACTCTGCTGTTGAAGTCCTATATTCCTGAGATAAGCTTCTTCTCTATAGATAGCGTGGTGAGAGAGGTGAAACAGTGTTCTGGTTCTGCAGTAGACATGGAAATTGTCACAATAATTCTTAAAGCCTTGGTCACTTCACTAAAGGTGTTTTGCAGATTGTTCTTCAATAATAACAGCAATAGCAGAATGGTACCTTCTATCTTCCTGAATTCCAAATGTTCATACAAAATGCTGAGTTTGGTTCAAAGTTTGTGTTTGTCATATCTTTATAACAATCACTGACAGTGCTAAGTTCTGTTTTAGGAAACGCTCAAGAAAATAATTCAAAGTTTAAGCATCCAGTAGTTTTGCAGCATCCATATGTTCTGTAGACTCGAAGTGGATATGTATGTACCTCTAATATTAGTCATCACATACTTCTTTGGCATCTGCTGCTAAGTTCGTTTCCTATGACGTCTTTTTTGCATATTGAACATTGCATGATTCAATCTCTATATTGTCCATTCTACTACACGTGATGTTGACTGTTTTGACAAAAGAATGAATCACAGTTTTGCCTTCACTGCATCTACCTGTTGTGCCTGAACCTGATTATATAATACACCAGTGTGATGCAGACCGCAAGCTTCTTGCATAGTCTTGTCTGATAAAGCTTTTTCTAACTCATCAAAACAGTCTATCAAAGATTCTCTGTGCTAGTATATTGTATTCACACATCTTGATTTGAAATTCCCCCTGGTTGCTGAGTCTCGAGACACTCTCCGAGCAACAATGCTTTCAACACTGCCAAACTTTGGGGAGCTCTTGAAAAAAAAATGTTGGAAAAGCCAATAGACTGCAGAAGAATATCCTAGCAGAATTATTTTCTGAAGCTGCTTTCTCCATTATCAGCTTTAACTGATGTGCGTAACAATGCATGTAATGTGCGAGAGGGTAGTGTTCTTTTACTTTGATCTATATACCCCCTGTGTTGTCAGTCATTACAGATGCACCTCGTACTCTGAGCGATTATTTTAAAGCAATCGTCCTTAAAAATGGTGTCAACATCTTTCAAAATAAAACCTGCAGTAGAATTGGTGGTCTGATCTACAGGATTAAAAAAGTTCCAAAACTACTCATGTATAACACCAATATTATATCTTTCTAATATATTTATTCCTTCTCCTCTCCAACCTGGATGCTCTGGCTTTCCTTATTCCATTCATTTCAACTGCTTGTGTCTTACTTTGACTCTTCAATAAACTTCAGCCCTCTGATCCATATGTCAGTATGCTCTCTACTATGACCTGAAGAATTCTCTTTTTTGTTTCCATTGTTATTTCCCTACTCCATAATACTCCATTCAACATCTTTACTACAAATTATGAATTTTTCAATTAGAAGTCTTTTGGTGTGAATTCCCCTGACTAGTTGCTTACATAGGTACAGTTAGATCTTGAATAATGTTTGTATTATTTTCGTTAACTGCTGCCCATTCTTTCAAAATCTCATGCTGTACCTGTAACATTTCTTAGTAAGTTATGTTTCAATTAAAATCTCAAAATGTTTTCATATAGAACATTTATTGAATTGCAAGATAATTTCCTTACTCAAAAATGTAACTCAGATATTTACCAACTTGCTGAATAAGAGTTTGAACTCTGAGGGACAATGTTTGATTTTCAAATTTGAGATTGAATTTTTGAGAAGGGTTTTTAAATGAGCTGCAAATATATTCAAGTATAGTCAGTAAAATCTTTCACATATCTCTTGAGAAGCTTAAAAATGTTCAGTTTGTTTATCTGTTTAGTAATAATACCAGTATATAAACAGTTTTCTTTACGAAAGAAATTATTGTCTCTCCCTTTCACTGTGATGAATAGGCACTGTCTTAACATTGCAATTGATTTCAATTTGGAAGTGTTAAAGAGTCAGAAAAAAGGTTGTTTTCTTACTGTCCACTGTTATCAGTCTTATTTATGACTCTGTGTACCACTCCACTCTGCATATCTACACTATTAGTTCATTAACTTTAAATAAAAAAACTGGAAATTTGCTTTCTTCTAAAGCATTTTAAAGAGCTATTCTCCGATATGAGTTATGTTGGAGCACATTAATAGAAAAAAAATTCTAAAGAGTTCAGCGCTATTGTACATTATGTTCAGCTAATTAAGAAAATTTATATAATACTTTCTCAATTTATAAAATAATGGTAATACACAAGAAATGTTCAACAGACAATATCTTATAAGCAGATTAAGTTTATAAATACATTGGAAGTACATTTAAAGAAAGTGATTTATTGAGAAACAACCAAAGTAAAATAGTGCATAAAGTTGTATTTTTATTTTCTCTAGTATTTGCATACACTGTGAAGTAAGCATAGGAAGTGTTAGATTCAGTGCAAAATTGGATTGATATTTCACCAGAATTACATGCTTTGAAGTTCCCTGAAACTGGAGGAGGGAAAAAAAAAAAAAAAATAAAGAAAAGATTTGTGTGCATGTGTGGGAAAAACCAGTTAATCATCAAACTGGCTGTTTAAGTTCACTATATTTTAAATTTGCAACACAATGTCTCCATGAAATTTCCCCCATCCCAAATTATCCTGTATATGAAAACTCATTCATATTAAAAATAAATGATTTTAATTGAAATATCATATTACACAAATATAACTATTTGTAACAAAAACTTTACTTATCTTAAGAAAATGATGTCAATTTTTCTTGTTAATTGAGATTGATTTCACAAACAAATTGCTTACATCATCAGTCAACACACCTCGTCATCTTTTTTCAGCATTACCAAAATCTGAAAATGAAACAAACCTAAAAGCAGAATCAACTGCTGTTATTTCAAAATTCATTACACGATGTTTAATTTTTAAAATAAATATCTTTTTCCAAACCATTAGATCTATTGGACCATTTAATTGTTTTAATAATTATACTTCAGGATTTTATTAAATTTGTAAATAATAATTATTATTTTTATTTTATTAAATTATTAATTATGTAGCTTCATTTTCTACGTAATTATTGAAATATATGTTTAACACATGGGTGGGGAACATGTAATTGAGGGTTATCATCACTCCACTTCACTTTCTTGCACTTGAATAGTGGCCACTCCACTTCTGCATAGACATAGCTTGCATTAATGGCATAGTAGCTGAGACATGAATCTATTAATTCATTATTTTAGTAATGAAAATATAATTAGCAAAGATTTAGTGAGATAAAAGTATGTACTCTTCTCCAAATAACGTTTTTGTTTATTTCAAAGACACCTTTGAATTCAAGGGAAGTTTCATTTGTTACTAATGACAGTGCAATTGTCTGAATTACAGAGACAGTAATCAATCTGGTATTAATTTTAAGCTTACTTGAAACTTCATTGACCTCCTTCAGAATCAAACATGCAGCTGAGCCAACTAGGTAAAGTGATACTGATACCAAGCTGTACAGAATTACACTATACTGCTTGTTACCTTAATTTCTTATTTCTCATTTTCACTTTTACATGATCACTGGAGATACAAAACCAAGATTACAATTATAAAATCTGTGCAGAAAATGCAGCATATTCCTAAATCCTGAAAATACTACCATGTTGCTTGCCATTGAATAATAATTCGGTCCCCATACACCTAGCCCTAGGTTTTTGTATATTGGAGGCCGTTTACTCCTTTTTAAAAATTTTGCCATTTCAGTCATCTACATTTTTCTCTTGTTATTAGCCATCTCTCTTTAACTTTCCCTATAAATAATTCCCTATATTTCTCCTGTTCTTTTCCCCTTTTACTGACAAAATATTTTCTAATTACTACTTTGGCTCCCAAATTGTCCCATTTACGTAGCATGGCCTGCGCTCTCCATATCTTTGTTTGACTACAATATAATATACAGTGGAAGTCTGCATTCTCTTCTCCACACAATGGGCATTTATCTAGCTCCCTATACTATACCTTTCAAGTTTCTCACTCCTGCTCTTGGCCAAGCAAAACCTTCTCACCCTAACTTATTACATATGTCTATATATCCTTCATTCCCTTACCACCTAGATTTTTTTTTTCTTCTCTATATAACATCTTTATTAGTAAGCAGTCACTTACTAATCAGTTAAACTTTAACTAATAAATTAATTCTACAATTTACTTTAAAGTAAGACACTTTTTCCACACTTCTGGAGAAGTGACTTCTGCTGTTAAAATGTGAAATAAAATGAATAAGATACACAGCATAGCAAACAGACTGCCTTTTCATTCTAAGTATAAAAATATTCAATTCCCATTTCTTACAGAAAGATTGTTTTCTTATGCTTTGTCATATCCCTAGCTCTGAAGTAGCACACACCACTGATTGTTCTTAAGTATCTCTTTTTGCATTACAGGAGAGCAAGCCAGTTTGAGTAAGCCAGGATAGTAGATAGTTGAAGGGAAATGTTTGAGGCACTCAATGAATGCCAGTTCCCAACTCACGATTTAAAATGTTTACATGACAAAATATGTATCTTGAGTTTTCTGGAAATAAGCATATGAAGTTCTCTTTATTCTGAATGATTTTTGTATAGTCGGTAAACCATAAAAGATAGGCAAGATGGTACGAGTCAAAATAATGAAGCTTGTTAAAACAATTTATGCTAAAGCCTTTTGTGGCATTAACCATTTTCAAGATATTCTTTATTGGTTTGAATTTTCAAGTACTTAAACTTATTCTTCAAGCTGTTAGTCGCTATTTGTTTTTTTGCATGGTCAAGGGAAATGGAATTTAGAAGCCATTACATATTGGTGCAGTTTTTAAAAATTGGGTTAATGCTTTAGCCTGCAGTTTTCCTCTTGAGTGTACCTACAACAAAATGTGTAGTCTCATGAAAGTGTCTTTCTATTAACAAGAAGTAAATAGACAAGTTGTTTTAACAATAGTGTGTATAGAAGAGTGAATACAGAAACCCAAGTGAATGTGTCACCAACTTTTTTTCTATTGGGTAATGTATAAAAGTGTACTTTTTTTTATAAATATTTCATTTTTCATAGCAACTTAAGGTCTTTGAACTGTCGTTATTTATGAGTGTTTTAATGTATGCTTTATATGTTTGTCCTAGATGGTGAATAATAATTATCTATATCTCTGATTTCAAATACAGTAGTAAGTTAGTAGCATTCAGTAGGTCAAAATGTGTCCACAATATCACAGTTCTTTTCTGTGATAATAAAAAATGTATTTATATTCTTAAGCACTGGCTTTGATTGTCTTAATTGAGGAATCAAAAATTAGTTAAGTATTTTCAGAGGTATATATCATTTCATGCAAATGTTAAACACTTTTTTGTTGAAAGAGCATATCTTTATTAAATGTGTTCATGACTGCATATTTTTTTGCTGTATCCTTTAAGTAAAATAATAATAAAATCCAAATGATCACATACAATACCATTTTTGATCAGTGTGATCTGTATTTTAACATTTGAACTTCTATTTATTGGCTTACAAGGAAAGATTCTATGCCATGCTCCATATGGCATTCCCCTTCATCTATTGATCACATGCCTCTATTTATTGGCTTACAAGGAAAGATTCTATGCCATGCTCCATATGGCATTCCCCTTCATCTATTGATCACATGCCTGCCTCGGTAGCGTAGATGGTAGCATGACTGCCTCACGTTCAAGAGGTCCCGAGTTCGAATCTTGGTCAGGGTTAGTTACCTGGATAAGGTTTTTTCCAGGGTTTTCCCTTATCATGAAAGATGAATGTCGGGTAACTCTAAGCTCCATGGACTCCAGGATCATTTGAGCATCATTTCACCCATTTCATTCATCATCCGATATGACTTATAGTTGGAGGACGTAAATTAAAAAAACAAATATTGATCACATAGCAGTAAAATCCGAGAGCTGTTATTCTACAGCCTTTGTACAAATGTTATACAAACTGACCAGTTTTCTAACTTTGAATATTTTCTCTTGTTTCGAAATACCAATATTTTCCTGAAATCATGCATAATCTCTTTAGATGGTCAAAACATGGAGACACTTTAATTTTTATCTGAACTGCAGTAGACTCTTTTTAATTAGAACTCGAGGGGAATTGAAAATATTTCAAATTATTAAAAGTTTGAATTAACAAAATTGGATTAAAATGTATACAGTATACAGTTGTGAAATAAATGGAGTTTTCATGCAAAAGTATTTACTGTACTTACTTGAGGTTACCTTAAAATTACTGCATTTTATCCAAATATTTGTCCATTTATGCATTAAAATCACCAATCATGAAAGTTTTCACTTGAAAGAACATAATGGAAAACCACAGCTACAGTATTACATATAAGCTTTCCTCAGTATTGATACATAAGCAACACTAATATGCCAGACTACTGATGTTTATAGAAATGAGTGAGTTTTGCTTCCTTTGGTTTTATTAATTTAATATGATAGATAAAATCTTCAATGCCATTTAATGTTTAAAGAAACCATTTTCTTGATCTACAACAATCCTCTTAAGCTTTGCACCATTATAGATGCATCGGAAGTAGTCAGCTCCACTGCCACTGTGTCATTTTTATTAGTTTGTTTGCAATTTTGCAACAGCTGCAGAATCCCATCTTTCCCATCTTGTTAGCTTTCCTCTTATGGATACTTTGGTGTCAATATCTACATATTTGTAGTGTTTTTGAAAGTTGAAAGTATTTGATAGTCAACATGAAAAATTCAATGCCATGGCCGGGATTTGAACCACGGATCTCCTGATTTCCGTCCAGTCGCCCTAACCCATTGAGCTACCATGGTCAACGTGCCGCCTTGACATTAAATTCTCCATTTGACTCATATATTTCCCCGGTAGACCACTAGGGCCTCTCGCATTCGAGATACACCGTTTGTGGCGAATTACTATCGTAAGTACTTGATCATCATGCTTCATCATTTAACTCTTATTATTTTAGTTAATTGATGGAAATTAATCTTTTCTTCACACTAGCCGTATATAGGCTAAGGTTGTTGATAGAGTCAACAAGAAAAATTCAATGCCATGGCCAGGATTTGAACCACGGATCTCCTGATTTCCGTCCAGTCGCCCTAACCTATTGAGCTACCATGGCCAACGTGCCACCTTGACATTAAATTCTCCATTTGACTTGTATATTTCCCCGGTAGACCACAGGAGTTCTTGCATTCGAGATACACCGTTTGTGGTGACTTACCATCGTAAGTACTTGAGTCCCAGGCTTCATCATTTAACTCTTATTATTTTAGTTAAGTGATGGAAATTAATCATTTCTTCACACTAGCCATATATAGGCTAAGATTTTGGATAGATGGTCAACCTGAAAAATTCAATGCCATAGCCGGAATCTGAACCACGGATCTCCTGATTTCCGTCCACTCGCTCTTGCCCATTGAGCTACCATGGCCAACGTGAGTCAATTGGAGACTTTAATGTCGGGACGGCACATTGGCCATGGTAGCTCAGTGGGTTAGAGCGACTGGACGGAAACCAGGAGATCCGTGTTTCAAATCCCGGTCATGGCATTGAATTTTTCATGTTAACTCTATCAAAAACCTTAGCCTATATATGGCGAGTGTGAAGAAATGATTAATTTCCATCAATTAACTAAAATAATAAGAGTTAAATGATGAAGCCTGGGACTCAAGTACTTACAATAGTAAGTTGCCACAAACGGTGTATCTCGAATGCGAGAGCCCCTAGTGGTCTACCAGGGAAATATACGAGTCAAATGGAGAATATACGAGTCAAATGGCGGCATGTTGGCCATGGTAACTCAATGGGTTAGAGCGACTGGACGGAAACCAGGAGATCCGTGGTTCAAATCCCGGCCATGGCATTGAATTGTTCATGTTGACTCTATCAACAATCTTAGCGTATATACGGCTAGTGTGAAGAAATGATTAATTTCCATCAATTAACTAAAATTGAAAGTATTTGTTGAAAGTTCTTGCCAGTGCCTAACGCACACATCTGTGGTTCTTCTGTTATGCCTTCTGTGTATAATCAGCTATTGTTTCTTGATTCTTGAAATCAGTTATTGTTTCTTGATTCTTGAAATCAGTTTCACAGAAAAATTTGCAATTTTGTGCGGAGTTAATAAATTCCAATTATTGTTGAGCATTCGATTAGTGTCAAGGAGATTGACTGATTTTTCATTGTTTTTCATTTTCAAAGATTTAAAAAAAAACTTGCTCTCAGTAAAAATCCTTAAGATATTTTATCACTCCCTGGTCCATAGACCACATAACTGAGATCATATTCAATGGAAAGTAGACTATCTCAATGCATTTGAAATCAGGAATATTACTGAGTTTAGAATATTATTATACAATTGTCAAACATACAATATTTTCTATTGTCTACAGTCAGAACCTAATTTTGAAACTGTTCAGCACTCATCCAAGCTTTTCTCTTTGCCTTATGTCATACTGGAGGATTTCTAACAGACCTAAAATATCTTGGTTTCATTGATTTTTCTATCATCAGTAACAGTAATTTCTCTATATCATCTGTGTTGATGCCAAACAATACGTCACTCTCTCTTTATTATTTTTCACACCTTTAAAAGCAAGTGATTTATTTGGAGTACACTTGAAAAATAGGCCTGTTTCATCCACATTTAAATGTGTCTTTTGATTCATATCCTGTAATTATTTTACTCAATTTATCAAACCACACTTAAATCATTTGCTCAATGACTGGTGCAATTTCACTGTGAAAAGTTCTGAAATTTTGAACCCCAATTCTACCTTGTCAGGCAGAAGTGGATTATGTATTAAAATGCTTTGATCACATAATTGTTGAACCACTTTAAAACACATTCGTCAATACAGTTAGTCAAAATGAAAGTCACATTTCAGAATTTCTTTGATCATTCACACAAAAGTTTTCAATTACTAAAATTGTTGTTTGAATTATCCAAATATTAGCTTCAAAAATTCAAATTAAATGTGCATTCTTAAAATTGTTTTAAATAGGACTAGGGGGACAACACTTGTTTGAATTACCAAATACTTTGAATTATGCAGCATTGAATTGACTAGAGGCTTCTATACTTTACTCACCATATCATTTACATGATGCTATAAGACAATTGGGTTAGGAAGTAGCAAAAAGACAGTACCAACTCAGCGTATATAAAATTCTAAAGAGAGAATATGCATAAGAGTTTACCATGCATTTGTCATTTATTTCAGAGTAATCCCTGCAAACACCCAATATTGTTCCTAAGAGATGTGGCATTTAATCATTTACGAGCACTGGTGGAGTTTATGTATGCTGGGGAGGTCAATGTGGCACAGGCTCAGCTTCCTGCATTCCTCAGGACAGCTGAATCTCTCCAAATTAGAGGACTGACAGAGGCACCACAGAGACACAAACAGGCACATCCAAGGGTATGTATAGCTTTTATGTTTTGTGTATAACTACAGTAAACTTAATATTTTATGCGTCTGGTTCATTAGACTAGAGAACTAGCCCGGAATATAAGGCATACTGCATATGTTTCCATGATGTGTAGTTATTTATTGTATTACTAATGTCAGTAAGACTATGAAGTATAATTCAGTTTTTGAAAAATTCTTTATCTATGTGCTATTGAATGTTGTCTTAGATCCGAAATGTTTCATTAAAGTTTAAATTTGGTTGTCAGCCAAAAATAATTTGTGATTTGCCTAAAAAGTGTAAAGTCGCTGTATTAGTGGACTACACAATGTATCCTAATGATTTACACATTTTTGTGATCATATTACTATAGAAGGCAGTCAGCATCCTAGAACAATGAAAATAGGACCTGGAACATATTCTTATTTACTTTATCAGCTATCATTCATTTCACTTCATATGCCATCAGTGTCCACTGCCTATGTGCCATATGCAAGGATGGGCTTTAAGCACATTTAAACAAAAAGGAATACTGAGGCCATCTGTGCTGAACGATAATTTATTGCTAGTGATCCTGTTGATACTGGGCCATAAATTACTGCTATGAATTTTTCATAGATCACATTAAAAAAATAACTAAAACCACCAGATTCTAGAATCTGATATCCTTCTCCAAATTGTCCAAATTTTGTTTTTTAATCTGTAACTTTGGGGTCAGTGTTTTGTTTCAATGTGTAAATACCGTAATATTTCAATGCATTTCAGAATAAGTTTAATAGATAATTGGCATCTATGAAAAACATTTTAACAAAACATTGGGAAGTAGCAATAACTACAGGGTAATTGTTTGGATGATAAATAAAGAAAATTGAGAAAATATATTGTATGGCTAAAGGCAGAGATGAAATAGAGAGAAATGCATATTTTAAGATACTTTTTTAAAAACAAATTAATTTCATATGTCATATACAACAAGAATATAAGGAATGCAACACTCATGCTGGTAGCTACTCAGAGAAGGTAACAAAAAAGTTGAAAGAAAGCATTAGTTTCTTTGGATTCATAGGTAAATTCGTAGATAAAAAAAAAGCACTGCATCTTAGTTACGCATAGAAAAATTCAGATCTTGTGTGAGTTTTGAGAATTAATGGGATTTATTTATTTATATTTATGCACACTAACTGCTTTGGTTCTCAGTGTCACATTCTATATTGGGCATGAAAGACTGCATAATTTTGCTTAGAGGTCTTTTTATCTGGCTTAAGGTTCTGTTATGTGCCATAAATCTAGGGCATGGGATCACTGACTTTACCTCCCTTTTCAAGTAAGCCGAGCCAAGAATTTTTGCGCCTGAACAAATCCATCCCTCTCCACTGGGTTTGAACCCGCAACCTCGGGAATTAGAGGTTAGCATGTTACCTCTAAACCATGGAGAACAATGTGAGAGTTAAGAAAATAGCACTTATCCATTCCAATTAGTGCAATTCTTGTTCAAAATAAATATTGTATTGTTAGGAGTATTTCATTCAGGAAGCAAATGACATATGAAAGGCCTTGCGTATAAACCGTAATATTGTTCTCTTATGTAATTCCTCTTGTTCCTTAATATTCAGTAATCTGTAAATAAACTAACATTTAGAAAGTGTCATACCTTATATATCAGAATTGACATATGAATGTATTTCAAGAATTTGGGAAGGAAGCATTCCTGTAAATAGATAATTTATTAAATAATGTCCAGAGAGATGTGGAGGTTATAACACATTCAGCTTAAAATAGATTTAGGTCTTGCCATTTTTGCTTACCTCCTTGGAGAATGATAGTATTATCACATTGGTATTTCTTCTGTAACTTCACTGTGTCTGATATGTTTCTACATGTCAGCACATGCAAGTATGTGTGTACTATATTATACGAGGGGCAATCAAATATTAACAGGCCTTTGTTTACTGCGCACGCATAGTGTGCCGTATGGGTTCGAGGCTTTTACAGCACATGCAGTGAGGTCCCTGGAAGGGGACAGTGGCCTTGGGAACTCGTTTGGCTCTGTCCCTCAGTTGCTGCCAAGATATCTGAGAGAGAGAGGTGCATCCAGCTGTTGCACAACGAGTAATAATCAAGTTTCTTGTCAATGAAAATGTCGGTGCAGCTGAAATTTGTCGTCGGTTACTCCCGCAGTTTGGGGAAAGAACCCTTTCATGGTCCAGAGTTAAACATTGGTGCCAGGAGATTAATGAAGGATGTAAACGTGTTGAAAACTTGGCCCACCCTTGCCGCCCATGCACCAGCATCCATCCAGAAAACATCCAAGCTGTTCAAGACATCATTGAAGGGGATCGCCACACCACAGTGCTTGAGATCTGTCGTCAACTTATAAGCTATGGGGGAGTGCTCAATCAATCATTTGAAGGGAGCTGAAATTGAGAAAAGTGTCAGCTTGTTGGGTTCCGCGGTATCTCGCTGCAGAACAGAAAGCAGTGCGAGTTCAAATGTGTCGCATGCTTCTCGCGCACTATGAAGAGGAAGGTGATGCTTTTCTGGACAGAATCATCACTTGTGATGAGACATGGGTGCATCATTACACACCCGTATCAAAGAGGGCTAGTCTGGAGTGGAGGAGGAGTGGAGAGCAACCGCCGGTGAAAGACTTCATGCGCAACTGGCTCCGCACCCGTCCTCATACTTTCTTTGAAACTGGCATTAAAAACTGCCTGTCCGTTGGAACAAATGTATAGAAAAGATGGGTGAATATGTAGAAAAGTAAGAAAAATGTTAATTTCAATTACTCTTCATGAATAAATTTTCTGGAACAAAAGGCCTGTTTATATTTGATTGCTCCTCGTATAAAAAAAGTTGGTGGAATGAGAATTAACATAGTCACCTATGTTTTGAATTGCAAAATGCTATTTTATTTTACATTTTGGCAAGTGTGCTCCAGTACAATCACATTTAAAATTAAACAGTGAAGCTATTTTCAGTAATTGTACCAGCATAGCTTTCCACATGTTGGGGCAGTTATAAACCAAGAGGATTTAAATATTCAGTCCGTATAGTTTCTTAAAGTTGTCATAAAAGCTCAATGAGAAATGGGCAAAAGTGACTGCATGCTAAATATAATAAAACACTTTATGAATTTATGTTAATTTTAACATTCAGTAATGTATGTGTGTGTGGAGTGTTCAGAACTTCAGAGAATCATATATGGCAAGCCTCTAAAAAGCAGTGAAATGGCAATTGTATTAAATGTGTTCAACTTTTTCTTTCAACATTATAACAGCCCTTCAACATTATAACTCTCTGGATTGAAAGAGGTAACCAAATTTTCATAAGCAACCAGTATATCTGTAAGCAGTGTTTCTAGTGTGAGTACAGAATTGAAATAAATGTGAGCTTAAAAACAGGAAATTATTCTAATCTTGAAAGTAAAGACTATTAGTTTTTACTGTCTTTCTGTGAAGTTGGCTATCCCACAACAGTACCAGTTTTTAGTTTTTGGTGTGAAAAATTCATTGATATCCATTTCAACTGCTTCAAATTTTTCAAAATTTCTGCCACATATCATATGGGGCATGGATCTAAACAGATGGTAATCTAATGGCACAAGATCAGGACAGCATGCTAGGAATGTGGTAGCAGTTCAGTTCCTGAATTTTGTCTGTTCTTTGAGGAGTGTGTATTTGTTCTGCTTTAAGAGAACTTCATTTCTATTAACTAATGCTGGTAAACTTTGTCTCAAAGCTTGACGAGCTCATTACATTTGTTGAGAATAAATATCATAATTGACTGCACATCCGTTGAACAAATTCTCAGTGAATCATACCTTCAAAATACCACACACACAGACATAATTATTCAAGGCCAAATTTATTCTTTTAACAACATTTATAGGTTGGTGAGGATGGAGCCAGTGTTTCAAGGTGTCGGTTTTTGGTAATATATCCACTTTTCTTCATATGCAACAGTTCTCATTATAAAGTTACTATTCCAGAGATTAGTGATAAATTGACCGCAGATAGTCGGTCTGTGTTGAGTGTGATGAGGTGTAAATTCATGTACAAATTTTCAGCTTCTGAATGATTTTTAAGTGCTTTAATATGGCAATGAAGTGTATTATTTGAAGCAGCAAGTTCTCTGACAACTTTGATATACTTGTTAGTGGAGTTTCCTCCAAACTTACACATGATTTGTCAGTTTGCCTTAACCTGGGTCTTTTGTGATGTAAATCTCTAAAGTTTTTATCCATGTTATATAATGCTGTAACCATAGCTACAGTTACTCAAAATGGACTTTTGATTTTTGGATACTTTTTAGCTGCTATGGTTCTCAGTGTTGTATTCCATGTTAACTGTGAAACATTACTTAGGTTTTGCTCAAAGGCCTCTTTATCAGGCATGAGGATCTTTCATTAGCTGCAGAACACCTGCTTTACTTTCCTTCTAAAGGAACATGCTAAGGATTTTGACACCCAAAAGAATTCGTCGCTCTGTTCTGGGTTTGAGCCTGTGACCTCAGGAACCACAGGCTAATCCTTGTTTCACATAAGCTTGCCCCGCATCTCTTAACGGTCACGTGACCTAATCACCTCTCATTGACTGCTGCTGTGGTACAGATTGTTGTGCGGTAAAAATTAGTCCGTTATTTTACATGGTGAGATATCTTAATATGTTGGAAGAGAATTGTGAAATTTATATTTTCGTATAAAAATTATTTGTGGTTGGTTTATTGACACTCATCACTTACTTTTTCATATATTTATGAGAGACTAGTTTCAAAGGCCCCTGTTTTCGTAACTATTTGAATTAAATATATTACGTTGTATGGGGGCTGAATTACTATTCAATGGTGGGCAACATAACATGATAGGATTTTCAGGATTTAGGAATATATGGCATATTTCAGTATGGATTTTATAATTGTAATCTTGATTTTGTATTTCCATTTGTTGATGTAAAAGGAAATAAATTACGTAACCGAGTTGATTTATCTGAAATGCATGTTAATTCTTAAAGGAAGTAAGAAGAGATTCCTTTGCTCTCAAGCACGTGCACGATAGCACGTGATTTAGCAGTAGTGATGACATTTGTTTATGTGACTTTTATCACTGACCTTGTTTTGATCTGGATTAGTCTGGATTGATGGCGATAGCCATTCGAAGGTGTGCTGTGCTGTACCGAATGCGAGAGCTAAATTATTTTATTGATCGTTTATTGCAAATGTACTTTTTATATGTATAATGGCAGTCTACCGCCAGTTTTTCGCTGAAGCATCGCAAGGTAAAACCTTTACAAACCGGCGAAAAAAGAATTGTGATGCATCACAGAGAAGAATCCGTCTTTGTCAGTGAGAGAAGTCGAACAGCTGTGCTCTTAAGTTACAGGTGTGAGTGTTAGGCGTGAAATTGAGACAACAGGAAAACTTACCACTCCACGCAAAAGCAGGAATAAACAAAATCGCGTGCTCGGAGAATGCAATAAGTTCGTGAAAAGTGCTGTGCGTCATCATGTGCATAGTTTTTTTCTTAAGAAACGAACTCCCAAACATAAATAACATTTCGTCTGCTGTAAATGAGGATGCAGATTTACCAAATTTCAGCAGATTGCTTATACGGCTGGGGTTTGGGAATGAAAAAATGTGCAAGAAAAATTTGCTAAAAGACAAGGGCTATATTGCTGTATGGCGAAGACGTCATGTAAGGATAATCAGACTGTACCGTGATACAGTCGCAAAACATACTACCTTGACGATACTTGGGAGAATGAAGGACTCACGAAAAGTTAAGTATGGCGTGTTACGACTTTTAAGACTGAAAGACAAGCACTTTTGCAAGGTATGTTGGCCTTTCATTATAAACTTGCTTTAGTTTCATTGCTCATTCATTCAGTTTCAACTTGCTCAGTTTCATTATAAACTTGTATTTTTGCATGCCTTCATATCCTTATTTGTATGATTTTATGTATCTTCCTGGCATTTATTATGACGTTTACTGCAAGTTTAAATGTGACGGGAAGGCATCGCCTATGGCCTATGGCGCAAAAGCATTAGCCAATTAGGGTGAGGGGGAAGGTAGTTGAACGCGGAGTGATACATGTCAGCGGGGCAAGGTTATATGAAACAGAGATTAGTATATCATTCCTGATCATGGAGGATAACACTGAGCTTCACACTCACACCACCTTCACCTTCGTTTTTAGATGTTCTTCAAACTATGGCAGCAGCTTTATAATTTTGTTTTCAGTTGTGATTCAGAAGGATTCTAACTTCAAATTTTGTATTACCATCTGCTTACTGCTAATGTTTTAACAATAGAAATGATATAACCATAGGATCCTATACAAATCTGTTAAAGAAAAGCTGTTTTTTCTTGCACTGAGAATGTGAACAGCAACTTGTTTTGTGGTGGAGTAATACAAACAGTAATACTACATAAATATAATTATTTGTAGCAAAAACTTCACTTATCTTTAAAGAAATTTTGGAAATTTCAGTAAATTGTGAGATCACGATTTCCTAAACTTTTGTTTACATCTTCAATCACAGTCAATGTCATCATCGTTATGGCCACCATAGGTCACTACATTCCTGCTAGTACTACCAAACTCTGAAAATGAAATAAATTTAAAGATAAAATCGATTTTTCGAAATTTAACTGTATTGGAACACCACAGTGAAGCGAAATAATTGTTAAATTATAGATGAGTCATATTTATTACACATCAGCTTCACTTACGTTAACATGGCATTAAATCACCAGGGGCTCTCGTATCTGAGATACACCGTTTGTGGCGACTTACTATCGTAAGTACTTGAGTCCCAGTACTTACTGGTGGTCTACCGGGGAAATATGAGTCGAATGGAGAATTTAATGTCAGGACAGCACGTTGGCCATGGTAGCTCAATGGGTTAGAGCGACTGGACAGAAACCAGGAGAACTGTGGTTAAAATCCCGGCCATGGCATTGAATTTTTCATGTTGACTGTATCAAAGACCTTAGCCTGTATTCGGCTAGTATGAAGAAATGATTAATTTCCATCAATTAACTAAAATATCTATACCATGTTTTAAAAGTTAAAGGTAATGCTTTAGTGACTTGCATTTAAAAAAAAAGTCATAAAAAGATCAGCAAGAAAAGTGAAAGAGGTTTACCCATTGCTAACCATTGCTAAACCATACATTTTTTTTTTTTTTGAAAAAATTCACTATTAAAAGGAAAAAAAGTTTTATCCAAACTAAAATTAGTAAGTTTAACAGAATTAACTATTAAGTCAACATGTAAAATTATTGAATTCAGCCACTAAAAAGAAAAGAAAAAAAAAAGAAAAAAAAATCTGTAGGAATACTAGGAAATAAGGCAGTTACATCAAAAGAAACAAGTGTATCAGTCTTAGATAATACAACATTGTTGATGTTTTTTACTAGTTTAAAATAATTTTTTAATACTTGAACTCTCAAATTTATCAAAATTACTAAATTTTTTGTGTAACCATTTAACCAAATTGTAATTTGGTGAAGTTGGTCATTTTATTTCCAGGTTTATGAATTTTGGGAAGTGCATAAATTCTGGACAAAACAGGATTACTAATTTTTACAAAATGTTTTTCTTTATTTGATGTAATTTTTACTTTATTAAGCATTTTATTAAAATTTGAAATACAAGATTTTAAAGGGTCTTTATTAATTTTTATAAAATCTTCATCTTGAAGTAAAAGTTTTACTCTATTAATATAAACAGATTTATCTAAAATTACAATCCCCTTTAGTAAAAATTAAATTTTTTTCATTTAATGATTTAATAATCTGTTTATTATTATTTCTTTTAAAGTTCTATATTACCAATTTTTAAAAATATTTTCCTACATTTCAATCAATGATTTATTATTTTCACTTAAATCTTGACTAGCAATTTCTATATATGCAATATAATCATCTGTATTGTTTGAAAATTCTACACATGTTTTTAAACCTTGATTAAAAAAATTATATTTGTGTAGTATTTGTTGCTTCACTGTTAATGGTTTCATTTTTAATGTAACAAACAGTAATGTTTATGAGAAGTACCATTCTAAGCCTGGAAGTACAGTTGTGCTTGCATTATGAAGTTCAGATCAAATGACTGGTAATAGTTCATTCTAATTCCTTATACTTAAATCATTATTGGTACCTGGTTGGCACTGCTGATGTATGCTTCAAGAAGTGGCATTTAGGGAATTCTGTATTATTTTTGAGATCATACTCACAATTACACAAGAAGATGCATTTAATGAGTTAAAACAAAATGCTACAGTTATTCAGCATTCCATACCAGTGTTTTATTTTCTTGTTCATAGTATTTTATTCATTCTGTTAACACTAAGAGTCTCATACACTTGTAGCAATAATGTGTTTGCACTTCTAGGAAATACAGTGACTGTCAGAATTTTTCGGACGGGTATAGCTGTTTTATATTTAACATCAAAAGATTTACAACAAATCTATTTTATTCCATTTTGCTCACTCCAGATTGTACAGTTACAAATCAGATAACAAAAATAAAGGTCCATTTCTTTTTATGATGCAGGAAATATAAAACTAATGAATGTAATTATAATATTACAAAATTTCCTATTCAAATTTTATGGACAAAAAGTATAAGTAAAAACAAATAGAATGGAGGCCATGTTGGTGATTCTTCCCTTCCTCCGTAGCACTTCAGTCAGCCTTCTCAATATGCTCTCCACGAATTTGCTAGTGATAGAAGGGAGCAATTTGTTCCATTTCTCTTGCAGTCGCCTCCTCACAGCAGCTTTGGAATTTGTTGGAAGTTTTTGTGTATTCTTTTTGAGTATATCTGATAGATTCTTAATCGGGTTAATTTTATGACTCATTGGGGAACGATTAACAACTTTAGGTCAGTTGTATAACAACCATAGTCGTACATTATATGCCACATGTTTAGGGTTATTGTCCTGATAAAATTTAAAACAGTCTCCTAATCCCATATTTTCTGCACTTTTCTTCAGGTTATCTTTTAAAATCTGAAGATAGTGGCAATGATTCATGTGTCTATAAAAACTAGCTCACCTACCTTGACATATAGCCCCAAACCATAACATGTCCCCCTCCATGTTTTACTATTGCCCGCATATTTCTTTCTTCTTTCCAAAGTATGATTCGTCCATCTAAGCCAGAAATGTTGAATTTTGACTTGTCACAGAAAATTACAGTTTTCTTCTAGCCCATACCTTTGATGAACTGCTTCTTAGTAAAACTTTGCCTCTCGATCCTATTAATTTTGTTCACATAAGGCTTTTTTCTTGCAGTTTGTTCATGATAATGTTCTCTGTATAACACCCTATGGATTGTGCTTGCGCTAATCCTCTTCCCAAATGTACTCATAGCCTCAGCAATAGCATTTGCAGTAAGATAAGGATTTTTTTTTTCACTTTTCTTATTACTGCCCTCTCTTCTCTCCTATTACCTTAGAGTGACCTGTATGAGGCAAATTTTCAAACTTACGGGGTGATTAAAATATAAACAGTAATTGTTGCGTATCATGGAGTAAGCAGTTCTGAGTGTGACGGCGGAGTGGGGGATCGAAGGTCAGTGTGTCAGGAAGGAAGAGCTAGCTTGGTTAGCTACTCTGCTAGGTTCTGACATCAGTACAGCCATAAATGAGCAGGAGGTTCCTTTTTCTGTTGTGCAGTGCATTATAATAAAGTTTTTAACCAATGAAAGCGTTAATCCTTCGGAAAGTTCAACTTGTTTAAGAGCACAGTTTGGGGATACTACGTAGTCCCAGAATCTAGTGCTTACTTGGGCCAGACTAATTCAGGGTGGCCGAGGATTTGTGGAAAATAAAAATCATACTCGATGCCCAAGGTCAAGTCTCTCACAATAGACAACATCCGTGCTGTTCGAGTTCTTATTGAAGACAATCGCTGCTCCACTGTTCAAGAAATCGTATCAGAAGTGGGTATCAGTATTGGTAGTGCTCATAGCATTATTAGAAAAATTAGTGCTTGATGGGTTCCAAGGTTGATAACTGAGCAGCAAAAGCAGGCCAGGTTGGAGATCCGTGAGAGACTTCTGAATCAATTCCAGCAAGAAGCAGAGGATTTTTTTCAGGTGCATTGCTGCATGTGATGATATGTGGGTTCATCATTTTACTCCAGAATCCAAAATGGCGAGTAAAGAGTGGCAAGGAAAGGATAAAGCCTGCCAGTGAAGGCCAAAACATGCCAATCGGCAGAAAAAGGCCTATGCATTCCGCAACAGATGAAGGAACCTCCTGCTCATTCATGGCTGTACTGACACCAGAACCTATTTGAGTAACTAACCAAGTTAGTTCCCCCTTCCTAACACAGCGACCTTGGACCTCCCACTCCACTGTCATACTCATATCTAAAACACTTTTTAAACCAATTCTCAAACTGTAACACTTAAGCTCCACTTACTTTTGAAATTAGGACATGTTTCAAGGACACCGCGTCCCCATCCTCAGCTGATGTTCTACTGGTTCTTCAGGTGACCGCCTCCCTCTCCTGGCGCTGTTCAATGAGTTGAATGACATCATCTACTATTGGAATTTCGAAATTCATTGCTCTCTTTTTGTTCTTCAAAATGTGTATATTTTCCCAAACTGTTAATTCCCAATACTTTTTCGCTGGTACCAAGAGTTTTATGTCTTTGGAAATATTATGATTTTTTGACCAGAAGTGATGGGCTATGGCCGATTTATATGTTTGTTTGTATTTAATACATCGCATATGTTCTTTCATCCTTGTTTCTAGGTTTCTCTTTGTTTTTCTGATATAAATTTCGTGGCAATCCTCACATCTTCCGGATAGTTTGTTGGTTGAACTTGTGTTTTTTAGCGGGTGATTCAGCATGTTTCTCATGTTATATTTGTTATGTGGTACTAGTTATATCTGAAATTGGCGGAAAATGTTTTTGAATTAATTAAATGCCTTAGGGTGATACGTAAATTTGCAATATACTTCCTTTGGGTCGTCAGCTTTTAAAGTGCTAACGTCCTTGATGGTTTTCCATCTTTTATGCTTGTGTATCATTTTTTTAATAAATTTTGGATCAAAGCCATTCACAATTGCAACATAATGTGATCTACTTCTTTGGTATATTCTTCTATAGTAAATGGGATGTTCACTAGCCTATGGATTAAACTGTGAAATACTGCATATTGGTGTTCTTTTGGGTTGGAGTTGTTGTTTTTAATGTAGTTATCCACATGTGTTGATTTTCTATATATGCCAAACTCTAATTTGTCTCCTTTTTTTTATAATTTTTAAATCCAAAATCCAAAATCAACACATGTGGATAACTACATTAAAAACAACAACTCCAACCCAAAAGAACACCAATATGCAGTATTTCACAGTTTAATCCATAGGCTAGTGAACATCCCATTTACTATAGAAGAATACACCAAAGAAGTAGATCACATTAATTATGTTGCAATTGTGAATGGCTTTGATCCAAAATTTATTAAAAAAATGATAAACAAGCATAAAAGATGGAAAACCATCAAGGACGTTAGCACTTTAAAAGCTGACGACCCAAAGAAAGTATAGTGCAAATTTACGTATCACCCTAAGGCATTTAATAAATTCAAAAACATTTTCCGTCAATTTCAGATATAACTAGTACCACATAACAAATATAACATGAGAAACATGCTGAATCACCCGCTAAAAAACACAAGTTCAACCAACACACTATCCGGAAGATGTGAGGATTGCCATGAAATTTATATCGGAAAAACAAAGAGAAACCTAGAAACAAGGATGAAAGAACACATCCGATGTATTAAATACAAACAGACATATAAATCGGCCATAGCCCATCACTTCTGGTCAAAAAATCATAATATTTCCAAAGAAATAAAACTTTTGGTACCGGCAAAAATGTATTGGGAATTAACGGTTTGGGAAAATATACACATTTTGAAGAACAAAAAGAGAGCAATGAACTTCGAAATTCCAATAGTAGATGACGTCATTCAACTCATTGAACAGCGCCAGGAGAGGAGGCGGTTACCTGAAGAACCAGTAGAACATCAGCTGAGGATGGGGACGCAGTGTCCTTGAAACATGTCCTAATTTCAAAAGTAAGTGGAGCTTAAGTGTTTTTACAGTTCGAGAATTGGTTTAAAGAGGGTTTTTGATTGATGAAGCTCCACTGTTTATACATACTTCTATTTATAGTTTTATTAATACTCATGTCTGCTTACTCTGTGATATGCAACAATTACCTTTTATATTTGAATCACCCTTGCATCTTGATATTTATATTGGTGGATAATGTTGTTAATGGTACTTTCCTCATGTTCAACAAATCTGCTATTTATCAACATGTTTTTCCCTTTTTATGATGGAATATTACTAATTGTCATTGCTCAAATGTCGTTTTCGCCTGTGCTCCATTTCACTCCTGAATTTTTTCTGCTTTGTGCGTGAGTGAGACACTGACTGGGACCTCCCTGCATAGCACATAACAAGTGCAAAGCAGGCCTTGAATTGTCAATCATCCCTTGTCCAAAAAATATTGATGAGCAAATTTTTATATCTCAACCAAGTAACAGGTATTGTGCCTTTTTAAAATAATTAGCAAGTCACAACTGCATTACTGCAGTACCTGTGAAGTACTTAGAATTAAGAGTTTAACAATTTTGAATTGTTTATCCACATTTCTTTTAAAAATAATTATATTACATGTACAAACCACCTTGTCCGAAAAATTATGACTGTCAGTATAGATCTTCTAAACACACCTGGCAGTAATTTAGAAATGCAATGGTATCTATGTTTCAGCATCAACAGACACAACCAGCCCCTCCAAGTGTTCCACCAAGTCTGACCACACCGACACCTGCCGTAACAACTCAAGAAGCTGTTGAAGATGCTGATCTCTCCTCCCCAGAGTTAATAGGTATTGATGATGAAGAGGAAAATCTCAGTATGAGTCCACAAGTAGTAGCGTCCCCTCCTCCTTCAAAACGCCCTTGCTTGCCACAAAATAGTGCAAGTGACACACATAGTAACCCTGCCACCTCTCTAGAGGAAACGGCAGCATCGGTTAAAGAGAGCACAGGTGGTTTTATAGAGGTAATACAATTTTCTATTTGTTTTTGTAATTAAATACTTTTAGGTTCTCAGAAAGCTGTGTCACAGGCAAACTGTAGTGGATCAAATATGGCAAACATAACCAATACATTAATAATTTGCAGTTTATAAAACAAGCAGGAAATATAGTTAACTATTCTTTTTTTTTTTTTCCTAACTCAGATGATCTTAATACTTTAGTGATCAATACTCATTTATTGCATTTTAGAGAAATGTGCATTTGTATTTGTATTCGTATTTTGATCATCAGTTAGTGCATAGATATTAAAAGCTATTTAAAAACTTTATACTAGGATATCATGTTTTGAGGTTACTAAGTTAAAAACAATTTTTACGGGGGAGGGTGAAGACAGCTTAAAAACTCAAAACAAAATTTTGGTTAAAAATCAAACTTGATATTTACCTTTAGCTTCTTCCAGGAATATAATATGATTTTCAAAAAATTCTCTACCCTAAACTACCTTTTACATGGAAAAATGCCTGAACAGTTTTGATTAAAATATCATATGTTTCAGATATATTTATGTAAAATGAAATGTATAGCTTGAATTTTCTTGAAATGGGTTCTGAAGTTCTCTTCATTCTAAATACTTTTTACATGACTGGTAAACTGTAAGACATAGACTAATACTGCGCAGAAAATGTAGATCTTTTAAAAGATACCATTTTTGTCAAATATGTTGTGAAAGATAACCATTTTCAAGGTAATATTTGATACTGGTTTGAATTTTTAAATACTTTTATCAATTAGGAAGTCATTCATTTTTTTATGTCCTGACCATGCAGAGAGAATGGAATGTCAAATCCATCACATAACAACCAGATCTTTAAAAGTTTTGACTTGCTTAAACCTACTGTATTCTCATATTCTCATTGTACGTATAAGGAAATATGTAATAAAACCATTTCTACAGAAGTTTATCTTGATTAACATAGTTTCTTTTTTTCCCCCTTTAAAGGATAGAAAGGATAGTTTGTTTCAGAGTAATTAGAGAAACTAGTGTGAATACATTCGTCAGGTTTTTCATGTGTTCATTTTAATGTTTTCTATTGTAGTTGGGTTAAAGATATAGTTTTTAAATGTTGGAATCTGTATCACTGATGTGCAATCCAGATCAACAAATAATTTAACAAAATATGAGAAATGAATAATACTTTTTTGGTGACATTTTCATTTTGTTAATGAAAAGAAAACTCCTGAGATACTGAAGTTTATGAACAGTAATTGCTTACACATTTTTCTTGGTTGAGTAATTGTATAATATTATGTGTAGTAGTAATAGTTCTTAAAATGTTACATATGTTATATGTTTGGTGGTGAAAAAAAGAAGAAAGAAAAGCATGTTTTGATGTATGGTAGTTAAAAGAATTTATGTTGATTTGGTGAAGGTTGTTTTCTGTATGAGGTGTTTCAATGTGCTAGAGTGCTGCTCAATGAGAGGACCAAATGAACAAAACAACAAACAAAGATGTTTCGTTTTCTATCTTTTATAATAAATGAATAAAAATTATATGGTAATAAAAGCAGAAAAAAAACTTCAGTTGAGTAGCCTACATAATTAGAATCACTATGTGATTCAGTTTAAACATCTTGAAAAAGTAGCATATGGCTCAAAGTATTGATAGATCTTAAGAAAATGTAAGAGTACAGGGAGTTTTTGAGGCTTCAGGGTGCAGAGCTCTAAGGTTGCATTTAAATTGTTCTCCAGTAAAAGTGTTTTTTTAACTCAGTGGTCTCTTGCTCACTCTAAATGTGTTAATTCATGCTATAAATTAGGAAAAAGAGTGTGCCCTGATCTGTTAAAGTTCTGAAAGAAAAAAAACAAGCAAAATTGCAGTTGCATCACATTGCAGAATTTATGATAATGAAGCTACTGACTTTCTTGACAAGAGTGCCTTTCAAATGAGGTTGAGCAAAACTAGAAATGCATTGCTTACATCAATAAAAATGTTAATTAAGGAAATAATAAATCGAGATAAGTGGAATATTATTAATACAATCCAGTACCATTCCCAAGTACCACATAAATCTGCAGTGACAGAATTTAGATTCACTACAAGACATGGTTATTTATTAAAACATTTAAATACAATTTGAATTTATAGCAATCCATATTGTCCTTTATGTAAGTGAGGCAATAGCTTAAAACATGTGAAGCTCTGCATGCTGGAGCTATTACTGACAAGGGAACTATCACCATGCTCATACCTGTATTCGCTTGAGAGTTTGAATAATAAGCGAGTATATTCTGTTAAACTTTAATTGGAATTGGGACACACATGTTTGTGCATAAACTAAGGCTGGTATAAAACTTATTATAAGGAACTGTCACTACTTAATACTTAATAAATCTTATTGATCTCAAGTTTTATAGGTTAATTTTGGATGTTACATTGTTACAGCCGAAGCTAGAACTACCAGATTATGGCAGTGATGGGGAGAGCAAGACAAACACAGCAGCATTTCTTGGTCTGGATTCCAATTCTGTAGATGTTAATACTTCATTTGCAGCTGCATTACAGAGTAAGTATCCAATCTGCACTGTGTAACACTATAATATTGTTTCTGTTGTTGTTGTTGTTGACTAATGGCACTGGGGATTAGTTGATTTGCATTTTCCCCCTAGCTTCCCAATATAAAGCCTGTAGGTTCCCACTTTTGAGACCATTACATTTGTCCAAATGGTGTTTGTTCATGATGACATCCTCTTTACAGAGAGTACAATTGGGTGTAGGTATGCAGTGTATTTTATAAAGGTGTTCTGCAAGACAATCATGGCCAGTTTCCATTCTAAATAGGGCCACTGCAGTTTTTCTTGGTAGTTTTTGTATGTCAGTTTTGTCTCCAATGTTCTTATAATCCTTGTCTTTTAGTTTTTCTTCATCAAGTCTCTGCTGTCTTTTAAAATGTAGCTTAATGTTGTTTAATAGTTTATTATATTGTTTCTGTTGTAATTCCTAATAAGCCAAGAGAAAAATTTGGAAGCTTGTATTCTTTGTTAACTCAAATAGTTATTTTACTTTCAAATCATGGAGCACACCTTGTTAAAATTAAAATTAGTAAACTTCACCTGAGCAAGTAGTAAATACTGACTCAGAAATTTTGTAAAATAATTATAAGTTGAATATGGTTGACAAATGAGGTTGAAAATAGAGGCAACAGCCTTTGAAACCAGTATCTCAATAATATAAGAAAAGTAAGTGACAAGTGTCAATAAACCGACTACAAATAGTTTTACAATTAATTTTGATGTCACTGTTACTAAATTCCTCCAAACACACATAACAGTTGTTTATGCTTGCTTCCCATTTCTTCACATAGTTTCTTGAATATCTGTGAGTTAAGAGGATAGGTTTTAAAGTATTTCACAATTTTAACCAACTCTTCTAATGTTTTCTTCAAATCTGGCAGAATTTTTTTTTTTTACAGCCAACGCCTCTTTATGTATCGAGCAATGAGTTCACTTAATCTCAGGGTTGACAGCTTGAAATTGAGCTTACAATCCAGTGTTGTGTCTAGACATTAGTTACTATCTGTAGATAAACTACAATCATTCAAACTTCAAAAGAGATTAAAACAGATCACAGCTCTCACACCAATAAAAAGAGAAATTAGATTTGCTAATAAAACTATAAATAGAAGTATTTATAAACAGTGGAGCTTCATCAGTCAAAACACTTTTTTAAACCAATTCTCGAACTGTAAAAACACTTAAGCTCCACTTACTTTTGAAATTAGGACATGTTTCAAGAACACCGCATCATCAGCTGATGTTCTACTGGTTCTTCAGGTGACCGCCTCCCTCTCCTGGCGCTGTTCAATGAGTTGAATGACGTCATCTACTATTGGAATTTCGAAGTTCATTGCTCTCTTTTTGTTCTTCACAATGTGTATATTTTCCCAAACTCTTAATTCCCAATACTTTTTTTTTTCCGGGCCCAAATGACCTTGTCGACGGGCCCTAAAACACCACTAATCCTAATCCCAATACTTTTTTGCCGGTACCAAAAGTTTTATGTCTTTGGAAATATTATGATTTTTTGACCAGAAGTGATGGGCTATGGCTGATTTATCTGTCTGTATTTAATACATCGCATGTGTTCTTTCATCTTTGTTTCTAGGTTTCTCTTTGTTTTTCCGATATAAATTTCGTGGCAATCCTCACTTCTTATGCTATAAATTACGGATAGTTTGTTGGTTGGACTTGTGTTTTTTAGCGGGTGATTCAGCATGTTTCTCATGTTATATTTGTTATGTGGTACTAGTTGTATCTGAAATTGACGGAAAATGTTTTTGTATTTATTAATAAATTATATTAATGAATTTAATAAATACAAAAACATTTTCCGTCAATTTCAGATACAACTAGTACCACATAACAAATATAACATGAGAAACATGCTGAATCACCCGCTAAAAAACACAAGTCCAACCAACAAACTATCCGGAATTTATAGCGTAAGAAGTGAGGATTGCCACGAAATTTATATCGGAAAAACAAAGAGAAACCTAGAAACAAGGATGAAAGAACACATGCGATGTATTAAATACAGACAGATAAATCAGCCATAGCCCATCACTTCTGGTCAAAAAATCATAATATTTCCAAAGACATAAAACTTTTGGTACCGGCAAAAAAGTATTGGGATTAGGATTAGTGGTGTTTTAAGACCCGTCGACAACAAGGTCATTTGGGCCCGAAAAAAAAGTATTGGGAATTAACAGTTTGGGAAAATATACACATTGTGAAGAACAAAAAGAGAGCAATGAACTTCGAAATTCCAATAGTAGATGACGTCATTCAACTCATTGAACAGCGCCAGGAGAGGGAGGTGGTCACCTGAAGAACCAGTAGAACATCAGCTGATGATGGGGACGTGGTGTCCTTGAAACACGTCATAATTTCAAAAGTATTGGAGCTTAAGTGTTTTTACAGTTTGAGAATTGGTTTAAAAAAGTGTTTTGATAGATTTGCTAAATTTACTTACCACCTCTGGGCGACAAAAAAGTTCCAAGAAGTATTCAAGAAATACAATATAACATTGGCATAAAAAAAAAAAAAAATTACATTAAAAACCTACTTAACAGTAATGATACTGATAAGATAGAACCAGAAGAAAAGTCAGGCATTTACAAGATTAAGTGTATAAAGACTGAAAAAATTTACATAGGGAGGACAAAAAGAAACATAGGCACTAGAAAGAAAGAACACTTCAGGCATTTAAGATATAAAAATATTGATAAGTCCGCAATAGCAGCTCATTTCTGGTCTGAAAATCATGAAATTGAAGATAGCACCGAATTACTAAAATACGTACAAAAACATAGTGAACTCGTCATATGGGAGAGAATATACATATAAAAACATAAAAAACAACTAATGAACTTTGAAATCCCGCCAGAAGAGAATTCCACATTTAAGTTCATCGCTAAATCAACAGATGGCAGCAGCAACTCTAGAATTACCCACACCACTGGATCAAGCTTTAGTCGCATAAGAGCCGACGATGCAAACGATGGTTTGCGAAACATGTCCTCAAAATAGGTGCATAAGTGAAGCCAATGTGTAATAAATACGACTCGTCTATAAATTAATAACACATATACATATTTTACAACTTCTTCAATTTTTCATTCCGTACACCACACACTGACACATGCTCCAAATTTAAAATGGGACTGATGAAGATTAAGGCAGAGGCAGACGTGCTTCAAATTTGATAGGAACAATGTACTATGCAACTGGTTGGTTGGTTGCTAATGCTCATGGAGTTGGAGAATTTCCATTTTTCTTCTGACCTTCCAATAACGTGTGACTAGTTGTGCTGTCAGTTCTCCATCTGTTTTTGTCAGGGCACTACACTGGAGCAGATGATCTCCGTCCATCAATGAGTTCGGGTCCCTACACAGTGTGCAGGTCGGGGATTCAAAAATATTAATCCTGTGTAGATGAGCGGCCAAACAGTCGTGGCCAGTAATCAGTCAGAAGATGGCAACAGTACTGCTTCTTGGGTAGTCTGGGATGGTATTTTTACTTCCTTGTAGAATTTTCCATTGCTTGTTGGTACTTGTTTCTTTGCATTCTTCTTTCCAGAATAAGTTGATTCTATTAGGGCTATTTTACCTCCGGAAGATTTCCCTTTGGGGCCATTCATATTGAGCTTTTTTGTAGCCCATTTTGCATTACCCAGGGTGCACCACGGGGAGACAGACTACATTACACCCCACTATGCAACTAAAAAACTATGCAACTAAAACAAAATGTTACCTTCCTGTCATGACTTGAGTTATATCTACAAATACTTGAGTACTTAAATTGTGTAATAAATAACTATGTATATAGTTGTGTCTAAATTTTTCCAAGTTTACTTTCTGGCATAGAGTGAATCGAGAAGATATTGACACACTGCTTCCCTTGCACTGTTTTTTCACAGGACATGTTTCAAGAGCTTTTGCTCTTATCAGCTGGAACTCGACTAGTGTTGTAACTAAAAGTTGCACCAGTTGAGTTCCAGCTGATGATAAGAGCAAAAGCTCTTGAAACATGTCCTGTGAAAAAACAGTGTGAGTGAAGCAGTGTGTCAATATCTTCTCGATTCACTTTTGTGCTATAGAGAGAATTATCTTTTCTGCAGCCAGGTGTTCTGCAACAATACGAGGACACTATGTATATTTTGAGCTTTGGCAATCCTGAAGGTAGGTGCCATCTGACATTTCCAATGGAAAGTTTGGCATTGTTGACCATAATCTACTTTGGACATTTAATCAATACAGCATCATTTCTTTTGTTTATATTAACTTGAAAATTGTGTTTCAACAAATACATGGCATTAACTTTTGAAAATGTTCGTGCAATGATTTATTCTGACTTTCGACATGGATTATCAAGACAAGAGTGCATCAATCAACTAACTTCCACATTTGGTGACGAACCTCCATCCTTTGCCACTGAAATACTTGTATAATAAATTTAATCATGGTTATCGTTCGCTCAATGATGAAGTTTGTGAAGGTCGTCCAAAATCGGTTGTCATGGCAAAAAACATTGATGCTGTGCAAAAACTAATAATGCAAGATCGTCATGTGACATATGAGATAGAGACAATCTTAGGCATTAGTTCCACCAGCGTATATAAAATATTGCATGATTATTTAGCTATGAGAAAGGTTTGCTCTCGTTGGATCCCATATAATTTGACACAATCTCAAAAAGATGTTTGTTGATTGGTGTACAAAAATGCTCAAGAAATACTCTTCCTCAAAAGATGTATATAAGATTGTAACAGGTGACGAATCATGGATCTATACGTATGAGCTGGAACGTAATTAGCAGTCGACTGTGTGGGTGTTTTAAGATGAAATAAATCCAACAAAAGTTGTTCACACTCAAAGCACTTCAAAGCAAATGGTTACATGCTTTTTCATTAAAACTGACCATGTGGCAACAGTGCCTTTAATGCCAAATGGTACACAACCATTTGTTTGCCGAAAGTCTTTGGTGAAACAAGGAAAACCAATAAGAAATATAGGATCGTTCTTCATCAAGACAATACGAGCGCACATACATCTCGTCTAACAACAGAGTATTTGGCAGCTCAAAAAATTGAATTAATGGTCTTCTGCCATACAGTCCTGATTTGGCACCCAATGACTTCTATTTATTTGTTCCCGAACATCTAGAATAAATTGCATAGATAATGATTTTCGATGGCAGAAGAAGCTGTTGATGCCTTTAAAAACCATATTTTGGAGGTGTCTGAAGAAGACTGGAATAAATGCTTTGACAAATGGTTCAAATAGATGTAAAAGTGTATTGATCATAAAGGAGAATATTTTGAAAAAGAATAAAGCAGTTTTCAATCAGAAATGTTGTTTTAATTATTAGGCTCAAAATATAGTGTCCCCTGTAATTATGTGATTTGTATTTTCAAGCTCTTCCCTAATTTTACTTCATCTCCTCCAAGTTAGCTATAATATTAATTTTGACATTTCTTTCATCAGTATTTTAGAAACACTGTTGTATTATATTAATTATATTGTAACACTTACTCTGCTCTTTAGTGATATATTTTTACTTTTTCTTCAATCCAAAATCTTTTCTGAAGGATCCTTTTAGCTTCTGAAATTTTTGGTGGGAATACGTTTTACATGATAGATTTTTTCTTTTTAATAAATGTTTGGCCCATTGGTGTCAAAGTTTTGTTAAGGTTACAAAGTTTTAATTATATTCTTTACATATCATATTTTTTTTTTTTAATTTACGTCCGCCCCAACGTTAAGTTATATTGGACGGTGAATGAATTGGGTGAAATGATGCTCAAATGAGTCCAGGGTCCATGGAGCTTAGAGTTACCCGACATTCATCTTGAAGGATAAGGGAAAACCCCGGAAAAACCTTATCTAGGTAACTCACCCTGACCGAGATTTGAACTCGGGACCTCTTGAACGTGAGGCAGACATGCTACTATCTACGCTACTGAGGCGGGCCATTTTGAGGCTTATTGATATCAGAATGATTTACAAAATATTAGCAAACTGAAAACTAATATATTATGTCTTCCTCCTTGGAGCAGTTTGAGTAAAGAAGTATAAAGAAAGCGAAAAGTATAGCATGCAATGTGTGTTCCATGTTTCAGGGAGATATCAGGTGGCACATTTCAATACTTGTAAACAAAAGCATGCTCTGTTAAGCTGATATCTTGAGGTAGATATGCTTCTTTCTCAGTTTACTTACTTTGTATTGAGGACTTACGTTCCAGAATTTATGAGTAGGAGCCTAATTCAGATGTCTGTTGAGGAGCATACAAACTGGATCAGGATGAGTGATCAGCCCAAAGCCTGGTGTGAGAGTGAGGAAGGAGATGACATGAAATTACGGCAAAATGCATGAAAGAAAAAGTGATGGTGGAACTGTTATTGGAGTGAATGGCAGGAGAGAAATCATGGAGAAAATCATCTCAGAAGCTGCCTTAACAACTGCAAATCCCGCATGATTCCCTTGATGAGACACGAACGGTCTAACCACTTGGCCATGGTGCTTTTGGTGTAGATATGCAAAGATTTACTTAGAAAATTTTTTGTTTTGTCATTTGTTGCTGTCTTGGCCTGAAATTCTGCACCTATAAAGCGTATTAAAAGGAAATTGTACTGTTATTTCAAAATTATAATTAAATTTATAAGAATCATATAGAGATGATTATTCAGTAAATTATTTTCAAGTGTCTGAAATTCAAAATTGTTGGTTGATATTTTATAGTAAGAAAAGAGCTCATATTTCTCTCTATCATGTAAAATTTAAAAAAGCATGGAATTAAGTGTTGCCATTGGGTAATTGACCTCCATTTGAGATTTTGTTGTGGTCTGCTAGGAAGATGTGAATGTCATGCTGGAATTTTGCCATGGTAGATTAGTGGTAGAGCAGCTGCACGGAGAGCAGAAAATATATGGTTAAAATCCTGGTACGACATTAAATTTTTCAGCTCTGATTCTAGTTTATACAGTTTGTGTGTGTTAGAACAATCATCTATTGCTGATTGCTCTTGTAAATTAATTTTCATCTCCAAGATTTTCTTACAGATGATGTAACTGTTTCAAAGGGTGAGGGATGTGTTATATCATTGCCAGTATCAACCAAAGTTAAAAATAATCAACAGCTTATCTATTTAAAATTTTTATCTGAAGATGATTGTTTTTGTTGTTTTTGAGATTGTTTTATGATGGATATAAGACACTTTAGAAATTAGCTCAATTGTAATGTATTGTGTAATAAATAAATGTTAAAAATATATATACTATTTATATAGCCTGAAAGCATGACTAAGTAAGCTTTAAAGTAAAATTATATCTCAGTTTCACATGTCAAAGATGTAAGAAGTGAACATGTGTACATATTAGTATGATGCTCCTTCCATTATTTTTATATTTGCAGAAATTCCAAAATAATGAAGTTTAGCTAAAAGATATATATGAGTATCTTTAACTTACCTTTAAAAGGCATACAAAAAATTACAGTAAAGTTTGAAAATCTGAGGACAGAAGTTTGTCCAGTTTGTTGTAGAATGATTCAACAGTGTCTTTCAGCATATTTTCACCTGTTGCTGCTTTTGTGAGCTGTTCTGTGTAATCTCGATCTTCAAGGAAGACTCTTCTTCTCTTAAATTCCCAAGTCACAATTCAGTGAATATTGCAAAAAGGAGGACATTCAAAAGCACATTGCAGTATTTCAAGGAAATATTGTTGGAAATCCATTATAATTGCATACATGAACACAGAGGTGCTGACATTACATATTATTAAGGTACACTTAATACTTGCACATTATTTCCTGTCAGAATTCACTGCTGTAGATTCTCAAAACTGTAATCCTCAGTTCATTACATCTTAGCATCAATAATTGATAGTTCTGAATTTTCCTGTATGAATGCACAGCAATATGAAAATGGTTGATGTAAGAAATGATATAATGAAGCACAAATTTATTTTGTGTGGAAAAGAAAAGATTTTATATATGTAATACACAATTAGAGTGCTGATTACATTAAAAGGAAACAAGGCAAAAGTGAATGAAACCGCAGAGAATGTATAATTGTCCTAAGTTGTTTGTATTATCTACTGTTATAATCTGTTGTTAAATTAAATATTCCTTGTTACTAAAATTAGGCAAATGAGTCAACCTTGTATATACTTTTCTCCACTTACAAGTTTTTTGATGAAGACTAGTTTCTGGGAACCTCTTCCCTATCGTCAGTTCTGTGGTTGACTCACAGAACTGACGATAGGGAAGAGGTTCCCAGAAACTAGTCTTCATCAAAAAACTTGTAAGTGGAGAAAAGTATATACAAGGTTGACTCATTTGCCTAATTTTAGTAACAATGGCACTACACTTTCTGAAATACTTCTTTTTATTCTATATAAATATTCTTTGTTGTTTATTCCTAAAGAAAAGAAAATAATTGTGCTTATAATGTACATTTTGTGCTGCTTTTTCATATTCTGCTTTTCAGGGTTCTAAGAATATTAGCTACTGACGCCTTTAGTGTATTGAATTAAATGTACTTTTGATTATGAATGTGGTTGCAAATAAGAGTATTTTGAAAGGCATTGAATGTATGCATTTGTAAATCCAGGTTACTGTTTCTCAAACATTAAAATATGTAAAACTGGAGAAATGTCTGATTTTGTTGCAGGTGGAGGGATGGAGATTATACCAGGACCTTCAGGTCAAAATTTTCTTGGAGAATCATCTGCAACGTTGGACCCAGGGCAAGGTAAGCATTTGAACAGATCATGTAACAGGCAGAGGCAGGGTCCTAGTGGGGTGCAGTTGATGGTTATAAAAGAAAATGAACACAGACAGTGTGATTTGGTCTTGTCAGTAGAATGTATATCGTTGAGTCATATATAAGTAATTTCTAAAGCAATTCATTATTTCTAATGTTTTGAATCATCTAAGTTTTTAAAGACTTTAAATTAAAAAGTATCAAATGATAGTATCACTTGCTGTTAGAGAAGTGCATTACCAAAAAAGAAGAGAAAAAGGTTTTGCAACTTCTTTTTTCAGTTATTTTATAGTATGTTAATTGTGAATAAGTAATTGCATTATTTTTTTTTTTAAATTTCGGAGTATAAATAGCAAATACTGAACACCTTTTAAGAACATGTTATTAATGTACACTGACATGACTAAGAATGCACAGGTTTAAAGCAACAAAGTTGCCTGTATGTCTGTGTTCATGCATTGACTGAATGTTTTGCTATCTAAAATCTTAATGAAAAACACTAAATTTAGCCATAATGGCTTTTACCGTTGAGAAAAATGGGAATGTTTGCGTTACTTGTTGCAGTGGACCACCGCAAACTGCACTCTCTGGACCCGCGCCCCTGCCCCATCTGCAACCGCATGTACAGTAATCTGTCGAACCTTCGCCAGCACGTCCGCCTCATCCACAACCCCCAAATTGTGATGTGCCCCCTCTGTGGCAAGCCGTTCAAGACTAAATTGTACTTAAAGCGACATCTCAATAGTTTTCATGAACTTCTGTGCAACAACACTGGTGGCAACAAGCAAATGGCGGGCAACGACTTCTATCCTCCTTCACCACAGGTTTACCTAGAAGCGGATACAAACAAGGTCTGTGCAGATGGTGTAGTGAAAGGCCAAGATCAAAATGCTTCAGAAGTATTTCAAGCTCCAAGAGGTGGTTTGGGACGTGCTGCAAATCCTAATGAAAGGATAACTGGTTTTCCCAACATTTCGAAGAATAAGGATGTTCGAATTGCTCAAGATGCATATCAGAACTCAAGGGGCTACTATCCTTCAATGCAGCATTTTGAAGACAAGTCAAAAAGCAAAAGTTTAGACCTCTTTCAAATGCCTCGACTTTTTCAAAGTGTCATGAATCCACACCATTCATTGCATGCAAACAAAGAAAACAAGAGTGGTTATTCTGTTGTGAGCAAATCCAAAGATCAGCAGCAGAGTTCGGAAATATACCAGTCTACATCAGCTTATCAAAGTGATCTAGATTCTATGGAAAATTCCGGAAAAAACAATTATCAGCAACAGCAGCAACTGAAAATTAGAGATTTCCATCAGAATTCAGATTTTCTGCAAGCTTCAAGACGTGCAGCAAATATCTCTCAGAGTGGTACTGAAGAGAAACAGAAAGAATTATACCAAGGTTACGATGGAGACGGGAATGCATTCTCTGGTAATGATGATGCTGCAGTCCAGATAAAGGAGGATAAGACTTCTAATGGTGCAAGCGAAGGCTCTAGTTATATTGGCGATCTGTCATTGGCAAGCAGTGATAGCTCAAGACTGGTAGCACAGCAGCAGTTACCAGGGAATGGTATTACTGAAGGACTGTCTTCATATCTTGATCAGTCAACGGATCAGGATGCTTCAGGCTTCATTCATGACACATTTACACCTGGAGACAACAGATCACCAGTTGACAGCCATGAATCTGGCAATTAGAAGTGCTTAAGTTAAATGTATTTCCCTTTACAATTACTTTCTTGGAAGTGTTGAAAACAGTGTTGTTATCATAAATTAACTTTAAAGAGAGTCGATTAAAGACACTAGACAACACTTACTTTTAAATTTTTCCGGAACTAGTTTCAGAGGCTTTGCCTCTATCATCGGTCGAGAGCCGGCCGATGATAGAGGCAAAGCCTCTGAAACTAGTTCCGGAAAAATTTAAAAGTAAGTGTTGTCTAGTGTCTTTAATCGACTCTCTTTAAAGTTAAGTATTTCCCTTTACTTAAGGACTGCTTACAGTACTTGTATCTATTAGCAGGAATATGTAACAAAATGTGCAATACTCTCATGATGCCATTCTTTAAATGGGCATTTTAATTAAATTATCTAGATTAAATGCTTAAAGCATAGGGCTATGTAGACTATGGTTGTGATTAAGAACTTAAAAATGTGTTTTATGACCTTAAGAAAAAGCTATTCATTTTTGAAATTTCGGAGAGGGAGCAGAGCTTGATAGATAATCATGCTTCACTTTTGTGAATCTAAGCATTCTTCAAGTAATGTAAAAGCCTGTTTGTACACACAGGGGAAAAAATCTCTTTAATATTTAGTCCTGTAATATCAAGTTTTGACCTTGTGCTAGTAGTACTTGAAACAACAGGTTCTGACAAAGAAAACAAAAACAGAACAAAACAGTTATGCTTAGAAACTATTTAAAGCATTAGAGGCAGATGCAAATGAGCTAAATAGAAATTCTTAGTGGACATGCAAAACTACATTTTACAAATTTTACAGGAGAAATAGATAATGTACATACTTGCCTTCATAGCTCATGTACATCAGAAAGTAAAGTTGTGAAATTTCTAATATACATGACAGCTTTGTTAAAAAAATGTAAAAAGTTATTTCTTAAAAATACTAAAGGAGTGTATACAATTATTAAATTTTAGATGAGTCGTATTTTTTACACATCTGCTTCACTGTGTAAAAAATACGACTCATCTAAAATTTAATAATTATTCGCTTCACTGTGGTGTTCCAATACAGTTAAATCTCGAGTGTATACAACTTTTTCTTCTCTTGCAAATGATGTCTTGGAATGAAAGATATATAGTTTTGCATGTACACTGATATATGAAAAATGAGAGAGAGAGAAAAAAAAATAAAAAAAAAATAATTATTGAGATATATGCCAGTAATATCTCCAGATAATTCCCACAAAATTTCCAGTCCATTAAAAATAATTTTGCTATAATGTAATGTACATGAGAAAAGTGTGATCTTGTACAGTCTTCATATAACATGGTAACCAAGCTGAGCATTTTCCATGTGTGAAACAAAATTGAAATTGGTGGATGAAATTAGCCAGCGAAGGCTTACTAAAGCAATGCTTTCTTTATCATTTATCTTCATTAATAAAGGAAATGTTTCACATATATTCCACCAACAAATTTTATATCAAAAGTGTACCAGAAACACATATTTAATCATGATCTAGGAGTAACGTGGTAGCTCTTGTTCCTAAGGTTGCAGGTTCAAACCTGGTGGAGCATGATGGACATAAAAATGGGCATAAAAGTCCTTTGCATGACTCTCTGTAGAAGGGAAGTAAAGCTGATGATCCTGTGTCATAGATATCCCTTGATAATATGGGATGCTGCTAACAACAGCAGTTAAAACAGCTTCCATAAATAAAAGTAATTTAATTTTCATCTTAAAAAGGGAGGATGGAGAGAGAAAGGGACTGAGAGAGGGACTGGATAAATGCTAGATTTTGTACTTGAGCCAGACACTGTTTAAACATACAAAGATTTTCAAGAAAATTACCCAACCACAAACCATTTTACTGGAAAAATGTTTGAAAAAATAAGATTTCAATTTTAAAATCACAAATTAAACATATATCTTAAATTTTCTGTGAAGAGCTTGTGAAGACATATCCATACTGATTTGGATAGCATAATTGATATTTGTAAATTAAACATTCATCTTGAGGTGGAAAATGGAGGCAGTGACTTCCGAAACCAATCCCTCGATAATATAAAAAGGTAAGTGACGAAGTGTCAATAAACCGACTACAAATAGTTTTTCCGATTCATCTTGAAGTTTTTGTGAATATCCTGTGAACTCCTCTCCATATTGATGTACATTAAAAAATGTTATATATACATTTTATATATATAATAACATGTTTAAGTTCTTACATAGTAGAATAAGCTTTTGTAACAATTATTTATAGACAAGTTTGTAGAAAAAGTCATCACTTGTAATCTTGTAAGATTATAAGTGAACAATGCAAGGTTGGTTACCATATTGAATGAAGACTAATATTTTCCCAGTGCATGGTATGAGTGTAACTGAGCAAATAATCAAAATGGATCATGCTCAGAATTTACTGTTATAACAGAAATGTGTCACAGCTAATATGATAGTATACTCTCAGAACATCTTTTAACATTCATTATGGTGAAGAAATTTGAGGATTGAATCCATGTTACTTAGTTACAAAGTACAGAATGAAGCATACTACATCTTCCAATTTCAGCTGGCAAAATAAATTATTTTAGAAAGCATGTATTATAAATTTCAACTTGAAAACAAATGAGACCTATTGGCATTTATCAGAAAGGGAATGGGTCAGTGCTTCTTAAAGTTCTTAAAGCTTCTTAAAGTTAGTGTTCTTAAAATGTGCCCCATGTTTAAATATTGTCAGAGGTAATATGGGAAGGCTTCCATGAAAAGTTGTATACATTCTGTAAAATGGTACGGATTTCACTGTATACTTCCAAATCCTAAAGGTATAAAAATGTGACACTTCCCTCAAATACCTCATTGTGAAGAACTTTGGTGTAAATAAAACCAGGAATATGATGGATTGAAATCCTGTGCCGTGGCGTAGTGGGCTAGAGTGTGTGCTTTGGTTCCCTGCATCTGGAATGCACCCAGGATCAGTCCTACCCTTGGGGGGTGTGGATTTTAAGTCCTGGGCTTAGGACCAGTCCCCATTCAGCATAATGAGAAAATTGAGTAGCTATGCCTTGCATCGAACCCTGGTAAAGCCTAGTTTCTAGCTAGGTGTGGCGAGATGCCTACCACATCTCCTTCCCATATCTGTTGGCCTACCTCTGCCTTGCGAATGTGGGCATGAGGCTGGCAGTCAGGTTGGCAGGCTCAGGCCCGCTTTGGGCTATTATGCCATGGGTTACGTTATGATGGAAAATGGACATTGGTCAGACATCTGAAGCCATACTTATATGTGCAATGTGTGGCAGTGCTATTCAGCTGGCCACTATATCGACACTAAGAGGAGTTGAAGGCTATGATGCACCAAGAAATCTGTTGCTTCATAGAAATGTAATGCATTTTATTTTTTATTTATTTAATTTAACATCCTCCAACATAAGTTATATCAGAGTGTGAATGAAATGGATGAAATGATGCTCAAATGAACCCTGGGTCCACATAGCGTAGTTACCCAATGTTCATCTTTCAGAATAAAGGAAAAGCCCGGATAAAAACTTCATATGGATCTCACCTAACCAACATTTTGAACTTGGGACCTCATGAATGTATGCTCTTTAAGTACTGTGGTTCTCTGTGTCCCATTGTACATTGAGCATGAAAGACTGCTTAATTTTTTTTCAGAGGATCCTTTATCAGGCTTTGAGGTTCTTTTACATGCCATAAATCTGCAACCAGGAGCATCAGCATTATTTTCCTTTTGAAGGAAGCCATGCTGACAATTTTTTTTGTCCAATAAAATCCATTACCCTCTGCTGCATTTGAACTGATGACGTGTGTGTTGCCCCTAGACCATGGAGTATGAGATACTACCCTTGCACCAAAGAGTGGGTGGATGTATTGCAGCTATCATGGAAGGCTTCTGGAGTCATCTTACAGAATTACTGCTAAAGATGGCAGGCATTAGAAAGCCTGTTTACTTTTGTACACTACTTACCTATAGTAAGTAGAGGAATTATAGCATTCCGCTGAAAAATTCTGAATTGAGATTTCATCAGAAATAATGTTTTGATGCTTTTTGAATCCAAAACAGAAAAGCATTTTTAGAAAGAAAAGTCATTCTATTTCTGCCTGTATGCAAGCAGCATAGTGCAAAAATAAAGACCAAATTAAGCTTAGCATCTTCCAAGGGTATGATATTTTGAAGAAAATCTTTCCCATATCAAATTACTCTATATAGAAAATTTTTCATTAGTGTTTATTTCCCCAAAAACGGCTTTAATGATTTGTATTAAAATATTTAAGATATTAGTGTGACAAATTAAATTATACTTGAATTTTCTGTGTAAAAGCCCATGAACTTTTCATTCTGAAAGAGTTCTGCACAACTTCTAAACTGTAGCAGATATACAAAATCTTACTACATAAATGTTGAAGATCTCATTAAAGCACACAATTTATATCAAAATTTCATGGTGTTAACTGTTTCCGAGATGTAGACAGCTATCTGAGCCGGTTAGTCACTGTTCAGTTTTTTGTCATGTCATGGAGAGAGCATGGAATTTCAAAGGCATCATGTAATGACACACTTTAAAATCTGATTACTGAAAGAATTTGTATAAGACTCTTTCTCTGTAGAGAATGTTGTGTCAATGCAACGTATCAGATTTTTTCTTTCTCTGTTACCTTTAAAAAAAGTATTGTATTGTTCCAGTTCAAAAACTTAGATGCCAAGATTCATATACAGATAAGGAAATTTAATAAATTGAAGCAATGGGTAATAATATTGCACTAAGTCAGATTTAAATACATAGATTTCATTAAAAGCTATACATTTATCTTGTATAAATTAGTATAAACTAAATATAGTTTTCAGGATAGTGGGTAGTAGTTTTGCAATTGCAACCTCAGTTAGTTTGGGATTTCTACTTCAGAAAAGGATGATGCATAGTCAGATCGGGAGAATGGAGTAGTTGAGGATTAAGTAATTGCTCTGAGAACATGACTGTACACATAAGGTAAACATGCATTTTTTATTGAAGTTGTGTATTTAAACACTGCTGAATGTAATATTGTTACCAAAGTTATATCTGAGTCAGACATTAAAGAATCAGATTTCCAAGAAAATATTCCTACCTTTACTAACATTTGGAAACATTTTTTCAGTTTTTCATTTTTCTACTTTTTGTTTTTGTTTTGTTTTTTTATGTTTAATATCCTTTATGTGGGATAAGTCATACTGGATAGAGTGTGAACAAAATAGTTAAAATGATCCTCAAATGGATTCAGAGTCTCTAGAACTTAGAATAACCTATTTGTCTTCTTAGGTTAAAGGAAAACTCTGGACAAATAAAGTAATTCACCTAATCAAGATTTGAATCAACCTTTTGAATCAAGATTTAACTGTATTGGAACACCACAGTGAAGCAAAATAATTATTAATTTTTAGATGAGTCGTATTTATTACACATCTGCTTCACTTTCATACCTATTTTGAGGACATGTTTCGCAAATCATCGTTTGCAAAACATGTCCTCAAAATAGGTACGAAAGTGAAGCAGATGTGTAATAAATACGACTCATCTAAAATTTAATAATAAACCTTTTGAATGTTCAACAGATATGCAATCCACATACTAGGGAGTTGTGGTATTAAATTTTTTGTGAATAGCCTATGAAATCCTCTTCATGCTTTAAGAATTTTGTATGATTTTCTATAACTAAAAAGCAATAAATGACAGTTAAAACATATTCAGGAAAAGTGCAGATCTCATTCAGGCACACAGTTTGCATTAATAATTATATAAAGGCTTGGCTATTTTTGAAGTATTTCATGTTGCATATTTTAATTGTGTCATCTGAAAGAAGATGCTTAAAGGTTTCTAGTTAGAGCAAGAGTTTTGTTATGACTTGAATTTATTCTTCTGTGTTTACAATAAGTATTTAGAAATTGTTTCCATATATTATTTATAATAAGTACTTATTCCTTGCTCTGAAATCATTGAAAAACAAAATACATTATAAATTAAATAATATAGAGAAATTGGTTTTAATGAATGATATGATATGCAGACGAAGGGAAAGTTAAGTGAGTGTACCACATCATATTTTTTAAGAAAGACCAAAACAAGTACTCTGTCCATAAATGCAAATATGTAAGCTTATTTTGATTACCAGATGTACTTGTTAACTACCAAGGAAATTATAAAGATGCACTACCCTGTGTTTTCCCCAAATCTATTTGAATACAGTATATATTCCATCCCAAATCTAAAATATGTGTAATATTAAAACTGTAGGATTGGTATACAGAGTTTTTTTAAAAGTTTTATATTTACCTCTTATTTAAATTCTGCTTAAAACTGATTATAGTATAACATTTAGTTATAATATAAAAGAGAATAGGCTGCATATCTGAAATGTGATGATCAGGGCCAAATATTGATTACCTTAAAATGTCATAAAATTGATGCATTAGAATGATTTGAAATTTATAACAGTGCATAAGTAGTTGCATAGTAAATTGCCTTTGATGTTCTGCTACTCAATTAGAAGATTAGGGAACTTCTTGGAGAATATATAATTAGGTATGTATTAGAATTCAGCGAGCAGTAGCTAGAGCATTGAAATGGAAAATCAAAGGTACTTAATTTGAATCCTGATCATGACATGAAGTTTTGTATTCAGATTCTGTCTTCATTACTTTTATGACGTTTATTGTTCAATGCTTTTAATGTTTGGGAAACAAAAGAACTTGATCACACTTTTCTTCAACATGTATTGTAGCCTCCCTCCCAGTTTTTTATAGAGCTCTCATATGCACTTATAACGATTTCAAATGTAGGTATATAATATGCAATCAGGCAGAAAATGTATTTAAAAGCCCTTCCTTTTTTTGGTTCACAATATAAATTTAAGAGTGAAAGACTTATTCATTTGATAGTACTATAGCTGTTTTTGATATTAGTGAAAAGTTAGGTAAGTAGTTGACTATGTACATATGGATTTAATAAGGAATATGATATCTGACAGGATGTTTGCCTGTTTATGCATAATTTAGTTCCACATCTGCAGGAGCCAGCTCCTTGACTGACAATATTCTAGGAGCCACATAGCTATATACATATTATACAGATTGCAGACATATATTTTATATTCTTTAAAGCCACAGCAACCTCATTGAAGTCATAAAGCCATGGCATATCACTGTTTCTTGTTGCCATAAAATACTGTATATTCCTACCATTTTTAGCAATAACCTTTATGATTACTGATGCTTAGTCAGCTGTCCTTAGTTATTTTTTAATTTATGCAACCTGCTAAAAGGTAGATACGATTTATGGACACACATGTTCCAGCAATTTCAAAATCAGCTCACAGTAGGTAGTATAGGTGCAAGAAAGGTTTAACTTTCGTTTTCATCCCTAGTGCTAGATATTTCAATGTTTTTTTTTTTTTTTTTTTTTTTTTTTTTAAACTTCTTAATATTAGCACAGCTTAAATGAAAGTTTTGCCTACACTTAACAACAACACAAAACTTAAGTATTTTCTGAGTGCTACCAAATTTTCTTCAACAACCCATATCTCAAATATCATTAATTTTATGTACATCCACCCTATCCTTTTAGACAATTGGTAGCACTGCATCAAGGTTTGTCAAAAAATCCTAACCAGTGATGTTAAGTTCTTCATCCAAAATGAGATGTGAATCGAAGCTTACGTAATGGCAGCTTATAAGTGCAGAAGTTCCAACAATGCCATTTGATTCCGAAATAAGTTGTTAAAAATGATCTTGGTAGGAAGAACGAAAGAATTATGTAATAGCTGTTAAATTTTAAGTGATTATAGGGTGTCAATTCCATTGCATTCTGGGACTAATTTTACAGCCTGCAATTGCTATCAGTGTGTCTTTTGATTAACTTTTTATAGTGTAACAAAGATCTGTTACATCTAGAAGAAAACATCTTAATATTTTTGTCTATGATTAGTCAATAGATATAGTTCCAATGAGATACCAAGTAGTGATCATTCTTGTGCCCAGACAAAGGATCAACACTTAACGCAAAAGCATTTTGAGGCAAAGAAGGCTGTTTTAAACATGTTGTATTCTTTGTACTGAGAGAATCACCTAATCTTAGACTGCACTTTGAGGCTGTGCTAGGTGGGGGGGGGGGGGGGGGGTGGTGGTGGTGGTGGTGACTCCTTTCATGGGGTCCTAAGACTTGGTCCTTCATTTACGTTTCTGCTTCTGTTTGTCATGGGACTGATTACATAAAAATTACTAACTGCAGTTCAGTTTTAATTGAAGTTCAGAAATGAACTTAGCTTAATTCCTTGTTTGTATTGTGTAACATTACATAGAGGTATGTAATTTGGTTCCGTGCAGAGGGCTGTACCACAGCTGAAAGGTTAGGCTGCTTGATTCTCACCAAGGTGGCCCAGGTTTGATCCCAGGCAAAGTGAGATTTGTGGTGTACAGCATGGCGCTGGGGCAGGTTTTCTCTGGGATCTCTACATTTCATTCCACCAGTGCTCCATCTTCATTTCATGTATCATTAGTGTCACCGCCTGCAGTGCTGCATAAGTGGGCATTAAACATTACACAATTAATATAATTTTGAGTCAAACTGGTAGTCAATGCTGCATATATTGCTAGTGTTAACTTAGAATGCATTTCGTTAAGACCTTCCTAACATCCTCAGCTAATGTTGATGGACCAGTTGGTTCACTGCAGATTGAAGTCGTTTGACAACAGTGTCTAATTTGAGAGAAAGGCATCATAATAATGTATTGAATGGAAATAGCCAGTGCAACTAGACTTTCATTTGTTATTGTAAACAAAATGGATGATGCAAAAAAAGGAAAAGATAAGAGATCCCGAAAGCAAATCTCGAAAAGGAGGAGAGGGACATATGAATTGATCTTATTCTTAAACAGAAATCAATAACTGAGAACAAGAAAATTGGTAATTCACTGCTAAAGGAAAGAAGATGCTCAGAAAGCAATTGCTGTCAAATGTAACTTCAGAAGTTCAATTTGAAGGAATAGGAAGTGTCTCAGATTGTGTTATGTAAATACAAAAAAAAAAAAAAAAAAAAAAAAAAAAAAAAAAAAAAAAAAAAAAAAAAAAAAGAGAGAGAGAGAGAGAGAGAGAGAGAGAGAGAGAGAGAGAGAGAGAGAGAAATGTAAGGGGAAATGATAAGATTGAATTATACAAAATATGAAGGATGTGCTCCCTTAGCACAAAAGTGAATGGAGAAGATATTGATACACTGCTTCACTTACACTGTTTTTTCACAGGACATGTTTCAAGACCTTTTACTCTTATCATCAGCTGGTACTCGACATGTGCAAATTGTAGTGGTTTCCAATTTGCACTAGTCGAGTACCAGCTGATGATAAGAGCAAAAGCTCTTGAAACATGTCCTGTGAAAAAACAGTGTAAGTGAAGCAGTGTATCAATATCTTCTCGATTTACTTTTGTGCTAAGTTGTGCTTCACTGGCTCTATGCTTCTTTCAAGTTTATACTTTGATGTGCTCCCTTCCTTGAATGAAAGTGGGTACAAACAGAGAACAGCACTTAAGGTACAATTTTTTCCAATTGCTAATGATGTCACTGATGACATAGGCTTCCATCCACAAGAAATAACTAACTTTTCAATGTGAAGGATGTGAGTTCGTCTCTTGACTGATGTACAAATAATCTACATGACCATCATAGAATGACAGTCTGTGACTACACTACAATTGCTGAAGTCTGCAAGTTTCCTCTTCGATTGAAAACTTCAGCAGCTGAAACAAAAAGAAAGTTCTAGAAAAGTATTTTTTAGGAGATCGGAGTGTCTTGAAGAAAAACATAAAATATAAATGAAAATTTTGAAATCAGAACTTGAGATGAAAAATTAAAAGTTCAATAGTAATTTGTAAAATTATGTACTTTTGAAACTAAATTACAATAAGAAAATTATATTAATTTTGTGCTTCATTGTATCATAGTTCTTACACATTGGAAGAAAATGTCACTTTAAGGTATTATTAATTAGTCCATTTGTCCAAGCTGTGTTTTTTCTTCTGTCTAGTTCTCTGCATGTACAAGTAGTTCCTGGTAAATTCTTCTTCCTCTGAAGATAACCTAGTCATTTTCAAGAGTATTGTCAGCTGCAGTATTGGCTGTGTTATGCAGTGTAAATGTTGTTACTATTATTAGTGGAACTTGAAGTAGCTTTACCCCCAATTTGATTCTTAAGCATGCAGATCACATTTTTGCAATGCCAAAATAGTGTTCTATTATTGATCCTTGTCTGTATTAAGCCCATTCTTCGTGGGTTTCTTGGTGCATTGTTGGGGTTAGTAGGTAGTAGCAACATGATATGCACTGTCTCCCTATAGTAGACTTTCAAAAACAGCATTGCAAAAACTACAAATAAACCATGACAGCAAAGACTTCCATTACCAGCTGGATAGAAAGCAAAGAAAATAATTAAAATTGATATCACAGCAACAGGTTTGAGCTTCTAATTGTAGCAAATATAAGCACAGAGGTGAAATTCATGAATGAAAACAATTATTTAATGGATAACAACTTTTCATATATAATTATCTCCAGGTTGCATAGATAGAATAAGTAAGAACAGCTGATTCACTCAATATGTATTAAAGTATTGCACTTAGGACAAGCCTCATCTCTTTGTATTAAATAACTCTGATTGTATTCCGTCTTATGAATGAGATAAGAGAGGGATAGATTGTTATAAACTGCAGGAATAACTAGTTCTGCACTTCAGAAATGTCTAAAATGTCAATACACATTAGATATGAGCTACAAATTGAAAGCTATATATGCACACATACTAGCCTTGAAAGCCATACTAACAATAGTCATTTGTTCATATGTTTTCATTAATAAGAATGGCAATAATTTTGTACACTAATTCTCTTGGGTGGAATTTTTTGGACAAGAAAGAAAGAAAAAATGTATTAGGTATGGAAATTACATGCTTAGTGTAACATTAATAACTTTAAAGACTATTAAGGCCTGGTTTTACAGCTTAAGCTTAAACAGAGGATTAAACTACATTGAAGTTATACAGTGCACAGTTCAAGTGATGAGCTGAGCTTATATGTTGCTCAGCTTAATCCGTACTGAATTGTGGTTTAAGTTAGGAGTTAACAGGTAACTGATGACTTTGCTGACAAAGAAATACAAATTATTTAACCCTATGTACAACAGATGAGCTAGAATGTATACTGTGTATCCAAACCATTTTTAACATATGCAGTGACTGAGGAATCTTTGAGCAATTTTGAATTCTATGAGCAATAAATAAACAATAAACAAAGATGCTACCCGAAATTATGGATGATGCAGTGAAACATTAAGTGACTGTTAAGGAGCAAAACTTAATTTTAAATTTATACATTTTATACAATATATATATTTTTTGTATATATTTTTTATTCATTACCATCACCTCTGTATGGTACAATTTATATTTCAGTAACCCTCATCAGAAACAATGTTTATCTTGTCATTCATGTTATATGTATATGGAAGCATCTAAACTCTACAGCATGTAGAGTTGTCAAAGTTGTTTCTAATCCAGTCTTCATATTGTTGTTTTCTTTGGCTTTTCTTATGCCATAGTAATTTTTCTGATTGCTTGCATTCTGTTACACACTTGTGTTGTTTCATAGTTTCTAAAAGAGTGCTGACTTCTTGAGCAACAAAGTTTGAAGTACGTTTTGACTCTGATTTTTCAATCTTTATAAGTATGTTGCTGTATAACCTACAAAAGCTTGTTTTAGAAACAGTGTTGCTAAAAACAATTCAAAGCACATACGCAACTTTACCAAACCTTACCATTATATGGATTTATTCAGCTCAATAAAGCCAAATTTGCTTGCCCTAATATGAAACTTAAACCAAAGCATAAGCCTTGTTTAGCACTATCCTTAGCTTATTAAAGCTTAGACTTAATATGAAACTGGCCCCAAGTGTTGAACAATCAGAAGGTGCTCGCCTCTTCATAGGTTGACAAACCTATTTTAAGTTCAGTCTGCTGCTCTGTTTTACATTACTTCAAGCCAGCAATGTAAACAAGATAATTGTTATTGTTTGATTAATGGATTTACATTTTACAGCTGTAACGTCAAAATTGCATATTTAGATGACTTCTATGATGCCTACAGAATATGATTTTAATGAGTTATGATAATTTATAAACATAACTCGAGATAGAGAATTTCTAATGTTTTTATGTATGTTATACTGCATATACTGACTTCAACAAATATACACGCTTGTGCCAGGGTGTTGTTTGCAAAGCAATGTATTTTATTTTTGAAATTTCCAAATGTTTTGGTAAAGTCTGTTCTGCCAAAATACTTAATAGAAAAATACTGCAATGCAAGTACAGTGGAAAATTTGTGCCTCTGAGATTTCTTTGTTGATGCAAGAAATGATGTATGATATGATTTATTAAGTACTAAAGCAAATATATCTTGGGCTACCTTTGAGCTGGGCTCTGGCCCTTTTGCTAGTAGGGCAACCATTCAGTACACGGTGTTTGTCCCCTTTTAGTAGTTAGTGATTTCCTTTTGCTTGTCCATCATAGATTGGTTTTTGCTATTTTTTTAAAATTTTGTCTTTCCCTGTTTATATTACCTCTTCTTTTCAGTGGGCCTGGACTTTCTTAATCTCAGTATTTGATATTTCTCACTTGCACATTTCCCCTTTTCTTGCACCCCCTTTCTCTATTACAGATTAAAACTTCAGTAGCCAGTTTTTTTCAGTCCTTCCTCCATTTACCTATTATTTTGTCACACTTCCTTAAATTTCTACTTCTCACAACACCAATCTCTCTTCCCTTTAAGCAATTTGCCTGCCAGTTTTAGTTTTTCACTATATTTCCCTGTCCATTGTTCACCTCTTATTTCAACTTCTTCACCATCCATTCGTCATGCGATATGACTTTACGTTGGAGGACGTAAATTAAAAAAAAAAGAAAAACACTTTTTCAATATTTGTCACTTACACTTCTCCTCTATTCTTGCTTCCTCTTTTCTTGTTGCAGCTATTGAACTTCATGGTCCTTTCTCTATTATCCCACTAATTAATGTTCAATACTTACATAATTTTTAGAAACAGTATAATGCTTCTTTTGCCAAGGATCTTGAACATAAGTTCATTGCCCATTTCAACTTTTTTAAGATTCATTTTTACTTAATAGGTTTGCAAAACACTTTGTGTTTATTTAAATTTTATAATCAAAATTGGGAGGGAGGGGAAAAAAAAAAAAAAAAAACATGGATTAGAAGAAGTAGAATAAGGACAGAGTGACAATAGGGGTAACCTTTGTCACCCCTCAATTAAATAGGTTTAAAATTAAATTAGGAATCAAGGAAGAAAAGACATTAGAAGAGAGAGAATTAAATGTGTAAGGTTTGTTAATACTGGTTAGTGAAAAGGAAAAGATACTGAGATATGTATTGATAAAATTAAAAAACAACGTGAATGGAATAAAGATAAATGTAAAAAAGACAAAACAAGAATTATTGGAGGAAAAGTAGTCATGTAAGTTGATATGGAGATGTTAGACACCATAAATTGTATGTGCTGTTGTCAAGCAATAAAACTAAAAATAGCAATGGCAATGAAAATATTTAACAGAAAAAGAAATATTTTCAGTTGTCATATTAAGAAAGAACAAATGATGAGGTTAAATGGTTTTTGATGTTGGGGATTTTATAGTGTGGAAACATTGTAATTAAGTGGGAAAAGCAGGTTAAAGGATTAAAGGAAGAACAATTATAAATGTGGAAACAAACTGGGAGTTAAAAAGTAAAGAACCAAGACAATGGATGAGAAGAGACTGGTTGCCAAGGGAGATACAGGAAAGTGTGTGAATGGAAAAAGGGTTTGGGATAGAAGAATTTACTAAATGAGAAACTATAATGCAAAATTGTTCATAAACAAATATGAAGAAGAAAAAATATTGGAGAGTAGATTGCAGTGAAGGATTGGCTACAAAACTGTATTTATTGATATGTGATGGTTTAATGGATGTTGGTCAGCCAGGTGAAAGTAGGACCACAGTAGACCAAGAAAGCTTAAAGTCTTCTACCTGTACAATACTATCTAAACTATATTTGGAAAGCATTCATAAAGATGCACTCAAGCTGTTTTGGGAAAAACATCAGGATTATTGGGTTTGGAAAATTATTTAGAAAGGATGTTATATTATGACACTGTCTTATTGATTCCTATTGTCTACTCGGCTGCAAATGCTATGTACCAACTATTTCTTTATACACATACAGCCCAAGAATTGTGAGTGGCATGGGCAGCTTCATACCAATGCTTTGCCATACAGGATGGGCCATATGCCTATAGATAGAACTTAATTGGGGTACTATTGTTTCTCTAAAAACTCCTTAGAGAAATGGATACATCTAAAGCTGTCTGGAATCTTGAGATAATTTCTTGAAATGTTTTCTGGATTTATCTTTCAAGCATACTTCAAACAACCAAGCATATTTCAAGTAATTCCTTGCCTTTAATTACCTAGCTAACACTTTCCACAAGCTTCAAGAAACTGGAGAGAAAGTCCATTCTCCAAAGCCTGTTAGTGAGAATGTTATGTGCATTCCATCAAGGAACTATTAAAATAGGTACTTTAGAGGTGTTATAAAGAATTTGTAATTAGTGTATAATCACTCATTAGAGGATATGTATCAGAAGAAGATTTACAGCATTTCAGTTGAGTAACTTCTTGCATTTACATTACCTAGCTATGGAAATGAGTCTCATGGATGTAGGTAAGAGAAATCAAACATATATTTGGTGTTGCTAATGCAACAGCACTGAATCCTTTCAAAATTAATTGCTTTATGTGCTTCTGTACCACGATCATCGTTGCTATCATAATTGTTTTATTTAGACAAGTTTATAAACTTTCATCTATCTCAATAATTATAGCCTTTGTAAGTTAAAAAATATTAATAGTTAAATATTTCGTATCCACTCAATTACTTTTAAGCAAAATATTTGCTTTCACATTAACAAAATATCAAACAAGTGAGATAGCTCAGGTTTTTTAGGTTTCTCTCAGTTTCACATTTGGCACCTAAATGCTGGATTTGGGTATTTAATGTATTTAATATGAGGATTTATTCCACCTTATAGAACAAAGTAAGCAGAAATAATAAGATAGTACAAGAAAGTGACTAGGCAACTCAAGGTCATCTTTCAGCATTTTATTTAAGCAATGGTCATCTAACTAGCCTTATGTCTACTTCAAGGAATGTCTAGCAGTTCTAAAATTCCAAAATTCACATTCTGCCCAAATTTAATAACAAAATAGGGATGCAGCAGGTGGTTCACAACTTAAGTCATGTATCTGGTGAACCCAAAAATCTAAAGTCCAAGAAGTTAAAGCAATGTTAAACCATTTTTGTGTTTTGCCATCCTGAGGCAAAGTATCTATCTCAAATGAACCACAGAAGATGAAAAACTTGCTCCTTGGTGGAAAACAATACTTGTTAAACATTGGCATGCTAGCCTATTCTGACATACTGAAGAGTGAATAATAACTTAAGGCTGAGTGTATTAAAATGAAGAAGAAACCAATTAGGCATTTTTCTCATATATTTAGGAGCAATATATCTTACGTGCAACTTCTTCATTTGTGTCACTCTAAGGAGGATGTTGAAAAAACATAAAATCTTAACTCATTTATTTAACAACACAAAAAGCACATAACTTATTTTAGTTATTGTTTTAGAAATTCTCATAAGTTTTCTTAATTAGTCATTAGTTGCATTGGACATGTTAGTACATGGCTTAATTTTTCCTTAATATCCTCCAACTACTAAAGATATGGACTTACTGCCCTGGAGCTCCTACATGCTACCTTTGATTTTGCTTTACAAAAGCTTCATCTTGATCATTATAATAATAGCTTTGTATTAGAGCCAGCTGTTAGTGCGTGTGTACATTTTGCCAACTCATGTGTCCCTGCTATGTAATAAACAGGGGATGACTGTTAATTTGCTTAGGTTATACAGTATACAGTCTCGAATATTCAGGGGAATATAGGGGAGAGGATGCACAAGTAGTAAAAAAATATGAAAAATCGAAAAACTCCAATTTAGTCTCTTAATTTATAACATACATATAAAACGAAAAATTACTTTAAAATATTAATTTCAAATCTTTGTCCTTTGTTCAAAGGTTTATTCAGTATAAACTGCTAATAAGTTTGTTGGAGAATAACACAAGAAACTGCCATTAGTGTAAAGTCTTTCTTGTCTCCATAACCTTCCTCCTTTTCGTTACTTTTATTTTTGCACATTCAAAATAGTGTAAAAATGTGTCTCTTTTCTTCCTATGACTCCTCCATGCAATTACTATAATATCAACTTGTTCTTAAAATATAAATTTGAATGATATTTGAAAAATGTGTAACGTCAAAGGTAAATCTGAACTGTCATTATGCTTTCTAATTAGTTAAATATTTTTCAAAGAATGTTTCCCTATGTCATTTCCTTCTGGAGGTACGGCAGATATCATTGTCATTATCGTCATGCCATCAGGTTAGAAATAACAGCAGGGACTGCCACATATTCATTTTTGACATACTCTCATTTTATATATAATATGTAATGTTCAAGGTTGTATATTTAGTAGTACTTTTACAAATGTAGGAAGTGTTTTGAGGTTTTCTTAACTTTTAGACAATACTTGTTAACTACACAGAATTTCCATTCTTCTTTCCTTCAGAGGAGCATCCTGGTTCGATAAATTGTCTCTTTCTAATCCAGATGGATGTGGATATGTGGGGTTGTAGTTAAAGTATTGGATTGTGTCAATATAAATGTATTATGGCATGGCACAGATCTTATACAAGGAACATTCAGCTTGTTCAAGCCTGATCTTTTGCTTGATTTGCATGAGCAAAAGCTGAGGTTCTGTGTTTCCCAGAAATAGAAACAATTTTGCCCTAGAATGATATTTAATACTAAAAAATGGGCTGAAATCATTTCAACTTCTGAATTACCTTGCAAACTTGATCAAAATCTCAATTTAAAATGAGCTGAGCGTTTCTTGTTATATTGCACTGTAAGGAAAGCCCTGAATCCATTTTTCCCATAAATGTTTTAAAATAAATAATATATAAAAAGTAGAATCAGACTTAAAAATTCAAAGTCCTAGCTGGGATTTGAACCACAGATCTTTGGGTTTCTGTACTATTGCTCTAACAAACTGAGCTACTGTGGTAACATGCCAGCATTACATTAAGTTCTTCAATTGACTTGAACATAATGCTGACATGTTGTCATGGCAGCTCAGTTAGAGCAACAACATGGCAAGCCAAAGATTCGTGGTTCAGATCACAGCATTGACTTTAAATTTGTTAGATAATTCTATCTTTCCAACTTAGCTTATATACAACTTGTGTGAAAGAACAATGTTATAAATAGGTATGGTTCTGCGATAGGTATGGTTCTGAAATAAATTTGCATCTCATTTAATGTGTGCCTTATTTAAAGCTGCAAAGCTAATTTGCTTCACTACTTGCAATTGCTGAGTCCACAGAAGTAATCATCAGATAATGTTAGTCATACAAAGCAATGATATGCCATGGTACGAATACTTCATAGTCCCAATATTGAGTCAAGACTTGTGTGTGTCTTGGCTCATTATAATGCAATAGATAACAGAAACCAATCTCAGGTTACATCATATTTTCAAAGAGTGCCTTTGATTCTGAGTGTTCCATTATATTCTATAAACCAAGGTGTAGTACTACAGGGCTGTGAATGGATACACTCATAAACAGAGGCATTTCTGTTGCACTTAGCTCAGAAGTACTTGTATTTCTACTAGTTTTGTTCTTGTCAGAGATCTTCTATAGATTCAAGCTAATGTTTTGCTTCCTAATGATTGATACTGTCCACTAACCTTTAAATAAACATGCAGTACATATACAGCCAATTCATAAACATTAATCTTTTAGCTGATTTTGTTATGCTTCATGGCAAATAAACAACATGAGTAAATTTAAGCTGCATTTCTTTAAAGTGATACTTTTACAGCATGATGTTGCAATGAAATGAACATCCTTAGACTAAGATTTCAATTTCAAATCATTTATGATACAAACAGAGCATTGTTTACCTTTGTTATTCTGTTTTTGTGATTAAAGAACATTGCTACATCTGAAGTATGTTGTTATTAATTTCCCAAAATAGAATATTAAGAATTAGTCTTCTAATAGTTGCTTTTATGACTGCTGTAGAAAGTGATACATTTCATTGTAAGTAAAATGTTATTAAGTGAACTTTTGCAAGGTAGGAATTTCAATATTACTGAGGAAATTGTACTTTCTTAGCAGTTGATTTTCTTGTCCTTATAAAGTACAAATGTATGCACTGAAAGCAAGCTCTACAAGATATGTGATAGACTGAGGTTTACTGTATTGCATAATGATGTAGAGAAGAGGCGGATATGCAGGCTTGTAGGTCTTGAAATTTCTGACATTTCAGCAGGATTGTGCTTGACATGTTTAGGGTAAACCACAGCCTATAAGCTTGGTAATTACTTCATATCACACTGGTTGGGAAGGCCAAGCTGTACATCTATATCCTGACATTGTTTTATACACATAAGTAAAATTGCATTGTATGCATATGGTTTCAAAATGACATTCATTTGAATTATTACAGTACCCATTTACATATATAGACAACATAGTCTTATTTCTTAATGCTTCCATTAAGCCAGGATATTTTGTATTTAAATCATTATATTTTCAAAATATAGGATTGTGCATAACAATTTACAGTTCACTAATAATGGGACAATACCACTATTTCGTAATACTCTGTTCTGATACTGATGTTTTAAGCGCCCGTGTTTCTTACTCACTTTATAAAAAGCTGTCAAGATGATAACAAATTTAGTGAATTATGTTTATATTAGTAGTTTTCTATGTATAAACACATGTAGCCACCTTTGTTGTGCTTATTTTAAGATGTAGTATCATGTTTTGACAGCAGTTAAAAGCTCATACATTGCTTTTTCAATAAGGGTTCTATGAGTGGCCCTATACTTCGTCGGTAGAGTACCTGTCTGCCAATTGAGGGGTCTTGGGTTCGATTCCCAGCTGGGGGTGGGTATTTTTCTCCAAACAAGATGATCTGCAACCAAGATCTTACCCAAAGTTTGGAAGTATGAATGAGAGTGCAAATGTGTGGTGATCCAATGAATAAAAAGAAAATCCAAGTACCAGCAACCTAACATCGATGAGATAACACAATTGTGATATGTTCCAAAGGAGAAAGTATAAATGGAACAATAAAAAGGGGGGGGGGGGGTTCTGTAAACTTCACTCATTGTAGCAATGTAACTTGCTTCTTTAAATTTGTTGTATTGTATGACTTATTACCATGCAAAATATTTTTCTGCGTGTTTTACACTACTCTGTTATTATTGGTACTGTCTACTTCAAAATATTTCCACACTTCACTCATGTTTTATTCATTATCACTGTTGTATGTTGATAAAATGTTTATGGAAATTGAACATAGAGCAGGGATGGCCAATATCCTTAATTTTGGGAGGCACAAATTTATGAAACTAATTCAAAGCAAGCCACATTGTAACATGTTTATAAAATGGTGTATAAAATGAAGACACAGTTTTCATTTTATAAGAAATTAAGGGACAATTATTTTTTGCACTACTTAGAACACTATTGTTCAGACACACATGAAGGAATGAGAGAGAGAGAGAGAGGGAGGGAAATATAAAATGAGTGGTGGTAACGAGGTGGCAATGCCGAATGCGCTAACACACCTGATTTGCTACAGACAAGAACCCTTCCCATTTGAAACACATAATAGTAACTGAAACTTGCTTCTCTGTTGTGTGTCTAGCACTGGCAATTTGTTGATCAACGGCAAAAGGATTTTCCTGGAATGAAAATGAAGGTTTAAGTGATCTTAAGTCATTTTCTGCAGTTTCTTAATTTTGGGAGGCACAAATTTATGAAGCTAATTCAAAGCAAGCCACATTGTAACATGTTTATAAAAATTAACTGAAGATTGAGTAACATGCCTTGGTCTTACTGAAGAAATCAAGGCAAGATGAGGCCAGCCTCGGTTTAATCTGCTTCCTTGATCAACATTGACATAACCCGCTCTGACCATGAAGCGTTTCCTTTAGTGATTTCAGTTTGGCTTTCCTTAGCTGAGAGCCAACAGGAAAATCTTTATTGAAACTACTGTGGATAGAGTCATGATAGCATTTTAGATTGCTGGCCTTGAACTGTGACAAAGTTATTTGACCAGACATATTGGCTAACCATATCTGTCTACATAAAAGAATTCTTCCTCTCAGTCTGTATTAAAAGCTTGATTCTCTTCATATTTATGCTTCTTAGACAGCATCGTACCTTTTTAGACACCAAACCACAGGCGTACACAATCAATACACAATGATTACACACAGAAGTATTGGCACTCACTACTGCCTACATGTGAACACAACTGGCTTCACCTCATGACACCCACTCACTGACACACTTTTACGCTCAAAGCACTCTAATGGGATATACCGGAACTGTCTTTACCTCCCATCTCTCCTATTGACCTACAGCACACATGTTGGAACTACGTGGTATTAAGATTGCCACACAGCGCTACTACTGACTGCTGCTGGCCGCGAGATGTTTCCATTAATCATATTAATTTTACTCTAAGTGTGCAAAGAGCTGCATGTGGCTTGCTAGCCTCGTTGTGGTCACCACTCTTAAAAAAGTATACCTGTAAGATATAGTCATGAATCAAGTTCGACTTGCAAAGTACAAACTAACATATGGAAGGGAAAGACATAAATTTCCATGTACCATATTATCTCACATCTTAAGTTTTAACTTGTTTCTGCTGGATCCACATTTTTCATTTAGACACTAGAGTCTGGAATGTTGGATTCATTCACTCACAGGAAGTACAGTTAAGCTCCATAAGAACCATAACCAGCAATTCTTTGGGAACAAGTGTGAAGTAGTAATGTGAAGTCTTAACTTCTTTCATTCCTTATCTAGCATTAAGTTAAATGCAGCAACTTTCAGTAAAGCAAAACTTAAAAATTTAAAAATATCAAAAAAGTGTTGAAGGTTTATCTTCTATATCAGATTATTAGACATACTATTAATCACTACATATTGAGTTTGAAATATTCCATATTGTATGTTTATACTTTCACAAATGCATAATCTGGAGGACATGACAGCCATGCCGTGGCTCAGTGGTTAGACCGCTTGGCTCTCACCAAGGCAGCCCGGGTTCGATCCCAGGCGACCGCAAAGTGAGATTTGTGGTGGACAACACGGCGCTGGGGCGGGTTTTCTCCGGGACCTCCGGTTTCCCCCACCATCTCATTCCACCGGTGCTCCATCTTCATCTCATGTATCATCAGTGTCACCGCCTGCGATGCCGTATGTAGTAAAAGCAGGCGTTAAACACTACACATTTCATTTCATTTGGAGGGCATGACAGTTTGCAGTTTTATTACTTTGTTTTGTAAGAGGTGGTTCCATGCTAACAACATTTTAATGCTGTTTCCACATATTTTATATAACTGAGCAAAATGAATTAAGAATAACATAATGTGGCTAGAATAATCACTTTTTAAATGCATAACACATAAAAAATATACGTGAATTTGTAGAGAAAATTATGTAAAATTGTAGATCTCTTTAAAACACAATTTATTTACAAATGACCTATTTTGTAGCATCAGCCATTTCAGAAATATTCGTTATTTTGGTTTCAATTTTTCAAAGCTCTTGTCTTTTTCTTATAATGCTGTCTTCCTTGATTGTAAGTTGCAATATCCTGAAATTTCAAGGGCTAGTGTATAGCATTCACTGTTAAAGAAATACCAATTTAGCTTACTGTATTCCCTCTTGTCCTACAGTGAAATATGCAATGAAACTAAGAATATTTCTTTAAAATTCATAAGCTTTCACGGCCGGTGTCAGTATAATATAAAGTATTAAACGGGCTTGTGGGCCGTGCTCTACTGGGCTCCTTCATCTTCCCAGATGCTTCGTCTGCCGCAGCTGCAGACGAAACGTCTGGGAAGATGAAGGAGCCCAGTAGACCATGGCCCACAAGCCTGGTTAATACTTAATATTATAAGCATATTTCTTCTGAAGTTTGTCTCAATTTATATAAAGTAGAGAGAAAAATAAACTTTCAAAAGAATAGTTTTGTAGAAGCTAAATAAAAATAAATAATAATGGGTAGAAAATATCTTGTGGATGTAACACTCAGAACGTTTTTTTCTTTGGTTTCTCAAGGCTGCTTCTTTGTCACCTGAATCTGTCATTGGGTATATGGTTGATACGGTGACTTTGTGGGTTCGTGAAAATCAAAAGTCGAGGCTTCAAATACAAAAACTGCACTTTATTTTCCTAGCAAATACATTCGTCACATCACAGTTTGCTAGCTAACCTAAAACTGTTTATTTTCTCTAAAAACTACGCTCAACTCTCTCTCACTTCCGGTAACGATCGGCCATCATTTTTCATCAGCTTCGCGAGCCTACCACCAGGGTGACACTGCTCCCTCCTCAAGGCTGGTCGTCCCGAACAGCGCCTCGTTGCGGGCCAGGCGATCCAGGTGTACCACCAACATCTTTCCTCGGGGCACCTTCTGGATGCGGTAGATCACGTCGTTAATCCTCATCACACGGTAGGGTCCTTGCCATGGCTGCTGAAGCTTCGGGCAGCGTCCCTTGGTCCGGGTCGGGCGGTACAACCAGACCAGGTCACCTTGCTGGAACCCTTGGCTGTTGGCTTGCCTGTCATACCTGGTCTTCATGCGGTCGCTCGCCTTCTGGATGTTCTGGCGAGCGATCTCGTGCATGTCGTGGAGGTGGTCCACCAGGTTCTCCACATCCCTCAAGAGTGGCCCCAAGTCTGCGTCCGCCAGCTGCTCCCTCCTCAGGCCTGAGCTATCCCAGCCATCCGCAGGCACTGCCGTGACTACTCGAACTGCTGCGGCACGCTCCTTCCCCTCCACTCTTGTGCATTGGCCGCACTCTTTTGGACAGAGTCTTCGGGACATAGCGTCCGCGTTACCGTGACTCTTTCCTCTGCGATGTTCCGAGGTGGAGTCGTACTCCTGCTGCCTCTGGATCAAACGTGCTGTCTGGCCTTCCGGTCGCACCGTCACTGTCACTTCGCTCCTCGCGGGGACAACCACGTCTTCGCTCAAGACGACCCTGCCAATTCCAAGGCGCTCTTCTGGTTGACGGAGTATAACCTCTTCTCCGTTGAGCCTCAGGACCTTCCTACCGACGTCGACCGTCGCCTCGTGGCTCCTGAGGGCATCCAGTCCCAGAATCACCTCAGCCACCTTCGCGACGAACACCCACAGACGCACGGCACTCCGTCCCAAGTTCAGCTCCAGTAGGGCCTCCTTCTCCACAGGCATGGTGTCGCCCGATGCTGTCACAAGCTCGTATGGTCGGCTCGGCTTTCTCGTCGGCAAACCCTTCGCCACGTCAGGTCTGATGATGGTCACGGCCGCCCCGGTGTCCACCAGCACGCGGCACGGCTTTCCTCTTACCCAACCGTCCGCGATGAGGCTGTCATCCATACGCCGGCTGACGGCGCGCAGTGTCACTCGAGGGGATGGTGGTGATGGCGCCGACGTGCCCCTCTCCACGACGGCCCTTACTCGTTTTCCGGCTGCTCTTCCTGGTGTGGGCAGTGTCTCCGCAGGTGTCCGGGCTGTCCACACCCCCAACACAGGCCACTAGGTGTTCGCCGGCGTCCCACAGCTCGTCTTCTGTCTCCGGCGTAGCGGACACTCCTCGTTCTCGACGTCGGGATAGATGTTACTTTGGCCGCCTCCATCCTTAATGCCGCCGTCAGCGCCTCGTGGATGGTTTTATAATCGCCGAGCATTAGGCGCTGACGAATCTCCGTGTCCCGTACCCGTCGACAAAATTGTAGGCGGCTTCCCGGGATACGAACTCCAGTGGCAGGTCAACCAAGGCCTTGCTAGCCAGCTGCTCGATCGCTATGGCGAACTCCTGCAGCGTCTCCCCCGGCTGCTGCGACCTTGCCTTTAGCTGGCTGCGGTATGCTGCGGCTAAGCGGTGGTTCCCGAAGCGATTCTCCAGGGCCTCCCAGATGTCCTTGGGCGCCGCCGTCGTCTACACCGCGTTTAGGATTTCCGCGACCCGTCCCTGGAGGCTGGCTATTAACTGTGTGGCCTCCTCCTCCGGTGACCGTCTGTTGTGCCTGGCCACTGTGTCGAACTGGCGGCGGAAGACTTCAAACGTTGACGCGCCGTCATACTTGGGAGGTTTGACGCGCGCAGATGTGTCGCGTCCCGGCGCGTTGGCCTTCAAGTCCTTCAGCTTCCTGCCGACGACGTCCTTCACCATGGCGTTCAGGGACTTGACGCTGCTGTCGGCCTTTCCCTCCAGGTTGTTTACGCGGTTCGCGAGGTCTTCGACGTCTTCAACCATGGTGTTCAGGGACTTGGCGTTATTGTCGGCCTTTCCCTCTAGATCATTGATGCGGTTCGCCAGGTCCTCGACATGCTCGTCCACTTGGCCCATCCGCTTGCCCAGCTCCGTCACGTCATCCCTCACGCCGGCCAACTGTTCCTCAAATTTGGCGGCAAGGACCTCGTTCGCCTCCTTCATTTCCGTGGCCAGACTGTCGTTCGCTGCCTTCATTTCTGTGGACAATTCGATCTTTATTTCTTTCAACTCTGCGGCCAGGTTGTTATTTGCCGCTTCTGTTTTTGTTGTTAACTCGTTCATCTTTGCGCCCAAGTTGTTATTTGCCGCTTCCGACTTCGCTGTTAATTCGTTCATCTTCTGCAAAAGCATTTCCAATGCGGATTCCATGGCCATAATGTTCGGTGATGTTGTTATCCCACTTCTGACACCAGTTGTGACTTTGTGGGTTCGTGAAAATCAAAAGTCGAGGCTTCAAATACAAAAACTGCACTTTATTTTCCTAGCAAATACATTCGTCACATCACAGTTTGCTAGCTAACCTAAAACTGTTTATTTTCTCTAAAAACTACGCTCAACTCTCTCTCACTTCCGGTAACGATCGGCCATCATTTTTCATCGGCTTCGCGAGCCTACCACCAGGGTGACAATACACTGCTCCTCGGTGTTGGTTTTTGCTTTGATGTACATGGACTTTTCAAATTATGAACAGTCCTTAATGACATATTTTATGGTCCAGAAAACAGAGTGGTATTTGTACAGAAATTCTAAAGTATCTGTGGAACATGCATTATACTTTAAAATATAAATGAACAACTGAACATCAGTCATTTCAATAGATGTTAAAGCTTGCACGTAACACATTCTTCTTCATTACAAATATGTGTCTCTATATGCAGCAAATTAGGATTAGGATTACTGCAGAGGAGATTCGACTCTGCAACCTATGGTTTATTGTACCTAAGCCGCAAGTGGGGCACCCCTGGGAGGAAGGATGAGGCGAGAGGAGACAGAGCGCATCTGACCCAAGGAGTTACGACAGTGCTGAAACATCCGCCGACACTTCTACCCTGAAAGAGACCACCGGATGAGAGATGATGTGAAATGATAACGGAGATGAAATGGAGGGACAGGAACTTTGGAGGATGCAATTGACATACCCAGCTTTTGCCTGACTACCTGGAAAACCCCCAAAAAAACCCATGAGTAAAGTAGGTTGACCACGGGAATTGAACCTGAGCCTCCCGAATGTGGGCCACAGACGTAACTGCCTGAGCCATCCTGCTCTGTAGATGCACAGAACATTGCCAAAGTGTTCAAGGAAATATAGCCCAAACAGCAAGAGGGAGTGATGTAAGAAGTGCAGCCAAACAGTTTTAATTACATGCCATAGGAAATATAATTTATTGCTCAACAGCTAGAGTATAAAAGCCACACTAACTCATTTCTAAGGAGAGGAGAAAAACATATCTAGCAGTGGTGGCATCTGCTCAATTAACTTACATAGTATTCTTTACAGTAATAGCAAACCTGTCCGAGCAATATATCAGCAGATTTACTGGTATGCAAAATAACTACTGCAGGACGAAATGCCAACACATTGGTGGCACTAATGTGATCCTAGAAATTACAGCATCATTAATAAACTAAATATTTACAAATATTTTATATTATAAAAGGTATATTTTACTCTGTTTACCCATGAATTTTGAAAATATATTATTTATCATCACATGTAAGCTTTCACGAAAGTGAAAGGGAGAGAGAGGGAGAGAGCTGAGGAAGCCCAGTGGACCACAGCCTTACAGCCAGGAATCATCTACTGTATTATTTATTAATTAACATAAGTTTATTATACTAATAAAAAGCACTGTTTTAATTCAGTGATGTTACTACAAGCAAGAGAAACATACAATATCTATTGATTTTGTGACAAATAATTTACAGATAGTTATTTCTTAGAAAACTGTCTTCCAGATAACTTATACGTATAACAATAATGCAAAGTGAAACACACTTTTTATATGTAGCTTTATACATCTTTTTGTAAGGTGTACAGTTGAGTTATAAACATAAAAGCAAATTAATTGTTTTATTATATATACAATGCTATTTCAGTCACAATTATGGAACAATTAGAACTTTCATGTTTGTTGATCACTGGACATTTAAATCTGTTCAACCCTAATTGCCATATCCAGTGGCAATTACTTAGTCATTGAAGAGCACACTTCAAATTGTGATCCATTATTTGACTTCTGTGGATGGGTTTACTAATTGAGCACCCACATACAACAATGGGGCAAATCTGGTTACCCCATTTATGCCGAGTATATGAAATCCGGAATATTCAATGTCCGTTCTGTAATAATGGTTCAGTATTACACTTCTAAGAACAGCCGATAGACTGTAGCACGTGTTTTGTTACAATGCCACAGGTTTCTATGAGTCATGCGCTCAGTGTTTCATTAGATTTCTAAGAAACAGCAGAGAGACTAGCTGCATGGTTTCTACGAGTCATGCGCTCAGTGTTTCATTGGCAATATGCGGCCGCACATTAATCGTGGTGCAGCATCCAGCCTGCTTCATGGAAATGTGGTCTTTTGTGCCTAATATAGACTTGCAATGTTTTCTGGACATCCCTGTAGTATTGTCTAGTTACTGATGTGTGTGCAGGTATAATATGCTGATAAACCATTCCATGAATATCAAAGAATGTGGTGACCAAAACTTTCCCAGCAGAAGCAACCACTTTTGCTTTTTTGGGGGTTGATGATGGAGATTTCCACACTGAACTTTGCTGTTTGCTCTCAGGATCGAAATGATGTAGCCAAGTTTCATCAGCAGTGATTACGTTTGAAAGAAACTCCAGATCTTCCTCTAACATCAACTTTAACTCCATGTTACCTCCATTGCAGCGGTAGGTGATACTGAACATGTCTGAACTTACCTGGTTCTCACAGGCGGGAACCAGGAGTACCAACAATGAAACTACTACGGCATGTTTGTTTCACATTAAGCTAACAGAATATAATAAGATTGAATTTTAGTGCAAAATATTATGACCGTAAAAAAGTTATGATCATTCTTTATTGAACAGCCCTCGTATTAAGACACACATGCAACTCTAGAGCAGTTGCCATTGTACTGACTGGCTGTCAAGTGCACTCCATACAAAGCAAGCACTGAATGCGTAAAACACCTCCTATGTTACAAACAGGATAGGTGAAGATGGTTAATATACTGTCATCATAAATTGTAACTTTTCTGTGTTTGCTTTGAATATTAAACATTACTTCATGCAACTAGAAGCACATTAATGTATTTTTAAAGAACATTTATTGCTTCTAGGCCTGCATTTTATAATAGTACTACCTGGCTTACCTGGGCTGCACTGGTAGCTTTTTAAACTCATAACAATTAATTTAATCTACCTTCCTCAATTTTGTATGAAATTATGGCACAGTGATCTAGAAAATCCTTATTGTGAATCATCACAGTCTATTCTCTTTATATATACAGAACTATATTATTCATAACCGATAGACTTACATTAGTACGAAACAACCAAATTCACGACTATAGTACAAGAAATGGTGATAACTATCACATGTATAATATTAACAGGTGTGTCACTGAAAAGGACATTAATATCAGAGGGATCAAATTGTATAATAAACTACCTAGTGAGATAAAAATTTTGACGAATAACTCAAAACCAAAATTTAAAAGTAAATTAAAACAATATTTGTTAAATAAATGTATATACAGCCTAGATGAATTGTAAATTATATATGTAAGAATTTGGTACTAGCATACAAATGTCATATTGTTAAATAATTTGTATAGAAATGACGTGTCCAAAATCAATGTACATCTGATAAACTGGATCAATAAACTATCAATCAATCAATTGAATCATCCCCTTTACCCCTTATAATTGTAATTTAATATGTCAAAACCATTCCTAATAAGGGATGAAAATACTCTGATATTCAATCAAAAATATGTGAAACATGGAAGAATGTTTGTCTTCTTTAGCTTTTCCAACAGTCTTCCAAATTTTGAAAATTTAGATAGCTTGTAAGTAGAGTTTGGCAGTGGAACAGTAATTGATTCAAATGAAGGGATTATTTAGATAGTTACAGTAGCTGAAATTTTAAATCTTTGTATGTTTCTGTGGTCTCAGAGATCTTCCTAGATTTTGCATAATACAGAAACTCATAATATATACAATGGAGTAGAAGTGGAGCTGATGAATGAGGATTCCTCTATTCCCAGGCCCTAAAGTTAGCTAACGTAATTACAATATTTGTAGAGTATAAAGTAATTTCTTACATAAGGATATCTTTTCTCCTTCTAATGGTCTTCCAACTGACAACATTTAGTTCTTTTGGAATCTTGCCGTCCAGTACTATTTGGTCAAGTTGACTGCTTCCTGTTTGGGATCAAGTTACCTCAGTTGAGTAGATGGTCCGCATTCATTATTGCCCCTGGTTGTCGACACAGTGTGCACTTCCCTAATATTAAGATGTTTATTTTGGAGAGATGTGCTGCAAGACAGTCATGTCCTGTCTTCATTCTAAACATAGCAACTGCTTTTTTCCATGATATATGTTTATTGGCGGCCCATTCTTCTGATATTGTTACACATTGTTTGTCCGTAATGCTGTTTTGAGATGTGGTTTTGTAATTTGGAGGTAAAGTTGCTCGCATTCGTAGATTAAACTACACATACCTCCTGGATAATGCTAAATGAGAAACACTAGAAGGCCTACTACCAGTGCATAAGGATTATTAAAATACTTATTTCATTGGTATTAGAGAAGTATTATAAGAGATCCTATTTGCATTTATTTTTGTGTCTTATGTATTCTTATTGCTGAATTGTGACCATTTGTATATATTGCTAGGAATGAAATATCCATGGCATTCTTTTTAGTTATATGCATATTCTGCGGAGTAACAGCTATGGTTTGCTATTCCATAACAAAACGTCAAAGAAAGTAGGTTCTTTTATAACTCGTTGATTTTCTGCTACATTGGTTTGTTTATTCTTTTTAGTCTCTTAGTACTTTATGAATGGAAAATAGTTATTTCATAATCCAGTCCATCAGCAAGATTAGGGTTTTTCAGTGATGGAACAATTATCAGAATACTACTGAATATAAAGTTATTCTGATTATAATATCAGTATAAATGTAATGGAGCCGTGACATTTAATTACATTGTATGTAAGAACTATTATTTTCTAATGAAAACACTGCTGACCAAAAACAAACATAACTTGTATTAATATAATTTTGTGCTTCGTTGTATCATAGTCCTTACACATTGGAATGACTTGTATTATTTTTTTTTTTTAACTGTTATGTCATTTTTAACTGTTATGTCATTTTCAGTAACAAACATAATTGTGTTTGAGTGAAACATTGTATTACTTCGATTATGGAAGTCTTCATTTTAGTGCTTTCTCATATAATTTGTATGATTTTAGCTTGAACAGTTATGTCAAAAATATTTAAACAAAAAGCATGCACAGAACAAATAAATGCTCTGATTCATCTCTACAGTGTTAAAGAAATGCACTTTATGGGTTAAGGATTAAAAGTTCAGAAAAGCTTTCATATCTTTTTGCTTATTTCATCTGATGCTTTCATTAGCACGTTCATTGCAGGAAGAATTTCATAGGCCACCACCTGCCACACAAACAAGGTTGTATACCACTTTCATTTCAGAGAAGTACATATTTTGAGTGATTGTTGTAATTATTCTGTTTTTCTTTGTTAAAGAATGTGAAGAAAGAATTTTATCATTAGATTAAAAGATTCTTAGATTTAAAGAAGCTGGTTTTGGCATTGCTTTCTCAGTTATTTGTATATTATATATGATAAACTTTAAATAGTTGATTTCATTATTTAAATACTGAGAAAAGATTATGTTTACCACATAATAAAGAAGGAAGAGCATGATTACAAAATGAATTCACATTAAATTAGTATTAAAACCAATTCAAGAGCTATAAAAATGTAAGGACACATTGTTAATATACTTCTGAGAAAGGAACTTGAAAAGAATTTGCAGAAGGTGTATGTTACCATATCTTTGAAGGGGAAGTTGCCTAGCATACTTAATGGTAGAAGCACTTTGAGCTCGCTTCTAGTTGGCATGCTGTAGATTGATAGAGAAGATGGAACAGTAAACCATCTGTGGGTGGTTGTGTTGGCAGGTGGTGGTGGTGGTGGTGGAGGTGGAGGTGAGCCCTTACCATATCATTATCCTCGGCAGTGCCCATACTGCCCCCGAGTCCTCAGCCACTCAGGAAACTGGAAGAAGCATGTTTCTACAATCCATGGCAGTTATGAACGCAAGATGAAATGCTGGATGTGTGGCGGTTGCTTCCGAACATCAGAGTATCTTCAGAAACATCTGGTGCGGGTTCACAAAGTGCCATGTACTCGAGGAAGGAGAGCGCTGAAGTTTCATGATAACCCAATACCTTAAAAGAGACAAAATGAGTGTTTAGAAGTACATGGCTGCTGAATTTAACTGCTTTGCAAGTTATTGCTTCATCAAGATTTCTTAAGTGGTGAAGATTGACTGTTAGACTTTTAAAGTAATGTAAAGAATGCACCTAAAAGTGCATTAATGCACTGATTATCGACTGAAATTGAAGAAGAAACTGTACATTAAAAATGACGTTCTTGAAGATGTATCAATTAGTGCTGAATATTCTGATAATATCCAGTGAATTGTATCTTAAAATGAGCTTAGAGTGCACTTATATTGGCATAATATATCATTTTATGCTTTTTATGAGCATATAAATGCTTTGTGATATACAGCTATTGAATACCAGGTATGAGATTGACTATGGAGGCCATTGGAGAGAAACATGGACACTTTAATGCCTATTGCAGAAGACTTGCCATATTCATGCATGTATATTGTATTTTGTATTAGCTAATGTAAATAATAGAATGCTTTCAGCATGACTGATATTAAATAACTACCAAAAATGCGCTTTTGATTTAGAACTTGTTCAACTTTTTGGGAAAGTAATAAAAACCATTCATTATTAATTAAGGTGAATGGGAACTGTAAAAAATAACCTATCTTGACCAGCTCTGTTCAGGTTGTCCCCTACATCCCTTTAATTGTTCTAAAGAAGGATTATTATGTTTATATATTACATGGAATTTGGGTCTTTCTTTGTTGCAGCTCAGGCAGTTGCTCAGACACTCTCTACTCACTCTTTTATATCTAATGTTTGATAATAAAGATAAAGTTTTATTCAACATTTATTCATTTTGGTTGAAGTATAAGAACACTAAAGTCCAAGATAAGAGTTGCATTCTTAAGATGTGGATTTCTTTGAAATTCCATGCTGTTTGCAAGATCATGAGGAAAAAAAAAATAGTTTATCACTGAAAGTATAAATACAGTACAGTTTAAAGTAATAATAAGAATGTCTTAGAAATAGAAAATACCTCAAAAAGTTCTGTTTCTGTACTTTAACAAGATCTACATTTTTTTGTATGGTGAGAGTTTTAGTATCTCTTATGGTTTACTTCTATACAGAAGTCATTCAGAATGAAGAGGACTTCATAGTCTATTTTTAGAAAATTAAAGATTATTTTATTTGTCATATACGTATGTAACACATATGAATTGGGATTGAGAGAGAGCCATTTTTGAGAAAATGAAAATAACAAATGTTCCATATAAAGGGTAAATTTTAAATAGGAGATTTTCATGAAAATGTTTGTTACATCCTTGGAAAATGATGAACATAAACACCAAGTTTGGTAAATAAAATTAAAAAACTGAAGCTATTACAGTCAAGTAAATATACTTATACTATAATAGTGACTAAACTTCACTTATCTTTGATAATTATATACATAAAAATAGGAATAGCTGAAAATCACTTTGCATCATCAGTTATATATGTAATCAATTTTTTTCTTGCAGTCTCAGCTTTCAGTGTTACCATACACATAATACATACAATTTCCACATCCCTCATTCCTGAACTGGTTAAGTATTTCTCTGTGTTTTACTAGTCCCTTTTTCATATGTATAAGGGCCTCTATGATTGAGAGTCAATATTCCACCTATTGAACCTAGAGATCCTGGGTTCGACTCCCAACTGGGGTGAGATAGTTTTTCTTTAACTACCCTCCGAAGAATGTGGAAGTATTTTAAGTGTAGTTTTTTTGTTAATTATCCTCCACAGAATGTGGAATTATTTTAGGTGTTTAATACAAGGGGCGTCCAGAAAGTAAGTTCTGTTTCAATTTATCTCTGCTGCAGCGCTGCGATTGCAGTTCCATACATGCACGGTAGACGCTCTGTATCAAAGAGAAGAAACGTGTGCCATTGTGAGATCGCTGTCCGCCACGTATGCTTTGTTGTGCTTGTTTACAATGTCGGTGTTGATTGAAAATCCCGCCACTTGTGAAATCAGATCTGTGATTCGTTTTCTGAATGCTAGGAAAGTGAAACCAATTGAAATTTATTGGCTGTCAAACGCACGACCACACACTGCAAATGTGACGAAAAACATCCTACAGGGATTTGGCTGGGACATGTTTGAGCACCCTCTGTACAGCCCTGACCTCGCTCCTAGCGACTTTTATCTATTTTTGCATCTCAAATCTTTCCTTGCTGGTCAGCACTTCAACAATGACGAAGAGCTGAAAGAAAATGTTTCCAACTGGTTGAAGACACAGGCGGCAAACTTCTATGAAGAAGGTGTACAAAAACTTGTGCCTCGCTATGAGAAATGCCTGCAAAATTTCGGCAGTTATGTGGAAAAGTAGTTTAAGAGTTGTAAAATTTTGTGCAATAAATAATTTTTCTGTATCTTTACACAATTTAATTCTATTACCAAACAAAACATACTTTCTGGACCTACCTCGTAATAAAAGTTAAGACACCACATAAAACGATGCAGTTCAAATTATAATGATAGCAATTCTTTCTCTAGTCATAGGCCATAAAATAATCTAAGGAATTAAAGAAATGTTGTCTCATGATAAATCTGCTCACCTCTCACCAAGGCTGCTGAAGTTCAATGTCAGGGAACCGTATGTGGGATTTGTTGTGGACAAAGTGGTATCTAGATGGGTTTTCTCCAGGTGCTCCAGTTTTCCCTGCCATTTAGTCCAACTGTTCCATTTTTCCTTTTATCCATTTTGCCCTTATTTGATATCATCTACTTTCTCACTCTCATATCAGGCTTTGGGCTGATCACCTATCCGTCCTGCACTCTCTGATGGAAAGTACATCATTTCACATTCATCTGATCCCAGAGGACAAACAGAGAAAGAAGAAAAAAGGAGGCTATACAAGTGAAGAAATAAAAACATGACAAAATAGGAAATAATGTTTGTACAACAATAATCTAATCATCTGTAACAGAGAGTGAGTGTGAGGTATTTTAGAGCCCAACAGCTAGGTCATTTGGGCCCAATCTCCAGGATGTTCAACCCACTTAGAAAGAAGAATGTAGGCAACGTTTTTGAAAAGTATCTTTTTTATTTATGATTAAAAAATGTCATTTGAACAAGTGGAGACACCCCAGAAAGTTTGAAAATAAGTATGATAGTGACAATGTTTAAACGGAAGGGAATTACAGAAGAATTAGTCCTTGTCATGTAAGGAAAATTGTGCACAGGAGTAATGTCTGTGAGGTTACAAAAATGGAACAGAAGCAGAGGAAAGGCAATCAAAATTCCAGGCAGGCTCCAGGAAAGGAAAAAACAACAACAATATACTCATAATATGTATGATAGTGGCTAAATATTTATACAAAAGAAAGAACAAGGGTGTATATGTTCTTTTATAGATTTTAAGGAAACCTTTGACAGTATAAATAGAGAAGCATGGATGTGGAAATTACATAAGAAAGTGACAAATGAAAAATGCATAAGAATTATGTAGAAAATGAAGCTAGCTACAGTGAAGCAATGAATATTGCACAATTATAACTATTTGTAAGAAAAACTTCACTTATCGTAAGAAAATGATGTTAATTTTTCTTTTTAACTTATATCGATTTCACAAACAAATTGCTTGCATCATCAGTCCATCAAATGACGATGCAAGCAATTTGTTTGTGAAATCGATCTCAATTAAAAAGAAAAATTAACATCATTTTCTTAAGATAAGTGCATTAAATGACGATGCAAGCAATTTGTTTGTGAAATCGATCTCAATTAAAAAGAAAAATTAACATCATTTTCTTAAGATAAGTGAAGTTTTTGTTACAAATAGTTATATTTGTGTAATGCATAAGAATGTTTAAACAAATTGGAGTAAAACTTAATATTAAATATGAAAGGAATGGAACATCAGAATTAACAGATCAAAAGGTATGGCTCAGACCTATTTTGTTCACTATATTTATAGATGATATTTTATAAACAAGCAACTTCCAAGTCCATATACAGAATTTGTCAAGTTGTGGCCCCAATTCTTGCGCTCAACGAGCAACTGGTTTGTTTCCATTCTCGCCTACACTCTCACAAACGTCGCCTATATTTTCATTGGGGCATTTACGTTGATTACGTACAGGCATTCATTGATCGCTGACAGGACTGCTTCTTTCAAAATTATTGATCAAATGCCGAATCGTTCTCTCGCAGCGACAATTATGCACCCGTAAACTTAATGCAATACATGGAAGATTTGGTGAACAGATTATCCATTTTGATAATAAATTGTTACAATTTCTACGCGTTGCTGAATGCTGGAGTTTTCCATAGCTATTTGTCAATAACAACTGTAACCACTGATGAAAAAAAATGACTGCTGTAACTCAATAACAATAGCAGCTATCACATGTTAGAGATAGGACACGCTTGTTGAATGACCCTTCACATGTCCATATCTTTGCTTGCAGATCGGGCTTCATTACGTTATATTTTGGGTACATGGGGATACATAAGTGTGAAGCAATGATCACTTCTTCAATTAAAAATGGTTTGCTGTATATGGACTTGAAATTACATACTCTTTCAATAAATTTTTGAGGAACAACTGAATGGTGACAGCACTTAAAAATTTACAATGTTGTTGAAAAATTCAAACCAACAACAAATCTCAAAAATGACCACAAAAAGGTTATTTGAAATAAATTGTATGCTTTAAAGAGGTGTACATTTTTAGAGGCAAGTTTTTGTCTCTCTCATGATTTACCAGTTATAAACAATTCATTTAGAATGAAGAGGACTTAACAGGCTATTCCCAGAAAATTCATAATATGCATTCATTTGTTATATGTATGTCTTAAACATATGGTATTTTAATCAAAATAATTGAACATACACTTTTCAGATAAAATATGATAATTTGTTCAAGTAAATACAGTTTGGTATGGGGAAATATATTTGTAAACTATTATGTTACATCCTTGGAAGATTGAACTTAAATACGACATTCACCATTTATGTCATCTGAGTATTGAGTTATGTTCTCTCTCTGTCTCTCTCTCTCTCTCTCTCTCTCTCTCTCTCTCTCTCTCTCTCTCTCTCTCTCTCTCTCTCTCTCTCTCTCTCTCTCTCTCTCTCTCACTAACACATGCACTTTCTTGTGCACACATACACGCACTCTCTTTTTTGTTCAGAGGATCTTAAATATTTGTGATAAAATCTCTACATCAAATTTTTGGCAAAATACAATTCTTCCTCTAGCTAATAATGTGCTAGAGAAAGTAATAACATACTGTGACAAAAGTACAAAACACAAAAAGAAGAAGAAATTTACCTCAAATTTCTTTATTTATCACTAAAATCATTAGCGCAATGCTAATGTATAATTGCTTCCTTTTTGCATAAATATACAGCTTCAACATGTCTCTTTAGTGTTTCTTTATGTCTTTGTTTTATGCATCAACTTGTGCTGCTAGTAATCCTCCGATGTGCACATTAGTTTGCATCTTATACAGAGTTGTATGCCGACTCTGAACATAGTAACTCCGATTTTCCCTCTTAATCTGCTTCACTGCACTGTTCACACTGCTTGCCAATTCCTCACTATGGAGTTTGGAATGTATTTCTTTTCTGTGCATTGCTTTGTCGACTTAATTCAACTGACCGACTGACTGACTCGTAAACTGCTTCTCTTAGCTGACTTCTCAACATGGAGCCGTATTTGTTGACTCATGTCAATTGTTCGTGTCGTGCTTAATTTAATGCAGAGGACCACCTTGATTTTAGCTGTAACCAAGGAAACTGATTTTGTGGACTGTACTCGATAGAGCTGTATTCATATCACTAGATAAATTTATTGCACATGCTACATTTCTTATGTGTATAATCATGAAGAAGACAACAATACATTTAATATTTGAGATAAACTAAAACGGTTCTTTCATTGCAACAACAGCTGCACGCAGCCACACAACGAAGCACATCACATGTCTCAACATGTCTGTAACTATAAAGGAAGAAGAAGCCTCTTTTCTTGCGCGCTGGCAAGTCACATGATCAGCTGGTCGCATAACCGGCGCCAAGTGAAATATTCATGCGCCCGCCGGAACAAATGACAATGGCGCAAACATACTGGGGCCCAAAAAACTGAACAGTTTTTTAATTTAACATAGACACACTTTGAAAAATATCACTGTTCTTGAACTGGCAGAGGACACAGTTTCACAATGGGATGCCTATAATCACCCTTAGAAGTTCGCACTGTAGTTACCCGCACTAAACCATCACCACCAGGATGAGTCTCAGTGATGATTCCAAGTTCCCAATGCAGAGGAGATGAATTGTCTTCCATTAGCAGGACCATGGTGTCTGCCTTAAGATTTTCACTGGAACTGGACCACTTTTGCCTCTGCTGGAGTGAATGTAGATAGTCGGTTGACCACCGCTGCCACAGATGTTGTAGACAATCTTGGAGCTGTTGCCATTTCTGTAACTGATTCAGATTGTCAGAACAAGGTGATGGTTTGGAAGTCAATGGTTCTCCAATGAGGAAATGACCTGGAGAAAGGTAGGAAGTATCAAAAGGATCATCAGTAAGGCGTAGCAATGGACGGGAGTTCAAGCAAGCCTCAATTTGAATTAGTAATGTGGTTAATTGTTCATAGGTCAGTACTTGTGTACCCATTACTCTGCGAAGATGATATTTCATAGATTTCACTGCAGCCTATGTAATCCTCCAAAGTGGGGTGAGCTGGGTGGTATAAAATGCCATGTTCATTCATTAGATGAAGCGTAGTCTTGTACAATCTCTTGGTGCTTGCAAGATTGCAAAAGTAGTCTAAGTTCTCTAAGTTTGTTGTTAGCACCTACAAAATTTGTGCCATTGTCACTAAGGATCTCTTTACACAATCCTCGTCTAGCTGTAAACCTTCGTAAGGCAGCAACAAAAGCATCAGAAGTCATGTCTGAAACCAACTCAATGTGAATTGCCTTTGTGGATAAACAGACAAAGATAGCTATGTAGGCCTTCATCTGACTCTTGCTGCGAGGCGAGCCATAACGTAGGAAGAATGGACCAGCGTAATCAACTGCAACTCGTAGGAAAGGTCTCGCTGGAGTCACACTGTAGGTAGGTAGATTGCCCATTAATTGTTGAGCTCCCTTGGCCTTGAGTTTGAAGCACGGCAGGCACTTGTGTAGGACTGACTTAAGAGTTTCTCCTATTCTCGGTATCCAATACTGTTGTCGAAGAGAAGAGGTAAGTAGCTGATTGGAAGCATGCAAAAGTTTAACATGTTCGCTTTCAATAATTAGCTTGGTAAGATGATGCTTAGGAGGTAAGATGAGCTGATGTCTTGACTGGAAGGAAATTTCAGCCTTGTCAATTCTTCCCCCTACTCGGAGTAAACCTTCATTGTCGACAAATGGATGCAAAGATTTCAATGAGCTTTTAGTAGGAATGTGTCCTTTATCATTAAGTTCTGTTAACTCTGTGATATAAGCTGATTGTTGAGCAAGTTTAATGCAGCAGTGCAATGACTGTTGAAGCTCAAGTGCTGAGAGAGGACCTTGCCGTCTCGTGTTGCTGTTTCTACAGTTGAATGCAAATCTCAGCATGTATGCTGTCACTCTCTGCAGGTGTAACAATTTTGAAAAACGAGAAATGATATCATCACTTTCTGTAGTGACCATCAAGCATGCAGTAGTGCGTTGCTCAGTGGCATCTTGAATATCTAATCGTTTGGGTTGTTCTGGCCAAGATGCAAAGGGTTGTGAGATCCAATCAGGATCTTTCCACCACAAGTCATTTGAGGCAAGAGGTTCAGTTGAAACTTCTCTCGAAATGAGATCTGCTGGATTATTTTGAGTAGTTACATATCACCAAGCAGCAGTTTCTGATAACTCTTGTATTTGTGAAACTCTGTTGACTACAAAAGTCTTCCATTTGTGTGGGTTGGATTTAATCCATGCTAGAACAATCATAGAGTCCGTCCATAGATAGTTCTGTGAAGTCTGCAGCTTAAGGTTAGCTACAACCTTGTAAAGTTTAGCGAGTAGTAAAGCACCACAAGGTTTGAGCCGAGGAATGGTTTGTTTCTTTAATGGTGCAACCTTGGATTTGGAGCAAAGAAGTCTGGTTTTCACCTCATTGCAGCTGTTCATAGAACGAAGATAAATACAGGCACCATAAGCCTTTTCTGAGGCATCGCAAAACCCATGTATTTGTATGTCCCTTAATGTACCTGTGATTAGGACGTGTCCTGGAATACGTATAGCATGAATGATGGACAATGTCTCGCAGAAATTTAGCCATTGTTGGATGAGGTGAGATGGGATCAATTCATCCCAACCGAGTTTTTCCAACCAAAGAGATTGTAAAAACATCTTGGCATTTATGACAATAGGACTCACTAGGCCTAAAGGATCAAAAATAGATGATATGACAGAAAGTATGCTTCGTTTGGTGTAGCTAGAATTTAGATGATCCTGAAGAGATGGATTGTCTTGTATCTGGAATTGATCTGTTCCAGGATGCCAGAGGAGACCAAGAGCATGCGCATTTTCACTGCTATCCAATGAAAGTGGAAGTTGTGTCTCTCTGTGTTCCGGTGGAATGGATTTTAAAATATCTTCATGATTAGAACACCATTTCCTAAGTGGGAATCCGCCACTGTCTAACATCTGAAGTAGCTGCCTCTGAATATGTAAAGCTTGCTGTAGATCATTATGACCACATAAGCAATCATCTACATAGAAGGATTCACGGATAGCTTGAGAAGCTAGTGGATATTTAGCCTCTTCCTCTGAAGCTAGTTGATGCAAAGTCCTTATGGCCAAAAAGGATGTAGGTTTGGTACCATATGTGACTGTAGTAAGAGCGTAGTCCTTGATAGGTTCATCTTTGTTTTCTCGCCATACTATTCTTTGGAGATCTTGATCATCAGGATGCATTTTCACTCGCCTGTACATCTTAGAAATGTCAGCTGAGAATGCATAGCGATAAGTTCTGAAGCGTAAAATTATGGAGGTAAGGTCATCATGAATAGTAGGACCCAACTTCAGCACATCATTCAAGGATAGTCCTGAAGATGACTGCGCAGATGCATAAAATACAACTCTGGTGCGAGTAGTAGTAGACAAAGGTTTGAAAACTGCATGATGCGGAAGATAGTAACAAGGTTCGCCTTCCTTTGGTGGTGGCACTTGCTTCATGTGCCCCATGGATTCATATTCAGAGAGAAATTGAGTGTAATCTTCTTTAAGTGTGATGTCGTTTTGAAGACGTCGTTCTAAGTGCATAAAGCGATTGATGGCTTGCTGTCTAGATTCACCTAAGCGATTTTTGTCCTTCTTGACGGGTAGACAAACTGTAAAGCTACCATCGGCATTACGAGTGGTTGTTTTTACATAGTATTCTTCACACTCCTTTTCCTCCTTAGTAAGAACATGCTGAGGAAATTCTTCCAAATCCCAGAAACGTCTTAACTGTGTGTCAAGGTTATCAGTGCTGATGAAGAAATTATGCTGAGGTGAAGACTTGGCCTTGTACTTGTATGATGACCTTGGAATAGGACCTGATATTATCCAACCGAGGGCTGTGCTGGCTAGTATAGGATGTCCTTGTTTCTTTAAGGTTTTGCCATGCAATAACTCGAAGAATAAGGAACTTCCGATTAGGATTTCAACTTCATCAGGAATGTTGAACCTAGGATCTGCTAATGGAATGCTAGAAGGAATATTCCAGTTGCACAAATTGATATGTGTGGAAGGTAGTTTTCCTGTTATACGAGGAAGTACTAGACATTCAATTTTAGTCTTAAAATCATGTACCATAGATTTCAGATTGACCTGAACATGGTGAGTGGCCGTAGAAATGGTGCCATTTATACCATTGATAGGCGTATCAGCTGTCACCTTGTTAAGCTGTAAGCGCTTCGCAAGATCTGCAGTTATGAAATTGGATTGACTGGCAGAGTCGAGGAGTGCTCTACATTGTATGAGATTGTCATATCTGTCTTCCACTTGCACTAGTGTGGTGGCAAGCAAAACCTGCTGTGTGGATTTTGATTTAAAAGAACAGTAGCTAGATGGCGCGTCAATTGTTCTAGTAGAATCATTTACAGGACTAGATGAAGTTGCAGGTGTAGCATTTTCTCTGTTACTATCATGAAGCAACTTGCTGTGAGTGGATGAGGCACGATTACATTTACTTGATATGTGATTAGGAGCAAAGCAATTGGCACAAAGGTGCTTGGATTTAATGAAAGTCCAACGCTTATGCACATTAAGGTTTTTGAAGTTATCACAATTATGTAGCATGTGATTGCACTGACAAAATGGACATACACGATCACTCGTGGATAAGTAAAAGTGTTTACTGTCTCTGCTGTTGGGCTTAGCAGAGTGTAAATCAGTCTTAGGCTTAACTACCATCTTGTTACATGCAGTGTTAGCAAGCAATTCAAAAGAGTGTGCTCTTGCTTCTAAAAATTGCATAAGATCCTTCAAAGAAGGGAAGTTTTGAGAGTCTATTTTACTCTCCCATTCTCTGCGTGTGGTGTCAGACAAATGTTCTAGGAGAAGTTGCTTTAAAATGATTTCATGCAAAGGCACTTCAAGTTTTAATGCTTCAATGGCATTCAAGTTATTTTGAAAATGGTTGAGCAAGGTACGTAGTTCATTTACTGTTTCCTTATGCATTACTGGTAGTGCTAATAAATTTCTTATATGAGCTGTAGCTATTAGTCTTGTATTGTTATAGCGTGAGCATATGAGCTCCCATGCTACATCAAAATTTTCACTAGTGACAGGTATGTTCTGTATTAGTGAATGAGCTTGTCCCTTGAGAGAGGAAAGTAAATAATGATATTTCTGAATAGCATCTAAAGCTTGGTTGTTTACCACTAAGCTTGTAAATGTGTCATAGAAATGTTTGAAATGAGTGACATCACCCTCAAATTTAGGTAATTGTATCACAGGCAGTTTGATAGCTTTAGCTGCTTGTGAGGATTGCGACTGCACTGTGTGCTGCGAATGTCCAGAACCATTTTCTTGCTGTTCATGATCCTGTATTAATTCAGCTAACCTAGCCTTCAATTCGATGTAACTGTTTCTTGTTTCCTCCTTGTGTTCTGCATGCATATCTAATTCAGTTTCCGCTTCCACAATAGATTCAATTTGAGTCTGAATAGCTTCATATTTGTCCCAAATTTCACTTAAGTTATCGAAATTAGCTCTCAGTATGAAAATGTTGACCTGTTCTGGTAATTTATCAAGAAATTTTCGAACAAAGGTAAATTCTCTTTTGATTATACCCCTTCTTTTGACAAGAGCTTTCAAATCCTGCTCCATATTGAATGGTTATGAGACTTGCTTAAAGGAGAGAAAGAAAGAAAAGGAATGTTCTGACCTGAAATGTGTTGCGATGCAGGCTTCTGCGTCGTTGCGAATGAAATGCTGATCATCTGCTGCGTAGATCCCGATGCCTGGCGTCCTGGGGCCCACTGATGTACATCCATGCAGAAGAAGCTGTTGCGTTGCACAATAAATATCCGCCCGTGAAGGACCAATGTTCGTGTCGTGCTTAATTTAATGCGGAGGACCACCTTGATTTTAGCTGTAACCAAGGAAACTGATTTTGTGGACTGTACTTGATAGAGCTGTATTCATATCACTAGATAAATTTATTGCACACGCTACATTTCTTATGTGAATAATCATGAAGAAGACAACAATACATTTAATATTTGAGATAAACTAAAACGGTTCTTTCATTGCAACAACAGCTGCACGCAGCCACAAAACGAAGCACATATGTCTCAACATGTCTGTAACTATAAAGGAAGAAGAAGCCTCTTTTCTTGCGCGCTGGCGAGTCACATGATCAGCTGACCGCATAACCGGTGCCAAGTGAAATATTCATGCGCCCGCCGGAACAAATGACGATAATGGTGCAAACATCAATTGACACTCAAAACACACTAAAAGCTCTAAATACTGCACTGCCAGATCTTGCACCACTCTCATATAGTCTGGTCAAGTGTTGAAGATTGTTCCAGTAGTCGAATGGTCTGAAATGGTATCTGCACAATAAAAACATAGTTCGCTCCTGGCTTTGTGACGTCTTTTTAACTTCAGCTACTGCCTTCCCCTTAGAACTGTCTCTTCCTGCCCCTCCCACTGGCAATAAATGGCAAGTGCAGAACAATTCCCTAACTTGCACTGAATAATTTCTTGACAGGTAGGTGATTGCTAATGTGACAATACTTTCCATTGGATTCAAGATACTCTTTTTTTTCATTTTGTGTGCATGTGCTAGAGACATTGTCTTCTGTCTTCTTCCAATAAAATAGTGTTTAATTGTGAACCCTGGGACTTAGGGTACTTACAATATTGTAATTCATCATTGGGTGCTCTTATCTCAAAAATTAAATTTGAGGTCTTTTGGTTTATCAGAAAAAAATGTTGCTTCTCAATTTAATGTTGTGCCAGCATGTTACCATGCTAACTCAGTTGGTTATTGCTTACAGTGGTATTTCAAAGAACCTTTGTTCATATCCTGCTTGTGTTATGACATTGAATTTTTCATTGTGAATCTACCTGTTTAACAAAAGTTTGATTGTGACTTCAAATTCTTCCCCCTCCACCAAATTCATTCAGTTGCCCAAATTCAACAGAGTAGTTTTAGATATACACCAATCGTTGCATTTTTTATTTAATTTTCATATCGATAATAATATTATTAAATTTTTGGTGTAATGCACTCATAAGTTATGTGTATTTACATAGTTTTGCAACCAGTATCAAAGGCTTTATCATCACTCATTTATTGATGCTTTTATGAAGTTCAGTTTGATTTAACTGGGTCTGGTGGGGCAGTTTCTGGACCACAGTAAGGTGAGATGGTGGTTTTACTGGCCTGCTGGGAAGTGTTTTTTTTTTTTTTTTTTGCCTTTAGGAAAAACCCATATGGCCATCGAAGACTGGGAAGTTTCTAACTGCTAAAGTGTAGGGGCCCTGCCCTCTGTCTCCTCTCTCCTCATTCGTCCTTCCAAATGTGCCCCACTTGGGGCATAGGTACAATAGACTAAGTTTGGACAAATGTGTTGAATCCCCTCCTCATAGCTTGGCAAAGCTTAGCAATAGATTGTCGCAAAGTTACTTGAGTATTTCATACTAGTTGTTAGGATACAGTCATATAATGTAGATGCCCATGTATGGTTGGAAGTTGTGAGTTACATGGTTTAAGTATAGCACATCTCTAATTAGTACAAAAGTGAATCGAGAATATATTGACACATTGCTTCACTCACACTGTTTATTCACAGGACATGTTTCAAGAGCTCTCGCTCCTATCCTCAGCTGATACTCGACTCGAGTATCAGCTGAGGATAGGAGCGAGAGCTCTTGAAACATGTCCTGTGAATAAACAGTGTGAGTGAAGCAATGTGTCAATATATTTTCGATTCACTTTTGTACTAATTTGTGCTTCACTGTCCCTACGCTTCTTTCAAGTTTATACTTTACATCTCTAATTATTGTAATTTTTATCATTATACATAAGGATGAACATTCTACTTATAGGATCTTGTAAGAGAGTGTTAGGTATATCTGACTTCATTCCAGATGCAAAAACTGTAGCAAAAACTATGGTGAGTATGGGACAGTCACAGATTCATTCAATGTGCTACTTATTTGTGTACAGATGATTAAACACATTGCAGTTTGTAAAAGAAGTATCCTTGCTTTCCCCTCTCTTCCAAAACTTTCTAATTATTTTCATAATGTATATCAAATATTATTTCCATTTAGAGGGGTGGTGGAGAAAGAAGAGAGGCTCTGCATGAATATATGCATAGATTCAATTCTAGGTACAAATCATAGACAAAATGTTAAAGTTCCATAAGTAAATATCCTGTAAGTGTAATCTACCAGCTGAAGATCAACTGGACATTCTTCTGTAGAGTGCCTGATTGTCCTTCACCATGTTGGCTCATGCTAAATGGTGGAACGGTGAATTGAAGTTCAAAGCATTATAAACCTATTTTTAGAAATACTTCCTGATATTTGCTTGTTATGAAGACTGAGGAAAACCTAGGAGGAGGAATGGTTGTAGTAAGATTTGAACTGATATTCACGAGTCGTATTAAAAAACTCAGCCATCCTATCTGCAAACATAGGTGTAAACATCAGTAGCATGCTGGAAAGTAAATGGGATGAAAGTGCAATGTAAATAGGCTTCAGACCTTTTAGTTTATACTAATACAGTTGGAATGAACTCCCAACAGAATTAGGGCATGAATTCTTGGACATTTTAAATAAAAATATTTATAATATTAAGTTAATTTCCAATTTCATAGATTGTCTAAACTATTCATACAAAAGGCTTTTGTTCTGTATTTTTTATTCAGTAGTACTAAATATATGCACTATATATACATAGTTTGTACGTATTTGGTGACAGGAGGTTCATCTGTTTTATCTAAATATACTTTTGGTAAATATATTTTCAAAGCAGTAGTCAGTGATGTTTGAAAGTATCCAAAATGATTTTTGGAAGAATGTTAAATTTGAGAATCTTCCTTCTGAGAACTATGAAGATAGAAATATTGCAGATGGAGAAAAGGGTTGGAATAGCTAATATGCAATTCAGAAATATTATCTTGTTGCTAACTATTAAAAGCTTAAGGTCTTTGAAGACTTTAACGTCATGCATCCTGCATGGGATGCAGGATGCATCTAGGATTCCATACACAAAGAATATCTTGGGCAAAGGACAGTATTGGAAGTGTCAGTGGTCAAGATGCTGAGTCCCCTTGTCTACTTAAGTCTGGTTTGGTAGAGCCGCTGCATTTCAATTAATCAGTTCCTCAGACAGCATATTTGTGATAACTGTTGTATGTGAGGTTCATGTATTTAGAAGCGAAGTTGTGGTTTTGAGGTAAATTGTTATCTCTCATGCTACAGTTTCAAGTTGAAATCCTGGTTTGGTCATATTACCTGGCTGAGAATTTTTCCTTAATCCTAAGAATGAATACCAGGCAGCTATTTCTTGAGTTCATTTGCTTATTCATATCATGCTTTCATTTGTTCAGTTTCTCCCATCTAATTAAAGTATAATTGAAATAGAATCTAACATTTAACACTCATATGACCATACATTTTTATTTACTTTCTTCTGAATTCTAAAACTGTCCATATAATCATATTTGAACTGCTCATACAAATCGAGCTTATCATTCCACATATTTACTTCTAGTTGTGGTAAACATATCTGGAAATACCTTCATTCAGGCTATACCAGAGGTGCTTCAGTGCAAGCAGGAAAGAGTTGAAATCATCTTCTTTCACCCTTTGTTAAAGAGTGGCACATTTATTTGTGGCTACTGAGTTCCAATGACGACAATGCAGAGTTATTCTTAGGTACAGGAAAATCAAAGGTGTACATGTTTATATTTTACTCATGATTAGCTCTCATGATGTTTCTGACATTACTTCTTCAGCACAATTTTCGTTTTACAAAGTTTTCAGTATTTGGTGCAAATGAGACATCTTACAAACCAAGACACTTAACCTATATCGAGATTTAACTGTATTGGAACACCACAGTGAAGCGAAAAATTATTAGCAGCTCATTTCTGGTCTGAAAATCATGAAATTGAAGATAGCACAGAATTACTAAAATACGTACAAAAACATAGTGAACTCGTCACATGGGAGAGGATATACATAGAAAAACATAAAAACCAACTAATGAACTTTGAAATCCCGCTAGAAGAGAATCCCACATTTAAGTTCATCACTAAATCAACAGATGGCAGCAACAACCCCAGAATTACCCACACTGCTGGATCTAGCTTCAGTCGCTAAGAGCCGTAGATGCAAACGATGATTTGCGAAACATGTCCTCAAAATAGGTACGAAAGTGAAGCAGATGTGTAAAAAATACGACTCATCTAAAATTTAACAAGACACTTAACTTTATCCATTCAATGTGGAATGCATAACATTTTACATTGTACAACTGCTAGGTGCCATATGCCTCTGACTACTAGACCTGTCTCTCATTGTCTTGGTCATTGGTGGAGGAACATAAAATGTGTAGGCGAAGTGAGCACATGCTGCAGGTATGGGCATCCCTGGGCAGTGTTATGGTCATTCACATTTTGTTCATTGAAACAAAATTCAGGTGTTACATTAAATATACTATTATACATTCTTTGCATAAGCTAATTTGACATTATTGAACGTTTCAAATGTGATCAGGGAAGTACCTTTGAAAATAATTAGTATCACAAAATGTATTATTTGTCATAAGTGGCGTATCTTAACTACATGAATGAATAATGGATGAATGAATTCCTGTATTTCCTTAAGTGGAACATTGGGCCTTCTGAACTGCACAACCTTGAGGCCCATAGGTAGCGGGTTGAGGATCAGAGTTTTCGTGATCATAGAGATCCTGGGATGAGTGATCAGCCCAATGCCGAAAGTAAAAGTACGAGAGATGAGGTGGTAGAAAAGATGATGGAGCAATTGTTGGAATGCTGGTGGGGGAAACCGGAGGACTTGGAGAAAACCCGCCCCAGCATCATGTTGTCCACCACAAATCTCACTTTATGGGCATCTGGAATCGAACCCGAGGTGCCTTGTTGAGAGCCAAGCGGTCTAACCACTCAGCCATGGCACGACCATCTTAACTACATAGATCCACATTTTTATATGATACAGTTTTGTTTGTGTCTTAGGGTATTGCAGTTGTATAAAACTTGGGAAAGAAGGGTCTATAGAAAATACAAAGATGTATGTTTTAACATACCAGTGTATCAAATATGACATTTTAAACAAGATTGTTAGGCTCATTTTTTGGGAAATAAAAACTAGCAGTTTTCAATACTGAAGAATGTTAAAAGTTGAGGGGCATTTCCTGAAAATCTTTGACTTATCTGACTTAAGTATGAAAGTTGCTCTCACTGCACTTTTCATTACATCTAGACTTGCATACAGACTCTCATAAACCTTTTCTAAAAATGTCTTTTTGAATCAGAGTTCCCCAGAACATGTATTTCTAATAAAATTCCAATGAAACTTTGTTTCAGTTGATTGCAGTATTAATGTCTAAGGTATCCAGGCATCATGAAAGAAAGAGAAATAACAATCTTCAACATCTCTTCCTCATTAAGATCATTAACATTCATAATGGCAGGTCAATCTTGCCTAGCATTCGTTGTGTATGACCCAACTAAATTAGTTTTGCTTTATTCTCTGTGACAAACTACTACATATTTGTTGAGAAATACCACAGCTGTAAATTCACAAAGACAGAGAAGTGACAGGGGCTTGCTTGTTGTTGCAGTAGGTGGTGGGCTGGCGGTGGAACGCGTTCCTTGGGAGAGGCCGCGGCCATGTCCTGTGTGCCACCGCATCTACAGCAACAACAGCAATCTCCGCCGTCATATGAAAACTCTTCACAGTCAGCAGCCCCGCGAGAAGTTACCACCAGGACGATCACGATACAAGTACTCAATCATGCCTCCTCAGGCTGCTGCTGCCCATTGGAATTCCACTGTCTCAGCATCTCGTCCTCAATAGGGTTATTGTTGCATGTGCACTGTCAGGCCTCCTTAAGCCACCTCTGTCCCATTGGAATTCTATTGTTTTAATTCCTCAAGCTGAATGGTGAGTCTCTTGTGAAACAAGTACTCATCATCCTATAGCTGCTGCTGTCCACTGGAATTCTATTGTTTTGGTTCTTCATGTCTAATAAGTCTCTTGTCAAGTATTCATCGTGCCTCCTAATGTTGGTGCTGTCTATTGGAATTTCAGTAACTGAGACTATGTCCCCTATAGATCTCTTGTCGTAAACTGGTCAGTTACATTTCCTCAATTTGGTGTTTACATGCTGGAGTTCCATTTACTCAGAACATTGTTCGCAATAGATCTCTTCTCTCACAAGTACTAAGCTATGTTTTATCGATCTGCTTTTGTCTATTGAAGTTTTAATTGCTCAGAACTATGTCTTAAAGATATCTTGTTATGCTTTCTCAAGTTGCTGCTGTCCATTACAATTTCATTATCTCAGCCACAACTAATGCCCAGTAGGTTTCTTGTCAGTCATGCCTCTTTAAGTTGTTACTGGCCATTGGAATTCCATTGCCTCAACCTGCATCTCATGCCCAGTATATCTTTTATTACATAATATGTTCTCATACTCCCTCAAGCTGCTGCGCCTTTTAGGAGTTCCATTACCTCAGCATGTACTTCTTGCTTGCTGCATCTCTTGTTACACAGATTGTCAGTCATTCCTGCTCAAGCTGTTACTATTTTTTGGATATTCACTATCTCATTCTTGATCAGTAGGTCTCTTGTCACACAAGTAGTCAGTCATGCCTCTTCAAACTGCTGCTGTCCATTTGACTTCCAGTGTTTCAGTTACAGTATCACCAGTAGGTCTGTCACATCAAGTAGTTATTCCCTTTTTTGCAATTTGTAATTTTGGCACTCTGTGTTTAGTTACAGCAGAGATAATGTTAGTTTATACTTCTTTTTGCAGGGAATATGTTGAATCAGTGTACTGAATATTCAGTTTTATGTTTCAGCATAGGGATGATTTTATTCACCTTTGATATATCTCTTCAAACTTATATTAAATTCAGTATCCAAATTCAATTCTATTTACCTTTATGACTCACAACCTTGAGAATGCTATAGCAGTATAGGAACACAGAGCAATTAAGCTTAACTTGCTTTTCATACTTGAATGGCATATAGGAATGAATATAGGAAGCACTAAAGAACTGAGTCTCCATGATGTGTTTAAGTATAGTTTGAAACTTTTTCTCCTATCAAAAGTTTAGCTGTAGGTATGAATTTCAAAAACAACATTATTTTCTGTTGTAGACTCCATGAAAGCTGACAGAAAGTAGTGAATTACAAAAATTTCAAGTTGTTTTGAAATTGTGCAGTAATATTTTATTTGAAGATATAATTTAAATTTGGTCATATAGTTACACTGTCCATGACATATGAGAGAGACCTTAATCCTCAATGATAAGATAACTGAAGGAGGCAGAAAGGAACTTTGGTTTAACATGGAGTTGAAATCACAGTGGGCATCTTGCATGATATTTTCAGAGTTGAAGCCAATCTAAAATATTTGCACTCATATTGACTTAAATATGAACCTGGGAATACAGTTCTTGTACCATTAATTATTGATAACAGACATAATTGTAGAAAACTGTTTTGTCCACTAATAGATGATGGAAATTATTCCTTCACACTAGCCTTATATAGACTAAGGTTTTGGATAGATAGAGCCACACTGAAAAATTCAATGCCACCAGGAGATCCGTGGTTCAAATCCCGGCCATGGCATTGAATTTTTCAGTTTGATCCATCTATCCAAAACATTAGTCTATATACAGCTAGTGTGAAGGAATAATTTCCATCATTTAACTTAAATAATAAGAGTTAAATAATGAGCCTGCGACTCAAGTACCTACAATAGTAAGTCACCACAAACGGTGTATCTCGAATTCGAGAGCCCCTGGTGGTTTACCAGGAAAACGTATGAGTCAATTGGAGAATTTAATGTCACGGCGGTAGGTTGGCCATGGTAGCTCAATAACTTAGAGCGACTGAATGGAAACCAGGAGATCCGTGGCATTGGATTTTTCAATTTGACTGTATCTATAGTACTAATAGAACTTTGATGAAACTGTCATATAAAATTATAAGTCGAACTAGTACTCCATGCTCCATATATCACTAATGTTTACCTAGAATGCATTTTGTTAGGACCTTCTTAAAATACTCAGCAATATATAGAGCATGGAATACTAGTTTGACTTAAAATTATATTAATTTTGTGCTTCCTTACTCATTTAGAATGTCATATAAAACTCTGATTTTATCAATTGCCAAAAGTAGATACAAATAAAACGAGAAGTTTAAATCTGAAATTAGCTACATCGGTAGGTAGCTGTAGGTAAATGTAGAAACATATGATTGTAAACATCATGATTTAGTCCATCAAGCCTATTTATTTTTACACATTTTGTTACATGCATATTTAAAACTGTGATTCTTTTACTAAAGACAAACTATTTGAGTAATATAATAATGTAAAAGGTCCTTCAATGCATTTAGCAGTCTAGTACTTTACTTGACTGTAAAGGAAAGATGAAAGAAATCATTACAAATGGCTGTTCCTGATCAGACATGAACCTCAACTATTTGAATTATGTGCTACAACTTTCATCACAATAGATAGAGTCAACCTGAAAAATTCAATGCTATGGCCGAGATTTGAACCATGGATCTCCTGGTTTCCATCCAGTTGCTCTTATCCATTAAGCTACCATGGCCAACGTGCCGACCTGTCATTAAATTCTCCAACTGACTCATATGTTTTCCCGCTAAACCACTAGGGGGCTCTTGTATCCGAAATACACCGTTTGTGGCAATTTACTATTGTAAGTACTTGAATCGCAGGCTTCATCATTAAACTTTTATTGTTTAAGTTAATTGATGACTGGCCATATATAGGCTAAGGTTTTAGATAGATAGAGTCAACCTAAAATATCAATGTCAAGGCCGGGTTTTGAACCACAGATTCCTGGTTTTCGTCCAGTGGCTCTTATCCATTGAGCTACCATTGCCAACTTGCCGACCTGAGAAATTCAACTAACCCAAATGTTGTCCCAGTAAACCACTAGGGGCTCTTGTATCCGAGATACATTTGTGGTGACTTACTATTGTAAGTACTTGAACCCCAGGCTTCATCATTCATTGGCCATGGTAACTCAATGGATAAGAGCAACTGGACAGAAACCAGAAGATCCATGGTTCAAATCCCGGCCATGGCATTGAATTTTTCAGGTTGATTCTCTCTATCTAAAACTTTAACCTATATGCGGCTTGTAAGAAGAAATGTTTAATTTCCATCAATTAACTTTCATTACAATGTTGGAGATTGGTACATATTTCAAAAGTAGTACCAATGACTATGCTCTACATGGTGTTCATTTTTATCCTTGATTTTCCATGCAAGAAATAGCACCATGATAATGAAGAGTTTAATCTGTCCTTCTAGTGGCAGGAGACGATATTTGAAGTGATGCCATTGATGACCTCTTTTGGCAGTTTATACTTGAATTATTCACCACAAAATTAGTTGGGAGGGGCAAAGGTTAGCAGCTTAAACTTATTCAGAGCGTTTTGGTTTGCTTTCTTTTCTGCAAACCATGACTGTGGAGTACTCTTGATTGCTTTCTCTTCTATGAACTATCAAAGCTCTTTAAAGGTAGAGGGCACTGTGCTTTCTAGGTAAACTCACTATGAACTGTGACGTCATTCTTGCTCTATCGGCATGTGGAAAATCTTGGAAGAAACTTAAGACAGACTGTAAAGTGATAATCATGAGCAACAGAAGTAATTAAATTTTTTTGCCATACAAAGAGTGGCAGTAAAGAAGTGGGATTCATAATTTGATACTTCATTGAACAAAAATCACGCAAAGGTAGTTGTATACCCTTCAATTTACTCCCCTCTCCAGTCCAGACATTATACCATATGGATTTTCCACTTTTGGAAGCAGTGCAGTTATCTTGTATTAAGCTATTAAACAGTTGTATTGTTAAATTTAAAGGGAGTCAATTAATGACACTAAACACTTTTAAATTTTTCCGGAACATGTTTCAGAGACTTTGCCTCTATCCTCAACTGGCCATCGACTGAAGATAGAGGCAAAGTCTCTGAAACATGTTCTGGAAAAATTTAAAAGTAAGTGTTGTTTAGTGTCATTAATCGACTCCCTTTAAATTTAATTTATCATAACAACACTGTTTTCAACACTTCCAAGAAAGGAGTTGTATTGTTTTTGATTTCACTGCATCCACAGTCCTGTATGGTTCCTTTGAGTACATACTTGATTTTTTCAAAAAGAAGAAGTTTGCATGACACTACCTGCTATCTGGCAAACACAGTAGTTGTACATCTCTGCAATGTTACTTTTTGCCAAATAACTCTTTACAGATAGCTCATTGTGGGCTGAGCCATAGTTCTTATGGAGGATCCATAAGGCATTCTTTCACAATTCTGTCTCAGTTGCACATGTTAACAGGGATCTTCAAAATTTGTTTGTAATAAATCTGTTTGACAGTCTGACTTGCAAGCATCCCATTAATGCAGAGAACCATCCTTGCTTTGAGTTTTGTTTTGCTATAAGTGCTTGCTTCTTCCTTAAGTATTTGGGTTTTTGCATTTTATGGATTGTGTATGGAACACATTAAAAAATCCAATTTTCATGAGACATTCCCTTTCTTGGAAGTGTTGAAAACAGTGTTGTTATAATAAATTAAATTTAAAGGGAGTCGATTAATGACACTAAACAACACTTTTAAATTTTTCCGGAACATGTTTCAGAGACTTTGCCTCCATCCTCAACCGGTCATCGACTGGTTCTCATTGGTGTAGTTGACAGTCTAGCGCCAGTCAACTAGCACCAGTCAACCATTTCGCCTTAAAAAACCTAATTTGCTCAAACATCAAAGATGACATTCCATCTAACAAAAAATCTGGTATATATCAAATTGAATGCACTGAATGTAGTTAAATTTATATCGGAAAAACCAAAAGAAATTTAGAAACAAGAGCAAAAGAACACTTTAGAAACATAAAATATAATCAATTAGAAAAATCAGCAGTTGCCACGCATTTTTGGGAAAAAAACCACAACATAAATCCAGAACCAAAACTACTAAAACATACATCAGGAAAACAAGAACTATCCACATGGGAACAAATCTTTATTTAAAAAAATAGGAACGAAGTATTCAATTTCGACATGCCCCAGAAAGATTTGTTCAGCAAGTTCAAACCAGAGGAGACCTATGACAAAATATCATCAACTACACCAATGAGAACCAGTTGATGGCCGGTTGAGGATGGAGGCAAATTCTCTGAAACATGTTCTGGAAAAATTTAAAAGTAAGTGTTGTTTAGTGTCATTAATCAACTCCCTTTAAATTTAATTCATGAGACATGATTAAATTTTGAAGTATGATGATTTTAAGTATTTTGAAGAATGTCAATATAGCAATTCATTCTGGTTTCCTTTTGCACTGGTGTGAGAATTTTTGTGAATACTTTAGCACATGCCTTTTTCATGCCAAGATCATTGTGCAAAATCTGTTTCTTTATTGATGTTGTTTCCAGTTAGCCTGGAAACTTCTACATGTTATTGGATTGATGTTGGTAAGTTCAGCAACTGTTTGAATGCTGAGTCATTGATTTCTTTGAATAATTGTGAGAAATTTGATGTTCTTGTTCTGCTCTATCACTCATTGTCAGTATTATTCCAGTGAAACTCAGTCACATGACCTGCTTCTTACACAGGGTGAGCCAGACTACGTTTCAATAAGTACCCGTGTTAGGAATGAAGATGTCAAAATTATCAAACACAAATTATTCATTTTTTAACATAGTTCCCTTTTAGGGATATACACTTCTCCCAACGCTCCTGCCAATTTTTAACCCTTCCAAAAATAAGAATTATCAAGCTCTGCAAAATGTGCCTCTGTCTCCATGTTTCCTCCTCATTTGATATAAATTTTGTTCCTACGAACCATTTCTTCATGTATGAGAACAGGAGAATACGGGGGAGGGGGTTGTGTGGCAGCAATTCATTATGCAATTTATACAATTTGGCGGCAGCAACTCTGGGGAAATGTGCTGGGGCTTTATCGTGATGAAACAGAAATTTCTTCTTCGCCATATCACACTTCTTGTTGAAGTAGTATGCTCCAGTAATCGTGTTTCCTTTTTCCAAGAAGTCATTGAGAATGACACCCTTCGCATTACAAAAATTTGAATCACTTTTTTGGCCGATGGGACCGTCTTCATCTTCTTTAGAGTAGATTCTGTGGAAGCGACCCATTGTTTTGATTGTTCCTTGGTTTCTGGAGTATAATGATGAATCTAGGTCTCATCGACAGTGACAACTCACACAGAAAGTTCTTCAGATTTTGCTTGAACTGCTCCAAACACAGCTTCGGAGTTAAAGCTGCACTTGCTTGTTATCCTCTGTGAGCGAATGCGGCACCCATCGGGCGGACAGCTTTCTCATCTCCAACTTATTGTGCAAAATATGAATTGCCGTTCCCGTTGATACACCTATGGCCTCTGCCACTTCGCGAATTTTTGTTCGATGCTCAGCAAGAATCATATCATGGACTTTTTCAATGAGTTCCTTGGTAACAACATCTGCAGTGCATCCTGGGCACTCCTCATCAAAAAACGGATGTATGACCATATGCCAATATCTAACTGTTGTCATAGAAGGTGAAAGGTCTATGTAAACAGCATCCAATTTTGCTTTTATCTCACAAGTTTTCCCATCTAAAAGTAAAAAGCAAATCACTGAATGATACTGTAATTTTTCCATTTTAGCAAAAACATGAACAACTTACTGAAATGTTGGTAAAATCCAAACTAACCAATGAATTAATACCAAATTTGTTTTAACAGTATGTAACAAATGACAATACATCATGATAACACAAACTTCCCTTAATAGCACCATATATTTTGAAATGGGTAATTATTGAACTGCTCTCGTAACTGCTGCGTATGAATGAAACTTAATGTGACAGTTGAGGGAGTTGACAGGTCAGTTGCTCTTTGTCATTGAAATAATAGAAAATTTGGCTCAGTTTCTTTATTGTCTTACCTTGTATTTGATCAGAGAAACATTGCTACATATGGCACAGGAGGATCTGAATTCAGTTTCCATTACTGGTTTGCAGATTTTCTCCTGATGATGTAGCTTTGTTAAATTCATGTGGGCTATTTAGAAGCTACTTGATGAAGAAATTACAGTTCTGGTCTTGCAAACTGCATTTAGTGGCCATGAGAGACAGCATGCTGACCACAAGATGCTCCTATTACTATTCTCTGCCTATTATGTCCTTTGTGGATGGAGAGAGAGAATGAGTTAGCCTTATAGTGAATCTTGGCCTCGAATTCAACCCTTGGCTTTAAATGAATTATATGTTGAAGGAATAGGCGCTTTCAAGAAAATTAAAATCAAAATTCTGTTGAATCCTTTAGTATTTATGTACATCCCATAAAATTCTCTCAACATGTGTGTTTCAGTTAAAAGCAGTTGAAAAATGAAAGCAAGACATTAGATAATAAAACTATAAATAGAAGTATTTATAAACAGTGGAGCTTCATCAATCAAAACACTTTTTAAACCAATTTTCGAACTTGGTTTAAAAAGGGTTTTGAAAGACATTAGATTTTACGAGTTTAATTCAGCATGCATTGAGTGAATGTATACATATCACACAGAGGTATTAGTGATGCAATGTTTCTTCTAACTAGCTCATATGATGCACTTACTTTACTGCTTTATGGGTATACAGTATATATTTATATACTGTAGTACCACAGTTGCATAGTTTTATCCATTGTGTTGATTGAGTTGTTTTTTCAAACTTATACATTTTGTCATCAGTGAATGTCCATAATCTGTGTTTAGCAAGTTTTCAGTGGCTTTGTTTGTGCTTTTCAGATTCATCTTTACATATAGTTTTGCTCATGGGGAGTTAATTTAATGATGTCTCACATTATGATTTATTGTAACCTCAGCATATCTGCAATGCCACAAATTGAAATCTGCTCTCCATATGCATCTTTATTCAGTTTCTTTAACTCCAATGATTTCTTTTTTTCTTATTCATTTGCTCAAAAATGCCTCCCGACCATACAGTTGTATTTAACTTCATGCACTCTTAAGAGTGCTTCCTAAGAGATTTTTCAGCCAATCTTTTTGTTATATTCACATATGTATGTGTGGATCAGATTGTACTGATATCCTTTGAAAGTTTTTACATATACTGAGAAAGATAAACCTAATTAAGGGATAAATTACTCACTTTGATGAAAAGGATTTGTTTTATTCTTGGGCTAGGATGTAACAAAGGTTTCACATTAAATACGTGTGTACTATTTGTTGATGTACCAATAACTTTCGAAGAAAGATATTAAAGTTATTTATGAAATACATTTTTTAGTCATTAATAAAAGCCATTATCTATGGAGCATGCATGCAAACCAGCAGAGAAAAATTATCCTCCAGCTTTCAAAAAATGAGTTTGAAATTGTGAGTGTGAAAATAAGGATTAAATGGTACACTCTGCAGGAAATTGCATGCATTATAAGTATGGTGCTCAGAGAAATATTTCTTCGGCAAAACTTCTACATCTGTCCTCCCCTCCTCCCCCCAAAGGGTGTAAAAAGCAGATATGAAAATAATAAAAGGATCTAGATTACAGGATTATAAGACATGAATGTTTGGAAAGCCCACCCTCTTTAAAACAAGTTTCTTTTAAAACAGAATTATCATAGAATGTCAACCAAGGACACCATCTTGCTACTACTGTGCATGCATAGAAGAAACTGCAAACCCATCTGTACATGTATAACCCACAGGAATTGGAAATCTGTTTATTTATGTACAGTGATGAAGATGCCATAACTTAACTTAGCTGTAACTGTACATGACTCTGTCATCCTGTTTATACTTACCTATTCTAATCTAACTTTGGCTAAAACTTGAAACAACAGGACTCTATCACTACATGTTTTTCTCTAAATGTGAGGTTTTCAATTTGAGTCAGCAAAAAGGCATAAATTTCCCTCTACTGGCAGAAGTGTAGACTAATCAGAGGGAACAAATAAGTTTGTTGAGTTCTCTTTTGATTATTTTTATTTCAGCATATAAAGAATTACATTCCAGTCTGTTTCCAACAACACAAGTATGATATATTTAAACACACCAAATTAACTATTTATAGAAGTGATTCTTAAAATCTTATATTCTTTACATTAAGATATAAAATTAGACAAATTTTAATTTTGCTGACTACCAGCATACATTAAATAAACACAACAATTAAATCCGTTTTAAAATATGTGATAATATTTATCAAATTGATATTTTGGTAGTTTGCGCATATGAAGTCTAACAGTTCCATGTAATTTTGTTTCACAAAGACACATTTTTGAGCATATCTTCTAAATTTATTCCTCATTTAAACAAGCTGCTTTGCTCTAATTGACTAAAGTTATATATACACAATGTAAATGGGATTGCGGATAATGCATCCAAAACAAAAATGCTACCCCCTCAGCAAGAGAGAGGGGGAGAGGGGAGGGGAGGGGGAGGGAGAGAGCGAGCGAGAGATTTCTTTAAACTTCATTGGAACTATTCTCTAATGTGATCAAATTTTTTCTCAGTAAGAACATAGTGATATGCTTTGATTTCATTTCAAGAACATACTGCATTTCTCTAAATCTATTTACAAGATTACAGGATTACGAACTGTTTTTCTCTGAGGTAGATACAGGAAATCTATTAATCACTGTCTCATAGAATTTGTAGTTACATAGGAATCAACCATAAAGATTCTGCATACTAAGGATGTTTTGGTATCATAATAGTTATAATACACTGGCATACTAAGGTCGTTTTGGTAAAATAATATTTATAATACACTGAAACACACAATCTCACAACATAATCTCACAGCGTCTCAGTGATCTCTGTAAAATATTTTGCATCCACTGATTACTCGTTGATTCAAAGGGGAGGGAAAGTAGATGTGGAACAGAACCAGAGGGCAAGCAATTCTCTATAAGATGGCTATGTATTCAGATGAAAACTGTAGTTATATTGTGCTTATGCTTGTGAAAAATATAATTTTCCTAAGATTTTTCAAAAGTACAAGGACAGTTTACTGTTTTAAGTAGAGAACGTATGCAACCAGCCATATATCCAGGGCTGATGACTGGAAATATGTGTTATTGTTAGTATGATTAGTAAAGTAGAGGAAACTTGATGCTTTATGTTAAAAACAATGTCAGCAGTTTTTTTGAGGCAGAAATACATTTCAGATAATGAGATATGTTGAGCATGCCCTGCTACAATGGTATAAAGTAATTATTAAAAATGTTGAATGCCCCATGTGACCATAGTATATATTAGGCCAGGAAACTTGTTACAGAGAAAAAACCTGTCTATGTATGTATTTACCATTTCGATACCAGTTGATATATTTATTTTGTTTTCATCTGGAATTTTGAAGCAAGATTGTAGAGCAAGTATAGTATCTTCAGTGCATGTTAATACAGGTGCACCATAAACACAAGGTGGTTTAAACACAAGAAAGTAAAACTTAAAAAGTATGTATGCAAACCTATATTTTATTGGAAATTAATTGTTTTTTTCACACTGGCCATGTGTAGACTAAAGTGTGGAAATGTAGAGTCAGACTGAAAAATTCAATGCCATAGCCGGGATTTGAACCACGGATCTTCTGGTCTCCGTCCAGCCACTCTAACCATTGAGCTACTATGGCCAACGTGCCGATGACATTAAATTCTCCAACTGACTCGTATTTTTCCTGGTAAACCACTTGGGAGTTCTTTTAAACACATGAAACAACTACCTTAATGGCAACTTACAACACGTATGTACTTTAAGGCCCGGGCTTTATAGTTAACCACTATTAGTTTAATTAATGGAAATTGTTCTTTCACACTGGCTGTGTGCAGGCTAAAGTGTGGAATTTATGTCATATCGGCACGTTGGCCATAGTAGCTCAATGGTTAGAGCGGCTGGACGGAGACCAGAAGATCTGTGGTTCAAATCCCGCTTATGACATTGAATTTTTCAGTCTGACTCTACGTTTCCATATATTTTATCGTATACATTTGAAATTATGTAAGTATGGTGTATTAACAAATATGTTGAATATTATACCTGGAAGATGGTTTCATTCTTGACAGTGCATCCTGCAGCTGAGGTGATAGAATTAGATTAGATTGATCTGTGGTCAGTGGGTTCACTTGTAGGCACAAAGGATTATGAAAATTGAACATGTCCAGAGGTATACAGTTTAATAGCATACATACTTGAAAATTTAATATAAGAGACACATTATATACAGGCAATATGAAAAGCAGTATGGAATGCAAGGCAGGAGTAATTAATTATATATGATACAAAATCAAACACTTTCTTTTAATCAACTTTCACATGGCTTTTGCCAGTACGTCTCAACATTTTTGCAGCAGATACCATTTTTGCCATTTCTTCAATTAAAATAGCTTTTTAACAAGCATCAGAGGTTTATTGGCAATGATTTGTCATTGTAACAGTTAGATTATACTTACAGAGCTACATAAGCATTATCAGGATAATTTTCATTCAGATAATCTTATACAGAATAAAATGATTTTCAGCATAGGAACTCTTTAGCACATTTTTAAAAGCACTGAAACTATCAATTTTTCCTTTAAGACCATGAGGAAGAGCATCAAGTATTTTGATGGTTTCATAATGCACACCTTTCTGAAAGCAAGAAAGTTTAGCACTGAGATAATGGATATTATACTTTTGTCTAGTGCCTATTCTATGAATTACATTATTTGTTATAAATGAGGCCCAATTGTATACAAAGAATTTTAGGATTGAGAATGTATACGTGCAAGGAAGGGTTAATATTTTCAAACTTCTAAAAAGATCTTTGCAGTAGCATCTGCTATGAGTTTTAGTAATGATTCTTATAACCTTCTTTTGTATAAGAAATATTTTTTTACTTTCTACTGAGTTGCCCCAAAATAATATTCTGTATTCCATGAGAGAGTTAAAGTAGGATATTACAGATGATATTTAAGCAAATAAGGCCCAGTGTTTTGCCCCTAATAAATTCTACCCCAGACTCACCTTTTGACTGTTCATGCATTTTATGAAAGTTGCTAGGATCCTGTTAATCAGTAATTGTGTTTCTTTTAGGTATCATCTTTAACAGTCTTCACAATGACCTTTTATTATTTTTAAAGCTTAGTGGATCATTGTGCATTACTCAACCAAAAATTCCATTTTTGCCCATCCTAATGCTAATAAGCAGCAAGGTATGTTGTAAGAAATGGTTTTAGAGTCGTATCATTAGAGATTTTTCAAGAAATGGAAATGCAAGCAGTAAGCAGGTTTAGAACATTATCGTTGGATTATATTTGTTAAAGTTACAAATTGTTGTAAGGTTTATGAAGATAAAATTCATTTAATAAAACTTTGTTAAAGAAAGGCTATGTTGTTTGCTCTATGTAATACAGGAAGATCAAAATTTTCAGTGTAACATTTTCATTGTAACATTTTCGTTGATTCCATTCTCCCATATCTCCCAATTAGAATTTTAAGTTTTCATTTATATGGAAAATAACATCACATTTGTTGTTCTTTATTTTGTCTAAGTATATACCTATGCACATTCACATTTATGCATATCATGCTGTAAGCAGATTAAGTGGTTCTAATGAGGGAAAATTTTCCTGCCCCAAGAATCAAACTTTTTGTGTATAGAAACCACTGTGCTTACCTCTACACAGAAAGACAGCATCATTCTTATTGGAAAAAATAAAACAAAAATTAACTCTGGCAACAAAGCTAAAAAATAGTTACACAGTAGTTCTAGTATTTTTAACTCTCACCCTTTTTGTTAAGATCACTGGAATGTATTGTTTAGGTGCACACATCACCACTGCTTTCTGTTTTGTTGCAATTAAAGGTAGTTTGGATTTAAAATAAAAACAGCAACATACCTATCACATATACTTCTAGCTATCATGGGCAATACATATTTAAATTGGCTCACTATGATTTTTACTTTATTACATTTAGTAAGTATGGAAGGTATTGAATTCCACCTAAACATTTGATGTCAAGCTTTTCCAAACATTTATGAGGCTCCTGAACAAAAGAAAAAAACCAGAGTGTGGAGTTTGAACAGAATAACTCTTCAAATTCCCTAGCTTTACCACTATCATGGTGTTAGAGAATTCTTCTTCCTCTATCCCTTATGCCTTTTAGGTGCTGGGTTGAGGAACAGAAACTGGATCAGATGGAGAACTAAGGATGGGTATAAAGCTGTATGCCTGGTATGAGAGTGAGAGAAGGCGATGACAGAGTGAGGGCAAAATGAATGAAAGGAAAAATGATAATGGAACAATTGGTGGAATGAAGGCAGGTGAAACCGGAGATCCAGGATAAAACCTGTCCCTATGCCCCATTTTCCACTACAAATCTGACATGTGGTCGCCTACAATCGAACCTGGGCTGTCTTGGAGAGAGTCAAGTGGTCTAACTGCTTGGCCATGGCATTGCCAACAGCATAACTATTTTTTTTTTTTTTTTTTTAAATTTACGTCCTCCAACGTTAAGTCATATCGGACGGTGAATGAATTGAGTGAAATGATGCTCAAATGAATCCAGGGTCTATGGAGTTTACAGTTACCCAACATTCGTCTTGAAGGATAAGGGAAAACCCTGGAAAAAACCTTATCCAGGTAACTCACCCTGACCGAGATTTGAACTCGGGACCTCTTGAACGTGAGGCAGACACGCTACCATCTACGCTACCGAGGCGGGCTATAACTCAAAAATGAAAAGTCAAATAGAGGCGGGCTATAACTCAAAAATGAAAAGTCAAATACCCAGCATGGTATTAAAGTTCAGCGTCTTTCAATGATGTTCCATGAAGATTTCAAGAAAATCTCTCCACACTACATTACCATTTTCATGGAAAATTTTTTGAAAATTATGACTTTCTCAAAAGTGACTAATAATTTTGATTAAAATATGTACCATATGTTTAAGATATTCTTATGACAAACATGATGTATGTCTTGAATTTTCTGAGAATAGCTCCTGCAGCTGCTTTTGTTAGTATATGTAATGAACAAATCATACTGCAGAAAAATGTGGGTCTCATTAAAGCATACAAATTATGTCAACGGTTCGTGTGTGTGCGCGCACACATTTGCATGCATGAGCATATGATATTCCCTTTTATTGGTCTAAATGATCAATTAGTGACCAGCTCTTAAGAGATTTGACTATCAGTTAGGCTTACTATATTGCACTATTCCCATTTTAGCTACAAGGATATATGTAATAAGACCATTTCTTCAAATGTTTATCTGAATTAACATGAAGTAGATAGAAAAGTACTGTCAATGCCAATAGATGTAAGCAGTCAGATGCACAGTACAAGGAATGGGGGAAGGAGGCGGTGCCTTGCATGAATGACATTCATGTTAAATACAGTCACAGCTACTCACTGACTGGCCAGCCAACTGCTTCATGCCACTGCACATCATGTTTACACTGTTTATGTCTATCTGCACAGACAGTAACTTTTGTATGTTGGCTTAGGAGTGGGTAGAGAAAGTTATATGAATGTAACATATCAGATTTATTTTATTTATTTTGACACAGTGTAAAGCATTGTTATTTTCTTGATTCTTATATAAAAATTATTCTAATTTAGAACTTTTTTTTTATTATAATTGTTTACATCCTCCAACGTTACGTCATATTGGACAATGAATGGAATGGGTCAAATGATGTTCAAATGAGCCCGGGGTCCATAGAGCTTAGAGTTTCCTGGCATTCGTCTTTCAGGATAAGGGAAAACCCCGGAAAAACCTTATCCAGGTAACTCAACCTGACCGAGATTCGAACTCGTGACCTCTTGAACGTGAGGCAGACATGCTACCACCACGCTACCGAGGCGGGCTCCCTATAGGATGTCCTATTGTGTACTATAAATTTCACATCTATTGTATAATTTTGGTTGTAATTGTAATTTTGAACTTTGGCAGGAAAATAAGCGTATGTCTTGGACATATCTAAGTCTAAACAAACATCTGATGTTGTTCAACTATTATGATTTATTTTTATATAGCGTCTACGAATTTTATTCTTGCAAAAGCATACTTTTTTATTTCAAAATAAAAGAGCTCAACATGTCCATAAAGAGTTTAACAATACATTGGTTTTACTTACAAAGGAGATAGTGGTAGTCAGATATTTAAATATTAGTTGCTATATACTGGATTTGAAATTCCATGATCTATGACCTTACAAAATACAGATGAGTATTGACAGGACTTTAAAAGGACAAAATCTTGAGACATTCAAGCCATTAGTAACAGATATATCAGCAATGGCTAATGCCAAAAAATTATTTGAAGTGTGTGTTTTAAAGAGATGTAAGATGAGACTTTTGTTTAGTTTGTCTTGGTAACTTTTTGGTCTATTATAGCAAAGTATACAAAATTCCTCCCAAATGACTATTATAATTCAAGGTATAAATTTTGTTTGCCGTGTGAATATCTTAAGCATATGTTATTTTAACAAAACAAATAATAAAATAAAAATAATTGGCCATTTTCAGAAAATAAAACATTTTGGAAAGTGTAAATTAACCGTCCATCCACATTAAACTGTGTAGGATAAGGTTTGGATAGCTAGAGTCAGGCTGAAAAAGTTCAACCCCATAGCCAGGATTTCAAACATGAATCTCCTGGTCTCCGTCTGATTGCTCTTAACGTAGGCCAACATGCCTGGAAGCCTGGAACTTACGTACTAACAGCAGTAAATTGCCACAAATGGTGCTTATCCCATTGTATATGAGAACCTGTATATGATTAATATAAGGAGATGAATAAGCATTTTTAAGAATAGTTTTTGCAGGAGGGAGTAGAGAAACTCATGGGAGTGGACAAATTTGATACTTTTTTCTTTCAATACTATACTGCTGGCTTTAAACATGATGTTACTCCATTACCCACTAATATCCTAATCTACTGTATGTTACAGTATATTCTGATACTGTAAATTAGAGTTACTGGTCCCAAACATATTAGATTTCCTATATTTCTAATATAAAATTATTAAATGCTCTTCCATTAATATATGTTTTACTGTATAACATTTTATTTTGAGGGAGAGAAGAAAAGAAATTATGTTTTAATTTGGCATTATAATCATAATGTTCACAGTATTGCACTTTTCTTTTTATATTAGAACATAAAGAACAAAATGACCCTTTTATGTGTGTTTAGAATTTGAAAGAAAAATAATATCACTGGTAGAAAAAATGAAGCGTTTCAACAATCAGTGTAGATGACGTTAAACCAGTCCTGTCCCTGCTAGCGTGTGTGTGTGTGTGTGTGTGTGTGTGTGTGTGTGTGTGTGTGTGTGTGTGTGTGTGTGTGTGTGTGTGTGTGTGTGTGTGTGTGTGTGTGTGTGTGTGTGTGTGTGTGTGTGTGTGTGTGTGTGTGTGTGTGTGTGTGTGTGTGTGTGTGTGTGTGTGTGTGTGTGTGTGTGTGTGTGTGTGTGTGTGTGTGTGTGTGTGTGTGTGTGTGTGTGTGTGTGTGTGTGTGTGTGTGTGTGTGTGTGTGTGTGTGTGTGTGTGTGTGTGTGTGTGTGTGTGTGTGTGTGTGTGTGTGTGTGTGTGTGTGTGTGTGTGTGTGTGTGTGTGTGTGTGTGTGTGTGTGTGTGTGTGTGTGTGTGTGTGTGTGTGTGTGTGTGTGTGTGTGTGTGTGTGTGTGTGTGTGTGTGTGTGTGTGTGTGTGTGTGTGTGTGTGTGTGTGTGTGTGTGTGTGTGTGTGTGTGTGTGTGTGTGTGTGTGTGTGTGTGTGTGTGTGTGTGTGTGTGTGTGTGTGTGTGTGTGTGTGTGTGTGTGTGTGTGTGTGTGTGTGTGTGTGTGTGTGTGTGTGTGTGTGTGTGTGTGTGTGTGTGTGTGTGTGTGTGTGTGTGTGTGTGTGTGTGTGTGTGTGTGTGTGTGTGTGTGTGTGTGTGTGTGTGTGTGTGTGTGTGTGTGTGTGTGTGTGTGTGTGTGTGTGTGTGTGTGTGTGTGTGTGTGTGTGTGTGTGTGTGTGTGTGTGTGTGTGTGTGTGTGTGTGTGTGTGTGTGTGTGTGTGTGTGTGTGTGTGTGTGTGTGTGTGTGTGTGTGTGTGTGTGTGTGTGTGTGTGTGTGTGTGTGTGTGTGTGTGTGTGTGTGTGTGTGTGTGTGTGTGTGTGTGTGTGTGTGTGTGTGTGTGTGTGTGTGTGTGTGTGTGTGTGTGTGTGTGTGTGTGTGTGTGTGTGTGTGTGTGTGTGTGTGTGTGTGTGTGTGTGTGTGTGTGTGTGTGTGTGTGTGTGTGTGTGTGTGTGTGTGTGTGTGTGTGTGTGTGTGTGTGTGTGTGTGTGTGTGTGTGTGTGTGTGTGTGTGTGTGTGTGTGTGTGTGTGTGTGTGTGTGTGTGTGTGTGTGTGTGTGTGTGTGTGTGTGTGTGTGTGTGTGTGTGTGTGTGTGTGTGTGTGTGTGCGAGTGTGTGTGCGAGTGCGAGTGCGTGTGCGAGTGCGTGTGCGTGCGTGCGTGCGTGTTTTTAGACATAGAGTTTTTATTAAGATGTAGGAAGTATACACCAAGCTGTGAAATAATAATAATAATAATAATAATAATAATAATAATAATAATAATAATAATAATAATAATAATAATAATAATAATAATAATAATAATAATAATAATAATAATAATAATAATGATATTGTTCCCTCCCTGTATATTTACATTGAGCATCTAAATAAGGTCTTTGCTTTGTGGACAGTTTTGTTAATCTGAAATTTTATTCTGTAGTTTTACTGTTTATATTAATTGCTGGGTTTTATTAGCAATTTGTTTCTAAAACCCCCTCCCTGCCCCTCCCACACACAAGAACAACAACAATAATCTAATTTACGCTTCCAGACAGGGGACTATATGATCCCAGTTAAACGTCGTCCAGCCGGGAATTGAACCCTGGACCTCTTATTTAGAGACTCCTGATTTTTTTTTTAAAAAAAAGGTCTTAAATAAAAACTGTATGTGTGTGCGCGCGCGTGCATACATGTGTGATATTGAACAAACACAAACTTTGTGTTTAAGTTTAGTACCCGTTAAAGATGCAGCAGGTAAATTTTCAGTAAATTCTTCAAAATTCTATTATTTAAAATTTTCATTGAAGTTGAATTGGATTGTAGATTAGAAGCGCAGGGGATTTCACAGTGAACCAACAGACAGCTTCTGGGAGGAATGGAGGAGATGGGAAAGCTCTGAGGGTGTACAGGAACCCCGGCTAAGGATACAGTCGCCGTATACCGGACGTCCCAGCATTGCAGACGACTACAATGCCACTCATACGCAGAGAACAAACAGTTGCAGTGCGCTAAGTTCTCACATAGCAGCGCTTCACTCGCCCAGAAAAGACCGAATTGAAATGAAATGAAATGAAATGGAGAGACAGGAAGTCGTGGAAAATAAAGTATCCAACCCAGCATTCTTCTAGTGACCAATTATTTACATATTTTTGTTGTTCCATTTATACCCCGCCTTTAACTCTAATGGTCATATCGGCGGCCGTTCTCCTTTGGAACATATCGAAGCTGTTGACTCGTTGGGTTTTAATCATTAGATCACGCACACATTCGCACTCTCATTCATACTACCAGACTCTGGGGAAGATGAGGAATTATCTTGGACGGAGAAAAGTCCCCATCCCCACTGCCGGGAATCGAACCCGGCACTCCTAGCACGGCAGGCAGGTGCCAGCCTACATAATTTTGTTTTACAGTAAATCCTAAGAAATAACATAAAAATCTACTTCACAAAGAATGTACCGATAACATTTTTTTGGTGACTTAGTCATTTGGAAGATATTTGTTGCTCGTATTGGTTTAAAATTTTCCACTACTGTTGTTTTTTGAAGCGCTTAATCATTCAGCTATTTCTCCCTATGTCATGAAGAGTATGGAATGGAATTGCAGACCAGCATATAGCGATCCGCTTTTAAACATTTGACTATCGCATCGACTTCCTTTATCCCTCTTGAACATACAGCGAATTGTGCAATGAAATTATTCCTGTAAAATTTTATCTCGAATAATATAGAGAACTTAAAAAAGAAAGCTTATGGAATACTAGTTTTCAGAAGTTAAATAAAACTAAACAAAGCTAAACAAAATAATATTGTGGCGAACCCATTTTGCGACGATGCTCGGCCGGCGCGCACAAAGAGACAGATGGTGTGACGAGGAGATAAAAGCTTGCCGAAACAGATAAAGATAGATAACTGGAAGGTTCGTCTTTCTAGTGCCGTCTTGATCGACAGAGAACATTTCACAAACGTCTGGAACCATGAATGGACGTATAAAAGGAAGCCACGGTTAGTTGAATAGTGAGTCGTAAATGAACTCGTGCAGCTGTTATTTTAAAGTAAACTCTTTGTTTGTGGGTGTGGCACGCGACCTTAAAGGCTGTATTTATGTATGTTACACAATTCTGCTACTGTAAGGTTTGACCAAAGTGTGTTTTTATGGAAATAAAGAGCATTTTGAATTTCTGCAACTTGGACTTTTAAATTCTACGAACCCACAAAGTCACAATATGAATATAACACATCAGATTTTTAAAAATTTTGTTGACATAAACTGTATGTAGCAATATAATTCAGCATGATTTTTATATAAAATGTGTTTTCTCACTACCCCGTTGGAAACCCTTTTGCCATACTTGCCAGCCAAGTCCTTAATGCCTGTTCTGCATATTTATATCTAAACTAGCTGACTCGGCGAACTTCGTACCGCCAGTAAAAGTAGTCTGAACTTTTCTATATAAATACAGTTCGGATTAGTTATTTGTTCTGCAACTACGGATGAAATTTAAATACCACACAGTTAGAACTGAGTTAATTAATTTAAAGCTTTCTGATAAACAATATATTTGTCTTTTTGTGGTACGTAAATATATAAAGATGATGGTTTTTTCGACACGCGATCAACCTCGTGTAATTGTGCATGAGAGAAACGGGAACTCCAAGTTGATTCCGCAAACCTCCAACGACTGCCCTTGCGTTTTATTTATGGTCATCACAAAGGCCAAATGCACGGGAAATTGTAAACACTTAAAATCAAAAGTTAAATCCATCGGAATCATCGGAATACGCGGGATCAAGATTCCTCTCCTTTGTACTTTCCCTTGATGATTGTTACCTCCATGACGTTATTCATTAGCTTTTTGACAGCTACCATCGTTCCATTGCATAATCGTGGTTAGTTAATGTTACGCAGCATGATCACAATTAATCGTACCTTTAATTTTAAATTGTGAGGTGGAATTCCAGGCAATTCTAATGAATCTAAAAACTCTGGGGGGTAGTTGACTACGTCATCCTGGTTTGTAACTGTGTCGCTGATTTGTACGAAAACAACTCCCGAGGAAGAACCAGACACTCTAGAACGTAATTTTGACATATTAACACGACTATTAGCATTATCTGCGTCTCGCTGCTCATCACTGCGTTCGTGGCACATTTGACTGACTTCTACGACCTAAGTCAGATCTTCTCCTTGGCATTAGTAAAAACGTTTCCGTGAACTTCACAAAGTCAAAAAGGATTTCAATTAATTTTTTGTCAATTCAATTCACATTCACGAATTCACAAACACAAATTATAAAGAATGTATCCAAAGATTCACCAATATTTGACAACAGTTGTCTGTGGTCAGTATTGTGTTGCTTGTCAGTATTCTACTAGGACAAGAACAAGAAAACTTGGCCTAGTCCAATCTACAGTGATATGATTACTGAGGAAAACTTGAAAACTTCATTTACCTGTTCAAGTTCTTCTCGGTAAGCAAGCCAGGTTAAAATACGATTAGAAATCAACGTTTCGGGAGTGTGCATCTCTCCCATCATCAGGATATTTATTAAATGTTATAACCACAAATGAATCCCTGGATATAACACAAATATAAACAAAGACAAAACACTATATAAATTCGCATTACTGAACAAAAGACTGTTTTCAGCAAATTCAATGCCAGGTCTATGGCGTGAGCATAGAAAATTAATTGGGTCAAAGAAGCGTAACTACTTAACTTGATTATCAAGCTGTATTGACCTGTACTTCTTAAGTCGGTGGATTTCCATTTTAAAGGCCGGTTTCCAAGAGGAGCTGAACTGAAATCCAGCATCACGATTAAGCGTGCTCCTCTCGTAGGAAATGGCCAAAGCCTCTTTAATTCTCCGCTCCCAGTAACTGATGCATTTTGCCAAAATGGTCGTCTTCCGAAAGTTGGCTCTATGGTCGTTATCAAAACAATGCTCTGCCAGCCCAGACTTCTCAGGCTGCATTAAACAGTTTGTCTTTCACTGGTCTCAACAGATGTTTAATCTTTGGAGGAGGCTTGTGGATGGTCCTCAGTATGTGGCGAGAATTCTGCTGATTCTGCCGGATAGATTGCCGGTAAACGGGATGCAGGCTGTAGCGGTAGGCTTATCTGACGCATGCTGTATTACAGGTTTCCCTTTCCTAGCTTTGGTGATCGAGGCTTCAACGTCATATTCGGAGTAGTCGTTTTGGCGGAAAGTGAGTCTCAGGTGCTGTAATTCTTGTTTTAAGTGGCTGGGGTCAGATATAGATAAAGCTATATGGACCAGTATATTGAGAACTCCCAGTCCTTGAGACATGATGAAAACTATGAGCGTTCAGATACAGATCGGTGTGTGTAGGCTTGCGGTATACAGCATGCTCCAGTATACCGTTGCTGTTTTTTGAAACAAGAATGTCCAGGAATGGATCTTTCCGTCCTTCTCCACTTCCATAGTACACAGTATTTGAGGTCGAAGGCTATTGATATGCGCAAGAAAGCTAGGTAAAGTGCCAGACACTTAAAAATGGGTAGTGTCAGGCCTTAGAAATGGAAATCAGTCGACTTAAGAAGTACACATCAATACAGCTTGATAATCAAGTTAAGTAGTTAAGTTTCTTTGATCCAATTAATTTTCTACGCTCACACCATCTCCTGGCCTGGCATTTAATTTGCTATAATCAGTCTTTTGTTCAGTAATGGGAATTTTAATAGTGTTTGGTCTTTGTTTATATTTGTGTTATATCCAGGGATTCATTTGTGGTTATAGCATTTAATAAATTGCCTGATGATGGGAGAGATGCACACTTCCGAAACGTCGATTTCTAATCGTCTTTTCACCTGGCTTGCTTACCGAGAAGAACTTGAGCATATTCGTCGCCAGGAAAACTTCAGGTCTTATTTCAGTCACCCGTGTCGCTGTTTTAAGTTTTCCTCTTTGGAATGTGCTGCAGGGACCCTCTTGGGTTTCATTGCTGCAGAGAAGAAGTTTGGGAAGAATCTCTTTCAATATTGTGTGTCATCTAGCAAAATGTTTACTGCGCAGCGTCCTAAAGACCTGCTTTGCATTTGCTTTCAGCCGGTTAAATTTTTCTACTGCAATTGATTCGTAAAAAGTTAACTAAGGTAAATTAACTAGCTATATAAATTACTACAGCACCTAATAGTAAACCAATGTGCGTTTAATGCAGCTTTGTAAGCACAAATGATAATTCACATTAAACTTGGTAATTTTATTTTTGTAGTTAAACACTACATTCAACGATTGATTTAAGAAATTTCTCTCTATTTTAATGTGAGTATATGATTACTTTTAAGGAGTTGTGTATCCTTTAATGCAGACGCTCTAAAATGTAATGTGTTCTCTAAATTTTCCTAAAATCCACTGGAATTTCTGATGGAGACAAAACATGCGTACTGGTGTGCCATATAGCTCTCATTCTCACACAACTTTTACATTATCCGTCAGAGGCACCAGTAAACACAATGCATATGGACTCCGTTTACTCTTACGTGGCTGTTCTATTTCTTTCCGGTTTGCTACTACTACATGCCAAAGCGAGAAGGCGTATCGTGAAAAATTTGCAACACAGGGATGTTTACCTCAGCTTATCGCACATACACGTTGAGTCCAGTGTAGGTATGTATACTTTGTTCAGATATAATCATATCTTCTGGACAGTAATGTGTCATACATCGGCAGGCGCGAGAAAGCATATCATATAGACACACGCAGCTTCCAATCGCTCTATTTGTGTTTCGTAACTTACTGTGCATCAACTTACTAATATTTCACTCTTCCAATCGACCAGATAAGACCCGATAACGATGGCAGCGCTGATCACCTGAAGGTCGATACGCCTCAACGCTCTGTCGAGTACATGGTAAAGCGTGGAAGCGTATCGGAAGGAATGTGTAACAACAGAATTGTTTACGTAAGCCTATCGCACATACACGGCTACTCGTGTATGTACACTCTGTTCGGCGCAATCGTGTCTTCTGAAGAGTAATATGTCAATCATCGGCAGGCGCGAGAAATCATATATACTGTGACTGAATAGTGTGACGAGGAGAAAAAAAGAGGGAATCAAAATTCCTTTGTGTCAAACGACAAATGGGCGGTTCAGTATAGTTTACATTTGGGTATATAATAAATTGGCTAACCTTTCATATCACACAGATCCCAAGTGTTCTATTTGTGTTTCGTCACATACTGTATGCCAGATTATTAATATTTCGCTCTTCTATAAATAAGATAACAAACGAATAGAGCGCAGCGTCACTAAGGTCAATAAGCCTCAACGCTGTCATTTATTAGTATGTGATATAAAGGACTGCTATTCATTTCTCCTCTACGTTGGAGTAAACGTAAGATTATTTCAGCTGGAAAAGCATATTGCAACAGCTGCGTGATGCAGTATTGGAGGGTGATCTCCTTCGGTTTCATATCAATTTATTATCATTTATACGAGGGTCGTTTGATAAGTCTGGTACATTTCCATGAAGGGATGGAAATATTTTGTTGCAACTTTGTGGGTGGTAGCTTGATTATTCAAAAGATTGTATAGATAATTTGAATGTGGTACAATATACAGTTATTTGTTGGTATCCATCTGAATTATTGTGTGATAGCTGCGATTGAAAAGAAAAAAGAAAAAAAAAAAAAAGATTCGTGCTATTATTAAACATTTTTATTCGAAGGGTTCGACTGCTGCACAAGTCAAAACTGAATTGGATGAAGTTCAAGAGGACTCTGCACCAACATTGAAGATCAATGGATTTAAGCGTGGTCGTAGAAGCACCGAAGATGAATTACGCTCTGGTCGCCCAATTAAGGTCACCATACAGAACACCATTGAAAAAATCCACGATGTGGTTGTGCAAGACCACCGAATGAAAATTCGTGAGATAGCTGGCCGTAGGCATTCCAACTGAGCGAGTACATGAAAAACTGGCAATGAAAAAACTATGTGCAAGATGGGTGCCATGATTGCTCACAAAAGCTCACCCGGAAGAACATATCTACCGGGTGTCTGGCGATGTTTAATCGCAAGACTTTTTGCGCCGATTTGTGACCGTGGATGAAACTTGGATCCATCATTACACACCAGAATCAAAACAGCAGTCAAAACAATGGAGCAGTCTCAAGGAACAGTCCTCATGGACTACTTGGAAAAAGACAGAACCATAACTGGAGCCTATTATGCTTCATTGTTGGATCGTTTGCAACATGAGTTGACTGAAAAGAGACCGCAGAAAGGGGCTCTTTCACCAGGATAATGCACCACTGCACATATCAGCAATTGCAATGGCGAAAGTGCATGAGTTGGGATTTGAGTTGGTTCCTCATCCACCTTATTTAGCTCCAAGTGACTTCTTCCTGTTCCCAAACTTGAATATTTGTCTTGGTGGTAAGAAATTTTCATCAAATGAGGAAGTGATAGTCACCGTCAACGAGTATTTTGCAGACCTTGACGGAACCTGTTTTTCCGACGGGATGAAAAAGCTGGAACATCGCTAGACCAAGCATATAGCCATCAGTGGAGACTGTCGAGAAATAAGGTGAGATTTTCGCGAAATATATGTATTTTTTATTGATTTCTTACCAGCCTTTTTAAACGACCCTCGTAAGCACATGAATTTGAAGTTATGTAAAATATTCTTTGCGTATTATTACTAGACGCGTAATTTTGGTTGACTGAAGTTGCTGTGGGATTCACGTTGGTGCTTTTATGGGCTTTATCTGGTTTGCATACATGCAGATTACATGGTCGTCAGTTGATGGTCTTTGGCTCCGCATGAATACATTCACCTGATTTCTGAGGTAGCTGTTCAAATTGGCGGAAGGTGATGATTTTCTTCGGATATAACATTCCTCAGCATGGCTTGCTAGAAGGGAAATAAAGCCGGTGGTCTGGTGTCGTAGTGTTATAACACGTAAAAGAACCTCGAGACACTTTCACGCCCATTATAAAATACTTAAAGCACTTGAAAACTACGCTGAACTTAAAGGAGATGTGAGAGTGTAAATAATTGAAGTTTATGGGCCCAGAAAATTTCCAAGTTTTGCTGATATCGCTGAGGTACATCTATTTTGGGTCCTTAAGCAGTGAGGAAAGTAACCAGAGGAAGCTCTTGTTCCAGGAACATTCCTCCATTATTAGATAATTTTTAGATGTAATTTTAATATACTCCCATTTTCTTGGCGATGTGGATTGGTGCGCACATCACATTGTTTTGTCTCAATTATTCTACCTACTCTTCTGCCTCAATCTTGTTGAAGTATTTCAACTCAAGAAAAATGCAAAATTTTATTTCCTTAAGTAGAAAGTTAATCGTCATTTATTACTAGCGTCGGTTTTTATTCTTCAGTGGTTTCACTACCCGGTTATGTATGTTTCGGCGCGTCGTTTTCGCTGGGAAATTCTGGCGATCTTTGCTTTTTGTTTGAGAATGCGCGCCGGTGTGGAAATTCGAAATTCTCAACTTTTTCAGGCTGTTTGCTGTTATCGTCTGTTTTATTTAGTTTTTTTTTCTTAATTTTAAATTTACGTCCTTCAACGTTAAGTCACATCGGACGAAATGAACTGAAATGTGTAGTGTTTAACGCCCGCTTTTACTACATACGGCACCGCAGGCGGCACTGATGATACATGAGATGAAGATGGAGCACCGGTGGAATGAAATGGCGGGGGAAACCGGAGGTCCCGGAGAAAACCCGCCCCAGCGCCGTGTTGTCCACTACAAATCTCACTTTGCGGTCGCCTGGGATCGAACCCGGGCCGCCTTGGTGAGAGCCAAGCGGTTTAACCACTAAGCCACGGCGCGGCCACATCGGGCGATGAATGAAATGGTTGAAATGATTCTCAAATGAGTCTAAGGTCCATCGAGCTTAGAGTTATTCTAGTTCGTCTTTCAGGATGAAGGAAAACCCAAAAAAGACGTTATCCGGGTAACGTAACCTGACCGAGATTCGACCTCGGGACCTCTTGAATGTGAGGCAAATACGCTATCATCTACGCTACTGAGGTGGGTATAACTGTTGATACAACCTTTGATATCTCTCATCAGGAAACAGGACATTTTTTTTTTTCTGGTTACGTTTTTCAGACTGGAGATAAATTTGAAACTTGTTAAGACATTAAGAACTTAAGTTGAAACCAAGTGAGGGAATTGTGAAACACTTTAAATCCCAGAAACTGCTGCTTGCAGATTGTGCAGATTTTTGTGTGTGATGACAATGCTCAAATAGATAGATCTAGAATACTAGAAAACAAAAATATGCCTCCACCGCGAAGGACAGTTCTTGAACATAGTTGTATTGAATCATGATGCTCGTAACATTTTTGTTTGCAAACGTCGTAGCTTTGTGCTTCTTTTTTAGGAGCAGTAGTCTCTGAAAACTGTACAACACATACCATTATAATTGCAAAGCGTTCCCAGACCTGTTATAGCGAGAAGCTGCGCATTCAATAACGAAGCACTATCTTTCTCTTCTCAAACTTATAGACCTGCTCCTTGAAGATTATTTTGTTGTAATTTACGTCCTCCAACGTTAAGTCATATCAGACATTGAATGATATGATGCTCAAATGAGTTCGGGGTCCAAGGAGCTTAGAGTTATCCAACATTTGTCTTTCAGGATAAGGGAAACCCCCGGAAAAACCTTATCCAGGTAACTCACCCTGACCGAGATTCAAACTTGGGACCTCTTGAACGTAAGGCAGGCACGCTACCATCTATGCTACTGAGGCGGACCCCTTGAAGATACTGTCATTACTTTTGACTCAGTATGAAACATAGTTTTTGGATATAAGAGGCAATTTTTTTCCTCAGAGGGTCATCATTTTAACATGAAATTCTGTCCGCTATTGACCAGAAAAATGTCATTCATAGTATGTGACGTAATGAATTAATCGTTTATTTGATGAGATTATTAATGGGTTAATTTACATACTTCCCAAAGCAGTTGACATTTCTCTCACTTCATTAGTACTTAGGATGCGACTAGTAGTGTATCAGATGCTCGAGAACAATTTCATCTAGAAGCAACAATTGGATTGAAGCTTTCTCTTAATTTTTTCCCATTTTGGATTTCGTCATGGCAGATATAAAGACTAAAATGTTCATTTTATTTATTGATATGTGATCTACTTTTACCAGTTTTCACTTTCATAACTATATATAGTGATTGATTCTAAATGAAAACCAAATGTCATGTTTACAAATACTCCAAAGAATTTACATATCTAGAAGGGTTGCTAATTTGGGACCCGCCGTGTCATTCTCCTGCTTTCACTTTCCACTACGTGTATTGCGGGTGGTTGGACTTCAAGGCGATGCAGTGCTAGGAGAATAGAAGCTCTTTGGATGGCAGGCAAACCAAAGAACAAATCAGGGGGATGGCTTAAAACCTTGTGTTCCCTTCATTAGCATCGCTGGCCTAAACGAAGAAGTATAGTGAAGAGTGTACTGTCTGACCAACAGTAGGAAAGCAAAAGGAATATGCTAAGTACACATTTTCTACGTCACCATCATATTTACTATTTACACATGCAGGTACTCGTACAATACACAGTGTTGTCATTGTTGAATTGTTACACATTTCGTAGTAAACAAGTCGACTAGGTGAGCATATTATCAGTTAATTCCCCCGGTTGTCTTCTTCTGGTGGTCAGACAGTATAGTGTTTGTGAAAAGGACTCATTATTAGAATCAATGTTTTTGCACAGTTCCAGTGACATACCTATCTCTGGCAGGTCCGTTACTGATCTGGCCAACATGGCAAGAAACACAAATGGCCAAATTCGTATGTGTATATACTACAGTAAAAAAAAAAAAAAAAAAAAAAATATATATATATAATAATAATAATAATAATAATAATAATAATAATAATAATAATAATAATAATAATAATACAATAATAATGATGATAATAATAATAATAATAAATGAGAGAGCGGCCAGTATTTTTTTTCCTGAAAAAGAAAGAAAGTACAATAAATTTAGGAAAAGAAGGTGCTCTATTATGGCTGGAATTCTGGCACAATAGTTGAGGCCTTAATTCCTTCAGACCTCCGGAGGAAGGACCGCATGGAAGTACTCTACAAGATACTAGAACCTATCATAGGTGGCACTACAGCCGCAGTGAGTTCCTAACAGGTGTAGGCAGTTTCTTTAGCCTGATAGAGATCGCCATAGAGAGCTCACCACTACAGCAAGATACAGCTGATCAAACAGCTCCCTCTGGAAGGGCGGCTGGCCGACAACAATGCCTCCTCAGCTGAATACTGTATTTCCAGAGCACAAACTTTACTGCAGCTCACCATCTCCATTGACTTCGCTGACACGTGCTATCTGGAAAGACCGGATGGAGCAAATGAAATGAAAGGAAGTTATTGGCATGTAAAAGAACCCCTGAATAACGAAATTCCAGCCTACCAGTTGGGCTGTGATATGATCCTGGCAATTGACAATGCTGTTAAACAAAATAATTAAAAATTCAAAACTGTTCATGAAACAGCTGTTTAGGAGGTTGAAGCAGTCTTGGTCTGCCTCACTCTGTTGCTCCAATTTGTGGCCATCTGCGTCTGCTTCACTCTTGAGCAGAGATCTATCTCAGGGTATGTGTGGGTGTTTAATCAAAGGAAGGATGACACCGGAATCTAATCTGAGTTTTGAACTTTAAATAACAGTACTCACTTAAATTGAGTAGTTGCCGACCAATGGAAACTAATATATAAATATCCGGAGTTAATGTATTTGAATCCTATACTACTCGATAACACATTCTATCCTCGAGGCAAGAATGATGCCTCATTCAGCTAAGTCATGTTCCACCAGCGATCTGATCAGAAGTGTCCAAGATTTTGCCCACAATATTCTACACAGCTACCAAATTCTTCTAATCACCTCCTCTTTTGCTAATGACAACAGGATACCCACTACTGCTTCTAATATGATGTTGCCACTTCATTTCTGCATTTCTGAAATCTGCATCTTCCCAATCTAAAATCTCTCTATAAATTTCTAAGAAATACTCTCACATATTCCAAGAATTCCGAGCTAGCGTGCCATACCTAATCTGGAAACGTTGGGCACATTCACCACTCTTGCTTTTGTAATCGACTGGACTACTTCCTAAGAATTTCCCTGAAAACCAGCCCTCGCTAATTACCTTACTTACTGTTCTCATACCCCGAGCCAAATCTACAACAAATGCGCAAAATATTCAATTTTATTTTATTATAAGTATTAATTTATTCAACTGATCCATAATTTTAGTATCAAGGTCAATGCATTTTACCTTTATGATGCATACCTGTTTGTTCCAAATTTGCCCACACTCTAGTGCAGTAGTCTGATGCCAGATGTAATTGCTAAAGGCAACCTGATGAGTTCTGCGGTCGGGCCTTTCCAAACGTAGAAGAAGAAAGTATACAAAATTCTGGTTCTTTTAGTTGAACCAGAAAGGCTGCATCTTATGCCAGGCAACTGATAATATTAAGGGACTTGTGCTGGTCCTGCTTACAATCTGGAAACAAATATGACTGCCAAAAGAGCACTTTGTACAGGCTATTAGGGGTATAAGTGCAGATATTTGTGTTGGTAATTGAGGATAGTGTAATGAACAATAGTACGATAATATTTGGCTCATTTTCAAAATTATAATTTTACTTACTGGAAGTAGTGTGTTTTCAGGTTGTCTAGTACCTCCAGTAGACATGACACAGAAGTGCTGTATGTTCATTTTTCTCTGAGAAGCTTAACGCAGAGTGGTATGATTTGGGTAGTATCAATAGGGCCATTAATCTCGTGCTACCTCGGCCAGTAGGTCATGCATTGAAGTGTTAGCATGGAGAAGCAATGCAGATAGTCTACACAGAAAGGTGTTCATTTTGCGGTGTAATTACACCATGCAAAAAGGTGGTAAAATATGTGATTCATTTAATGGGGGGGGGGGGGCACAAAAACAAATGCTAGTGTACCATACTAAGGTACCATGTATAAAAATATCCTTTCAGGGGAATTGCCAATCTGATCTGTACTACCCTCATCCTGCACTTCTCCATGCTGTGCAGCTGGAGGATGCAGCGCCCAGGCAAAAAGGGTACCCTCTAAATAGGGGAGACCTCTAAGGATTATTATAAAAATATCTGCATTTATACTCCTGTATATCAACTTCACAATGTTAAAAACCCCACTGTGTAGCTTAATGATAGTGTGTCTAGCTTGCATTCAAGTGTTCCCGAGTTCAAATCTCAGTCAAGGTAAGTTTTCTGAATTAGGTTTCTCTGGGGTTCTCCCTTATCCTGAAAGATAAATTTGGATAACTCAAAGCTGTATTGAGCCTGGGCTCATTTGAGCATCATTTCACTCATTTCATTCATTGTCCGATATGACACATTAATAAAAAAAAAGTTAATAAACCTACTTTTTTCTGTTTGTAATTGCTATAGTAGATTCAACTACTCAGGGTTCATTCTCCCTGACTGCTTCTACCATTTCGGGTGTGAAGTCAATCTGATTTTTAAGTACACTATATTACAATTACTAAATAAGTTTCATTTGTAAGTGTTGTGAAATAAGCTTTTCCCTATTTTGGAGGCTACTTTCAAGCAATTAATATCATTTACTAGGAGATCCAAGAACACACATTGATTTCCATTGCTGTGTTAAGTAAGTTGAATGTGTAACAGTCACAGACTGAGTTCTGATTGTTGAATGCTGAGTGTGCAGTGAATTAGGCAGGTTGACATATCTTTAAAATTTTAATTATGCTCTGCCTCCCAGTTTAGGATACTCCTTCTTAATAGTGTTCTACACACAATTACTGACTAATTCAGAATCCCAAATCTGAACGATCATCCTGGAATTTGGAACTCTTATTTTGGACTTCACTAATACTTGACATCTTTGAGCCACTGATTACTTTTCTTTTATCAAATGGTTATTTTCCCCTCCTTTTTGGTTGCATTCTTACAGAAAATATTACAGAAATCCTTAAATAAGAATTATTTTATGCATATGTAAATTGTTGTAATTATATATTGTTAATATTTAAGTTTTGCTTATTAAAATTGTTATTCTGCATGCTCTTTCATATGAATCAGATGTATCTTTACTTTATATATTTAGCACTGTGTATTAATTACTAGCAGATCCTACCTATACAGGTTGGATTCCTAAAGCAAGTTTATACTAGCCTCTCAAAATAACAGTTTTTGTGAGAAATGCATACCAATGTGGCATTGTGAAGCATAGTGCCTTTGAAGTTTAAGTAAATCTACCTACATAGAGATTGGGGAAAAATATATCCCTATAAACAAATATTGTATTTGAGCTTGAAGGGAATACCTTATATAAACTGAGGAGTTGTAGGCCAGTCTTCATAAAATTTCATGGTGTAGCTTCATCAACTATACATTTATGTATGATTTATACATACTTGTCCCTCTCATCATTGATGATTTGCTATTATAGCAATTCTTGTTCACTCATTCATATATCCCTGCTACATCAACAGTATCATAGAAGCACGTAGTTCGCCTTGCACTCTTTTGGATCATACTTTAATGTTAGGTCAGTTCTCCCCTTCCTTTTAAATCTCAGTTTAAGTTTAGTAACTACGTCCCTAGGGACGTTACACGGATTGCACCACCTCTGTAATTTTTGTTGTTGCGTCCCTAGGGACGGAGGCACGAGCTGGTGGCAGCCGGGCGAGGCATGGAAAAGCGGCGGCTGGCGATTGGTTGCATCGACCTGGTTTTGGGCTGGACTGTGGAAATAGGATATCTTCGAATGGATTGGTGAGTTCTTTATCAGGTGGAGGGTAATTTTTCTTTTGCCCCATCATTCCCTCGCATGAAACAGTTTCTTCATTCCTCAAGGTAGATTCTGCAGTAATCCCCAATGGGGAATGTTTTGTCAGTTTTTGGTACTTTGGTGGTGGTTTTCAGTCCTACACATGTTGAAAGAGAAAGAGCACATTAGTGTAATTCTTGAAAAGTGTGAACAGGTATTCTTTTTGTGCTCAACCAGAATGAAATTTTGTGATAAAGAAATCTGTCCAATGTAGGTCACGTAAATCTTAACAAGACTATGGACTTACTACTTGGATATCTTAGATTCTTCTCTCTGTTTATGTGTGAGACATTACCAGGATTAATAACTGAAAAGTACATTTGTACATTGTACTGTAATCAAGCTCAATGAAGAAAGGAATAAAACTCATCTTTTTTGTTTTTCTTAGTACAAAGCGTATCATATCTGATAAACGTCTCAATCACTGGCATATCTGAAAGTCATAGAACATTATTTAAGGGAAGCAGAAACTGTTGAGAAAGAAAGTAGTCAATAATAGGCAAGAATGAGCCTCATAAGAAATGTTTGCATCCTTATTGCAAAGCATCAAAATTTCATAATACCTCATTAGTTTTTCAGTGAATGCAAAATATGCTAATGTTAAAAAATATTCATTATAACCCAAATTTCTGAAACATATCTGAATACATTTCACACTTGCACATACAACCAGATGAAATTGAATTAGCGCATTGTGCTACTTTCTCAACTAGAGATTTCCTGGAGTCTTGTCTTAAGGCATGTAGCAGTTGCATAATGTTTATGTAAGGAAATGTTTAAGTTAAAATATTATCATTGCTTTATTAAAATGCAAATGCTTATCATGGAATTATGTTACAATCTTTTGTTGAAAAACGTCATTTTATATGTTAATGCTATGAGTGTGGTTGTAAACAGTACTAGAAAGGAGCACCGTCAATGCTGAAGTGTAACTTTCTGAATGAAGTTTTAAATTGCAATTCAGTAATTTAGGATTTTGAGTGCTTCAGACTGTTGGAATGTCACCAAATGTGATGTGGTTGAAGATCAGTGATGCTATCATCATTTTTTATCATATAGGTAGAAGAATGTCATGTATAAATACTCAGTGTTCTTTCAGAAAAGTAGTTGGTATTTGTGCCATATTACTTGATACTTGTATGTGCTCTATACTTCGGTTGTAGCTACATTTGCACATCTGTTTTGAAACATGTTTAAAAAACCAACATTTACATTGTGTTATGTGAGAAGCATATCAGGATTCACAAATCTTAGAGGTGAATGCAGCATCAGATATTTCCACGTTTGATTCTATGCTTTGAGGTTCAAATGATCAGATTAAATTTTGAAAAAAGATTGTTATTATATAAGCATTTATATGGATTTGATATATAAGCAGCTTGCTACTTTTGAAGGAACAGAAACACAAAACTCCACTTACTGGAAGAAGTATAATTTTGTAATGAGGAATGAAGTTGGAAACCAGTGCATTTGTACTCTGGTAAATTGCAGTTTGGCAATACTTTGCAAGAAGTAAGGTCTTGTTCATATTTGATTCTTCCTCATTTCTAAACTAAACAATTGAGAATCTTGTATGGTTACTGGTAGCATGCAGCATCATCACAAAACTGCAGGAAATTATCAGCGGTTAAAAATGATCACCACAGTAACATACAATACGTATTAACTACCATTTCATTTTAATTTTACTTTGGCTGAAGATGGAGTGCAATGAATGAAGGGTAAGAAGTGAATGTACCACCTCATATTCTTTCCTCAGACTTGTTTGATATGGTACCTTATATTATGGAAGATGATTTTCTCTTTGAGGCATAAAAACCAGAAACACTTCAGAACATTATTTAATTACACAGATAACCATGCATGATGTGTAAGTCTGGCATAGAAATTCTTGATATGCACAGGTTTTTTCAGAAAGTAGCCAGCAATTTAGTATTTTAACTGTGCCCTGATCCTCTGTGTAATAATTTTGAACATCTGACAGATTGTTTCACATAATAAATATGCAGTCGTGAAATAATATATATACTCATCTATAATATAATCAGAATCTTCCAACTTTTAAAAGTTATTCTTGTGTGGAGTATAGGAATGATTGCAGATCTGGAGAAAATGAAAAAATACAGCATGCAAACTGTAGAGTGGTTTTTACAGAGAAGCAGCCATGTTCATTTACTTTCGCCACTTTCCTAATTATATCTATCTGGCAATAAATTTTGAAAGTCATATTCCTTGTTTAGTATCTATTCTGAAGAAATATATTTGCAGTGAACAACATTCAGGATGTGTGTTTGGAGGAATTTAGTAACAGTGACGTCAAAATTAATATAAAAATTATTTGTGGTTGGTTTATTGACACTCGTCACTTACTTTTTCATATATTTATGAGAGACTAGTTTCAAAGGCCCTGGCCTCCATTTTCAATCTCTTCCCAACTGGCAACTGTTGTTATCTGCTCTCTCTGGTGGTGGAACTATGAACTTTTTTGTCAAATTATCTGCTGGCGGGATTTCAAAGTTCATTACGCGATCCTTATTTTTCCAGATGAATATGTTCTCCCATGTTGTCAATCTATTTTGGTTTATCACTCCTTTTAATAATTTTGGATTTGGATCAATGTCATGGTTTTCATTCCAAAAATGAAATGCTACTGCTGACTTGTCTTCTTGTTTCAATCTGATGTTTCTAAAGTGTTCTTTGACTCTGGTTTTTAAATTTCTTTTTGTTTGACCTATGTAGCATTTTTCACAATTCTTGCAATTTATTTGGTATATTCCAGATTTGTTACCTGAAGGAATTTCATCTTTTGTTTTTGAATTTAGTAATTTTAAAATTGAGTATCTATTAGTAGGTGCCAAGATGATATTTTGTTCCTTGAATATCTTTTTAAATTTATTAAATGTTTTTGGATGATATGTGAATGAACTGAATATGCTGTTGCTTTCTTTTTCTTTAATAAATGTGGTTGTTTCCTTAATGGTTTTCTTTAGTTTAGATTTTCTAATTTTCTTCAACACCAAACTTTTGTTGTATCCGTTTTCTTCTGCTATGTGTATTATTGCTTTTTGTTCCTTGAAATATTCTTCTTTTTCCATGGGTATGTTGACTAGTCTGTGTGTAAGGCTGTTTATTATTGCATGTTTATGCGTAATTGGGTTGTGGCTATTATTTTTTATATAATTTTCTGAATGTGTTGGCCAACACATTCAGAAAATTATATAAAAAATAATAGCCACAACCCAATTACGCATAAACATGCAATAATAAACAGCCTTACACACAGACTAGTCAACATACCCATGGAAAAAGAAGAATATTTCAAGGAACAAAAAGCAATAATACACATAGCAGAAGAAAACGGATACAACAAAAGTTTGGTGTTGAAGAAAATTAGAAAATCTAAACTAAAGAAAACCATTAAGGAAACAACCACATTTATTAAAGAAAAAGAAAGCAACAGCATATTCAGTTCATTCACATATCATCCAAAAACATTTAATAAATTTAAAAAGATATTCAAGGAACAAAATATCATCTTGGCACCTACTAATAGATACTCAATTTTAAAATTACTAAATTCAAAAACAAAAGATGAAATTCCTTCAGGTAACAAATCTGGAATATACCAAATAAATTGCAAGAATTGTGAAAAATGCTACATAGGTCAAACAAAAAGAAATTTAAAAACCAGAGTCAAAGAACACTTTAGAAACATCAGATTGAAACAAGAAGACAAGTCAGCAGTAGCATTTCATTTTTGGAATGAAAACCATGACATTGATCCAAATCCAAAATTATTAAAAGGAGTGATAAACCAAAATAGATTGACAACATGGGAGAACATATTCATCTGGAAAAATAAGGATCGCGTAATGAACTTTGAAATCCCGCCAGCAGATAATTTGACAAAAAAGTTCATAGTTCCACCACCAGAGAGAGCAGATAACAACAGTTGCCAGTTGGGAAGAGATTGAAAATGGAGGCCAGGGCCTTTGAAACTAGTCTCTCATAAATATATGAAAAAGTAAGTGACGAGTGTCAATAAACCAACCACAAATAATTTTTATATTAACATTCAGGATATTTTAACTCTTAACCATCTTTGATGCACAGTGATACATAATAAGCATTGTTAAATCTGGAGTCTTATATGAATTTCCTTTTAAATAGGTCGACCATTACAACAGAGAAGCCCTAAATTCCATATATGTACAGTGCACCTGGAATGCTCCATCCACTAGTTACAAAGATACTTCAGAAGATAGGCTTATAGCAAAAGGACAGTCAAGTTTGAGCAGAATAAATCTTCTGTGTGCAGAGTTACTCTCTGACCAGGGGAAGAGAAAACATGCTTACAGAATATTAAAAGATTTATTGAGCCTTATAATGGTAATTATTTCAATGCTTACACAACTTAAAGTATGGAAAGTGTGTTTTTTAAACACTAGACCAAATGGAACTGGAAAATGGAAAAGTTCTACTGATCTGTATACTTTTTACATTGAATTATAATTCTGAAAGTGAAGAATTTCCTATAATAATAGTGTCCTTTTACTGATTGTTGTATATACACTCCCTGGCAGTGAAGGAGTTAAGGAACATTCTTGATAGAGTCTTTCCTATAAGCTTCTGTCATTAGGACACTAGCCTTCCTGTGCCTGCTGCATTCATTGAAGGTCACTGGCTAGAGCTATGTGTACGTAAGTTAAGCACTGGACAATTTATTTGGCATGAAGTGAAAATGATACAACTTTCCTGCTTATCATTATAGACTTCTAGATATCATACTGCAGCTGTATATTCCCAATGGATATTCTTTCAAGAAGATTACTGCTTAAGCAGTTGTAGTGAGATCTCACTGGATACCAAGTGATATGAACTATCTTCAGAGTGTTAGAAGTGGCTGGATGCTTTAGAAAGACTCATTAATTGAAAAAATTGATAGAATGCTGAAGTAATCTAATCTTGCAACTGAAAGAGTACTCATAGAAAACAAAAATTGGTGTAGTTTTATTTTTATTGGGGCTAATTTACTCTAATTGTAACAGGTGTGTCTCGGGGAGGGGGTTTCTGTGACAGAAGAGCAGTTGAGTTCTGTCAACTGGGCTGACTACCGGAAGCTGACACGAGGTTTGGCTGCCATCTTGTTTAGTCCAACAGAGTTAGCTACTCGCTCCGTCACAGGTCAACGTTGGAGTCGTGCAGGGCTTGCAGGAAGTCCTTGTCGACCGATTAAACCAGCTCTAGATCGTGCCAAAGTCCAAGCCATTATCAGTAAGTCCATCATCTTGCAGTACAATATCTTAATCTGTTCTGGCATCAGCGATAATCTCAGTTGAGGATAAATTTCTTGAATAATATGTTGTCAGTTATTTCCTTTCTTTGTAGGAATGAACCTGCATGTCTGGTTTTCTGTGGAGGATAATTTTTGGGATGCTGGGTCATGATATCTTGTAGTGGTTTTTTTGAGGAAATTCAGTAAATGCTGCTCAAGTGTTGTGTAATCATTTACTGAAATGACAGAATTTCTAGAAGGCAGAATTTAAAATAGCGCATGCTACTGTATATGTACTAATGGGAACATCATAGCACGGTCATGGTTAATTACAGAAGTGTTATACAAAGATAATCCAGTCCTTTAGCTCTAAGATTCAAGCTTCTTGGATTATTTACGCAATATAGATGCATTGGAGATTACTGTGTATAATGCAGTAAAATCATTCTAAAAGAAATGTAATCTCTTTAGAATGCTAGCTAAATACAGGGTTTTTCATTTAAAGCCTAATGTAGCACACATTGTTTTGCCTCTCTTATGACTTAACTGGATTTCCCCACTACTGGCTGCCACACACATGGGGTCTAGTGGTGTGAACTCCACTTGGTAGTATGATACCGGCCACCAACATGAACAGGTACTTGACTCTAGAGCATTGCATTCTCGTGTGTAAAAGCTAATATAAATGGGAATCACCAGGCCATGTACACACAGAGTATGTTCAAATGTTCTCTGGTGAAGTGCCTCCTTCCAGATTTACAATTCATGAGATTATGAAGAAATTCAAAACCACTGGTTCTGTGGCAAACAGAAATGAAAGCGTAAATGCACAGTGTTATCAGAGGAAAAATTATCCAACATAGACACATGTTTTGAACGTTCACCAACCAAATCCATACCCACCTCAGTAGTGTAGATGGTAGTGTGTCTGTCTCACATTCAAGAAGTCTGAATTTGAATCTTAGTAAGGTTGACTTATCAGGATAAAGTTTTTTTCTGAGATTTTCCCTTATGCTGAAGAAGAATTTTGGATAACACTAAGCTTCATGCACCCTAGGCTCATTTGAGCATCATTTCAACCATTTAATTCATTATCTGATATGACTTAACGTTGGAGGACAAATTAAAAAAAGAAAGACTAAATGTTGGATCATATAAATTAAAAAAGTATAAAAAAAGCCAAATCTATCGCAAAATAGCACAACAGGTGGAAATATTCAAATCTTTTGCATATAGAGCCACTAAATTATTAAAAGTAAAGCTGTATAAGTGTACAAGTGTCCATTCTGTAAAACAAGGGGTGACCCAGTGTCACAAATGGATTATTTTGAATAGTTTCTTTCATCAGTGAATGACGATTTAATTAATCGTAACTTCTGTTCTTTTCTGATGAGACGTGGTTCCACTTCGGTGGTCATGTCAAAATTCATAACAGTCAGTACTGGGCCTCTGAAAATCCATATTGTGTTCAAGAAATCCCTCATTATGATTGAAAAGTTGGCATTTAGCATGCTGTTAGCGCTAGATGCATAATTGGTCCAATATTCTATGAGCAGACTGTAAATGCAGAGAGGTATTGAAATGACATTTTGAACCCATTTTATCATGAACATTTATCATGACAGAAGAAGAGAAATCATATGGATGGTTTCAACAAAATTCTGCTACTGTTCATACAGCAGAGGAGTCCATGAATAAAATTAGGGAAGTATTTGAAGATAGGGTGATTAATGCTGGTGTATGGTCCTCTCTCTCCCCTGATCTAACAGGGTGTGATTTTTACTTGTGGGGTAACCTGAAAGCAAAGTTTACGAGACAAATCCTCATACACTGGAAGAACTAAAACAAAATATTAGAAATGAAATCTGAAACATATCAGTGGCCCAACTTAATCATGTGAATTAGAATGTGTTCTGCCGATATAATGCTTGTTTAGCCAAGGGTGGACAACATTTCCAGCATCTCCTATAAGGTAAGAGTGTTATACATGTGTCTTAGGTGCAGAGTTTATGTAGAAGTAAAGACAGCTGTGGCACACTCAATTGCGCACAGATGAAATGCTATGTATTGTTAGGCTGTAAATGAAGAACCGTTAAGTACAACAATATTGCTTTTAGGATATTTCTTAAATTTGTTAATATCCTATTAACATGAGTAGAACATATCGTTTTTATTTTTTGTGCACTTTTTCTTCATAGGCAAGACACTTGTTACAAATATATCATATTTTACTCAAATGTAACATTTCAACTACTTTAGGATAACCTCAGGATTGAAATTAGTCAGCAAATTCCCTTTATGTGAAGAATAGACGTCACTTATTTTTATGCCCAGTGTTAAATATAAATGATGTCTCATAAGTAATGTTGATTTTAAATAAAACTTTATTTCAAATTTGTTGTTACTAGAAATGATTCTATTCTTCTAAGTAAGGACCATTAGTTCTGTAGTTTTGAGCCACTTTTCAGTGAGGTTTGCTGGATATAGAAGCAGTTTGATTATTTATTTCCAATTCCTGAATTTAGTCCATTGTTCATTCAGCTGTATGAGGTTTTGTATTCTCCTGCTGCAAAATGACCATGTTTCTGTTAACTAATGTTGGTTATCCCTATCTCAAAACTTTATCGAGAATAAATATCCACATTGACCACATAAAGTTTGAGTGAATCACACCTTCAAAATTCCTGCAGACACATATTATTATTTTGGGCCCCAACTGATTCTTTTTGATAATGTTTGCAGGGTGATGGTTATCAAGCACTATTTTGAGGTATCAGGTTTGCATTAATATGCCTACTTTCAATCACATGTGACAATTTTCCCGATAAATTTAATGTCATAGGGATTCATGATTTGCTGATCTCAAGTATTCACTTCATAATGAACTTGATCAGGTGTCAGTTCATGTGGTATAAATATATAAATTTATAACTTCTGAACCAGGTGTCTTGATAATGTGTATTATCTTTTGAAGTACCAAGCTCTTTTTGCAACTTCCGATTGCTTAAATGTAGATTTTCTTTCAAAGCTATGAATGTATACTTAAACCTCTGCTTACCAAAAAATCTGTGTAACATTACTTACTAGCCGGGCCTCTCAGGCCCAGCTGGTTTAAATAAATATAAATTGACACTATTTTTTTGATTTATAGTATGAACCATCTTTGAGATGTATTAATTTCATTGCATGCAAATTCATGAATAGGAGCGAATACGCTTATAAATTAATTTTATAATAATTTTATTTTCTTGGAGTTTATATTTTACAAAACAATTTATACTTTTACTGGTGGCTTTTTAAATATTTTTAAAGATATATGTAGTTTATTACTGTTCTGTGCCATATGATTTTACAGTCTAATTCTTATTGCAAGTTTGCACAGTGTCCACAGACAATAGCATAATGTTCTGAGCTTACAGGTTTGTTGCACTTGTAACATGTCATTTGACTTTTTCTATCTTTCTCCTCCACACAATATACGCATCTTCTCCTCTTCTTAGTTGGAGGCTCTGCTGCTCTTCCTGGATCTGATGCTACTAATGGTGTCATTGACTTCTTTATTCCTGCTAGCTGCTTTCCCAAAGTGATGATAAAAGTCTGACGTCTCATTTTATTATTGGTGGCTAGCTTCATCCAAATAATGTATGTATCCATTACACTTACATCAATCATATTGAAGAAAACTACCAATGGCCAGCACCTTGTTTTTCTTTTCACTATATAGTATCACGTCTTCTGGTCTATGGTGTCAACGTGCCACATTTCGTGGCATTGTATGTCATTATAACTTTAGGCTTCTTTGTTTTCCTTAGGAACATAAGAGGCTATCATATCTGGTTGAAAACCAAACAGTAGAGTGTACTTCATGTCCTTTAGGTGTGATAAATTTGGCTGGCAGTTCACTTTTTTTTTTTTTTTTTTTTTTTTTTTTTTTTTTTTTTTTTTTTTTTTTTTTTTGTGGATAGTACCAACTGCTCTCAGATTTTTTGGTAACAACTAAAGAGCTAAATCAAGAGATGTAAAAAAAATTATCACAGGTGATATTATGTCCTAATTTTTCAAGTAAAGTCACCAAGATTTTCACAATATTCTCTCCAAGTTGCACGCCTCTGGTTTCTTGCTCCTTTCCCAAATACACCTTCATCGTCCAGCAGTAGCTTGTTGCACCATCACAAATAGTCCAGAACTTGATTCCTTATCTAGCAGGTTTTGATGGCATGTATTGCCAAAATGGACAGTGACCTCGAAATGTGACTAACTGTTCATCAACAGTCATGCACCATCCTGGGATGTAGGCTTCCCTCAGGGTGCTTTCCCACATTTCAAAAACTTCTCTAATTGGTTCTAATTTGAAATTTGAATTTTTTTCACATTGGGCAGCTGCATTGTCAAAGTGCAACATTCTCAGAATAGCATGGAAGTGGTTGCGAGACAATTTCCCTGAACAATGGTTGGCCATTCTCAATACTCCAAAGCTGACTGATATCTTCATTTTTTGTTTTGTAAACACCACTAAGGATCAAAACACCAAGAAACGTTTTCATTTCTTGTAACTCTATATCCATTCAATCCTTATAAACCGTTTGACCTTCCTTGTTGGTACACATACTTTCTCAATAAGGGATACATGAAAGAGCAATATAAAACAAGATTGTTCATTATCGTAATTTCTGATGGAATACCTTGTAGGTTCCTGTACTTCTTTCAATGCATCCTTTTTGCTCTGTCTACCAGAAATTTCAGCCTGAGGCATGGTAATCCATATTTCATTCCCATTATGAGAAAACAGCAAGTCACGCTCAGCAGAATTTGCTCCAAATTGTTGTTCATCTTGGCATAGGTGTTCTTCTTCTTCTTCATCATCATGATCATCTTTGTATTGTTCTAAATTTTCAACAATGTCTACCTCATCGTCATTACTAGAAAATTCAAACTCAATGGGTATGTTTTCGGAATTAGAAGATGCCTCCAAAAATGTTCTTATCTCCTCATCTGACAGTCCCCTTTTCCTTAACATTTCAGTTCGTAGAACACACAACTATTATGAAACAGGGCACTAAAATAAACATATGCTTATCACAAGTAGGATTGATGAACAATGAAGCAATAACAATGCAAGTCAACAGTAAAACCCCACACCCACCCACCCATAACACACATATGCATGTGTCATATTATGCTATTAGCTATTACACACAGCTGATTGTTTAAAAATGGCTTGTAACTGTGCCGGCCTGTGAGGCCAGCTCTTAAACATTAAACTATTGGTAAATTTTTATAATTCGTTTACACAGTTGTGACGAACAGCACAATTAGGAAAAGTCCTAAAATATTGTTGAAATAAAACGTATAGATACTAGTACAGAAGTTGATAATCACAGATGGGTCTCTGAGGCTTGGTGGTAGTTAAAGGGTTAATATTCCATAACTTAGGGTTATAATGATTTGAAATATTGCAGATGTTGTTTTCTCTCCATTATTGAAACACTACTGGAATCATTGTTGTGCTTCTTGCTCACTAATAATACCTTTGAGGCCATGCCGTGGCTGAGCGGTTGGACTACTTGACTCTCACCAAAGCAGCCCAGGTTTGATCCCAGGTGAAACGCATGAGAGATTTATGGTGGAAAACACAGCACTGGGGCAGATTTTCTCCAGAATCTCCAGTTTTCCCTGCCATTTCATTGCATTGGTGCTTCATCATTTTATGTACCATCAGTGCCACTGCCTGTGGTGCTGCAGGTAGTAAAAGCGGGCATTAAATGCTACACCATTGATTGATTCATTCATTGATTCATTCATCTTTGACTTCACATATTTTTCGAGCTGCTGCAGCAGCTTTATAATCTTATTTTTAATAGTGCTTCAGAAGGACTCTAGTCTCTAAACTTCGTTATCTCCATTTTAATTTGTTGTATTACCAACTGCTGTTTTTCAACATGTTAACAATACAAAACAATAACCATAGCACCCTATGTAAATAGATTTGACAAATATAAAAACATGTATACATACAATGTAAACCCAAAAACCAACATTACTTATAAGACAACCTTAATACATCAAGTAACAATGTGGAAAGGTATTAGGAGAAAGGAGAATGACTTGATAGTTAATTTCAGTGCATATGAAACCAACCAACAGTTTGATTGTATTATTAACTTGCATATTAATATTTTATTAGTAATGCTTATCTCTGAAAGAATTTAATTAAAAAAGTCTGTTCTGCTTATAGATCACATACTTGTTAAAATTTGAAAATAATTGGTTACAAACTATAGATTTTTTCCAAATTTAATCACTGTATCCCTTAAGCAATCAAAATGTATGAAATCAGAAATGTGAAAGTATTTTTGAGAAATATAATCCAAAAACATTCTGGGAACAATTTAAAAATCCTTGGATTGAAAACTCTGGGGTATAACATATTTGGTTGTTGTGTATATACATTTTTTGATGCAACATCTAATAGTATTAGGAAGTTATGGGGGGGGGGGGGGGGCAGGGTTATTTTAAATCCTTGAGCCAAAAGCTATGTTGAAATTCCTGTGAGAGAAGTCAAGTTATACGAAAAGGCTACCAACCTACAAAGTTTCAAAATCAAAGCCAGAATATTATCACAGCAATACAATATGCAGTACAGATGGATATTGCTGCTTGGATTGGAGCAAGTTATACTTTACAAGATTCACTTCCATTTCTCCCATGCCATTGCAATCTTTAACTGAATGGATAAAGTAATCCAGTTTGGTGATTGACTCAATTTTTTCTCCCTGTTAGTTTAAGTGAGTAATTTATCACTCATTTTCAACATTTGGCAATTAAACTAGCAGTCATTTTTATATTCTCAGGACAAATTGGCTCTCTTCAAGAAGGTTCTGTATTCAAGTTTTAATGCTTTTCTTTTAAATAATATCAGAAATGACAATAGAATTGCTTCAGTATAGGATTGAGTTACATCTGAATTTTTGCAAAATTGTCTCACTTGTACCTGCTTTTAAAAAGTTTCTTTGAAATACTTAATGACCTGGATTTTATTGGGGAGGTAGAAAACAACAAGAAATATATTTTCATACAAGACTACTAAATTAGGAGCAGAATCATTTTGCAGAAAGTATTTCTATTTCTTCATTGCTTTTTTTCTCTCATTCTCTCTCTCTCTCTCTCTCTCTCTCTCTCTCTCTCTCTCTCTCTCTCTCTCTCTCTCTCTCTCTCTCTCTCTCTCTCTCTCTCTCTCTCTCTCGGTCTCTTCCATTTTTGTATATTTAATTTTATTTTCTATCATCATACATTTTGCATTCTGGATTTGTAATTTAGTATCAAGTTCAGAATAATTATGGTATCAAGAATATAATTTTGAGATACGATGATCTTGATACACCTCAACTAAATTAAAACAAATGCCACTATCATTTGGTCTATCTTTCTGTCTGTCCAACTCCTCTGCTTGCCAGTGTGTCTGTCTGTTTCATATCTTTATTGCAGACTTTTTCATGTTAATCATATTTCAGACTTTCATTTTTTAAATAGACTAGAATATGAAACAGTTTAGTCAGTTCAGAAGAAATTTTGAGTCAGTGCCATAAACAAAGATGATAATATCACTTTTCTTTGTTTAAGTTGTCTTACTATTTTGGGATGGTTGAGGGAAACTTTTTGGTAAATTTCTGTTATAAACAAAAATTAAAAAATCTTGAGTGTTTATATGCCGTTTAGCTTCCAGGAATATCTATTAGCATTCTACTGGTTAACATTGAATCTAGGAGCTGAAACTGCAAGAAAACCTAGACAATGATTGAATCAACAGGGATACTACACAAGTGAATTTCTGCTATAAGCTTGTTAAACAAAGCTGAATGACAAACTGAAGAAACTTCATGTTGAAGTACAATTTGTAGAATCAAATACTTGAATCACTGATGCCAGAGCAAGATTGTTTTGTGATACATATATGAAGATTTTTTGTATTGTCATTTGAATTAGCGCTGAGAGTTTTGGATGCTCCTTGATTGCGAGCACCATGATGTTACAGATCATGTCACCAGCAGGTTTCCTTATGTTGGTGTCACCAAGGTGAAGCAAGTATTAGCCTACAAGTGCAAGGAGAGTGCCTCAGCTTTCAAGGTCAAAGCCATGTATGGTAACCACTGGTTAGTATAATCTGCACATTTATTTTTGCTTACCCATTACCTTTAAGGAGCACACAACTTTTTTTAAATTATTACTATTTAACATTCAACACAATGGAATTTCTGTGAATACATCAATATTGATGTACTGTTGCCATCTTCCTTATATCTTCATTATCGTGTCACATACGTCACTAGTAAATAAAGGGAGGGAGAATAACAATGAAGGTACTGTTTTTCATATGTTTAAATTGTTGGAATAAATTGTGTAGCTTTTTTGCTTTTTGTATATTACGTGGCAAGAGTTCTTGTTTTCAGCAATTTGTTTTGCAAATTTTTGCAAATTTTTCCCTTTTTTTAGAATAATATAGCGATAAATCAGAAAATTTCTATTACTTTTAGTCTGCATAGAAACATTTAAATTTATTACAAATTACTTAGAAAATGAAGATAGCTACAGTGAAGCAATAAATATTACACAAATATAAATATTTGTTACAAAGGCTTCATTTATATTAAGAAATTGGTGTTAATACTCCTTTCTAATGGAGATCTATTTCACAAACAGATTGTTTGTATCTTCAGTTCACAAACAAACTCCATTGTAAAGGATTCCGGTTACCATGTTTTTCTTATGTTTTTTTTAGTATTACCAACATCTGAAAACGAAACAAACCTAAAAGCAGAATCAACTGCTGGTATTTCAAAATTCATTACTCAATGTTTATTTTTTAAAATAAATATATTTTCCCAAACTATTAAATCTATCGGACCATTTAATTGTTTTAATAAGTTAACTTCAGGATTTATTTCATGGTTAAATGACCAAAAATGATCTGACATGGCCGATTTAACGAAAGAGCATTTTCGTAACATTAAGTATAAACAAAGTGTAAATCGGCTGTAGTAGATCATTTTTATTCACTTAACCATGAAATAAATCCTGAAGTTAAATTATTAAAACAATTAAATGGTCCGATAGATTTAATAGTTTGGGAAAAGATATTTATTTTAAAAAATAAACATCGCGTAGTGAATTTTGAAATACCAGCAGTTGATTCTGTTTTTAGGTATGTTTCGTTTTCAGATGTTGGTAATACTAAAAAAACATAAGAGAAACATGGTAACCGGAATCCTTGATAACAGAGTTTGTTTGTGGACTGAAGATACAAACAATCTGTTTGTGAAATTGATCTCCATTAGAAGTTATGAAATTTTTTTTATAAATTTAACAAAAGTAAGATAAAATTTAACACTTAACAAAACCAGTAGGGTGACATCATCATGTGCACTGAAATAACAGCTAAGCGGTGCAACAATAAACTGACACCACAGCACCCGGCTGGTCTATTTATTGGATAGCACACCGTGCACAGCAAAAGACTCCTATTATGCTGACTAAAGGCACTGAGAAGTTGAACTTCTTGGAAGCTACTCTCAGACATTATATTAATATGAAAATATTGCCCTTCAGGGCTTAAGAATGTGTTCCCAAATGCCCAAAAGTTAAAAAAATAAATACAAACAATACCTCACTGGAAACCACCCAGATTTAGAAGCTAAACTGTTCTCATTGCCTGTACTGACATGCTGGTCTAGCTGTTTTAATTCAGTAGTTTACATTGCCAGCTATTTTGATGGAATTGTCAATTTCTTTTCTAAAAAAGAAAAGCTTTCAATTCCTGCGCAAAATTTGTTAAATGATCATTTTTGCGATTCCAAGTGCTTGAATATTGTAAAAGTACAGACAACATTTGTTTAAGAAAATTGCAGATTGATAACAGATCTAATATTAGAATTTCAATCTAAACAAAAACCTGTGGCTCATCTTGTTTCATCTCGAAGTAACTCGCTGAGAGCCAAATGTGAAATATTAGAGAGTTGTCACTTTGGGAAAAAGAGTAAGTTCACTTGTAGAACATATCATGGATCCCAGTGTTTGAGAAGCAGTAGAAGAGGATCTAAAAGTTTTCTGCCGTATGACTTTATCTAAATTGAACTCCATTATGGCAAAAGAAACTGATAATGTAGTAACCATAAAAGCTTTAGATCATTTATTTGAGCCTTCTAGGCTAGTTACTAAATCAAGTGTAGGTGATTTAAATCATGTAATGGCAGCATTTAAACAACTAAAAGCATTTAAAACCAGTGGAATTGCTTGTGATTCTGATTTGCTTCTTTATTACAAAGAGTTATGTGACATCATTGAACAGCAAAGCCATGGTGGTAACAATAACAGATTAGATGTAATAACAGCACTCTTGGCATTGGAGGCAAAAGCTGATTCTTACCGCAATTTCTGTGAAAAGTCCCTTCAATGTCTTTGGTTGCCAATGTCAAACACTGATAGTGAGAGATTTTTCTCTACAAATAAATTAGTTGTGACAGACAAAAGAACAAGTATGAAAAGCAAAAATATCACAACTTGTATGCTGCAGTTTGGCGATTTCTGATGTATGATATTTGATTTTATTCATGTTACCTACTGTCTGTTGATTTCAAATGAAATATATTAATTTGGAACAAAGGGGTTTTAACAGTTGTGTTACTCTAGTTACCTGTTACTTTTCATTTGAGCCATGTCATTACTCATTAATTCTCCCCAAAAATTTGCGCAAAATTAATGCAAATTTATGGTAAAATTTTCATAACAAAACACCACCAATTAAAATTATTAATGTGAATTTTAGAAATAATTGTCACCACAAAATCTTGCCTCTGTGTATATTCATCAGATATTCACAGTGAAAAATTTTGAGGATGAAAGTCGCAATGTTTGATAGATTTTTCAGTTTTCATATTAAGTTGTTATGTGTTCCATTTTTGGCTAATTAAACACTTATCATGTGCCTATAATATATATATGTGTGTGTGCGTGCGTGCATGCGTGCGTGCATGTGTGCGTGCATGCGTGCGTGCGTGGGTGTGTGTGTAATATGCCTAAATAGTTCATAATGTGAGGAACAGATGTTGAGATAGTACGATATGCTTAAATTGACAATAATAAATGCAATTTTCTGTATAAAAGGCTACTATACTCTATATCTCAGGCTAGTTTAATCCTGCTGTAAACAACAAAGTTGAGCTGACTCAACTCGCCATGTGTTAGACGTTAGATGCATGCTCGTAAGTTTTACAACACTGGCAGTATATATAGCAGCGCTAACTTGTAGACAATAAATAAATAGTGTTGGGTTACACATTAACTCATTAAATCTATCAGTTCATAAAATTGTCATATTTCTCCATGCACTGTTTGCATTTACGCAATTTTCCCGGTGTTCTTATAGTTCCAGATGCTTGCTGTTCCATTCTAACACTATGTACACTACTTCACTACCTGTGGAAACACCAAGGAGATCACCAGTTTCTATCTCAATGTTTGTAATAGACGAATAAATCTTCTTGGCCTTGTGAGGTACACGAGATGTACAGGAAATACAGTGTTGAGTGTCAGAAGCAACTCCACACTATAAACAATAACATCTTGATCGGCATTCAATTTGATACAGACTCATTGCGAGAGAGCTGCCTGTTATATTGTATATTCAAATATTGCCTGTTCAAATCGTATATTACTGTTACTTTCACTCATTACTTGCATATGGAATAACTTTATGGGGAAACGCAACAGGCTCTGACAGACTTTTCCGAATTCAAAAGAAAATCATACGCATAATGACCCATTCGAGTTATAGAGCATCCTGCAGACCATTTTTTAAAACATTAAGAATTTTGATGCAACCTTGCCTCTATATGTATAATCTATTTCTCTATGTACACAGTAATTATAACAGTTTTCTAAAAAATCAACATCATCATGACACAAGAGGAAAAAGAGACCTACTCATAGGTTAGCACTGCTCGAGAAAAGTCCACAATATATCAGGATTAAAATATATAATAAATTGCCACAAACAGGGAAATCCAAAAATCTTTTAAGAAAACAGTCAAAAGTTTATTCACCAACAAAGCATACTATTCAATTCAGGAATACATGGATGATGCACTGTGATCTCAATTTTATCTTAGAGTCTGTTCAACTTTAGGAAAACTATATACTCTAGATATTGTACATAATTAATATTCTCTTGCTTTATTATACTTTGTAACATATTGTATTGTAAATATTGTAGACTTATTTCTGATCTTAAAGTTTAGGTTTAAAATTTTGATGAGTCACCAATTTACGAGCACCTGCTCAACTATGTAAGTGTAATGTGACAAATAAAGTATTGTATTGTATTATATTGTCCTTTAGTAATTGTTAAATAAAATGCAGCTTAGTTTAACATAATAAGTTAATAGTGTGAACAATTTCACCTGTCTTATATCTAATCTGTATATATTATACAGAGCACATCTATGTGGTATGTGAAGCAGAAAGATGAAATGTGGGACTATTACGTTTATAAGAATCGAAACATTTGCATCTTTTGTATCTCCGAAATTAGCTCGTGCAGAGCAGTGATCCTCGGTCAGGGTGAGTCATCTGGATAAGGTTTTTTCCAGGTTTTTCCCTTATCCTTCAAGACGAATGTTGGGTAACTCTAAGCTCCATTGACCCTGGACTCATTTGAGGATCATTTCACCCAATTCATTCCCCATCCGATTAAAAAAAAACAGTGATCAGAAACTGCTTACAGTACTGTACTTAAAGGAGGGGTTTATTGTATGCATGCACATAAAAGAAAACGCTTATTAACTTCGCTAAACCAATCAACAGCTTAACCATTTTCTGTCCCAATATCTCTGTGTCTCTCTTCCCAACCAATTGTTCACAGCAGGATTAAACTAGGTTGAGACAGATTATAGGGAGTGGATTTTTATGTGATAAAAAGAAGTTGAAGTATTCATTTTATACAATGTGCTAAAAAGATAATACAAATGATAATGTTAAAATATTCTTAAAACTGTTAAAATATTTTTCTTAAATTTACATAAATGAGAGAAAATTATATATTATTGTTAGAGGTACCTATTATGTATTTCAAATGGCAAGAGTTCCAGACTCTGGCAAATTAGATGCATTAGCGCACTCAACGTTGCCACCTTATCACCCTAATATTTTTGTATTTGTCTTTCTCTCTCTCTCTCGCACACAGATGAATCTTCTTGATGTTAGATGTAAGGAATGCAAACTAAATTTTCCAAACTTTTATAATAATACAGTTGATGAAATCACAATTGCAAAATTGATATTCACAGATTATGTACATGTTATAAATTGCAATTATAGTTTATGAATGATTTACTTTTCTGTCTGTGAACAGTGAATGTCACTTATGTCAAGAGACAATTCATCATTGTCTTCATTGTCCAAGTATTGCAAATTTATGATGATTTATGATTTATGATTGGAGCCCAATCTCGTCACTTGCTATTTCTTTCCAAAAGTCGTCTTCTTGTAGTTTATGTGCATGTCTCACACAATTTTCCCAGTCCTGTGTCACTGTGTCAATTTATTCGTTAATAAGTCATTTAGCATCAGTCAGTTGAAAAGTATTATTTCTGTTTACAACATAATTTGAGCCCACATTAACTCAATTGTAATTGTATTGGCAATGGAACGGCAGATTCATGTTGTGTCTCATTTCAATTGCAAGTTGATCCAGTTGATCCAGTTTTCCCTGGCTTTTAAATTGAAGAATAACGGAATAATCCTGTGTTACACAAATAATGGTTTTAATAAAGATATTATACAAAAGAAGATTGAAAAGTTTAAGTATCAAAAAACTGTTAATGATATTTCTACTCTTAGAAAAATGAAAGATGATTATAATTTTAAAACATTTACTTACCATCCTTGGTTTAATAAATATTTTCAATTTTTTTTAAAGAAGTTGGTATAACTTTAGTTCCTCAAAATAAATATAGTATTAAAACTTTATTACAATTTTCTAAAAAAGATAAAATTCCTAATAATAAACAATCTGGTATTTATCAATTTAATTGTTTAGATTGCGAACAGGTTTATATTGGAAAGACAAAATGTAGTTTGTAAACCAGAAAGAAAGAATATTTTCGTAACATTAAATATAAACAAATTGATAAATCGGCCGTAGCAAATCATTTTTGGTCATTTAACCATGAAATAAATCCTGAAGTGAAATTATTAAAACAATTAAATGGTCCCATAGGGTTAATAGTGTGGGAGAAAATATTTCTTTTAAAAAATAAACACCGCTTAGTGAATTTTGACATACCAGCAATTGATTCTGTTTTTAGGTTTGTTTCGTATTCAGATGTTGGTAATGTTGGAAACGTATCATAATAAAAAAAATGACATGGTAACCGAGATTTCCTTAACAACGGAGTTTGTTTAATAAACTGAAGACGAAGACAATGCGCCTTCTAAATCGGTCTTTTATAAAGAAGAAGGAATTAACATCAACTTCTTAAGTTAAGTGGAGATTCTGTTACAAATATTTTTATTTGTATAATATTTGTAGCTTCACTGTGACTAGCGTCATTTTCTGTGTGATCAGGAATAATCCTGCTTTGAACTGTAGAGTAAATAGAGATTACAAACCATTCTTACTTAATGAATGGTTTGTAGATACATAATGTGATACAGTCTGCCGTGCAGCATTCTTACAGGCCATCAGGAAGTGTACTGTTTACTGTCTCTCGAGTTTAGCTTATTCAAAGCAATTCTTTTATCACATCATGTTAGACATTTACATTTCAGTTCTGAGTAATAACAAATGTATGTACACACATACATGCCAAGCAGTAATGATATTCATTACAGTGCTTACGTCGTGATGCAGTGTTATAATATATTGATACCTCATTTACTTGTATTAGGGAAACTATTTGCGCTAAATTATGGGGTTTTTACTGTTATTTTAGACAAATTACTCTCTACCTTTCTCATGGATCACTTTTTGCAAAATCTGAATATTTGTCTTAGCGCAAGTAGTATTTATTACAGATGGACTCAGTTTGCACATATCACATACCACTTAAGGAGAATGCGATATGACAACACTACAGGACTCGGATTGGTTGCTCACCTAGTGGCATTCAAAGACAACTATCATCCCATTTGAAACACATAATAGCACTTGTAGATGGATAACAGCTTCTAGCATGTTCCCTTAATTGTAGTGGACACTAAAAGTCCTCTCCAAATTGTACATAATGAATACATGCTAATAGGCTAAATATTTTATTGTATTGCATTTATTTCATCCTTTGGAACATAATACATATGTTATATGACACGTCAGTTCAAGATACAAAGATAAATATAAAAAGTTACATAAGACTAAAAACTGTAACAGATACAGGATAGCGCCTTATATTGTGAAAATTATCATTTCATATTACAGAATATCAGACAACCAACACTCACATACTCTAAATCATTTACTTGTTTACCATCCACGACTTGAGCCACTTCATGCAGTTTTTAAAACCCATTATTTTTCTCAAACAAATTTTAAAATTTTTCTTTTAGTACTTTTAGCCCTGGTAATGAATGAATTAATTTTAATTTCAAAAACCTACTCCAGCTTGTTTTTCCTCAACAGTTTATGTATGGAGTGACACAAAAAGTTAAGTTTTAGATTTGAAATGGTAAATCATTTTTGAATTCGACATCTTTCAATGAACCCTGACATTATAGATGAGACGCAATTTCTAATAGATTCAAAACTTTCTGAATTGGTTCCATAGTACAAAACGGCACATTTGACAAGTGCACTAGCATGTGAACACTGGCGCAGGAGGAACAGGAAAATTGGGATGTTTTCTCTGCAGAGATTAATCCTCATTGGTAATTTAATAAATTTTTGTTTTCCATTTGATGCAAGTCTGTCCATGTTAGGATATAGGAAGTCATGCATTTACATAATCCATAAAGAGTATGAACTACACAAGTGACATGAGCCCGCCTCGGTAGCGTGGTGGTAGCATGTCTGCCTCACCTTCAAGAGGTCCCGAGTTTGAATCTCGGTCACGGTGAGTTACGTGGATAAGGTTTCTTCCGGGGTTTTCCCTTATCCTGAAAGACAAATGTCAGGTAACTCTAAGCTCTATAGACCCCGGGCTCATTTGAGCATCATTTCACCCATTCCATTCATGTCCGATATGACTTAACGTTAAAAAAAAAGTGACTTGAATTGTTTTTGAAAACTCTTCTTTATTCATGTACTATTTCTGAGAAAGATTAATACCTACTTGTTATTTTTTACAGCTACTGCATAGTTTTATTGTATAACCTCACAATTGATACATATTTGATGCAGATAGTTCTCTACATGTACTAAATATGACTGCTTACTATTTTGTAATTTACAATATACCTACAACATTTTCTATTGTTATGAAAGTTGAATCTTAGGTTTCATCAATGCCTACCCAAGTGCTGCTGTAATTTTTTACAAAGTTCAGTCATAACTCTAAGGAAGGTAATTCTTTCTTAATATTGATTCTTCAGGAAGCTCACTGTTGATATGTTTAGTCAAAGAATTTCTAAGTTGAACATTATTGACATTTTTGTATGGAGTGTTAGTCGCAACAAATGCTCTGTATAGTTCTAAATAATATTGGGAACTGTTTGATTATGCGTCAAACTATTTCAGTTATTGTAGATATCTTTATTCCTTACAGTGCGTTCAATGAAAAAGGAGCATGCCCAATAGAAGAATTTTACTTCTGGCTGCTTGCTATCCATTTATCTTTTCACATTGTTTGGTTAAAATAGCGGAAGTATTACCTTCCCATTCCCTTATTTTGTAACTTCAAAGCAGGGATCACTGGCAGAGGTCTATCTGCATTTATAACTGTCTTTTTTTTTTTAAATTGAAAGTATGAGACTTGCCACTTAAGTAAAGAAACAGCCATACTAAGTGCCACATTCCCTATTATTATGTACTGCTACTATGAGAATATGGTTGCACTAATAAGACATTGTGAAGGATGTGCATTATGAGAGAAGGCCCAGCTTGCTTAGCTTACCCTTAATGCATGCCACAGGTTATTAATTTGTTTCTCAGAATATTATGGAAAGAGAACATAATTTCTCTGATATGATATGTGAAGAAATTTAGTAACATTGACGTCCAAATTAATTCATAACACAGTTTATAGTCAGTTTTTTTACACTGCTTCACTTACATCCTAATTTTTGAGGGACTAGTTTCAGGAGCTGTTGTTTCCATTTTCATCCTCGAAGGTCCAACTCATTTTCACATTTAATTTTAATTTTTTGTGGGACCATCAGATCTTTGAGGTTGAAAATGGTAGCTACAGTTCGCGAAACTAGTTATTCAAAAAATTAAAATGTAAGTGTGAAAAACGACTACAGACAGTGTTATGAATCTGAATAGTAATTCAGTTGCATGCATTCCCCTTGTACTAATGATGAAACATGCAATGCAAACTATCTGCGAAGGTTTAACTCAATGAACATGAAATAGAAGAATAAGCTTTTTCAAGAATACTTTATAGTAACTATATAAAATAAATAATAATAGGTGGAAAATCTGTTATGAATATAACACAGTGGTTCTTTTTTATTGTTGCAGAATCTTAGCAGGTAAACGGTTGGAAAATCCAATATATTTAGTGATCAAAGTATTGTCTCTGTATGTACAGCCATGCATAGTAAAGCATTTTGAAGAGAAAAACGTGGCATTCATTGTTATTTCTCCTCAATTTGTACTCATTTAGTTTAAAACATTATAAGCATGACAAATAATGCCTATTATATACAAACAAATATATATGTATATATAAAGATTAGATTTTATATAACTGAATTTGGGTAACAATTGGAAAGTGTTTATGCATGATAAAGATGTCATTATGTTTCTCATTTTATATGGAGTGTAAATTATTGTGCAAATCAATCCATTTATTAAATACAAAATATTGGAACAAATGAGTAGTGGCTTATTGGACGCATACACATATTTGATGTATATGAATTATAATTCATAAGACTGGCAGTTATATGAATACTCAAGTACTTCACCTATAATACTGTAACGGGAGCTCTGAAACACCCTGTGAGCAGCTGGCAACGGAAGACAGGGGAGGCTCGGTTAGCCACGCCCTTCCCTCGTTTGTCTTATAGTGGTGACAGCCAGTGGTCGGAAAGAAACATAATTGTGCGTCTGTTTTCCTTCCACCTGGTTCTCGATCTTTCTGTTACTAGAACAATCGTGCAAACACCAGAAACCGGCGGTATTCCTATAAAGAGGGTTACAGACAGACGGAGTTAGTTAGTCAGTTGTTGGTTTGAGTTGGTCAATCAGTTGGTTAGTGAATGAGGACAGTTCTTGGTGTAAGAAGGCAGTGTTAGTGACGTGTTAATGAACGAAAGGGTTGTGCAACGGAAGACTGTACGAACTGTGTTTGGGTATCGGAGTTTATGTAATCGCGAGTACAAGTGAAGTTGTAACGGACGAACTGGTGAATTGTAACTGTGTGCAGCAAGTAATTTTGTGTAATTGGCAAGTGTTAAACTGTAAGTCGGTGGAAATAAAGAACATTGTTGAGTGGTGTAATTGGACTTTTCATTTCACGAACCCACAAAGTCACAATACCTTATAATGCCTTATTAACAACATTACCTAATTTACTATAGCACTGCACAAAAAATCATATATTATTACATTAAATTTGGAGCTATGAAGTATTTATAGTTTATTAAATGTTCATCACCACTTCAAATATATTAAAGCATGAGCATAATTTACTTAAAAATTAGTGTTTGGAGTTTATTAATGTTACAATTAAAATATGCATTGTCAGTTTAATTCATTTTCGGACTTGCTAGAATTTAAAATCCATATTTTAAATCATATACTTGTCATAAATGTTTTTAATTTTTTTATACATAATTGAATGCTGCTTTTAAAAAGACTTTTGAGATATAGGAGTTGTTAACAGTCAAAAATGATGATGACAAAGATGATATCACCAATATCATTATTCTTCTCATCATTTCCTTAGAGGTAGGTGTTCTCTTAAATAAGAGATGATTAAGGTCATAGAAAGAGAATATAACTCTGGCTATTTTTATTTTTCTCAAATATTTAGATACATCTATATTATTTTTCAAGTAATTGAGTGCTTCAGATGCAGTATTTTTGAAAAGCTGTGAAAGAATACCTCAATTTAAATATATAAAAGAAATATAGTGTTCCGTTTGCAATCACTTCTTTAAATCCAAAAGGACAGAAAAGTGATGGTGCACATTTTAGTTTCTCTGTAATCTACCAGTCAGGAATGTATGTTGAGTGAATGAATGAATTGGTATCAATATTACTGTGGAAATAAACAGTTTCACTAGATGGTATTTGTTTCCATTTAAAATTCTTGTAGCCAAAGTAGCAAACAAAATTTACATTTCTAGTATGAAGTAAGAAATGAATTATGGAGTTTCCACATTTTTCATTATATTAGTTCTATAACTATTTTTAAGCTTGCACTTTCATATTTTAACTTTTTTGTATGAATTGTTTATAGAATTATTTTATAGGTATTTAGTGAATGATTTTCTCTTCTTTTTATGTATTGCGTGACTGCCACCTCTATATGATCTAAACATAAATCTGTCAATTTATAAAAACTGACATGTTAATAAGCAAGTTCAGCTGAAAGGTTGATAATTCCTGACTTAACATTTCTCTCCCCATCAGATCAAAACCCATTTTCACTCCAATTTCAAGTATTATACAAAACAGCTTGCTATACTGAATAATGTAAAATAATTTTGTAAACACTGTGTTAAAAACTTGATAAATGTGAAACAGTTTTCAAAAATAGAAACTATTAAAATGAATTATCTTAAAAAAAATGCTAAACATATGAACTAAATTAATATAATTTTGAGTCGAACTAATACTCAATGCTCCATTTATTGCTAGTACTTACCTAGAATGCATTTTGTTAGGATCTTCCTAACATCATCAGCTGTTGTTGACTAATAGACGTTGGTTTGGTGAACTCATTGGAGGCGATAGGTGCGTCTCTGTCGGTATCTTGATGAACTTGGGGGCCTATTGCCTCCAATGAGTTCACCAAACCAACATCCATTGGTCGACAACAGCTGATGATGTTAGGAAGATCCTAACGAAACGCGTTCTAGGTAAATACTAGCAATAAATGGAGCATTGAGTATTAGTTTGACTCAAAATTATATTAATTTTGTGCTTTATTGTATCATAGTCCTTACACATTGGAATATGAACTAAACAGTTGTTTACCTTGCTGCATAGTAACAGAACTTTCTCTCCATTGTTTTGATCACTAGAGTTCTTTAAAGCAAACAGTTTATGTTTTGAGATCTTTAGAATCTGAAGAAAGCATTATTAGAAAGAAAAATAATTACTGCTGTTTCCTGTAATTGAAACATCGAGTTTTGAAACATTAAAGTAATAAATTTTTTCTTGTGGACCCTGTAAAAAGCATGTAATTTTTACTCTAGATTCTCATATGATCCTGTGTATCTGTGATAAAATATGTATCAAAATCAATTTGGTACACTTTTATTAGTATTAAGAGGATGCACAAAGAAAAACAACATTTGGATGAGTAATTTGTAGAATAACTCTCTGATAGAAAGTTGTATTTATTTTCACACCAGATTTTTATAACTCTTCATACCAACTATCAAGTGGAGAATGTATGATGAATGTCTATATGAATGTCTATATAATTATTATTGTACTTCCTATTACAGACGCTGAACCTGAAGTAGGTCCTATACCATGCAAGCTGTGTGGTAAACTAATCTCGTGTCGATCGAACCTGTTGAAGCACTTATCTCGCATGCATGAAGTACTCCCACCTGAAAGTTGCAAGCTCTGTGGCAAGTGGGTGAAGCACAGGTTTGCCATGCGAGATCATCTACGTCACATGCACGGTATGAGTGGTACCTACCAGGCACAGAGGAAAAGGCAGTGTCTGTAACGTCTGCAAACTTTGTTCTAGCAAACTTTTTTATTCATTGGTATTGCAGTGAAATATTACTGGCTGTATGATTTATCCATCCATCTGCACCATGACAGATTTATTTGGTATTCAATAGCAAGTGTTGAGTAGATTTTGCTGTATTGTTTTGTCATAAATTTAAAAAGAGGAGTGGTATAAAATTTTTAAAGTTATGATATTTTTCCTTACAGATTGTTTGGAATATTCTTTGCATTTAAAAAAAATATGGCTTATTGCACTCACCAAAACATTATTTATCTAGTTCTATTTATTCTGAGATTCCAGGTTATATACCTGCAGAATTATTTTTATATATATGCAGAATTGTGCAATAATAATTAGTGATATTTATATATAGTCTTCTAATGGATCTCTTAGGAACAGTTCGACACTTAATTTAATTATTTATTATCATAATTTCATTACAAGTCAGATATGTAGGATGAAAATCAAAAAATTTCACATATTTAATGGCTGAAAATTCTATTTGGGTTTAGTTTTCATGGTTATTGTATTGACAACACTGGGGATTAACCAAGCATAGTGAGCTTTTTCCATGAGCTATTTCCGTAATTAATAGTTTAATTTTATATCCTTGATCAATCTATGTGTAGCTTTTACCCATCTTTTATTTTAGGTCTCATGGATACGATTGAATAGCCTGAAACAAAAGCACTGCACCCCTCGCTACAGGCAGTAGTTGATAAACATATGGGCACGTGGCGAACTGGCTTTCAAGCGCTGATCTAGTTTAGACATTCACTCTGTACCAAAATCACTTATTTTATATTAATTCTAAGTTGGTACTTATTATTTCAAAAGTTAGTACTTCCTCTTTCTTAGCTCTTTGTTGTTTGTTGAAAAAATAACAAATGAAGTACAATATTGTGTGAAAAAAAATTGCAAAGAAGTGAAAAGTTTTAAATAAAGTTTCGTGTTCTTAGCATAAGTTTCATATTTATCTCCAACTCACCACACACTTGCAGCAGGTGTGAACAGATACTTGACTGCAAACCAAACAAAAATATTTAATTCTGAAGTTCTATTTTGTTGCTAGACTGTGCAGATAATATATTCAGTAATGTTCAATTATCTTTTTTATTTTTCCAAATAGATAAAACTGTTATGGGACTTATTATTGGTTATATTTGGATCTCCCTGCATGCAAAATCTGCATACTCATACCCCTAACACCCTATATACATATAATTTTATTACACATATCAAACATAAAATTAAATATGTCAGCTTCAATTATTTTAAATGTTCTGTAAATATGTATAAACCATTTCTTTGTTCTTCTTGGTAATTTCATAGATAGCATCAACATTGGTGACTTTTATTAGGTACTTAAAATGATAAAATTCACTATTTTAGTATTTTAGTCTACAATTCTATCATTCTGAATTCAATGACAGTTATATAGCTGTCACTATTTATCAAGTACTTACACTTAAAAATTGGGTTTCAGTATGCCCATTATGAAAATCTAACCCTGGGCAAATGCCAAGGAGGTAACTTAAACTTAAGTTGTAATTATACAAATATAACAATTTGCAACTAAAGCTCCACTTAACTTAAGAAAATGGTGTTAATTCTTCTTTCTAATTGATATTTTTCTTTCAAATTGATATTGATTTCACGAACTCTTGTCTGCATCTTCAGTCAAGGAAAATCACAGGTTTTCTCCTGTGGTTTTCCTTGACTGAAGATGCAGACAAGAGTTCGTGAAATCAATATCAATTGGAAAGAAGAATATCAATTAGAAAGAAGAATTAACACCATTTTCTTAAGTTAAGTGGAGCTTTTGTTGCAAATTGTTATATTTATATAATATTCATTGCTTCACTGTAGCTAGCTTCATTTTCTACCTAATCATTAGGTTGTAATGTTTCCTTTATCTAATTTCCTGTTCCACTTATAATTTTATTTCATGTATCACCAGTTTCATTTCATGTGGTAAAAATGGGAATTATGCACTATTTTAAAACAATAATACTTCTGCATGTTCTGTCTTTGCTTTCCATATTTTTATAATTTTTCCATTATTTTGGATAATTGTCCTGATCATCTGTTTTAGATATATTGCTATTTTAAATATTTATGTTATATTTGAGTTACAGAAAACAGCAGTTCAACACCCACAAATATAACAATGTGAAGAGCTTGGAACACAATTTTACAGTTACATTTGCTTTTGTATCTGAATAATTTAACAGCCATGATACAGCTGCAATCTATTGTTTCACTTTGTAGTAGTGTTTAAAAATTGATTATTACTAGAAACCTGTAAGGTCCCTCTCTCTCCTTCCCCTTCAAGATGATATCTTAATTTAAAATCTACAGGTTCAGTTTCAAATACCTCAGAAAGTAGGGAAAATCAGCAGCTTGTATATTAAGAGCATCAAATCTAAAACAGCAGAAAACATAAAATAAAAATATGGAATTCAAACATTGAATCTATATCACTTAGATCATATATAAACAGACTGGTCTTCTCTGGGATTTTTGTGCTTTTAATAAACATGTAATAAATGCTAAGAATATTCCCAAACTACTTGGAGAACATATAAGGTATATAAACTAAAGTAAATAAAGCTGATATTAATTAAAATGTTTCAGAAATGCTAAACATTAAAATAAAAAAGCATGAACAATTGTTAATGTAATTAATGAAATACATTAAATACTATCTAGTCGTGAGTTTAAGCATATCATGACATTTTTGCACTCCGTACATCAAAAAATGACATCCGAAGAAATTTAAGAAAGAGAGCCAGCATGTATGTAATAATGAGTAGGGTGTAGATACTTGAGAATGTTTGAGAATGTTTCTTAATTTTCTCTTAACATAATAAGTGTTTGCATTCCCTAGTTTGTTTAAAAAGTTATAATAAACAAATTGTCTGTTTTTTTTTTCTTTTTTATGGTTATTGATATTTAAGTAATTTTTAACTTACAGGCACTTGTTGGATTACAGAGTGATATAGCCAGTAAGATGGCAAATATGTACTAAATGCTACAAGAATAATTTATTGGTTTTAAGTTAATTTTTACTGTGAGATCAAATTGTTATATAAAGGATGAAATATTATTTTCAAATAAATTTAAAAACATTATGTAACGGCTGTTATTATCTACATATAATTTCGTGTACTGTTTGAATATCTTGATAGAGCAGTAGAGGCAGTTTTTTCTTATTTAAGTAAAAGAGCATTTAAAAGTCTGATGTTACAGCTGTTTAGTGAAATGTCTGTACAAAAGCTTATATTTCTATCTACTTTTATAACCATATTTGCAAAAAAATGATTTCATGGTGGTACATTAACACCATTCTTATTATGCACAGGAAGCCAAGCTTGGTGAGACTGGTATATATTAAATCAAGAATTCAAAGCAAAACTGTAATCACTAAGTATTTCAAATACAGAATCACAAACTTGGAAGATGGCAATATTATTAAAGAATGTTTTCATATTCAAAAGAGAAGTAACTGGGGTGGGTCTTGGGCGCATAAAATGAATGATGTGTTGAAGCGGATAGGTATGAGTCATTCTTGGATATATGCAGAGTATGGGTATCGAGGCTTCTGGAAAGAAGTTAAGCTAAGATTAAAAGATATTGATAGACAAGATATTTTCGCCAATATAAGTGACAAAAGCTCACTGAGATTATATAGAGAAATAAAAACAACCTGGGGGAGGGAAGGATATATAGATATATGTAGTAAGTTAGGGCGAGAAGTTTCTGCTTGGGTGAGAACAGGAGTGAGAAACTTGAAAGGTATAGGTCAAGATAAATGTCCATTGTGTGGAGAAGAGAATGCAGATTTCCATTATATATTAAATTGTAGTCAAACAAAGATATGGAGAGAGGGACAATTTGGGGGGTGAAGTAGTAATTAGAAACATTCTGTCAGTAAAAGAGGAAAAGAACAGGAGAAATATAGGGAATTATTTAGGTAAAGTTAAAGAGAGATGGCTAAGAATAATTAAGAGAAAAATCTAGAGTGGGATAGGTGAAATGGCAAAATCTGTAAAAAGGAGTAGAGGGCCTCCAATACACAAAAACCTAGGTTTAGGTATATGGGGACCGAATTGTGGTCAACATGATAGGATTTTCAGGATTTAGGAATATATGGCATTTTTCAGTATGGATTTTATAATTGTAATCTTGATTTTGTATTTCCATTTGATGTTTTAAAAGGAAAGATGAGAAATAAATTACAAATTACAAGTATTTCAAAGGGTATGGCTTAAAAGTGAGGCAAATTTCATGAAAAATGCTATATATTTGAATGATAATGGCTCTTTAACAAACTTTTTTTTCCCCTATCATTACAGACTCCTGTCATTTCTCTGGGTGCACTTCAGCCTAAGGCTCATTGTGCTACCTGTATTGTTACTCATATCCATCCCACTACACATGCATACACATGCATCCCTTAGAAAGGTATGCAGGGTTCTGATGGGTATGGATTACTTCTTTTGGTTCTATAATCATTGCCCCAAAAGCACTATAACTCCTGTGAAACAAAGCTTCACAGGAGCATGGAATAAGCGGTTCATTTCAGTCTCTTTCCTGCAGCATCTGCAGTCTGAGTTACTCTGATATACCCCTATTGTGTTCAAGTGCTTTTTCACAAGTGTGTGTCCTATGAGAAAAGCAGTGATAGCTTTCAGCTGAGCTCTGTTGCATTTTAATAGGCTTTCAGCTCTTTTATTACATGGTTCCCTAATACGAGGGTTGGAACAAAAGTATGGCATGTTTTTTCTTGAAGATATCAGTCCGGTTGGAAAATGTGACATATATAGACGAAAGGACAAGGTGTTAACTGCATGTGTGGACAATGAATAGCACTGAAATATCGTAACACACTAATTTATTACGATATACAGGGCAATGTGGCCTTCATGGTGCAAAAGAATGACAACACAGTACACACACAGTTGACACGACAAACCTGGGCCTAAAGACCCTCAAAGTAGTCCCCTGCTACTGTTACCACATGCTGCCAACAATGTGGGAGATTCTGAATACCATCTGCCTCATCATTTGCCGCACCATGTGTGAATCGGGTCACCTGTTCGCACACAGCCTTAGTAATGTCCTCTCGTATTGCAAACTGCCTACCATGTAGTTCTTTAATCTTTCAAATGAGATAAAAGTCACAGGGAAAAATGTCAGAAGAGAACAGGGGGGTGCTCCAATTCTTCCCATCCCCAATGTCACAGTAGCTGCCCTACACATTCCGCTTTAGTGGTTTTGCATTGTCATGCAGGACTATTGCACCATCCACAAGATCTGGATGTTTCTCCTGAACGCTACGTGTACCTGTCACACCAAGAAGTCCCCATAGTACTGTGCAGTCACTGTCCTGCCATGTTGAACGAAGTGGCAAACAATGACACTCCTGATGTAATACCCAACAATCGCCATCAATTTGACTGGGGAAGGATTCTGACGGAACTTCTGCCTCCTTGGTGATCTAGCATGTCGCCACTTTGCAGACTTACGTTTCAGTTCTGGTTCGTATGCTATGGCCCAAAATTCATCGATGGCGATTATTCGTGACAAGAATTGATCGCCGTTCTGTTGCCAGCGTACAAAGTGGTCGGAGCTTATTGCATAGCGCACCCACCTTTGAACTTCTGTCAGTGCATGTGTACTCACCACAATGTGATTTTACATAGTTGCAGCTCATTACGTAGTATCCTGTGAATGGTGCAATTCTCGATGCCACTTGTCATCTCTAGCTCCAGTAGCATTCATCGTCTGTCTTCATCCAGGAGCTGTTCGATGATGGCACGTGCCATGTCGGTCTGCACACTGATAGGTCATCCCAAATATTGCTCATCACTAGTTGACACATGTCCTTGCTGAAACTTTCCTACCCACTATGCTACTGTACGGTATAGTAGGTCATTATTCCCAAGGGCTTCCACTAATTCACTGTGACATTCCATTGCATTTCTCCCTTGGATAATGGCTATTTTGATGTAAGCTCGCTGCTCAACACGGGTTAGTTCTATCTCGCACGACACTGACCAACTGATTTCACAGCCTTCACTGTCCTACTACCAGTTATCACAGAGTCATCGTTCTGCATACACATTATGCCTGCAGAACTTCACAGACATATATACGTTTGTGATCCATTCACATAACCACAAGAAAAAAATGGTTGCCATGACTTTTATCCCAACCCTTGTAAATCGCTTACCATGTCTGTTACCTGGAGTTTTGAGCTGATTTTTGTGATGTTCTCTCTTGGACCCGTTCTTAATGGCTTCTCTAGTTGAGCTTCGAGATGTTTTTAGAGCTGGTTCTGGTCCAATAAATGATGTAGCTGCTCCTTGTCTAGCAAGCTCATCAGCTTTTTCGGTGGCCTCTATTCTCCTATGGATCAGCACCCAGTTAGTTGTATTTCCAACACAGTTGCATATTTACCCAAGGGAAAAGATCCTTTAGACTTTGGTCTTATGCCATAAACTCCAGAAACAGTCCCTGTTTGATCTCTCTGTAAACCAGATCAAGGTTTGCTCAGGTGTTTCCAGATTTTAGTTTTTCCAATATTCCGGATCTATAATGTTCCAGAAGATCTTTTTAAACTGTTTGATTGGAATTATATAGTCCAAAGGCATATTGAAGAAAGCATCTCCTATACACTTCACACATGTTCTTTCATAAATACTTGCTAAAGTTGAAAAGCAGAATCAGACAGAAAAATTCATCATAGAAGATTTAAACCATGGAACTTAAGCTTCCTGTACCACTACTCTAAGCAACTTAGTTACCATGGCAACATGCTAGTAAAATGTTAAATTCATTAAGATCTGTGTTTCAGATCCTGGCATTGAATACTTTGGTCTGATGCTACCCTTTTACCACATATCTTAACATAATTCTTTTCTACAGCAGTTAAACATTCTATGTATTACAGCAAAATAAATACAGCAGTTGTAAATTACTTAGACATATTTTGTGATATATTATCTTTTTTGGAAATAGAATCATGAAGAACATGTTTCTTGATTACTTGATTGTATTACCAGTTTTCTTGTTTACTCATTATTTATCGGGTTGTCTCATAAATTCGTTCACTTCTTGTTACGTGTTTACGACTAAGAACTCCTGAGAACACTGCATGCCCCCATTACTTTTACGTCAAAGAAGTTGCCTAACAATATGGGGTTTGTTTACAAATACAATAACTGAAAAGAATGCTGTGAACACAAACCACAGCGACCTCACGGCCAAAGGTAAATAGGTCAACTTATGTAAGAATTGGTAACCAAACTTCAGTACGAGTTTGTGGATGCAACAGTGTGGAGTTGTAACTTGTGGATGTTAATATGGAAGGCAAGAAGGAACATTTTCGACATTTAATGCTGTTTTATTACCGTAAAGGTAAAAAAGCCTCACAAACTCAACGGAAAATTTGTGCTGTTTACGGAAAAGATGCAGTGACGAATCGGGCATGCCAAAAATGGTTTACTCGATTTCGAGCTGGGAACTTCTCTGTGAAAGACAAACCTCATTCTGGACGACCTGTGGTTACGGATGAGGAAAGGATAAAGGACATGATTACGAACAACCCCAGAATAACTCGGGAGGTAGGTCAGGAGCTAAACTTATCTCATGCAACTGTAGCCAGGCACCTAAAGAAACTTGATTACATAAATCTTCAGAATGTATGGGTTCTGTACAAACTGAGTGAACAAAATTTAGTTCAGCGCGTTTCCATCTGTGACACATTGATAAGACACAATGAAACTGCCCCTTTTCTGAAACAGCTGGTTACAGGAGATGAAAAGTGGATTGTGCACAACAACATCCGAAAGAGAAAGTCAATTCCTAAACCAGGGCTTCATCCTGAGAAGATTATGCTGTGCATTTGGTGGGACTGGAAAGGAATTATTTATTACGAATTTCTTCCTCCTGGGGAGACCATCAATTCAGAGAAATACTGTTCTCAGTTGGATCGTCTGAAGGTTGCCCTAGAAGAGAAAAGGCCAGAGTTAGCATCTAATGGTGGAGTCGTCTTTCATCAAGACAATGCCAAACCACACACTTCTAAGGTAACTCGTCAGAAATTACGGGATTTCGACTGGGATGTGTTACCTCATCCGCCTTATTCTCCAGACATTGCCCCATCCGACTATCATTTATTCCGATCCCTGCAAAATTTCTTTAATGGCAAACACCTTACTTCCTTGGAGGATTGCAGACTCGCCGTAGAAGAATTTGTCAACCAGAAAACTGCAAGATTTTGGAAAAATGGCATTGATAAGCTTCCTGAGAAATGGAGATATGTTATTGATAATAATGGTGCATACTGCACAAAATAAAGTTTGGTTTGAAAATTTCATTGCCTTGTTCTTTCGATGACCTTGCATATGTAAACAGGTTACCCCTACATAATTAGGCAACTTCGTTGCTGTAGTTGTGATACGGGCATACAGTGCAGGCGTTCTTTGTCGTAAACACGTAACAAGAATCAAACGCATTTATGAGACAAACCAATATTTGCATTGCTAAAGTTACTACCACTAGGTGACATTTTGAAAGCATTGCCATCTACTGAAAGTAGATAAGCAAAAAGTAATTTGTATTCTTACATTTTTGTAAACATCTGTTGATTTCCTGTTCACTCGTGATTATTGCTACATTATTGAACAGACAATAAAGAAAGTTCTTACTGAAGAAAAAATACAGATCTCATTAAAATATATGATTATGTTAAATAGCAATAATTACCAACATATTTAGTTTTGCATGATGTTAAAATGATACGAATATTCTTAATGAGTAAGAACTATGATATAATGAAGCACAAAATTAATATAATTTGGAGTCAAACTAGTATTCCATGCTCCATATATTGAAATGTTTACTACTATGCTTTCTGTTAGGACCTTCCCAACATCCTCAGCTAATGTCGACTGTTGAATTTTGATTTGGTAAACTCCTTAGATTGGTATCTTTATGAGCTTGAAGTTTGGGTTTTCTTCAGAGGTGGTGTCAAAATTGAAGAGTTATCCTTCATAAATATATTTTGTCACGTGGTTAATGCAGTGGACATTTATTAAAAAGTGTTCAGATGTTATGAACATAATTATATTTTATGTTATATTTTGAACATAATTTATACAGTTTTTGTTTTCTTTCGTGCATCTTTGCCATTTCTATGCCATTGTACTCATAACTGAATCACGTAGAGAGGTACCTCAGGGAAACTCCCTCTTGATTTCAAGAAGTGAGTCAAAGTTGCTTTTTATTCAAACAAACTCTGACCTTGTACGTAGAGTCATGTACACAGAGTCAAATATGTTCTTAGTCACATCAAATTGAGTCATAAGTTATGAGACTTGTTTCAACTTTATTCACACCACCTAATGTCACTATGATGTCAAATAGGTTATTAATCACTTCTGCCAATGCCACAGCAGAGCCACAGATGTAGTTTTGAAGTATATGTCCAAATGAGAATAACGTTGTATTACTCAATAGATTTGTAAAGAGACAAAATATACCCAGCTTTTCTATTTAGAAAATCAACAATAGATGGTAATGATGGATAGAGTCAACATGAAAAATTCAATGCCATGGCCGGGATTTGAACCACGGATCTCCTGGTTTCCGTCCAGTCGCTCTTAACCTTTGAGCTACCATGGCCAACGTGCCATGGAAGGTTAAGAGCGACTGGACGGAAACCAGGAGATCCGTGGTTCAAATCCCGGCCATGGCATTGAATTTTTCATGTTGACTCTATCCATCAAATATCTTAGCCGATATACGGCTAGTGTGGAGAAATGATTAATTTCCATCAATTAACTAAAATAAGATGGTAATGAGTTTAACAATTTCTTTTTCTTCATAATACTGGTTTCAAATTATTTCATTAAAGACTCCCTTCATGTAATGTTTTGTTGAAGGCACTAATGTGTTTGTCTCCATGTGTAAAATCAGAATGCATAAACAAATACAAAATTGCATGTATCAAAAACTGAATTTAAAATACTTGGTGCTAATTTTTGGACTCTCTATCCATTAAAGTTGAATATGTACAGAGCATACTTACCTTGTGTATTAAATTTTAATAATGCCTCAAAATGATGAGAGAAACATATGAAGAATAATTCCAAAACTACCAGCCTTTTTGCAGAGTAAAGGAGAGGAATAATTTTTCCCTTTTCAAAAGCTTTTACATTTATGTATACTGCTAAGAATGCAAAATGTAACCTTGAGTTAATGCAGGATGTAGGAAGGTTAAAAGGTGACATGCAGTTTCAAACTGTGTTACTTAAGTTGCAAACTAAGATGCGCATTCTCTGGTGCCTCTTGAAACCATTTTTTGAGCATTTATCATGACTTTCAAATAGTAAATAGAAAAATAAGCTTTTGTATAATTGATTTAGATAGTTAAAAAAAATGATGAGCAGAGAAGTTTGTGAGAATGTCAAAACCTTTTTTTCCATTCTCCTTTTTTTTTCCCTTATTCTTCTTTCTTTCCTTATTTCCCTCTTTTTCATAATAAGTATTCCTGGTGGTAACTAAGTAATAAGAATTGTCTTAATTAGCTAAATGTTAGCATTTAAGTTATGTTTACTTAATAAGGATCTTGAGTGCATTATATGTTGCTTGATAAAATTTAAGTATTTAAAGTATCTAACTGTTATGTTTTAATTAATTTGTTAAATTACTAAACTGAGTGATAAGTACAATGTATCTAATTGCTCTTCTTGGTTGCTTACGTCAGGCTATTTGTCTGAGAAGTATTAATAAAACTTGTGATATATTTTTGTGCCAAAACTAATTTGTGTAGAGGCATCAAACTGAATTGTTTCCATTGTGGAGAACATATAATTAAACATAATCATTACACCAAAACACCAATTTTTAATGAGCACAGTTCTTGAAATCTGTTCTTTAAAATAGCTTTGAAAAGTGTGTTATTACTGTGTATGCAAATTAGCAGTCAAGAGAAGATAATATGAAAGATGAATAACGTAATAGAAATTAAAATTCACAGTCTTCTTTTCATGCTGAACAAGATGTACAAAAACTGTTGCCCAAGAATAAGAAACTGTGATAGGAATATAATGTAGAATATAAACTTAATTCAAAAGCAATATAATTAAATGGAAACAGAATAAATATTAAACTGTGCATATCGGCACCAAACCGATCAACTTTGAGTTGAAATCGCTTATATATAGTAAATTATTATATATGTATAATGCTTCCAGATTCTGAAAATGTTGAGACAGAAAGAGGTAGCCAAAACATGTACATATTGATACCTGTATATTGCTTGATTTATTTAAATTTTCTGAAAAATATGCTAGCATCTGAATTTTGTGGTGTAGGGGGATTCTATGCTGACTTCTAGTTCCTGAAGTTGCAGGTTGAAAACTGGTCAAGGATGGAGTTTTTCACACAAAGCCTTAGCATGGCTTCCTTCAAAAGGAAAGTAAGCCAATGGTCCTATGTCTTAGATTTGCAGCACGTAAAAGGTAATCAAGACTGATAAAGAGGAGGACTCTGAGGAAAATTAAGTGGATTTCTCACACCCTGTATAGGATTTTGAGAACCACAACAGTTAAAGAGCATTTAACAAAAAAGGAGTTGAATGTGGATTTAACTTCTGTTGGTTACTGTGAATACAGAATGAAATAAATAAGTTATGCACAGTTGAATACATTTGTTCTGCCCTTTATTCATAGAAAGCTAGCAGGAATCATTTCAGCAGAGTTTTTAGGATTATTAACAAATGTGAACACCATTATGAATATACCAACAAGGTGATTGAAGTCAATAAGATTCATGGATGAAAGTTTTGCAGTTCAAATCCCTCAGGATTGACTTCCCTGATTGAGGTTTTTTCCATTTTCTTCAGTCTCCATAAATTGCAACTTAGGCGTGGCATTTTGGCTGAAATTTTATTTTCCTATTATTTTATGTATCTCTTCCTAGGTGCAAATAAATACTGAGTAATCTAATATCACATAAATAATTATGGTTTAGACTATAGGACCTGTTATATATCCACCACACAATGATTTTTATTGATACTGGTCTGTCCATTATTATCTAGGTGTGTCCAATATCTTGTTGTGGTGTAGCTTTATAGTCGTTCACCATTTTGGAGATGTGATTGGGAGCCATTCTGTTTACATGTTTATACCATTTAATCATGCATTTGTCAATTTTAGAATGCTTATATTTCCAAGTTCATCACAGGTATCAACATTTTATGGTCTAGCATTTTATATGCTTACAAATTTAACTCTGGGTTAAAAAGTAATGAGTCAGATATTAATTTCTATTTTTAAAAATGTTATGCGTCCTGCAATTTCTCTTGCAGAAACTACTTAAAATGCCACATAGCCTATTTTCTGAGGGGGTTGTTTATTGTTTGCACATGTCTGATAAAATTGATCCATGTCTCTTATAATTAACTTAATTCATGTTTTCTTTGAATTTGCTATCAAATCATGTCCAAGCTCATGTCATAGAACCAATTTTAGAAAATGATCAGTTGCCTATCCATACTTCAGATGCTCACAATAAAGCACAATTTTGTAATCAGTGTACAAATTATTACTACTTGCGGTTAGTGTAACATTAAGCCATAATTTAATGGATTCTCCCAGTTCTGATTCTTGGCACTGTTTTTGTTCAGCTTGTGTAGAAAAGTAGTGTCATAATACATAATTCTAATTCATTTAAATGTCTTTTCTTTCTAGTAAGCATGTACCTACTTCATAAACTTATTACTTGAGTTAATCCACACAAAATTGGACAACAAAATATGTTGCATTAAAAATCTGAGTTTTTGAATAAAGCAGGATTTGAAGTCTTCGTGGTTTTGAACAAGTGTTATAAACATCTTAACCATGAAGTTGTTTGTACAGGGTTAAGGCAACAAACTGATCTCATAAATGATCTCATTACCAACTTTTTGGAAATTAAGGAAAGTAGATGATAAATAATAGGCCTTAGGGCACCCTTCTTGTCCTGCTGCTATACCCTCCAGCCACAACCAAGGCCACAGAGGTGTAACTAGATTATTACATATGCAACATTTGTAGTTTGGTTACATTGGGACAATTTAAGTTTTTTTTCTTCCATATTCAGAGAAATAATGAATGAACTTAATGGTTAAAGAGCAGTCAATCATGACATCACACTTAGAAATCTTAAATTGAAAAAGCCATGTAATACTTATTCCATAAAGGTGTGTATTGGCTGGAAGAGTACTAGGTATTATTACAAAATGGATGAAAGCATCTTTACCTATCTTCCAAGCTGAAATTATACCAGATGAGGATTAAACTTTTTAATTATGTTCTGTTTTATACATACTGCTAGCTTATCTTAAAAGCCTCTTAGGTTATAGCTCTTCCACTCTTCCACTGCACATGCACTTGTGTTTCAGATCATGCTACAACTATGCAAAAAGAACCATACTGCCAAATGACTAAAATTTTGGGTTTCCAATACTGTATTCTTGATTAAAAAATGGAACAAGAATATATAAGTTGTAGATATTATGCTAGTCATTTATTAAGACTTTGAGGATGAATGATCAAATTGCATCATCATTCAAGCATAGAGGAATGGTGGTACAAATGTGTGTCTTAGCGTATTCATACTTTCAAGCAGTTTATATTCTTTTTGGGGACTTCTGTACTTCAAGACATTAAGGAACTGTCTTAAAAGTGAAGAATAAGAACTAGAATATGAGTAATAATTACTAGAATACCTTAGAAATCACTTTCAGAGCCTGTGACCTTCTACCCATTCTTTTTAGGATGCTTTGTTTTATAGAAAAATTATGGCATTTTGTAAACAACCCTATCAATTTGTCATTATAGGCATGCACAGAAGCAACCTCCTCCTCTTCCTCCTCCTTCTCCTTCTTCTTGTTCTTCTTGTTGTTCTTCTTCACATATAAACCGTATTAATAATGCAATGGAGCAAAACGAACATGCTTTGATATACACAGTGGTTGCTGATTATCTAACCTTACATATGAGCAGGGCTAGGAAGTTCGTACCTATTTCCTTGAGCAGTGTAAGAGTGGGTAGGCATGGCTATACCATGCAGCGGTACTAGAAAGGGCAAGGTTTACTGTAATTTGTATCCTAATTTGTAATTTGTATCATAAACTAATACATATTACATGTTTAGCACATGCTTTACACCGAGTGGCCGAATGAAATGTAGTTATGCAGGTGCAGACAGTTTTGTAGCTCACACAAAAAAGATATTTTTGAAACTATTTTACAGGATTGCCAAGTTCAGAGAGTTAGCACCAGACATCGCTACCACCATGGCCAGTTGTCACCAGATGGGTAACTTGACTAGAGGCTGTAATCGATTATGCCAAACATTATGACAAAATTGTTTCGGTATTAGCCAATTTAGAATCTGATGGCAGTTGTAGCATACAAACTGCCAAACGTCTAGTAACAAACAGTTTTGTAGAAATATATTATTGATTGCACATTTGTTCAAAGAGTTACCCAGAACCATCACACTGTTACAGCCCATAAGTATGGAGCTGACTGAATCTAAGTGGCATGTAGAACTGTCAAAACACATTTACCATACCTCGAGCATTCTACCTGAAATAAAGATGAAAATAAAAAGTGTAATTGAAAAGAATGCAGGGTTCGCTGCGATGTGCCGCATACGAGATGCACTTTTAGATCCAAACAAAAGCTCTGATACTGATATGGAACTGATAAAATATTTTAAATATTCCTCAATCACATCATATGAGAGTGAAGGAACATTTTTGCAGTATAAATCTTGTTTAATGGGATGTTGAATGAGTTTTTCATTTGAAAGGCTTCAGAGGTACATTATTGTTTTTAGTAATACAACCGGAGATGAGTAAATATGTAGTAAAATTTCTGCTTTGGTATTTTGTCTATTAAGAGTGTTCAGATATTTAAAAAATTAATTTTATTATTTGGATATTATTTTACATCTAATTAGGAAATAACACAAACCTGCATTATAATTGCTTGGGTGTTGCCAGAATGTGCCTATTTAAATAATGAAATCAGCCAGAGACAAGCCCATATGTACTATATAATAATTTATAAGTTGTACTTAATGATCTAAGTAGGTGTGCATATACGAATGTCTCGTAGAACATTTTTGTTCTCTTGGCAACCAGTTTAGATGCCCCTCCACCATGCGCTCTTATCTATGACTTCTTTGGATGCCGGGAGAAGGTTGGTCGCAACTTACATAGTGAACAGCAGGGGTACGAACTTCCTAGCTCTGCATATTGGTAAAACAAAAAGGTACTTTAAAAAGGTACTTACCCTAACCTAAACTGTTGTGAATCAGAAAACTTTTATAAATAGCAAATTCATGTAAATACTGAATCATAGGCATACTAAGAAGCAAAGCAAACAAAACAAATGTATCGAGATTTAAACGAAGATTTGCGAAACATGTCCTCAAAATAGGTATGAAAGTGAAGCAGATGTGTAAGAAATACGACTCATCTAAAATTTAATAAAACAAATGTGTTTTGGTGCAACCAAAATTAGTTGCTACTAATTAAACTCAGGATTTTAATGGGTAGTTACAAGTTGTAAAGAATGATTTGAATGTTATCTCTCAAAAAGCTAGAGAAATAATGGAAATTATTGCCAATAATGGTGGTTGTTTCAGTTATATTTTGTCCACTCTGCAGTTGTGAAGTGAATGAAAGCAAGTGCAGCACCACCAGAAGAGACTATGTTCAGAAGTACAGAAGTTTGTCACTGATTCTGTGACATATATTTCACTGGTGCACACAGTTTTCAAATGTTTGCTTATTTATCGGAGTAATATTATGATTGTTATTCATCGTTTGATATAAGAACTTTTTTTCTCTACCAAGCATATAATCATCACTTAAACTATGATTAAGAATGTAATATTTAGCAACTAAAGAAATTTATAATATAAGAGGAATTAGCAAAACCTTTTTTGTGAGAATACAGCAGAAGCTTTTAATACAAGAAAAAAATGGTTCTGTAATGATATTAATAAGGTCTGCATCCATGTTGAAAGCTTAAACAGTGACAATAACGACTTCCCAAATCTGTGGGCAGTCATGTGCGTGAATAAAGTACAATTCTTAATTTAAAATTCTAGGGTTAAAACAAATATCGCTGGCCAAAATAATATCAGAATCAAAGAATTGTTCTGAAAACCATTTTTTTTTGGAAGTCTTGCAATACTCGTAGTTATTTACAGATTCAGTACTCTAGTTTCATTCACAGACACTTAATGTAAATATTTTGAAGTTCAAATGGCTTTAGATGTTTTGATTCTCAGCCATGGAAAGCGTGAGAGTTCACTCCTTTCGGGTGCAGATTTTCAGCTCATGTATAGGACCAGTGCCCACTCAGGATCATGATGCATTTGAGGAGCTATAATAGATGTCTGTTGGTCATAAAAATCAACATTTCAACTGGGGGAAGCATCATCCTGACCACATCTCCCTTTGTTGGTTATATAATTGTTCAGCTCTGTCATCTCATGTAAGCATGAGGTTGGCAGCCAGGTAGGAGGCCAGGGGCCATAATGGCTGTTGTGCTATCTATAGAATTTCCGTACTAGAAATTTACATATTTATACAATTTAAAACAAAGGAGCAAAAGTGGATATATTTGCTAATTTTGTTTTCTCCAAGTCTCTTCCAGAGTATAATGTTACCATTTCTTTCCTCAGCAATAAAGTAAAGCCATTAGCCATGTGTAATGCTTATACACACACAAAGGAGTCTCACATTCTTAAAGACAGGATTCCTAACAGAATTTGACAAACGTTTCTTACCCCTATGTGCCTGCCTCTCCCAGGAGCCATTTTGTGACATTAAACTAATAAAATGCATCACTGCAGGCTCTTAGTTGACTTAGACTGTCTCATTGGTCAAGTGCCCAGCATTCTGGCTTCTCAAAGAGGTTTTAGGTTAAATTCATGGCTAGGTGTTTTTTTTTATCCACAATCATTCTGATAACATGAATGCAGGAGTGAATAAAAGTGTGTACTGTTAAAAAATTTAATAAAATCAATGTTAGCAAAGCCCTCAGAGTAAAAATACAATCTTATTACAGAAACCCTCTCTAGAGGGTCATATACCTCAAAATAAAAAGACATGATACATAATCTAAGTTCTAAGGCTTTCACGGCTGGTGTCAATACTACATACAGTATAATCCGGGCTTGTGGGCCACAGTATACTGGGCTCCATCATCTTCCAAGACATTGGTAGAGGTTTCATCTGCAACTGTGTTAGTGCTGGTAGCACTTAAATGTCTGGGAAGAAGAAAGAGCCCAGTAGATCATGGCCCACAAGTGCAGATTATACTGTATCTAGTAATGTTGAAGACTAGAAATATTAGCCCTGAGATTCTGCATGAGGCTTTGGCAAGCACTCTCAAAGAATGACCTCTTAAAAAAGAAGAGACTTTTGTAGTTCTAAGTGCTTCCACTACTGCTGAACATGGCTATTATCATTGCTATGTCTACTTCTATGTGTGAAACATTTGAAATTTTATGTACTGTAAGAGCATAACAAAATTTGCAAGTACATTCCAATTTGGTTTGCAATAAATTCAAAATTTAGCATAATTTACACGGAGATCCTAGTAAAAATCTTTAATTCTTAGGTGAACTACTACACTTCTGGAGTTGAAGTCTTAATATAAAGTGTAAGAAGAAAATTTGACATTTTTTGAGGTTAGTGGAATTGAATACAAATGTATACAGGGGTAATTCATGTTTGAAAATATCTATAGCAGTATGTTTCACCAATACTGCCACATTATAGCCATACAAAATATACAAAACCTGAGCGTCCACCTCAGAAAACGGTCCAGTCATTCTTTGCTGGAGAGGTCAACCTCAAAGATGACCATATGAGTGTTAAATACTATTAATGTTGCTTAACTGAGCAGTGCAATTTTATAAAATTTTTAGTTCTTGAAAGTATAAATTTAAGTATGTTTACCATTCAATACTTGTACCGACATTTAAAATACCATTTGTTAGTTTTGGAGTTTGAGCATATGCTCAAACAAATGAGTATTTCTCTTACTGTGTAAGACTGGGATACCTAAAACCTGAATAACATGAAGCAATAAATGGAATGACAATGCTATTCAGTAGGATTTGTCTGTTATAGAATTATTGTTCTTCTTCCTCTGAATATGGAATAATATTTATGCAGTAATAAAATAAATATTATTATGACAGCATCTTAACTATCATAATTGTGTTATATGAAGTATTTTTAGGATACTAGCTTAGAAATAAGCACAGATTTGAGTTTATAACTGTTCAGAAAATGTCTTAGTACATTTAATACAAACCCATTTTGAAATATCTCAAAAAATGAGAAAATTCAAAAATAGGTGTATTCACTTGTTTGTTTAATGTAGTAGCAGTTGATTTACATATATATCATTAACCTAAAAAATCAATATACTGGGTGCAAAGAAACAATGTGCAGAACATTATAACAGTGTGAATAGATATATTATTTCCTTTTGTTAGGATTTTTAAGACATATTATACCTAAAGTATGTGCATATAATGGTTAGTTTCTCATTGGCATTCATACTTGTTTGAGACGATCCACGTTTTATTGTGTTTGTTACAATTTATCTTGAATGGCAAATGAAGATTTTTCATGAAGTGAGAGTTTAATTATGTCTATGCAGTTTTCCACTTTATGATTTGGGCACATTGTTTTTCCACATCCTGTGTACTCTTTGCATTATATTGTCCAGGGAACACCATGTGAAGTCAATTCTTATTGACTAGCTGTCTTTTTATGCAAATTAAATAATGGCAATAATAAACATTGATTATACAGCATAAATGTTATATAACGAATTGCCACTGGAATGTATGTATAATGTGCTTAGCAATAAGAACTTGTAAAGAGTATAGAAGAAACTGTGTTTATAGTGGTCTTAAAACTCTATGCTTAAGTTAGAAGTTTGGCATCAGCAGTGTTGGAGGTAATCAATCATATAGTGAAAAAATTTGAAAAATTGCATATTTAACTTTAACTTTTTAGTATAATAAACAAAATTTATCTCATTAAATACTCAAAATGAATTTTTAATCACTCTAGCTGTGCTTCTTTATCAAGAACTTATTGAAATATACTTCAGAGACTGTTTCCTCCATAATCAGTGAAGACTTAATGTCTCCAAAAAATGTACCTGTCAGTTCTTAGTAAAGAAATTAAACTAGGGGGATTAAAAATTAATTTCTAATATTTAAAAAAGCTGCACTTCTTTCTAAAAAAGAATGAATTAAAAAGGCATATTTTCGATGTTTAAAGGCAGTAAAATTTGGCCTAGACTATCTGTGTGGTTCTAGTGGCCAGCATTCTGACTTCTTAATTCAAAAATCTCAGGCTTGATTCTTGATTGGAGAGAGGCTTTTTCCCTATCTAGAATCATTCCCTTCCCTCCAGAGCCGTGGTGGGTTCAGTATAAAAAGTTAATGCTAGGGAAACACACTATTCCGAGATTATTTATTTATTTATTTATATTTTTATTTATTTAATGTCCAAAATGAAATTGGTGAAATGAGGTCAAATGAGAACAGAGTACATAGAGCTTAATAGCAAACATTCATATTTCAGATTAAGGGAAACTCTGAAAAAAAAAAAAAAAAAAAAAAAAAAAAAAAAAAAAAAAAAAAAAAAAAAAAAAAAAAAAAACATTTCCAGATAATACACTGACCGAGATTCAAAATTAGACCTCTTCAATACAAGGCAGATATGCTATCCCCACACCACATATGAATGCATAATTCAGAGAATAACATACCATTTGTACAGATGTATCTTTTAGACATGGCGCATGACCTTGCTCAGATGTGTGTGAGTGACATCATGCAAATCAGTGGTAGGGGTAAGATCTCTGTTTTCACCAGAAGAATGCTGATAAAGCTAGTGGGTTAGATGGCAGGTGACTAACCTGATACCCCTTTTTCTTCCAAATAAACATGTGGATTCGACCATAAACTACTGCGCAACATTACGTCATATGCCACATCTAAAAAACACATCTGTAAGTTGTTTCTGAAGTCAAATACCTTTATATGACCATAGAAGTTAAATGAGGAAAGAAGAAAAGAAAGAAAGAAAAATAGATTTGTGTATGTTGGGTAGAAACTTAGTTTCATCTACTAGCAACTTAAGTTTCATTGTTATAGACTATGAAGACTAAAAGGAAGTACATTTTTAATTGCTCTGTCAATTAGATCTGTAAAATAGACACAATATTGCAATTTAATTGTTCTTTTTTTATGTAATTTACATCCTCCAACGTTAAGTCATATCAGACGATGAATGGAATGGGTGAATGATGCTCAAATGAGCCCAGGGTCCATAGGGCTTAGAGTTACCCGACATTCGTCCTTCAGGATAAGAGAAAACCCCAGATAAAACCTTACCCAGGTAACTCACCCTGACCGAGATTCAAACTTGGGATCTCTTGAACGTGAGGCAGACACTACCACCACGCTACCAAGGTGGGCAATTTAATTGTTACATTTTATATTGATATTTCATCTTCTCCTATAAAAACTTACAATGTTATTAAGAAAGTTTATTTTTTTTAGTTCAATTTATTGTTTTCTTCTCTCTGTTTTGTTCCTGTAATTTGAAAATGAAAAGTCAGTAAATACAAAATGCACATTTGCATCACATACTTATATACAAAAAGGAGTATGAAGATACTCCAAAAAATCCTTACATCCTAAGCAAGCCATTATATATGTATTAAAAAATCCATAAACTTTGTGTTACATTCACATGACTTTCTTCTGCAGATAGTTCCTATAAAAGCTTATTATTCTATCTACTTCATGTTAATCAATATTGAACTTTGCGGAAGTAGTTTCATTACACATTTATTTATAGGCACAAGAGGGATAACTTTGAGGGTATAAAAAGGAAAGGAAAGAAATGACATCTTAGAACCTATAAAAGTATTTGAAAATTCTAATTTATAACAAAGAATATCTTAAACTTGTATTGCTGTAAAGAAAAGTGTGATATAAATTGTTTGTTTCACATCTATGTTTTTTGTGATTTAGAGGCTTGTCTATCTATAGTAGCTTATCAGTTACGCCATTGTCATTCAGAATGATTAATATGAAGTAGAATGAGAACCTTTAATGAGAATAGCTTGTAGAAGAGGTGAGTAGAGAAAGTCAAGTGAATGGAATATATTAAAATTTTTCTTTATTTTCTAACATAAGTAAGCTATTAGATACATACATTTTCTAAACTTTGTTGATAATATGCATTTCATATAACTTTCTAATACGAATATTAACTATTTAATAATTATTATCAACCATAATTATTACAGGGATTACTTGCACCAAATAAGTCCACAGATCTGTTTATAAAAACATGAGTGCTAAACCCAAAACCATATTCACTGTTTCTGTCTCATACCATTTTTCTGTAATGTATATTAACAGCTTTAGAAGCTTGAAGCAGTGCTATTAAATTTAATATAGAGAAAGTGAAGAAATAAAATGTGTCCTATAGCAAATACATAAAGTATAATTTATAAAATTATATTCTCATAACCAACAATTCACATATAAATGTGATTACTGTAAATTTTGCTTTTCCTCTTCTGAGAAACTGCAGAATGTCAAGATTGTCAGAAGAAAATATCCCATTCTATAAGTGTTCCATTACATCTTTATTTTTTAAATTTTTAAGTAGTTATACTTGTAATGCCCCTTTTAACTTCTATGGTCACATTAATTGAGAAACTGCTTATGATTATTAGTAACTTATTGTGGTGTAGATTTTTAACATTTATTCAGTTTTAGCATAAAACAGATTCACTTCTGTCCTAGCACTGCTTAATAAAAACTTTTCCTCACTCCAGCCAAGAGCTTTTGGATTGAGATGCAGAATTCCTTTGCTTCAGCTAGAAGCTGAACTCAGGATGTTCGTATTAAAAAGATAGAAGGCTAGATACTTTGACTGTTAAGAGTGCTTTATGTACCTTTTTTTATTCTGTCCACAGTGCACAGAAATACATAAAAGCCAGCTATTCACCATGGTTCTGTATAATTTTGTGGGATGACAAAACTGAAAATACAGTTTCAAGCTCCAAATAATTCATAAAGAAATCTATAGCATATGAATTTTAAAGTAAGGATGTCACATTAATTTTTAGATAAAAAACCTATACATTTTCAGAATTTCATATTTTACACTTCTCTGCTTTCATTCGGTGGGTTTCTAATTTATAAAATTCTCTACTGAATGATTCACAGAACATATGGTAAAGTGTTTGCATGTCTATCTGCTAGATAGTATGTTGCATAGAAAACTGTATTTTTGGAAAAAGTTCTGCTATTATTTTATTAAGTATTTGATACCACTTTTGTTAAGCCAATTAGTAAAACAAAATCATCAAACCTTCACAAACCACTTTGTACAAATAATTGTTTTAACACTTTTTGATTAAGGCATTTTTGAAACAAGGTTCCTTATCACCTGTTTATATGTTTGTGCTGTTCCATCTGGAAGTTTGTAGCACGGTCAAACACCATACTGTATTTTTAAAATGTATTTTGTAAATGTATTCAAATGGATTTCTCCTGCAAGGACGTTTCTTAAATCATTTGGTGGTGCAGATGTGAGAAATTTTTCAGTGGAAAGCTCTTTTTTTTCGTTTTAGTAAGTTGGTGATTATAGCAACATAGACATATTTTTACATATTGAAATCTTTAAGGGTTAAAAGAACTTAGAGGGGCAAAGTAAAGATTGATTCTTGTAGTTTTATAGCAAATGGTTGGATTCAGTGCTAGAATTGTAACATGCATTTTTTAGCATTTTGCATTAAGATGATAAATTATGTTTCAAACAGTGTTTCCTAATATTGTATCATATAATATATCAGTGCAATATCTCAAACACCATAACACGTAAGTGTTTTACTTTATAGCAGATCATTAGAATTTATTATAGAAAAGCAAATAGCAAATGAGTTGCTTATATGCTATTTCTTTAAGTGCCACATTACAGGGTAGAGAATCAGCTAACAGGCTTGGGTAACCAAATATTGTGTACATATGTAGATAGTGAGTATTACTATGAATCCTATCATTTATTTTCCTACTTAATATAAAAATAGAAATATTAAAACTTTGCTCTTTTAATAGATGCAGACTGTTTCTTAATTTTTTGAAGGTTAATTATCTTGTATGATTATGAGTGTAACATGAAATGACGCATTCGGTCATAGAATATGGCAACAGACATTTCATGTTTTGAAGAAATGGAGTTGAAAGATGCTAAGTTATATATGTGGTGATATGTAGTTATAAGTAAAAAATTTAGTATCTTTCATCTTTGAGATATTAAAAATAGGAACTAAGAATGTCAATACCACTTTTATGCATTAATACTTCTTTAATTCTGCCATTTGCAAGGAATCTTACTTTTTAAATGAAACTTTGTTTGTCATTACTTACCACTTCTTCATTGTCATACGTATTATACCTACCAGAATATGCTTGCGTATAGAATTTATGTCAAAACATGATATTTCTAACAGTCATGCCGCAACAGTTTCCTGCATTCACTCAAGAATAATGTCCCATATATTGACTGATTGCTGTGCCGTGGCCAAGAGATTAGACTGTTTGGCTCTCACCAAGGCAGCCCAGGTTCGATCCCAGGTGACCAAAAAGTGAGATTTGTGATGGACAACTTGGTGCTGGGGCAGGTTTTCTCTAGGTCCTCCAGTTTCCACGCCAGCATTCTACCAATTGCTTCATTGTCTTTCCTATCATTTCATCTTGCCCTCATTTTGTCATTCACTACTCTCTCATACCAGGCATCGGGCTGGTCATCCATCTTGGATTCTCTCTCTCACTGATCCAGAGATTTGTCCCTCAACCTGCCGCCTATGGGCATAAGGATTAAGAGGAACAAAAATACCCTGACACCAGGTAGAGAGCAGTTAAAAGAAAGAAAGAAAGAATTGACTGATCATGAAATAATTTACATGCTGCACGTTTTAGCTTGATACATTTCACTATGCTGTGAAAAAAAAAGAACAATTCAGTATAGTTTTCTCATTTATAATTCAGATATTTTTGCTGAATTTGTGTTTTCTGTATTATAGTTCATGGAAGAAGAACATTTTAAAATGTTATAATATCTTTGCATATTGCTTAAAAGAGGAAATTTCGAACTTTCATGACAAGCTTTAAAAGGAAAAATTAGTTCTAAAGTTATCATAAATTTGTCTGCAGTTTAGGAAAGAATGTTGCAAAATTATCCTCCAATTAAAATGTTTATATCGCTCTTAAGCCTAAAATATTGAATACCATGTTTTATGACCGAATACTTCAAATTATTTAAGTAATACAGAAAAATATGAGAACATAAGTTGACTGCCATAGAATGAATTAGGTGCAGAAAGATACATGAACTGACTGCAGATCCTGTAATATACGTAAAAATCTTGCTTAAAATGGTGCAGAATGAAAAAGTGATAATTGTAACATAGAAAGGAAAGGAACAACAAATAGACTTTGTTGTGTCTACTATGTAGAGTATTTATTTTGAGTAGCAGATAAAATGACTTAACTAACAGATTTTGTAAATATTAATAATAGCGAATGGTTTGGTGCTGTGTTCTTCCTAGATCTGTTTCCTGTACAGTTTTGGTTTTAATAACATTACCTTTTGAGGAATATATCTAGTTTATTGTTAATACCTTACAGCTATTAATATTCTGTTGCTTTGATTTCTCGTTGTTATGCTAGCACCAAACCAGTTAATTTATTATGGTATGTAAACTCATAATTTGGATGTGGGAACAAAATTCCAGTAGCTATTCCTTTGAGGTGATTGTACTGGGAAAACAAGAAAGAGTAATTAATAAAAATTGTTCTGAAAAAAAAAATGAATATAATAATTTTTTCACAACCTTTCATAGTATCTATGTTTTAACTTATTCTGATTCAGTCTGCTTTATAGTGAGGCAGACTGCGTTTCTCAGTTTTTCATTTTGGTAAGTTTACACCTTGTAGCCTTATATAACTTAATTTTCTTGCTGTTGTAAATTTTTAGCACTAAAGATGACACTTTAACTTACGCAGTGCTCCAACAAGTGGTCAGAGGTCACAGCAGGTCACAACAACCTGTTATCTGATGTTTTAAAATATGCAGATGCTTAAGTTGTGGATATTTCACCTTCTAGAGCATTTTAGTGTGTCAGAGATCCCCAAGACTTTATATAGCTTTACTGCACTGAAAAGTAACTTGGGGCCAAGAGTTATTATAGTTAGTACCTATACTGTTTGGATTAAACTAATCTCCACACTTCCCTATTTATACTCCTCATGTCTTTATCGGGAACCATTTACAAACGAATTGTCTTTAGAAGAGGAAAATTTTATCCTGCTTCAGTAGCATGAATGTGCCAACATAATTTACAGATAAAGTGATTTTCAAATACATTTTTACTTTTTGTCTTTGAATTATCCTCTTCTAGAGTAGCCTTTAACCAAGGTTTCTGTGCTCCTAATAGTTAAAATGTATAATGAACATTCATATTTTAATGCACATCAGAGGCAGCTGATAATGGTTAATGTGCTACAGCACAATAAAAATTATACCAATATTGCGTGTATTCTCTTAGAGTATGAGTCATTATGTAAACAAAATGATGCAAGTATATTTTACCTATTTTGATTGTGTAAAGTGGAACATTACAAAATCAAAACAAGTATCATAATGGCATACTTTATCATACTGAGTGCAGTAAAGTTAAAGTTAAAATTAATTAATTTCATTTCAATTAAAATTAATTTCATATAAATGCACAACTGGACTTCAAGGCAAATCAAAGTTAATATTAATTAATATTTATTTAATTTAATTTATATTTATTTATCTGTTGCATACATTTATTGTGTCATTCTCTGCATCAAATGTGTATTTATATAGTGACCACGCTTAAAGGATTCTCAGGTGGCTGGCTTTGTATGGAAAAACTGTTCTTACCCCTAACCACAATGTCATAAACATCTTAGGATACACTTACAGGGTTGGAGGGGTGAAGAATGTTAGGCATGTGTTTATAGCTGAAAATAGCCAGGGTTGCCGTTGTTTAAAATAATGTTTAGAAAACATTATGCTTAAAAACATAAAGGGGTTAAAAAAATTAAAAATATAATATATCTTAACATTGTAATAAACCAAAAGAATTAAAATAATAATTCCCAGTCATTGATCTTTTCAAATAAATTTTGTATAATTAATGTGTGCTATCATAATACATCATGCTACAATGCTTTATAACATAATTGAAGAGATATACTACCTATGCTATGAAAGGGTAGAGTCGGAATGAAAAATTCAATGCCATAGCCGGGATTTGAACCACGGATCTTCTGGTTTCCGTCCAGCCGCTCTAACCATTTGAGCTACTATGGCCAACGTGCCAACATGACATTAAATTCTCCAACTGACTCGTGTTTTTCCTGGTAAACCACTTAGGAGTTCTCATAAACACATGAGACAACTACCTTAATGGCGACTTACTATGCTGTAAGTACTTTAAGGCCTGGGCTTTATAGTTCGGACCACTATTAGGTACAATTAATGGAAATTAATTGTTCTTTCACACTAGCCGTGTGTAGGACGCACTATGAAAGGGTAGAGTCGGAATGAAAAATTCAATGCCATAGCCGGGATTTGAACCACGGATCTTCTGGTTTCCATCCAGCCGCTCTAACCATTTGAGCTCTTATGGCCAACGTGCCAACATGACATTAAATTCTCCAACTGACTCGTGTTTTTCCCGGTAAACCACTTAGCAGTTCTCATAAACACATGAGACAACTACCTTAATGGCGACTTACTATGCTGTAAGTACTTTAAGGTCCGGGCTTTATAGTTCGGACCACTATTAGGTACAATTAATGGAAATTAATTATTCTTTCACACTAGCCGTGTGTAGGACGCACTATGAAAGGGTAGAGTCGGAATGAAAAATTCAATGCCATAGCCGGGATTTGAACCACGGATCTTCTGGTTTCCGTCCAGCCACTCTAACCATTTGAGCTCTTATGGCCAACGTGCCAACATGACATTAAATTCTCCAACTGACTCGTGTTTTTCCCAGTAAACCACTTAGGAGTTCTCATAAACACATGAGACAACTACCTTAATGGCGACTTACTATGCTGTAAGTACTTTAAGGTCCGGGCTTTATAGTTCGGACCACTATTAGGTACAATTAATGGAAATTAATTGTTCTTTCACACTAGCCGTGTGTAGGACACACTTTGAAAGGGTAGAGTCAGAATGCTGTTATGGTTTTAGTACTTGTTTTACCTACAAGAACTAAATGCATATTATTAACATAATATCCAAGGAAAGCTTAGTAAAACATTCTGATACCTTGTTGTAGGACTGTGATTACAATTTTAAAAGGGTTAAATTACATCAGTGTGCATGAATTTGCGAGGGATATATATTTGCACATTAAAGAAGCACTTTGGATATTCTGGTAGTTAATAATAATTTATAAGCAGAGACTGCATGTTAGAGCTTTGTTTATTGCAATTGTGAGCCGATTTATCCTAAAAAGTTTCCTATATTCTATGGTGAATCAAATTTCAATTGATTTAACAAAGCAGTAAATACTTCAAAAGTAAAAACACGAGCTAAGGAATTAAATAAAAACTAGTAAGGAAGTTCTATTACTCTTTTGAAATGCTGGAAACTTTTTACAAGAATGCCTGCTAATTTTTCAAGTTTGAATAAAGTTAAATAGTGTAATTTTTTTTTTTTTTTTGGAGGGGAGTTGCCTCCTGTTAAACACAATTTAAATAATCATGTATATTCCGCATAATAATTAAATATGTCATAAATGCTGTAGAACTCGAGAAAGGTATATATTACAAGTAAGTGGAAATCCATGTTAGCATATCCATGTTAGGTTCGATTCCCCCGGTCTCCACATCTTAATTAAATCAAGTGCTAAACACATTTTTACACTAAGTAAAACACTATGTATACTATCTCCAATGAGAGAATAAACTACCATATCACTCTGCATCCACATGCATTCGGAATGACAGTACTGTTACCGCTTTGTCAAGTATAACATTAATATGTATTAATAACATGAATATGCATTTTCAACACAAAGAACACGCATTTATTCAAGCCAACCGCTTAATCGTTTAGTTAAGTATAGTATTAATATAAATTTTCGACACTAAAGGCACATTTTTCAAGCCAAGTATCATACAGCACACTATTAATATCCATAAAAATTAACTGCCACTTACATATTTTTCGTACTCTTTACCACAAGACTTGACCATTGCCAGCAATTCCGCCTTAACCTGGTGGAAAATTATATTTTTACTCTGTAGCCATGTTATGATGTCACTTGTGTCGTATGCGTTCTAACCATGGTAGGCGCCATTGTCCATCACAATTATGCTATTCAGTTGTAATTTGGGGAGAATCTTTTCAAACCAGGATTTGGAAGCGTCGCCATTCATTTCTTCGTGATAGTCTCCCGTTGTTTTGGAGACGAACACAAGCTCGCCATCAATGGAGATTATGTTGAGAAATAAGGTGAGATGTTCACGAAAAAAAAAGTATTCTTGGTTTCTTACCAGACTTATCGAACGACCCTCGTATTTTCTTTTTATCAAAGTAGATAAAACATTATATGATATATGTATCATAACATCAAATTACAATAGTTGACTGATTATCAGACTCGACTTATATTCTCGTCTGACAGTATTCCAATCTCTGTGTTAACCAAGCAACATACCAAATTTTATAGTTGATCTATTAAAGAGACCCTTTTCCGTAGATGTTTTGGAGGAGACGGTGAAAGTTGAAGAGCTACATAGACTTAATCTAAATTTAAATTTAAATCAAAAGGCTAAGACAAGTGAGTAGATATGTGAGGAAATTTAATCAAAAGTGCATGAAAACAGTTGCTCAGAATGCAATTTTTTTTTTCATTTGGTTATTTGTAAAAAGTAGTGCACGAGGTGGAGGAGTAGTGGCAGATCTTAAGCATAGTAATGCATTAACAACCATACTATATTATAAGCATATAAATAGCCCTCTTGACCTTAGTGCATTAGGTCATTCTTATATCAAAACAATATTGTCATACTATTCATGACAACATAGTGAAATAAAATCAGCAGATAGATGAAAACATATATAATCTCTAGAATTATTCATTGCATCAAATTTTGTGCTGCTCTTGATCTGGCTTTGAGAGGGAACATTAAAAAATCTAGGTGTCCTTTTTATTTTTGATAGATTTAACTTTTATATAAACAATGAAGTGAAAGAGCAAGAATGATCACAATTATTTTTTTTTACAACGTACCTTTATTCATCCTCATAATTTTGTTGGCCCTCAAAATAGTCTCCCCTGAATGCGATGCACTTGTCCCAGTGTTTCTGCCAGTCTTCAAAGACATGCTGGAAACCATTTTGTGAGAGATCCTTTAAAATCGCCTCCCCAGCCTTCACCACTGCTTCTGATGATGGATAATACCTTCCACGAAGGTGTTTCTTCAAGTTAGGGAATAGAAAGAAGTAACATGGGGCTAAATCCGGACTATAGGGAGGGTGAGAGATGCACTTCACGTTGAGCTTTGCAAGATATTGAGCAACAACATTGGCAATATGCGGCCGCACATTATCGTGGTGCAGCATTCAGCCTGCTTCATGGAAATGTAATCTTTTGCGCCTGATATGGACTTGCAATGTTTTCAGGACATCCCTGTAGTATTGTCCAGTTACTGATGTGTGTGCAGGTAGGTACAACATGCTGATAAACCATTCTATGAATATCAAAGAATGAGATGACCATAACTTTCCCAGCAGAAGCAACCACTTTTGCTTTTTAGGGGGTTGTTGATGAAGGATATTTCCACACTGAGCTTTGCTATTTGCTCTCAGGATCAAATTGATGTAGCCAAGCTTCATCAGCAGTGATTACGTTTGAAAGAAACTCCAGATCTTCCTCTAACATCAACTTTAACTGCATGCAGACCTGCATGCGAATGTCCTTTTGTTTGGGAATCAACAATCTTGGAACCCATTGCGCACCAACACGTCTCATGTGTAATGTTTCTGCCACCAACGTGTGGATGCTACCCAGTGAAATGTTCAGTAATTCAGAAAGTGATCTTAAGGTAATTCGTCGATCCTCTCTCACAATGGCAGCAGCAGTGTTGATGTTTTCTTCCGTAAGAGCAGTAACTGGAGCACCGGGTCCACCTTCCTTTGAAATTGATTGTCTCCCCTCTTTAAACATATTAAACCACCTTCGAACTGTGCTGTAGGGAAGAACAGACTCTCCATAGGCCTCTTGTAACATTGTATAGGCCTCATCTGAAGATTTGTTGAGAACAAAGCAGAATTTCAAAGCCCCATATCGGCTACCTCCATTGCAGTGGTAGGCGATACTGAACATGTCTGAACTTGCCTGGTTCTCACAGTCGGGAACCGGGAGTATCAACAATGAAACTACTGCAGCGTGTTTCACAATAAGCTAACAGAATATAATAAGATTGAATTTTAGTGCAAAAAATTATGACCGTAAAAAATTATGATAATTCTTTATGGAACTGCCCTCGTAATATTATTACATATAGGTAAATTGTAAAGCTTAGAACTTAGGGTTCACAATTTACCCTGTAACTAAAGGCATAACTAAAGGGATAAGGAAGGCAGATGGTAGAATATAGGTAGGAGAGACAACACTTAAGTCCATACTATATCCATTTGCTATATTTTAGGTAGATGCGAACCCTATTAGCATAAAATTTTCTTGTCTTTAATTCTTCATGTAAAATGTGCGCACAGTACTCGTTCTTCTGATATGCTTATTGTGTCCATTATTTGATGAGCCATTAAATACCCGTCATCAAATACCATATTTTCTCCATGTTCTTAGTGGGCGCAGTTTTGGAGTGTTTTTCAGTTTGGTCATGTTCCAAAAAAGTACGGCCACATTTAAATTTTGCTGTCAATTTCTTAACTGTTGCAAAGAAGGAGCAGACATCTTATATAAACAGCTTTGGATGAATTTCTTTGTCGTAAACCATGCAGAACAAAATATGACTGCACAATGTTTCATTTTCTCCATTTTAAGGTACACAAGCAGTTTGTGCAGTGTCAGTCATAGGAATAAAACTGTTAAGTAGATCAAATTTAAGTACATCTTACATTACTATGAAACGTGTGCCAATATGAAAAAACAAAATATCCTTGATATCAGCCAATCAACTTTTACTTTTCTTTAGCATACATTAAATTCATGCTTTTAATATTTTGGGAATAACCGGTGAAGTATTGTTCATTCTTAAGTAATTTTACATCAGTTCATGTCTGGTTTGAATCACAGACAGAGAAAAATGTCTTACTATGTAAAATTTTGAATTCCTTTAGCACACAGATTATTTCAAATAACTTTTTATACGATGTAAGTAAGATATCTGAGTTGTCTTGGTTTCATTTTTTTTTTCTTTTTTTTTTTCATTGATTTAAACATTTTAATACTGTTTTTACAGTAGGGACGGTAGTTCTGTGCCGGTGGAGACCGTGTGCGCAGTCGTTTAGAATCCAGTTGCCGAGTCTACACTCTCGGTCATGCTCAGTGCTCTGAAATGGCCAGTATCGTGGAGAGGTTTGACCGGGTAATTTCTAACGCTTCGGTACCGGCACGTTAAGATTTTAAAGTTTTAGAAATTTTGATTATTAATCGCACTGATGATTAGCGTTTTGACTGTGTGTATATGTGTGCGTATGTATATATTTTCTCATTTAGACTAAAATGCCTCCAATTCAAAGCAAATTTGGTGGAAAAACACTTCACAGTCAAACACGTGAAGTTATTAATATATCCTCTCTTCTGAAATGGGAAGCAGTTTCTGGCGATATGCTAATAAAGACAAGAGAAGGTGAGTGCAGCAACAAAAGTATCTGAGAGAAAATCTCGTAAAATAATTAAAGAAGGAGATAAACGTGTGGCACAAGGGACCTTCTTTGAAACATCTGGAAAATACATCGAATACTTGAAAGAATCACTGTCATTGATGACTTTGATAGGTATGTAATTTGCCAAACAATTTATAATTTGTATATTCAGGAGAAAACTGAGCCCGCTGTCAAAATCTGGGGTTCCTGAAACATCAAGATTCCATTAACTTTAAAGGAGGAAGCACTAGTTTAAAGACTATCTTAAGTGGCATAGGTTTCAAATGGAATAAAACAAGGAACAACAGGGCCTTGTTATAGGAAAGGTATATAAGAAATTGACGCGTGTCATATTTACGTGCCATAAAAAGGCTTAGAGACGAAGGAAAGTCGGTTATATATGAAGATGAAACAGATACGAGACTCGCCTAACTCACTTCCATGCGTTACAAGCCACAAAGGCATCGCCCCAGATTTTTACTTTCCTGTAAATTAAAACATCAGTGAATGCCAAGTAGTAAAACAGTAAAGATGTGTTGTTCCTCAGTGGCTAAGATGAGCAACTGCTCATACATTTTAAGGTATGCGTTTTAGTAAAGACGAGTCTGTGAAATATGGCCGTGCTGCATTGTCTTCCATCTTCTAGCGCTAGTAAAAGGTGCAAGTGACGCTTGGTCATAGACTCTCTCCAGTGAGTGAAGAAAGGTGATCGGCACAGAACTATCGTCCCTACTGTAACTGCTGTCGCCGTTCAGTTGTTCCTCGCGATGTCATGGAAAGAGTAACATTTCAGTCCAGCATGAAGCGAAAACTGATCGATTCTATTTCCTCCATCCCCTTTTAGCTACAACAAAATGTGTAATGGACAGTTTTGAAAGATTTACCTGTTTCGATTAACCTGAAGTAAATAGAAAAATAAGTGATCATAGAAAACAGTTTGTAATAGCTAAGCAACCATAATGGGCCGAAAAGGTGTGCTGTAATTGAAATACTAAAGAATATGACAATAATATTGTTGATTTCTTCCGTATCATTTCAAGTGAAACCGAGTGAAACGCATTTCTTTTACATTTCACCTAATGAAGGTACCATTTTAATTGTTTTGTATAGCAGTAAGTATGTAATGAAGGTGCCACTTATTTGTTAGAATTAGAGCAGAACGACGTAGTAATTATCAACTACTACCTGACCCGGCGAACTTCGTACCGCCAGTAAAAGTCGTCTGAACTTATCTAATTAATAAATAAAACAAATTTGGATTAGTTATTTATTCTGCAGTTGGGGGTGAAATTTAAATAGAACACAGTTACATTTAAGTTAATACATTTAAAGATTTCTGATAAACAGTGGCTTTTGTCTTTTGTTGTGGTGCGTAAATATATAAAGAGATGGTTTTCCGACGCGCGAACACATCACGTATAATTCTCCATGAGAGAAACAGAGAAACACAACGTTGATTCTTCAAACTTCCCGCGACTGACCTTGTGATTTATGATCATTGCAAAGAACAAACACACGGGTAATTGTAGACGCTTAAAATCAAAAGGTAAATCCGATGGAGTCATCAGAATACGTGGGATCAAGATATCTTCTCCTTTGTACTTTGCCTTGATGGTTGTTGCCTTGATGACGTTATTAGCTTTTTCACAGTTAGTCTCGTTCCATGCACATTTGTGGTTGGTTAATGTTACGCAGCATGATCACAACTGATCCTATTTTTAATTTTTAATCGTGTGTCCAAGCAATTCTAATGAATTTAACAACTCTGTGGGATAGTTGACTACGTCATCTTGGTTTATAACTATCAACTAATTTGTACGAAAACAACTCCCCCAGAAAAAACAGACACTCTACGACCAATTCTGACATACCAACACGACTATTAGCATATGCTACGTCTTGCTGCTCATCAGTGTTGTCAGCACGTGGCGTAGCTCAATGCACATTTGTCTGACTTCTACACCTTAAGTCAGGTCGTCTTCTCCTTAACATAGTTAAAAAGTTTGGGCGAACTTCACAAAGTCAGAAAAGCATTCAATTAATCTTGTGTCAATTCAATTCACATTCAAAAATTCACAAACACAAATTATAAAGAAAGTATCCAAGGATTCACCAATATTTGACAATTTGCGGCAGTACTTTTTCTCCGCCTCACGGCTGCACGTACCTGGGTCGACGTCGGGACTCCTTCCTCAGTCTCGACGTCGACGTCGGCTGCTTGCTTTACCCTTGGCTCTAGCTGCTGTCTCCTACATGGACTCTTTTTTGGGTTCTCAGGGTGTTAAGGTTGAGACAACATAAACATCCGATAATCTCTGAACTCCTTTAATTTGTCCTTGTACTTGTGTGGAACCCGGGCACCTTCAAATAACTGCACTTTATCCTGACATTTTACATTACATTTTACAGGACGCGGCACATCTTAAGAGAATGGGCCGTCGGACACGCCTGACGAACGCATAGAATATAATATACTTGACTACTATGAGGCAATGAGGCAATGAAGGCTGAATGGGGGTTGCTACCCTCTTATATACACAGCACCGCGTCACAAGGAAAAACTAAGAGAATATTGACCTGTGTACGGGTACAGCAAAATAGCTCGCATTCCATTCTATTGTTTGACATCCGCCCTTCATAGCCTGTCGCCCGGGAGTGCAGTGTTTCTCACGTATATCTGCCCAGGTTCGTTACAATATTTTACATAAAAGTCTACCATTTTACTTTCACAAACATAGCTAGTTACAGTTCTCAAATTTATGTATAATTATTAAACATATTACATAATTAAATGAATAATTGATCCGAGGAGCAAAGTTCCTGTTTCAAATTGTGATAGTGATAAAGTGAGCTCAAAAATTAATTTTGCGCCTAATCCTCGAAAGGTATATCACCATGTTACATAAAAAAATTCAGTCATGATGGCAAACGATAAACTTTATTTATTAAAATATAGTAAGTGAAATAGCCTTGAAGACTTTGGCAAGGAGTGGAATACCCTTGCACTTAGTAATGCTTTTGTTTGTCGAAAATAAAAGAAGGTGTACGTGTTCCGTGTAAGTTTGCATGTGTACTTTTATATTTAGTTAATAACTCGGTCCATTATCACTTCAGGCTTTTTCTCACCTTTTAAAGTTTCCTTGGACTTATATAAAAATTTAAAAATCAATATTAAGCAAATCGGTTCAGCCGTTCTTGAGTTTTTGTGAGACTAACAAACGTCAATTCATTTATATATGTATATATACGAGGGGGTGTCGTAAAATTGTAATTATCACCCGGTAGTTTTTATGCTAGAGTGATGAAAATTTTTCAGTGTCATTATTGATCTCTCGGGACACAATGTTGTTTCTGTGATTTGAGTCCTTTTGTTTACTTACAATGGGTGCCAGAAGTGACTGAGGTGTAAGATGGAGAAAATTGAGGCTCGTAGTGTGATCAAGTTCCTGCATTCTGTGGCAAACCCGCATACAATAGTTAAATTAATTGGGTTCTAATTGGAGCTTAATTGGAGCTATGAGTTCTCTTGTCCTCAGGTGAATGGTTGTAGGAAATGGATTTTTGTGGTTGTCGTTGGCTACTCAGTCGTATTAATAATACTTGGTTTGTGGTAGATTTATTTGATTTAATTCTTGAATCTATGTTGACTTATCGACTTGCACCGGTGACCACCTTTCAGACTTCGAAATCTTCGCTTCTCTTCCTAATGCACATGAACACGTTCTTCCCGTCGTAGTATCAACTTGCAAGTAAAATTTTTCTACAGGTTCTTCCTGTCGTAGTATCAACTTGTAAGTAAGGTTTTTCTACACGTTATTGCTGTCGTAGTATCAACTTGTAAGTAAAGTTTTTCTACACGTTCTTCCTGTCGTAGTATCAACTTGTAAGCAAAGTTTTTCTACACGTTCTTCCTGTCGTAGTATCAACTTGTAAGTAAGGTTTTTCTACACGTTATTGCTGTCGTAGTATCAACTTGTAAGTAAGGTTTTTCTACACGTTCGTCCTGTCGTAGTATCAACTTGTAAGTAAGGTTTTTCTACACGTTCTTCCTGTCGTAGTATCAACTTGTAAGTAAGGTTTTTCTACACGTTATTGCTGTCGTAGTATCAACTTGTAAGTAAGGTTTTTCTACACGTTCGTCCTGTCGTAGTATCAACTTGTAAGTAAAGTTTTTCTACACGTTCTTCCTGTCGTAGTATCAACTTGTAAGTAAGGTTTTTCTACACGTTATTGCTGTCGTAGTATCAACTTGTAAGTAAGGTTTTTCTACACGTTCTTCCCGTCGTAGTATCAACTTGTAAGCAAAGTTTTTCTACACGTTCTTCCTGTCGTAGTATCAACTTGTAAGTAAGGTTTTTCTACACGTTATTGCTGTCGTAGTATCAACGTGTAAGTAAAGTTTTTCTACACGTTCGTCCTGTCGTAGTATCAACTTGTAAGTAAGGGTTTTCTACACGTTCTTCCTGTCGTAGTATCAACTTGTAAGTAAAGTTTTTCTACACGTTATTGCTGCCGTAGTATCAACTTGTAAGTAAAGTTTTTCTACACGTTCTTCCTGTTGTAGTATCAACTTGTAAGTAAGGTTTTTCTACACGTTATTGCTGCCGTAGTATCAACTTGTAAGTAAAGTTTTTCTACACGTTCGTCCTGTCGTAGTACCAACTTGTAAGTAAGGGTTTTCTACACGTTCTTCCTGTCGTAGTATCAACTTGTAAGTAAAGTTTTTCTACACGTTATTGCTGTCGTAGTATCAACTTGTAAGTAAAGTTTTTCTACACGTTCTTCCTGTCGTAGTATCAACTTGTAAGTAAAGTTTTTCTACACGTTCTTCCTGTCGTAGTATCAACTTGTAAGTAAAGTTTTTCTACACGTTCTTCCTGTCGTAGTATCAACTTGTAAGTAAAGTTTTTCTACACGTTCTTCCTGTCGTAGTATCAACTTGTAAGTAAAGTTTTTCTACACGTTCTTCCTGTCGTAGTATCAACTTGTAAGTAAAGTTTTTCTTACTTCACTATTCAGTTCGAACCTTATTTTAACCCCCTCTATAACTTTATCACGTGACTAAACTAGCTCACCCTTCTCAAATGCTACATTATTATTGGTTTTTCATTTTATTCCGAATTTTCGCATTGGTTTTCAAAACTCACATGACTCACTGACGTTCTGCCCACCCTGAGTTATTTCTAACGGTATGCATCGTTACCAAATCAGCGAAGTAAATCTCTTTAGCGTTCATGTTCAACTGTATTTTGAAAGTCCTTTGTCCCAAAACATTCCTAGCCGAAAGAATACAATAGTCTTCAGACATTGAACTTTTACTAACACAAAGAAGGTAACGGCTCTTCTTTGCTGTCTCTCCGGCGTGTACAGAGTTTTACCAGAATATTTTCTCTTTCTTGCCCGGATGCTTGTATATATGTTATATTAAATTATATTCTTCCTTTCTTATTCTTTAAGTCAACTGCTATTTTAATCATTATAATTTCATATTATTATAACAAGATTGTTATATTAGTTTAGCAAAGCATTTCTATTAATTTATCTTCTCTTGTAATTGTTTGACTTCGATTAATTCGCCGCCTCCTAATCACTGCCTGATACTGTGGTTACAATTCAAAGGCAAAACTGCCCGGGATATCCATGATGAGGTGACCGCTGTATATGGAAATGATTACCCATCGTATGACACTATTGTGAAGTGGAGAAGGAATTTTCAACCTGGCCACATGAAGCAAGAGCTGGTAGACCATCATTGACAGACGATGATGTCACAGTGAAGAAAGTGGAGTGTTTAATACTGGAAGACATACGAGTAACCATTCAAATGATCATGAATAAGATACGTCTTAGTTATGGTAAGTGTGTGGAACATTATTCATGACGAACTGCAAATGTCTAAGGTGTCTGTATGGTAGGTTTCACGTTTGCTAACCCCTTTCTAAAAGCAAACACGGCGTGACCTTTCAAGACAGATGTTGATATTGTTGGAACAGGATAAAGATGATTTTTTGATTGTTTGGTAACCAAGAATGAATGCCGGATCTATCAGTATGATCCAGAGACAAAAACCATAAGCATGGAATGGAAACATGCCGATTCCCCATCCTCCAAATAGGCAAAGGTGCAAAAGTCAGCTGGGAAGGTCATGCTTTCAGTTTTCTGGGACTGTCGTGGAGTTATCCTTACAGATTCTCCTGCCAAGGGTCAAACCATCACTGGCAGATACGACTGCAATCTTCTGGACAAGTTACGAGCAGCTCTGATTCAGAAACGACGCGGTATGCGCTCCAAAGGTGTTCGTCTTCTGGCTGACAATACATCAGCTCATTCATCTCAAGTTGCAGTTGACAAAGTAAGGGAATGTGGATTTGAGACCTTATAGCATCCGCCTTATTCGCCCGATCTCGCACCAAGTGACCTTCTTGTTCCCGGAAATGAAGAATCCGTTGCGTGGTTGTAGATTTGACAACACAATTGACTCATTAATGAAGTGGAATAGTGGTTTAAAGCGAATTCTGCAGACTTCTATAACCAAGGTATTCACAAGGTCAAGAGACGCTAGAAAAAATGTGTAAATCTGAATGGTGACTACGTAGAGAAGAACTAAGAAGCAAATATCAGCACGAACTCTCTATCACATTTTTAAAGGGTGATAATTAAAGCTTTTCGACACCCCTCGTTTATGTATAGATTCATCTATCGGTGTCGAAATACCTTAAACACCAGGAAAGGCAGTAGAATCTTATTGGAGCAAAGTCATAGAGTAACACATCTGAACACACAGTAACCAAGCGATCATAAACTATGTTATGTTTAATGAACAATACAGCATTGAATTTGCTCGCCTCTGTGGTGTGGGGTTAGAATGTCCGCCTCAAATTTTAGAGATCCCAATTTCGAATCAGGTTTAGGGTGAGTTATCGAAATAAGGATTTCTATGGGATTTTATCTTATCGCGAGAAATGAGTGTTGTATACTCTTAGCTCTTTGGACCCTGAGTTTACTTGAGCATCATTTCATCCAGTTTATTGTCCGCCAGATATGGCCCTACCGGTTAAAAGATGTTGCAAATAGCTAGTCTGCCCTGCAAAAATCTATTTTTAAACTTAGTGAACGTTGTAAGCAATATTATATGAACATTTCTTTTATAAAATCAAAGGTAATGGCATTCATTGGGAAAGAGACAATTAGAACACAAATAGTTATAAATAATCGTTCGTTGAACAGGTAAGCCATTTTAACTATTTGGGAACTGATGTTAGTTATGACAAGGAATATGATGTTTACAATAAAATATGCAAATTTCAAAGAGTATGTGGAACAATAAATAGAACATTTAGAAATAAAATAGTAAAGAAACAAAATTAAAGTTATACAAAGTTATGGCTGTACCTATACTGACATACGGAAGTGAGACTTGGACGTTAACTAAAAAGCAATAGAGTAAAATACAGGCTTCAGAAATGAAATTATTGAGAAGTGTGAAAGGATGCACGAAGGACTTAATAAGAAATGAAAATATAAGAGAAGAGCTGGACATTTTTAGTATGAATGATAGGCTAAAAGATCTCAAACAAAAATGGAAGGAAAATGTTGAAAGAATGCCAAATAATAGACTTACAAAACAAATATTACAGTATCATCCTAAAGGTAGGAGATCGATGGGCAGACCCAGGAAACGATGGCTGGAGGACTTCGAAGGCGGAACAGGCACTTGATTGCCTATGCCATGAAGTGAAGAAGAAGTTGCCCTTTTCATCATCCTTTAGTTTGACAATGGAATGCATTTACCCTGGGATTGGGATTTCATTACGGAGGGGATTCGGTACGTGGGCCACCAGCTGGGCCAATTGCTCCTATGCCCCCAAGTTGGGGCACCCCGGAGGAAGGATGAGGCGAGAGGAGACAGAGGGCGGTTGACCCAAGGATCCACGTGAGTACAGAGGGCAGGATCCCTACAGTTTACTTGGATAGAGAATTCCCTCTACAGGCCAGGACAACGAACTCGCTCCCCTACAGCCGGACGGCAACGAGTCCTAAGGGTCCCAGCGATACCAATATTAAGGGATCGTAATGAATTTCAAAGTAATGTATATTTGTGTGAAAAGCGTGCAGGTGCAGTTGGGTTAAATAGCAACGGAGTTGGTTGAGTTGTTTAACAAAAGACACGGGAGGAAAAAGGGTTTTCTTAGTAAGAATCCTGAATGGACAGCACTTGACTTTGTTTGTAAAGGTATTCTTCCGACCCCTAATAATGACAATGGGCAAAATTGTCACAAAGGGAATCTTTGTGTATAAAGGGCTTCCAGAAAGCGAAAGCTATACGCTCACGTGCAGCTGTGAGGACAGACAGTTCGTGGATTGGAGCCGATTATGGCAGTTATTTGGTTCTGTCTTGGTCAAAGGAAGACCAGAAGCGATGAGAGAAGATATTTGTCGGTTCATATATACGTGAAGAACGAATTAAGTTTTATCGAGTAATAAATATTTCATAAACAGTAACTCTAAACAGTAATATTGGTAACCTTTGGTCGGCAACTTCGAGTTTAATGTAATTATAAAAGAAGCCCAGTTTGAAACGGGCATTCCAGTGTCATTAAAACTATCCTTCTCATACATATCCACGCATACCCAGAGAGAAACCTAATTGTTTTACGCTGAGCTAAACACCATTTGCTTCAAACCGTCGCCCCAAGTGGAACTCTTTGCTCGCCCAATATATTGTTTCACCAGGCAGGCGATGCGAGCTAGAAAAGTCCCTGGCTGACGGTCCCGAATTGGTCCCAGCAGAGGAGCAGAGACAGGCAACCGACCTATCGGAGGAGGAAGTAGTTTTCACTCAGAGCATATGATCCCGCCATGCACCGCCGATACACCCGCCGACACTTCTACCCTGAAAGAGACCACCAGGTGAGGGGTGATATGAAATGATAATGGAGATGAAATGGAGGGACAGGAAATTTGGGGGGATGTAATTAACCTACCCAGTATTTGCCTAGCGACCCGAGAAATCCCCCGAAAAAACCATGGGTCAGGTATTTCGGCCACGGGAATCGAACCCCGGCCTCCTGAATGCGCGCCACAGATAAACCGCCTGAGCCATCACGCTCGGTGTATTTACCCTGGCTGAAGCACATTTTATTCAGATGTTCACGAAATTCCCTTTGGTATATCATTTCATTTAAGTGTTCGTTCGTCGTTTTATACTCAACTTTACGTACGGTATGTCATTCGTACAAATGTTCATTCGTCGTTTTATGGCATTAAAAGAAAGGGGTTAGGTTAAAGGCATTTTTGTGACGCATAATGAATTGCATTTGTGAGACCTTTAATTAAATTGTCTTTCGTAATGAAAGGAGATATTACTTGAAGTCCTCCATATTACACATCAGAGAGAGGCTTATGGTTCTTGTGAGGGTAGAAACGTGAAGTGAAAGAATGGAATTAACAGAAGCTCTAAACGGAATATTCTGCCACAGCACTGATTAATTAGGATGGTACTAAGTCCCTTTTACAAGAAGGAAGTACCGTGGTTCGGCTTTGTGGTATAATAAAGTAAATAAATGATTGCTTGAAAGCGAATGAAGCTACATCAGCACAACCTTTGATACAGAGCGATCACAAGAATTATGTACACATTGTCCGCTTTAGTCTATAGAGATACAAAGGTCTTTATAGCATTATTACCGTGAGTGATTCTGAACAATGCCTCTGTCTACAGGCTGTTGGAGTGAGCGTAATTGGATGGAAAGTTATGCTGTGATGACTGCAGTAAGTCGCAGTAGCATTTCCCAATGATTACGCACTTCTCTTAAGAGTTGTATCACGTTCTTGTTTTAATGAATTTGTCAATCGCGAGACAGTCACAGCATTCAAGCTGAACAGAAACCACCACATAAACTCCAATAAAGATTGTTTGGCAGATTTATTTATTTTATGTTGCTTACAATTGGATTGGATTAAATTATGCTACGGAGGGAATTCGGTAATGCGACCAGACTCGATCTTTTATACTTATGCTCCAAGTGGGGTATCTTGAATGGAACGATGAAGCGAGACGAGACAGAGGGTGGCCGTCCCAAGGAACCACAACAGAGGCCAGGGTCCTTGCACTTTACTGGTTGGAAACTCTCTGGCAGCTCACCCGACCACGTACCAGAAACGACCCCATCAGGCTGGGATCGGAGACCGGAGACCATCCTACCCGAGGTGGAAGTTTTACTCAGAGCATATCATCCTGCCATGCACCACCGAGACACTTGCTGGCACTTCTACCCTGAAAAAGACCTCAAAGGCGAGATGATGCGAAATGATAATGGAGATCAAATGGTAGGACGGGACATTTAGGGATTGAGCCGTGCAATTAATCTACTCAGCATTCGCCTGGCGACCCGGGACGTATTTAAAGGGGGGGGGGGGTTCTGGTGCTCCGAACCCTCCAAATGAATTACCATTTCAAACTTTTAATAAATAGTTGAAATAAAACTCAGTTTAAAATAAATCAAAAAAGTTTATTCAAGCTTCTCATCTTAACGTCTCTATTCACTGTCAGACAGGCATTATTTAAGAGATAAACAAAAGTTACTGTACGGCAGCTGTAGAACTCGTCAAAATACACAAATAATGTCAATTACAATAATGTATTGCAAAGTTAACCAATTCCGATATTTGTAGATTAGATTTCCCAGATACTTACTTAAAGGTATGCAATTTTTAACTTCTAAGCTCCTCTTCCCTTTTTCATTCAAGGAGAACGAATACTTCAAATGCATCAATCAATGGTTCGCTTTTTAAATATCTGATTACTGCTTATATCACTTTATCCCAGGTACGAGAACAAAACATGTAAGATGTGCAAGGCCCTTCTACAGACTTTATCCAAAGAAACAAGACAAAAACAATTTGTAGAAGCTTGGGTGGAAAAAGTCATGTGAATATATTACATGTGTCTTTATTTTTTACTAACACGATAAAAACACATCCCTGATTAATTATTTATTAAAAGAAAATAATTCAATGTAGATTTTTTGGACCCCACCGGAAATTGACTTCTAAGTACGTGCCTGCCTGGCGACCCGGGAAAATCCTCGGCCACGGGAATCGAACCTGGGCCTTTCGAATGCGAGTCACAGATGAAACCGCCTGAGCCATCCCGCTGGGCATGTAGCTTACAATACTTACAATATGGTAATCATATCGCAGTAATATTTGGTAACAGTATTTACACGATTACAAAGTATATTAATGAAATACAATTCATAAAGGGATTTATTACATTAAGGATGCAAGGGGACGTATTAAATTATCTGGATTGATCATTATGAGCATACAAATAGTGTTTAAATGTGCGAGGGATTGGAGTTTAGGTGGTGATACTGCGAACACTGAAAGTAGAAAGCAGACATGGCTGGCACACCTCGGTAGCATGTCTGCCTCATGTTCAAGAGGTCCCGAGTTCGAATCTTAGTCAGGGCGAGTTACCTGGATAAAGTCTTCTCCGGGGTTTTCCCTTATCCTCAAAGACGAATGTCGGGTAACTCTAAGCTCTATGGATCCTGGGCTCATTTGAGCATCATTTCACCCACTTCATTCACCGTCCGATATGACTTGACGTTGGAGGACGTAAATAACACACACACACACACACACACACACACACACACACACACACACACACACACACACACACACACACACACACACACACACACACACACACACACACACACACACACACACACACAAATAGACATGGCTGGCAGGTGCGGAATTGAAAATTGGCTGTTTTATTTAGAAGATAGGATTATGTTAATTTATTGTGTCCAACCCGCAGTCTGGTGATAACTCCAATGTCCTCCATCTTAATTTCTGCAGTGGATATAATAGTGATGTGGAGTTCTGGTTAATATTTTGTGGTTTGCCAGCATGAGGCTACTGTCACGTTGTTTTACAGAGATTGTTTAATCTTATGGATACATACTTACAAACTTTTTTGTAAGATAACGAATTCTTTTCATGTACTGGAAGTCTAGGCATCCAGTACTGCTCAGCCTGCATGTTCATTGTTAGAATATTCAATGCCAAGTTATTATTTTCCACCTTTGGTTCATTAGAGATGCAGATAGTTCGTGAATTTATTGAATTAATTCATTTTCTGAAAATATATATTGTAAAACTATTATCCTGGATTGGGAAACGATGTGTATTAGGCAGCATTTATTTTTATATTTCCTGAATAAGTGCAGTGATGCTTCCTTGCAGGCCTATAACTCACAGCTAAATATAAAGAGATGGCCGTGTGCACAGAATAGTGTGTTGGGGGGAAAACAAATTAATTTTTTATGAGATGCATTCCCAATGGGATTCACCGCTTTAGAATTACGGCAAATGTGCAGTACCTAAGCGACAGTCCATTTTTACAATCACGATTCAATCACAGCATTCAAATTTAAATACAAACTATGACATAAGCTTCAATAAAAATTGGTTTACAGATTAATTTTTTATGAGACAGGTATTCCCTATAGGTTTCACCACTTTACAATGTTCGTATTTGAACAGTAACATTTTGGGGTCGATGATTGTACAGAATTTAGAGCTTTATTCTCTGAAATGGGCATTGTTATTCATATCTGAACAAACAAACCCATATTCAACAAAATATAGAGTGCTTAGGGTAGGGTATTCCAAAACTGGATTTTTCATTAATTTCAGCAATTGAAATTTCGCACTAAAGTTTAACCATTGAAAATGTTGAGAAGTTTTAAGTAACATTGCAAATTGAAGAATATATTAACATTTGAATTTTTTCTCTAATTTTATTGTTTCATTTTTATACACTAGTATCTGGGCTTTGATATCCATTGAATTAAGACGTATCGTCCTCCATGGTCTTGAGGTAACATGCTAGTTTCTGGTTACAAGTTCACGAGTTCAAACCTAAAAGATGACGATGGATTTTTTCGGACATAAAATTCCTTAGTATGGCTTCCTGCCAAAGAGAGGTAATGCCAAGGAACCTAAAACCAAGTAAAGAGACATCTGAGCAAAGTTAAATGGATACATAGATTAGAGAGATAGATAGATACACAGACAGACAGACAGACAGACAGACAGACAGACAGACAGACAGACGGACAGACAGATAGACGGATAGACAGATAGACGAATAGACAGATAGACGGATAGACGGATGGATAGATGGATAGATCGATAGATGGATAGACGGATAGACGGACAGAGGGACAGACGGACCGACGGGCAGACGGACCGACGGACCGACGGACCGACGGACTGACGGACAGAGAGACAGACAGACGGACAGAGAGACAGACAGACAAAGAGACAGACAGACAAATAAATAAATAAATAAATAAAAAGTAACTAAGATGTATTAAACTTTACAGTGAAACTCACCTTCCCACCCACACTTCGAGACTTTACTGAGAGCAGAGAATAACTGGAATTGTGTGAATATAGTTCCATAAAACTTAGTTTATCCAACGTTTTTCTTTTTAGAAGGGTTACGAAGCATCTGAAATGACCAGAAGCAGTCAAACCCACCTACCTACCTATGGAGAGGATACCTTAGACAGCGAGATCCAGAATAGTTTACCATCTCACCAATACTGACTTCTTCATAAGGGAAATAGCGTCGATATAAAACCTGCCGCACACCCCAGCCTACGAAGCTTAGCCGTGGTCGTTGGTGTGTGTATATATCTAGCATAAGTCGCGAGAAGGGTTGCGGGTTCGAGTCCCGTCTTGAACATTGGTGTTTATGTGCATAGAGTAATATATAAAAATATACATGAAGTATATATGAATATGGATATATTATTTTTTAACTAAAAAGAAATAAAAGCGCATATAAAAAAGAGGTCTGAAAAAGTGGAATATATAGACCCGAGTTTCTTCTTGATTCCAGCAATGAATCCTAAAAACTGGAAGGAATCAAAATTTCCCCTGAGGCATGTTTACTGGGACTGTTGCACATGGATTTCACTACAGAACATGCAGTCGGAAAGGGTTCCACCTCACCTCAAACCAGTGTAAGAGTGACTTATGTGATCAATCATGTGAACCGCATAGCACGACGAAAGTATCTTAAATTTTATGCAGACGATAATAGGATAAGGATTACTATGGAGGGGATTCTGTGACCAGTCTTGACCTATGCCCCCAAGTGGGCCATCCCCGGGAGGAAGGATGAGGCGAGAGGAGGAAGAGGGCGGCCGTCCCAAGGAGGCATAACCTTGTTTTTATTTCGCTATAAGGTTCACAAAAGGAGATTTTCATTAAAATGGAAAATACATGCAGCCAATATTAAGAAAATATCGTAAAACTTAGGACAACTGGCAAGAGTTACCCAGCAACAACAGCCGGCGCGCGCGCCTGTGTGCATGTGTTGCAACACTAGCAACAAATGAATCACTCTTTACTTAGCATTACTCCATTATGAACCATAGGTAAATAATGTTTCTGCGTATCAAACAAAAACCTCCAGATTAACTCAAATTTGTATGCAAAGGGGCATGCATAGCAAAAACTATGCTCGCAGTCTATTGTATGCTGTATTTAACATAATAATATTAGGAATGCAATATCTTAAACTTTCTATAAATAATCTTAAGCTTTTCTTTGTAATTTGAAATGGAAACTAAACTCACGTCATGCAAAGCAACGTAGAAGGGCAAAGATAAAATATAAGTACTCATTTGTAAGCAAAAGGAAATTTAAAGCAAATACAGACAGAGCAATGAATAAACATAATCTTAATGAAAGCAAGATGTGAGGTAGTTGGTACATTAGATCATGACTATTGTTGTAAAAGAATTAAAATGACAGATATAGTTCAAAGGAAAAGGTGATACTCAGGTAAAAGGCGATCATTAGAAAACGAACTAAAATTAAGAGGTGAATAGTTGTCGAGTTGCCTGCCTCTGTAGCGTAGATGGTAGCGTGTCTGCCTCACATTCGGGTGGTCCCGAGTTCGAATCTCGATCAGATTGAGTTACCTGGATAAGGTTTTCTCCGGAGTTTTTCCTTATCCTGAAAGACGAATGTCGGGTAACTCTAAGCTATACGGACCCAGGGTTCATTTGAGCATCATTTCACCTATTTCATTCATTGTCCGACATGACTTAACGTTGGAGGATGAAAATAAATAAAAGAAAAGTTGTCGAAACTTGTTAGGCTAGCGCAAGGTTAGCGGGCAGAAAGCAGAATAGACTAAAAGAAAAATGTAACCTAGCAATTGAAAAAATGAAGACCAAAGTAAAAACCAAAAGGAAAGAGGCGTTGTCAGATCCTTGTAGGAGGTAAACGGATTTTTGCGAGAGTATACCGCTGCAACTATGTCAGGAGGAAGTACGAGGGCTTTCAATAAAGAATGATCATAATTTTTTACGGCCATAATTTTTCGCACTAAAATTAAATCTTATTATATTCTGTTAGCTTAATGTGAAACAAACACGCCGTAGTAGTTTCATTGTCGGTACTCCTGGTTCCCGCCTGTGAGAACAAGACAAGTTCAGACATGTTAGGTGTCCCTACCGCTGCAATGGAGGTAACATGCAGTTAAAGTTGATGTTAGAGGAAGATCCGAGTTTCTTTCAAACGTAATCACTACTGATGATACTTGGCTACATCATTTTGATTCTGAGAGCAAATAGCAAAGCTCAGTGTGGAAATATCCTTCATCACTAACCCCCCAAAAAGCAAAAATGATTGCTTCTTCTGGGAGAGTTATTGACCTCTCATTCTTTGATATTCATGGAATGGTTTATCAGCATGTTGTACCTGCACACACATCAGTAACTGGACAATACTAGAGGGATGTCCTGAAAACATTGCAAGTCCATATCAGGCGCAAAAGACTACATTTCCATGAAGCAGGCTGGATACTGCACCACGATAATGCGCGGCTGCATATTGCCAATGTTGTTGCTGAATATATTCCAAAAATCAACATGAAGTACATCTCTCACCCTCCCTATAGTCCAGATTTAGCCCCATGTGACTCTTTGCTATTCCCTAACTTGAAGAAACGCCTTCGTGGGAGGCATTATCCATCATCAGAAGCAGTGGTGAAGGCTGCGGAGGCGATTTTGAAGGATCTCTCAAAAATGGTTTCCAGCATGTCTTTGAAGACTGGCACAAACGCTGGGACAAGTGCATCGCATTCAGGGGACACTATTTTGAGAAGGACCATCAAAATTATGAGGATGAGTAAAGGTACGTTGTCAAAATAAAATTGTGATCATTCTTTATCGAACAGCCCTCGTACCTAGTTAGCGAGTCCAGTTCAAAGATTTCGTGTCTAAATAGTCGAAGCAATTGTTTGTTGCTGAAAGAAACTAGAAATAAGTTGAATTTGTACCAGTTATTAGGAAAGTAGAAGGATATTTCTCAAAAGTCCTTGCAGCTCTCTAGTGTGCTTCCTCCATCACCACCCCTTTAACAGCGGCTTTGTATGGCTTTAAGTTTTTTATTATATTTTAGGCACTATTTATTGTAGTCGTTAAATACGATGCAGTTTTATTCTTTTACATATGTTATTTATAAAGCTAATGCAAAACTTTTATAAAGGTATTTATGACAGTGGCGGATCGTGGGTCTAAATTCTGGGAAGGCTAAGAAATTGTTTTTGGAAAATCTTAATTCTCTAGCTTTAATATAAGCAAACTATGGTTTTCTATGTACCGTCACCGCCACCACACCCTACCACCACCATCACTTTTATTTACAAACTATTTCTACAGAGGATGTTGGAGCACTATTCCTACTTGTCCGTAAAACAAGTTCACTCGGCGACCCTTTTTTCCGAATCGTTCGATGACATCGTCGTACCACGTGTCTCGGCTTTCGAGTATACTCAGCACTAGTTTTTCAATTGAGGCACAAGCAAGAGCTGATAGGCGATCCTAGATCATAATGTTCCTCAAGTACATTTTTACGCGCTTAAGACAGGAAAAGCTCCTTTTCGTTGAAGCACCGGTTGCAGCCGTGGTAGCAATTAGACAAATAATTTGAAAGTCTCTGGAAGAATTTGGTCAATTTCATTCTCTGCCATTCTTTTAAGTAAGCCTTTCAAACTGATAACGCGAAATGTTTCCTTATGCTGGGAGGAAAATATAGCCTCCACCACATGCATCTGCAAGTGGTTGAAGCATGTTCCATATGTCTAATAATGAATCCATACCATATAACGGAAATGTTGATCATAACTGGCGAGCTGAGTAGTATCACATAATTTAAGAAACGCAGCTTATCATTATGTAAAAACCTTGTTTTCAGTTGTGTTATAATGTTATCAAGTATCTAAAAGTACATTTATTTGTATTTTGACATCAATGGTTTGTTAATGCATTCATCCCTTAGCTCAGATTTATTCATGTGTGATTCAGGCTGCGAATTAGTCGAGCTGTTCGTTGAATTTAAGAACTCGATCAATTTCTCTTCATTTCTTAAGCTTTTCTAGTAAGTTATAATTCTGAAACAGCCCTGCTGCAAAACTGTGCGTTGTTGGATTTTTTCTGAGGAATGTTGAAAAGCATTTCTGGCTTCAGGAATATGCTTTGAAAAACACAGAGAAGGAAAACAAATTTGAAGTCCCGCAGGCTTTTTTGAAGCCGCAGAATTCTTTTGTAGTTGTTACATTGGAGTATGGACAGTCGATTATTTTATTTAGTATCTTAATTAATCTCGGACGAGTTTCATCAATGGCAGATATTTTCTGGCATTACATAAGGAATATGCTTACCAAAAATACTGTCGAGAATTACAGTGCATTTGGGAAACAGGTGGAAGAACACAGGAATACGCTGAAGCGAGAAGAACAAATCCTAAATGGTTTTATACAAGAACAGCTCTATGCAAAACTAAATTTAAGCGGTGTGCGAAAGAGTGAGTGAAAATAACTTAAGGGGCAATTTCACGGACCTTAGCTTGAAGGACATTTAATTCCCCTCTAGAACGAAACACCATCGTAGTTTTAGTAACTAGTTTTTTCTTCTTCATATTATAATTTTCAAATACCCCATTTACCCCATTTAAAGCATCAGAAGTTTAATCTTGGCTAAAGTCATGAAAACCAAGAAGATGTTCTTGAATTTCTCCTCTGCAGTCCACAAGCCTCACAACAATGGAACATATTGGCTTTCCCGACATATCTGTTGTTTCGTCTACAATACAGGCATAAAATGAGGTTTTGTCCGGACGTGAATGAATGTACTCACGATCTTACTGATGCATTCAATCAGTTCATTCTTTGTAGTAAGAAAATTCCCAGAAATGACCGATTTCTCTGCAATGCGCTTTTAACTCTTCATTTCTGTTTAGCACTGCTCTGAAATTTCCGGGATTCAGGGAATATTCTTTTTCGTCAAGACCTCTGAAAGCTTGCTCCTTCTTTCATAAAAAAACCTTTGACACACGTTAAAATTTTTCAGTATTTCTTTGTTCGCCTTCAATTCACATAGTATCTTATTTTCTTCAGTTTGTGATGTTCATTAAGTTGCTCTGAAATGATACACACTTGTTTTATTAGTTTATTAAATGAAATAAAACTATTTATATGATTTTTTTTGAAGAAGCGTGCCGAGCTAATCCTCTAACTAGATTTTTCAGATAGTCGAAACCTTCAGAGAACCATAAAGACTTTTTTGTGGTTAAAAGCAAACATGGCCAGAAAAATAATTTACCTTTTGTAGAGCTACCACATAATCACTTGTGCTTCTCATTCCATGATTTTGACATGCACGTATTTGTACTTATCTTTCTGAAGAAGGTATAACCTAGGTGTTGGACTTCTTTCTACAAAATTTCATGTCGCTTGGTTTCATTTCCTCTCGAAAACCAAAGCTTCTGCAAGGAAGCAATGATGTCTTCACTCGAAAACATAGCATCAGTGCTAGTTCAAGTTGCTCTTCATGCATATTCATGAGACACGCCACAATTACGAGTAAAACTCAGACAGGAGGCAACGAAGTAACTGGCCTCCTGCAGAATGGAAAAACAGCGCTACGCTGCCAGGCAATATGCATCCCCTCTCCTTCCCGCAGCAGTGACGTAATGGATACCAAGGTAACCGCATGCTTCTAGGAGGCCCACAAAAGTAGTGCTTCCGCGCCATAGAGTAACGATATTATATGGTATGCACCTGGGGATTCTTTACGTTACGCATTCACAGTTTGGCTTAACTCTAGCGCTGCCCGATACGAGACTGTTACCATGCGGGTGCTTTAGAGGTTTACATCTTTCGTGATATAACAAATATATAATTTAATAAATATTTATTATGAAAGCTAGAACCGTTGCTGCTGAAAAAGTGAGGAGTCCCTCATCCATTGTCTCCTCTGAGCAGCTACCACTTATTTATGACAAAGACAGTTTTGTTTGTTAAGATTTTGCTGTTTTGGTTTGGCGAAGCGTTGCTCCTAACGGTAATATATAATACATTCTTTAGGTTGCATGGCCACGGATAAAATTTTCATGCGTACTCATAAAGCTTTCTTGTATAATCTTCATAATTTCTATTCATATTACCCTCACATGAGTAGTGAACAATAACTATAACAATTGAAATAAAAACTAATTAGTATCTGCAGCTTAAACACATTAATTATCGAGTTCTCCCGAATCGCAACTTACGTAGGACCAGTGGCGGCTCATTTTGTCTATACCTAAGGGGTCTGCACTGATAATATTGAAATTTTAGCTTAGCTTAATTATTTGAAGATGAACTGCATACGGTGATCTTTCTTTGTAGCAAACTTATTAACCACTGTCTAGTTGAACTTCGGGATGTTTTTTATCATTTATTTTTCTATGGACAACATAGTTGATTATCTTTATAAGTGTCCCTATTTTTTTAACTTTATCGTTGTGACGATCTATTGATTCCTTATAGGCTTGGCTTAAACATATCTGTACATCTACTGACCCAAGTGTAACAAAATTAAGAATGTTATTAACATGGTTTTTGGACATTTCATATTTATGACATTTTTATATAGTCTCCTCAAGTCTGAAACTCCGTTTTGAATCCATGCAATGTTAGCTGCGTCGTCTTTAATTCCAAATAAAAGGCAAGGAAAACATAACACGGAATTGTTGACTTCACAGCCACATATCCATTCATATTTCGTGTAAATTTCAGGACTGAAACACCTGCTATATTGTTTTTGGCGGCTTGTTGCACTTTGAATAATGTTTAACACAGGAGCCGGTCTTCCTCGCACTTTAGTGTCACATTTCTCTTGCAATGTTAAAGCGCCAAAACGAAGTGACTTTAAATACTTGACTGAATTAGTCATTGTTACAATCACACCATTGATACCAGTATATAAAGTCACATTTTATAATACTTTACTGCCAGGAACAAAAACATATTTGAATCAACGTCAAAATGTTAAAAAAAAACCATCGATTTCACGAAAATCCGCACCAAATTGCACTTACACCGCTCTTGGGACTGCAAGTAATGCAGTCCAGTGAGTTCAGTAAGCTATGGGGCGCGAGGTAGGTCGAAACGTGAAGCGGGGGTTAGCGGAGGGGGAAATGGAAGCAATATGCATTTTAGTGAGTTGTCGTAATGACTTACAATATATATATATAGTAATCTATTCAATTTAGGAAATTAAGGCAACGACAATAAAATAAAAATTTGCTCTGGGGGGGGGGGGCTGCAGTCCCACAGCCCTCCTTTATCGGCCACCACTGCGTAGAGCTTCGAAGAAGGAGAAGTTGGAAGATTTAATCCTCATATAAAATAGTCAGTTGATATTTCAGAATCAGAAATTATAATATTGATTGTTACTCATATTAAAACTTACACATTCCAAAATTTAATGGCGAAGCTGTGATGCAAATCACATGCATTAGTACTCATCCATTGCAGACAGAATTTTATTTTATTAGGAATACATAGAAGGCAGAGGCTTATTATTGAAAAAACTTATCATAGCTCCCGAAAATGTACAAAGTATTTCAAATAATGTCTTTCATGATGTAAATCATTTAAGTAACATTTGGTTTTCTGGTCTTCCGATATCATATCTTCCGATATGTTAAGCAGCACGAGTTAAGTGTTACGGAGCTCCTCTTTTGTTTCGCATAACCTCAGACAAAGAGTATGTAATGCAGCAGTTTCTGTCGCAAACACTTGACTATCGTCAGTTTTCTCTTTGCCATTGTGCACCTACAAAATGTTTTATTGATTAGTAAATATTTATCTAATTAAACAGAACATAAAAGCAGAACTTTTATACATATTTTTGTAAAGTAGCTATGAAAATAAAAATAATAAATGGTTAAAGTTAGTGTGACTGTTACACATCAGCGTTTTTGGCATTGAATCTGTGACCTGTATATCTTTGACAGGTATCTCTTTGATGTCGCAATGCATCCTCAGGTGTGTTGACAACGTTCTACAAATGAATGTGAATATTATTCAGTATGTACCACGCTCCGCATACGTAAATATATCGTGACTTGGAGCAAAGAATATCTTTTTCCCTTCTTCCTCAAGGCATGTTTCCCGTTTTGAGGCCCTGAAAGTAACGCGATTTGAATTTGGAATGCTGCACGATACTGCTTCACTTCTCAAATGTGCAGATTGCTACCTTTCTTGATTATTGAATTTATCAATGCTTAAAGGTTGACGTATTCCATATTTCATTCTGTGTCCCTTCTAACCACTCCTTGCATACTAATAAAGTCCGCCTTTGCCTTTTCCTCACAGTTGGTATGTTGCAGTGCTGAAACTTTTATAACGAAATCTGTACATACATAAGATACTATACTACATACAGGATTCAAGGTAAGTGGCTATATTTTAAGACTTAAAAGCGTGTATTTGCGTGTACTCACTCCATTTTAAAATATGGCATAACATTATGGGGTAACTCATCACATTGTAAATCATTATTTACAATGCAAAAACGGATTCTAAGAATACTTGGAGGAGCTAAATCAACATCTACGTGCAGACCATTATTTAAACAATTTAAAATCTTACCTCTCCCATGTATTTTCATGTTTGAAATTTTAAAATTTACAAAGACAAATTTAATGAAAGGAAATGGCCAAAGTACCTTTAATGCCACAGTTAATAATCATAATACTAGAGAGAGAATGGATATTCATGTGAATAGAAGTAACACAAGAGCTCATCAAAACAGTGTAATAAACCTAGGAATCACTTTTTTTTAATAAACTACCTATAGCCAATAAAACCACTTGCAATGTTTAAGCATTTAAAAAGTCAGTTTTGGCATACTTGCTAGACCACTGTTGTTATTCTGCTAGTTAATTTATGGAAAGTTTATAATATTTTTACATTTCTGAATTAATTGTGTATATTATAAAATTCTTGAGATACCTTTATAAAATATTATTTTGTACAAACACTGACTTGTCCTTATTGCATGTGACTTTTTAATTTAAAAGTATAGTTATTTGCACTATAAATTCAGAATTTGACGTGTCTTATATCATAGTACTCATGTACAATGCATGATTTACAAGATGAATAAATTATGTATCTATCTTTTTGAGTGGAAAATTATGTTATTAAATCTTTATTTGATGCAAAGCTGCTTCAGTCTGATTGAATATTTAAATAGTGCATGTAAAATGCTCTACAGTTTATTTTGGAGTTATTGAACAAACGTATTTTTATGGTATGAGGCAAAATTCAAAAAAGGAAACTTATGTATAGTCAAAGACTAACACACAACAAGCAATAATTTGTCACATTGATTTATTTAGTCTTATTGATTATTTGATATATAAATACATTTTAGGAATTACGAATTAGTTCAGCACAAAAATGCCTTACTTTTGCAGTAAAAGCAAGTAAAAGCTGAAGTAATACTTATAAGAGGTTTGCCGAATTTAGCTTTAAAATAATCTGTAGCCAGAAATACGTATTTGTGCACGAACTCTGCAGTGTGTATTCTAATGAAAAAGTCGGAGATAAAACTCCAAAAACAGAATCTTCTAAGACACAAATTCCCTCACACTTTAATTCCAAGAAATTCCTTTCGTGTAATATTTATAATCAGCCCTGTTAGCCGCTAACAGGTTGAAAGTGTGCATCTCGTTCGTTATTTATCTTTACTCAGACCTCCCTAAACCTTCCTAACATTTGTTTCTGTTGATCAGAGAGTAAAATGATTCATTGAAGGAGCTCAGGATATATGTTCAAGTCTGTGTACTCCTGTTACATATTCCGTTTTAAATGATCTAACCTTCAGAGGGCCCGCCTCGGTAGCGTAGATGGTAGCGTGTCTGCCTCACGTTCAAGAGGTCCCGAGTTCGAAATTCGCTTAGGGTGGGTTACCTGGATTAGGTTTTTCTAGGGTTTTCCCTTATCCTGATGGACAAATGTCAGGTAAATCTTAGCTCCATGGGCTCCGGACTCATTTGAGCAACATTTCACCTATTTCATTCATCGTCCGATATGACAACATTGGAGAAAGTAAATCATAGAAAATAAAATAAAATAATATAAAAATAAACTTCAGAGGGCGACATTGGAGTTTCACCCTAAGTAATGAAAAATAGATTAATTGTGATACCGAAATTAAGGGATGAAATGAGTAAAGAATCGTAATGGATTTCAAAGGAATATTGTATATTTGTTACAGCACGTGCAGGTGCATTGAGTTGAGTCGTTTAACAAAATACACGGGAGAAAGAGGGTTTTCTTAACAGGGATCCTCAGTGAATAACACTTGACTTCGTTTCAAAAGGCATTGTTCGGACCCTTAATAATGGCATGACCGAGACTAATAATCACAACGGACAAAATAGTCACAAAAGGAGTTTTGGTGTGAATAAAGAGGCTTCGAGAGGTGAAAGTCACACGCAGCTGTAGTGAGGAAGGCAGTGCTCCAGAAGGCAAATCGTGGCTGGCGGCCCATTAAGACGGTCATCTGGTTCTGTCTTGTGCGAATGCAGACCAGAAGCGATGAGAGAAGATATCTGTCGGTTCCTACGTGAATAACGAATTAAGTGTTATCACGTAATAAGCATTCTACATAAGGTAACTCTGAACAGTAATACATTGGTAACCCTTGGTCGGCAACTTCGAGTTTGATGTGATGATAAAAAGAAGTAGTTATTAAACCAGTTTGAAACTTGCATTCCAGTGTCATTAGAACCATCCTTACTCCCATACATATCCACGCATACCCTTTAACGGAACTCTTTGCTCAACCCTGAGAATAAATTAATAACCCTTGAGTGAGAAAAACAAGTTGCTACACTTGGATCTTAATTTTAGGAGAGAAACTGGGGTTGCTTCTGCAATATATAACCTGTTATACATTTTGAGTTATATATGGCTCCCATCTTATAAATCTGTACCCATACTACACTTGATGTGCTGATAGGGGAATCGGTTCCAAACTCAGATACTAGTATGGAATTATTTTGTTATACCTATGAGTTCTGAAACATTTTTGTAAAAGGTTATAGAACCACTTAAATGAAGGTATTTGTTTTAGATAAGCTGAAAGCACAGGTATTAATGTATAGCTATCAGATGCATTTGCTTTTACTTTTCTACATTTATTCCCTTATTTATGATAGATATAGGGTGAATACTATACTGTAACTAAAATTTCGATGTTATTTCAGTAGAAATACGTGTTTTGAGGTATTTTGAAAAAAGAGGTTTTTGGGAAAATGAAGGTATGTTGTAAAATGTATATGTTAACAGCATAATAAAAAAAAAAAGTGGAATATAGCGAACTATTTATTTTCAACTCTTCTAAGAATGAAACACTCCGATTTTTCAAGAAACTCTACACTCAAAAATACCTTGATTGGATTACATTTCTCTATTTTCTATTTCTCGATAGTAGCTCTAATAGTTTTGAATGATTGACCATCTTTTAGGTATTATTAAAATAAAGTTTATGCGGAAAGAAATGTGTACAATGTTGTTCAACTGGTAAATTATAATAGATAAAATGTTTGACGTCCTGCGCCGTGGCGTAGCGGACTAAGGAGCATGCCTTGGTCCCTGGCCACGGAAAGCGGCCCGGGTTCGATCCCACCCGTGGGGTGGGGATTTTAAATTCCGGGTATAGGACCGGTGTCCACTCGGCATCGTGAGGAAAGTGAGAAGCTTACGCTAGGTAAGTGGCCCTGGTCATGAAAACCAACGTTCCGGCTGGGGGATGCCGAGATGCTGACCACATTCCCTCCCCGTATCGGTTGGATCGCTCACCTCTGCCGTACGTAAGTTGGCGTGAGGCCGGCAGTCGGGTTGGTAGGTCTTGGCCCTCTTAGGGCTGTCGCGCCAGAGTTAATTTTTTTTGACGTTAATTATTTACAAGATATTATTTATTACTAGTTTGAATTTTATATCTCATTCATTATATATAACAACTAGCTTTTAAAAGATTTGCCTATCTCTTGGACCTTCTACATCCCATCTCTAGCACAGATAGAAGCATGTCTGCCTTACGTTCAAGAGTTCCCGAGTTCGAATCTCGGACAGGGTGATTTATCTGAATAAGGCTTTGTCCGGGATTTTCCTTTATCCTGAAAAATTAATATGTAGTAGCTCTAAGCTTTATGGACCCTTGGCTCATTTGAGCAATATTTCCCCCACTTCAGTCATAGTCCGATGTGACTTTTTTTTAATATTAAAATATATATCTATGTATATATTTTTCTTTTCCTTATTTAACCGTTTTTTATTGTTTCCGTTTAATTACCTATCTGTTTTCTGTAGTTTCACACACATACACAATACACATAAACACCCATGCCCAGGGTGGGACTCGAACCCGCAACGCTCTACGCGGTGGAACGCTAGAGACATACGTTCTAACGACCATGGCTACGAGGGCCGGCGACTTTACTGGTTAAAGTACGTGAGTTAAAAAATCCCCTTTGTACAAACGCAAAACGTGTATTGACATCATTTATTCAAATACTTAGCTCAATTAAATGAAGTAGCATTTTAAAACTAATGTGAGGAAGAGATATAAAAATAAAGTATAAGCAATTGAATTTTCTTTTTCTAGCGAGAATTTAAAAACCTGCGTCTTCCTCTTACCAGCTGACGTCGTGAAAATAGCGACCTTCTTCTGGAACTTGAATAGTTAAACAAGGAAGGGAGAGAGAGAGAGAGCCATCACTGCAGATGTTCGACTGTTCTATTTACTTTTCTGTATTTGGATCAGCGGTACGGAGCTGCCGGGCAGACGCGCACTTCGATCTATTTCTCGTTAGTTTACAACCGATGCTCTTCATTGTTTCCAAGACCACTTCATTTATACGGTCCGTTTAATCCACTGTCTAGTTTTACAGAGATCAACTGCCACGAGCATCTGTTCTCTGAAGATCTCCCGTAGAAGGTGGGCTGCGGGTGGACCATTAGTCAGTCATTTTATTTTTGAAAAGCTCTTACATTTCGGTTTGAATGTGTATGGAACGTATTTACGATTGTTTCGGTGTTGTTGATTTTATAAGGACTAAATAATTTATAAATAAATATTGTGAACTGTAGTAGAGACGTGGCTTTGGATCTGTGAAGCCTCGAACTCTGTAGCGTGGTGGGAGGTGGTAAGAGGTATTACTCAAGTTAATAAAATGATAACAGCTTTTGTGAACTGCTCACAATTTATTATTCACTTTTTAATGCTTTTAAGGTTAGATTTAGGGATAGGGATAGGGATATCATTACGGAGGGGATTCGCTACGTAGGCCATCATATTGGGCCCATTGTTCCTATGCCCCCGAGTGGGCGCACCCACGGGAGGAAGAATGAGGTGAAGGAGACAGAGGGCGGCCGACCCAAGGAGCCACGACAGTTCAGAGGACAGGGTACTTAAGTTCACTTTGGAGATAGACTTCCTCCAACACGCTAGGACAACGAACTCGCTCCCCTACAGCGGGATGGCAACGAGTCCAGCCGCCGAGCCCCAAAGGTCCCTGGCTGGCAGCCCCAACATGGTCCCAGTAGAGGAGCGGAGATCGGTAACCGACCTACCAGAGGAGGAAGTAGTTTTTCTCAGAGCATATCATCCTGCCATGCACCGCCGAGACTCCCGCCGACACTTCAACCCTGAAAGAGACCACCAGATGAGAAATGATATGAAATGATAATGAAGATGAAATGTAATTAACCTACCCAGCATTCGCCTGGCTACCCCGGAAAAACCGCCGAAAATATCCATGAGTCAGGTAGGTCGGCCGCGGAGATCGAACCCGGGTCTCCCAAATGCGGGCCACAGACGAAACCGCCTGAGCCATCCTGCTGGGTAAGGGATAGATTTAAAGCGCGAGAGTGTGATCGATAAAGGATTATGGGTTTAAAAAATCTCAAGTAAATATCGCCATCTTCACTTTATTAGTTTCATATAAGCAGTAGTGCAAATGTAAAACTTGAAAGAAGTGAAAGAATGGGCAGTTCGCCTGGCCCCGTTGCTCAGTCGGTAGAGCACCTGCCTGCCATGCTAGTGGTACCGGGTTCGATTCCTGGTAGTTGGGGTGGGGAGTTTTCTCCGACCAAGATAATTCCTCATCTTCCCCAGAGTCTGGAAGTATGAATCAGAGTGCGAATGTGTGCGTGATCCAATGGTTAAAACCCAACGAATACGAGTTAACATGTTCGGTATGTTCCAAAGGTGAACGGCCGCCGATGTGACCATTGCAATTAAAGGCAACAAAATGGGGGGGGGCACACACAGAATGGTTTACAGTTTATATTATACGAGAGCTGTTCAATAAAGAATGATTATAATTTTTTTACGTTCATAATTTTTCGCACTAAAATTCAATCTTATTATATTCTGTTAACTTAATGTGAAACAAACACGCCGTAGTAGCTTCATTGTTGGTACTCCTAGTTCCCACCTGTGAGAACCAGGTAAGGTCAGACAAGTTCAGTATCGCCTTCCGCCGCAATGGAGGTAACACGTGAGGAACAATATGCGGCTTTGAAATTCTGCTTTCGTCTCAACAAATCTTCAGTTGGGGCCTATAAAATGTTACAGGAGGCCTATGGAGAGTCCGTTCTTCCCTACAGCACATCTCGAAGGTGGTTTAAAATGTTTAAAGAGGGGAGACAATCAATTTCAAAGGATGGTAGACGCGGTGCTCCAGTTACTGCTCTTACGGAAGAAAACATCAACACTGCTGCTGCCATTGTGAGAGAGGATCGACGAATTACCTCTAGATCACTTCCTGAAATACTGAACATTTCATTGGGTGCCACACTTCCGTGAAGCAGGCTGGATGCTGCAACACGATAATGCGTGGCCGCTAATTACCAATGTTGTTGCTGAATATCTTGCAAAAATCAACATGAAGTGCATCACTCACCCTCCCAATAGTCCGGATTTAGCCCTATGTGACTTTCCTCTATTCCCTAACTTGAAGAAACGCCTTCGTGGGAGGCATTATTCTTCATCAGAAGCAGTGGTGAAGGCTGCAGATGCGATTTTGAAGGATCTCTCAAAAAATGGTTTCTAGCATGTCTTTGCAGACCGGCAGAAACGCTGGGACAAGTGCATCGCATTCAGGGGAGACTATTTTGAGAAGGACCATCAAAATTATGAGGATGAGTAAAGGTACGTTGTCAAAAAACTTGTGATCATTCTTTGTTGAACAGCCCTCGTATTTAGGAGCATGAGCTTTTCAACAATTAAATGCCTTTTTAAGAACAGGATCTAAATAAAGGTTTCTATATTACTCCAAAACAGGACAAAATATCTCGTTTTTGCCTTCTTTATTTGTATTTAAAGAAGGGAATTATTATAGGAGGATTATTGTGTTCCATCTAAAAATTCGATAACGACATTTCACCGGAAATAAATGTTTTGAGACTCGGTAAATCACTTCCCTCCAAATTATTTTAGAAACATTTCTGTGTGTGACTTTGTGCATATTTAGCTGATGCCTGAACAGCATAAACGAAACATGGAATGGTTAAGATGGTTTGGATACTTTTATAGAACGCCAGATGAGAGAACAGTTAAGAAAATGTATACATGGAAGCCTCTAGAGAATCTAGATTAAGGAGTAAACCCAAAAACATGATGTGATGACATAAACGAAGATTTAGAAAGAAGATAAGGCATTGAGTAGAGTTGATTAAGAGATCACCTTGAATGAAAGAAACTTGTAAAGAAGGCCAAAACATTCAGTTAATTAAGTTGTAAGAAGAAAAAGGTTAAATATCAAGTTTGATGTAACTTTGGATTTTCCATCACGTCTCTTTCACTACCCGCCCTGGCACGTACGCACTTTACGGTGGTAAACTCGCGTCCTGTTCTCTCTGGTGCTATTCCTACATTTAAGTTACTCATTTGTTTCTTGATGCCTTAGGTTGTGTAGTTATGATCTATCGTGGATTTTTGTCTTCCCTAACAGATATATTCCATTTTATAATTAGACTGAGATCTCAACTTGATAAAGTAAAGTGAAAGATAAAGTAACGTAAAGCGAAACTAGCCCTTATCACGTGGGGAAGATATTCTGATATCGCTAATTGGCTAAGGTTAGATATGAATAGATTCTATTCAGTAAAAACTGGGCTATGACTTTTGTTTTTGTGTTTCACCTTTTCACTTCAACTTCCATTACCATTTCGCCTTTTAAATGCCATCTGTGTCCTGAACCACCACTTCTATGCCATTCTTAATTATCGTATATGTACATCGTGCAACAATATATAATATTTCATTTTGAGCTTTATACGTTAATTTTGTCTTGATACTTCATAGTGTGATTATATATAAATTCTTACTTTCCATTTTTATTATTTTAAATGTTTTCATTTATTTTCGCAGATAACACTGGACAACAAAAAGTAATTTCTGAATGTTTCGAGCACTTCATGAGGCAATTCCTACTAATTTTGGCTTGAGAAAAACAAATATGACATTGAAAAATTTTTATTAGCTCTAGTTTCTATGATATACACAAGGTGGAAATATTACATACTAACGGATTGAGAGAAAAGGAAACATTTTAATTACATACATGCTAACAACAATGAAAGTGCATTTGGTTTTTTTAACTGGTAGTTACAAGCTAAGAGTTCTAAATTGCTGGAAAAATACTTCAAAGATAGTCGTGTCTGAAGAGAATCATGTGGCGGCCTATTGACTTCGTCGTCTTTTAGCTTGCCTCTTGTGATGGAGTTCCGCAGAATCCCTATACAAAGACCAACAGTAATCTACAAGCATTACTTCATTCCAATGGCCCTGATAACTTTGTTCCACAACAGAAATGTCCTGGTGGAATCTCTCCCCATGTTCATCACTAACAGCTCCACAACTAGGAGGGAAAAGTCTATGTGGGAGTGGAGAAAATGGATCTTAAGGGACATGTTACCTCCAAGGTTACGATATTTTTGCAGGAGCACTGTCACCAAATGCTTGTAGTTGTCAGCTCTTTTGTTGCCTAAAAATCTATGAACAACACCATTGAAGGCTTCCCAAGCTTCCTTTCCATTCCCCTCCAAATTCTGGTCAAGTGCAGGATCCTTTAAAAGTTCTCTTATTTATCGTCCGACAAAAATGCCTTCCTTAACTTTTGCAAAATTTCCAAAATTTCTCTCTGATTGTGTTTTGTTATTTGACAGGTGTGCCAACTCCCCCCAAAAATTCCCCCAAATATAAAATCTTCACTCTAAAAATGAAATGTCTCTTTATCTTTAAAACAAGAGCTACTCTATCATTTTATGGATTTTTGAATTCAGCAGATGGAAATACACGTAAATTCACTATTTTAAAGACCGAAACATTTTCATTGTTGCCCAGTGTAATTTATTATAGCTATTTTATAATTAAATTATATTAATTCTTTTGGGTTTGGATTCATTCCATGCTTCGAGATTGTAAAACTGATGTTAATTCCCTCCTCTTGTTAATAAAATAGTAATTCTTTGCAGATATTATCTATGCTGCTGTTGTACATCCTCCTCTTTGTTGAATGACCTAGACATTTGTTATTCTTCTTACCTCATATATTTTATAGCTGTAATAATTTATAGCTATATTCATTTTATATAGCTATTTTATAGCTATAATCATTATTAAAACCAGCATTTTCTATTCTTTATTTGCTGAAATTCTCTGAAAATTAAATCCATCTTACTTGGAGACTATTTTAGTTGGTGACATTGTACGTTAATAGGCTAATAAATTACTATTTTAAGTTGGGTGTCTTTTAGTAAATATTCAACAGAAACTGTTATTAGAAACACGAATGGGAATTATTAATAAGCTTATAATTAACTGTTCTCTTAATATATATAAATAGAAGGAATGTAAAGATAGTATATGTGTGTTATATGTGACAGAAAAAAAATTAGTTGCATTTTCTAAAGGTTTAATGTCCTTCAATTTAGGTCATATCGGACGATGAATAAGATGGATGTGGCTGGCCCCGTAGCTCAGTTGGTAGAGCACCTGCCTACCGTGCTAGGGGTCACGGGTGGGGATTTTTCTCCGACCAAAATAATTCCCCATCTTCCCCAGAGTCTGGAAGTATGAATGAGAGTGTGAATGTGTGCGTGATGTAATGATAAATAAACCAAAAGATAACGAGTTAACACCTTCAGTATGTTCCAAAGGAGAACGGCCACCGATATGACCATAGTAGTTAAAGGCGGGGTATAAATGGAACAAGAAAAAGAAAAAAAAAAAGCTTAAATGAGCCCAAACTCCATAGAGCTTATCTTTCAGAGTAAGGGAAAACTCCGAAAAACCCTTATCCAGATAACTCATCCTGACCGAGGTAGGCAAATGTATTTGAATGAAATGGGCCATAGGAAATGCTGTGCGGTTCGAATCTTTGGGTGAAAAATGCCTAACTATGAAAAGAATAATCTATATGATATTCAAAATTTATTTCTGAACATTTTAGAAATCCAGAAGTAGTACGGCTGTATTGTTCTTAAAGAAGCGAAATCTCCCATGAAGTCATAATATGTTCATAGGATTAAATTAATTTGAGAACAAGTACTTCGGTAAAATATGTTGCAAATAATTCCTTAAATGTATAAATAATTATCCATCGTTGCATATTTTGAACAAACAATATATGAAATCAACAGCTTAAAAAACAAACTCTTGTGAGTAATCCTTCGAATTCTACGTGCAATAAGTTGTTGACTTTCCATCTACAAATGCTTTTATAAAATGCAACTCGAACCAACAGTAGCTCACCTAGATGCTGATACCTCTTATGAGTTTATCTATTGAAACTACTCATAGTTTTTTTTTCGTTTAAAAGAAAGTTAAATGTAGGTACATCGAAGATTTTCCTCAAACTTCTGTATATGCATGGACTCTATATAATGACTTGGCTCGAAGACCTTATTTCTTATAATGAAAGTTTTGCATGCAGAACAAAGAAAAGGTTTTGGAAATGCATTTTATGTTATTTGTCAGAGAATTAGGTGCTCTACAAAATAGTGTTCCGGTTTTACATGCATTTATATTGTTTGTTCTTTTTAGGCCAATAATATAACTCGTCAAGTACATAGAATCAAAGAGCAAAACAAACTCTTGTGAGTAATCCTTCGAATTCTACGTGCAATAAGTTGTTGACTTTCCATCTACAAATGCTTTTATAAAATGCAACTCGAACCAACAGTAGCTCACCTAGATGCTGATACCTCTTATGAGTTTATCTATTGAAACTACTCATAGTTTTTTTTCGTTTAAAAGAAAGTTAAATGTAGGTACATCGAAGATTTTCCTCAAACTTCTGTATATGCATGGACTCTATATAATGACTTGGCTCGAAGACCTTATTTCTTATAATGAAAGTTTTGCATGCAGAACAAAGAAAAGGTTTTGGAAATGCATTTTATGTTATTTGTCAGAGAATTAGGTGCTCTACAAAATAGTGTTCCGGTTTTACATGCATTTATATTGTTTGTTCTTTTTAGGCCAATAATATAACTCGTCAAGTACATAGAATCAAAGAGCATTTCTACTTTAAGCTCCATTTTATAGACCTGAAAATAAAATAAAAGAGATAAATATATGAAAAATATACATCATATTTTGTTGAACCTTTGTTTCTTTATTGAATAACATAAAACAAATTGCCAAAATATTTTATTTTACATTCTAAACTTTTTCTACAGAAAGTCATTACCCTGTAGGCCAACTCATTAGCTGTAAATCAAAGTTACTGTAAATATACCGATATCTAATTATTTAAATCGAATTTGGTCTAGATTCAATTACCATTTATGAACTAGGCCTTTGTTTATTTTTACGCATCTCACCTTCATAAAGCTGTTTAGTTTGTAAGTTGGTTCATGCTGATATACAGATAAAGCGATGCTAATATGTAGTGGCGAGCGTATCTAAAAATTAAATATTAGAGTGGCTACTTTACTCTACCTTCTTCCGCCTAAGCTACAGAAATTTGGAGCATAGTTTAATATATTACTAAATAGAAAAGGAGAAGTAGTTATACGGATGGACCTTCTGTAACTAGAGCATAGCACTGCAAGTGGGCAAGAGCGACAGATTCGGAGAGATGCACGGTAGAAGGGAGGGGGTCCCAAACGATTAACAATCCTGTCAGCTGTCCTGCGCCGTGGCGTAGCGGGCTAAGGCAGCATGCCTTGGTCCCTGGCCACGGAAAGCGGCCCGGGTTTGATCCCACCCATGTGGTGGGGATTTTAGGTCCCGGGTATAGGACCCGTGCCCACTCAGCATCGTGAGGAAAGTGAGGAGCTTACGCTAGGTAGGCGGCCCTGGTCACGGAAACCAACATTCAGGCTGGGGGATGCCGAGATGCTGACCACATCTCCACCCCATATCGGTTGGATGACCGTCCAGCTATGCCGTGCGTAAGTGGGCGTGAGGCCGGCAGTCGGGTTGGTAGGCCTTGGCCCTCTAAGGGCTGTCGCGCCAGTGGTTAACTTTTAACTTTAATCCTGCCAGCTAGTTCTGCCTCAAGTATCCGCACTTTGGGGATCCCAAAATTAAACCAAACAGCTCTCAAAAGCCAAGGGGACCCAGAAATTTGTCAAATGGTATTGAGCAATTTTTTCATACTGCAAATTGTAGTGCCCTGAGGTAATAAGCCAGCCTAGTTCCACAATTCTGGAAAAGGAAATGATGGAACGCAGAAAATGATGGATAGGAAACTTACGATGGAAAGGGATTCACCTCAGTATTCGGCTACGATCCGGGGTGCCCATAAAAAAGCTACAGTAGAAGTGATGGGCCAAAAGGGAATCGAATCCGGAACCTTTCGAATCCAAGGCTCACACATTACTGCGGAGCTATTTCGCTTGGTCAGCATAGGGAAGAGCGTTTTATAACTTTTGAGAAATTCCAAGCCCGTATTTATAGGACTGTGGAAAGGAGAAAGAGAAACTGATACAATGATACTGTATTCCCCCATCGTAAAGAACTGGGTCAGACTATCTATTCAACACCATAACTTTGTCTGGCCAACCGTGCAAATTACACAACTTCTAGAACAGACCAATCTTATTTTTACGAACTATGATAGAAGTTTTATAACATGGTAAACGAATATATTTGAAATAGATGCGGAAATACCTATTGTAAAAGAAGGCAAGTACAGTTCTTGAATACAAACTTCGCGTGCAACAAAGCATAACATTCAGATGACTTTGTATAACCGTTCTCCTACAGACTGTCCTTATACAAATGCTGCTCTATCTTCTTCCTGTTAATAAGAGTAAAGAATTGCAGGAATAACTTTATTACAAAGTCCATGATGGGTAAAACACATATGCGATTTCGATGAAAACGCTTAAAAATAGAATAATGAAAATTGTTCAAAATTGGTTTGGGGAATTTTCTTTAGAGACGCTGATTAATTCCACAGTTCCCCATTTAAGCAATTTTTCATTAAGTTATGCTTTTCACGAACAAAACACACTACACATAAATACATAGACTTTTTGCCGAAATTCCTTTCCGGGAATGTTTGGGGAGTCTCAAATGCATACTCTAGGTAAAATATCGGAATTCAAATTACTTACTATACATAACTGGTAGAGAAAATAACAAGCAAGGGGCTTTTGCAGAGGCGAAAATTTACGTGTTTCATGTTGATTTACTTTGCAAAGATGAAAACAAGATGGCGTTAGTATATGTATTTCTTTACTTTGCATGGTCTTCAGCTATATATTTTAAATAATATGGTGTAAAATAAAGTAAGAGCTGTAGTAGCTGTTCTTTACACACTTGGCAGGCGGCTAAGTGGTTATTTTCAGAAGTGCTAAATAGTGACAGACAAAACATTTTTGCCAATACAAGTGACAAAAGCTCACTGAGATTATATAGAGAAATAAAAACAACCTGGGGGAGGGAAGGATATATAGATATATGTAGTAAGTTAAAGCGAGGAGGTTTTGCTTGGGCGATAACAGGAGTGAAAAACTTGAAAGGTATAGGTCAAGAGAGGGAGCTAGATAAATGCCCATTGTGTGGAGAAGAGAATGCAGATTTCCATTGTATATTAAACTGTAGTCAAACAAAGATACGGAGAGAGCAGGCTTGGCCACGTAAATGGAACAATTTGGGTCTTGAAGTAGTAATTAGAAAATTTTTGTCAGTAAAAGGAGAAAAAAACAGGAGAAATATAGAGAATTATTTAGGGAAAGTTAAAGAGAGATGGCTAAAACAATTAAGAGAAAAATATAGAGTAAGATAGGTGAAATGGCAAAAGTGTAAAAAGGAGTAGAGGGTCTCCAATACACAAAAACCTAGGGTTAGATGTATGGGGACCGAATTATTATTCAATGGTGGGCAACATGATAGGATCTTCAGGATTTAGGAATATATGGCGTTTTCCAGTATGGATTTTATAATTGTAATATTGATATTGTATTTCCATTTGATGATGTCAAAGGAAAGATGATACTAGTACTGACTCATCTTAAGTACTGTACGTAAGTGGTAGAGACAATAACCATCAAGAAGCGTTTGCTGAGGCGACAATTTACGAGTTTCATGTTGATTTACTTTGCAAAGATGAAAATAAAACGGCATTAGTATGAATATGTATTTCTTCGCTTTGCATGGTCTTCAGCTATATATTTTAAATGATATGGTGTAAAATAAAATAAGAGCTACAGTAACTGTTCTTTGTACACTTGGCAGGCTGCTAAGCGGTTATTTTCAGAAGCGCTAAATAAATCCTACGTAATGATGTATACTGGAATTCCTCAGAACAGCCTAGCACAGATAAAATGACATATAATTTAATAACTTGCAGATTTAAAATATAAAAAATAAAGTTTTCTTTCTGAAGGGTGGGGTAAAGAATAATTTATGATCAGTTGCAAAAATTCATTTCAAAGATAAATATCTTATGCCAGGGTAGGTGTGGTTTAAATGCCGGAGTAGAAGGTGATCCAATTCAGGCTAGTAGGTAATTGCGGAGAGAATCACATAAATGCAAATGGAGAAGAATTAAGACAATTTACCACATAGAATAAATAAAAACTAAACAGTTTTCAGGAAAAAAACCATGCATAAATGTACATGTAGAGAAAGGGTATATAGATACAAAATAAATTATGTTTTAGCCAATGAAGGAATGACAACTAAGGCTACAGATTTTACAGTCCACAGAGAAAATGCCACAGGATATGCTACCTTTTGTCAGTCGTGAGTATTAATTATACAGCAAATTGGAATAAGTATAACAGAAAAAGGAGATTGAAGAATAATTATTTAATGTTAATTTACTTCACGAAAATGGAATTAGAGATGTATATTGGATAAGAATAACAGCATATTTAATTTGAAAAAGCAGAATATACGATGAAGAATGGAACAAAATAAACGAATGCTTAATAAAAGCAGGTTATGAAGCAGTAGGTAAAGGAAAAGAAATAAGAAAAAATAAAGACACAGAAGATGTAAGAAGGCACGCATAACTTTATTACGAAGAAACCTGGAGAAACTAAATAAGAAAATAAAAGATAGCGGAATTAGGTAAAGCAGTTCAAAAGAAAAGCACATCAAGATTCATATAATTTATTTACCTCGGAGCGTATAAAGTAATGAGTTATTTTAATCAAAAAAGAAAGACACTGGAAATTATTAATGAAAAACAATGGAAATATTACTATATAAAGAAGAAAAGAATATGATATTCTATGTTAAGAGAATAATAATTAAATACATATGATAGCATTAGAGGAATTAAAAGAAACACTGGAAAGTATTAAAATAGAAGGCTCTGTGGGCTTGTTAGAATAAATAAAGATATTATTACATACTTTGGATTAATCTGTCACTCAAGAGCAGTTCTTATCTCTATAATAAATGCTGTAATGTTCCTAATTAATGGACAGCGACGGAAGTCACATCTATTTTTAAGAAAGGAGAAAGAGGTATATGCAGTAGTTACAGGGTAATTATTTTAAATATCCATTTATAAGATATGTGTAAAATTAGCTAATAGCTTAAAACGAGAACAGAACCATAACTGTCTTTAGTACAAAAGGAACTTTAGAAAACAGACAGGAAGTCAAATTTAGAGAAGCATGTGGCATTTATTGGCTTTGTTAAAGCTTTTATTCAATGGATGCAAAATGGAATATCCCTTGCATATAAGCGACAGTGTTAAATTTTATAAAGAAATAAAACATGGGAATAAATATAAAAGAATAAAAAAGGATAAAAAGGAATAAAAAAGGAATAAAAGAGAAATTAAGATGAATTAAAGGGTAAGCACAAGAAAACAACATATACCCAACATATTTAACATATATTTAAACGATATGGTTAAGAAATATGTAACAGACATTAACTCAGGGATAGAAATAGGTAAAAATAAATTGATAAATAGTTTTTCTCTGCAGGTTTGTGATGATCATACGAAATTCTATAAACAGCTGCGTTTAAATTTCATACAATCAGTGATAAGTATGATTTAAAAATATCACAAAAGAAAACTTAAAATAAATAATGCCACATCATGGGAAATATCTTGCCTGATCAAAAATAAGCACAGAAGGAGGATATTGGAACAGGTTTCTTATTGTAAGTACTTAGGATGCGACATAAGTATAGATGGAGATAATGATGTAGAACTAAAATTAATAAATACAATATTGAAGGATGAAATGCGAAACGAAACAAAGCTGAGGGAATAAGGTTTTTAGGTTGTACAAGAACAGATTTGATAAGAATTGTGATGTACATTAAGAATTAACGACGTATTATTTAAATGAGAAGTCTGAAGCAAACAAGAATATCTGGAAGAAATATATGAAAAGAGAATATCCAGAATCATATATTGTTGAACAGCCCAAAGTAGAGTCTTGCAGCGTGCTGGTAGTGTGTTTGCCTCACGTTCAAGGGGTTCCAATTTCGAATCTCGCTCAGTGTGATTTAGTAGATAAGATCTTTTCCGAGGCTTTCCCTTATACTGAAAGATTCATGTCGAATAACTCTAAGGTCAATGGATCCTGGGTTCATTTGAGCATTAATTCATCCGCTTCGTTCATTGTCCAATGTCACTTAATGTTGGGGGATGATAATTAAAAAAATAAAGAAAAAGAAGCAAAGTGTTGGAAAATGTTGGTTGCTCAAGGAGGAGATGAAAATGATAGTACTAAATGTCTAATCCTTGGAAAGAAGAAGAAAAAAATTGTTACGAGTGGTATTTAGAGCAGAGATTAGTGAGTTATCGCACCAAGGAAGAATAGTATATGATGCATTTATTATATGTCATGTAGAAACTATTATTTTTATTAAATACTGGAGTCTATTTAGAATACATGGGAATTTATGATAGACATTATTCAAAAATACAAACAACTGAACATCTGAATATTTTTCGACTGTATTAGGAATATGGTTTAGAAATTTTTATAAACAAATTTGGTAAGGAAACGTTCAGGCCTGAGTTTATGGTAGCTCTAAGACTGTGGAAACCCTGAAAAACACCTGTTAATGATGACGATACTGGCAGGTTACAACTGCGGACCTCCCGTTCAAGAGTCCGTGTCCTGACGTCCTCGGTTAGCACGTCGGTATGTGTAGCACACCAATATTGTGATGTAGTGTGTATGTGTGTGAATGTGTGTGTGAGAGAGAATGAGAGAGATATATATTTCTACATCCACCCAATTGATTTTGTTATTTTTTTCAACAATGATAACTCCTCTTCTTGCAAGCACACAGGGGAAAATGTATACATATAAGCATACGTATTTTCAAAAGCTGTAATTTGGGACTTTCAAGTGCGCTTATAGTACACAACAAAAATTATGGACTATCTTAAAACTTTGGAAAACTAATCTTAACTTATTCTCAAACCCTTGTACATGTGGAACTGTCATTTATTACATAAAGTAATATGAAATGTTAATACATAATATAGAGCATGTAAAAATTCCTACATTGATTACAATTTCTGAATATGTGAAACTGAAGATTTCACCAATTTTTGTCGCCTAAGCTCTTAGCATAGATTCACTTGTGATCATGCAAGAAGAAAGGCAACTAATTTCTATTGCCTAACTTTAAATAATTTCTACGCAAATATTGTATCTCATTCATGATAAAGTGCTTAGAAGAATAAATTATTTATATGTATGCATGATGGGTGTGCACTGCAGTATATTGTTAGTTACTGTCAACAGATGAATGAATGTATGAATGAATGAATCAGTCATGGCACATTCCACATAGTAACATCGGCATTTTAAATTCTTTTGCCATAGAAAAGCGTTGTCCTACAGAACAACTTTTTATGATCATCCTAAAATTATTTAATCCCATTAGCCCTTAAATGGTGACTCTGAAAACCACAACATTACTGGTGACGTAGTATTACCAAATCTTTTAACGCTTTATAATGAATGATAATTATCTAGTTAGGGTACTTTACTTTTACTTTTATATTAAAAGGTTGTTCCAGAATTGTGGATATACATTTTATTATAACCCACACTAAAACTAAACATTAATTAAAATCATTATAATACTTAAAATATGAAGCTATTAACAGTGAAGGAAACAAATACATATAACTATAACAATTTGTAACTTAAAACTTATCTTATAAGAAATGATGATAATTGTTATAAATTGTCCAGGATCGCGATTTCATGTAAACTATTCCGGCTGAAGATGTGTATAAGTTTACATGAAATCGCGATCCCGGAGAATTTATAAGAATTATCATCATTTCTTATAAGTGAAGTTTTAAGTTACAAATTGTTATATTTGTATATACAAACCATATATTTAGTATATGAAAATTAAAACAAGAAAAATGGACACTTCTATCAAATGTTTTTATCCATTATATAAATAAATTGAACAGAAGAGCATTTTTGATGAATTCCATATATAATAATGTTTAAGATAAGCAATACCTTTAATATTCACTTAAGATACAAGGTACTAAAACTTTGGAAATGACAGCAACATTGTACTGCCTTTTTAAATTACTATGCATTCACATACATTGTAAATTTATCTTTTTAAAAAGTTTAGAAAGGATAGTTTCTGAAATGAATTTAGCGTTGATAAATTCCCTAACCCTCATCTGTACCACATGGTAGGGAGATGTTAATTTCGCTTCCCTATCTTCAGTATTGTTGTTTATCTTCAGTTATTATTATTTATCTCTAGTAAGAAAGGAGGATCGAAGTCAGGATCGTCTGGAATGATGATCAATATGGACTAGCATCACAAGCCGTTGTTTGAGTTCAGAGAAAGGAAAATTATGTCCTTTCTTCGCTGTATAGTTTTACAACTATAAAATAAATTAAATAACTGGTGAAGTAGTGTCTATGAAGTCATTACTACAATGGATTTGATTCTGAGAAGACAAGTGAGAATGAAGGAGAAGGTTTTTGAATATCACGTTTTCAGATAGGGATAAAACAAAGATCTCAGTAAGTCGCTCAGAGATATGCTTTTGTGTTTAAGGGGAAGTATGATTTTCTAATGGTTTCAGCCAATTTGGATGAAAATGTATTTTAATATTATCTTATATAAACATTAGACACTTAAATCTCAATGTGATCTCTTTTAATTTCCGAAGTATTACATTATAAACCTGTATTTGAATGCACCACATGATACAGTTCTAAAACAACTCACACATCTTTCGTTTAATTTTGATTTACGAACCTTAGTTCAAAAGGAAGTATTTTTTAATTCCATAATTCGAAATTTCTAGTTTTTAAAGTTCTATGCTAGCTTAATAAATTAATAACTCAAAAACCATTTGTACAAAATGTTATATGATAGAGCTAACTGCCTTGAGTTGGCGAATCTAACATAACAAAATTTCAGAAGGTAGGATCTCAACTGCATCGTGCGAAACATTTTCAAACCAGAATGTGATAGTAAGAAGAATTTTCAAAAACCACGAGCGGCAAAATTAAAATCACTTTAATTCTGGATTTTTAATCTACAAGGGGCATACAGAAAGTAAGTTCTGTTTCAATATATCTCCGCTGCAGCGCTGCAATCTCAGTTCCGCAAATGCGCGGTAGACGCTCTGTATCAAGGAGAAGAAACGTGCGCCATTGTGAGATCGCTGTCAGCTACGTACGCTTTGTTGTGCTTGTTTACAATGTCTGTGTTGATTGAAAATCCCGCCGCTTGTGAAATCAGATCTGTGATTCGTTTTCTGAATCCTAGGAAAGTGAAACCAATTGAAATTTATCGGCTGTCAAAAGTTGTTGTGTTTCTTCACGACAACGCACGACCACGCACTGCAAATGCGACGAAAAAAATCCTACAGGGATTTGGCTGCGACGTGTTAGACCACACACCGTACAGCCCTGACCTCACTCGTAGCGACTTTCATCTGTTTTTTGCATTTCAAATCTTTCCTTGGTGGTCAACACTTCAACAATGACGAAGAGCTGAAAGAAAATGTTTCCAACTGGTTGAAGACACAGGCGGCAAACTTCTATGAAAAAGGTATACAAAAAGTTGTGCCTCGCTATGACAAATGCCTGCAAAATTTCGCCAGTTATGTGGAAAAGTAGTTTAAGAGTTGTAGAATTTTGTACAATAAATAATTTTTCTGTATCTGTACACAATTTAGTTTTATAACCTAACAGAACTTACTTTCTGGACGTACATCGTATGTTATATAAATGTAGACGTTTTTAATATAAAATGTTTAACAAAATTTTGAATTTATTTCCCCTAAGTAATTTTAAAGTCATGACATTCATGGCATTTCTGTGTGCATTTCTTTAATGGAATCTATCAGACACCACTTAACACAATCACTAAGCTTTTAGTAAACAATTATTCAGTCTTTTGCTGTGATGGTTGGACTTATTATTCCTGAACTTGAGTGCACAAATTTATTGGATGACATGCAGTTAAAATGACTACAGAAATAACATCATGAAGCTTAACATAAGAGATTCAAAACAATAAGAGGAAACACTTTTATTTATATTGTAGTAAAGAAGATAAAAGAGTGAAAGCAACAAACAAAAAAGCACAGATAAATAAGAAAAACGGAAATGCTCATTAGTAAAACACTTGGTGCAGAAACACAGGCACCAAAAAGACCAAGAAGATACAGAGCAAGCAAAACACTTTACAAAGCGTCTGTCTGCATAAAGTTGATTATAACGCCAGAGCGTTTGAAGATGAGCGTGGAAAGCGAATAAACTTCACTTAGGGATATTGATTTTAGCTGGAGCGCTTTCAACATTAATTCATCAACTTTCCTGTGACACTCATAGGATTAGCACATAAGAAGATTAAGAAGTAGCGATTTATTTTCGTGGAGTGCCTTGAGCTTCGAGTTGGAAACAAAGCAAAACTACACAGATTGCTTCTCTCTCTCTGTTTCTCAGGGTACATAAAGAACTGCACCACTTTGGCTACAGCTACGACACTCAGTTATTAATTCGACTGTTACGACGAAGAAGAAGAATGTTCCTCAGAGTTTTCTCACAGTTGTAGCTTCAATCAGACGCCCTTCTTATCCCATTTCGGATATTTAACAGCTTGTGGCTTACTGATCCCAAATAATAAGTCCTCGTTTATTGTGCAGAACTGTGAAAAGAATAGAGTCAAGGGAATGAAAACAGTTTCTGATGTTTTACATTCACATGGCCTTCTGTACTTTGTGTTATGAGCCGACTGCTTGATTGGACATTATTTGATGGTCTTAAAATTCCGTACCCTTTTCATGACATCGAGTGAAGAACTGAAAATAAATATTAGGTGTATAGAAAGAACCGAACCATGAGTATGAAAATTGTTTATGTCATAAAAACATCACTGCAAGTAATTTCTACGTCTTAAGGACATCTACATTTTTGTGTGTAGTATGTTCGTGCCTATCACTTCAAGTTTATCATGAATACAATTTTATACCATTATTCATTAGCCTTTTCGCTTTCGAGCTATGCTGTTTACACACTCACATAAACACACACTAACGCACATACATATTGACCTTTACGTCTTTTTGGATATACAGAGATACTGATTTTGAATATTGATATGCGGAGGTACTTGAATCCTAGGAGAACTGGGTCAGGACAACACCTCTGGGCTCGTTATTTTAATTCTCTAAGTGATAAGAGATTAAACGTAATGGAAGACATGGAAATTTCTTTAATAATACCATTCAAATACAAAATTTAAGGTATCAAATTTAAATCAGAAGATTGGAGTCACTTCTTGTAAAATAAGAAACCATATTAATGGCGATGTCTATTATTCAATAGCCAACTTTGGAGGTAGGTATTCGTTGAAACTTATTTTTTTAAATTACTCATTTAGGAATTGACGTTCAATTAAGTGTGTAATACATGTATACACATATATTCTGACAAGTGTAAGTAAGGTATTGTAACCTTTTGCTATCCACATTTTTTATATTTCTTCTTCAAAGGACTCAGAGTAATAACATTACAAATAATTCTTATGTGTGAAGTATAGAGATCGAATGTCCCAGCGCTAAATAATAGAAAAGGTAAGGAAGTAAGCTATTTAAAATATGTAATTCAGACTGTGAAAAGGATGTGTTTATTTTTGAAAAACAATATTGGTTAGAAATAAAAGTCACAAGAGATATACACTGACGCTGTTACTTTTGCTTATTTGTTGCGCATAGCTACGAGATTTTTCTTCAACTTGATAACACAGAAATGTTGTCGTCCGTCAGCTGTTATATTTTTAAAAACATATAAAGAAAGTTAGTCAATTATGTAATCAGAGAATACATGAAACAACAGAAATCGATGGGTTCAATTGGTGAGAATCTACATTTTCAGAATTCAAAATATTACCTACTCCTTTTATTGTTTCTAGGCGTGGATTACCTAACATTATCATTCACCGCACATCTATCTTGCCTGGTAATGCATGGATACACTTTACCAACTGTATGTCAATGTTCAATGAGATTACCAAGGGTAGTCCTTTTCTCATCAAGGTTGATTATATATGCAGCTCAATTTGCATAATTGGCAGCAATGAAGGCAAATTTGTCCTTAATTTCTTCTCCAATGAAGCATTTTTCTCCCTTTTTAGAGGGATCGCGAAGTTTATTATCCTCAGAAAATGAATTGATAAGTTCAGCTACTACTTGAAGTTTATTGAATAGTAGGAAACAGCAGCAATTGAAGCTCCCGATCTAGATTGAATTGGTTGAACATTTAGGGCAACACCAGATGCGACATATTTGAATTTTTGGAGTCGCAAAAACATTTTCTTCGTACTATATTATATTATACTATATTATATTCATTGGAGATGAAGTCATTGACATTGGGGCGCATCTCCTCACTAACGTGAGAAAAAATGAGCAGGACAAATTACATGAGCGCGTGAGAAAGATCCTGCAAGTTTCTAGCAATTTTTTTTCATATATGGTGCGCTTTTTGAGAAATATAATATCTGATACAAATTCCCCACACCCCTCTCCAGGCACAGGATATTAGAGGCTGTAGATAGTAATGAATAACTGACAAACTGTTACGTGAGTGTCCTTTGTAAAGTGCCCCAGAAGTTAGTATGGGGTACATTCCCTTTTATCATCTGTGCGGTCCATGGGTCCGATGACTATGTTGGCTATTAGCCTACAACTTCATCCATTGTCTCAGTGGAGCTCCACTTTTTCTTTCCCCTAACTCGATGTCGAATATATTACGCGTTGGAGCGGTTACCCCGGAGCACTGTGCACAGTGAGAACATTTATGCTTGTCATCGTCAAGCAGTTATAATTACCCCGCAGGTATAGATAAAATATCCGCAGCTGCCCTGGCAGCGCACATGGAAATGTTTTGGCCTTCAGCAACTGGACACCACATGGTTAGCGTTGACATACGAAATTGTAAATGAAATTCTTCCAACGGCAGACAAACTGTACCGCCACAGAATGGCTAACTGCCCGAGATGTCCTATTTGCTCGGCAGCAGATTCACTTCCGCATCGAGTAATGGTATGTTCCGGAAAAGCTGGGATATGGAAGTGAGTGCTAGACAAATGTAATGGTTGGATACCTGCCGGATGGGATGCTTCACATGAAGATATATTACACTTGAATCTTCCTAAGGTGAACCCTTCATTACAACGTGCACTACTCTGGCTGATAACGGGTACATTTGCATGGTTAAACACACTGGACACGCCGGCTGATTGTTCGATATCACGTCTCAGACGATTTTACGCGATGAGAGATGGACAATGATCCAGCTTAAGAAAATAGCACTCTTAAAACCGTGGATACTGAATGTAATACCCCTTTCCGACATCATTCCCCAGCATGTAAGAAAGTGAGGTAAAATAAAATAAAGATATAAATAGGTTCCCTCCCTTCCTCCCTCTCTCTTAAAAATAGATTAAGTTTGAAAAAAAGGAAATTGGTACAAAAAAAAATAAAAAAAATAAAAAAAGTTGGAGAAGAAATCTTTCATTGTGCTCATCACGCCTTCATAGCAATCACACACGTAATTGTTTGTATGTTGGATTCACTTGATATGGAATGTTGGCGTATATCTCCAAATATTTATTCAAAATGTGTTTTCCAGTTTATATAAAGGGATGCCTACGTATAGGAATGATTTATGTAAATTCCTTGAAGAGTCTCAAAAGCCAACGATAGAGTGTATATTTTTTGTATAGTCCTTTTTTCTACAGCGGAAATAAGTTTAGCTTTTGCAATATTGTGTTATAAAATATTTATTCTTGTGGTTTGCAGTCATTCACACAGTTTACATAGCAAGTTGAAAACATCCTGAATATATTATTGTGAAGTTCTTTAAATAAACTTTTTATTTAAAAGTATAATTGTGTTAGGTATACTATCAAATTATGAACTGAAGTATAACCAAAAAAGTTAACACAACGACTGATTTTTCTTTGCAATATATGTTTATTCATAATGAGCTTGTTGTGAAATGTGAACTCAACACTTACAGAATGTAACAAAGATGCTGACAGAAGTTTCTGAATAAAGTTTTATTAATGTGAATATTTAAAATAATCTGCGAATGACCTAAACTTGAACACATTATGTTATTTCCTTTATAAAGCGAAATCCACCGCAAAGTAATAACTGCACTATGCTGGGACCAATTATTATTGCAAAGCATGAATTGTTTAAACTAATTTATTGATAGATCAGCGCATGTGCGCTGTACAGACCACTGATTACAGACATTATTTACATACGTATACAATGAATACCAATGAGATGATGAAAGCCCCACTGGGCTCCCATAAGTAGGTACATTATTGTTTTAAGTATTACAGAAGATCTGGTTGTGAGAACTGATCTAGTGGTAGACGACTCCTAATTCGGGTTGGAAAGCTGGATTTTCTGTCAAGGGAATAGTGAATGGCTGCTGAGACGTGTTTTAGTTGCTGTATAACTTTTCGGCTTGTGAAGAAATTGACTGTTGAATGGTGCTGATTCCAGTCTCTCTATGTAGTTGATTATTTTTGACAAACCATGGTGCATTTGTTGAGATTCGTAATACATTGTATTGAAACGTCTGGATACGTTTGATTTCGGAAGGACTGCTCCCTCCCCAGACTGGGCAGGCATATAGTAGGAATGGTCTTAATAAAGTCGTGTAGAGTAGTGTGTAGTTTTTTGAGTGAGGATCGTTTGTGAGAAGAGGGTAGAGTTTAGCCAAATCATGAATTAAAATATTACAGCAGCAGGAAGTTTGGAAAAAAATATTTTTTTTTCTTAAGGTCAAACTTCTTTTCTTCCACATATCTTTTCACAAAACGCAGAATAGCACAAAATAAGCGCAACCTAGGAAAAAGGTAAATAAGCTTGTGTTTGATCAGGAATATTATGTCTTTACAGTCAGAGCATTTTTCTGACGGTCGCCATTACAAAGTAATTATGTAAATGCGGGCTATAATAATATATTATAAATGTAATGGAAGCTAGAGCTTTGGACACGTTTTTTTGTTGTAATTTACGTCCTTTAAATTTTAAGTCATATAGGACGATGAATGGAATCGTTGAAATGGTTCTCAAATGGGCCCAGGGTCCTCGGAGCTTAGAGTTACCCGACATTCGTCTTACAGGATAAGAGAAAACCCCGGAAAAACCTTATCCAGGTAACTAACCCTGACCGAAATTCGAACTCGGGACCTCTTGAACGTGAGGCAGACATTCCACCATCTACGCTACCGAGGCGGGCGGACACGTGTTAAATGATAGTCCTCTTTGCCTCTCTCGCTTTCTTATATGTGCTCACTCTTTATATCTTTTCTCCTTATTTTCCTCTCCACACCTTTCTCCTTCTCTCCTTTCAGCTCATTTTCATTACATATTATTTTCTCCTGCTACTTCCATTGAGACCCCTCAGTGATACATATTCAGAATCCTCCAGCTCAATTACATTTGACGCAAAACTGTTTTGATGATTTTGGGGACAGTGATGCGGTGGAAAAAAAGAGACTTTGTGTCTTACAGCCACTTAAGTACTACTACTCCGTTGGAAAACAATTTGGCATCTGGAGTTTTCAAATAGCAAACTAAGGAGCGAATCGCTTACTCTGTGATGCTTCCAATCCACCTCACACCCTGGCTCTTGGTTCCGCTGCAGCGGTAGGTATGTATGTGCGCAGAAAGTTGATCCTCTGAGACTGTTATACACATCACTATCAGTTATCTATCACCGCAGTCTCCTAAAGGCTCCATGCCCGACATTCCACCATCACTGTCACCAACAATAAACAAGCACTCGTACGAAACGTTTCCCTTCACTTCCAAATGAAGACTTCCGTAAAACAAAGACGTGCTAGTTTCACTATTTGCAGTAAGTAACTGAGTATCCTCAGTTAACGGACAGGTAATGACTTGTTTCCAGTGCTTAATGAGGGTGAGAGACGTGAGTCCAAAATATTTACAATCCTTGCTGGTATAGCCTCGTCCACTAGTTCCAAAGAATTTTTCACATGCCAAAGTGTTTCAATTGGTTTATGAATAGTACTAATCCAGCAGGATAGCTCAGAAAATTTTGGGAGATCCGGTTTCGATTCCCGTTGCCGGCCTAACTGACCCATGGTTTTGGGGAGGGGGTTTCCCAGGCGAATGCTGGGTGAGTTAATTACAACCAACCAAATTTTCACTCCCTCCATTTTATCTCCATTATCATTTCACATCATAACTTATCCGGTGATCTCTTTCAGGGTAGAAGTGTCGGTAAGAGTCTCGGCGCTGCATGGAAGGATATGTTTCTGGTAAGCACTTTCTCCTCCGGTTGGACGGTTTCCGGTCTCCGGATCGGCCTGCTGGGCCCTTTCTAGACCACCATGGGTGGGATGTGTGTGTGTTAATGCCAGTGGTTCTACTTCCAGTAGACCTGGACCCGTAGGACCAAGGACCCGGCCTTCCTTCGACCAGGGAGTTACCGAGCTGTCCCAAAAAGCGCGCGGCGCCTCCGTGGGGCTTTCCATTGGGCAAGACCTAGAGACTAACAAGGAACCCCATCTGATCCTGTGGACTCAAGACGGGATGGAAGTGGATACGCCACTTACGCGCGCCAACTCCAAAATGGGAAGGCTACCGATATGACCTCGGTGGGGCCGCCTGGTGCTCTGGCACACCTGCTACTAGCTATGCTGGCTAGTACGCGGGAATATATGGCTTCCCACAACCCCGTCCGGAGACGTACCCGATCTCCCACGGGTATCGGGAACCACTGGCCCCTCAAGTCCAACCCAATCCGAGCAACTCCCTATCAGGGAGGGGCTCGAATGTTCGGTCCGAGGTTACTCTAGTAACGTCAGAGGTACCACGAGTCCGCAGCACCCGCACCACGGCAGCTGAAGGGGACGGATCCCCTCCCCTAAGGGAACCATGGGTGGGTACCGGTTGTACTAGTCCGCCGGGGAGTTTCCAACTGGTTAGTAGTAGGGACCCTGCCCTCTGGACTGTCATAGCTTCTTGGGTCGGCTACCCCTTGTACAAGAGATCAAGACTGGTCGCAGTGCCCTCCGTACGATTCTATTCTATCCTATCCTAGGGATGGTACTAGCTACAAATTGGCATAACTCGCTAAATATTTATTGTAATTAAATGTGCATAAAATGAAGAATAAAAAGCAATTACTGAGTAACAATAGGTAGATATGCGTATAAAGTATAATATATATATATATATATATATATATATATATATATATATATATATATATATATATATATATATTACATTACATTAGTGCGCTGAGTTATGTAATATACCAAGTTTGATAAATGGTTTGGTCATACTTGATTGAGAATAGGTATAACCTATATATAAGCAGATACTATTAAATGTGATTTTTAAATTCATGGTAGGTGCTGTGTGTGTTAGTGTTCAATTGTACATAAAAATGGAAGTTTCCCAGAACAGTATCTATTGTACTTTTATAGCTCTTCGGCACTTAAAACTATTTTAAAGTTCTTACTTTTTTCCGCATCATTGAAAGTTATTCAGAGTGCTCCATTGGAGAATATTACGTGAAAGGATCTGTCCGCTTGTTTTTATGCTTTGATGGATTATGCTTTGGAAGTTTTATTGCACCATATCCAGCATTCGATGAAACAAAACCACCAGACAGCAAACATATCCTCTGTCACGTAAATTCGCAGACAAAAAAGCGCATCAAATTTGGAACGACACGTGCTATATCACCTTTCTTTGGTTAGCTGCATATGGTAGAAAAAAGCTTCATGCATTCATTTTGGTTGTTATATGCCTCTTTTATCCAACCGTTGTGTATATTTGTTTAGGTGTTGAAGCATAAATCTGCATAGCAGAACGAACGTTCTTCAATCGAACATGTCAAGGGTGCTATCAGTCATGGAAGAAATAAATGCAGAGGCAATAAATCACTTGATTTCCACTTGCTGCACCAGTGCAAGGGCTGCGTTTTAATGTTTTCTTGGTTCAGGATTACAGCAAGGACAGGAGTATACAGTGTCATAACGTGACGGGGAGATGTCGATAAACCACATTCGCAGTTTCTCGCTGTTATATATAAAGTAATCCTAAACGACACATAGAAAAGCAATGTTATCTTTGTAATGATGCACTGCTTCCACTAATATCTGATTTTGTTGCACTGCTGAAGTTGGAACTTCTCAATTACATAGGATTTAAAAAATAAAACCATTTATTTGTTTTAAGAAGTTGCATGTTTTAAAAAATATATACCAAAACAAATTAAAAAGGTTTGTTTTAATATCAGAAGTAATAAAGAATAGAAATATATTCTATTTGAGAAAACTAAGTGTCATAAACATCGTTTTCCCAGTATTATATTATTGAGTACTATCTCTGCCTTATTATCTCTCCAAATGTCTACATATACTTTGAAACCGAAATTAAGAATTGCAATGTATAAATAATCATGATGGATTTCAAAGGAATGTTGGTTCTTTGTTACAACACGTGCAGGTGTATTTGAGTGAAATAGCAGTTTGGGTGAATAAGTTGATTTAACAAAAGAAACGTAAGAAACGGTGTCCTTAGCAGATTTCTAAAGGGTAGCACTTGACTTTGAATAGGGTATTCTTCGGACCATTCATAATGGCATGACAAAATAGCCACAAAGGGAATCTTTGGTTGAATAAAGGGCTTTGAGAAAGTGAAAGTCACTCATACAGCCACGTGCAGCTGTGGTCATTCAAGCAGTCCGAGGCGTGCAGCCGATTAGGGCAGTCCTCTTCTTCTGTCTTGATCAATGGAGGCCAGTAGTGATGAGAGAAGATATTTGTCGGTTCATATGTACGTGAAGAATGAATTAAGTTTTATCGAGTAATAAGCATTTCATAAACAGTAACTCAAACGAGTGATATATTGGTAACCCTTGGTCGGCAACTTCAAGTTCGATGTTCTTATAAAAAGAAGCAGTCATTAAACCAGTTTGATACGGGCATTCCATTGTCATTAAAACTATCCTTCTCACACATATCCACGCATACCTTGAGATTAACCTCATTGCTTTACCTTGAGCTAAACACCCATTATTTCCATTTGCTTCAAACCGTCCCCAAAGTAGAACTCTTTGCTCGCCAGTTATTTCGCTTCAAACTGTAGCGCCAACGTGGAACTTTGCTCGCCAATATATTTGCTTCAACTTCTTAACAAATTTTAATGTTTGTAGGTCCAAATTTATTCATTACTTGTCGAGAATTTGCTTGAATTCTTCTTTTATTAAAGTGGTAGTTTGTTTCAGTCTTTATACTTTCCGTGCACTACACGTTCGATACAAGTTCGGCGTCTGCTAATCTGTTTCCAGTACATTCTGGCGTTTTTAAAGAAACCGGATATTCTCTTTAAAGCTATACACTTTGGGCCACTCTCCTGGAAATAAATACATGAATCCCTTGTTACTAGACGTGCAGTAGTTTCCGTTAACATTGGACTTCAAAATTTGCAAATGTACATGATGTTATAATTGTTTTTAATCCAGCATAGGAATGTACAGAATTTAATACTGTTAATGTCTTTTACGATGTTATTTAAAATTTAAAATTATTTTAAGGAACGTTTAAAGTATTAATATATTTACTTTAAGTTCAGAAAGTGAAATTATATAAAAAAGTAAATACGACAAAGGACGTAGTCAACAAGAAACGTATTGTGACTTTGCTGGGTTCGTAGAATTAAAAATCTAATTTGCAAAAATTCAAAATGCTTTTTATTTCAATTAAAAAGGCATTTTGTACAACCCTGCCAGCAGCAGAATGACGTAACACAAATGCAGTTAGTTAAGTGCAGAGGTTCTACTCCCATTAGTCCTGGACCCGTAGGACCAAGCACCCGGGCCTCCTTCTACCCGGAAGCGATGGATACTCCGGGGCTCTTTCTATAGGGCAATACCCTGAGTCTAAAAAGCCTCTACCCCTCGCTGAGCACAACGTCAAGAAGGGATGGAAGTGGATACGCCACTTACGCGCGTCAACCCCGCAGGGAAGACTACCGAAGAGCTCGGTAGGGTCGCCTGGTGATCTAGCACACCTTCTACTAGCTCTGCAGGCTAGTACCCGGGACACTTACGAGGCAACCCTCTACCCCCTCCGGGCGGCCGTAGCCTAGCCGGAGGTACCCCAATTCCCCGTGGGTGTCGGGAACACACTGCCTCCTCGAGTCCAACCCAATCCGAACAACTCCCCTACGGGAGGGGTCACACAAACGCAGTCCTGAAGCTCGTCTGCCACACGTCCACACAGCTGCACACTCGATTAACAACTGCGACTCGCAGCTGACTGTTCTCACACCTTGTAGCTTATTTATACCCGAGCCATTGTTTCTCGAAAGCTGCCGAAGTTTCACGGCCTTTCACGGCGGCCAGAGAAGGAAAGAATTATCCAGACATCACTCTATCTCTTTCTCTCCCCGCTTCTGTCTCTCTCTCGGCACTCGCCTACGCGCGGGTCGGCAGCAGCACAACAATGCCTGGCGACAGTGTGGTTACCATGGGAAAGGAAAATGAATAATCTTCCTCATAAGACGAAGAAGAATGATTTTGACCTTTAGAGTTCAAAGATGTAAGGAAGTCTATCTGAAGTTTTATAGAAAAAGGGACACTTCAAGAATGATAAGAGAGAGAATATTAGTTCCATTGTGTTATAGCTTCCTTTGTCAACGTTAAACAGGAATTAAATTCAGTATATTTAAAAATAAATTCAATAATTTATTTCATTTTTGAAACGATAGAGCCAGACTGAGAGCCAGAGACTATGGTATAGTTAGTAACCATCAAGGTGGTTGTCTCATGTGTTTATATGAACTTCTAGTGGTTTACCGGGAAGAGCACGAGTCAGTTGGAGAATTGAATGTTATTTTGGCACGTTGGCCATAGTAGCTCAATGGTTTAGAGCGGCTGGACGGAGACCAGAAGATGCGTGGTGCAAATCCCGTCTATGGCATTGAATGTTTTAGTCTGGCTCTATCGTTTCATAGTGCGTCCTATACACAGCTAGTGTAAAAGAACAATTAATTTCTATTATTTCATTTTTGGTAAACCATTTCTGGAAGGAAGAAAGATATCCATCTGAGACTACTCCTTGGGATAAGAGTCTATATTTTACAGCTGGGAAGCCCTTTTTAATTCAACGAATTAAAATTAAATTTCTTACAACTTAGTCAAATATCGTCACAACTTACAGAATCTACATAACTTCACATCACTACCAGGAAATGCATAGAAAATCACAAAGAGGAATTTTATTACAATGATGAACCATAACGTTCTCTATCAATACAAGTTCATTAACCCCAGTAGAAACTCACCATCAGCTTCATCGTTTGTAGAAGACGCTTCCCATTATGTTCGTTATTCACGTTTCCTCATATATAATATTGTTAGTTTTTTCATAAAATTTTTCTCTCGTCTGTGAGAAAATTACCATGTCATCGGGTTTCCTCTTTTCAAGACTGCTGTTTTAAGGCCATTATTTTTCTATTAACAAGAGTCGTGTACGGCTTCTTCCTTGTTATTCGGTCATTTAGCTCTTATGCTCTCTGCCCCTATAATTACCACGCTCACTTGTTTTCCAAATTCCTTACAAACATAAGGTGTACGTTTTGGAATTTGCAATCAAGCGTACTCTTGCTGTTTATAGTTTTGGCAGCTTCAGGGTACTTCACCTCTTTCTTACAGTGAAAGATTACCAACTTTCTTTTGAAGTGTTACATATTTTACGACTCACCATGAAAACACAGCAAAATCGAAAAATTAATGGTGTATGAACGATACAGAAAACCCATGATAAAAGTGGCTATCCTTAGGAATCGATCCCATGACTTGCCAAATGTGAGCTTCCTACTTTTCCGTCTCCTTGGTTGAAATAATAGTGATAGAGTATTGATACTGTGGCTTTGTGGGTTCGTAGAATTAAAAGTCCAAGTTGCAGAAATTCAAAATGTTCTTTATTTCCATAGAAATACGCTTTGGTCAACCCTTACGTAACAGAATTAGGTAAAATACACAAATAGAATATTCCAAGGTCGTCTGCGACACCCACAAACAAAATATTTCACTTTTAAAACACAGCTGTACGCTCTCGAATCAAATTCCATTTCGACTGTGTCCTAACTGGCGATCGCGGCTCCGTTTTATACGTCCATTGATATTTCTAGACGTTTTCGTAATGCTCTGTAACAACCAAGAAAGAAATATAAATTTCCAGTCAGCTATCTGTCTCTTTATCCGTTTCGGCAAGCTTTTATCTCCGCACTGCCCTGTTGTTTGTGCGACTCGGGCACGCCTCCTCGCAACAAATGCGGTCGGTGACAATACGTTTAGACTAATTACACAGAACGTATTGTTGTTACACTGCATCAATGTTATTCGTACCACATACCTTCAAATTCGTCCGTGTAGTATCAACCTACAGCTAGCCTATGGTTCCCGAGTTCGCGGAGACGATGGATTTTTTTCCGGGCATAAGAGAAGTAAAGCCGTGTTCCGTGTCGTAGATTTGCGTCACATAAGAGAACTTCAAGCTCGATAGAACTCTGAGCAAAATTAAGCGGTCTTTCACTCCCAATGTAGATGGGATGGTGAGAACCACAGCAGTTAAAGAGTGTCCATAAAAAGAAGAAAGGAAAAACAGACTTTAAAAGTTACCTAACAACCCAAATGTTGACGAAAGAAACTGTATATCTCATCTGTAACTCAAATATTAATTATTTCTGTGCTTATTAATTTTCTCTTGTTAGGTAATGTCTAATATGCTTAATTATGTATTCCTTGTATATTTTGTTTGCTTTTGAGAACGTCAATACCTTATGTGTGGAGGCCACTCGTGGCTGAGTAGTTAGACGGCTCGATTTTTACCAAGGCGGCCCTGGTTCGATTCTAGGCGACCGCATAGTGAGATTTGCGGTTGACAACACGGAATTGGAGGCGGTTTTTCTCCGGGATCTTCGGTTTTCCCACCATCTCATTCTACCAGTGATACATTTCATCTCATGTATCATCAGTGTCAGCACCTGTATGTAGTAAAATCGGGCTTTAAGCACTATGATTTGTTTTCTGTGTGAATTTATGTTTAATTGTGACTCAGGTAAATGACTAATTCTATATAGAAAAGTTGAATACATTCAACAACCTTTTATATAAACAATTTATTTAATCATTATAATAGAGAGAAAACTATTCATTCTTGGTCCCATTGAGGCAACCAATTGGGATGGCTCAACAGTTTTGTCTGTACCCGCATTTGGGAGACTCGGGTTAAATTCCTGTGGCCGACCTATACTCCTTCACAGGATAGAAAGTCTCCGAGGATGAGACGCAGGGGAGGAGGGTTGGCGAAGGTTCCCACACCCTCCCTGGACAGGTTTATGACACCCTATGTCAGTACAGTTACAGACCACTCAAAAACATTCTGATGGCTTCTACTTTTGTGAATGAATCCTCTCGGTCTTAGAGTACAGAGTGAATAGGACGCATGTTTTTAACGGTTTCCTCCTTGTGTTGCATGCGTTCTCTGTCACACACTTTCGCTGTCCTTGTACCACTGTGTAACACAGCACGTTCCTTTCAGGGACCTTCTTTGCTTTGCTGGACAGTACGTAACCCATGGATTTTTTTCCGGTGATTTTCCCAAGTCGCTAGGTGAATGCTGCGTGCTTAATTACATTCCCCGAATTTTCAGTCCCTTCACTTCATCTCCATTATAATTCCATATCATCTCTCTTCTGGTGGTCTCTTTCAGGTTAGAAGTGTCGGTGGATGCCTTGGCGGTGCATGGCAGGATGATATGCTCTGAGTGAACTTCCGGTAGGCCAGTTTCCGGTCTCCACGACCAGGTCTCGTGGTGGGACGGTTTCCGAACCACGTAGGGTGGAATGTCCTTTGTCCTGGCCCTCCGGGAGAAGTTTTCATCTAATTGAAATATAGGGACCTTTCGTATCTCCTCTCGCCTCATCCTTCCTCCCCGGGGATGCCCCACTTGGGGGCATAGGCACAATAAACCAAGTGTGGCTTCCTTGCCGAGTTCCATCTGAACTAATCCAGTTATCAGTTATCCAGTGAGGGAAGATATGTCTTTTCCATCCTGTTAATTCCCATTGAGGAACACGCTTTCAGCAAAGGAATTCAATACACAATCTTCGCGATTTATTAAGAAGTAAAACGTCCAAAACGTCTTATAAATATTAGCCTTCCTTGAGGAAACAGTATGAAACTTGGTCTCACAAGCCTCAATAATTTGCATTCCGAATTGTCAAAACCTAACAATAAATGAAGCTTTATCTTTGTTACTATTTTCATATACTGTCCAGTTTGTTGCAAACGTCTGAGATGATCTGAAAGCTCATTGTTGTAACACTAATCAGCAGTGGGGTATTATTACTACATGGCAGATCGTTGAGGCGTACTGGCCTTCAATGACGGCCCTGAATTCGTTTGTTATCTTGTTTGTTATCCGTTTTGTAGCTTGATGTGAAGGGATTTTGTGTCCCTCTTCTTTCTCGTTGTCACAATATTCGATCATGTTATATACGATTTCTCGCGCCTGCTGATGTATGACATTTTGCTGACCAGAAACAATTATTGTACCTGAACTGAGTGTACACTCGCCGTGTATGTGCGATAGGCTCCCGTAAACAACTTCGTTGTTTCATACGCTTCCATATAGTACGAGGGTGGTCTGAAAAGTTCACGGTCTCACCCACAGATCGCGACACTGCTACCATGATTTTTTCCTTACGTTGGTACACATGTTAATAGGTCCTATGTAAAATTATAAGTCATTCCAGGCAATAGTTGACTGTAGGTAGTTGTTTGAAGAATTGGACGTGTGCGTTGCTTCGAACATGGAGAAATTTGAGTATCGTGCTGTGATAAAAGTTTTCGTAAAAGAAGTTTAACCTGACAGATTGTAAATGTGTATGGTGACTCTTCTCCTTCAGTTTCCATGTGAAAAAATGGGTGGCGGATTTTAAACGTGGCCGTGAAAGTGTTCAAGACGATCCACGCTAACGACGTCCAAAAACTCTAACGACACCGCAAATTATTGTTAAAGTGAATGAAATAATTTTGTATGATTGGCGTTAAAAGTATGTGAAAGTGCTAATGCTCTTGGAGTTTCAAAGGAACGCATTGATTACATCTTGCATTAGGAATTTATCATGGAAAAGCCTTGCGCAAGTTGGGTGCCGCGTATCTTCACTGTGATAACAAGTGCTTTCGCACAAGAATATTTGGCGCAGTTTTAGAAGAACTTGCGCCGATACGTCATAATGGATGAAACGCGGATTCACCACTACACATCAGAATCCAAGCTGCAATCGAGACAATGGATAAAGCTGGTTCTTCAGCTCAACAGAAGGCGAGGACGATGCCACCGGAAGGAAAGATCATACCGTCATTGTTTTGGGATGCCAATGGACTTTACCTCGAATAAGGTAAAACCATTACTGGAGAATACACTCGCAACCAAACTGAATGGAAGCTTTCGTGAAAACAGACCCCAGTTAGAAAATAAAAAAAAAAAAAAAGATGTTTTCTATCAGGACAATGCAGTTGCTCACAAAAGGGTTTTGACAATCGGAATATTGATATATATATATATATATATATAGGTTGGATGTTCCAGCACTTCATTATATATATATATATATATATATATATATATATATATATAGGTTGGATGTTCCAGCACTTCATTATATATATATATATATATATATATATATATATATATATATATATATATAATGAAGTGCTGGAACATCCAACCTATTTCTCAGATTTGGCTCCCTCGGACTTCCATCTGTTTCCAAAACTGAAGAAATTTCTCACGGTAGACACTTTTTTTTCGTCCAATGATGAAGTAATTGCGGCTGTAAATGGGTAGTTTGCAGCACGTCCAGAACAACACTACAGAGAGGGGATAGTAGCATTGGAACACCGCTGGACAAAGCGTATTGGTATTAGGGGAGATCATGTTGAAAAATAAAACTATTTTGAAAGCATAAATTGTCGTTTTTCACTGTCGGGACGAGAACATTTCAGACCACTCTCGTACACAACGTTTTATCTACTACACTGGGCAGCAATGAAAATGTTTCGGGTTTAAAAATAGTGAATTTACATGTATTTCCATCTACTGAATTAAAAAATTACCTTAAATGATAGATTAGCTCTTTATTTTGAAGATAAAGTGACATTTCATTTTTTAGAGTGAAGATTTTAAATTTGGGTAGTTCTTTTTTTGGGAGTTGGCACACCTGTTAAAATACCGTAGATGACAACTACAAGCATTTGGTGACAGTGCTCCTGCAAAAATACCGTAACCTTGGATGCAGCATGTCCCTTAAAATCCATTTTCTCCACTCCCACCTAGACTATTTCCTTCCTAGTTGTGTAGCCGTTAGTGATGAACATAGGGAGAGATTCCATCAGGACATTTCTGTTATGGAACAAAGATATCAGGGCCGTTGGAATGAAGTAATGCTTGCGGATTACTGTTGGTCTTTGTATAGGGGTTCTGCGGAACTCCATCACAAGAGGCAAGCTAAAAGACGACGAAGTCAATAGGCTCCCACATGATTCTCTTCAGACACGACTATCTGCGAAGTATTTTTCCAACAATTTAGAACTCTTAGCATGTAATTACCAGTTTAGAAAAATCAAATGCACTTTCTTTGTTGTTAGCAAAAAAAAGTGTAGTGTTTAACGCCCGCTTTTACTACATACGGCACCGCAGGCGATGACACTGATGATACATGAGATGAAGATGGAGCAACGGTGGCATGAGATGGCGGGGAAAACAGGAGATCCCGGAGAAAACCAGCCCCAGCGCCGTGTTGTCCACTACAAATCTCACTTTGCGGTCGCCTGGGATCGAACCTGGGCCGCCTTGGTGAGAGCCAAGCGGTCTAACCACTGAGCCACGGCGCGGCCACGTTGTTAGCATGTATGTAATTAAAATGTATCCTTTTTTTTCTCAATCCGTTAATATGCAATACTACCACCTTGTGTATATCATAGAAACTAGAGCTAATAAAAGTTTTTTCATTGTCATATTTGTATTTCTCAACCCAAAATTAGTAGGAATTGCCTCATGAAGTGCTCGAAACATTCAAAAATTATTTGTTTGTTGCCCAGTGCTATCCGTCGTACTCAAATAATACGATGTCTAGTAGCCTCGGGAATGTTTAAAGAGCAAATGAGAGAAGAGAGGGCGGCAAAGAGAACGTTGAATATTTTGTACTACAAATAGATGATGAGGGTGAATGTGATTTGCTTACGGAGCACTAAGTGACAGAATTAGAATGTATATTTCGATTCACCTAATGCATTTGTGTAGCTGCAAAAAGTATGTTATGGTAGCATGTTCAGTGTTGGTGGAAAGATGGCCTGTTTTTCTTCTGCTTGCCTGTCTACCTTCCGTAAAGAAACTTACCTACTTTATTATACAAGGAAGCCATGAAGTTTCTTTGTCGCGTATATTCAGAAACTTTTGCCACTACCGAGATACCGTGTTGTATAAAACCCAGAAGACAGGTTTATTGCTAATTTGAACGAAAACCAATATCTGTGAAAACTCTTGGGGAAAAAGAGCTTAAAGAGTGATTGTATACTTGATACAGTATAAAACAGTAGGTACACACTACTAGGACGGTACAACTAAAGATACGAGTACATACAAACAATAATAAAATAATACTTAACTATGGAATATATAATTTTATATTATACAAATGTTTTCAAGTGGTGCTTTATTGTGTCTTTAGGAATGTTACGTAATAAGTCTGTGATAAAGTCAACCTTGTGCATCACTTCTTATGCTCTTACTTTCTTCTCGGACAGCCAGCCAGGTGAAGAGATGACTAGATGTCAACGTTTCGGAAGTGTGCGTCTCTCCCATCATCAGGATATTTATAAAATGTTATAACCACAAATGAAATACTGGATATAACACAAATATAAACAAAGACAAAACATTATCATAATTCGCATTACTGAACAAAAGACTGTTTTCAGTAAATTAAATTCCAGGTCAGCAGATGGCGTGAGTATAGAAAATTGTGTCAAAGAATCGTAACTACTTAACTTGATTATCAAGCTGTATTGATCTTTGCTTCTTAAATCGACGGATTTCCATTTTAAGGCCGGATTCCAAGAGGAGCTGAACTGAAATCCAGCATCACGATTAAGCATGCTCCTTTCAGAGGAAATCACCAAAGCCTCCTTAATTCTTCGCTCCCAGTAACTGTTGCATTTTGCCAAGATGGTCGTCTCCCGAAAATTGGCACTATGGTTGTTATCAAAACAATGCTCTGCCAGCCCAGACTTCTCAGGTTGTATTAAACGAATGCTCCGTTCATGTTCGATTATTCTGGTAGAAATGGTCCTTCCGGTTTGTCCTATATACGGTGTCTCACATTCACAGGGAATGCGGTACACTCACGGAGCTTGTAAGTCCAGTTTGTCTTTCACTGGTCTCAACAGATGTTTAATCTTCGGAGGTGACTTTTGGATGGTCCTGATATTGATATTGGAAACCGGCCTTAAACATGGAAATCCGTCGATTTAAGAAGCAAAGATCAGTACAGATTGATAATCAAGTTAACTAATTACGTTTCTTTGACACAATTTTCTATACTCATGCTATCTCCTGACCTGGCATTTAATTTACTGAAAACAGTCTTTTGTTCAGTAATGCGACTTTTGATAGTGTTTTATCTTTGTTTATATTTTTTATATCCAGTGTTTTATTTGTGGGTATAACATTTTATAAATATCCTGATGATGGGAGAGATGCACACTCCCGAAACGTTGACATCTAATCGTCTTTCCACCTGGCTTGCTGCCCGAGAAGAAAGTGAGCGTATTCGTCGCCAGGAAAGCTTCAGGTCTTACTTTACTTTTTATGCTGTCTTCAATACCCTGTCTTCAATCCGTCTGCTGCTTGCTATTCCAATGGTAAATAATGCGATCTTTTGCTCACGGTAGGCGTAGGCAAATGGGAGGATAAATAGCGCCAGTTGAGTTGGCTGATAAAGTTCATGTTGGTCAATAACTATGTTTGAGATGATTTGTGTATTGTGTGAGAATGTACTGTTAACGGTTTCTGAAGCATAGTGCTAGGAACTGAAGCTGTTACATGCTTTAACTCTGTTAATTTCTGGCGTACCACTACTGTTCGGTTTAAAATAACTGTTTGCTCAATAAATGAGATGCGTTAATTACCGTGAGTCATTGAAATGCTACTCTTGGCGACCGCTAAGTATGTACAGGATGTTTCAAAACGACACTGAACATATAGAAGTAGTTCCTCAGCTTTTATGGGGCACGTATATATATAGTTTTTACCGCCAATAAAGCTGCAAAAAATGCTCCAGAATGAGAGTGGATTAGGCAGTGACAGGAACAGCGACGGGTGCCTCACGCTGTCGGAGTTCGCAGATATAGGTCACACGCCTTACTGCGTGCTATAACTGTTTGTAAACATACCGGCATACTCCATAATAGCTTGCCACTATTAACAATTTCTTTGGCTTATGAAACCGCAATAAAGAAGCTATTACTAAATTATTGCTTATGAGTATTTAACGTGTTCCAAAATTCCGTTATAGCAGTTCATGATAGCAAATAAGCTGGTGGACATATGCAACTTATACCTTTCAGAGGGAAATTAATGTTCGTAAGGTTGAGGATGGAAGCATTAAATGATAAACAGAACAGAAAACAACATCAAAGAATTGTAGATAAGTTAACCAAAACTAAATGGCTTATGGAATGAGACGAAAGAATGCTGTTGATATTTACAGTAAGTGGTTGAAATTATTGTAGAATTAAGATAATAACAAAATGCTCTGAAGTTACACAAATAAATATTATCATTGATGTAACTATTTTTACAATAATTATAATATTTTTAATGAAAATAAATTAATTATGCGTTCATTAAGCTCCCTTCAGCTCTTCAATCAATTAAAACCATATGCGTCATTTCTGCGTTCGTATAGCGCTCCATATTGCTTGGATTTGCTATCTAAGTACGCGCAAAATCCTCCCTGTTAGGGCGGAATGTGTAGTTTTACATCGAAGAGCAACCTTGCAACTGTCCGAGTGACTAGTCGACTTTTGTACAAGTAACTGCCCTTTATCTCATTACCTAAGAGGTAGGCTAGGGTCACTGATAAAGAGCAAGGAATAATGTTTCGTTTTCGTGGCCGGTGCTTCCCAATAACAAATTTTGAGGTTCGCACACCAGTGGAGGGGGCAATGGGTTGCCTAAGGAGTCCCTGCAGAGCTAGTAGAAGGTGTGCCAGATCACCAGGCGGACCAACCGAGGTTATTCGGTAGTCTTCTCTGCGAAGCTGATGGCGCTTAACTGGCGTATCCACTTCCATCCGTCTTGAGATGGGGGGGGGGGGGGAGTGGAGTTTAGACTCAAGGTATTGCCCCAAGGAAAGAACCCCGGAGCTGTCATCGCTCCCGGGCTGATAGAGACCGGAGTCTTCGGAGTTTCGGGTAGACCTCGCGACACAAAAGTGGTTGCTGCACTGCCTAATCACAAAACAATGTAATAATTAATGCCGCATAAAATTATACCTAACAGAACTTCGGAGCTGCGACACCGAAATTCGGACTAGTTAAGTTACAAACTACTTAACGGCTATAATCGTTCTGTGTCGGTTTGAAATAACCTGTATAACTCTAGCGCGGTCTTTGTTGCCACGGCACACGATAATCGATCACAGTAACACTGTTGTAAGTTACGAAAATACCAAGGTAAACACGCAAATTTTAGAAACATATGCTCTTTTATCAGCTTCAATTCCGCTTACAATCATATCCCATCCGACGTTCCTATTTATACTGCCAAAATTCATCTATGAATTACAATTTTCCACTCAGATTAGCAAATCACCTGTTGTAATTTTCATAATTTTTGTCTTCGTGATTTAGCAGCTAAGTAAATTGACTTATGACCAATGCACTACCAGATAAGGCATGCGGCAGGTTGTGGAGGCAGTCATGTGGAAAAAGTTAACATTGGAAAAATAGGTCAATGCCAGAGATTACACCCGGCCAGCTGTAAGTTTCTGTGTGTGATTTAATTAGCAACCGTTGCCTCACGTTCAAGAGGTCCCGAGTTCGAATCATTGTCAGGGTGAGTTTTCTGGATAAGGCTTTTTCCGGGACTTTTCCTTATCCTGAAAGATAAATTTCAGGTAATTATAAGGTGATTATATTTGTGCACCCTGGACTCATTTCACTCATTTCATTCATCGTTCGTTATGACGTTGCAGGGCGTAAACTAAAGAAAGACAGTAATTGTTTGTTGTATTGTTTCATCATCATTAAAGTCTCTACTTTCACTCTATGATTATATATACAGGTTGTTTCAAAACGATACCGAACGATTATAGCCGTTGCGTAGTTTATAACTTAACTAGTCCGAATTTCGGTGTCGCAGCTGTGAAGTTCTGTTAGATATAATTTTATGCAGCATTAAATATTACATTATTTTGTGATTAGGCAGCGCAGGAACCACTGGTGTACGAACCTCAAAAGTTGTTACTGGGACGCACCGGCCACGAAAACAAAAACATTATTCCTTACTCTTTGTCAGTGACCCTAGGCTACCTTTCAGGCAATGGTGCAAAGGGCAGTTATTTGTGTAAAAGTTGACAAATAACTCGGATAGTTGCAAGGTTACTCTTCAGTGTAAAACTACACATTCCGTCCTAACAGGGAGGATTTTACGCGTACTTAGATAGCAAATCGAAGCAATATGGAGCGCTATACGAACGCCGAAATGACGGATATGGTTTTGATGGATGGAAGAGCTGAAGGGAGTTCAATGAACGCAAGATTAATTTAGTTTAATTAAAAATATGAATTGTAAATAGTTACATCCATGATAATATTTATTTGTTTAACTTCAGAGCATTTTGTTATGCACTTAATTGCAAAATACTTTCAACCACTTACTGTAAATATCAACAGATTCTTTTTCAGTTACAAACACTTCATTTAGTATTACCAAACACGTGAAATAAAATCCTCGTCTCATTGTATAAGCCGTTTAGTTTTGATTAATTTATCTACAATTCTTTGATGTTTTCTGTTCTGTTTATCATTTAATGCTTCCATCCTCAACCTCACTAACATTAACTTCCCTCTGAAAGGCATAAGTTGCATATGTCCACCAGCTTATTTGCCATCATGGACTCCTTAACGAATTTTGGAACACGTTATTTATAAGCAATAATTAAGCAATATCTCCTTTATTGCGGTTTCATAACCCACAGAATTTCTTAATAGTAGCAAGCTACTGTGGAGTATATCAGTATGTTTACAGAGAGCTACAGCACGCAGCACGGCGTGTGAACTATACCTGCAAACTCCGACAGCATGAGGCACGCGTAGTTGTTCCTGTAACTGCCTAACTCACACTCATTCTGGAGCTATTTTATGCAGCTCTATTGGGGGTAAAATATATCTATATGTGTCACATAGAAGCAATTTATATAGCTTCCCTCTATCGTTAAACGCACTGTGGTTTCAAACCCTTAAAATCCTTTGGTTATATTTTACAAGAGATTTTGCTTTTGGATCTTACAACGTTGGTGAATTATTTATTTTGCATATGTATTCTTATCTATTGTATATATGTTAAACGTGGTGCTATAGGATCACGGTAACCCAGTTTTCATGTCACATCTACAGACAAACCATAATATAAAGTACAATTTAAAGTTACAAAAAGTATTTTTAAAATGTTTCAACTCCCAACTTCCATCCTTTCAAAAAACAGTATTTGTATGATAACTGCACTGTAGCTTGGTGAGAGACTCCATGTGTGCGTCACATTTAACGTAGACTCAAGTATCTGGAATATTCTGCTTCTAGCTGCTCCATTGGTGAACTATGACATTGTTTTTAGGGTATCCGTGGCGAGTTTTCAAAACCTAGTTAATTTAGTTAATAATATTTTCGGGCGTAAAAATACTCAGCATGGCTTCCTTCAGAAAGGAAGTAAAGCCGGTGGTCCCGTGTTGTAGATTTACGACACTAAAAAGTCTTATGCCTGATAAAGTGACCTCCAAGCATTATGAAGAAACCTTTTAGGCTCAGTATTGAATGAAATGCACAGTAACACAGCAGTTAAAAAGCGCTATAAATAAATAATAATATAGGCTAATAACTGAGTTATTCGAAGTTTGTTGCCTGCTATTTGAGAGTACAGAATTAATTTTTCATTGAATATTAGCTCAAAAGCTGTGACTATCGAAGTATTATAGCTGCTGACTTCTGATGTATCAATATTTCACAGTTTCAAAATAAATGTTTTAGTAAGATCGTTGAGAAGCATTAGTTGTCATGAGTCACTGAAATGCTATACAGAAAATTCTCTTGCGGCAAACTGCCAATGCATACGAGTTCGAGCACGGTCTTTAAGAGCTATGAATTGCAATAATTGACCACAGTAAAAATTTCTGTAAGACTTAAAACAGAAAGGAAGTGACATGAATTTTAGATATACGGGCTGTTTTATTAATTTAAGTTCCGAATATTGTGATTACTCTTCACCAACGTACCTCCCTTACTTACCACATCTGAAGCTGCTAATTAGTATCTGAAATATAATTTTTACTTTGTGACTTGCTGAATTTAGAGTCCTGTTCCTTTACAAATGTCCAAAACTTTGTTTATGTATGTATTAACATACAAATGTTACAGAAATCTTGAGCTAATGCTTCTTGCTAAGGAGTTCATTTGAACCCTAATAACTTTAGCTACAGTGAGCTTTCTTTATTGTAATATACGACCTCCAACGTTAAGTTATATCGGGACAGTGAGCTTAATTGCTGTTTCCTTAACAGGAAGCTGCTAATAACTTTAATTCTCTTGATAAAAATGGGAAGTCATATTTCCTACATTATACTCTTATCTTGATCCTATACAGAAATGTTTAATTGCAACATTTATCTCAACATGCCTCTATAAACTTAATAATTTTAACATTAATAATAATTTTGGTATGAAACTCAGAATGATCTGATTTTCTTTCTTCCATACTGTGACTTTGTGGATTCGTAAAATTAAATGTCGAATTTGCAGAAATACAAAATGCTCTTTATTTCCGTAGAAACACACTTTGGTCAACCCTTACAGTAGCAGAATTACGTAACATACACAAATACAATATTCAAGGTCGTCGACCACAAACGAAAGAGTTCACTTTCAAAACACAGCTGCGCGCACGATATAAAGTTCCGATTACTACTCTGTCTACTGGCGAGTCGCGGCTTCTTTATATACCTCTACTCATATTTCTGGAAATTAATCGAATGTTCTGTAACAAACAAGAAATCGAACCTTCCAGTCAGCTTTCTGTCTCTTTCTTTTTCTGTTTCGGCAAGTTTTTACCTCCGTGTGTGTGCCGGCCGCACCAGTCGCAACAATGGGTTCATGACAATACTAAACTTTTACACCATCATTACAATTTTCAAATTATTTTAAATGCATTTATGTATCCACGTATTGGTGAAAATTTACTTTTATCTAATCACTTTAATTAAAATATTCATGTCCTGATGGATCTAGGGTTTTCAAATTTCATATACTAAACATTTCCTGGCTCAGATCTCATTCAAACATGTGCAGCTGTTCAGGCTACGGACATGCTAGCGCAAAAGCTATCTGGAGTCTTTTGTTAATGCTGGGCAATATGAAAATATTTATCAAATATGTGTCAGCGTTTCATCACTGTGTTGGCTGCTCTCACATTGTCTCAAGCATTAGGGCAAATTAGGGCTGTTCAATAAAGGAAGATCACAATTTCTTTTTGACAACGTATCTTTACTCATCCTCATAATTTTGATGGTCCTTCTCAAAATAGTCTCCCCTGAATGCGATGCACTTGTTCCAGCGTTTCTGCCAGTCTTCAAAGACATGCTGGAAAACAATTTTTTGTGAGATCCTTCAAAATCGCCTGCACAGCCTTCACCACTGCTTCTGGTGATGGATAATGCCTCCCAAGAAGGCGTTTCTTCAAGTTAGGGAATAGAAAGAGGTCACATGGGGCTAAATCCGGACTATAGGGAGGGTGAGGGACGCATTTCACGTTGAGTTTTGCAAGATATTCAGCAAAACATCGTCAATATGCGGCCGCGCATTATCGTGGTGCAGCATCCAGCCTGCTTCACGGAAATGTGGTCTTTTGCACCTGATATGGACTTGCAATGTTTTCAGGACATCCCTGTAGTATTGTCCAGTTACTGATGTGTGTGCAGGTACTACATGCTGATGAACCATTCCATGAATATCAAAGAATGAGATGACCAGAACTTTCCCAGCAGAAGCAATCACTTTTGCTCTTTGGGGGGTTGTTGATGAAGGAGAATTCCACACTGAGCTTTGCTGCTTGCTCTCAGGATCAAAATGATGTAGCCAAGTTTCATCAGCAGTGATTACGTTTGAAAGAAACTCCGGATTTTCCTCTAACATCAACTTAAACTGCATGCAGACCTGCATGCGAATGACATTTTGTTCGGGAGTCAAAAGTCTTGGAACACAACGCGCACAAACACGTCTCATGTGTAATGTTTCTGTCACCAATGCGTGGGTGCCACCCAGTGAAATGTTCAGTATTTAAGAAAATGATCTTAAGGTAATTCGTTGGGCCTCTCTCACAATGGCAGCTGCAGTGTTGATGTTTTCTTCCGTAAGAGCAGTAACTGGAGCACCGGGTTCAGCATCCTTTGAAATTGATTGTCGCTCCTCTTTAAACATGTTAAACCACATTCGAGCTGTGCTGTAGGGAAGAACATACTCTCTATAGGCCTCCTGTAACATTTTATAGGCCTCAACTGAAGATTTGTTGAGATGAAAACAGAATTTCAAAGCCGTATATTGTTCCGCGCGTGTTACCTCCATTGCAGCGGTAGGCGATGCTGAACATGTCTGAACTAGCCTGGTTCTCACAGGCGGGAACCAGGAGTACCAACGACCGTAAAACATTATTACCATTCTTTATTGAGCAGCCCTCGTACTTGATTTAACTATTATTTTGTGTTTGCTATCCCAAGGGATGAAAATCTCGCTCCATTTTTAGGAATATAAAACATATATACTTCAGGATATATATATATACAGAAATGTATGGTTTAGATATTCGCAAAGTTGCATTGCTGTAATATGTCACAGATTAAAAGAGAAGCCATTAGGAATTCATAACTCTGTAAACCTGAAGGATTGTAGGGTTTATTTTTCTCCATTGGATTGGAGTTGATGTGACGTAAACAGCAAATCGTGAGAAATGTTAAACGTAATGGAGTAACAATTCCTTTTCTAGCCGCATAACCAGGAAAATGTTGTTTGCTTGAAATTTCCCTCTTCATATTCCTTTTCTCTTTCACCATTCTTTTTGTAGAACATGCCAACTGCAGCCCTTTTGTTATTTCTTGAGTGTGCTTCAGCGAGACATTCGTGAACGAATGCACTCCACGGTGTTCCAGAAGAAATTGGTCTCCAGTTGCTGTATATTTTTATGGATGGGGAGGGAGGCGCCGACCAAAAGAATGGAACCAGCCGAGTGCAATGTAACTGCATCGTAGGTCTCGTCACTTCACCATTGTTAAGCAACATTCCTGCAATGTGGGAAATTGTAATCAGAGTGGCTGGAATCTATGTCCATCCTTCATGTTAGTTATTGTACTTGAACAGTGTAGAATGCAATTTGCTGCATAAAATTGTATTACAACTTCGATCACAAATTATAAACACTTGCGCTGTTCAGTGAAGATTTATTTTTAATTCATAATAACCTCCAAACACCTATCAGGCAGTGTGGGACTCCTGAGCCGATGTACCATTCAGAATCGAACTTAGTGACCGTTTTAATGCATGGTTCTCAGAATTTAATAACTAAGACCATCTACAATATTCACACCGAAGTTTATTGCAAGAAGTTAAGTAATGCAGAACAAGTATAAAATAATCACGTTACTAATTGCTATTGCATGTCCAATAAAATTAGTGGAGTGGTATTAAAACATTTGTATAAAGCGATCTATGAAATAAAAGTGTTATTTAAACTATGAACATAATATTAATAATTTATTTGTGATAACTAAAACTGTCTATAATATATTAGTTTACTTGGTCTTACAAAGTATTATAAGTTATCTAAGAGAATTAAAGGAGGTATAGTAGCGCTGTTCGAACGGTTACCATGGATTTATCTTTGGTAATAGATACCTCTCAGATAACGCACTGATTACTCCACGTGGAGTGAACATCTGTCATTTGTGATTCCTGCGAACTCCTTTGGCTGAAGTGATGCGTTCATTGGTGCTTAGCACATGACCGGGAGGCCCGTCAGTGCCCCTCTCACTCTTACAAGAATAATCAGTGCATTATCTGAGGAGTCTCTGTTAACAAAGATAAATCCATGGTAACCGTTCCAGCAGCGTAACTTTACCAATTATTCAGTGTTATTTGTTGATGTTACATAAGATATTCAAGTGGTTTATACATGGAGAGTAAAAATATTCTTAGGAAGTCTCTCCACAAAGGGCTCAATTTCTTTAATTTATCAAAGTAAACCTATTAGGGGCTTTAAATCCATATTTCAGTTAAAATAACATCGAATGGTTTGGACTCAGTACCTTCTGATACCACCTTGATCGCTCTTGTTTCATACCTTCTAAAAAACTAGCATTTGTTAATGGCTACTACTATGACTCTATTACAGGGTTTGGAGCAGGGATATATAACTTCGATATATGAAATATTCTGTTAATATTCCCCTAACGGGGTGCCAAGAAGGGAGGGATGAAGTGAGAGGATACTAAGGGTATTCAAATTCAGGAGAGACGATAACAGTGGGCAGTGACTCTAAAAACTAAAGATTTGAACTTTACGCTGGTGGCTTGTACGACCGGCTCCACTCCTCCAAGTGGGCTTAAACATTCCGAGGACTCGGAGACTATCCCGCGATCCGGAGGATAGGAATTTACAGAGAGGAAATTCCCTGCCCTGCACGCTGAAACTCTCGTCAAAACTTAGAACCCTGAAATAGCCAGACAAAATGAAAGGTGAATAAAAAGTGAGGGGAAATTGAGGGAAAGGAAATTCTGACGTAATTGTCCTTCCCAATAGTCACCTAGCGAGTTGGAAAAGTCCTCGAAAATCTCGTGCATCACGAACGTCGACTATGGGAATAAAACGCAGGATCTTCCGGATGCAGGCCACAGTCGCTACTGCCTGAGTCATCCCACTTTCAGCCAAGACTTTTGGGTCTAGTTCTACAACTTTAAATTCCTTTAGATATTTTAAAGGATAATTAAATTCCGCTGATGAATTAGTCTTACTTGTGAAGCCGAAGCTTCAGATGTCATAACAGATGTTCTATGCATCCATTATTTAACTCTAAACCTGCGTAACTCAGAATAACAAACTCCAATTTATGTAAAGGCAGAGTCAGACTGAAAAATTCAATGCCATAGCCGGGATTTAAACCACGGATCTTCTGGTTGCCGTCAAGCTGCTCTAACCCTTGAGGTTCTGTGGCCAACGTGCCGATATGACATTAAATTCTCCAACTGACACGTGTTTTTCCGGTAAAGCACTTAGGAGTTCTCATAAACACATGACACAACTACCTTAATGACGACTTTCTATACTGTAAGTACTTTAAGGCCCGGGCTTTATAGCTAATATTAGGTCAATTATGGAAATTTATTGTTCTTTCACACGAGTCAGTTGGAGGATTTAATTTCATTTAATGCCATTTAACTATAACTGGTTATAGTAGAAGAAAACGTATCTGTAAAGATAATTTCCTAATATTAGTAAAACTAGAACAGAGAGTTAAACCAGTTAATGGTAGCAAATGAATGGTGCAAAATGATATGAGAATATTGATCACATCCCACAATAATTTATAAATATGGTGTACTATACTCACACAATCTTCTCTACTCCTGTACTAACCATTATTGCAAAAAAGTTTTCTTTACTTGGTATTCATTGGGATAAACATCATCTTATTGTTAATTTTCTTATAGTAAGGAGAATATGAGAATAAAGAAGGATTTAAGCGATAGTTAAATCTTTAAAGAACAGGTCTCTGTGTTTTGCTTTCGAAATTGTATTCTCTTTGTGTGGTCAGTAGATAAAAAATGATAAACTTCCTGTTTGAGGGAAGTGTAAGCATTGGAAAATTCAAACAGATAACAGAGAATGTCTCGAAAATGATTCGCTCCACAAAGCGTATGTATGTTTTAACGAGGTCTGCATTTTCTGCAGTCAGATGTTTTCCATCTCCTGCGATTTACTAGTTACGTAAAAGTCTTTTATAATGAACAGAAGATCCGGGCATAATTTCCATATACTCGCACGCAAGTCGACCAGCGTTGAAGTTACTCCCGGATAACGCGGACGCCGAAAGGTTTGCCTAAGAATGTCAGTAAAGGGGACGCGATAACAACACAGAAGTGACCTTGCTAAACGTAAGACAAGAGCTTGAAAACTAACACCTAACTAATGTAACTGGTTCCATACCTCGTCACTAGAAAACTTGCTCACTGCGATGAGGTACCGGGTTCAATTCCTGGGCTCGGGAAAGGTTTCTACGTAGGAGAATGATTGTCTCTCACCAAAAGAATACGCACAAATGCCAAAGTACATTAATTACCTGTTTTAAGGCACATATCAAACTTAATTTATGAACTACAGATAATGCAAAAATTATTATTCTATTATGTCTTTGCAATAAAGAATACTAAAGATAATTAATATAATTAATGTTCCTTTAAACCTATGTTATAGACTGACAAATATTTATTATTGCCTTATTCACAATACAAGAGTTCAAATGCATCACTTTTAGATGCAGTCTCTTAGCTTTAGCATGGACGTCTGTTAACATTTCTGCAGATACTAAAGCGCAGGCATGATGTATTCGTTCTTTTAAAGTATATGAATTTTCTGATTCCATTTCGTAGAACCCGGCTTTCATACATCCTCATCAGAAAAAGTACAAGGGAGTTATATTAGCTGAACTCACTGGCCATCGAATGCAACCACGACGACCTATCCACAATTCGAGGTACACTTTGTTGACATATTATCTAACCCCTTTACAATAATGAGGTGATGTACCATCGTTCCCTTAGGGGAGGGGATCCGTCCCCTTCAGCTGCAGTGGTTCGAGCGCTGAGGACTCCTAGCACTTGTGGTACATCTGGGCCGAACATTTGAGCCCCTCCCGAATGGGAGTTGTTCGGATTGGGTTGGACTCGAGGGGGCAGTGCCTTCCCGCGGGAGATCAGGTACCTCCAGCCAGGCTTCGGCCGCCCGGAGGGGCCAGAGGGTTGCCTAAAATGTCCCGCGTACTGGCCTGCAGAACTAGTAGAAGGTGTGCTAGATCACCAGGCGGCCCCACCGAGGTTCCCCGGCA